>CP136065.1:206333769-207808115 GCA_032622095.1 Siphonodentalium dalli
GGCTATATGAATCACACATGTGATTACATAAGGTGTTAAAGTGATGTGAAACACTCGGTAGGGTGATCAAATAGAAATTGAGAATTATCTTGTTCAAAGTAGTAATTTTTACAAATAGTATATCCAAATTGACAACACACACCATCATTCTTATATATGAATTAAATGCAGTGACTCTCGATGGCGAAATCATTTTCGTTAGCTTATCGCCGATAGATGCGTCCCGAATCGAGTAGTAAATATTTACAATTTTACTCTAGTAAAATGTTCCCATATGATATAGCGTAGTTCTGACGATATTTTCTGTGGAGTGGAACGGTCGATTTACTGAAATTTTTCGCCGATGTTAGTAGAATGATACATTCCTCCAGTAGTCATAGCGCCTGCATACTATCTTATCAGTTTCCATCACCCGAATAAGTACATAATATGTCTTTAAACTCTTCTGGAGTTAACCTACTTATTTATAAAAATATTTTTGTCCCATTATATTAATTTTTGAGAATAGTTCTTTTCCCACTGATTAACGAACAAAATATGATTTTATTCTCACAAAAGACACAGAAAACACCTCAGCTGAGAAACGTGCTATTGTGAAATAGAGTTATCTCTCATATCTATGTAAAATTACTCTGGTAAGGCCAGGTAAACCATGGTTAACATGACTATTCTGGTAAAATATGGTACAGTCAGCTAGACAATGATAACACGGGTAAAAGCCATGTAAAGTCCATGTAAAAAGGATATACCCTTGTAAATTCCAAGTAAAGGCATGATGTGTGCCTCTTACATTATACTCTGGTAAATCCTGCTGTTTACCATTACATACAAAACATTAACCAACATGGGAGCCTATGTACCAGCAATTTTGAGATTGGTTGGACTCCACCTTTCAACCATGCAGAGTTGTTTCCGTTTAATAATACAAACATTTAAAGAGCGTCTTTTAACCCTTTCATGATAGGAGCTGCACTTGTCTTGTGCAGCATTAAAGATCCTGTGCCATTGCATTCTCTTATATATACGAATCTCCCATAGACAGCCTCGCATATTTAAGAGAATGCACTGGCTTACAAGATCAATGTAAATATTGTTAGACCAATTTATTCTCTTATATATGTGAAGCACCCTATGGGTGACTCGCATATATAACAGATTGCACAGTGTTTTCACAAAAAAAATCAGGAAAGGGTTAAAGAGTATTATTCCAGAAGAAGTGATTTACTACAGTACGTTCTGATTTACATCAGTTTTATCTACATGTATGTATGTCCTGTTTCACAAGCATTTTACAAGAGTACAGTGGGTACACCATGCCTTTACTTGCATGGAATTTACAAGGGTATGTCTTTTTTACATGGGTGTACATGGTTTTTACTAGAGTTTATCATTTTTAATCTGACTTAACCATGCCTTTACTTGGAATTTACATGGGTATGTCCTTTTTACATGGTTTTTACGTTGCTTTTTACCAGAGTGTATCATTGTTAACCTGACTTTACCATGATTTACATGGAATTTACAAGGGTATGCAAATTTTACATGGCATTTATATATGTGGCTTTCAGCCCTCATAATTGGCTACGGCAATCGGCAATGCCGAAGCCATTTGCTGAAGCAAACTGGGCCACGGTAAAGGGTTGCCGTAGCAGATTGCCGAAGCCAAACAATCTGAATTAAAAGGGCTGGGCTTTTACCAGAGTATATCATTGTAAACCTGACTTAGCCATGCTTTTACTTGGAATTTACAAGGGTATGTATTTTTACATGGGTTTTTACATGACTTTTACCAGAGTATATCATGAAACCTGACGTTACTTTTACCAGAGTGTTTTTATTGTAAACCTGACTTTACCACATTTTACCCGAGTATAGAGCCTAGTAAACCATGGATTACCGGGCTATTACCAGACGTTTTTTTTATAAGGTATGAGTGCTTTCAATGGTGGGTACAGACAGAGGTGTTATTCTTATATTGTTCTAGACTTGTCCTTGTTTTTTATCTGAAAATGTATTATCAGCCAGGTGTTAATATATCTCAATATCCCAATTTCATTCATATTTGGTATATGAACTTTCACAACAATATATCTATCACGTTCGAAGACCAGGTTTTTTTTTTTTTTCCTGGCTTATGACCCTTAGTTTGTCGATTGTTTTTAGCAATTTTATTACTGTCAGTGCGATAACCTGAACAAGTGTCAACCAATTTAATTCATATTTAGTTGAACTTAACCACAATTCAGAAACTTCTCTGTGCGTACTACAATGTAGAGCCAAAAATTGTGGTATAAAACTGACTTTTGCCTTATAGTACTGTGATTTGGTATAATATAGTTATTTTGTTATCCACCCACCCAAATGACCCATGCATGGCCAACATTGAAAACTCGCTGCCTGGTCCAGCACCCCTCATGAGACACGAACACACCACAGTGCACTCCGCGGTATATTTGTCTCGTTGACAATTTCAACACCTCCATGTTTACACCCCAGCTCACTTCTGCTACATTATATTGGTTATTCCAAGGAGTTTTCAGCTGAAAGTCACAGTGAGTTGGCAAGATATCCGCCTATACGTACATGTCTTAGAAGATACAACACTGTGATAATTTAGTTAGAATTAATGAGCGTTTTATCATGTGCACTGACATTTCGTTGACAGTACCTGGCTAGTTAACGGGATATCTACATACCCTCTGCCATCTACACATATTTGATGGCCTATACATACATGTATGTGAAAAGGGTCTCCCGACTGGGCATTAAAAAATTTGGTTTCTACATTAAAATTAGATTCGTCCAATACTAAACAGATAAAATCATTGCATCTTAGTCAGGAGGTTGGTGATTTTTTTTATTTAAATAAATTTTGTTTCTAAATCTTATCAAAATATGTAATCTGCACTTTTTCTGTTAAATGAAGGTTATAAAAGGTACTAATTATTATATCTAAGGCTGATTTTTAATCAGAATTCTATGATTGTATACAAACCAAGCATTCAAAAATCATTGATTTAAATCAAGATTTTATAAGTCAAAGATTTTTTTCCAAAAAAGCATTGATTTATAAATAAATTTTTTTTTAAATGATGATAAAATGCAAAGAACTGCAATAACTAACAAGTTTTGTGTAAGTATACATGACTACTGACAAATTTACTTAAATCAGGAAATTTTGAGTTGGGACCTCTACTTACAGTGAAGTACATTATTAAGAAACAGATAATAACTAAGAAATATATTCCCTGCATTATTTTTCGATTTTATAAGGTTCCTTGTCAAAACTTCAAAAAGTTCCAAGGGTTTGTACTGGTGGAATATGATCTCTATGGCATTAGCCAGAGTACAGATTCATGGCATGATCTAACACGACTACTTGAGTATTATTATATGATATGAAAATCGATACTCCATCCATAATCTACGATACTCCATCCATAATCTATTCTGATTTATTTGTTGCACATAGTGAAGCAAAAGCTGGTACTGCAGAAAAAAATGGATGGGCAACAACGGGCTATGGCATGTCAAAAATTGGTGTTACATGCATGACCATTATACAAGGCAAAGATATCTGTAAAGACTCAAGAGAAGACATCTTAATCAACTGTGTATGTATGATGTGTATGGACAAACTGTATCACTTATAGTCTCATGCTTTATTAACTGTGTATGTATGATGTGTATGGACAAACTGTATCACTTATAGGCTCATGCTTTATTAACTGTGTATGTATGATGTGTATGGACAAGCTGTGTCACACAGTCTCATTCTTTATTAACTGTGTATGTATGATGTGTATGGACAAGCTGTGTCGCACAGTCTCATTCTTTATTAACTGTGTATGCATGATGTGCAGGGACACATTATCATGCTTTATTAACTGTGTATGTATGATGTGCAGGGACACATTATCATGCTTTATTAACTGTGTATGTATGATGTGCAGGGACACATTATCATGCTTTATTAACTGTGTAAGCATGATGTGCAGGGACACATTATCATGCTTTATTACTTCTTTGTGTAGGGCTTGTAATTTGGGGTGAAGGTAACAGTTATGTTGACCTGTTATCAGGTCCCCTCAAGTTCTCATGGTGATCCATGTTTGGTACTTATATAGAATCCTATATTACATGTAATAATTTTGATATATATTGGCATTATCAGTAAGGTTTTGATAAATTTCCAACAGTCGGAGATTTTGAAGTACGAGTTGTAATTTAGTTTGGTCCAGTTGGGAGGTAATGGGCAATGATCTATTGGGGGAGGGGAGGGTGTGCATTAGAAATTTCAAGTTGGACACCCCATATCCCCGCCAAACGTTCAACGAAGACCCTCTTCTACATGTGTCCCTGTTTAGAACTACTTGTTTTAAAGTGATTTGACAAGTACTGACTATTGTGGTCTTCAGAATCTCAGTCTTCTCTGTCTTTACAGTCTGGTGAGCGACACCACAATCATTGACTGTCTTGTTTACCTGAAATTCTTTCTCAAACTCATGCTGGACTGTTGTTTTGAAGGTGCAATCTGAACTCTGTTGGTCCATGTAAAGTGTGCTTAAATTTTGTCTGTTTATTGTTTTCGGATATGTGCACAATGAGGCGACCGTGATGGGCGAGTCCATTGTTCCTGTGGTGGGTGAGTCCATTGTCGCCGTGGTTGGAATTCTCACAATTGTGCATAATTTTTGTGTCAAAGTTGTTGATATAGTGTTACTTGTCTGTCATATATAATATACATTCCAGTGGTGTGTAAATTGGTTACCACCTTCAGTCGGAATCATTCATGGAAGGAAATGACCTGCCTCGAATGGGCAACAACCTCCCCCCCCCCCCCGCCCTTGGGTTGACTCGATTGTACCGTCCGCTCTCAGCAGGCCATTCCCTCCCATGAATGACTCCAACCTCATGTGTTAACCAATACATAAACCACTACCCACCATCTACCATTGAGCCTTATGACATATAAATTATTTATTAGTGTTAATCCTCTTTAATGTTTTATTACATTTGGTGGCACATTGTTTGATAGTGCATTTCTGTGAGTACATTTGTTACCCATTAAGCTGTATCACCTAATCAATTAACATATTATCAATATTTATCTGGTTTGAGGGATATCCAATGTGCCGTTCAGATAGTAGAATTGTCATTTCAATAAGACATTAGATTTCTTCATGCACATTAACACTTCCATGACTGGAGAGCTTCCTGAAATTTGGGTAAAACCCTATACCAATGCATTCTCTTATATATGCGAGTCTTCCATAGGGAGTCTCGCATATATAAGAGAATACATTGGCCTAACAATATTTACCTTGACCTTGTTAGCCTATGCATTCTCTAATATATGCGAGGCTCACATATATAATGACACACAGATTTGTCTGTTAATGTTATCACACTTGTTTGTCATGTCACAAGGTATTATATCGAATAATGCATGGGTCGTACCCTCACATCACAGCAAACTTGTGTGACACATCAGACCCTGTCCACACACCAGTAACTCCTTATCTACTACACATATAAATCAGATGGTGTTATTTTACAGTGCTGTCCAGGCTATGTATCTACCGATATGAGCAGCCTTAAGGGTCACAAGACTATTGAAGAAGGTAGGCACCATAATCATTTAATTTCTTATCTCAACTTGATAAAGTCAAGTTTGAGCTATTGCCATGGGTTGTCATCCGTCCATGCATTAAGTGGTATTTTGTATGATAAACCATTCATTAAGTGGTATTTTGTATGATAAACCATCATTAAGTGGTATTTTGTATAATAAACCATCATTAAGTAGTATTTTGTATGATAAACCATGCATTAAGTGGTATTTTGTATGATAAACCATGCATTAAGTGGTATTTTGTATGATAAACCATGCATTAAGTGGTATTTTGTATGATAAACCATCATTAAGTAGTATTTTGTATGATAAACCATGCATTAAGTGGTATTTTGTATGATAAACCATCATTAAGTAGTATTTTGTATGATAAACCATGCATTAAGTGGTATTTTGTATGATAAACCATCATTAAGTAGTATTTTGTATGATAAACCATGCATTAAGTGGTATTTTGTATGATAAACCATGCATTAAGTGGTATTTTGTATGATAAACCATGCATTAAGTGGTATTTTGTATGATAAACCATTCATTAAGTAGTATTTTGTATGATAAACCATTCATTAAGTAGTATTTTGTATGATAAACCATGCATTAAGTGGTATTTTGTATGATAAACCATGCATTAAGTAGTATTTTGTATGATAAACCATGCATTAAGTAGTATTTTGTATGATAAACCATGCATTAAGTAGTATTTTGTATGATAAACCATGCATTAAGTAGTATTTTGTATGATAAACCATCATTAAGTAGTATTTTGTATGATAAACCATGCATTAAGTGGTATTTTGTATGATAAACCATGCATTAAGTAGTATTTTGTATGATAAACCATTCATTAAGTAGTATTTTGTATGATAAACCATGCATTAAGTAGTATTTTGTATGATAAACCATCATTAAGTAGTATTTTGTATGATAAACCATGCATTAAGTGGTATTTTGTATGATAAACCATCATTAAGTAGTATTTTGTATGATAAACCATGCATTAAGTGGTATTTTGTATGATAAACCATGCATTAAGTGGTATTTTGTATGATAAACCATGCATTAAGTGGTATTTTGTATGATAAACCATTCATTAAGTAGTATTTTGTATGATAAACCATCATTAAGTAGTATTTTGTATGATAAACCATGCATTAAGTGGTATTTTGTATGATAAACCATCATTAAGTGGTATTTTGTATGATAAACCATGCATTAAGTGGTATTTTGTATGATAAACCATTCATTAAGTAGTATTTTGTATGATAAACCATTCATCAAGTAGTATTTTGTATGATAAACCATCATTAAGTGGTATTACTTTTAAGTGGTTATCACTTAATTTGGACACTCCATGTGTGTTCAGAAAGACATAAAGTGTAATTTAAAACATCTAAAAAAAAGTACCACTTAAGTCTGACAGTGCATCCTTAATGCGTCATGTTTGGACCATGGACAATGAAAATCATTATGGAGTTATCTCCCTTGCATCATATGGATTAATTTACATTCGTGTAACATCCTTCGGTTCCATAACCGGAAATTGGAAAAATTATTTTTGAAAAGGTTATTTTGCTCCTTTCGGCTGATATACAGCACTAAAATCATGAGTTTGTAACTGAGAGCTTTCTGATGAATGGCAACAAGCCATATTTCCGACTAAATCCTGAAAAATTACCCTTAATTCTGCTGTGGTTAAGGAGTCGATTATTTAGGGTATTACTGTATTTTGTCTACCTGTACTCTATAATATAGTCTCTATTATTATTATATCTCCTATTGCATTGGCTTGTGAATGATACATTTCATTAACCGTAAATTCAATTGTTTTATACAGTACGAGTTTCATGTTTTGTGCATTCACTCAGTGATATTATTAGAATAATTTAATAGCAGACATCAATTTAACTTGTACTGTGACAGAGGTGAATATCAGTAAGAAAGATAACTCTTGTAGAGATTGGTTGGAATGGTGTGCTATTCATTTGTATGGATATTTTGATAATATGAGTAGACAGGAGGCTGAGAAACGCCCTATAGATTCCCATTCATTTATTTATATGGATATTCAACAATTAGCCTAGGCTGTTTTTTTTTCACCTTGGTAGCGGAACAAAGATCAAAATTGATGAAGTAACTTCTATCAGTGTGAAATGGTTAATTCATTATAGTACAGCGGCCAAAAGTGGTCGGGTACCCCTACCCACGATAGAACAAGTTAAAACCAACTTTTTTTAAAGGAGAAATATATACCTTTGACGAAAATGATAGTGAAAAATAACGGAATTGGTGGTGGCAATTCTCAAATCGACGATGAACGATACCCACCAGTGACTTTTCCCAGAAATTAATGAATTTGGTAAAGTGAGCCCTGCTGCTATGTCCTAAGTTATTTGCCCACATTGTTGGTGTTAAAATGACTACAACATATCATATCTGTACCTGATATGCAAGAAGTGTTGGTTAATTTGGATTTTGGTGCCGAAACATTTATTTTTTTATGAAAAATCGCTCTTTTTCAAAACAATTATATTTTTCGAACATTATCATTCAAACGGATATTGCAATAATATTGAAATATTTAGTTCATATGGTGTAGTAGTTACCTGTCAAGCATATGAAGAAAGAAGTTAAAGGAAATTTTGAACTGTTTTCGAGATATTGGATTTTAGCTACCCCTCCCCCAAACACGTTTTTGGTCGAAAAAAATACATATTTTTGATAATGACAGTACAAACATTTTCGAATTGATCTGAATGGGACCCAATATGAATCTTGTACTGAAAGTGTTGTCCAGAGATGCCGTTTAATCGATTACAGATGTGTTCAGGCTTTCAGACCCCCAGTTACAACAACAACAATTATTTTATTGATAACAGGTAATTTTGCATGCATTAACATTGATGTTAAGTACTAAAACCTTTGTTATAAACAACACGTGACCAACTATATAATGCATATGGCTCAGTAGTTATCTGGACATCACAAGTAGAAAGAATTTGACAGAAATTGTCAACGGTTTTCAAGATATTGGAATTAGGTACCGCTCCGCCGGACGCGATTTGGTAGAAAAACTACATATTATGATAACAACACAGCCCTTTCTAAATTATTCTAATGGGCATCTAATCATTATTCGTGTGATGGAAACCTGATCCGTAGACACCGCGAGCGTGGTTTTAGATGACCTCAGGTTTCCAATTAAACCTCCAGTTACAACAACAACAACAAAACATTTTATTTATGACATGTAATTTTATATTAACACATATATATTGACTTTAAAGTATTGAATTAAAGTATTTGTTCTAAACGACACATAATATAGACTAACATACTTATACAGAACAAAATCATTGTTGTTCCCCCCGCCCTATTAGACGTTCTGAACACACAATGAACTGAAAAAATATTATCTCAATATTAAAAATCATGTAACTATAAAGGAATTATACAATGTTTATGGTTGGGTTTGTTCCCGAAACAGTGTGGCACTTTGCTTGGCAAATATGAAGGGCGAATTTGCTATATTTTTCGAGAACACTCTACCCAATTTAATTCCATGAGATGGGTTTAGAAAAACATCTTGAAGACCCTATATTACCTTTAACGGTTTATTGCGGATGACTTGATCATATACGAAGTGACAAACAATCATACATCAACAAACATACAATACATGCAAGACAAAGATGACAAACATGCAAGACATATACATATACATACGGAACACATGCAATACCACTGACACACATGCAACTAATTTATCACATCAAACA
This sequence comes from Siphonodentalium dalli, assembly GCA_032622095.1. Lineage (NCBI taxonomy): Eukaryota > Metazoa > Mollusca > Scaphopoda > Gadilida > Siphonodentaliidae > Siphonodentalium > Siphonodentalium dalli. The sequence continues at coordinate 206,343,181 of CP136065.1, forward strand.
AGCATATGAATGCACATGCACTGAGATCAAATCAAATAAGGAAACAGATTCAAGTCAAATGTTTGTTTCCTACTTGCCCTAAATATAGAGCGTTCAATAAAACTACTTCATAGGATTTAATTTAACTGTTCTCATTTTGTGTTAAACAATTAAGATTACTTCTTGAAAACCATTTACTACATGTTGTCAGAACATAGCTTAAATATTTAAAAGCAGTCAAGTTTTAGTTTAGATTTATACCTTTTTTGAACCGCTGTAAATTTTCTTGAATCACTGTAAAATGGAGACATATATTCTACAGCAATAAACATGCTACTGAAATAACTGTTATTTCCTACTATTCTAATTCTTAAGAGGGTGGGTGGGTGGGTAAATTTTATAACATTTATTGCTGCCACTTCGTAAGGCAGATCAAGACAAAGTAATTTTATTATAGCAATTTAACGAGCGCGCCAAAATTGTAACTCACATTGTTAGCCAATGAAAATAGATAACACATATAATGACGTCATGCAACCATGCCTATTATTAGAAAGCATAACCGATGTAATAGACTTATTTATAGATCACAAATAATGACGTCACGCCAACATGCATATTCACGAGAAGGCGCCACCAATGTAATAGTCTTTTTTATAGAGTTATCTCGCTTAGATTAATATGAACCCTAGTCACGGAATTACTCGATTTGTAGACAAATAGAATCAAAGATTTCAACGCAATACGAAATTAAGCTACATGATCTCTAATTCTCTATATTAACTGAGTGTGACGGGAATGTAGTATTATCAGAGATTACATAATTTGTATGGATGGGTTGTGCATGTGTCGCTTTACACAAAGTGGCTGATAAATAAGAAAGACGAATTTGCTGTTTTAGGATCCCCCTACACAATTGAAGTGTTAAAGTTGAACAACCCACGAACTGAAATGATTGCTGTAAATGTTAACTGAGGATGTGGGCAAAAATAGTAATATCGGGGCGCATACATGATGTTGATGGATGGGTTGGTTGGATCCCGAAAGTCTTTAGCACGAAAATCGGATGGCTAACGCCAACGGCGAATATTTTTTGTTTTGTTGGACCCCTTCATATGCCCATTTAAACTCTTGAACACACCATGCGCCGAATATTCATGCTTTTATTATTAAATCACAGTGTGAACGAAAGGTAGTGCTATCAGGGAATATATACATGTTATATATATGGGTAGTTTGGTTCCCAAAATCCTAGGGTACTTTACAAAAGGCGGCTGACAAAAATCAAAGCTGAATATTTTCTTTGAGCACCCTACCCCATTTAAAGTCATAAATGCACTAATGATTGGATATGGTCTCAATATTAACTGGGGTGTGGACAAATGGTATGTAATTCAGGAAATATACCTGTTCAGTGCTTGATGGGTGGGTTGGCTTCCCAATGTCTGGGACACTTTACACAAAGTGGCTAGCAAAGAGAAGGCGAACTTTCACTGTTTTGGGTACCCATAACCCTTCTAAACTATTTAGCACACATTGAACCGAATCTATATGCTCTCATGTATTATTTACAATTTGTATGGGTGGTTTGGTTCTAGAAATCCTGGAACACTTTACAAATGGCGGCTGGCAAATACGAAATGTGATTTGTTAGGCCGCACTACCCCATTTGCAGTCTTGGGACACACAATGAACCGAAAGGATGTGCTCCCATTATTAAGTGCATGTGTAGAGAAATGGACGCAATATAAAGAGTATAGTATACCAGGGTCTTGAATGCCTGGGTCACTTTACAAAAAGTTGTTGGTGAAAGCGAAAGGCGAATACTCACTGTTTGGGGGGCGACCCCATTAACCCATTTCATATCTTGACCAGAACTGAAGTTATATTCTCTCATACGTAGCTGAGTGTGTGATCGAAAGGTATTGCTATCATGGAATTATTAATTGATAATGGGTGATCCGGTTCCCCCGAAATCCTGGAACACTTTACAAAAAGCGGCTGGCAAACAAGAAAGGCGAATTTTCTATGTCTTGAGGACCCCACTATCCAGCTTGAAGTCTTACACAAATGATATCCTCTCGGTTTTAGCTGAAGTTGTGGACAAATGGGATTATTATCTGGATATACGAATCTGTTATGGATGAGATGGTTCCCGAAAGCCTATGGCACTTTACAACAAGTGGTCGGCAAACGAAAGGGCTAAATTTCACTCTCAGGGGACTCCATCCCTATTTGTAGTATTGAACACACCACTAGCTCAAGGCATAAGCTATCCATATTACCCGAGATTGTGGCCGAATGGCTGTTCTGTCAGAACCCACCGAGCCCACCGTTCGCGAAAACACCGTGGCACCTTACACAAAGCAGATGGCAAACGATGAAGGCGAATTGTAAGGGACCCCTACCCCATGTAAACCATGTGCCCTCAGGGTTAAACGACGATCTGTACAAATGGCTATTCTATTAAGAAATACACAATTGTTATAGATGGGTTAATACCCGACAGTCAGGGCCACTTTACAAAAAGCGACTGAAAAATAAATAATGCGAGTTTTCAATGTTTGTATTACCCCCTTCCCAATTTGAAGACTAGAACACACCACGGACTGGAACGTTATCATCATTGACTGCGTGTGTGGACAATGGCGAGTTGGTTGTACAAGGACATGCACAATGTAAATAGATGGATTTGGGTTCTAAAAGAATGAGCACTTAACGAAAAGTGGCACTCCACAACAAGCGGCTGGCAAATGTTCACTGTTTTATGTACCCCTACCCTATTTGAAGTCTTGAGCACATCATGCACTGGAGGGATTATGAATTCAATATCAACATATATTGTGGCCGAAACCATGCGATATATAAGGCTGTATTGGTTTACTTACAAAAAGCGGCTGGCAAATAACAAAAATTCAATTTTAACTGTTTATGTGACAATCACGAAAACACCACAAACTTGATGAACATGCTCCCAGTTTTAACTCAGTCTGTGGAGATATGGTAGTTCTACCCGGAGGTAAACAATTTATCTGGGAGAGAGATTGTATGGGGAAAATTAGGATGTAATCCAGTTGGAACTGATTGGATACAATGATATACACATAGTTTCGTTGGAGCTGATTGGACGCAATGATACACAGATAATGTTGTTTTCGTCATTGATACGTCCCGTCGCCATGAGATTGCAGACAATATCGTGGTGGTAAATTTCGCGCTCAGCAGGGTTTGAATGCTTTTCGTGAAGTTTTAACAAATGGCAGCGTTATGGAAATCGCTTTGTTTTCAAGATAAATATCTGAAACCCGTCAACTATTTTAATAATTTCTCGATGACTGAGTTGCTGTACATACAAAAGAGTATTTCTAATAAAATTACATTCAGTATGGCGCATAGAAGTTTAGTCTTAGGACCACTGTATCCAATAAGTAATGATATGCTTTTTCTATTTACCCCAATGACAGAGAGGGGACGTTTTAATGTGATTACTCAATTGGACATAATTCAAACTACTGCATTTCAATCTTAAACGAGAATGGAGTACTTGTGATATGCAACACTTACTGTATGCAATAGCAATTAAAATGCGTTTTTGTTGTAATTTGGGGTCTGGAAGCCCGAACACGTCTTTGATCACTTTTAAAAGCAATGTTCCCGGGCCCCATTTTCAGCAAAAGAATTATGTTGGGTCCCAGTATGATCAATTGGGAAATTTGGAAAGTTCTGAACAAAAATATGTTATTTTTCGACCAAAAACCTGTTTGGGGAGGGGTAGCTAAAATCCACTATTTCGCAAATTGTTCTAAATTTCTGTTAACTTCTTTCTTCATATGCTTGGCAGATAACTGCTTCACCATAAGAATTAAATATTTCGGCATTATAACAATATCCATTTGAATAATAATGTTCGAAAAATAATATTTTTGTGAAAAAGTTTGATTTTTCAGCAAAAAATAAATGTTTTGGCTCCAAATGGCAGGAAAATCTAAATTAACCAACACTTTTTTCATATCACGTAGAGGTATGGTATGATGTAGTAATTATAACCCCAACAATATGGGCAAATAGGCTAGGACATAGCCACAGGGCTCGCTTTACAAAAATCGTTAATTTCTGGAGAAAGTCGATTTGAAAATAGCCACCACCAATTCCGTTATTTTTCAATTTCTGTCAAATTCTTTCTACTTGTGATGTCCAGATAACTAGTGAGCCATATGAATTATATAGTTGGTCACGTGTTGTTTATAAAAAAGGTTTTAGTACTTAACATCGATGTTAATGCATGCAAAATTACCTGTTATCAATAAAATAATTGTTGTTGTTGTAACTGGGGGTCTGAAAGCCTGAACACATCTGTAATCGATTAAACGGCATCTCTGGACAACACTTTCAGTACAAGATTTATATTGGGTCTCATTCAGATCAATTCGAAAATGTTTGTAATATCATTATCAAAAATATGTATTTTTTTCGACCAAAAAAGTGTTTGGGGGAGGGGTAGCTAAAATCCAATATCTCGCAAACCGTTCAAAACTTTTGTTAACTTCTTTCTTCATATGCTTGTCAGATAACCAATACACCATACGGACTCAATATTTCAATATTATTGCAATATCCGTTTGAATGATAATGTTCGAAATATATAATTTTTTTGAAAAAGAGCGATTTTTCAACAAAAAATAAATGTTTCGGCTCCAAATGGCACGAAAATCCAAATTAACCAACACTTCTTGCATATCGGGTACAGATATGGTATGCTGTAGTCATTTTAACACCAACAATGCGGGCAAATAACTTAGGACATAGCAGCAGGGCTCACTTTACCAAAATCGTTAATTTCTGGGAAAAGTCACTGGTGGGTATCGTTCATCGTCGATTTGAGAATAGCCACCACCAATTCCGTTATTTTTCACTACCATTTTCGTAAAGGGTATATATTTCTCCTTTAAAAAAAAGTTAGTTTTAACTTGTTCTACTGTGGGTATGGGTATCTCGAAAACTAGAGCTCTTTTAGGCGAAATTTACTGTTGTGTTGCCATAGTGATGAATATGGTTATTTCTTACAGGTGCTGATACCCCCGTTTATTTGGCTCTGCTGCCAGAAAACACAAAAGGTTTACAAGGGAGCTTTGTTGCAGAGAGAAAGATCCTAGATACTTGGACAAAATTGGACTTGGATTAGATTTAGATGCCAGCTTTATACTTTATTCTACATGATATGTATTACATTCGATTGTATGCTATGATATGTTTATTGTACAATTGCTACATCAGGTAGAATAAAGAAAAAAGTGAAATACAAAGAGTAAATATAAGTCATGCTCCTCCTATAGCGGAGGTTTCTTCTTACTGACGTGGAGGTGAATTTTCTCACAAAATCTATGCTTCTATGTATCCACCTTTGACTTTGTTAATGTATTTGTTGTCAACATTAAATATGTAAAATAGCTTTAATGGTTGGTCTGGTTGCTAAAATCTGGCCAATTTTGTTCAATCAAATCTAAAAATATTTATCTGCTTTTGGTACAGTAATGCCATAAATAATCGACTCCTTAACCACAGCAGAATTATGGGTAGTTTTTCAGGATTTAGTCGGTAATATGGCTTGTTGCATTCATCGTAAATCTCTCACAGAGCTTTCCGATGAATGGCAACAAGCCACATTTCCGACTAAATCCTGAAAAATTACCCATTATTCTCCTGTGGTTAAGAAGTCAATTATTTAGGGCATTACTGTAAATCTAGGGCATTGTAATATAAAGTGAGCTTCATCTTCTTCTTCCGCCATATTGCATTGTTTACGGATGCGTATGTGGCGCGGTGTCGGCTCTGGTTTTGTGTGTCTGCCCATCTCTATATCCAGTCTATGGGCACTTGTTACTATTCAACTATTCGACTGTATTACATTCACGGTGGGGAATCACGTGGTTTCGAGTTGATGAGTATCACGCATTCAAAATGACAGAGGCGATCTAAAACGCCACCAGAAGCGCGGAAAAAAGGTAGTAAACTAAGACATGACATATTACATAGTATTTTGACAGCTACGAGCAGATGTTGAACTATTTTCGAAACAAGCTGATACCTCATTTATGTCCAAATTCACATTTCACCAAAGTTGTCAGTCGAAGGATTTTCCAGGGTGTATGGACGGGTGTATTCCACGCACCTCCGACTGGCAACTTTGGTCAGAATGTTATAGAAAACTACTAAGTATTTCAGAATAAATAAGGTATCAACTTGTTTCAAAAATAAACCAGCATATTTATTGTAACAGTCAAACTGCTATGTTTTGTGTCAGTTCCTCGTATATTATGATTTTGTGCGTTTGCACATTTTGAATGCGTGGTACTCACCAACATCGAAACCATGTGATTCCCCACTGTGACATTTGACTCTATTTAATCAGACAATCAGGCATTATACCATTGTTGGTCGCATTTGTGTGAGACAAAGATTTAACATCTGCTCAGAATAAAATTGTCATTCAAGGGTACAGGTCAAAATGGTGGCAATTCAATTCTTAGTAAAAGCAGTGACCAAAATTCAATAAAAAATTATGGTAAACATTGGAAAAGGACATGGCATTGAAATATATTCAGAAAATTATATTTATACTAAAATATTTTTACTTATTACGCGGTCAGTGATGTTTATTATATTATATTATATTGTCTCTAAGTTATGTTTGAACAATGGTTTCAACATGAAAAATGTTGTTATTGGAGAACTATTGATAATGAATATAAAAGTTTATCTATTACTCCATGTTCTTCTTAGTGGTAACGTTTTTACAGACTTTCATATTGTTTGTACATTTACCCACTGCAAGTGCCTTGGGTCCCTTTAAGATACTTAATTATATCACATGAAACCCCTATTATATAATTAAGAAAGCCATTACATATTTCCTTTTCTCTCACTAGTGATGAATAGGTGTGTGCTTCTCGGGATCACTTGGCATCGCACCAACAAAATTTACATTGATTCAGGCAGATTAATACACCATCACCAGACAATGCAAAATTATTGCTTTGTTCATTAAAGTTAAATTCTTGTCCTACTTCGTTGCACTAACAAAATAGACACAAAAACAAAGATTGGGAGACTATATTTTCCGTTGCCAGCCATAGCGCGCAACAATGTCGTATATGGTTGTGAAGCGTCTCAGCCAATGCTGTAAATATATGCATTTGGCAATTTCTTTTAAGGATTTTGATTTGTTAAAAAGCCACAAAGCTCTAGTTTTTTTATGTAATATACTAGATCTTCAACTTATTATGTTGGGATATAAGATTTTATCAAACTCGTTTCATAAAATCTTATATCCCGACATAACGAGTTGGAGTTCCCTTATATTATCATGGTTGTTTGTTAAATGATAATGAGCAGATATTTTTACGGTATCAAAGATGTTATTTCCTATTCCTATACTGTTTTGAATATGACATTTACACAGATTTATGATTTATACAGAATATAATAAAAGCTTTATAATGATTACTATTATTTTCTTATTACCTGGATCCAGAATTATTACAAAGCGCCAGAAGATAGATTCTATAGATTGTGTGAAAAGTTGTTGCATTCTATTTCATAAAATTAACGATGCATCCACTGATTTCCAGAAATCTTTACAAAAAGCCTCCTTCATAAAACTTTCCATATTATAATTGTCTGAAAACCTAATCCCCCATAACGTATCAACTTGTATGTCTGTCTTTCTGTCGAACCGTGGATGCAACTTTGTCCGAGCTTGTACACCTATATTTTTAGATAATTTGTTGTAACTTTCAAACTATATTTAGTACCATGAGAACTTCTGCACCTGCGATTATGAGGTCGATCCAACTTTTTTAGTGGAGTTATCCCCCTTTTTTTACATAGAAATTTTGCATAACATGCATAACAGGCTTTTTAGCTCACCTGAGACGAAGTGTCCTGTGGAGCTATAGTCATCACTCCTCGTCCGTCGTCCATCCATCCATCCATCCATCCGTCCGTCCGTCAACAATTCTTTAAACATCTTCTTCGGCAACCATAAGACCGAATGGGTTCATATTTGGTGTGGATGTTCGCTAGGTGACTCACATTCAGATTTGTTCAAATGAGGTCACTGGGTCAAATAGTTGCGAAAGCAGGGCCATAACTCTATTCCTCAATATTAATTCTTAGAATGACTTCTCAAGAACAATTGGTCCGATTTAGCTTATATTTGGTATGGAGGGTTCTTGGGTGACTGGGGTTCAGATTTGTTTAAATGGGGTTACTGGGCCAAAGGGTGCAGGACGTTTCGGCACCCGGACGTTTCGGCACCTGGTTTTCTGGACGTTTCGCCACTTATTTCATTTTCGTTTCTTTTCATATATAATATTGTCTTTGATGTTGCATTTATATTCGCCGTTTGTTATCATTCGGTATAGAACATACTATATCGAATCCGCAAAACAAGAAGACTTGAAGTCAACATTCGGCAGGTCAACGACGACCGTTGTAAAAGGCGCATTTTGAAAACATGCCGATATCGGCGCCCCTCCTGCCAGTCGTCCCAAACAACCCAACGTTGTTAGAAACATGAACCGCATGCTACAAGCACACCGACCAGATGACCCAGCCACATGTCACGAAGAGGTAATATATACATGTACAATGTTTACTACACTTATTTCAACAGATGACAGATACTCGTATAATATATCCAGTTGAAGCGTTTCGTGAAATCATAAATACACGAGGCCTACAGGTGTAATGCATATACCTCATAATATTTTGTGTATAAAACCATGTGATACATTGATGTTTATTTTTGTCACCTATATGTTGAAACACTAATCTTGTGTATGATGTATAAAGTTTAAACTCTCCGTTTGCGGGGGGAAATAAACGTATATATATATAAAGAACAGAATAACTGTAAAAACCTTCAAACATTCACCAACACTCTTATGTTAATTACCTTCGTAATCAGATAGATATGATTGTGTAATCTGGTTGTACCTATATAATAGCTTATCGTAACAGCAGTTGTATGATTAATTCGCACTCTAATCAAACTTTGTTGTGATTCGCACTCTAATTAGACGTTATTTTTGCAGATGAATCAAGCCTTTCTAGAGGCCACAGCCCCTGAATTCTATCAGATCGACGTCCATTGCACCGAGACCAGCAGACGACATCTTGTGTTCTACACGGAGCGCAATTTTCAACTTCTCGCCAAGTCCAAAGTCTGGTACATGCATGGATGCAACATTCCGTGCCATAGACAAACGACTACCATCGAACATCAGACTCCAACGATTTGTCTTAGACTTCGAGGCTGGAATGTGGCACGCCATTCGACAACGTTTTCCAGGGTACCCGATTCGTGGTTGTGCTTTCCACTGGTCACAAGCCGTGGTCAGAAATCAGAATTGTTTATTCTCAAATCGTCGGACGTGTCGGGTATAACAGAGCATAGTTATGAACACACATCAATATATACATATAGATAATAGTGCAAATGAAAACAATATATATGTCAATAATCGTGTACACGTTCAAGGTTCAAGACGTCGGCCTTCATGTGTTTAAAACAGATTGTTTTTGAAATTATATTACATTTAAATTAAATAAAAAACACAATTGAGTTCTTTATAAACACTATATTATAATTGACAATTAATCTCCAAAGAATACCAAAAAAAAAACATTTATTCACTCCGACAAATACTGTTTTCAAATAAACGCTCTTTATTTCTACCATATCATGAATAGACTAACATGGAACGCTCTTTTCTGGTCCATGCCGTGCACATTGCTATTTGTTTGGGACAAAACACTAAAGTTTTTAGCTCACCTGAGACAAAGTCTCCGGTGGAGCTATAGTCATCACTCGTCGTCCGTCCGTCCGTCTGTCCGTCAACTTTTTTAAAAACATCTTCTCCTCTTAAACCATCATACCGAATTGGTTCATATTTGGTGTGTATGTTCCCTAGGTGACTCTCATTCAGATTTGTTCAAATGAGGTCACTGGGTCAAATAGTTGCGAAACAAGGGCCATAACTCTATTCCTCCATAGTAATTCTTACAACAACTTCTTGTCCATAACCATTGGGCCAATTTAGCTAATATTTGGTATGGAGAGTCCTTGGGTGACTGGTGTTTAGATTTGTTCAAATGAGGTCACCCGGTCAATTAGTTGAGAAACCAGGGCCATAACTCATAGTGATTCTTACAATGACTTCTTCTAAAAAAATATTTGGCCGATTTAGCTTATATTTGGTACAGAGATACCTTGGGTGACTGGGGTTCAGATTTGTTCAAATGGGGTCACTGGGTCAAATAGGGGCAGAGCCAGGGACATAACTTTAAAAACAAAAAAATTAATTTTTGCATTTTTACCTTTAATTTTTGTTTAGGACACATCACAGCCTCATATTTCTTACCTAGATTTTTCTTAGCATGTGCTTCATCTGTATGGATTTTGGTATTGTTTATTTAACCCCTTCCACTCTTGTTTTGATATAGAATTCATCCAAGACAGGATTACTCAAACATTTTTCATCTGATCAACACCAAATTTGGTATATGAATTTTTGACACTTATATACAGATCAAGTTAAAATATGGGTTTGATCCGATATATTTTAACAGAGTTATGGGCCTTTATAATTCACACCCCTTTGCTATGCACTATTAATTTTTAAGAGGACACTCAAGCCTGTATTATTGAAAAAGCCAATTTATCATAGTGTGGTCACCCGATCCTCTTGCTGAATACTGCTTGCTTCAGACCAGTTTACCATCTGTCATTACAAGACATATATATCTGTAAAGGTACAGGTCATTAATTATATAAACTGGCCAGATGACATGTATTATTCTAATCTAAACATATCTGTAGCAATTTAACAACAAACTGGTGCTTCCATTCAATGTTAGGTGATGACTGACATTCAATGATACTGTGAATGGCTTTGATTTCTTCAAGTCTGGAAATAGTGTGTCTGACATTTACATAGTGAGGTCCCCAGATGGTGAATTTAGTGTTGCTACCCCATACAGCATGCTAGCATCACCAAATACACCCGCCAGGGACCTAATTCTGCTTAGTCCTCATCTTCTGGGAAGTATCCTAAGTATCAAATTGACAGTTTGATTTAGTCACTTTTTCCACCTGTTCAGTTTCAATGTCCCCCTAATTTGCAGAAGATAAAATGCATAATTGAGGTGCTCAATTGGTGTGTATCACCAACTTCAACTGTAGGACTTCATTGATTTAGTAACTTTTTTCCACCTGTTCAGTTTCAATGTCCCCCTAATTTGCAGAAGATAAAATGCATAATTGAGGTGCTCAATGGGTGTGTATCACCAACTTCAACTGTAGGACTTCAATCTGTTCCTTGGTTTTATTGGCCATTGAGGCCTAATCAGATTGAGGATGAATTTGGTGATGCTAGCCTGCCTTACAGAATATTGTCATTAAATCCACATTTTTGGGACCTAATTCTGCAAATGTCAGACATACTAAATTCAGGTTTGGCCATTTCATATTATTGTTTTAATCACCAATTATCCAGATGAAATCATACGACTAATATTCAAAGAAAAATGGGGGGGGGGGTATATATTGGATTAAATTTGTCTTCTATCTGGCATTTGCAGAATGAGGTCCCCAGAGGGTGAATTTAGTTATGCTACCCTGCACAGCAGTCTAGCATCACCAAATACACTAGCCAGGGTCCTCATTCTGCTTAGGCCTCATCTTCTGGGAAGTATATAGGCACTTAAATTGACATTTTTACTTACTTTAGCCCTTCTGTTTAGTTTCTATATCCCCTAATTTGTGAATATAAAATGCATAATTGAGGTGCCCAATGGGTGCACATCACCAACTTTAACTGGAGAACTTCAATCTAATGCTATGTCTCCCATAGCAGTTGAGGCCTACACAGAATGAGGTCCCCAGAGGGTGAATTTGGTGATGCTAGCCCGCATTGCAGGATTGTGTCATTAAATTCACCCTTTGGGGACCTCATTCTGCAAATGTCAGCCAATTTGTTCAGGCTTGTCTGTTCGAATATTATGTTCTTAACCACCAGTATCCAGTTGAACTCATTATACCCTGATTTTGCAAAGAAAACTTGGGGGGGGGGTATATTGGATTGAATTTGTCAGTCTCTATGTCAGACTGTTCTCCCATCCATCCATCTGTCATTATGTCTCTATCCGTCCATCAATTGTTTTCTTCTCCAGATACATATTAAAGACCAAATGGGTTTATATATTTAGGTGTGGATGTCCCCCAGGTGACTCACATTCAGATTTGTTCAAATGAGTTCATCAGGTCAAATAGGTGAGAAGTCAGGGCCATAACTCTTTCCTTCCATAGTAATTCTTAAAACAATTTCTTCTCCAGAACCATCTGGACTATTTAGATTATGTTTGGTATGGATGGTCCTTCGGTGACTGGGGTTTAGATTTTTTCAGATTTGGGGTCATTTTAGGAAAATCAGTTCAGTTCAACTCTTAAAATCTAATGTCTGAAATTACCAAATGAATGGATCTCATAGATGGGGATTCACGTTTGTTCAAATAGGGGCGGAGATAAGAGATTTAATTACCAACCAGCCACCCTACACGTGCTCCGGTGGAGCTATAGTCGTCACTCCTCGTCCGTCCATCGTATGTCCGTCCATCCGTCCGACAACAATTATTTGAACATCTTCTCCTCTGGAACCATAAGACCAAATGGGTTCATATTTGGTGTGGATGTTCCCTAGGTGATTCTCATTCAGATTTGTTCAAATGCGGTCACTGGGTCAAATAGTTGCGAAGCCAGGGCCATAACTCTTTCCCACCATAGTAATTCTTTTAAACATCTTCAGAACAATAAGACCGAATGGTTTCATATTTGGTGTGGATGTTCCCTAGGTGACTCACATTCAGATTTGTTCAAATGAGTTCACTTGAAATAGTTGCGAAGCCAGGGCCATAACTCTTTCCCTCCATAGTATTCTTAAAGTGACTTCTTCTCAAATACCATCAGGCTATATGGGTTCATATTTGGTATGAAGGATCCTTGGGTGACTGGGGTTCAGATTTGTTCAAATCAGGTCACTGGGTCAAATGTGGGCGGGGCCAGGGACATAACTCCAAATTTTTTGTTTTAGATTTAACTCTTTAGATATCTACTTCTTTTAAAGTGATTATGAAAAGTTCTGACTGTTGTGGTCTCCAGAGTCCCAGTCTTATCAGTCTTTGCAGTCTGGTGAGCGACCCCACAGTCATTGACTGTCTTGTTTATCTTTCAGTCAGCATATAAACAGAAGGGAGATATTAATCACCAAGTGTTTATATTTGTTACCATGTTACATGTTTTATCACATTTTATTTAAATAAAGAATAAAAAAACAAATTTAGACTTCATTCATAATTTCGTTGGTCTGAAAATTAGCAGGTGCCGAAAAGTCCAAAATGCCGAAAAGTCAGGTGCCGAAACGTCCAGGTGCCGAACGGCAACCCCAGGTGCCGAACGGCAACCCCAGGTGCCGAAACGTCCAGGTGCCGAAACGTCTAGCATTCTGCTAAAAAAAGGGGCAGAGCCAGGGAAACAACTCTTAAATTTTTTTATTTAGATTGAACTCCTTGTTCAATTTAAAAAAAGTAAAACTAAAATTTATTTGAAGAAAAAAAATAAAAATAATTTCAAATTCATTTTTATGTTTACCCATACCATAAAATGGTAAACATAATGTCGACGTCCGGATTGACCACTCGTCGTGCGTCTAGCCGTCTGTCTGTATGTCCGTCCGTAGACACCTTACGCATGGTGCGATAACTCAAATATATTCTATCCGATCGGAACTAATTTTTTTATATGAGTTTCTCAGACCAAAATACAGATCGAGTTCGAATATGGGTTTGATCCGAGTTCTTTTTATGGAGTTATGGCCCTTTTTCGACTTCGAATTCACGCATGCTGTCATAACTCAAAGTTCCAATATGGGTTTGATCCGATTTATTTTAAAGGAGTTATGACCCTTTTTTCGAAAATAAAATTAAATAAAAATAAATTTAAAAAATCCGATGCTATAATCGAAGAATTTTTTGTCCGATTGTGTTCATATTTGATATTTTGGTTTATGGTGACACACCACTCATCTGTATAGTTTTTTTGTATTGATTGGTTGATCGGTTTAGAAAATAATTAACCATTTACACACATGCTATCCAATGCAATAAGTTGAACATATTTCTTCTGATCTGCCCAGATCTGCCTCATATTTCTTACCTAGGGTTTTTCTTAGCAAGTTCTTGATCTGTATGGTTTTTGGTATTGTTTAATTAACCATTTCACTCTTATGTTTACTTAGAATTCACCCAAGCTGCTATTACTCAAAACATTTTTCATCTGATCAACACCAAATTTGGTATATGAATTTATCACTCCTAAATACAGATCGAGTTCGAATATGGGTTTGATCCGATATATTTTAACAGAGTTATGACCCTTTATAATTCAAGTAATTACTGCCGGGAATTTGAAGAGATGATATCTCACATACCATGTGTGTTATTGAAATGAGTTAATTATCACTATGGACATTAGATATGGCATGCTATAAAGCCTGATAGTGGTACCACTGGCTGCAAATTTGTTTATAATAATGTCAAATTGATTGATGGCTATCTGGTGGAGTTCTGTTTTCTGTGCAATATTAAGTTAACCCCTTTGTTGAAACAGGTCCATTACATTAGTTAATGTACACACTATAGGACACCTATTCTAAAATATTAAATTGGAACAGTCCATTGTTACTTTGTAGGGATGTTTTACAGACATTGTTGTCTACAGACACTGTTGTCTTATCTTAGACAAAAATTAATCCACACATTCCTTAGTTCCATGATATGATGTCATTGAAAATGATTAACCCTCTCCACACATCATATGGTTTTGATGCTTTTCATTTGATCATTTTCCTATATTATGTCCAGGTTGATGGTGATCCACTTTTGATTTGCATCGATTTGGGATTAAAATTAAACCATTCCATAGACACATATTATGCGATAAACAGATATAATATTATCCCTTTCACTTTGGTCCAGGTTCAGTAAGGGTTTCAATAAATAACCAATTGAATATACATCATTAGAGGAAATGTCTTATTTTGAAATTCACTCAATTGCATTTGGGTTCCAGGGTAATATTAATGGTGCTGGTATTCTTGAGACTGACTTATTGTATGGGTTTCTAAATCCAATTACATGCTTTTTATAGACTATTTTGTGTTTATCAGTTCATTAGTTTGGGTAAGATTAACCCCATTCTATCCGATTTGATAACTCAAATATTTCCATTACATGTAGTTCTTGGCATAGTTGACGGGAACGCACCCCTAACCTGCACAGTGAGGGTCATTTGGTTTATTTGCTTAAAAATATTAACATCCTACACCAATCCTGTTGACACAAAGTGATAACTAAAAAATTTTCACACGATCACTATATTAAGTGTGAATTGTTGAAACTTTTGCACTCATGAAAAGGTTGGTGTAAGGATTTATAAAAATTTATAAAAAATAGCTAATCGCTATCGCCAAGGTATGGGTTAAACATCTGCCGATCGTGATCGGCCTCTCGTTTTTTAATTCAGATTAATTTCTTGCTCAATTAAAAAAAAAATAACAACATAACATCCACCAGGGTGACTCAACCAAATTTGGTTTAAATCAGTCTAAAATCAAGAATATGCAAACAGCAGATTCTCAGAGCTCTAAGAGATACGAGGAAGGTGCCTGCAATCACATAATGTTTACTTAACACCATGTGGAAGTCACATTGATTATAAAGTAATAAATGAAATGGCAGTGTTAACAAAATCTGATTGGAATGACAGCTCGTTTGATTAATACCCTAAAATTCTCTGCCTGTTTGTATATAAATAACCTATGGCTTGCGATAACAAACTCCCAAGGCCAAGTGTGAATGATGAATCAGGCAGTTAGGCCAGTAAAACTAAATACCTGTTTTCTCAGGCAATTACATATGGGAAACTGGATGAGAAAGAAGGAGGCATTTTTCTAGCTTACCTGAGATGAAGAATTGAGACATATTTTGTGTGGATGGTCCCTAGGTGGCTGGGATTCAGTTCTGTTCAAATGGGGGTCACATGGTCAAAAAAGTGGCATAGCTAAGGGACCTAACTCTTTCCATCCATAGTAATTCTTAAAACATCTTCTCAAGAATCATCGGGGCTATTTAGCTTATAATTGGTATGGAAGGTACTTGGGTGACAGAGATACAGATGTGTTAAAATGAGGTCACCTGGTCAAATAAGGGCGGTGGCAGGGACATAACTTGTCCATCCTTGTAATTCTTAAAATGTCTTCCTATCAAGAACTATCAGGCCTATTCAGCTTATATTTGGTATGGGTGACTAGGATTCAGGTTTGATTCAGAATCGAATCACTGGGTCAAATAGGGTCAGATCCACGGACATAATTCTTTCCCTCATTAGTTATTTAAAAACATCTTCTCAAGAACCATTTGGCATATTTAGCATACATTTTGGTATAGAGAGTCCTTGTGTGACTGGGATTCAGATTTGTTTAAATGGGTTCACCAAGTCAAATAGGGGTGCGACCAGGGACATAACTCTTCCCCCATAGTAATTCTTAAAATGGCTCCTCCTCAAGAGCCATCAGTCCTATTTAGCTTACCGTATATGTAGTAACTAGTATGGAGGGTCCTTGTGTTACTTGGGACTGGGTTACAGATTTGTTAAAATGGGTTTGACCAATCAAGAAATGGCATTTGGTGTATATGGCCTATGGAGAGTCGGGATCAATATTAGTTTGAATGGGGTCCACCATTTAAAAAGGGGGCATGTCAGGTTGTAACTATGCCACAGTTAGGAAATTTCCAACATTTGCAAAGGAATTTTACGAACTTAGGAGTGTGTTCGCTTCAGTTGGGAGGGATCAGACTATCATGTGGACTATGTGGGCGGGGGTCTGGACCAAGGTGGACACCCCACTGCTCAACGGAGACCCCATAGGCTGCGTTCCATCTTTAGGACTACTTGTTTTTTAAGTGAATTTGACAAGTACTAACTCTTATGGTCTTCCGAGTCCCAGTCTTTACAGTCTGGTAGGGTCTCCACAGTCATAGACTGTCTTGTTATTGAATTAGGACGATATAATTGGGATTCATGTGTTCATTGTATAGAGTAGATTCTGCAAGACCACCAGGTTGACTCTCGGAATACATACGGGGATGAGATCTATACATAAATTGAGTCGACTTGGTCAAATCGGGACCATCAGATCAAACAGCGAACAGATCGCAAAAAGACAGTTCTTGGGTGACAAGGGGGCACCAACAGTGTGAAAAATAACATCCAACTTAAGCTTTGATCTGCATAAATGTAGGATTTGTCCAATTCGTACATTTGTTGAATTGTTGTGACGCAATATTCGATTAAACTCAACGGAGAAATGACAACGACGATTATGCGACCCGTTGAGCGGTAATTTTCATTTGTAAGACGTGTCTGGGTAAGCTTAGTTCTGCATTTAAGCCAATGCATGCTACAATCAATAATTGTAGGCACCGCGCCCTCGTTGTAATGAGCAGATCGTGGATTCAATACATGTGTACATACTGATCCCCGCCAGGTCGCCACTCACCATGACATGAACTATTTTCGTCATATTCTGATTAGCGGGTTATAGGTCCTACATATAAAGATATCCTCGAACAAAATATTGACCGTTAATATAGTGTTACATTTATAAAGGTGTTTATATGAAATTATTAGCAAAACAATCTTCGAAAGTGTGTGGGCATGGGCGTCAGAAACTGAAAACAATGAGCAACAATTAAGTCATACGCATGCATGCATGTACATCGATAATCCGACTAAAACAATGATATGGGAGGCAATCCGTTTCAGGGGATGTGTGACCAAACATCTGTTCATTTAATTTTTTTTTATTATTAAAGATGGATTATCTCTATAAATAACAAATTTGAAATAGTTGCTTGGGTATAAAATAATAAATATGAACTGAAGACCCCTGTCCGGAAAGGCTTCTGTCAATTAATATTGATTTTATTTCGAATATTTTATTGGGACCGTTTATTTGTCTATTTTAGAACAGACCATTCGGGTGATGCCATATAGAGATAGAGAGCATTAGGCTGTTCCTATATATGGCTATGCGCCGAGCGTAAAATGTCCCAGATTGATTTGGTTGTATTGTTTAATTCCATAGTTAGAAGCGATAATGAGTATAATTAATGTTTATTTGTGACAAAATTACACCATAAAATGTATGATCTCTGTTAACAGTAACCACTAAGGTTCGTTAGCTAAACAACCACACCTTTTTAGACCAGAAAATATTCGAAATAAAATGAATATTAATCGATAGTAGCATTTCCGGACAGGAGTCTTCGATTCAGATCTAATATGTTATACCCCGGTAACTATACAATACATGTTTACAAAGAGATAATCCACCTTTAACGTGATAAGGAATTTCACATGTATACACTATACGATTCGACACATACTTTATTTTCCTCACTGGCTCCAAGTAAAGAGTCTTAGTGTCTTATTCGCAAGCTCTCGTGACGCGGATTGACGTTCCATGATATTGTCACATCAGTCCCATGCATATGTTAGACAAAATAACAGCGTGAGACTCATATAACGTATGTTTTTTGGCGAGCAAGACTTACATTAGAAAACGACTTCTCATGAACGCAAAAATGCCATCACCACAGCACTTGCAATAAACAAGCCCATCTGGACTTGCCCCAAGGACTTATTATCAGCCCACACAGATTGACCTTGAATGCTTTATAATTGTTCTTATATGTGTCTATATATAACTGTCGTGCCACACCCTCGGTTTCTCGGCCATGGGAGATAGCTGGTATTTTACCAGTCTGGAGTAAACTACAAACCCACATATACAAAATAGTCAGTATCAGTATGAATCTGAGTGTATGTTTACATAGACTGGTATTTTACTTAAGTCCTTTTGCACAACTCCGAGAATTGAATTTAACATGGTACGAGAACAGCCATTTTTCACAGACATCACCTGACCGAATGCTGTAGCAGTAATTCTACCTTTCCGATATTCATGCCATAATGTGTTGTCTGCCTGTCCCCTTGTAATTTTCTCAATCAGTGCTCTCTCTTTCAATCCACACCTCTGTTCTACGAAGTCAGTGAATTTTACCTCAGCATATCCTGATTTACATCGGTATTCTTCCAAATAATCCGTGATAAATGGTGGTTGAGGGTCCTCATCAACCACGAAAAGTTCCAAGGCCTGACTGTCGGAGCCTTTGATGAGTTTTAAAATGTCATGTCTGAGTTCGTCATATCACACAATGGCTTAGTTGTTACTGGCGAATAGACACGTTTGATGGGGCCAGGTGAGTCATGGCTGCCGCATTTGATATCATCCAACTTCATCGGTCGTGATGCCTTTCTCGGAACATTCCACACACATGGCTCATCTGTACATACAAGTGTCGACCTATCTGTATTTCTTGCACACCAACTGGACAGACTGAACATCAGCGAAACAACATGTTTGCAATCTCCGTCATCACTGGACATGAAAGGAGAATGATCACTAATAATATTCATAATTTTAATGCTGATTAAGTTATGACATACTATAGACATATTATTAACCCTTTACCCAAACAGAACGGCCCTGTGCCAATGCATTCTCTTATATATGCGAGTCGACCATAGGTCGCCTCGCATATATAAGAGAATGCATTGGCTTAACACATTAAAAATTATAAAATTGTTAAAGAATGTAAGAAAAAATGGTAAAAAGGGTTAAAAAAAGATTTTTTTTAGGCCAATGCATTCTCTTATATATGCGAGGCGACCTATGGTCGACTCGCATATATAAGAGAATGCATTGGCACAGGGCATAACTGTAACTATCACAATTTGGTCAAGGAGCCGGTTCCAATGATATCCATATTTGTATGGTTCTATTGAGACAGACCAAAGATATTTTAGGCTGTTGAATCTTTATTTGGCCGGTTTTGGCCGGTTTGTTGGGTAAAGGGTTAACACAATAAAGAGCGTTTCATCCCTATTTTTTCTGAATTTGTTGAAGCATCATGCAGAACCACATCATATAGGGTGCTTCATGTAGGCCAGCATGATTTTTTTAAAATGAGAATGGTATGGGAAATTCTCTCTGCCTTACCGATGGTAATTTAATATTCCATAGTATCTATTGTCAGTGTTATCTTCTGTTCTATTGTCTTGTGTATGCCAATATTTTGTTGAATAAATTATAAAAGAAAAGTTATAAAGCTTGATGATTTTTGTTCTTCAAATTATTAATGCAATGGCTATAGACTACCCATATACCGGTCGCGGGTCCAGATTTGTAATACATGTAATTGAACATTATTTTATTCAGTAAACAATAATAAGGAAAACCATCACGGAAATTCATGGGTATCTAACGTTTCATAATACTGTGTCGTATTTGCATGATATAATTTATATGTACATGTACTTACGCTGGACACATGCATCCACCAGTTACTGCTGTTCCATCTTCCGACAATGCCACCCAAACATCAAACGGCTTCTCTGATAAGCTCGTTTCCCGTACACATTTTGCTTTAATCAGGCCCCGGTGGAATTTTCTAAGGTCCGAACATTTGCAGTCGCAGCTTAATCTGTCCAACCCAACTTCGTGGCACAGAACCACTTGATTGATAGTGCCCATCTGCACTCAAACGGAATCCATGGCTAGATTTATAATCCTTTAATCTGGCATAACTCCATCCTTTTTCCAAAAGATAGGCAAATATGTCCACCGAAGAGAACTCGCATAAGGACTTTAAATCTGACGTCCATTTACTGCTTTTAACAGAATAAATATCGGGAAGCATCCATTCATGTTTGTTTGATTGACTCCCAGCTCCACACGCCGTAACTATTCTTCTTTGTTTTCCAGATATTTCTTTGTCAACATTTTGCTCGATAACGGTCTGGTCAGTTTGTTCACAAAAGAAACATAACTTCAGAAGCTTTTCCTTTGTGTAACCAGTGGTAGTGGTTCCCCTTTTCCTCAGAAATTCTCGCAATTCGACAACATTAAATCTACTAAATCTATCCATCGCATTCGAGTCTGCCATATTGATAAAGTTGTTTACAAAGTGAACCCTACAGTGCCGGTCACGTGACGCTCATTTCCGCCTCCAACACAGAAGAGCTCGCGTTTTCTCATAACTCGGGAATCGTCTATTGCTGGCCGCATACTCGTCTTTGTCACAGTAGCATACTCGGCGTTGTCAATTGAGTGCGATGGTACCCCTCCCAAGTATTGCTATCGGGCGATCAGTCACATAACTGAGGTGCACATTAGTTATGAAAAAACACTCAAAGCCTTATTGCTATGTTAATATTTGGTTTCCACTTAATATAATTGGACATTACATATAGATTCTCACAACACTAAAGACTAATTTCACACAGTGTTGTGTAAAATCCAAAACAACCGGTCTATTTATGTCAAGGATTATGTTTTGTTGTACTAACCATGCATCTTTACATGTTACCGAATGGAAGATTGCCGTATATACCTAATAGAAATATAATATATGGTACATTTCTATCCGTATTTCGAGAAATATTCATTTCTTTATATGTGTTCTGGTTTTTTCCACATTAGTTTGGTCGCTGAATCGTTAAAGGTACTCAGTCCGATCAGAGGGTCCCCATATCATCAAGATACAACAACAACATTTCTTCAAAATACCCTTTAGTTATAAGACTCGATTAATTGCAACAAAATAATGCTAACCACTGTCAACTATGGTATCAAATTTCCCCAAACACGTGTTAATTATCAGCATTTTTTTCAACGAAATATGGCCTATTATCACTTGTTTTTAGAGCTCTATCCATCTTCATTCGAAATTTTGACCGAGACCGTCCATTTTACGACGTATATTCTGGGCCACAAACAATTGAAATAACAAACTACAAAAATCGATATCTGATCACTCTGAGCTTTGATGGGTAGGTTCCTCGACTCGAATCAAATATTTTTTACACCAAAAGCCAAAGAAATAGTAATTTAGGGGTGTTTAATCGGATTGAGTACCTTTAAAATGCCGTTGCACCGTAGTTGTCAAGCCACCGAATCGAGAAATTGGTCGCTGAATCGTCAAAACAACTGTGCCGTGAGATATTTAAAGGTACTCAACCCGTAAAGAGGGTCCCCATCTCAACAGATTCCAACAACAACAATCCGATCAGAGGGTCCTATATTACGATTTCTTTGGCTTTGGGGGTAAAAAATATTTGATTCGAGTCGAGGAACCCATCAAACAAAGCTCAGAGTTATTAGATATTGATTTTTCAAATTTGTTATGTTCTCGAGATGAGTACCAATAACTGCCGTAATCTGCTCTGGGTGTGTACTCCATATCTATTCAAACAGACAAGGATGAATAACTCTAAAATCAAGTGGTAATTTTAACGCAATTTTGACTGAGTTCTGGGCCAGATAGTATTCCCGATAATGAAAAATAATAGATTTCTAAAATCGATATCTAACAAATCTGAGCTTTGATGGGTGACTTCCTCGACTCGAATCAAATATTTTTGACCCCCGAAGCCATTGAAATAGTAATTGAGAGGAGTTTTATCGGGTTGAGTACCTTTAAAGGGGTACTGTACCCAAGATGTTGTTGTTGGTTTCTATAATCCCCGAGTCGGAGAATAATGTAACAACTTTTCAATTTTTTGAAAGTTTGTTGAGTACGAAGTATTGTTACGGATGGCAAATTTACCGGAATGCAAAAATACAAATTGTCGTTGTCGAGTAATTTTTGTAAAGTTTTCAACCAAATGAATCAAATAAACATTATATTATATGGTTAGTAGTCCCATATACTCATTTAAGTTAGTGTACCGTCACTAGTCAATGAATGGCTTGGGTTTTCTCCCCGTATAAGCATAATGTTTCAAACGATCGTGTGTGCAATTGTTTTCCTAATCCGGTATCCCTCAATTATAATTTGATTACGTTTTGTACACGGAAATTCGAATTTTAAGAGACGCCATTTTATGGCTGGAGCCATAAAATCAATTTATATTAAATTATTAACTTTTAAATTATTAAATTTTAAGATAGCCTATTAACCTGAGCGTTTACAGAATACATCTTCGACTCAAATTACTTATATTTCTATATAGTATCGATAATAGATCGTTGTTATCACCGGGAATTTATTGAAAATGGCGTACAGTACCCCTTTAAGAATTGTGTAATTAGCACTAATGCATTTTACTTGACGGAGTGCTCATCTCGCCTGATTGCTCATATTGTGTTAGGTTTATCCGGGAGAAAGGGCAGACCAGGATATAATCTATTAACTGTACTGTGTTTAAGTCAATTCGTCAGGGCCGTGTGACATATATATATATATATATACCATTCACTGCGCTTTACCACGCGTGACTGTCTATATATACACACTGTCAACATCCAATTTATAATAGGAAGTATTTTACTGGTGTCTAAAATAACAACGCCGATGTTGACATTCTCTCGTCATATGACAGATATATAGCACCAATGGAAGGTCTGAAGAGAAATATTTTCACAGTTTTGGCTCTTGGAACGCCGTCCCTGGTTTCGGTAAGTCTATGAGGGCGATATCCTATTTGATATTGGACCAACCGAGGTATTTTGGGACCTTTAAAGGTACTCAATCCGAACAGAGGGACCCCATCTCAACAGATTCCAACAACAACAATCCGATCAGAGGGTCCTATATTACTATTTGTTTGGCTTTGGCAGGGGTGGGGGTCGCACACAAAAATTCCATATATAGGGCGGGGGTGGGTGGGTCATTTGGACCCGGAAAAAAAATGTGTAAATGACCAAAAATGCAATTTTTTTCCTCCACTTAAAATCACTCAGTTTTTGTGCTCATGTAATCTGTTAATATTAACCATATGACCCACCAGGCTATTTAAAACATACTAACCAGTACTAACTACCATTTGGGGGTGTATGTATGGTGATGTATGTCAAAATTAATGTACCAGATTTCGACGGATGAAAGATATATTATATATATAAATAAATCATATAACAAACATTAAAACACAAGAACAAACATTTATAATATGCATATCCAAGATAGCCTTTCAATTGGATGTCAAAGTGTATATTATAGCTATATATATACACACATGTGTATCCCTTTAAGGGTTTGAACAAAATATAAAGCTGAGTTTATATTGATGAATTCTGTGATGAATTTTTCAATTACGTTTGACAAATTTATTTACTGTTATACAATGTGTTATAACATAATTATATGCTCAGACACGATCAGTCGACAATGCTTGCATATAAGCATAATTATGAAATGATTACCATCTCCTATTCTTAATCCACATAATCCACATAATGGATATTATTTGTTATCAAGATAAACTTGATGATATAAACAAAAATAACAATTCCACCATATTCCACTGGTTTAAAACTATAAAACAAAATAACTCATACAAAAAGTTCATACTATTTGGATAACAATATGAAAGCTTAGCCTTTTGTGATATTAATTCAACCACAGTTATTATTCACAAGTCTAAGCAGTTACGTACTGTACATATACATGTAGTAAGGTAGTATATTTGGAGTTCCAGTAATATGGTATTGTAATTATTAGTTACTTGTTCATTATTGGTTGCTTTGATATTCAATTTAGGATAGAGCAGGATAGAGCAATGTAACTATAAAAAGTAGCTTTTGGTATTAAAGTATCAACTTATTCCAGAATATAAACATGACTAATATGAACTTTGTTCTTGAAACTAATTATAAGTCATACTAACCTGGATCAAACTGCACAGGTAATCTATGCACTCTCTTCATGCGAACTTTCTCAGAGTTACATATCTTAACTGGACAGTCTGATCCGGGATGCTTGTTCTTATAATTCCATGTGATACGTCCAGTAAACCACATTGCACAGGGGGCACCTACATGCATACGGACGGTTTGTACAAGGTGACCATGGCTTGGATATATCCGCTGGCTTTAAACTAAACTTGTAAAAAAAACAGGGATGGTTGACAACAACTTGAAGAAGCAAGGAATTTACAATATTTAATTAATTCAATATTATTACATACTCTGATAATAAGTTAATAATACTACCAATTCTTCACTAATATTGGTATATGTCAAACTGCACACCAGCATGACATACATACATGTATTTAGACTGTGAGCTGCTGTGAGTGTGACTTTCCTTGGGTCCCATCATACCCATGTGCAGATATATATCACAGAAATAGGGGAGATGAAATTTGTTACTACGGTATTACTATTGGGCATTGGCTCTAAAACATCGTATACTATTGTTATATAAAAGAATATGGAGTTATTGAGGATATCAGGACATGTATTACCTCATAATTATTATGTTTTATGGCATTATGCCCAGTGTTTTTAAGTAGTGCATGCATCTGCATGCATTCAGCATTTCCACATTTTATACTAATAGAATTATCTCCCTTTAGAGGTGTATTAAAATGCTGGAATAGTATTAAATAATAAGAAACAGAACAATTCTTTGCTGGGCTATGATTTGGTTTATATTTTATGTTTTTTGTAAGATTTTGGGGGTGGGTCCCAAAAATTGGGCGGAAAAAAAAAGAAGAAAATTGCAGGTAGAGGGGTGGTGGGTCCACGAGAGGGGCAAAAACATTTTTTTCGCCCTATATATGCAAAAAAAATCCGCGACCCCCCCCCTGGCTTTGGGGGTAATAAATATTTGATTCGAGTCGAGGAACCCATCAAACAAAGCTCAGAGTTATTAGATATTGATTTTTGAAATTTGTTATGTTCTCGAGATGAGTACTAATAATTGCCGTCAATTTCGTATCCTGCTCGAGATTTGTACACCAAAACTCTATTCAAACAGACAAGGATGGATAACTCTAAAATCAAGTGGTAATAATAACGCAATTTTGCCTGAGATCTGGGCCAGAAAGTATTCCCGATAATGAAAAATAATAGATTTCTAAAATCGATATCTAACAAATCTGAGCTTTGATGGGTGATTTCCTCGACTCGAATAAAATATGTTTGACCCCCGAAGCCATTGAAATAGTAATTGAGAGGAGTTTTATCGGATTGAGTACCTTTAATATTCGACGACACGCACCGCATGCCGAACAGGATGCGGTTATATTACGTGCATATTAACATGCAAAAATTCGATGTGGATAAAATTAAGAATTCAAAAATCGAAATACGATAACTCTGAGCTTCGATGGATGGGTTATATAATTCCTCGCCTCAAATCAAATATGTCTTACCCCCACCGCCCCCCCCCCCCCCCAGAAGCGAAGAAATATAGTAAAATGGGATTTTAAATCGGAATATCCATCTGTATATAATGTGGCCGCTCACATATTTTTTCAAAGTGAAAGGAAGCTATAATTATTGGGGGGGGGGGGTATCAGGGGCATAGGAAAATCGAATAGGCTGGAGATGGGGAGAGCACGAGAGGGTGTCCCCTCTCGTCGATGGGGGTCTGGGGGAAATTTTTCTGAATTTAAAACCCTCAGATCTCATTTCGTTGCATCTGTGACAGCAATTACGTTAAATAACCCATTGAGTGAAAATATGGTATTCTAGTTTTTCACCTGTTGTACAAAATAATATGGAGATAATTTTTGACTCTCATAAGCGTGTGTGTACACATGGAGCAGTCTTCCACGAAAACATGACATATATGATTATACTTACATAATTATATATTCACATTCTCAGCTTTACCAACCTAATCCATAGTAGTAGTGCATGTAACTGAAAGATGGCCTCGATAAAGCAGGCATATTCGCCATTTAAGCAGTGCCAAAGTACTAGCTGTGATGAAGCGTAGCTTACCATCGATGGTCTGGTTTCCGTATTTACTCTTCAAATAATTTCATATTGAATTCATCTTGGAAATATTGGTGTTGATTTATTTTGGAGCTTTGGACAAATTAGATACCGTTTGTGGGATAACACAATGATTTCTGAGAGAGTACTAACAAGAAGGTTTATAAGGAGCAAAGGCCGGTGGATAGCACCATGCATACGGGGAGTTATAATTTATTACCCGATAAAATTAACCTAAATGTTTGTACTTGTATGATAACACAAACCAGTGGTATAGAGTATGTCAAACTGTGCGGGCGGAAAATGTGATTGGTTAAGTTGAATAAATAAGAAATACAGTCTGGGACTAATATAACACCTATATTAGTCCCAGGTTTTATATACCAGAAAATAACTATATCGTGCTAATGAACTCATAATACTGATCTTCAGATATCGACTCTCAAAAGAGGAAGTGTTAAAGGGGTACTGTACGCCATTTTCATTAAATTTCCGGTGACAAAAACGATCTAATATCGATAATATATAGAAACATAAGTAATTTGAGTCGAAGATGTATTCTGTAAACGCTCAGGTTGATAGGCTATCTTAAAATTTAATAATTTAAAAGTTAATAATTTGATATAAATTGAATTTATGACTGGAGCCATAAAATGGCGTCAATTAAATTACGAATTACCGTAATCAAAAATAGTAATTGAGGGATACTGGATTTTTAAACCGATCGCACACACGATTGCTTAAAATATTATGATGATACGGGGAGAACACTCAAGCCACTCACTGACTAGCGACGATACAATAACTTAAATGATTATATGGGACTAGTATGCATATAATATAACTTTTATTTGATTCATTTGGTTGAAAACTTTACAAAAATTACTCGACAACGACAATTTGTATTTTTGCATTCCGGTAAATTTGTCATCCGTAACATGACTTCGTACTCAACAGACTTTCAAATAATGGAAAAATTGTTACCTTATTCTCCGACTCGGAGACTATAGAAACCAACAACAACATGTGGCGTACAGTACCCCTTTAACACGTTTTGAGTTTTGACGATGATCGATGTCGACGCTATGATGAAGATGATCGCGACGACAATGATTACATGTGGTGATGATGATGATAATGATGACTATTATTTTGAGGATGAAACTGGTGACAATGACGGTGATGATGATAATGTTGATTATGACGCCCGAGAGGCCGCTGATGCATATTTTGTACTTTCAAAATTTCTTCGTTCTATCTATCTTTTGTATATAATTTCGTTTTCTCATGTCGTTTTCTTGTGTCAAATTTTATCAGAGAATAAATCATATCAGTTTTTGTCAAGCTAGAAAAACTTCAATGATCGTCTCTGATAATCTAAGTGATAATCGTTTGTCCTCCAATCCTTGTCATGAAACTATATTCATGAGCAAATACATTAGGCCGAAACTGCATAAAAAAAAATAAAAAATATTAAGTTGTAGTCATATCGTAGTGTCAATCAGACTGTCATATAAACCATTATGAAAAGTTATGATATCCATTCACCTACCTGCTAGTCCAACAATTGTGTTTATTTATCTCGTAATACATATATCGAATATATATAGGGTGATTGAATAGTTTATATATAGTCACTATTTATCGTGGCAAAAAATGTTTGCTTTTCACATTATGAACATAAATTAAGACGTACGACATAATTGTATTGTCTAAAAGACAATTTGTTAATTGCATCATAATCATGCCGATACAATAAAGGTTGTCTTAAAGATGCATAATCCGAATTAATGCTCCCAAATTACCATTTCTTTGGCTTGGGGGGGGCAGGGGTGGCGCCAGTGGGGGGCACGGGGGGGGGGCTACAACCCCCTTGTCGGGGAGCTCTAGCCCCCTCGTCGGGGATTTTCTATATGTAAGTCGGTTGTGTGTATAAGATGAAGTAATCATGTACAGACTGTCAGTGTGGGAAAATGTCAGAGAGAGAACATACAGCGGAATATATCCCACACAAAATATTCATGGCACATGTTCCCATTAAATCAGGGGGTATTCCCCTGTATTGTTACACCATCAGTGTTTTAGTGGTAATGAAAATATGTTGAAACATGTGTGCTTTACATTGCTGGCTACTCTGGCATTTGTCACAATGGCCACATTGGTCTATATAACCATTGAGTACCTACAGTATGGCCACATGTGAGCTATATCACCGACAGTGAAACACCATGCTAGCACTTGCAACTAATGAAATTAGAAATTAGAACTGACACAGAAGACAAGTGGCCTCCCTAGAATATAGGAATTTTCACAATTCATGGGTTTTAATCTTCGAGTTATCTCATCTGCTAATTATGGCTGATGTATTGCTAAACTTTATGACGACTCCCTCGTATTTTGGCCCGGCCCGGAACCATCATGTGTCATGTTTACTATGTATACACTATGTGCGCTCATTTCACATACCAACAGGCAATATGGTGTAATTTAGTGTAGCCCCCCTGTCGGGGAGCACAACTCCCCTGTCGGGGATTTTCTGGTGCCACCCCTGGGGGGGGGGGGGGGGGGTAAAAATATTTGATTTGAGTCGAGGAACCCATCCCTCATCAAAGCTCAGAGTGATCAGATATCGATTTTTGAAATTTGATATTTCTCGAGATGTGTACTTATTTGTGACCGGTAAAAAGTCGTCAAACTTCCGGTCTCGGACCAAATTGCGGATGAAAATCGATAACTCTACAATCAAGTGGTAATACGGCCAAATGTCGTGATAATACGGCTATATTTCGTTGAACAACATGTTGATAAATAACACGTTTTGGGATATTTTATACCATAGTTGACAGTCACTGTGGTTAGCATTATTTTGTTGTAAGTAATTGATTCTGATAACTAAAGCGTATTTTGAAGAGATGTTGTTGTTGTTGTTGTTATTGTTGTAACTTGATGATATATATGGGGGACCGTCTGATCTGTTTAAGTACCTTTAATATAAAGCGGAATATATAACCTTTAAATGTGGCCTGTCTTCTGGGCCACAATTAACTACAACAGCATTTTTATTGAAATCCGATTTCAAGAGAAATTCATTTTTCTGTGAATAAAACTGAAGAAGAATATTATTTGTCTATAAAGGCATAATAAAGTGGTTTATTCCTGCAAAGTATCTGAATTGAAATGACATTTAGCCTTGATGGAGAGATGTAATAAGATAGAGTTCTCCCTCTTGCTGCGCTCCGAATACGCATGAAGTTTCTGTTGTAAAAATAGCCCTAAAACTGTCCCAAAAGGTTGTATGTATTTATGTATTATACCAGAAAAATCGATATAAAATCGATATTAATTGATAGAATTTAAGCGTTTCCGGATATGTACCTTCCGATTTATATATACGTATTATTTTATATACCCCGACAACTAGATCAAACTTATTAAGAAGAGATAGCTAGATCATCTTTAAACCGAAAATAAAATATACTATATACTACCCCAGCTAATTAGTTTCTCTTATTTTAGGGCGGTGCGTCGTGTGGTGATTTTTATTGTTCTGGTGAGTATTCTCGTTTTTAGCTCAACTTTACTTTGTAAAGTTTGAGCTATTGCAATGGCTTGGTATCCGTCGTGCGTGTGTGTGTGTGTGTGTGTGTGTGCGTGATTCGTCAACAATTTCCTTTAGCACGGGCTACAGTTCGTACCTTTGGTCCGATTATTATGAAATTTTGTCATGGATGTTGACATTGACATGTAGATGGGAACGAGTCATTTTGGGGTCATTCGGAAGAAAAAGATGGCCGCCAGCGGCCATCTTGGATTTCAAAATTCAATCCATTAGCACGAGCTACATGCCGTACTGTTCGTCTTATTATAATGAAATTTGTCATGGATGTTAATATTGACATGTAGATGGGAATGAGTAATTTTGGTGTCATTCGGCCAAAAAACATGGCCGCCGGCAGCCATCTTAGATTTTACTCTTTGCATGACTAAATCCTTTGACACGGGCTACAGGTCGTACTGTTCGTCTGATCATCATAAAATTTGTCATGGATGTTAACAATGACATGTAGATTGGAACGAGTCATTTTTGGGTCATTCGGCCAACAAACATGACCGCCAGCTGCCATCTTGGATTTTACTCTTTGTATGACTAAATCCTTTAGCACGGGCTACAGGTCGTACCTTTAGTCTGATCATCATAAAATTTGTCATGGCTGTTGAAATTGACATGTAGATGGGAACGAGTCATTTTGGTGTTATTCGGCATTAAAACATGGCTGCCAGCGGCCAGCTATCAAATGTTTTTGAATTGTTGGAAAACATAGCCGCCAGCAACCATCTTAGATTTTACTTTTATATACATGTATTTATATATATCTTTTCATGTTGATAAACTATTATTAGACATTCAACTTTCCACATTCCTGATCACTCCATCGACAGTAACACATTAAATTATTTCCTTTCCAAGTTGAGCTACATTGACACTTTCATTTATTGTTCTGGTGAGTATTCTCGTCAAGTTTGCACACATATAATATATATATATATATATAATATATATATATATATATGTGTGTGTGTATGTGTGGGTTCGATTCGTTATATAGGGGTTCGTTTGTCCAATGATTCATTACAATCCGAGGATTCGTTATAGTCCAACGGTTCTTTGTGGGTTCAAGGGTCCGAGTCCGAGGGTTCGATGGTCCAAGGGTTCATGGGCTGAGAGACTCAGTCCGATTGCAATACATAATTATCTCTACTTCATTAACGCCACCGGTGTATTCTGTGCTTGAAAATATAATAACCACTGGTCCAATGGGGGAATATGTCGATGTAAAAGCTGTAGTGATACTCCTAATGGGTCGCTTTAAAAGCTGTAGTCTTACCCCGAATGCGGTATCAATAATGGTTATTTTGGGGGTTTTTGTTATAAGATATGCCAAAAAATATTATGTAAGTCCTATATTTGATTTTAGTTTACTTTATTTTATTTATTTAGTTTAGTAAAAAGAAAATAGTATTCAATTAACTGATAGCCTGAAAATAATTTATAACCCATTGGGAGCCCCTGTGGTATAGTGAAGTGAATTATGGGTAACTTTAATTGTAATGCGCATACCTGTTCTGTTGGAGTAATCGCGATCTTTTTATTTTCTGGTCATATACACAATGTGTTTGTACCGATGCATGTATCGTGACTCGACTCGTTTTCGTGGTCATATAGGCCCTATATAACCTATGATCACGAAAACGAGCAGAGTCGCGAAATCTGATAGAATTCCCGGAATCGTACATTCACTTTCAATAGTATACATTCTCTGAATCTGCGGAATTCCCAGAATTGTACTTTCACTTTCAATAGGATTCTCCGAATTTGATAGAATTTTCACTTTCACTGTTCATTTTTACCACGCAAAGCGACCTTAGTTGACACAGATATATGACAAACTGGCTGAGTCCATGACAAATAGTTTATGTAGCATTGCTTCTTTCATTTAATTAAAGCTCACCTCGTTAAAACGCATGTTAATCGTATTTGTTTACAAATTGCATTTCAGTTTGACAAACTATTTATTGAGGCAGAAGTGAGTTTGAAGCGAATGTTATCTCACTTGACCCCTGAACTGAAAATTTCCGTAACCGGTTCGTACAAAGATAATTGATAACTGCAATATTTAATAAATTATTTACCTTGTTTATTTCAAACGTTCTTGATTATTATACATAGATGTATGGCCAATTACTTTTAGTATATTAGCCTGTGAATGAGCAAAAAAAAGTGTTTCCTAAAACCAAACAGATATCAGTATAATTATCAATTGCTTTATCGATAAAACCACGTGCGGCTTGTTTCTATTCTCGTAGGATGCCTTGATTCTGGTAATAAACATTCTGATTCATTGTAGACGGGAGCTATTGATCTCGCAAGATCGCGCGTTTTGTTTACATATTGGAGTGGGGAAAAAACAGGGTTTTGTTACGGTATATGTACAGTTCTGACCGATTTATTCTGATATTTCTTATTATAATTAAAGCGTTTAGTGGCCAAGTTATGAAATAATTAATCGCACGCACAAACTGGCATTTAATGGGGTCTGTTTGAAAATTTGGTGATGATGATTTTGTGCGGAATTCGGGTAGTATCAAAGTGGCAAATTTAAGGACGGAAACGGCACACGGACATATTTTTTTTTAAATTTTTAAATTTTTTCTGTTGGTCATATTAGGTCCGAAGAGTCATTCTTCACAATTGACTAGGTTAGAGAGTTCCAGCATTCACAAGGAATCGAGCATAGCCCGGACATTAACACTGTCGCCTGTGCCCTGTGGAGAATAATTGGTGTACTGTAATTAACGCCACCAGTGTATAAATATAAAATATAATATCCACTGGTGTTATGCGGGATTAGGTCGATGTAAAAGCTGCGAATGGGTCGCTTTAAAAGCTGTAGTGTTACCCCGAATGCGGTATCCTCAATAAAATAGTCCGACACAGATTAGCACATGTGCTGATATTGATAATTACCACACACTTTGGAAAGCATGCGATCGTGTGGTAATCAAGGATGGATTTCGACGAAATTTGATACCTAGGGGTTGTTTTGTCCGGGGAGTGTTTTTGGCGGGTCAAATCGTGACCCCGACCTGACATTGACCTTCAAAATGGTCAATTCAAGGTCAAATCGGGTAAAACGTACGGATTTCGACGAAATTTGATACCTAGAGGTTATTTTCTCCCGGGAGTGTTTTGGACGGGTCAAATCATGACCCCGACCTGACATTGACTTAAAAATAGTCAATTCAAGGTCAAATCGCGCCTTTCGCCGGAAAGCAGATGGGAACGTACAGCCCGGACAAAGTCGGGCCCACCAGAGACAGCTTGAAGAATGTAATGTATAACACGAGAAACGGGAAAACGTGGTATATGGAAGTATCCAAATTTCCCACATGGAATTTGAAAGCTAGTTTATATTATAATTATATTATAATTTATATTTATGGCTAATAATATAATCTTGGTGGCGTTACCATTTCTGACTATGGTTTTCTTGTATGGGGCGGGTATATACGCCTTGCCACTGAGTCGCAGCCCTATATTGCATGGATCGGTTTGATCCATCCAGCCACATTCCGTTTTAGTACTACAGGTCAAAGCTCTGGAGTAGCATTCCATATATGGAAATCATGAATATTCAAAAGCTGCATATATGGAATATACTCCAGAACTTTGACACGTAGACTAAAAAAACGGAACGGGGCTGGATGGATACAATATGGCCGCGACTCAGTGACAATTGCGTATTATATACAGTGGACGCAAGCACATTCATGACCGAGTTTGTGTTAACGTGATAATTGTGAGGGGAATATGAGTTCTAAACGCGACAATTGTAATAATTGAACCCTTGAACAATTAAGCAATCGTACTGTAATACAAGGTTGCTGGCATCAAGATATCAGCACAATAAGGAGCTATACCCATAACGGTTATATTGTTTTCATTATTCATATCCATTCATACCCGCATATTTAATTGGCTATATATTGGACTAGAAGGTGACCCGACTTCGTCCGGGCTTTGACCTTGAATTGACCATTTTGAAGGTCAAGGTCAGGTGGGGTCAAACACCAACACCCCAAAAATGGTGGAAATCGGCCCAGCGGATACCGGGAAATCGGCCCAGCGGATACCGAGATACCCTATGCATCAAATTTCGTCCGTAAAAATCCGCCAGTTTAACCCGATTTGATTTCCACTCAAGTATATAAACGCGCCTCATACACACACGCTCATTAATTATCAAGTTTCAACGTAAAGATAAATTACCATCGGTGCCCGAGATATCGCCAAGACGTCTGAAACAGTCAAATGCATCGGCCGGTTAAGCGTTAACGTGATCTAACGTTATGACCTCTAACGACGTCATAGAAGTTACGCATTGTTTTTATCCTGATGGAAGATAGTACCACTTCTTCTTGATAATTGAGGCAGATAACTAAAACGGATACATACGCATTATATATCGTTGGAAAGAGGAAACACGAAAGATTCTCACAGTGTCATTATTATGACTGACATTTTATTATTCGCGCTGTTTCGAATCGATTTGTAAGCACCGAACTCAAATGAAAGTCCCGTAACACAGCGTAAAAACAGATTTGACCTCGGCACGTGAAAAGTTGACCTCGGATCTGAAAATCAATAGGCCTATGTTACTCCTGACCCGAAAATACCCCCACATACCAAGTTTCATCGAAATCGGGTCGGCCGTTTTCGAGTTCATCGATTACACACACACAAACAAACAAACAGATCTTCCAAAATACATAATAGACTAGCAGGTTAGCCCGCCACTGGCGGCATTCGTCCCATGGCTTTGGTCGATCCATTAATTTTAGTTTTTCAATGTAACCCCGTACAGGACCGGGCTACTCAAAAACCAAATTTCAAGTCGATAGCTCCACCCGTTTCCGAGATCTGGTCTGCGCATGCGCGAATCTGGCGTCGCACGGGCTCGGCGACCCGATAAAATTCGTATCCGGGGCAAGATACATTCACATACCAAATTTCAAGTCGATAGCTCCACCCGTTTCCGATATCTCGTCTGCGCATGCGCCGCACGGGCTCGCCAATACGACAGCGACGACCACCTGGTCAAACTACACTCACGTACCAAGTTTCGTCCCGATCGGTCGAGGTGTTGGTATCTGATGCAAAAGACGAAATTGTGAGTGTTGGTCAATAGTCCCCGCCGTGAACCTCATCGTCGCAAAGAGCGGACAGTCAATTAACCCCGTTGTGAACCTCAATCACCAACGCGACGTAAACATGTGTTGCGTTCTAAAAATAGGAAAGCACTTTCTCTCTGCATAATTCTGCAGATGCTAATAACGTTGCTCCCCGTAGGTAGCAATATC
The DNA here is from genome assembly GCA_032622095.1 of Siphonodentalium dalli. Lineage (NCBI taxonomy): Eukaryota > Metazoa > Mollusca > Scaphopoda > Gadilida > Siphonodentaliidae > Siphonodentalium > Siphonodentalium dalli. The sequence continues at coordinate 206,379,048 of CP136065.1, forward strand.
GTTGTTGTTGATATTTACGGCTTGGGGGCTATTTTCTTATTTAGCAAGTTTGAGCTCAATCGGTTAGAGTCTATAAAGGACACACTCATATATATGACACTTCCCGTAGGTAGCAAGTTTGAGCTCAATCGGCATTCCCTGGAATTTCCCGTAGATTGGCAGATTCCAGTAGCTTTATAACGGTATATCTGGGGAGAAATCTGATGCTATATTCGTGATTATGTGGGATGATTTCGGTATATACTGTAAAAACAAAGCGCGCCATCCGTGCTCGCAGGGAATAAATTTCGAGCGATAACGTTTGCGTTCCCGTATAACTCTGCAGATGCGAATAACGTTGAATGGGAAACAGATTATTATAGAGATGCGTCAAAAACAAACGCTCATTAAATAATCACTTGATTAACCCCCGCCGTGCCTTTGCGGTGATTTGAGATTGGAGAACGGGTGCTCTGAGCTTCTCTAAACCGCGGCCACGGTCGTGTCGGTGGGATTTGACACTTACATAGGAAGTTTGATCTCAATCTGTACACGCGTTTTGGATTCTATGAAGTACACACACACACACACACATATACGAAGTCTCAAAATATCACATTGCCGAAAACGTGTATTTAGTAATATCGTTGTTGTTGATATTTACGGCTTGGGGGCTATTTTCTTATTTAGCAAGTTTGAGCTCAATCGGTTAGAGTCTATAAAGGACACACTCATATATATGACACTTCCCGTGGGTAGCAAGTTTGAGCTCAATCGGCATTCCCTGGAATTTCCCGTAGATTGGCAGATTCCAGTAGCTTTATAACGGTATATCTGGGGAGAAATCTGATGCTATATTCGTGATTATCTGGGATGATTTCGGTATATAACTATATACTGTAAAAACAAAGCGCGCCATCCGTGCTCGCAGGGTTGGTCAGAAACAAATGTTTTTTTTAAATTTAATGTATGTTCCGTATATCTCTCTGCAGATGCAAATAACGTTGAATGGCAAACAGACGCTCTTTATAGAGATGCGTCAAAAACAAACGCTCATTAAATAATCACTTGATTAACCCACGCCGTGCCTTTGCGGTGATTTGAGATTGGAGAACGGGTGCTCTGAGCTTCTCTAAACCGCAACCACGGTCGTGTCGGTGGGATTTTACATTTAGATGGGAAGTTTGAACTCAATCGAGAGAAACCGTTTCGATTCTATGAAGTACATACATACACACATATATACGAAGTCTCAAAATATATAGTATAGACTAGCCGATGAGCCCGACGTTGTCCGGGCTATTCAAAAACCAAATTTCAAGTCGATAGCTCCACCCGTTTCCGAGATCTGGTCTGCGCATGCGCGAAGCTGGCGTCGCACGGGCTCGGCGACCCGATAAAATTCGTATCCGGGGCAAGATACATTCACATAGCAAATTTCAAGTCGATAGCTCCACCCGTTTCCGAGATCTGGTCTGCGCATGCGCGAAGCTGGCGTCGCACGGGCTCGGCGACCCGATAAAATTCGTATCCGGGACAAGATACATTCACATACCAAATCAAAAACCAAATTTCAAGTCGATAGCTCCACCCGTTTCCGAGATCTGGTCTGCGCATGCGCGAAGCTGGCGTCGCACGGGCTCGGCGACCCGATAAAATTCGTACCCGGGGCAAGATACATTCACATACCAAATTTCAAGTCGATAGCTCCACCCGTTTCCGAGATCTCGTCTGCGCATGCGCGAAGCGGGCGCCGCACGGGCTCGTCAATACGACAACGTCCACCGCCTGGTCAAATTACACACACGTACCAAGTTTCGTCCCGATCGGTCGAGAATCGTAGATTTGTATCAATGACAGACAGACAGACAAACAGAGGTCTTCAAAATATATATGAGACTAGAATGTGACCCGACTTCGTCCGGGCTTTGACTTGAATTGTCCATTTTGAAGGTCAAGGTCAAGTGGGGTCACGATTTGACCAGTCCAAAACACTGCCCGGACAAAAGTACCCGACAAACGTGCCGGGGTCGGGGTCACGACTCAACCCGCCCAAAACACTCAGTGGACAAAAGTAACGCCACGTATCAAATTTCGTCGAAATCCCATCAAAATTCGCGATTTGACCTTGAATTGACCCGATTTCAAGGTCAAGGTCACGTCGCACGGGCAAATGAATAGGCTTATGAGACTCCCCGGCCGAAAGTACCCACATACCAAGTTTCATCGAAATCCCGTGATATTCGGGCGTTTGACCTTGAAATGACCCGATTTCAAGGTCAAGGTCACGTCGCACGGGCAAATTAATAGGTTTATGCCACTCCCCGGCAGAAGGTAGCCCACATACCAAGTTTCATCGAAATCCCGTGATATTCGGGCGTTTGACCTTGAAATTACCCGATTTCAAGGTCAAGGTCACGTCGCACGGCAAATTAATAGGCCTATGTCACCCCCGGCCGAAAATACCCCCACATACCAAGTTTCATCAAAATCGGGTCTGCCGTTTTCGAGTTCATCGATTACACACAAACAAACAAACAGATCTTCCAAAATATATAATAGACTAGCCGATGAGCCCGACGTTGTCCGGGCTATTCAAAAATCAAATTTCAAGTCGATAGCTATTCAAAAACCAAATTTCAAGTCGATAGCTCCACCCGTTTCCGAGATCTGGTCTGCGCATGCGCGAAGCTGGCGTCGCACGGGCTCGGCGACCCGATAAAATTCGTATCCGGGGCAAGATACATTCACATAGCAAGTTTCAAGTCGATAGCTCCACCCGTTTCCGAGATCTCGTCTGCGCATGCGCGAAGCTGGTGTCGCACGGGCTCGGCGACCCGATAAAATTCGTATCCGGGGCAAGATACATTCACATAGCAAATTTCAAGTCGATAGCTCCACCCGTTTCCGAGATCTCGTCTGCGCATGCGCGAAGCGGGCGCCGCACGGGCTCGCCAATACGACAACGTTCACCGCCTGGTCAAACTACACACACGTACCAAGTTTCGTCCCGATCGGTCGAGAATCGTAGATTTGTATAACTGACAGACAAACAAACAAACAAACAAACAAACAAACAAACATACATACAGACAGAGGTCTTCAAAATATATATGAGATAATATTGACAGTTATCTTTTAACCGGTTTATGATAATAAAGTAGACCGTTTTACAACTCAAACATACCCTCTATACTCACGACCATGTAGGCAAAACAAGCGGGAAACAGACAACCTTCGGTTATGGGACTAATATAGACCGAAACACAACATTTTGAAGGTCGAACTTGCAAGTGTATCTGTGTATATTTTATGCAAGTTGCTAAAATATAATTTTTAGGGGAAACGCCAACTCATGCGCGAGCTGCATGTTACATAATCATACACAAAATTTAATCTCAAACTCCCGAATTGATTGACACTTCCATCTTTTTAGGTTACACTGCGTACTGTTGTGAGGATGAGGAGTTTTCTTGCTGTTATGACGATGTGTACAACCTTTGGTGTAAGTAGCTTAACACTACATAATTCAAGCACATGTATAATCTATAAGGGCAGTATATACATTGACTTGTGGTGTACTAAACACCTGGGGTGGTATTCACCAAGCGGGTTTATTTTATAAACCAGGTATAGTTTATTTGGTTGTGGCTGAACGCAAAGGTATCTCCGCTTTTGCGCCAACGTCACACACTGTCGATGATGTGATTGATCCAATCTATCAGATTTGTCACTTGTCAATGGACACCGTCTCACGACTAATTCGTGAACACTCACCGGCCAGCAATCAGCGGTATAATTGTATGGAGACTCATGCTGGCGTTTATACATCTGCAGAATGAGTTTCGATGATATTATTGAGGTTTTTTAATTAGCACAGCGTGAAAATGAAAAGCCAAGAAGACGTCTCAGAATTTTTTTTTGTTGTCTTTTGTTTTTATACACAGGGGCCTGTAACGCGCTCCGCTGTCCGCCCCCCTTTTGCACTGCCCATATACGCCGACACTAATTACGCGCCTTCTTCGCGTTAATGGAACATTATATAGACAAGGGGCACTGTAGAAATTCAACGTTTCACCATCGCTCGGAAGTCCCACAAATTTAACCCATTCACCCCAGTAATGATAACGATATATACACGGATGGACCGGCAAAGAATCATCTTTCAATAAATACCACAAACTCCCATCAGAAACATTCATACACGTTGCATTTGTTAAAATTTTAACCACCGAATATTGTCTCCGGAGAACGTATTTTTTAGGATTGATCCGGCTCAGAGGCAAATTCAGGCAATGGCCGACATGTGTCTTTAAATTCACCACCCATACAGTTTACTATCATTAAAAATCGGTCAAACGATCAACTAAATATCTGGAACTTAGTGATTTCTTGTCGGCTAATAATTTATTTACTCATACAAATCAACAGATTGTCAGTAAACAATTTCTATAGAGGAGAAATCTGTCGATAATTCCAACTTTAAAAAAAAAATTGTCAAGTCACACAGTTCCTAATTTTAATATTCATTGTGACCTGACCTTTCCATGACTGACATAGTAGAAACAGCCAATCACCGCTCAGTGTTAGAATCGAGGTCCTCATTTTAATATTCATTATGACCTGACCTCGATTCTAACACTGAGCGGTGCATCTCAATGTCGCGTGTGCTTACTTTTCAAACCTCTATGTTCAAAACGAATGCCGATAAAACTCCACAGAATAATCCAGAACTATCGACATAAATAATATACTTACTAGTACATATCACCCAAATGACAATTGATAGCGAAGAAATCAGAAATTCACTCATTCGTTCGACAAAAGAGTGGTTGAGCCCAAGTGACTATAAGGTCCATTGAAATAAAGCCATTTCATCTTTGTCGTTTTTTTCAGGGTTCTGGTTTATATGGATCCTCATCTTGATCGGGTGCTCTTCGTGCTTCGGTTGTTATAGACTCCGACGAAACAGACGATACCAGACACTCCAACCGCAACCTTTCGGAGCTCCGCAGTATGGCACGGTCACTGTGACGCCAATTCTAACAGGGACGGCCCCTCCCCCTCCTCCCAACGCGATGGCTGCTGATCCACCAAAGTATTCAGAACTACCAGCTGGTTACGGAGGACAGGTAACATCGACGTTACAACCATTCAATTTGTTTTAAAGATTACCCATCCGATTTGACTCTAACTCATTAACTTCAATGTGTTTTCAGGAACTCTTTTTCAATATGAGACTTATGAGTCAATGAATTTTTTATATTACTTCAACAACACTTTCTATACTAAATACTCATTGATTAGTAATTAGTTCCCTTAGGAAATGTTCACATAATAAGTTGAACTTATTATTTGAAAATTTCCCACCGAAGAATATGAATCGTTCTGTACTTGAATTTAGCTCAACTTTGCGAAGAAGACAAATTTTTCTGATGAGCAATAAATGGAATGATGAATTGAATTTTGAAATCCAAGATGGCTGCTGGCAGCCATGTTTTTCTGTCCAATGACTCGTTCCCATCTACATGTCAATGTCAACAGCCATGACAAATTTTATTATGATCCGACCAAAGGTATGACATGTAGCCCGTGCCAAAGGATTTAGTCACGCAAAGAGTAAAATCCAAGATGGCTGCCAGCAGCCATGTTTTTTGGCCAAATTTCCCCAAAATGACTCGTTCCCATCTGCATGTCAATGTTAATATCCATGACAAATTTCATAATGATCCAAGCAAAGGTACAACCTGTAACCCGTGCTAATGGACATCTCCACACACGCACACATGGATGACAGATACCAAGCCGTGGCAATAGCTCAAACTTTACAAGTAATGTTGAGCTAATAACCATCACTAATATGTGCCTTTTGGCTAAATAATATAAATTTATATAATTTTCTGAAGAAAATTTAAACTGTATGCCCAAATTGGCAGTCTCCAATTTCAAGCTGCCTATCTGTTATAAACATGCGCTCAGGTGAAAATATTTTATATTCACAAAATTAGTTTTTCTGAAAAGGAATATTTAGTCAGTACTATCAGTAAGTCTTCAATAAAACATCGCTGACCACATGTCCCCCCAAAAAGGTGGTTTTTATTAAGGATAGCTTTTTTTTAACTGTCAAAATTCATCGGACAAATTCAAACTTGGCCTTTGTCTTCTGAAATTTGAACCACGTACAAAAAATCAAGAGATTCAGTTGAATTTAAAACTAAAAACTAAAAGTAAAGTTATCAACTTATCATCCAGAAATCAAAATAATTGGAAAATTCTAAGTCAACAAGAACCATAACTCCAGCAAAAATGGTCAGACCATTCGAACATGATCTATATTTGGTGCTGATAACCTCACATAACAAATTTGGTTCAGATCCAATCACACAAACTAAACTGCCATCCGGAAACCTCAATACAACACAATTCTAAGTCGCAAAGGGGACATAACTCCGGCAAAAATGGGCAGACCAAAACGATATTCGACCTTGACCTGCATTTTGAGCTCATAAACTCACATACCAAATTTGGTTTTGATACAATAATCCAAAATAAAATTATCTTGAAACTTTCCGAATTGACAGCTTCCAAGTCAAAAAGGGGCCATAACTCCAGCAAAAATGGGCACACCGAACCCATATTCAAACTTGACCTGTGTTTTGAGCTGATATCATATTTGGTTTCGATCCGATAGATCAAAATGAAGATCTCATCCGGAAACTTACTACACGGATGAATGGAATTCGCTATTTTAATAATCCACCAAAAAAAATTGGGGGAGGGGGGGGGGGGATGGGGTGGGGTAGGGTTAACAATTATTATGAACTAATTATGGTAAAATGAAATATTTTACTGTTCATTTCTTTAAGTAGTGAGTTTTGCAGTAAATAATCTTTTTTTGCCAATTTTCAAGGCATGCTACTAGTACTTCCTGTTCTATACTTTTGAGTATCAATAGGATTTCTTCATTTGATTCAACATCAAACTACTAACATTTATCATTCCAGAAACCTCCTCCAGCCTATATGCCTTGATCGACAGTAGACAGCATGCTGACAGATGGCACCTCACCTCATTCGAGATTTGATAATCATAAAAAGAAGACTTTTCTAGCGAAATTGTTCTAGAAAATTTATATCTTGGATAAAATCGGAATCCCAGATCATTATAACACCTCAAAATTAAGCTCCCCTCACATTAATGAGGTAAATATCCCCTATATAGTATATAGTGGATAGTAACTTAGTTTTAAATCAGATTGGGTAATTCTGACCAGAGAAAAGTATGGGAGGGGGTGCAGTTTTTATAAAATGTGGGGGAACACTATCAAAAATGTCAACATTGACTTGAAATCAGCCAGGAATGTGCCATTATAATGCAGTTATTAGTACTATATTATAAGATGGCAGAATTTGAAAATGTATGTCACCCAATTACGAAACAAATTCTTATATCAGTTCATTTCCATAATTTAAAGTATACTTTGATGCAAAAGACAACACTCAACACCATGGTGATTTTTTAAGGGGAGTTATTCACGGTGAGCCATTCAACACCAAAATCCTAAGTGGCGAGCATGAGCGAGTGCTATGCCTGTATCTTGTAAACAACTTGGTGGCAGTTTTAAGGTGCCCCATTCATGAATTTGTATGCTATAGTACCCATAACAACTCTTTACCCTCACAATATGAGAGAAATTTTCTAACTATGTGAAAAAGCAGTTTAAAAAAAACAACAATTTTTTTGAGGTAGGCGAATAGTTTTACAGAAAATATTTGCAAAAACCATACTGATTTATCTAGATTATGAACCTAACTAGGGCATGCACTCAGTCTACCATCTGAAATCATGAATGTCTACATGAAAATAAATATAATTTTTCATGGCATATTTAATTTTTTTTTGTAGTCATTTACAGAACTATTTTTTTAAAGGAAAAATCACCATATAACGATAAATTAAAGTGTCAATGACACTGTAGCTCAACTTGTAAAAAAAAAAAAAAGGGGGGGGGGAAATTTCATGTTAAGTCAATTGAGCAATTAGTAATGTGGATAATTGAAATGTCTAAGTAATACTAGTATGTCTATATGTCAACACGAAGAATTGCAATGTATATATAAAGTCAAATCCAAGATGGCCACAGACGGCCATGTTTTCCCAATGAAATTAAAAAAAAAAAATCACCCATCTGGTGGTCACCCGAAGATCCATATGAAGTTTGTTGATGTTCGGATGAGGGATGTGGTCTGTTGGGTGTGCCAAAGGATTTAGTCATGCAAACACTGATGCAAAGAGTAAAATCCAAGATGGCTGCATTTCATTGAAAATTGTTCAAATTCGATAGCTCCCATCAGGAAGTGATCCCAAACATGCCTGTAAATTTTCAAAACAATTCTCCAATAAATGCAGACTGCAGGGTGTGTCGTCGATGGACTGAAATTTGAAATCAAAGATGGCTGCCATGTTTTTTAACGAATTTCGGAATAAATTGATGGCTCCCATCTAGAGGTCACTCTGAAGATGTATATGAAGTTTGGTGACAATTGGATGAGATGTGACCTGTAGGGTGTGCCAATGGAAATTCTTTTCAGATCTCGGACTTCGCACGCCAACCCATAGCAATAGCTCAAGTTAAGCTTTAAAAAAAAAAAGGAAAAAAAAACAAAAATAGTTGTGCAAAATGGCTGCCAGAAAACTAAAATATGCAATGAAAAATGTTTGATTTAATTTCTCTCAGATAGTAACGATTTCAGATGGCAGACCTAGCGCATACCCTAGTGGAGTTCAGTCTTTAAAATATAAATAAAAAAAAGTGTTATAGTACTGTAGAATATATAGAGGATCTCACATTGAGTTTCTATTTTATACAGAATGAGGATCTCACAATTGAGTTTCTATTTTATACGGAATGTATCAACCGAGTTCACTAAATTCGATTTGAGCCGAGGTTTACTGAGGCTCAAATATAATTTAGTGGATCAATTACATATAAAATAGAACGAGTTTGAGATATCTTTTATCACATGATCAAATAAACGCGAAGCAATGCGTATTCATCGAAAACAATAATCATAAACTTCAGCAATCGCAAATCAATTTAATAATGGCCTGACGTCATATCGCACGCGCTAATATTACACGTGTGTCTTACAAATAATTATGAAGCTGGTTTTATGGGTTAATTATGTGATAAATTGGTTATAGAGGATAATGATTTTCCCCTTCAAATTGGCAATATGAAATTGAGATTTTTTTTAAATACATGAATGGGGGCGCCTCCTTAACCCTTTACCCAACAAACCGGCCAAATAAAGCTGCAACAGCCTAAATTATCTTGGGTCTGTCTCAATAAAACCATACAAATATGGATATCATTGGAACCGGCTCATTGACCACATTGTGATGGTTACAGTTATGCCCTGTGCCAATGCATTCTCTTATATATGCGAGTCGACCATAGGTCGCCTCGCATATATAAGAGAATGCATTGGCCTAAAAAAAATCTTTTTTAAACACTTTTTACCATTTTTTCTTACATTCTTTAACAATTTTATAATTTTTAATGTGTTAAGCCAATGCATTCTCTTATATATGCGAGGCGACCTATGGTCGACTCGCATATATAAGAGAATGCATTGGCACAGGGCCGTTCTGTTGGGTAAAGGGTTAACCAAAGTTCAATTTGAGTTGTCTTCCTGGTGTTGAGTGTTATGCTTTTCCATACTCTATGCACTGTAATGTATCATAATATGACTTGTTTACATAATATATCGTAAGAACTTGCCACTAACATTATTTATGCTATATTTACGATTGGTATTAAGAAAAAAATTGTATATATTTTAACATTCTTTCTGTTTATGATTTAACGAATTTGACTATTTTAACAGCAATACACACAGCGAAGGCCATCCATGCCTTTAACAGAACGTTGAGACTCAATCTTCCCTCAAACATATCCAACAGAAGCAAAAAGTGAAACTATTGTCAAATTTATCTATTCAATTGCTGCAATAGTATTTCAACAGAATAGTGAAACTCATCAAGGGACTCTACCTTCGCAGTGGGTACATGTGAAAAATCATACTTCTTAAAAACAACTATAATCATCAAAGTACATGTAAAAATAGATTAACTTTTGTTCTCATTCATTAGAAATAATTCTCTGGTAAGGAGATTACACATGTCAAAACCATTGTTATGTAAACATTACTGTTACAGTTACAAATAATCGACTCCTTAACCACAGCAGAATTATGGGTAACTTTTCAGGATTTAGTCGGAAATATGGCTTGTTGCAATTCATCGGAAAGCTCTCGGAGTATTCAGGCAGTATGCCAACTGGAGGAATGTAGCATTCTGTTGCATCTCAAGCAAATCGATTGTACACTCCATAGAAAACATCTGAACTTTGCTCAATTGTAAATGTTTACCTCTCGATTCGGGACACAATTATCGGCAATAAAGTAACAAAAATAATTTCAGCATCGAGTCACTGAATTTAATTAACATACAATGATGACGGTGTGTTTGTGTGTTGTCTTGTTCGGATATAATATTTGTTAAAACAAGAGCTACGCTGGGCGTGCAATATACGCCCTCTCTTGGGTCGGCGGAAACTGGTAAAAAAGGGGCATAACTCTGGTAAAAATTGGCGGACTGAACTCAAATTTGAAATTGACCTGTGTTTTGGTGGGAGAAAGTATTATTCCAAATTATCATTGAATCCGATAAGCTCTAGTAAAGTAATCATCCGGACAACAAATTTCAGGGATTTTCTAAGTCAAATTACGTCAAATAAGGGGCATAACTCCGGTGAAAATTGGCGGACGGAACCCAAATTCGAACTTGAGCTGTCTTTTATCCTAATAAACCCACATACCAAATTTGATTGAAATCGGTTCATTCTAACTAAAGTTATCACCCGGACAACAAATTTCAGGGATTTTCTAAGTCAAATTACGTCAAAAAAGGGGCCATAACTCTCGCAAACATTATCGGATTAAAACGAAATTCGGACTTGAGCTGTATTTCGACATATGTAATCCACAAAAAAACGGGTTTTGCGTATAAACATTCCAAAATCGAGTTATCATCCGGAAACCAAAAAACATAAGGAAAACTGAATTTTCTGAGTTGAAAAAGGGGCATAACTCTGCCAAAAATGGTCGGACAGAACCCAAGTTCGAACTTGACCTGTGTTTTGGTGGGAGAAAGTAATATACCAAATTTGGATTCATTCCGATAAACTATACTAAAGTTATCATCCGGACAACAAATTTCAAGGATTTTCTAAGTCAAAAAACGTTAAATAAGGGGCATAACTCCGGTGAAAATTGGCGGGCGGAACCCAAATTCGAACTTGAACTTACTTTTTGGCTAATAAACCCACATACCAAATTTTACTAATTTTGGTTCACTCTAACTAAAGTTATGATCCGGACAACAGGTTAACGGACGCCCGCCCGGACGGACAGACCAATACTATAATACGGCCTTTTTTTCAAAAGGGCGTATAATAACTACTTTAACAGTAATGTTTACATACTAAATGTTTTAACATACAAAATATTGTTAAAGGAGAATAATTTATAGTGAAAATGAGAACAAAGTCAATCTATTTTCCCATGTTCGCGGTGATGATGAATTTACAAACTTTTATAATTTCTCACATCTACCCACTCCAAAGTTCTAGTCTAAAATATCCCAAAATTTTGGTAACTGTACAACAATTTATTTATCATTGTCTCATTTTGAAATGAATGATAATGTGTTCCGGTGAGACATCAAATTGTTTGTAGATTACCAGAAGATGTCCAATTTTGGAAATGTGATCATGAAATAACTTACTTGTTATTGTTAATATCCGGTTCCTTCATAAAAATCATTTTTTCTAAATGTGACCGAGTTGCATTATCACCCCTATATCCCCGATTTGGAGAGTAATATTTATATGGTGCATAAAACAAAATTGAATATAAGGTTGCTGACAAAATGTCCCTATACTGCAAACTGTAGGAGGAATTGATTACACCAATATGATACAAAGTGCATATTCACTAAATATGTTGCATATCTTCAATGTGTCGCGAAAGGGTCAATAACTCTAAAATAAACGAGAGGCCAATCATGATCGTCAGATGTTAACCCATCCCTTGGCGATAGTAAATTACTATGATGGGAATCATAAATGAGAGTTTTGGTGTTGAATTATAGAGTATACTGTTATGTACTATTATAGACAAATGTAAATATCACAAATTATTGGAATTTATGAGTCACTCGCATTTATATAAGAGAATGCACTGGTACAGGATCTGTAATGCTGCACCACCACAGCCTCGGGTTAAATGTGAAAGGTGACCTGGACATGGAATACTTTATAGATTAAGATAAGCCACCTCGCTGCTGACCTATTAATATCAATTAAATAGCAGAGCTGTCAACAAATCACAGGAATTGTTTATGTTGAAATATGACATCTCTATTAAATCAATAACATTTATAATGACCTCAGACCATCTGTAGAGTGATATCTTCTGCTGTGCAAGGCAGCACAGATGACCAAGTCTACTGTTATATCATGTGATGTGTATTGTTGAATCTTTATTTTAAATTAGATACCATAGCTTTCTTTATCCGATTATCTGCACATTGGCATAAGAGACATCAGAAAATAATATAGCCTTATCAATAGCTAAGTAGTCCAAAGGCATGGGATGGAATTGGTGAATTGGATTTAATGTCGCTCCATACAAATTTACCAGTACATAACACAAGATTGTGGACATATTTAAACAAATTTGGTGTGGTGACTTGGGGTACCCTTGGCAGAGTTATAATGGTGTTGGTTTAAAAAAAAAATTTAACTTAAAAAAAAAATTAAAAAAAATAATTTAAAAAACAATATTAGATATTTTTTAAATTTATTTATATATATTTTTTTGGTGTTAAATTGAGCAACGAATTCAATCTAAAAAAATGTTTAAGAGTAAATATTCGAACTCGATCTGTCTTTTGTGCTGAGAAATTCATATACAAAATTTGGTTCCGATCATATAGAAAATATTTGAGTTATCGCACCATGCATAAAGTGTCTACAGACAGACAGACGGACGGACTAACGGCGAGTGTCAATCCGGACAACGACACTATGTTTACCATACTACGGTATGGGTAAACATAAAAAAAATAAAACATTTATATGTCGAAAAATGGCAATAACTCTGCCAAAATGATTCCGACTAAACTCAAAATCGCAGGCGCGCAGGTTCCATTGCTGGTTGACATCTGTGCCAAGTTCCAGATGAATGAAGGTTATTTAACTACAGTCCTCTGACAGAATGTCTGGGGACAAAAATAGCAATGATAAAAGGCCGTCCGGCCAGTGTCCCCCGAAAAAGTGGCTTCATTGGGGGCCATCAGATTTTCTGAAAAAAAAATAATAAGGACCATAAATCCGATACTAAATTTTAGAACAAAATGGGTGGATCGTACCCATATTCGAACTTGACCTGTATATAGGGCTGATCAACTCATATACCAAATTTGATTCAGATATGATCACACAAACTGAAGTTATCATCCGGAAACCAGAAAATTACAAGATTCTAAGTAAAATCAAATTGGCAAAAATACAAAGTAAAAAAGGGACATAACTCTTGTGAAAATTGGCGGGCGGAACCCGAATTCGAACTTGGCCTGTGTTTTGCTGGGAGAAAGACACATACCAACTTTGGTTCAGATAAATTAATCCAAACTGGAGTTATCGGTCGGAAACCAAAAATGTTAACAGACGGTCAAATTTTAGTCGAACTAAGCGTGGGCTTGATACGACCATTGTTTGCGCATAAAAACCTGTCTTTAGTGCTAGTAAACCTACATACCAAATTTAATTTCATTCAGTACACATTTACTAAAGTTATCATCCGAAACCTCAAATTGGCAAAAATTCTAAGTAAATGAAAGTGTCAATGACACTGTAGCTCAACTTGGGAAGAAGTTAATATTTTGCTGAGGAATGAATAGAACGATAAAGAAAAAGGAAAGTAAAAAAAGTTACAGTTAAAGGTCTTGTATTGTGTAGATGAAATTATTTTCATTTCAAACATTTCATCAATAAATGCAGGCTGCAGGATGTGCCAATGGATTCATTTACAACACATTTCTTTGATATATGGGAGCTGCAGGGTGCGCCGAGTCGCCGACCGATTCAAATTTGAAATACAAAATGGCTGCTGGTGGCCATGTTTTTTTTACCAAATTTCAGAAATAATCCATGGCTCCCATCCAGAGGTCACCCAAAGATCCATTTGAAGTTTGGTGATGATTGGATGAGGGATGTGGCCAGTAGGGTGTGCCGAAGGATTTAGTCATGCAAAGAGTAAAATCCAAGATGGCTGCTAGCGACCATGTTTTTTATCGAATTTTTGAAATAATCTATGGCTCCCATCTAGAGGTCACCCCAAAGAGTCATAAGAAGTTTAGTGGCAATCAGATGAGGGATGTGGTCTGTAGGGTGTGCCAATGGATTTAATCATGCGAAGAATAAAATTCAAGATGGCTGCTGGTGGCATGTTCTTCATTGAAAATCGCTAAATTTTGACAGCTCCCATCTAGAGGTGATTCTAAACATGCATGTAAATTTTCAAAACATTTCTTCAATAAGTGCAGGGTGTGCCGATGGATTCAATTTTGAATTCCAAAATGGCTGCCAGCAGCTATGTTTTTTAACAAATTTTGAAAAATTTGATGGTTAGAGGTCATCCCGAAGATCCATATGAAGTTTGGCGATGTAAAAAACAAGATGGCGTCAGGTGTAGATCAGCGTTTCTCTGTGTGTGCGAATTATGTCAAATAAAACAAAAACTGTTTTGTCCATGTGTCTGTCTAAGTGTATATTCTCTTTATTGTGGACTATTGTGTCTCTTTCGAGTAAACTGTGAGTATGGCTGAACCTTTATGCAGAGATAAAACAGTTAGCATTCGTCGAGGCCTCTTCGGACGAATAACTCACCTAAATATCGTGCAAGGGATTTCCGAAGTTATTGACATTGACAACATAGTAGCAGTCCAATTGACAAAAACAGAGTGGCTAGTGACTCTAAAAGACCTAGACTCAAAATCCAAATTGATTACAGATGGGGTACAGTTGTTCGGGCGCCGTGTAAGACCAGTTGATGTTGAAAGGCGTGTCATTATGGTGACTGTGTTAGAGGCCCCTTTTGAGATGGGAGATTCTAAAGTCGTGGAGGAACTCTCAAAATATGGAAAAGTGATAGGGGACAGTGTGAAGCGAGGGACTGTTGGTGATTCTAATATTGAAGATGGAAATCGATACATTCAGATGACCGACTGCGACGAGATTCCAAATGTTATCGAGATCGACAGTTTTGATCTGTATGTGTTGTCAGACAAAACAAAGCAAATGTGTTCACGGTGTGAATCGCTGCATTATAGGTGGGAGTCATGCGATAATGCTAGCAGACGGCATAGGTGTGGAAACTGTCTGAGTGATGAACACAACTCATACCAATGTGATCAGGAGGTTGTTTGTAGACAATGTGGTTTAAGTGGTCATAAACAATACATGCCAGTATGTCCAAAGTGGAAGTCACGTGGTGAACGTGTTCAAGTTAAATGTGATCAGTGTGGTGCGCATGGGCAGAGCCAGCATATGTCCAAATGCCCAAAATCGAGCAGACAAACAGAAAACGGTAAATCGGAGCAAACCAAAGCCGCGCCTGACTTTGACAAGAGAGCTGATAACGGCAGACAGAACGAGTTCAAAAAGCCGTCGATTGCTACTCGATTGCCAATGGAAGACGAGTTCGTTGTTGTCACCGACCAGGACTCAGTAATCGTGGGCGACACAACACCCGGAAATCCCAAAGCCAAAATTCATGTCGGGACAGATTCAATTGTGCTAGGGGCCAGCAATTGCTACGGCCTAGAAATTAAGGACCCAGAGATGAGGGTGTTCAACTATTCTGGCGCAGACATGAGCGATGTATCAAAACTGATAGAAAGTATCGACCAAGCAAAGCTTGATAAAAAGGAAATCAAGTCAGTGTTCGTGCATCTCGGGACAAATGACATCATTCATCAATATAGTGACTATGATATGGTAATTATGGAATACACAAAGGGCCTTGCTGTCATCAGAAACGAATTCAGAAATGCAACAGTAAATTTGTGCACAATACCGCCCAGGAAAGGAAAAGGGGGCAAAATCAAGGCCTTTAACGACACTGCTGCCCAAATGAACTTATTCTTGGAGAAGCTGTGCAGGAGAGAACCGGGCTTGAAGTTTATTGACACCAGGCAACTGTATTGGACTGACGAAGGGCACGTTATTAAAGCCCTCTTTCAACATGATGACCAGTCCGGTCTTCATCTGAGCCCGGAAGGGAAGAGGGAGGTTGCCTCTATTATTCGTGATACGCGAGTGGCCGAAAGGAAGAGAACAAGGAGCAGCAACAACCGTTCGCCCACCCGGAACGGAAAAGCGCCAAACTGGATGATGAATGATGTTTCTCTGCGCAGGGAACTCTAATTAATTGTTTGAGTCCTAATCTTGTTGAACAAACAATCAAAAATAGGTGTGAAATTTGTGATATGTTTACTTGTACATGTAATGTTATGTTGAACGATAGTGATAATATGTCATGCATACGACAATGCAATCAAAGTATATCATGCAATACTGTCGCTGAGAACACAAGTCAATCGAGTTTTAATCAGCTGAAATTATTAGCCCTTAACGTGTGCGGGTTAGAACGAAGGCTAAACTACCCGGAATTCATTGAATTGGTTGATAAGTACGATGTTCTCTGCTTCTCTGAAACAAAAGCATTTGTCGAAGATGTGGTCGATATACCTGGGTTCGAGATATTAGCTAGGAAAGGGAAAAAAATGGGAACGGGTAAGAGGAGTGGTGGGATAATACTTGCCGTCAAATCAGTCCTCGTGAAAGCGACGGAAGTGGTTAAATCGGATACCAAGAATGTAGTGTGGGTCAGATTTTCGTGTGGCGAAGGGAGATCGGTATTAGTTGGGTCTGTCTATGTACCCCCATCCAATACCAGATATGCCGATGACGAGTGGGCACGGTATATAAAGGGGGATATAAGAAGGATACGCAGAGATACTGAGGGGGCGCTACTGGTTGGGGATTTTAATGCTCGCATAAGTTGTTTGAGTGATATTATGCGCGTGGATAGACGGGACTTAGATTATGTCATCGATGGACCGGAAGGGGAGTCGTTTTTTAATTACATTTGTGACGATGCAGTTCAGCATCATCATGGAACGCGCGAGATTCCAAAGCGAGTTTCCCAGGACACTGGAAAAGCAAACTGCTACGGGTATAAACTAATAGATATATGTATTAATTCTAACCTGGTCGTTTTGAACGGTAGATGTGGAGAAGATAGAGGCATTGGGGAGCGAACGTGTAGTGACAAAAGCGTCATTGATTACGCCATATGCAGTAATGGCATTTTTCATGATGTAAGAAATTTTAAAGTAAACGAGTTTAATTCCTTGTTTTCTGATATACATAGAGGTATACACATAGAACTTGATTTATGTATTTTGGGGATCACAAGACCGAGTAAGAATGACACGCGGGATTATTATAATAAGAATTTAATTATAGCAAAACCGAAGAGGTGGAAATCCGAACACTGCCAGAAGTACGCAGGAAATATAAATACTCAACGTGTAAATGGTGTCAAATGTGCAATTAGAGACATGAGTGTCAACGGTACAAATAGCGAAGCAATAAATGAGATTTGCGGAGAAATAACGGCAATCCTAATTGAATCCGCGACCAATACATGCGGTGTGACCAGTGTTGGTACTGGGGCACGAAATAGAGACCGACAGGGGAAGCCATGGTTTGATACCGAGTGTGGAACAAAGCGAAAGTTTTTTAATAAGACTAAACGCGGGTATAATTCAGACAAGACAGAATCAAATAAATCATTGTTCCGTAAGGCGGCTACCGACTATAGAAAAACGATGGACAAGAAAATAAAAGAGAGAAGGGTGTCTGAAATCTCTAATTTGAGACATTTTCATGGTCGATCTACCGCAGACTTTTGGAAAAAGCTCAATACTTTAGTGAGCGATAACGGCAAAAAGGGCGATAATAGATCCGGTCCCGATACAAAGTGTTTTGCCGAACATTTTAAGAAATTAAACGAGGACGATGACGAGAACGCAGATTTGGGTGAACATATAGATGAAATATTTACTGAATCACACATGAGTATATTAAACCATGAAATCACCGAAGCGGAAATACGGGAAGCTGTCTCAAATCTTAAACATAATAAAGCGACAGGTGTAGATAATGTATGTAATGAGTACCTAAAATTCTCTGTCGATGAACTAATTGAAGTGTATATTGGTATGTTCAATTTGATATTGGACACCGGGTTCTTCCCGAAAGATTGGGCCATTGGAATGATACAGCCCATATATAAGAAAAGCGGTGATCGTGGGAGCCCCGATTCGTATAGGGGGATAACTTTATTGAGCTGTTTCGCTAAGATGTTTACATCAATCTTGAATAGAAGACTTTCAAAATTGTCTGATGAAACGGGTCTCATTGGTACAAACCAAACAGGGTTCAAGAAAAAACACTCAACTGTTGATAATGTATTTATTATGCACAGTATCATTAACATGTATCTCGTAAGTGGGCGCAAACTTTATTGTGCATTTGTAGATTTTAAAAAGGCATACGATAGTGTGTGGAGAGAGGGATTATTTCTTAAAATGCTGCAAAATGGAATAAATGGTAAATTGTTCAGGGTAGTGAGGAACATGTATAGCCAGATAAAAACATGTGTGAGAAAAGAACAAGAACGTTCTGAGTTTTTTGCCAGCAACATAGGCCTTTTTCAAGGAGAATTAATGTCTCCTTTTTTGTTCTCCTTATTTGTGAATGACTTGCAGGAATTTATCAGTAACTGTGCGGTCGAAAATTTAAAGTATCTCGATGAACTATTTTTTGACAATTTGAAATGCTTTGTGGGTATATTATGTTTGTTATATGCGGATGATACCGTACTAATGACAGACGACGAGGCAACTATGCACAGGGCGATTCAGGCATTTAGTGATTATGCGGACGCATGGGGTCTAGAAGTTAATTCATCAAAAACGAAAGTTGTGATTTTCTGTAAAAGATTACCTAAGATTGTACCGACATTTATATTCAATGGTAAACCTTTGGAAACGGTAAAGGAATTTGTGTATCTGGGTGTAAATTTTTTCTTTAATGGGAGATTTTGTAGATCTATTAAAAAAACGTGCAAACTTGGCACGAAGGCGATGTATGCACTGTTGAATAAAGTAAGGAAATTAGAGCTACCTGTAGATATCATGCTTCATTTGTTTGATACGATGGTCGCACCCATATTATTATATGGCAGTGAAGTTTGGGGGTTTGAACCCTGTAAATCAATCGAAAGTGTACATCTCAAATTCTGTAAGATAATCATGGGTATGAAAGAAAGTACACCTAACTATATGGTATACGGAGAATTAGGTCGCCATCCTTTAATAATTGAAATAAAATGTAGAATCTTAACGTATTGGTCGAAACTAATGTCGAATGAGGGCTCGATTATCGCCAAAAATATGTGTACATTAATAGTGACCGTTTATCAAAATCAGCATCGCAGTGGAGACCTCAAATGGCTCCGATTTATAGAGCAGACATTCCAAGATACTGGAAAGAACTCCATGTTCATGAGCAGAAAGGATCTTACACAATCGGATATAAAACGAATAAAGTCCATACTTATTGATCAGTTTAACCAGGAATGGTTGGGAAATGTAGCTACATCATCAAGGGGTGGTTTCTATGGTGGTATTTCTGTACGTCCGGAGATTAGAAGATATCTAACTCAACTTCCATGGTATTTAGCCGAATGCATTGTTAAGATTAGGACATCAAATCATCGATTACCAATAGAAAGTGGACGGTGGAAAAAATCAAAACAGAATGACAGAGTTTGTACATTATGTAATGACGGAATAGGAGATGAATACCACTTTGTAATTAAATGTTCACACCTTAATGATATCCGAATCAAATATATCCCGGACTATTACTGGAAATATCCGAGCAAAGAAAAGTTCTATAGACTTCTATCGATTGAAAATATTAGTATATTGCGGAGATTATCATTATATCTTAAGTGTGCCTTTAAGGAATTGCCCAAAATCTGAGACACTGGAGACCCCACCCGCCTGGGCAAAAACTCCCCATTTCAAAACACATCCCAATTGTTGAGACCGGGGGTAATTATAACTACTGTTCCCCTGCATTATTCGATGTGGGTGACAAAATGGGAATGGGCGTGCCTTCACCCAGCGGGATTGAGATGTATAAATATTATGTTATTATGGCTGTGGCATGAGTATACGATTATATAGCCACTAAATAGTTTCCTGCTATTGTACATATATGTATATATATATTTTGCATGTTCTGTGTTAAATCATAGCTTTCGCAATAAACTGATTGATCAGATGAGGCATGTGGCCTGTAGGGGGAGCCAAAGGAAATTGTTGATGGACGCACACATGCACGATGGACGCCAACCCATGGCAAAAGCTCAAGCTTGACATCGTAAAGTTGAGCTAAAAATGGTCATGCAGGTACATTCAATTTTATTTCATAATGAAAGTGTCAATGACACTGTAGCTCAACTTAGGTAGGGGAATAATTTAATGGTTGACAGTAAATGGAGGAATAGGAAAGGTGCTAATTGAAATGTCTAACCTGCGCCAAAGGATTTAGTGATGCAAAGAGTAAAATACAAGATGGCTGCTGGCGGCCATGTTTTTTGGCCAATTGACCCCAAAAGGACTCGTTCCCATCTATGTGTCATTGTTAACATCCATGACAAATTTTATGAAGATCTGACCAAAGCTACGACCTACAAACTTCATGATCAGACGAACAGTACGACCTGTAGACCGCGCCAATGGATTGAATTTTGAAATCCAAAATGGCCCGCGCGAAAGGATTTAATCATGCAAAGAGTAAAATCCAAGATGGCTGCTGGCGGCCATGTTTTTGGACAGAATGACCCCAAAACGACTCGTTCCCATCTACATGTCATTGTTATCATCCATGACAAATTTCATGACCATCTGACCAAAGCTACGACCTGTAGACCGCACCAAAGGATTTAGTCATGCAAAGAGTAAAATCCAAGATTGCTGCTGGCGGCCATGTTTTTTGGCCGAACGACCCCAAAATGACTCGTTCCCATCTACATGTGATTATTAACATCCATGACAAATTTCATGATGATCAGACGAACAGTACGACCTGTAGCCCGCGCCAATGGATTGAATCTTGAAATCCAAGATGGCTGCCAGCGGCCATGTTTTTTGGCCGAATGACCCCAAAATGACTCATTCCCATCTACATGTCAATGTCAACATTCATGACAAATTTCATAAAGATTAGACCAAGGTATAACCTGTAGCCCGCGCAAAAGGATTTAGTCATGCAAAGAGTAAAATCCAAGATGGCTGCTGGCGGCCATGTTTTTTGGCCGAAAAGACCCCAAAATCACTCGTACCCATCTACAAGTCATTATTAACATCCATGAAAAATTTCATGATGATCAGACGAACAGTACAACCTGTAGCCCGCGCCAATGGATTGAAACTTGAAATCCAAGATGGCTGCCAGCGGCCATGTTTTTTGGCCGAATGACCCCAAAATGACTCACTCCCATCTACATGTCAATGTCAACATTCATGACAAATTTCATAAAGATTAGACCAAGGTACGACCTGTAGCCCGCGCCAAAGAATTTAGTCATGCAAAGAGTAAAATCCAAGATGGCTGCTGGCTGCCATGTTTTTCAGCCGAACGACCCCAAAATGACTCGTTCCCATCTACATTTCATTGTTAACATCCATGACAAATTTCATGATCTTCCGATCAAAGGTACGACCTGTAGCCCGCGCCAAAGGATTTAGTCATGCAAAGAGTAAAATCGAAGATGGCTGCTGGCGGCCATGTTTTTTGGCCGAACGACCCCAAAATGACTCGTTCTCATCTACATGTCAATATTAACATCTATGACAAATTTCATGATGATCAGACGAACAGTACGACCTGTAGCCCGGGCCAATGGATTGAATTTTGAAATCTAAGATGGCCGCCAGCAGCCATGTTTTTTGGTCGAATGACCCCACAATGATTCGTTCCCATCTACATGTCAATGTCAACATTCATGACAATTTTCATAAAGATTAGACCAAAGGTACAACCTGTAGCCCGCGCCAAAGGATTTAGTCATGCAAAGAGTAAAATCCAAGATGGCTGCTGGCAGCCATGTTTTTTGGCCGAACTACCCCAAAATGACTCGTTCTCATCTACATGTCAATATTAACATCTATGACAAATTTCATGATGATCAGACGAACAGTACGACCTGTAGCCCGGGCCAATGGATTGAATTTTGAAATCTAAGATGGCCGCCAGCAGCCATGTTTTTTGGTCGAATGACCCCACAATGATTCGTTCCCATCTACATGTCAGTGTTAACATCCATGACAAATTTCATAAACTTCCGACTAACGCAACGACCTGTAGCCCGCGCCAAAGGATTTAGTCATGCAAAGAGTAAAATCCAAGATGGCTGCTGGCAGCCATGTTTTTTGGCCGAACTACCCCAAAATCACTCGTTCCCATCTACATGTCATTATAAACATCAATGACAAATTTCATGATGATCAGACGAACAGTACGACCTGTAGCCCGCGCCAATGGATTGAATTTTGAAATCCAAGATGGCTGCCAGCGGCCATGTTTTTTGGCCGAATGACCCCAAAATGACTCGTTTCCATCTACATGTCAATGTCAACATTCATGACAAATTTCATAAAGATCAGACCAAAGGTACGACCTGTAGCCCGCGCCAAAGGAAATTGTTGACACACGCACACACGGACGCCAAACCATGGCAATACATGTAGCTCAAACTTACAAAAGTAAGTTGAGCTAAAAAGGGACATAACTCTGGTGAAAATTGGCGGGGCGGAAACCGAATTCGAACTTGATCTGTGTTTTGCTGGGAGAAAGACACATACCAAATTTGGTTTGAATCTGATTAACTCTACTAAAGTTATCATCCAGAAACCAACTTTGAGGGGTTTTCCAAGTCAAATAAAAGGCCGCTCGGCCAGTGTCCCCCGAACCGGTGGCTTCATTTGGAGCGGAGGCTTTGTAGAAGTATACTATATGGATAAGACACTTGTGCATTGTCTCATTACTGACATGCGTACAAATAACCAAATCTTAAAAAAACTCTTAAAGTCAAAATATAACCTCAAATTGGCACAAAATGAAGAAAATTACAAGAAAAATTGAATTTTCTAAGTCGAAGAGCCCATAACTCTGAGAAAAATCATCGGATCAAACTCAAATTCGAACTTGACCTGTATCTTGATATGACTGATCCATATAAAAACGGTTTTTGCAATTAAAGGATCCAAAAATGAGATATCATCCGGAAACCGAAAAAGTGAGAAATTTTCTAAGTAAAACAAGTCAAATGAAAGTGTCAATGACACTGTAGCTCAACCTGGAAAGGGAATAATTTAATGTATTACAGTCAATGGAGCAATTAGGAATGTGGAAATTTGAATGTCTAATACTAGTTTATAGACATGAAGAGAAAAGTAAAATCCAAGATGGCTGCTGGCGGCCATGTTTTTGGCCGAATGACCCCAAAATGAGTCGTTCCCATCTACATGTCATTGTTAACATCCATGACAAATTTTATGACTATCAGACTAAAGGTACGACCTGTAGCCCGTGCTAAATGATTTAGTCATACAAAGAGTAAAATCCAAGATGGCTGCTGGCGGCCATGTTTTTCGGCCGAATGACCCCAAAATGACTCGTTCCCATCTACATGTCATTGTTAACATCCATGACAAATTTAATGATGATCAGACTAACAGTACGACCTGTGGCCTGTGCTAATGGATTAAATTTTGAAATCAAAGATGGCTGATGGTGGCCATGTTTTTTGTCCGAATGACCCCAAAATGACTCGTTCCCTTCTACATTCTAATTTCAACAGCCATTACAAATTTCATGATGATCAGACTAAAGGTACGACCTGTAGCCCGTGCTAAAGGATTTAGTCATACAAAGAGTAAAATCCAAGATGGCTGCTGGCGGCCATGTTTTTTGCCCGAATGACCCAAAAAAGACTCGTTCCCA
Organism: Siphonodentalium dalli; assembly: GCA_032622095.1. Lineage (NCBI taxonomy): Eukaryota > Metazoa > Mollusca > Scaphopoda > Gadilida > Siphonodentaliidae > Siphonodentalium > Siphonodentalium dalli. The sequence continues at coordinate 206,403,304 of CP136065.1, forward strand.
TCTACATGTCATTGTTAACATTCATGACAAATTTTATGTTGATCTGACCAAAGGTACGACCTGTAGCCCGTGCTAATGGATTGAATTTTGAAATCCCAGATGGCCACTGGCGGCCATGTTTATTTTCCACATGACCCCAAAATGACTCGTTCCCATCTACATGCCAATGTCAACATCCATGACATATTTCATAATAATAGGACCAAGGGTACGAACTGTAGCCCGTGCTAAAGGAAATTGTTGACGCATCACGCACACGCACACACACACACACACACACACGGACGACGGATACCAAGCCATGGCAATAGCTCAAACTTTACAAAGTAAAGTTGAGCTAAAAAGGGACATAACTCTGCCAAAAATGGTCGGGCAGAACCCAAGTTCGAACTTGACCTGTGTTTTGTTGGGAGAAAGTAAAATACCAAATTTGGTTTGAATCCGATTAACTATACTAACAGGGATGAGAACAGGCACAGATGAAATCAGCTGGTATGCGAGCGCCGCCTAGGCCCCCTGAAGCTCTAGGGGTAAGAGGGTCATTTCCTGCAATCGGAGGCCTCTCCTAAGAGGAAAATCTGATAATCTGAGAGTGCAATTTTTAGTGGATAGTCTTAATTTTTCCATTTTTTTTTTTACAAGTCTCAAGAAATTTCTCACATGCAGAGAATGGATCCAGCATGGGGACATATGTATCTACATGTATATGCAGTATGCTATTAAATACAAAACATTTTTGTCAATATGATTCTTAATGTCCCTGTACTAGACTATTAGTGTAAATCTGAAAATATATTGAAATAAATGAATAGATAATTCTAATCTACACCTACCAATTTATCAAACAGGAAATGAATAGTCCACATCATACATCATACATTTATATGTTATTCTGTATATTATGCCATTGCTCGAAGTTTTGTTGACACCTACGAAATGCTGGTCCATGGAATGCGTATTCATTTGCGAGAACATTCTTTTTTTGTGTCTTTCGCTTTTACAGTGATCATTTAATGCTGATATACCACGGCTGCCATACTTCACAGTTTGATTCAAACAAGAAACACAAACAACGAGTCCCGGTTCCTCCAATTTTCAAAAAAATTCTCCAAGTTTTCTCTCGGTTTTTTGGTGACAAACTTGCGCAAGCGAAACAGTCTTTTCCAACCATTCCCAACAGAACTTTTCTTTCTCATTCTTGTCAATCTCACGCGCACGGTTATCGTTTTTTGCTTCGATTATTTTCAAAGCCGACATTGTCACGATTGTATCTGTAGATATTTCAGTACAGGAACAAATTCTGGTTACAGACGCAAAACAAAGCAAATCTCGCGGGTTATCGGAAAGCAGGTATTTTCCAAGAACTCTTGTAATTCTCGGTAATGATTGGTTAGTTCCAAGAACTTCTAAGTAGCTCGACCAATGAAATATCGCGACACGTATTACTGGGGGAATCCCATGACATTGTTTTACTCCTTGAAAGATGCCGCAATTTGAGCAATCACAGCGCACGGTACACTTACCTATGTGTGTCATTTATCAGTCTTTCCGAAATCGTATTCCGCTCGGTCTTTTAGAGCTAATTCATTCAATTGAACCTCGCACCCCCCCCCCCAAATTATCTAAACGGATTTGTATCGATCTCAAATGGGTTTGTGTCTGTTAAAAAGCGGGAAACCGCGGGAAATTCTCATCCCTGTACTAAAGTTATCATCCGGAAACCAACATTCAGGGGTTTTCTAAGTCAAAAATGGGCCATAAGGCCCATAACTTTCGCAAAAATGGGCGGAGCAAACTCATATTCGAACTTGACCTTTATTTTGGTCTGATAAACTCACCTATGAAATTTGCTTTTGATCTAATAACCGAAACTAAAGTTATCATCCGGAAACCATTTCCGGACGGACGGACACCGGCTATTTTAATAGTCCCCAGTAGAAAAAAAATTTCGGGGACAAAAAGGGGCATAACTCCCCGATAACTCTGGGGAAAATTGGCGGACGGAACCAGAATTCGAACTTGACCTGTCTTTTCTGCTAGTAAACCCACATACCAAATTTAATTTAATTTGGTTCACTGTAACTAAAGTTATCATCCGGAAACCTCGGATGGACGGACGCAATTGCTGATTATAATAGTCCTCCGAACCAGTTGGGTCGGCGGACAAAAAGGCCATAGCTCTAGCAATGAAAGTGTCAATGACACTGCAGCTCAACTTGGAAAGGGAATAATTTACTGTATTACAGTCAATGGAGCGATTAGGAATGTGGAAAGTTGAATGACTAATACTAGTTTATCAACATGAAGAGATATATATATATATAAAAGTAAAATCTAAGATGGTTGCTGGCGGCTATGTTTTCCAATAAAACATTTGATAGCTTTAGTCACGCAAAGAGTAAAATCCAAGATGGCTGCCAGCAGCCATGTTTTTAGGCCGATTAACCCCAAAATTACTCGTTCCCATCTACATGTCAATATTAACATCCATGACAAATTTTAATAACGATCAGATGAACAGAACGACCTGTAACCCGTGCTAATGGATTGAATTCTGAAATCCAAGATGGCCGCCATGTTTTTTGTCCAAACGACGCCAAAATGACTCGTTCCCATCTACATTCCAATTTCAACAGCCATGACAAATTTTATGATGATCAGACTAAAGGTACGACCTGTAGCCTGTGCTAAAGGATTTAGTCATACAAAGAGTAAAATCCAAGATGGCTGCTGGCGACCATGTTTTTTGGCCGAATGACCCCAAAATGACTCGTTCCCATCTACATGTCATTGTTAACATCCATGACAAATTTCATGATGATCTAACCAAAAGGTACGACCTGTAGCCCGTGCTAAAGGATTTAGTCATGCAAAGAGTAAAATCTAAGATGGCTGCTGGTGGCCATGTTTTTTGGCCGAATGACCCCAAAATTACTCGTTCCCATCTACATGTCAATATTAACATCCATGACAAATTTCATGATGAACAGTACGACCTGTAGCCCGTGCTAATGGATTGAATTTTGAAATCCAAGATGGCCACTGGCAGCCATGTTTTTTGTCCAAATGACCCCAAAATGACTCGTTCCCATCTACATTCCAATTTCAACAGCCATGACAAATTTTATGATGATCAGACTAAAGGTACGACCTGTAGCCCATGCTAAAGGATTTAGTCATACAAATAGTAAAATCCAAGATGGCTGCTGGTGGCCATGTTTTTTTGGCCGAATGGCCCCAAAATGACTCGTTCCCATCTACATGTCATTGTTAACATCCATGACAAATTTCATGATGATCTGACCAAAGGTACGACCTGTAGCCCGTGCTAAAGGATTTAGTCATGCAAAGAGTAAAATCTAAGATGGCTGCCAGCAGCCATGTATTTTGGCCGAATGACCCCAAAATTACTCGTTCCCATCTACATGTCAATATTAACATCCACGACAAATTTCATGATGATCAGACTAACAGTACGACCTGTAGCCCGTGCTAATGGATTGAATTTTGAAATCGAAGATGGCCACTGGCGGCCATGTTTTTTTATCTAATGACCCCAAAATTAATCGTTCCGGTCTAAATGTTGATGTCAACAGCTATGACAAATTTCATAATGATCTGACCAAAGGTACGACCTATAGCCTGTATTGTTGACGCATCACGTACACACGGACGACTTCCGACAAAGCCATGGCAATAGCTCAAACTTTACAAAGTAAAGTTGAGCTAAAAATGGACGGGTTGTACCCATATTCGAACTTGACCTGTATTTCGAACTGATAAACGCACATTCCAAATTTGGTTCAGATATGATCAAACAAACTGAAGTTATCATCCGGAAACCAGAAAAGTACAAGATTCTAAGTAAAATGAAAGTGTCAATGACACTGTAGCTCAACTTGGAAAGGGAATAATTTAATGTATTACACTCAATGGAGCGATTAGGAATGCAGAAAGTTGAAATGCCTAAGTAATACTAGATTATCAACATGAAGAGATATATATATAAAAGTAAAATCCAAGATGGCTGCTGGCAGCCATGTTTTTTGGCCAAATGACCCCAAAATGACTTGTTCCCATCTACATGTCATTGTTAACATCCATGTCAAATTTTATGATGATCCATCCAAAGTTACGACCTGTAGCCCGTGCCAAATGATTGAGTCATGCAAAGAGTAAAATCCAAGATGGTTGCCGGCGGCCATGTTTTTTGGCCGAATGACCCCAAAATGACTTGTTCCCATCTACATGTCAATATTAACATCCATGACAAATTTCATGATGATCAGACGAACAGTAAGACCTGTAGCCCGTGCTAATGGATTGAATTTTGAAATCCAAGATGGCCACTGGCAGCCATGTTTATTTTCCGAATGACCCCAAAATGAATCGTTCCGGTCTAAATGTTGATGTCAACAGCTATGACAAATTTCATAACGGACGACAAAGCCATGGCAATAGCTCAAAGTTGAGCTAAAAAGGGCCATAACTCGCAGAAATGGGTGGAGCAAACCCATATTCGAACTTGACCTGTATTTCGGTCTGATAAACTCGCCTATGAAATTTGCTTTTGATCTACTAACCGAAACTAAAGTTATCATCCGGAAACCATTTCGGGGGACAAAAATATACATGTGTGTAAAGCTGCTGACAATTATACCCATAAATAATGATAAAGTTATTTATATCGAGCAGTGAGTTTTATAAACAGGTATCAGCCTTTTCTTCTACGGATCCAGAGTTATCGGCAGACAGGCTGCCATTCAAGAAAATCCATCAATCCCAATTACACCTGCATTTTGAGATATCTGATAGGGCCCTGTGAACATTTATTTTCCATTCATCAAATTCAGCATAATCGAAGACTGGACACCACAAGAAAGTCGATAACTAACGATATTTATCAAGCCGGAAAGCTAGGTAGTATCAGGTGGACAATAGTGAAACCTAAGCACATCAATAAAATATAGTCTCGAGCTCGTTGCCAAATTATGCTTGCTTGCTATATAAGTTTTCCGATCTAAAAACTCTCATGCCAACATGTAGTTCTAGATGTGTGAAGTTACTGTGAACGGGAAGGGTAATAATGCACTCAAAAACTCATTCTATGTCACGGAAGCCCAAACAACTTTATTATTAGATTGGATCAGTTCGAAAATTTGGACATAGCTAATTGGCCACCGTTTTATGTGTATTTAATACCGAGTAAATGAGCATTTTACATGCGAAACACGTAGGTTATAACTTCATAACTACACCATGATATATCAGTACTATCAGCAGTAAGTGGAGCATGTGGCTGCAAGTTCATACTTGCCCGACTGAATGAATTATACCAGTTTAGTGTTGAAACAGTTTAAGGGGTACGCATCTAAGATGCTTTTGTCGAGTTTTTTGGCAGTCGAACCAAACTTCTGCCAATAAGGTGCACAACTCCGGGAAAAAAAGTTGGACGGTGGTATATTATTGCAATAGACCTATATACCAAATATCAATTGAATCCGTTAATATTTCATTGAGTTATCGCACTAACGGTGATAAATTTGTGATTAAAATAGACAAACTAAGACCCATAACCCCCGGAATTTTTTTTTGGACAAACCAGGTTTTCGAACTCGTCCGAGATATTGTTGCAATATACTCATATACCAAATATTGTTTAAATCGGTTAATATATTTCATCGAGTTATCGCGCTAACGGTGAAAAACTTAACTAAAAACCATCTAAGATGGATAACTCTTGTAAAAAAGTTCGGACGTGACCCATTTTCTACAGGCAGTAAATAGTCATTGGGAGCTACTGCCATACCAAAAAAAATTTGAATCCGTTCACAAATGTCAAAGTTATAAGGCATTCTTTAGGTCCGCCCGCCTGCCAACTGTCCCTCGTCAAACCATAAGTTGAGTTTTTTGAAAAACTCGACTAATAAATTGACCCTGAAATCTGCCAGTCGATTAATCCAAACAAATCCCCAACTTTGCCTACCGATCCCCACAAAAAATTGAAAACCACTAATCGTTTCAACACTATTCCAGTCCACGATGTCTAATGTTGTCAAAGCAGTTCACACATGGAATTGTTCCACCTCGTATTGTGTATTTTATAGTTCGGATATCCGGTAGCATTTGAGCAAATTATTTCAGAATTCACAAAAACTGCAATTGTTTTCAATCTCCATGGGGCAAAATGTATTCGTGATAATAATGGAGATGAATTCACCTTTGGGATACTCATTATTCAATCAAAACTTTTCTAATCAAGTTCAAATAGAGTATTGGGACGAAATCAAATATTTGCAGGACTCTAATGTCTGACTGAATATTTGTATTGTTCCCAGGATGAACTTCACCCTTCCTGGCATGAATTTGGTGCCCTGAGTGAACTGCTTGTCTGTTGTAGTCATCAATGTGTCAAAGCTACATAATTTACGATTCCAAATCAAGCCTTGAAATAGGGTGTCTGTCATTTGCAGAATGAGGTCCCCAGAGGGTGAATTTAGTGATGCTACCCCGCATAGCGGGCTAGCATCACCAAATTCACCCTCTGGGGACCTCATTCTGCTTACACCTCAGCAGAATGATGTTCCCAGAGGGTGAATTTGGTGATGCTAGACCGCTATGCGGGGTAGCATCACTAAATTCACCCTCTGGGAACCTCATTCTGCAAATGACAGACACTATTTCAAAGCTTGTGTCTGACTGAATATTTGTATTGTTCCCAGGATGAACTTCATCCTTCCTGGCATGAATTTGGTTCCCTGAGTGAACTGCTTGTCTGTGTTGTAGTCATCAATTTGTTGGGGGGGGGGAACCCCTGATATAAGGGTTAAATGACTTGATTCAGAATGGTGTCCACAGATTTATTCCTTAAAATATTCTGACTGCTTCATAATATATGTTAACGAGCCGCCATGGAAACTTGCCATACTCTTATCAAATTGTCCGTGTATCCAGCAAATAGGGTCTGTCCATCAGAGGACCAGGCCAGCGATACACACTGTGCAGGGGCCGCTTTGGATGTCGTGCTCATCACGTCCAATCTCAGTTCATCAACCTCCACCTTGCCTTCAAGATCCTACAAACAAAAAATAATCTAGTTAGTTGAGTCATTTTCCAATTAATTAAATTTCTATTGAAACTCTCAAAGTACTACTGTGAAGAAAAACGATATTTTTTTTATTTTCATCCATCAGTCATAACTTCTGATAGCATGGGAAAATTAGAATAATTGAGATATAAAATTTATGTGTTGGTTTATTGACTTTTTTGCAAAAAATGACTACAAGTAATTAAATTAGATCTGCATTCACCAAAATTTGGTGTGGAATAATGCAAATCGCAGATCAAGCACTACCTGGGGTTTAAAAAAAAAAATTCCATTCTCAATCAAGATACAACACCCCCCCCCCCCCCCCCCCTGCCACTTGGTCCATTATCATGGGAGACATTGGTTCTATTTGGCTTAAAATGCTGATGATCTCAATATAGGTCTTGTTATCTCAGCAGATTTCCAGTGTGACGCTGATGTTCGCAGAAAATTGTTTCAATTGCATTGTGGGATTAAACGTTTGTGCCATGCAGATTATGAGGTATTGAAATCAAACCGGATCGAAATTAATGATTAACTGCATCATTATTTTTGCGCATACACATAACTGTACTTTGAAACAATTTACTTCAATTAATAAAACAATAAATTTTATTTTCTGTGGAACATTCTTAAACTGAAATTTATCGACACCTTATAGCAATAAGGTCAGGACTGACTTCAAAGACCTACATTCTTGACTAGCGGTTAGCCGATTCGATTCGAGATTTGATGTCGCAATCGGCTCCGCGATTCAAATGTGCAGATAAGTGCCCAATCACAGGGCCCTAGGATGGTCAAATTGCTTCTTTTTTTCTTCTTTTTTTTTTAGCTTTCAGCCCTCTTGTGGTTTTATTAGTAGGCCCTAAAGTGAGGTTTACTATGGAATTGTTTTCTTTAATATAGGCTCATTTGGACTCCCAAGGCTAGGTCGTCATGTCGAGTCTTCTCAGTCAGATCAAGTGATCAATTTAAAAAATCTCTTCAATCAGTGCCCTCAAGTGGTAACAAAACAATTAGATGCTAACAATATTTCTCTCCTCATAATTGCAGGACGTATGTTTCACTAGAATCAAATTAATTAATGTGTCTTGTTTGTAATCATTGGAGAGAACAGAGCTCGATTTAACTGGATTCGCATCACAATTTGCGATGCAATTTCCAATTTCTGCTAAGGCCCAACAAAAAAATACATTTGTTTCCGCTAACGAGCTGAAAAATATTAGGGTAGGTAGGTAGGCTTAACTCTTTATTTTTACCGGTTAACTTTTTTTTCTTCAGTATCTTTAAAAATAACTGTATAATACTTGTCAATAACCCAAACTATGCACTTCTAAGCCCCAATCATGTTAACCTAGATGACAGAGAAACTATAAACTCCAATTCAATCTTACATATGCTTTAATATTTACATATATACTAATATAGTCTTTGATAATCCTAATAATTCCCATATGGTCTGGCGACAACTGGAGTCAGTCCAGCACCGCTGCACTGTTCACATATTGGAGTGACTGTCTTGTACCGATCTCAATGATTGGCTTCAGAACACCACCTTCTCCTCCTGGAAATATTGGCTTTTTGGGCCGTCTGGTGTCTGTTCATGTCGCAACAGTTGTGCTGGGATCTCAATGAAATTAGGTATGGATGTTCACTACTATGAGGAAATTAAATAGAGGTTTCCATCGTTTTGTTCGAATTTTCCATTCTAGACTTATACATCTTTGTTTATCTGGAAATATTGGCTTTTTGGTACGTCTGGTGTCTGTTCATGTCGTAACTTCAACAGTTGTGCTGGGATCTCAATGAAATTTGGTATGGATGTTCACTACTATGAGGACAGTCAACAGAGGGTTCCATTGTTCTGTTCCGCATTTCCATTCTAGAGTTATTCATCTTTGTTTTTCTGGAAATGTTGGCTGTTTGGTCCATCCGACGTCTGTTCCGAGGTCACAACTTGAACAGTAATGCTCAGATCTCAATGAAATTTTGTATGGATGTTCACCACTATGAGGACATTTAATTCAACTGTTTTGTTTTATAGTTATTCATCTTTGTTTACATGAAAATTCTGATTTTTTGGGTCCATCTGACTGAGTATAGCAATCATAAGTTATAGATATGCCCACATCAGGCGGTATGCGCTAAGAGGGTATGCACTGGACGACAGTCGATCTCTTGTTTTATATGTATGGATTGGAAATGCTTATACGATATTGTCAGATATCTTTTGGTTCAATGGACTATGATTATCATGTTAATTTTTCATTTGGTATTATGATTAGAGCTGGGACGGTTATGGGTTTTTCGTGACCGGTTATGAACGGCAAAAAACCGCGATTAACCGGTTAACCACATATTATAGGTACTATTATGGGTGGGTAAGCCCAGTATGCAGAACGGCGATGATTGTGATGCTCACTGAAATGTTAAGTTTGAGAACGGCTCCTGCCCATTATACAAAGAAGTTGTCACCCACGACACACATAATCACATATCTAATTAAGTACACATCTTCAATTTATTACTGAATAAAATAAATATACAACGTCATTCCCCTGTGAGGCTGTGTTGTGTTCATATATTGTCCTTGTAAAATTACTCCATCGCCATCGGGATATGTGATCGGGCGGGAAGCTGAACACACCCCGACACGGAAGTGACGACTAGAAAGGTTTAATATACATTCCGGAATATTTTATTGATTATTCCGCAATTTCCGGTAGCTGGGTGGGCGAACAATTATTATTTATTCTTAATGAAATACTTACATATACGTTGGTATGTGATGTTGTCCGGGGGGGGGGGGGGGGGGGGGGGGGGGGGGGGGGGGGGGGGGGGGGAATGGATTGAAGGGCCGAGAGTCCCAAGCGGACAACTCTGTCGGCTTCATATCAAAGTGAAAACGACATGCCATCGTTGTAAGATCACACGTGTGCTGACCCTTTGATGTTTCGTTTTGACGTCGGCAGGCTGTTAAATGTAGCCTTCACAGAGCCGACACACCGCGTCTGATGTTGTTCCGTCAATCTCGGATTCATTTTAATTGACGGAGACAGATTAACCCTCTTATAGCCAGTTATAGCTGACCATCACAGTGATCATACACTATAATAGTGATGTTACGGTTAACCGACCACGGCAAATCCGTGACCGGTCACGGCCATAGTTGGTGGTTAACCGCATAACCGTCCCAGCTCTAATTATGATATCCCACCTGATAATCAGGTTGATTTGATCAAATTGTTAATGTTCCTGTACTGTATTTGATTGAAATACTGAAGTCTGAAGGCTGAATGATAACAAACCTGAACTCAAACTATTTGAAGTTTTCACAGATGAAAGCTAGATAAAGCCAAAGATACTTTACAGTACGGTATGATTCCAACTGTTAAACTTAAATCTTTTTGTAAACTTAAATTTCTTATGGCAATATATATAAATATATTAATGTTTTGCATATTGTTATGATATGAATTGGAACCTAAATTTAAAAAAAAAATTCGGTCCGATTTAAAAAAATAAAATAATTTTGCAATGGCAATAAAAAGTTTAGGGTCGGGGGTTTAAACTAGGGTCGGTCGGCTTAGCGGAAACAAACGTCATTTTTTTTTAGGCCTAACCAATTTACAATGATAAACATGTATTGGTAGGGAATTCTATACAAAATTTACCAAGTGCTGCAAAATGCTATAAAAATTAAATCGATCCATGGGAGAGAACAAATTAATTAATGTGTCTTGTTTGTAATCATTGGACAGAACAAAATTATATACATGTATGGTTCTTATTAACTTCCAAGATAAAGACATCTTGAAAACAGCTGTGTGCCTGATTTCCATGCACTTTAAATGTCTTCATTTAGGTGTGGATATAATTGTTACAAAATGCTCTACCACAAACTCCATGCAGAGTTATCTCCCATCGCTCCGCTGAGATATCACTGCCACAAGAAAATTTGATAAGGATTTCTGACATGATCATAGTTCTCATGTTTTAGGATTAAAATTGTCTGTCTAGCTCAGTTCATATTGTTCTTACCAATACCGAAAAAATTACTATTATTGCAAACTTTTGGCGGTCAAAATAAGATAATAGGCGACTAAATATAGTTCCGACGATACATAGAAATAGATGTATCGGTCCGCAAAGCACCATCCTTCTGGAAGTGCTATATCGCAAGTGATAACGGAGCGGGCACTGCATGGAGTTTGGCTCTACCCTACTATGCTAATATAATTAGAAAGAGCATGACAGGTGCCACCTGTCATTTTATTCTGTCCCATGCTATTGAATCTGGCATAGTTGTCCACCCTGTATTTGGCAAATTATGCCTATTTCGTCCCAGGGTGTGGAGGTCCTCAGAAAACACCAAAGAATTCTGAAAAGCAGTTTTCTTTTCCTAGTATGTAGCCTCAAGTGCAACCAAACAAAACTAATTCTTTTAGTTAATTGTCTCTCCTCATAATTGCAAGACGTATTTTTCACTAGAATCAATTTAGTTAATGTGTCTTGTTTGTAATCATTGGAGAGAACAGAATTCTATATGATTTTTATTTTATAGAAAAACACATAAAGATGGTCTATCTCTTGCGGGCCACAAATTCCACAATTACAACATTTTTATAACTTCCAATTTCAAGACTACAAATAGTTATTTTGTGAATAAAATACAGATAAAACTAACGTTATGCATTATTAAGAATCTCTTCAAAGTAATTTTATTTTACCAAATAATAAAGCTTTTTGGGCGAAAGCAAATAAATGTGCAGATCCAAATTAAGCTTTTGTCAGGGTTTAATTTCTCCGCAAAATAAACATGCAATATATTTAGTTGTAAACTAATGAATGTGGTATTATGGATTGTGAGGGGATGAAACAGATTATTTGACGATGTAGCAGACAATCCTCAGTAAAATATTATCAACATAAGTATTCAGCAGCCAATACGTGTAGAGAAATCATCATTGGAATTGTCCACTACTGACTAGTGGGGTTTATATTCATGACGAAAAGCATTAATCTGCACATTTTTATTTGGAACCCAAGGGATTTTTGAAGAGTTTCATCAAGCATTTCATTTCATATGATGCCCAAAGTACATGTTGGTTAACTCCTAGTACCAGAGATGATCACAATAAAGACTCGTTGAAACAATTATAGGCCTTTAGGATTATGTTGCTATTGTAGTTGAGTTCACCAATGAACATAGAAATCTGAAGAACTACAAAAGAGCCCTACAGCCCTCGCAAAATTCACCAAAGGGGATGTATTAATTGAAAGACGGACGGACGGCCAACAAGGTTTATCCCTCCGAACTTACTAAGGCAATTTTTATTCTATTCTGCAGTTAAAAACATTCCAGGGAACAGGGTGGTATGGACTTTATTACACGCCAATTTTCTGTTAAAACCTAACAAAACTACACCAATAAACACAAGTTTACATAATTTGAAGTATGAGAAGCCAGAAAAATAAGCCCTGCAGTTTTTTCAATAGATTATTTCAGATGCAATCTGGTTAACGTTAATCCTGCTAATTAAACCTTTCTCTACTAAATACTCATTTATGAGTAATTCCCTTAGAAATTGTTCATTTGTTGGGAACTTCTTATCTGAAGTGGAGATATAAAATAATAATAATATCTAGTATAAACATGTCACAATATCAGTAGGCCCTGAAGTGAGGTTTACTCTGGAATTCTATTCTTTATTATATGCTTATTTGGACTCGACTAGGTCGAGTCTTCTCATTCAGCTCCAGTGATAATTTGTAATAATCTCTTCTTCGAACAGAGCCGTCTGCTGGTAACAAAACAATTCCAATGCTAAACTATTATTCTCTCCTCATAATTGCAGGACGTATGTTTCATTAGAATCAAATTAATTAATGTGTCTTGTTTGTAATCATTGGAGAGAACAGAGCTCGATTAACTGGATTCGCATCGCAATTTGCGATGCAATTTCCGCTAACCAAGTTACAATGATAAACATGTACTGGTAGGGAATTCTTTACCCAGTGCTGCAAAATGCTATACAAATTTTAAAAATTAAAATCGACCCCTGGGAGAGAACAAATTCATTAATCTGTCTTGTTTGTAATAATTGGAGGGAAAAAAAATTCTATATGGTTCTTATTAACTTCCATGATAAAAACTTCTTGAAAACAGCTGTGTGCCTGATCGACATGCACTTTAAATGACTTACTTAAGGTGTGGATATTGTTACAAAATGCTCTACCATGCTTGGCTAAAACACTAAATTTTAGGATTTACTCTCATTCTGTTTATTCAGGGCTGGCAGTAAAGGGTCATTATGAGATTTTCTCGTTTTCAGTTATAATCTGGGCAATGAACCAATTGAAATAATATATGCTCTAACATCAATCGACCATTTGTTTGAATTAAGAGATAACATGACAGGTGCCATCCTGTGTTTTTATTCTGCCCATGCTATTGAGTTTGGCATAGTTGTCCACCATGTATTTGGCAAATTATTCTTATTTCGTCCCCAGGGTGTGTAGGGCATCAATAAACACCACTAATGAATTCTGAAGAGCTGTTTTCTTTTCCCAACACAAACTATAATTCTTTTAGTTAATTGTCTCTCCTCATAATTGCAGGACGTAATTTTCACTAGAATCAATTTAGTTAATGTGTCTTGTTTGTAATCATTGGAGAGAACAGAATTCTATGATTTTTATTTTATAGAAAAACACATAAAGATGGTCTATCTCTTGTGGGCCACAAATTCCACAATTACAACATTTTTATAACTTCCAATTTCAAGACTACAAATAGTTATTTTGTGAATAAAATACAGATAAAACTAACGTTATGCATTATTAAGAATCTTTTCAAAGTAATTTTATTTTACCAAATAAAGCTTTTTGGGCGAAAGCAAATAAATGTGCAGATCCAAATAAGCTTTTGTCAGGGTTTAATTTCTCCGCAAAATAAACATGCAATATATTTAGTTGGAACTAATGAATGTGGTACTATGGATTGTGAGGGGATGAAACAGATTATTTGACGATGTAGCAGACAATCCTCAGTAAAATATTATCAACACAAGTATTCAGCAGCTAATACGTGTAGAGAAATCATCATTGGAAATTGTCAACTACTGACTAGTGGGGTTTATCTTCACGACGAAAAGCATTAATCTGCACATTTTTATCAAGCATTCCATTTCATATGATGCCCAAATTACATGTTGGTTAACTCCTAGTACCAGAGATGATCACAATAAAGACTCATTGAAACAATTATATGCCTTTAGAATTATGTTACTATTGTAGTTGAGTTCACAAATGAACATAGAAATCTGAAGAACTACAAAAGAGCCCTACAGCCCTTGCAAAATTCACCAAAGGGGATGTATTAATTGAAAGACAGATGGACGGCCAACAAGGTATATCCCTCCGAACTTTAAAACTAAGGCAATTTTTATTCTATTCTGCAGTTAAAAACATTCCAGGGTACAGGGGGGTATGGACTTTATTACATGCCAATTTTCTGTTAAAACCTAACAAAACTACACCAATAAACACAAGTTTACATAATTTGAAGTATGAGAAGCCAGAAAACTATTAAATCCCTGGAGTTTTTTCAATAGATTATTTCAGATGCAATCTGGTTAACGTTAATGCTGCTAATTAAACCTTTCTCTACTAAATACTCATTTATGAGTAATTCCCTTAGAAATTGTTCATTTGTTGGGGACTTCTTTATCTTATCTGAAGTGGAGATATAAAATAATAATATTTAGTATAAACATGTCACAAGATCAGTAGGCCCTAAATTAAGGTTTACTATGGAATTGTATTCTTTATTATATGCTTATTTGGACTCCAAGACTAGGTTGAGTCTTTTCATTCAGCTCCAGTGATCATTTTTATAATCTCTTCTTCAAACAGTGTCCTTTGGTAGCAAATTAAACAATTCTAATGCTAAACATTTCTCTCCTCATAATTGCAGGACGTATGTTTCACTAGAATCAAATTAATTAATGTGTCTTGTTTGTAATCATTGGAGAGAACAGAGCTCGATTTAAATGGATTCGCATCACAATTTGCGATGCAATTTCCAATTTCTGCTAACCAATTTACAATGATAAACATGTACTGGTAGGGAATTATTTACCCAGTGCGGCAAATGCTATACAAATTAAAAAAAATAAAATCGACCCCTGGGAGAGAACAAATTAATTAATGTGTCTTGTTTGTAATAATTGGAGAGAACAAAATTCTATATGGTTCTTATTAACTTCCATGATAAAGACTTCTTGAAAACAGCTGTGTGCCTGATTGACATGCACTTTAAATGACTTAATTAAGGTGTGGATATTGTTATAAAATGCTCTACCATGCTTGGCTAAAACACTAAATTTTAGGATTTACTCTCATTCTGTTTATTCAGGGATGGCAGTAAGGGTCCTTATGAGATTTTCTCGTTTTCAGTTATAATCTGGGCAACGAACCCATTGAAATAATATATGCTCTGACATCAATCGACCATTTGTTTGAATTAAGAGATAACATGACAGGTGCCATCCTGTGTTTTTATTCTGCCCCATGCTATCGAGTTTGGCATAGTTGTCGATCCTGTATTTAGCAAATTATTCTTATTTTGTCCCCAGGGTGTGTAGGGCCTCAATAAACACCACTAATGAATTCTGAAGAGCTGTTTTCTTTTCCCAATACAAATTATAAAAACTTTAGTTAATTGTCTCTCCTCATAATTGCAGGACGTAATTTTCACTAGAATCAATTTAGTTAATGTGTCTTGTTTGTAATCATTGGAGAGAACAGAATTCTATATGATTTTTATGTTATAAAAAAACACATAAAGATGGTCTATCTCTTGCGGGCCACAAATTCCACAATTACAACATCATTTTTATAACTTCCGATTTCAAGACAAATAGTTACTTTGTGAATAAAATACAGATAAAACTAACAATTCTGAATATTATTTGTCTATAAAGACATAATAAAGTGGTTTCATTCGATCGCAAGACAGTGGTGGAACATATATATTAAATGAAATTTGCTGTGATTGAGGCTACTAACAAGATAAGAGTGGTCCTTCTTGGTACGCTTTTGGTGTGTTCTGAACGTTATGCATTATTAAGAATCTCTTCCTACGTAATTTTATTTTATCAAATGATCAAGCTTTTTGGGCGAAAGCAAATAAATGTGCAGATCCAAATAAGCTTTTGTCAGGGTTTAATTTTTCTGCAAAATAAACATGCAATATATTTAGTTGGAACTGATGAATGTGGTACTATGGACAGTGTGGGCATGATACAGATTATTTGACGACATAGACGACAATCCTCAGTAAAATATCATCAACACAAGCATTCAGCAGCTAATACGTGTAGAGAAATCATCATTGGAATTGTCAACTACAGACTAGTGGGCATTTTATCTTCATGACAAAAAGCAGTAATTTGCAGATTTTCATTTGGAACCCAAGGGATAATTTACGAGTTTCATCATTTTTCGTATGATACCGAAAGACATGTAGGTTAACTCCTATGAACATAGAAATCTGAAGACCTACGAAACAGACCTACACCCCTTGCAAAAATCACTCCAGGGGATATATTAATGAAAAACTGAAGGAAAGCAAGGAGATTTCCCTCCGAACTTGCTAAGGCAATTTTGATTATATTCTACAATTTTCAAAACTCCAAGGGGCATGGACATTATTACAAGCCAATTTTCTGGTAAAAACGGTAACAAAATTATGCCAATATACTAAATATATGCAAGTTAAACATAACTTGATGTACGAGAAGGCAGAAATCTGAAGCCTTGGAGTTTATTCACTAGAAATTTTAGGGGCAATCTGGTTAATATTCATCCTGCTATTAATTAACCCTTTCTTTACTTAATAAATATTCATGACTAATTATTCGCTTAGAAACTGTTTATTTGTCAAGACTTATTATCTGAACATTTCCCACCAGTGAAAATGAATCCTTCTGTACTATTATCTTTTCGTCATCTTGTTTTTCCTGAACATCCCTCCAAATGAACAAGCTACACATTACAGAGTCTAAAGAAATAAAAAGTCAGCCGACCAGTGTCCCCCCGATGTGGCAAGTCGATGCCGCTTTGTTTAAGAAATTAAAACAAGGGGTACACATCTAAGATGCCATGTCGAGTTTATTGGCAGTCGAAAAAAACTTCTGCCAATAACTTGGCAATAAGGCCCACATAAGGCCCAAAAAGTCGGACAAACCTGGTTTTCCAACTCGTCTGAGATATTATTGCAATAGAATTATATACCAAATATGGTTTGAATCAGTTAATATTTAATTGAGTTATCGCGCTAACAGTGAAAAAACATGCTAAAAATAGACAAACTAAGGTTCATAACTCCGGGGGAAAAATTCGGACAAACCTGGTTTTCGAACTCGTCCGAGATCGAAATCAAGAGACTTGAACACCAAATATGTTTTGAATCAGTTAATATTTAATTGAGTTATCGCGCTAGCAGTAAAAAAATTGCTAAAAATAGACAAACTAAGGCCCATAACTCCGGGGAAAAAATTCGGACAAACCTGGTTTTCAAACTCCTTAGAGATATTGTTGCAAGAGACTCATATCAAATATGGTTGTAATCAGTTAATATTTGATCGAGTTATCACGCTAACAGGTGATAAAATTGCAAAAAAGTCATCAAAGATGGATAACTCTTGTCAAAAAGTCTGGACGTGACCAATTTTATACAGGCAGTAAATAGTCATTGGGAGCAACTCACATACCAAATTTTTTGAATCCGTTCACAAACGTCAAAGTTATAAGGCATTCTTTAGGTCTGCCCACCCGCCAACCGTCCCTCGTCAAACCATAAGTCGAGTTGAAAAACTCGACTAAAAAATGTTGTAATGTTCAAAGTCGAAAGGGTTTAAAACAATTCTGGAAAAAAATAATTTTTCTGTCATCTATATACATGTTGCACATCTCCAATATGTGGGTAACAATACTCTGTTTCAAATATCTACAATCAAAACTGAAGGACGAGTTGATTACACCTTGAAGGTACCCTCATACAAAAAATTATTAAAAATGTTGAAATTTTCGAAGTCGAAATGGGTTAAAAACTCCGTAAAAAAAAAAAAATTCCGTCATCTATATACATGTTGCACATCTTCAATATATGGGCAACAATATTCTGAAGTTTCAAATCTCTGGGATGAAATCTGTAGGAGATGATTACACCATGAAGGAAGGATGGACGGACGGAGCCAATTTTTATAGTCCCCCCGAAAATTAATTTTTCGGGGGACAACAATGGACAATTCCATTTTGAAAAGAAAGTGTAAAGAAGCAATAAGTGAACTGACCCAGATCTTAATAGTTGCTCCAACAGCAGCACACAGCCAGTATCTGTTGGGGCTGAAACAGAGTGAGTTGATGATATCACCGCCATCCAGAGTGTACAGATGCTTGCCCTCATTCAAATCCCACAGCATAGCCTGACCATCCTGCAATAGAAATACATCTCATACAAATCCCAGATACTCAAACATGTAGCAAACACAAGGATGATTTTAACTCTCTGGGAACCGATGACGAGATATGCCCGACATGACGTTCACTGTCGATATCTCGTCGCCCATTAATAAGGTTCCACTCAATCATTTTCCTGCATTTTGTCCTATTTAGTTCGATAAATAATACAAATTACATTGATATAATTAGCTTATTGAGCAAATTGAAACTGGATTAGAAACATATATTGAAAAGTATTTTTATATTAAGGGGAAGAGTATCAGTATTGCTGATCACAGAACAATTTGACGACTATTCTCAGAAATGCTTCACCGACAACTGATCCAAGGTCAGCGGACCCAAGATGAAAATATCTGCCAATAAAGTGTTTATAAAAAATTTCAAGACCATGAAGTTTTTAATTATTTACTTGACAATCAGCCAAGAGAGACCGCCACCACGGGAATCTTACCTTTCCACCAGAGGCACACAGGGATCCGTCCGGGGATACAGTGACGCAGTTCAGGTACCCAGTGTGTCCAAAATGGTTGGTCCTCAGCTTACAGTTGGTCAGGTTCCATACTTTAACTTGTTTGTCCCATCCGCATGACACAATGATGGGGTTAGATGTGTTTGGTGAAAATCTCACACATGCTGCCCATTCTGAATGGCAGTCTTCCTGTAAAACCAAACAAACACTATTACTATTCAGTCCTTCCAAGGAGACGTGAGCGACTGCTCTCTCAAACTTTTGCACTCACAATTTTCAATTCATGGATGCTAAAATTTGCGCTCGTCCCTCTTGTCAAAATGCTTATTACTGCAATTGGTGAAAGTGTAACTGGACATAGGTCTATCCCATGACATTTTGTTTGAGAAAAACAACTTATGATTATATGACGGGTGCAATTAAACCAGTCTTCTGAAGTGCTCTGTTTTCCTCGTAGGAAGGACCGAGTATTGATAAATGCTATAGGATTAATAACAAGCTGAGAAAAACACTAGTCAATAAGTGTAGTGATGTTCCGATAATCGGAATCGGAATCGGCCATCGGCCGATAATAGCCCATCGGAAATTAATCGTACCTCGCAGTTGAACATCGGCTTTTACCGATTGTCAAAATAAATTAAAACGTTCTAGTATCTAAGCGCAATGTGCACGCTTTAATAAACATACGCAATACAACTGTAGTATTGAATGTAAAACGCAGTTGTAACAGCCTAAAAAGAAGCCATTGGCATCATCAAAGCAGTCTGATATGATGATATATTATAAGAATGGCAATACACATGCCCGACATCCCGTGTAATATGAAGTTATTGGTTCAATCGCGTTGACACGAAATAGATTCAAAGAAAGCTTTAATTAAAAAGCTGACCTGATTACAGTGAGGCTTCCTCTAGAGCACGTGTCATGTGACGTCACATGCTATGTCAATAACTTGAAGCACACACTGAATGAAATAATACAGTTGTTATCAGAACTGTCTTCAATAACGATCAATGTTAGTAGGGGCATAATTAGCTTTTTCGTCTGTACAACGTATGCTATGAAATACGCTTAGCTCCACGTTGAACTTGCGAAACAAAAATTGAGCAGGCGGAACTATAAAAGCTTCCGAGTTGTTAAAAGATAAAAGGTGTGACCAATGGAAACTTGGGAAATCTCAGACAAATATGACAGCAATTATTATCCATCAATCAAAATTTAGTTAATAATCATCGCCATTCCATACATTGTTGCAACTTACAAGTATTCAATCAAGACTTTTACTCTGCATGCAAGTGTTCCACACATGGTCATAACGTTACTCTGAGTCGGCACCTTTGATCTCTTTGTCAAAACAACTACCGGTATACATCAAAGGAAGCACACAACCGACGTCGGCAGAAATACTGTCACGACAGTGTGTATATATTTCTTTGATGTATTTGGCTTTGAAACTATGCGGGATATGGAGTGCATTGGGTGTATATAAGTCCATTATAGGAACAAACGCACAATATATATAAACATCGGAATCGGAAATCGGCCGATTGTGCCTCCAGTTATCGGAAATCGGTCCGATAAGCTTTTTCATTATCGGAACATCACTAAATAAGTGAGTCCTCAAGTTAACCACGGCAAAGACAATGCCAGAGAAAAAGTTATAGAAACGTCAATGATCAATGGCTAACAGTTGTAGAAAGCCTCAACCAGTTCACATGATCCAGCAGTGATTGCTCAAATTTCTTCAGTCAGACACCTCACTGAAGATATACTTCATCATAACAATTCAAGATATGAATATAATTGAAGAGCTCGCAGATAATAAAATGGTTAGCATCATGGGAAATGCCATAGATTTGGCATTGGATGACCAGTTTTCTACAATAACGTACAACCATCGAATGTACTGCCATCTAGTATAAAATTGCCAATTTGAGGGCTGATGTCGAAAGGAAAGTTTTTTTTTTTCGCTTGAAATGTTCCCAGTAGAAATTTATATGTGAATATCAAGGTGCGATTCATTAATGAGTACCTAGATCAGGAATGACTATTGAAGCTGTTCATATGTTAATTATTGATGAATCATTGATGAATGACATAATGCAAAATGCTTAGCCCAGCAACAGCCACTTTCAGACTATCCAAAATTTAATCAGCAGACTGCAAAATTGACTACATGTATTTCCAGGTTTTATTGCCGCCAATTTCAAGATGCGGCATGAGAAGTTGATTGCAGTTGTCAGTTGATGAAAAAATATGAAAACCCTGAGCTGAGAAATATTAAACCCTATTTATTTTTTAAGCCTTACATAACAAATAAGACAATTTTGCTTAAAATTAGTCCAAATAAAAAAGATTCAATGTTGTCAGACACCTCCCTCGTCGCTGAAATTTACTTTAAAAAGCCTCGTCAAACAATTTTTTCAACATTTTGTTAGAAATATTGAGTATGACTTCAGAGATTTTGAGAATAAAATATATAAACGGCCATCCTTCCCTATCTCAGATATTTGTATTTTAATGGCCTAACATAAAATATGAAACTCTGCCCAGACCCACTCTCCATTTTATGGGATACTACACATATACCATGGTGGGGAATCACGTGGTTTCGAAGTTGGTGGAGTACCACGATTTCAAAATGGCCGAGAGGAGTGCAAATGCACAAAAACATACTTGTGACGAATTGACAAAAAACATAGCATGTTGACTGTTACAAGCATATGCTAGTTTATTTTTAAAACAAGTTGATACCTTATTTGTTTGGAAATACTCAGTAGTTTTCTACAACATTCTGACAAATGTTGCCAGTCGGAGGTTCGTTGAACACACCATTCCATACATCTAGAAGAATCCTTTGACTGACAAATTTTGTCAGAATTTTATAGCATAAAACCAAGTTTGGACACAAATGAGGTATCCGCTTGCTTGTAAAATAGTATAGCATATGGTAGCAGCTGCCAAAATACTATGTAATATATCATTATCCTAGTTTATAACATTTTTCCTCGTTTCTGGTTTGCGATCGCCTCAGCCATTTTGAATGCGTGATACTCATCAACTCGAAACCATGTGATTCCCCACCATGATATACTATTAAATGTAAATGCGAAGTTTGTTCAGGGGTCGATTTAATGTTTTAAATTTGTATAGCATTTTGCAGCACTGGGTAGATTTTGTATAGCATTCCCTACCAATACAAGTTTTTTCATTGTAAATTGGGTTAGCAGAAATTGGAAATTGCATCGGAAATTGCAATGCGAATCCAGTTAAATCGAGCCCAGAATGTGCTTGTTAGATCATTCAAACTGAAATAAATACAGATGTTGTGCACAGAATAGGGTACATTTTTATACCTGGATGGTGTACTTGCAGATACCCAGGGTGTTCCACAGCTTGATAGTTTTGTCTCGGGATCCTGAGACAATCTGACGATTATCAGCACTGAATGCTACACTCAGAACATCTCCTGTGTGACCCTTGAATTGCCGAGTGGTCTGGCCACTGCAAAAAAATATGTTTATTAAATATCATATGTTTATGCAAAATCTTAATAATTTGAGTTGTCATTCCCTGCTCAGGGTGATTGATTATCATAATTGGATTTTATTTAATGGTATACCTCACAACATAAATTACATACTTTCTGGAAAAGTGATTAAGTATTTGGTATGCTTTATTGCTAGACATGATTTAACACATTACATGAAAAAACATATAAACATATTTACAAATGTGGAACGACAACACTAGAGATGGGCGGTTGTGAAATTTTGCCTCTGTTTCGGTTTCGGTTGTGGAAAAAGAGTTGAGTCTCGGTTTCGGTTTTTATTAATAAAAATTACTAATGTGAACAAAATCTAATTATGCTTCATCATATTACAAAGAAAACACACCAATTGTATCACCATAACTTGTGAGGTACATGTCCTTTTATAATATTAAATTATGTATCATATTGTTACTATTACATGTATATTGTTCATGTCCATGTCCATGTCGAGTGGCAGTGCTAGAATGCAAGTGAGTCTGTGTATTGTGTATGACTGCAATTCAGCATCATATGATCATAAGTGTGAAATAATATAATGATCATTTATATTGGCATAAAACTAATGTGTGTGACTAGATATATGTGTATACATGTTATGATTTGAAAAATAAAATTGGAAATAAACAACAAAATGAAAATAAAACATGACTAGAATCTCTCAATCACATTATCTGGCTATATGCCTATTACCATATTTAGGGAACATAATATTGTACACAATATACAGTATACATGCATCCAATACAAGTCACCTGAATGAGAGCTATTTCTCAACAGTTTACCGACAAACGGTATAATTCATTCCGGCATAACATTTTTAATCAACAGCGCACAAATATATTTGACGATTTAACATCCCAACAGTGATAAAAACTAATAGGGAATGCGGATAACAATCATTGATACCTTTTGATATCGTATCCTCGTTATCAAATTCACCTTTCAGAGTATTTGTACGGCCTTAATGATTAAAATAACATGAGAAATAAACTGACTTGTGTTGTGTTTACTACGGCGAAAATAGGTGTACACGGAAGCAACGTAATTAATTCGTCGCGCGATTTCACCATGTGAACTCCTTTCTGCATATATTACAGGCGGCACACTTAGATTTCTTATCTTTCTTTGAAAAATATTTCCACACAGGACTCATTTGTTCGTCGTGTTCTGCCATGATTACAGGAAGTTGTGACAACCGAAAATACGGGTTTTCCCAACTTACCACAGTTGTCATTTCCGGTTTTTCCCGACAACCGAAACCGAACTGATTCCACGGTTAACCGCCCATCTCTAGACAACACTATATAATATGCCACAGTCCTTTGAGTGGACCAAACATGCATTGGCACTATATGGCTATTTTTTTGTATAAAGGGCACCGTGAACAGTGCACACCCACAGAGAAAGCAGGGGCTAGATAAATATATCCCTGTGTGAGACAATTAGGACGTGGTGAAAGTGATGCCCAAATACCCAGTCGCATGCAGATTAAGTCTTCATGCTGTATTGTCTCATGGCAAGCTTAAAATAAATAGACACATTTTTCAATACGGCTATATTCTCAACGTAGAGAAGTTTGTGGAATTTATACACATTTGGGTATTTCCAATAATATTCCGGGATATACTTTTGTCTAATTTCTGAGAAACAAAAGCAAGTTATCATCAGATATTCGTCGCCTACTCCATTCTTACACAAGGGACATAATCTCTTGTCTCTGTTCGTTTTCTTCCACCGCCCACTCTCAACGGCAAGCCTGTGATTTGATGTCCTAATCTTCATAACATAGTCATAAGTGGCTGGGCAATCCGTTAGGTATTTTCTCATTTTGGATGACGGGGTTATAGGTCTATACAGATAGCCCCTCTATGTGGATGCTACACTTGTGCCCCATTCTTGTAGAAACTGATCTGTCAAAATACGTTTAAGTAATTGTATGTTCGCTCTAGACAACTCTAAGCCTTCAGAGTAAAAACTTTGAAAATATAAAGATAAGGCCAAAAAAAAACAACAGGGCTTATATTTCGGCGAGAATCCAAATATATATTCTCGTAAATTACCCTGGATTCTCGCAAATTCAGATGAGATATATATGCCCTGAAAAAATACCTGTGTTTAGGGTTTCCATACCTACCCTAGAAAAAAGTGCCTACCCAAAACTTTTTATTGGACTGTAGACAGATTTTTTTTTTTGTTCAGTGGGAAAGGCATCGAAAGTTATCTCAACCATTTTCAAACGTCTCCTATAATTTTTTTTTATAGAGGTTTTATTAGTTTAGTGCTCCGACTAATTCAAGGTAACAATATTTATTATTGAACCTTTCAATTAATCTGAATTTCTAGATTGAATTGTCAATGACCCAATGGAATTCAGAATAAAAAAAAAAAAAATATATATCTCTACCTACTCTAGTGATCCGAATAACCGTACCCGTACGATTGTTAATTTTGGAGAAAAAATCCACCCCCTACGATTCTTATTCAAGCCCCTACGATTATTTAATTTTGATGACCCATACTCCATGAATGATCGCATTATTCGTAGTTTTTAATCAAATGGCATGCATGAAACGGAATACGTTCAAAGAATTCGCGCAACCGTCTGGCATCGCAATATAATCAATGATTTGATCCATGGGAAGTAACTCCATCCTCGCACGTGTCGCTATTTTGCAATTCGTGCGACCCTATTGCAATAGACAGACCCCCCTCTGCGGGTATTGTTTATCGTTCAGTGAGGCGAACAAAGGTGACCACGCGTTATGTCTGTGTTTTTTTTACAATTGACGCGTTATTAACTAAGAAGTTAATCAACGTCTGGGGCTCACGTTTGAAAGTTTCTTTAATTAGAACACAATTGAGTAGGATCCCCTGAGTGTTAGATTTTTCGAGCCTTGTGCTGGAACTGAAAATTCGTATAAAAGTGTTGACGCAGTGTTCTCCGTTCAAATCAATGACATTGAAAAGGTTCTGCAAGAACCAGACGTTGTCCGTGCTGGGTCGAGGAGTGTTTATTATAAGTTTTTGTTTGATAATTAAATCAGTGTTCTTCAATGATCTCCTTTTTCATTGACATTTCCACCCCCTACTATTATTCCGACCCCTACTATTATTAAAATTTGGCAAATTTTCCACCCCCTACTATTATTCCGACCCCTACTATTATTCGGATCACTAGAGTACCCTAATTATTTTAGAAAATTTAGACCATGTAACCCTCAACACAGGTATATATTTTTTTGGCCCAACAGAGGCCTAATAAGAATTTTTTGGTTAATTGATCGGGCAACTATCCTCAGAACATGGTTATCAACACTATGTTTCTGTAGCTAATGCGTATGATATGATCATCAGTGGTGTTATCAACACTGTTTATGTAGCTAATACGTGTGATATGATCAGTGGTGTTATCAACACTATGTTTCTGTAGCTAAATTAAGCTAATACGCGTGATATGATCATCAGTGGTGTTATCAACACTATGTTTCTGTAGCTAATACGTGTGATATGATCAGTGGTGTTATCAACAATGTTTCTGTAGCTAATACGTGTGATATGATAATCAGTGGATTTGCTGCGTACAGCTTTTGGTACCATTATTCAAGCCTGTGTCTCAGTAAGGAAAGGTTATACCGGTGTATGAATCAGGCAGCTGAAGTTGTTATACCATTGAATATTTGATGTATTTCCATCCTTTTGTTACATGGACACACTACACCTAACTGTTAGTCCCAATAAACATATCTGAACTTGGTTACTTAAGGCACTATTCACACATGCTATGTTACTCCCCGGATAACGACCATAACTAGAGGTGCGACTGTCACAATGGGCCAAAGGATACCCCACCCCCCCCCCCCCATGTTTTTAAACCACTAAATGTTTCACATGTCAGGAAACATTTATTTAAAATAATAAAGTAACAGATTGCCATTGCAGGTGCACAACCCTAACCCGTATCCTAATCCTATTGACCGAAAAAAAAGTAGGAATAAAAGCTCAGACAAAATTATGAATGTTGCAAAAAAAATTCTAATTTAAAAAAATGGGAATAAATCCACCAAAAAAAGTTGGACAGACGTAATATCGCAGGTGCACAGGTTCCATTGACCTAAAAATGTAGGAATAAAAAAATCGGACAAAATGATGCATGTTGCAAAAAAATGTCAAAGTCGAAAAAGGGGGATAACTCCACCAAAAAAAGTCAGACAGATGACATAATCGCAGGTGCACAGGTTCCGGACAAATTTGTGTCCCTGGTTGACAGATGGACGGACGATGGAAAAGCTGATTCTAGCATACACCCCAACTTCGTTGCAGGGGGTATAATTAGTTTGTAACAGAGTACAGCTCTGCTCAAGTGGGAACAAGAATGCATGAACTAGGATGAAGAACAAGCGTGGGCATGACTCATCTCGCACACTGTGTGACAATCAAAATCAAAATTCTGATATGACCTAAATATGATGGCTAACAGAGCAGGTGTGAACAGTGCCTAAGGCATTTTATTTTGTATTTGGTTTACGGATTGTTTTTGGTACTCTTGAGTGCCTAATAAACATACATGTACGATTATTAAAATCGAGGTAAAATTCCCACCTGTACGATCGTTATTTGGTCCTGTACATACAAAAATATTAACCAAAAGAAATAATTCACCAATCTTAAAT
Source organism: Siphonodentalium dalli (assembly GCA_032622095.1). Classification (NCBI taxonomy): domain Eukaryota; kingdom Metazoa; phylum Mollusca; class Scaphopoda; order Gadilida; family Siphonodentaliidae; genus Siphonodentalium; species Siphonodentalium dalli. Next base: position 206,430,612 of record CP136065.1, read on the forward strand.
TGTGTTATTCATAGATAAATGAACTCTGATTGTTGACAGTGATCAGCACACTGTAGATTCACAGACCTGGCTATCCATCGAAACTATTTCTGTCACATGGCATCAGTAAACCAGTCAGATGGTGCGTTTTGTTGGGATGTATCATGTATGGTACTAATATTTCCAGTATGTACGTTTATTCCGCCCTGTACTTATTCAGTTACGCGACATTTTCCAACCTGTACTATTATTCCACCCTGTACTTTTAGTAGTATATATATCTTTGGATCCCAAATTGTATTTAGTATTAGTACTTACTAGTAAGGATACTATTGCTGAATATACAATCCATTTCTCAAAGTGGATTACAATGTAGTAATAACATATAAATTAGTACTAGTACAATAATAGGCGAGCTATGTTGGATTTTAAATAAGTATTTCAATAGATTTGGGAAAATTTCCACCCTGTACGTTTATTCCGCCCTGTATGTTTATTAAAAAATTGGGAATATTCCGCCCTGTATGTTTATTAGGCACTCAAGAGTATCACCCATAGATATGCTTTGCCCTTGTCCACCTATATAGGCAATTATATATTTTGTTTGGATGTGTCTTTAAACAAGATACAAATAGATGAAAAAATATTGCAATACCCAAGTCTGTAATGTTGTCATTGACATTCATTACCATAATGATCGCCAGGAGGTTTCGCTGTTCAATCGATGTTGTATATTTTATGCAAACTTATGTTTCATTTTTTTTATGTCTTTATTAATTTCCCATTGGTGGGGGAATTTTTTTTTTGTTGTTGTTGACAAACAGCTTTATTTGGGGTAGGGAAATCCGTAAACCAAGTAATAACAAATAAAATGGCTAAGGGTACATACGTAGTCAGATCCCACAGTCTGAGTGTCTGATCCCAAGAACCAGACAGAGCAAATTGTCCATCTGATGACATGACGACATCCGAAACAAAGTGACTGTGGCCTCGCAGCCTTCGCTTGGGGATACCATAGTTGGTTTCATCTCTTGTTATTTCCCAGATGATTAAACTCTTGTCTGTAATGATATAAACATGGTATTATTATCCCAACTGTCCACAGAACATTGTTTCAGTTGACTGAACTCTTGGTGGCACCTGCTTACCAGTGATTGGTTGATATAAGCTATAGATTATAATACTCCAGTCAGTACTTTTATGCAATACGACAAAATCGTGTAAATACGCACAAAAAATGTATCCGAGATCTCTTAATTCAAATTCTAAAGGAATGAATCTGATGTTCTAATTGTCCTCACTTTGGATACCGTACACTATTGACTGAGTATTGTTTTGTACATGTGCAATAATTATCTTTTCTTCAAAACATTCAGATCTGCCATATTTGCAACTCAAAACTTGTGCTGCGAAAATTGGAAATGCCCATTAAAAATTGGTCTGACACTTGACCTTAAGGTGATGGTGAAGTTTCGGAAATCAAATTTTACGTTGGATCGATGTTTGATAGCTTGTACCTAGGTCAACGTGACCGCTTTCGCCGATTACTGCTTCCAGCGGTCAAGTCGCTCTGTATAGATTTACTGGGTGTTTGCAATTAGGGACATAGTGAATAGTTTCTCAACTTGAATAAATGAATAACATTGTAAACAAGAATATTCACCACAGTGAGTGATAACTTGTACACATTACTCTAGTGATCCGAATAATAGTAGGGGTCGGAATAATAGTAGGGGGTGGAAATGTCAATGAAAAAGGAGATCATTGAAGAACACTGATTTAATTATCAAACAAAAACTTATAATAAACACTCCTCGACCCAGCACGGACAACGTCTGGTTCTTGCAGAACCTTTTCAATGTCATTGATTTGAACGGAGAACACTGCGTCAACACTTTTATACGAATTTTCAGTTCCAGCACAAGGCTATTAATTTTCTTTGGTCGGAATCGGTCCACCAACTACTCAATTGTGTTCTAATTAAAGAAACTTTCAAACGTGAGCCCCAGACGTTGATTAACTTCTTAGTTAATAACGTGTCAATTGTAAAAAAAAACACAGACATACATGTAACGCGTGGTCACCTTTGTTCGCCTCGCTGAACGATAAACAATACCCGCAGAGGGGGGTCTGTCTATTGCAATAGTGTCGCACGAATTGCAAAATAGCGACACGTGCGAGGATGGAGTTACTTCCCATGGATCAAATCATTGATTTAATATATTGCGATGCCAGACGGTTGCGCGAATTCTTTGAACGTATTCCGTTTCATGCATGCCATTTGATTAAAAACTACGAATAATGCGATCATTCATGGAGTACTAGTATGGGTGATCAAAATTAAATAATCATAGGGGCTTGAATAAGAATCGTAGGAGGTGGATTTTTTCTCCAAAATTAACAATTGTACGGGTACGGTTATTCGGATCACTCGAGTAGCTCATTAATCAACAGATTGCCAATCGAAGCGAGAAAATCCACGACGGCCACCATTTTAGTAATAAACGTTTTCTCTGATAGGAACCGGAAACGGAACGAAATGTTGAACTCAATCGAGACGGTGACATTTGGTGCTCACTATCCCCAAATATATTTTGCTTTTATCCAGTGAAATATATTGCAAGGCCAAATAAAAAAGATAATATGTTTCCGTACATCGACCGACCCTAAAAATAACCCGCCGACCCTAATCTTTTTATTGATATTTTGAGAAAAAGTCAAAATTTTCCATTAAAAAAAAACAAATTTTTATTTTTTTTATTTTACTGTTTTTATCGCCAATGCTCATAAATATTGATAATCATTAGGTGCAAAACACATGGTTTCTAACATAAGCCTGTGATAAGTGACATGAAGTGTGACAGTTGTCTCAAAAGCCACAGGTGTGTGATGGCTTACCCACCCATAATAGTACCTATAATATGTGGTTAACCGGTTAATCGCGGTTTTTTGCCGTTCATAACCGGTCACGAAAAACCCATAACCGTCCCAGCTCTAATTTTTATATTTTATACATATTAACTCGGCAACCTTTTTCTTCTCCGCAAGATTATATTTTTGTTTAAATGGAGCCCCACGCTGCCACAGTAAAAAAAGTGTATTCCGGTAACCACATGGTGCGTCCCCTCCTAATAATGAGATAATAGTGCTGAAAACGTGTGCAAATGTCATGGATACACAGCTTAAGGGGATGGCAAAGTCTGTTTCATAAAAAATGTCTGGAAACGGGCTGACAAAATTGGTATTTTTCACATAAAAGCAGACAGAAATAGATATAACAACATAGAGATAATATATAGAGCATATATCGTTAAAGGAGGTGCCACGAATAGATGTGAGCTAAAAAGCTTTTTGTACCAGAAAAATGACTTTGAAACAGAGTATATCTGCAATATTATGTCATTGTTTTGGCATTCAAATGTGAAAAACTATAACTTCAACAGTATCATTAGGCAGCCGATTATGATAAGTGACATACCGTTAAGAGCCAAGGAGCTCTGCTTTAGATTAATGTTCACTGTATCGTTTGCAAAACGTCCGCTAAAACGTGTCAGTTTTTCTTGGGAGCCAGTCGCCATATTTCAATTGTAAACACATGTTCATGACGTTGTTGTCATTTTTTAATTCGCGGCAGGTACATGAAAATCGACCAGAAAAGCAATCCGATCCTGCAATCGGGCAAGTTTATGATATGAAATCGATGCTTTCAGTTTATTGAAGTTGTTGGAATTAATTTAGTTGCTTGATTACCCACGATTTATGAAGTTTTGTGCTGTTTACAGATGGAAATGTTGATATTTTATTTTTAGAATTACCAGTCTATAGTCGAAAGCGAGATTACAAGATGTCGTATTAGTACGCAAATCACATAAATAGAAAACTTACATGTTTCAGAATATTGTATTATTCTAAAATCAAATAGCCTATATAAAAACATATTTATGAATAGGAAAGTACCGTATTCCGACGAAATATGTCATATTTTACGACGGACTCCTTGTGCGAGTTCACTTCCGGTCAATTCTATTTTGGTGCACTGGGATAAACAACATTGTGGAGAAAAATACGTTTAATAACATTTGAATGTAAATTAATCGAGAAATTGTCGGTTATCAGGTACAATCATATTGCTTATAACCCATATCTATTGATGGGCATAATCAAAAGCTTGATCCCATGCGCGATTGTCTATACTGATCGATTTCCATTCGTAATCGTATTCTAGTATTGACGGATGGGTTTGTTTGTAATCATGGCCGCCACGCCCCCATGGCTTGTGTATCGGCTATCGCAAAATAATGTTAGGATATTATGGTCTCCCATACCAAGAAAAATAGTTCCTAAGAATGTAAACAATGCAAATGGAGGACATTTTGCCATTATTCAGGATGACTACTATTTTCACAGGCAGGGTATTTGGGAAAGTTCTTGTTTTTCCTCAAAATGATGTCTCCTCGTCTCTAGCCAGATTCTTATAGGACCATTTTGACTGTTCAGTTTGTACAAAAAGTTAACCATTGGAACTGGAGAAACGCCGTTTGGGGACATGATTTTTTGTCACTCTACCGCGAGTAAATTCTAATAGCTATAATTTCTCTACTAATGACAAGATCTTTGTTTATTATTGATTATTATGTGTGAAAAATATGAAGTTTATCCATTCTATGGCCGGTGAGTAATTATTGATCATATGGAGGTAGGGTGCAATCCGCGGTGGCCATCTTGACCAGACTTTACCATCCCCTTAATCGTAAACCGATGAGTCCACTTTTAATGGAATGCGGGGGGATGTGTATTCTGGAAGAACATGGTGCGTCCCCCTGATAATGAGATAATCCTAGCAACCACGTGCGCGAAAGTAATATATACTGGCTTACAAGTCGGATGCGGCCACTTTCAAATGAATGCGGGGAGGTAAACACCTGGCTCGCCCTGCTATGTTTATTTGTGGGAATTCCTCTCAAGCGAGTGACGTATTTACTATAATAACTGTCAAACTTTGATAATTATTCAATAAACCCAATGATATTATATACCTGCCTGCAATTGGGAATTTGGTGGTTGAAAATTGGGAATAAAGGTGCCTTTTTCCCATTGGGAATGGGGCCGTTTACCGGACCCTGAAGACACCTAAAAAAAATCCCTGGGTGTTAAATATTACGTACAATGTGTTAGCGAAAATGGAGCAACGAACATCAAAGTTTGATGTGACGGGTGTCATGACGTCGCCCCAGCCCCAGGGAGGCTGGCCGCCGGGCGACGTAATCCACCAGGAGGCTGCCAGGCTGGCGTTCAATCAGTTAAAGGTGTAGGTTAACTAGGTTTATGTCTTTATCAGGATATTTTTATAAGATTTAATAGGAATTTCAAAATATGATCGAGAACTGACCTCTCTTCAGCCTGTTCAGGTCAGTTTGTATAAGTTGAGAAAGATCTGCTCGTCATAACGTGCAGACCTACATGTATGATGTGGAGTCAGGCCCCTTCAGAAAGCGAGATGAAGGCTAAGATCCAATAAATACATACGTCATCAAACGTATTGATATATCGGGCTGATTTTATTTGTGATCGTATTAGTTTATTCGAAGTAAATAAATGAAACGTGGATAGTAAATGCAGACCTCTTGAAGCTGACAGTAACATATCAGGAAACTGTGGAGTAGTTGCAATTTGGGTGACCCATCCATTGTGGCCGGATAGGGTCCCTCGCAATGTCATCTGTTCAGCCATCTTTTTTATCGTTTTATTAGCAGCTTGGGCTCGGATTACGGCCGATTATTTTTTTAATTCATAGCTCACGAGCCTTTGGCGATGGCGGCTAACCGGAAGAGGACGAAGCTAGCCCAAAAATAAACGAACGTCGAAGAACTAAACAGGTGCTCGTATGGTGAATTCGCCCCAAGGTATGCTCGCCAAGTTCAGAAACGGGCCAGCTCGTCCCAGTGCCCACTCGGTCCAGTCTGGACTAGATACTGGCTCTATGACGCTCCGACGCTCTCATAGAGCCAGCGTCTAGTCCAGGTCCAGTCGACCTTGTTCAAAGTTCAAAGTTCAAAAGCTTTATTTATAAAGTCAGGCATTTTAAATTACAAACATGAGCATTAAAGGGGTACTGTACGCCATTTTCAATAAATTCCCGGTGATAACAACGATATATTATCGATACTATATAGAAATATAAGTAATTTGAGTCGAAGATGTATTCTGTAAACGCTCAGGTTAATAGGCTATCTTAAAATTTAATAATTTAAAAGTTAATAATTTAATATAAATTGATTTTATGGCTCCAGCCATAAAATGGCGTCTCTTAAAATTCGAATTTCCGTGTACAAAAAGTAATCAAATTATAATTGAGGGATACTGGATTAGGAAAACAATTGCACACACGATCGTTTGAAACATTATGCTTATACGGGGATAAAACTCAAGCCACTCATTGACTAGTGACGGTACACTAACTTAAATGAGTATATGGGACTACTAAGCATATAATATAATGTTTATTTGATTCATTTGGTTGAAAACTTTACAAAAATTACTCGACAACGACAATTTGTATTTTTGCATTCCGGTAAATTTGCCATCCGTAACAATACTTCGTACTCAACAGACTTTCAAAAAATGGAAAAGTTGTTACCTTATTCTCCGACTCGGGAATTATAGAAACCAACAACAACATCTTGGGTACAGTACCCCTTTAAGCTCTTAACTGACTTGTAAAACAATGAATATGTACATAAACAGTAACGTGAATAAAACACAACCTATCTGAAAAATAAATTACATGTATATTAGCTAAAACTTTGTAAAAGACGAGTAAAATCCCTGAGGACAGGTAAAATCCCTGAGGACAGGTAGCCCTGACTGGATCAAAAGCGTAAGACACAAATTTGTATATTCATATACGGCACAGTAATGTGCACAACGAGTCCATATTTCATTCCTGGATAACACGTTTTGTTCCATTCAGAGATACCTGACCAGAGAGTGCGGATTAAAATACAAAACATATGCATATAATTAGGATATCCTACAGGCACTGCATTTACATTTAAAACCATTCCAGGTTTGTAACATACATTCAAAGTCTTTCATCGTCTCTGCGGTTCTGCATGACTCTGGAAGAGAATTCCACACTTTAGGTGCCATGAATCTGAACGAGCTTAAACCGAAAGTAGTAGTATCAGGTGATGGCAGTTCCAGAGTCTCAGAATTTCTAAAAGAGTATGAACTATGTTTACGTTTCACCAGGCAGTCCAAATAGGAAGGAGTGCTAATGTCCTTCTTTAGTATTTTGAAAACTGTGAGTGCCATAAGTCTGAGTCTTTGGAGATGTAGATGCTCACAGTTTGCAATCTTTCGGAGAAAGTCATAATCAGATGTGTAGTCATTATAGATAAAACGAAAGGCTCTCTCCTGAATTTTCTCCAGCCTGTCCGTAGAGGACACACTGCAGACATGCCAAGTAAGAGGGCAGTAATTAAAATTTGAGAGGATGAAAGATTTGAAGATACATTTTTTGCCTGAGAGGGTCAGCATATGTCCAAGTCTCTTTAAGACATTTAGCTGCCTTGATGCCTTTGAACATAGCGAATCAATGTGAGTGTTAAACGTCAATTTACTGTCCAGAGTTATACCGAGTAATTTCACTTCCTCGATACATGGGATAAGATGTGAAGCATTTATGCCAGTTATAGATTTACTTTTGGGACCCAATGATATTGCTTGGAACTTCTCTGGATTTGCCTTCATGCCATTTAGTGCGAACCACTCAATGAGATGAAGGCTATCAGATTCCAGAGTGCTCCGAACTACATCAGGGTCCTTGTGAGAGAAGGAAATTGTGTTATCGTCTGCATAATTATAAAGGGAGCAGTCCTTCACAAAGCCGAAAATGTCATTCATAAATATGTTAAACATGGTTGGGCCCAGTAATCATCCCTGTGGTACACCCTTGGTGATGCACCTCCAGGAACTCACACTGGAGCCAAGTTTAACGCATTGTCTGCGACCAGAAAGATAGCTCCCCATATAAGACACCGACTTTTCACAAAGATTATATGCACGTAGTTTCTCTAACATAAGATCATGAGGTAGGCAATCAAAATCCTTTGAAAGGTCCATCATTACAGCGGCAACACTTTCATGCTTGTCAGCCAGCTCGTCCCGAGCCAGCTCGCCCGGACTGGCTTGGTCCAAGGGATAATGTCTTATTTGAGTTAGTTGGCCGCCGCTCCTTTCGACGTATTAGTCTTCATGTATACCTGTTACGGTGTTACCTATCTGGAGATTCTGCCTTCAAAGGCACACCGACGGTATGTCGTGGTTATTTGTACAGTATGATCCAGTATCGGTCGTAGTTGAATGACATTCATAAAACCATCACCATTGTGTATGTGTGTACACTTAAGATTGGCAGCATGCCGGTATATCAGTTCTAAAAAGATCAGTTTCAATCTGGGGGTGTCACTTCGTCTTCTTCGAAATCAGTTGAAGTTTGTTATACCTCGCTCTATGCAGATTATGTGTCAGTCTCCGTGAGTGAAAATGAAAATCAGTAAGACAAGTTTTTGATATATCATTGGTAGCTGCACTAGGATCGGTGATCAGCTGCAACAGACTGTGCTTTGTTATGGGGTTGCCGAGCTGGCGTTCTTTTTGTACTGCAACCTCGAGTTTCGAAAAGGGCAGCGCTGCGTGCTCCATATACTGGCATATAGGCCTAATGCATCACAATTGATAATAAAATGTTCCATCGTCTCAGGTGCTTTTCGACAGAGCTGACAAGTAGGCACCGGACGTCACAGTCGCAGACTTCGTGGTGGAGATGGACACCTTACCACCTCGGACACCGGAATTTCATCTTAACCCGGTGTCCCCCATCTCCTCCAGCAGCAGCAACAACAACAACAACAACAGCAACATCAGCAGCAAAATGAGCAAATCCACCGATTCCATCAGGTCGGCTGCTGAACGTCATGAGATGGAGTACAGGCTTCTGGAGTCAACTGACATCGAGGAACAGTTGAAAATAGTAGCAGAAATAACAGCCTACGACGACTCCAGGCGCCAGCCATCTCAACAAACAACAACCGAGCATCAATGTCTAAATCATTATCATTTTCATCTTCATCCTCCTGTCATGTGACCCCTCCAAAATTCCTAAGTGGGTTGTAGGAGAGGGGCTCTGCCCCTTTCAAATCCTCCCTGGCTTAGTCCAAAACTCCCAATAAATTAAAAAAAAAAATCATTCGCCACTTGAGATTGGAGCGGGCAAGTCGCATTAATGATTTGTGGCTTGTCGCTGTTCGTCTTGACTGAGCCCGGATCGCTTGTGAGTTGTGTGGCCATTCTAAAAAGAACTTAGCAGCCCAAGCGCAATTCAATTGCGCTTAAGAGCAATTGGGTAAAGATGTAAGTAATTGTGCTTAAGCGCAATTGAATTGCGCTAAAGTCCAATTATCTAATAAATGTGAAAACGGCCTCCCATGTGAAAGCTTAACAGTATGGCCATTGCGCTTAATCGAAATTCAGTTGCATATAAGCGCAATTCAAAGAGATGTAAGTAATTGCGCACTTAAGCGCAATCGTATCACACTTAAGTCCAATTATTAATAAATGTAAAAATTGGCCTCCCATAAATATCGAAATAAACGATATAAAAAAGAGTTTGTTTAAATATGTTTATTCATTAACTCTTGAATTAATTGGACCCAAAACTCAGACACAGCCTATTTTATTGGGTCCAGACAAAAAATACAAAAATAGACAAACAAGGACACATGACAATTTAATGGTGTAAATATCTTTTATCTTACAATATAGTTATATTTCATCAAATACACGCGAAAACGCATAGGCGGTTTCCGATCTTGTATCCTGGATGGCAACAAGGATATCTTCGATGGCAACAGCTGGTGCACGTGCGTTTCGACAACTGCCTTGTTTTCAAAACAAAACGTCTAAATAACCAACTAAAAGTCGTAAAATAATATACTCGTGTGCTACGAATGTAAAATAATCAATAATTAGTTCAATAAAGTTGACAAAATGTGGAGACAGGGCCCAAAAAGCTCAAAATAACCACCCAAAAATGTTTGGAAATCGAAAAAGGAACGAAGTTTACACATTGTTTACAGCGCGCACGAATACGGACTATTTTGACAATTTCTATTTTAGCGAAGTAGGGAATTCCCCGTAATTCAGTACGGTCTTGATCAAAAGCTACTGAACGCATTTTTATTCGATAAAATACAGAAGGGAAAATCAAATTAATTTTATCTTATGTTAAGGATATAAAACAGAATACTTACGAAAAGTCCGTGATTTATTGCATTTCCTCTAAATGGGTTATTTTAGTGCGAGTCAGAACTCGATTGTCGAAGTGCGGAAAGTTCAAAATTCACCAAAACTATGAATGGACAGTCATCTCCGGCAATGCATCTCGCCAACACTATCACTATCCAAGGAGATTGCACCATAAAATAATACAATTATCCTGTTAAAAGTGACAATTATGTCGAACATATGAAACGAAAATATCGTCGCCTCTTCATTGAATCGGATTCCAGCCAAAGTGAATTTGAATAGTGACGTGAATTTCTCAGAATTTGACTTATCACAACGTCGCGTGCTGAGAATTGTGTATGGTGTGTGTTGCGCGTAATAAAATAGTTCCTGTTTTAAATTGAGTTTTATTGTATTTTTATGGGACGAATTGTAAGATAAATTGGTTATCACCACCCTGTGTGTTTCCGAGATCCGTATTCAAGTCTCGCTGCCTTCTCTGGGCTGTCTATCGACTCGTCCTACGGACTCGTCGATAGACTGCCCAGAGAAGGCAGCTCGATTTGAATACGGATCTCAGAAACACACATGGTGGTGATAACCTATATTTGTATCGTGGAAATTCCTAATAATCATTAAGTATGAAGCATCAGTAAATGCACTAAATAAGATTAAATAAAACAAGGTTGTCCTGAAAATACTGTTGATGGCAATCAGTAAGCGTTTAGAATGTTTCAATGTTCAATATGTTGATATTATATATAAAAACCATATAGATTTGAATGATACGACACAGCCACATGTATCAATCTGCAAGTTAAGCTGAAGAAAAAGGGATATACTGCAGTTGATATGCAATCACAGTCTCTCTGTAGATTCAAAGTAAATATGACGTGCATTACATATTGCTGAATTTGTATTGGAAACAACATGGGATGCTCCACTAAGAAAAATTATAATACAAATTTCACAATTTAGGTCTTTCAATGTTGATACTAAGGATTCACGTTGTCTATACAATAAGGGCAAAAGACTATTTAGTGCTCAGGATCCTCATAAGCATCACAACTACAGCTTGGATAATCAATTAGAAACCTTTCATACTTATTCTGAGCATTCAGATCACTACAGCCTAAGCGCAATTTAGCATGTATTATTTGGTTACATCTGCTCCCTTCATAATAGACTTTGGGCACCACTGCATCGATTCTGGTCAAGTAAAATTTTAATTTAGATAGAGATTTGTATTTAGTATATCAGTATCCACATTGTTCCACAGTCTCACACCAGAAGGAAAGAATGAGTTATAAAAAAGAGTTTACTTGTCACCTCCCATGCTTTGCAGAAATCGGTGTAACTGTAAGTCATTTCGTACCCATTCTCAACGACTCGGCCATTTTTGTTATTTCCTCAGCGAAGCGGAAATGGCCGACTCGTTGAGAATGATTTCGTTCCCTGACCAGCATGGGCGTTATATTGGGCGAGATTATCCGCAAAAGTGATATGTAGATGTCGCTTCTGGTTGGCAACCTAATTTGCAATTACTATGCTTAAATATTCTGATTTTTGTTCTATATCGAACGTATTCTTTACGTTATCATATTGAAATTAAACTAACCTTCCCATTTATGAGTAATAATACCGATATATAAGCTTCAAAAATAAAACAATTGAATCATTCCTAAATCTGGCGAAGCACCCATGACGTCATAGCTCCCCCTGCAAGAAAGCGGCCATTTTGGTTACCGAACATAACAAAACTTGTCTGCCTGAAATGTTATCGAATTTCTATTGTTTTTCTGTTTAAATCAAGTAATCGGTAACATCTATATCATAACAGAACACAGAAGAACATAATACACACATATGACGACTGTAGAAGACAGACAAGGGGCTAAAGAACTCGATCAATGGATAGAGCAGCTGAACGATTGCAAACAACTCACAGAAAACCAAGTCAAAACTCTTTGCGAAAAGGTATAACAAAACGACTAGCGTATGATATATTAATACACCATGTGTTTTTTATAGTATCGACACTTCCAAATAAAACCTTTGATTATAAGCTGGCAATGGCCCTTCCAGTATGTGAATTTAACATGGCTGTCTGAGTAACCGGTGGTTCACTGGTTGTCGGGGCGAGACCTTTGCCAGTTATTGAGTTAACTTATCCACCCAGTGCATCGTAACATTATGTCTCATTAAATAGTTATGTAATATTTTAACGATGAACATTCAGCTTCCCCAGTTCATCAAAAACTTAAAAGTGTCCACTGACAGTGACACAGCCGTGTGTACAGCGCCTCAAGTTTGCTGGTTGACTGCGGTGTCATTACTACATTACTATAAAATTTGTATGTATAGCTACAACTGTGTACAAGTATGTAATATGTATAACTGTTATGTGGCCCCACTAGCTCCCAGATAGTGGTCTGGGAATCACAACTTGGTCAGGGTATTCTGACAAAAATCAGAACTCAGTCAGATACCGTACCAAGTTTGTCAGGCTCTCAGAATAGTCTCATTTGAGTCTCAGAAATTGAGATCACTGAATAAAGATCCGAATGCAAAATGCCGACTTCCCCCGTTACAACATTTGTCCAGGTATGTTGTCGTTGGTGCAGTACGCTTTCCGATCGTTAATGGCTGACCCGTGTATATGCCTCCGCCCTCGGTGTGTGCACATTAAAGAACGCTTCTGGAGTCACAGTCCTCCTCAGGAAGCGGGCGCTAAATACTGCGCTCGCGCCCGGCAGCGCCCGCATTTTCAATTTCCCTGGCGTGATGTATCGCTCCCGTTTTTTTTCATAGTGGAAACCGGCGCTTTAGTGTGAATTTCTGGCCGGAATGTATTCTCACCGGAAACTCCGGCAAACCATATCGAACGCACCCACATTTTGAAAATAAAATAAATATTCATGGTTTTCCTGTCAATGTTCCTATCATGGACGTTTAAAATATCTTTTGGTTAATATGAGAATGAGTGCAGGGATGGCGAAACAATCTTCATGAAAGCTTATTGTTAAGCATGCGCCAAGCATTCTGACTGCGTGTCTGCATTTGGAAAAAAACTTACCGGGAAAGCCTTAAAGCAGTTTGACGAAATGGCAGCCAGTTCGTCTTTTATTTCCAAATGGACTCTGAAGCGGCACTTAAACACAAAAAGCCACCTGAGTGTATTTCGAACAACTTGATGCCGAAAATAGAACAACAACTGGTTCTAGTATTATTTTCATAGATTTATTTTAATTGAATTATTTATTAATAAAATTTCATGGACCCTAATTGACTTGGCATTCATTGTAATAAGACTCCAGGGAATAATAATTTAAGTCAACACAAACACGTAGAAACAATAACATGTACATTGTAAATTAAAATTTTAATGTATATTACAGTATTAACTATTCAATTTACCAATAACTTGAATAAGATGAACATTTACTAATTTGTGAATTGCGGGAGCAATTGCTCAGGACTGTAACCTGTTATACATGAGTAATTTATTGCTCCCGCGAGGAATTCTTCGTGAGGAGGACTGGAGTCACCACAGGGTTGTAAAGTTACTTGGCCATGGTCGCACCTGGACCAGTCTGTCTAACCGAAAGGTTCCTGCACTGCAATATCTAGAGATACCGATAGGTCATTATAAGCAGTTTAGCTTATTTTGTCCAGGATTTTTTACCGAACCCTAGATCCAGGGTTTCCGCTAGGGGTTGGGGGATGGGGCCGGCAGCTGATAAGGGGAAAATCCAGTAAAAGTAAATAATTGCAATGTAGGATCATCGATATAGGTACATGTACTTTCACCATTCATGTATAGGTCTATAATGTAGCATTGTACAGATAATCTCAAAGTAATTGACCAGAAAAGCGGGGTGATACCCCGGTCATGACTGCGGTATTAACGGTAGTATACGGTATCCACAGCGGTAGGTCAACACGACCGCTTTCGCAGATTGCAGCTTCCACCGGTCAATTCGCTCTCTATAGATTTACTGGGTGTTTGAAATTGGGGACATAGAGAATAGTTTCTCAACTTGAATAACATAACATTTTCTCAGGTTGAACTCAATCGAGATGGTGACTTTATTGCCCACTATCCCCAAATATATGTTGCTTTTATCCAGTGAAATATACCCCGCTGGACAAAACAAGTGTCCATTGGCACCGCAGTGTATTTGCTGTTCGGCCGCGGTGTCAGAGTTTGTAACTGCAGTTGAGCACCGCGGCCGAACAGCAAGTACACCGTGGCCCAACAGCAAGTACACTGTGACTGAAAGGCAACTACACCGCAGCCGAACGGCATGTACACCGTGGTTAGATTTCTGGTTTGTATCGTCTTTTTTCAGTTTAATGAACGTACACCGCGGCAATTACACCATGGCTGAACGGCAAGTACACCGCGGCCCAACTGTAGTTAGCCGGTGGAGCCGCGGTGTAGTTGCATTTCAGCCACGGTGGCAACGCTAACTGCATCGCGGTTAGGTGGACACTTGTTTTGTCAAGCAGGGTATTGTAAGCTCAATCTTCTGAAGAGAAATAATATATTTTGTCCTTAAAATGTGTGAGAATCGATCAAAAGTCCATGTTACATTACCATCTGTTGCAGATGCACACTATACAATTTAATATTTTACAATTTCGAGGAAGTATTTTTTCATAAAACACGATGATATAACTATAAAGTAAATTTCCTATTGTAGGAAAATCCGGGTTCTGTAACAAAATAAAATTAAGAACTACCCACGAAACACAACAATTTAATTCTGGCGGTCATATAATTAATGTTATTCATGACTTTATTCGGTACTTTATAACGGCACTCAACTGAAGTGAACATAGAAGTGTAAACACTATGTTCATGACTGTACTACCACTGCGGTATTGAGATGGTCACTGCAATGGAGTTACACTACTGTGCGGTCATGATACCACAAAAGTTACACCAAACATTTGAAGAAAATACATCCACGAGGATCTCGTTAAAGGATTGCTATCCTGATGATAGTGATGAATAAACAAAATGCTATCGGAAAGCTCCCCCTATTATGAACAAGTCCCATAACTATCGCATAATAAATAAACCGAAAACTAAATAAACAATACCCCCACCGGTTGTCCGGCTATCGCCTATCTAGCTATGACGTCACCAATATTATGTACATGTAATCGCATGTGGTGATGTTAAATACACATAATCGGCAGCGCGTGCAGTGTAATAGAATAACTATGTCATTAATTAAAATTGAGTCTTGTATGTGGTGTAATTTCAAATTCAAAATTGACTCTGTAAAATCTGTTATAATTACCGGTACCTAGGATGATTTCTTCCACATTCTTCTTTTCCTCTGTGATGCATTATTTTTGCTTGGCTGAGGAATGGGCCAGCATGGAGGGTGATGTTTATCGAGAATAATAGAATAAAGGCTTAGAATTAACATTTGAGATTTTCCAAACCTTTTCGAATTTGAATCAAGTCCGTATAAAATATTGGGACAAAGTCCAAGAACAAATTGAATCTTGATTATTTGCTGGGTCGACCGATGGATTCTATTATGTAATACATCCATTGCTGTTTCATTATTTGCAGTCTAAAGAAATATTGTCCAAAGAATCAAATGTCCAGGAGGTCAAATGTCCAGTTACAGTGTGCGGAGATGTACATGGACAGTTCCATGACCTAATGGAATTGGTGAAAATCGGTGGTAAATCACCTGATACAAATTATCTGTTCATGGGAGATTATGTCGACAGAGGATATTACTCTGTAGAAACCGTTTCACTTCTTGTAGCTTTAAAGGTAAGATTACAGTTAATTGCCACATCACGATGTCACTATAAAGATCACATACAATTTCCATGCCTGTTGTGTTATGATTTATGTGCACATGTATAATGTTTAACCCTTCCATGACTCTTAGCTTCCTGAAATTTGCGAAAACCCTATGCCAATGCATTCTCGTATATGCGAGTCTCCCATAGGGAGCCTAACATATTTAAGAGTATACATTGACCTGACAATTTTTACCTTGACCTTGTAAGCCAGTGCATTCTCTTATACTAGTATAATCAAGGCTCCCTAAAAATTCAATTGTCATAAATATCCTGGTGTGTTTTGATGACAACTGTAATCACGTTTTTATTGCATAGGACCTGTTCATAACTTTATTATACCCCCCGCAACGAAGTTAGGGGGGGTATACTGGAGTCAGCTTGTCCGTCCGTCCGTCCGTCCGTCGTCCGTCCGTCGTCCGTCGTCCGTCCGTCCGTGGACACAAATTTGTCCGGAGTTTTTCTCAGTCGTTTTTTGATCAATTTCTGTGAAACTTGGCACAGACATCAACCATCATGGGAACCTGTGCACCTGCGATTATGACGTCTGTCGGACTTTTATTTTTGGAGTTATCCCCCCTTTTTCGACTTAGAAATATTTCGCAACATGTATACTTTTGTCCGATCTTTTATTCCTACATTTTTCGGTCAATTTTTTTAAAACTTGGCACAGATATTTAGTACCATTGGAACTTGTGCACCTGCGATTATGACATCTGTCTGACATTTTTTGGTGGAGTTATCCCCCTTTTTCAACTTAGAAACTTTTTTTGCAACATGCATAATTTTGTCCAAGCTTTTATTCCTACATTTTTCGGTCAATGTTTTTTAATCTTGGAACTGATATTTAGTACCATGGGAACCTGTGCACCTGCGATTATGACGTCTGTCCGGCATTTTTTGTGTGGAGTTATTCCCCTTTTTCGACTTTTATTCCTACAATTTTCGGTCAATAGGTTTAAGATTAGGGTTATGGTTGTACACCTGCAATGGGAACTGTTATTTTATTATTTTAACTAAATGTTTACTGACATGTGAAACATCTTAGTATTTTTAAAAGGGGGGTATCCGTAGTCCCATTGGGACAGTCACACCTCTAGTTATTCAAGTCATTGTATACTAAATCATTTTTGAGGCTTGTGATGCTTTATTGGACTCAATTAAGTCATTCTATATGAACAATCACCGCTCTGAACATGCATTATTTCGTATCTAAGTTTGTGACGTCATCAAACCAGTATTTCCCAGATTGAGTCTAAATATATAAATGAACACAGAATGTGCATCTTACCTTTGGAGATAAACACACATTGTCCAGTGTCCGTTAGTAGACATAGGAGAGTTTCACTATTAAAACAAACTTGTGACAGCTTCATTTAACAGACATCCAAGTAAATATATAAATACTATTCATCCCTATTCATCTGATAGAAGTCTTTATGACAAAAGTTGAGTTTTTCGTTGATGTTAGTAGAATGCTACATTCCTCCAGTTTGCATTGCCCCTGAATACTAATTTATCAGTTTCACGCTCCCGAACAAGTACATAATATGTCGAGTAATTATGTGTACCATACTCACACAACTGTTTGGGTTTGAAATTAAGGATAAATATGATGAGCAGCAGTCCTGATTTGCCATTTTGGTACATTACCCATATCTAATGCAGCCCTGGCAATTCAGATTTGTTTGCTACGGCAGTAGTATGCCGTAGCCAATTTGATGTGCTTCGGCAGTGACTACGGCATTTTTACATCCTGTCAAAAAATGTGGCTTAATTGCTGTTTTGTGAAAATTTGCATGACTAATCATAAAATGTTTACAAGAAAATGTGTACTATTTATTTCTTCCCTGGAATATATAAATGGTATATGTAATACCCACTAACAGTAACAAGAAACACGTCCGTGGGATCGAATGACAATTGAATGACAGAACCTGCCATGCTTCTTAGGGAAATTAAATCATAGTTTCTTGAATGACGTCGCCTCACAAAGAGTTAACTGCAAGGCTAGTTCTGACCGAATTATGGAATTTGCCATACAGTATTCAAACAGTATAACTGTATTTGATATTTTGTCAAACAAAAAATATTTAAATTTTTAACTTAATTTGTAACAAACGCAATATGCAGCCGCGCATGCATTGATGAAAATATAGCAAGAATCTAACACAGCCACCAGCGCCGTTACCTTTGAGAATTAGAGTGGTCTCCCATTGATAACATCTGAATGACTGTCACTGAGTGACTGATTGTTTGAGAAGACCCCGCCTTCCCCCAATTTGAAACGAATCGGCTCACTCGATTGGTTAAATACAATTGTCTGTCATCGTGATCACTAGACTTTCATGTCAGCAGCTGTCTGACCTATTTCCATCAATCAAACTTGTACTTCTATAACCACGTGCCCTTGTGTATATTTGTCGACGATGCGACAGTCAATCAAGAGTAACCGACATCACTCATTCAAGTCTTGGACACATTGTGATCAATTCGCACGTGCGTACTTACTACTACTTGTTTGCTACACGGTTTCACACATGTTGCCAGACTGGCTCCAATGCTACTCTGTGACTAAAATGTTGTGTATGTATCGAGTGTAACTTTCTTGGAAAGCGCGGGGCACTATCAAAGAAGGCGACATTGTTTATTATCCGGGATTGTTGGATTGACACAGGGCGGATAATATAACTTGGATTCAATTTCGTTTGGAATTTTTCACTTACTTTGAGTTCGCGGTAGGTGTTGGCTATCCGCTCCTTGACTGTTTTAACAGTTATTTCTTTTGTCATGCATGAATTTGACCATGGATAAGAGGCAATTCAACTCCAGTTTTTGTAGTTTGACTTTTTATTGTTTTAACACTATTCACTTTCAATCTTTGGAGGAATATTCAACTAGTTCAACACCATACATGTCAGTGCCGGGTCAGCAATCCGCTACGGCAGTGTACTGCCGTAGTCGGAGCCGTTTACTTCAGCAAATCGCTTCAGCATTGCCGAATGCCATAGCCAATGCGAGGGCTGTCTAATGCCTGGTGAATATGGGACAAAAATAAATATTTTATATATATACCTGCCTGCTCACAAAAATAATGTGAAATAAATAATAAAATACCGGTAATAAATAAAAATATCTGCCTCCCTCATCACATTGAAAACGATATTTCCTGAGAAACAAACTATTTTGTTAATTCCAGCCTAAGTAAGCGGATTATTAGCTCAACTTACTTTGTAAGTTTGAGCTATTGCCATGGTTTGGCGTCCGTCGTCCATGTGCGCGTGTGTCCGTCAACAATTTCCTTTGGCGCGGGCTACAGGTCGTACCTTTGGTCTGATCTTTATGAAATTTGTCAGGAGTGTTTGGGGTCAAAAAACATGGCCGCTGGTGGCCATCTTGGATTTCAAAATTCAATCCATTGGCGCGGGCTACAGGTCGTACTGTTTGTCTGATCATCATGAACTTTGTCATGGATGTTAATATTGACATGTAGATGAGAACGAGTCATTTTGGGGTCATTCGGCCAAAAACATGGCCACCAGCAGCCATCCTGGATTTTACTCTTTGCATGACTAAATCCTTTGGTGCGGGCTACAGGTCGTAGCGTTGATCGGATCTTCATGAAATTTGTCATGGATGTTAACAATGACATGTAGATGGGAACGAGTCACTGCGGTCATTCGGCCAAAAATCATGGCCGCCAGCAGCCATCTTGGATTTTACTCTTTGCATGACTAAATCCTTTGGCGCGGGCTACAGGTCGTAGCTTTGGTCAGATCTTCATGATATTAGTCATAGATGTTAACAATGACATGTAGAAGGGAACGAGTCATTTTGGGGTCATTCGGCCCAAAAACATGACTGCTGGTGGCCATCTTGGATTTCAAAATTAAATCCATTGGTGCGGAATACAGGTCGTACTATTCGTCTGATCATCATGAAATTTGTCCTGGATGTTAATATTCACATGTAGATGGGAACGAGTCATTTTGGGGTTGTTCAGACAAAAAACATGGCCGCCAGCAGGCATCTTGGATCTTACTCTATACATGACTAAATCCTTTGGCGCGGGCTACAGGTCGTAGCGTTGATCGGATCTTCATGAAATTTGTCATGGATGTTAACAATGACATGTAGATGGGATTTGTAAAGGCTGTTGACATGTAGATGGGGAACGAGTCATTTTTGGTGTCGTTTGGCTAAGAAACATGGCTGCCAGCAGCCATATTGGATTTCACTCTTTGCATGACTAAATCCTTTGGCACAGACTACATGTCGTACCTTTGGTCAGATCATTATGAGATTTGTGAAGGCTGTAGATGGGAACAAGTCATTTTGGGATAATTCGGAAAAAAAACATGGCTGCCGGTGGCCATTTTATAATTTACTCTTTGCATCACTAAATCCTTTGGCACACCATAATCACCACATCCCCGATTCGATCATTATGAAACCTGTCATGAATGTTGATATTGACATGTACATTTTGTCTTACTTAGACATTTCAATTATAGCACCTTTCCTATTCCTCCATTTACTGTCAACCATTAAATTATTCCCCTACCTAAGTTGAGCTACAGTGTCATTGACACTTTCATTGATTCTACCTCAACCTGATGACAAAAAAAAGATGACGGAAGGAAAATATTTTATCATTTTGAAATTTTATATGTTCACAGGTTCGGTTTAAGGACAGAATAACAATTTTACGAGGGAATCACGAAAGTCGGCAAATCACACAAGTCTATGGTTTCTATGATGAATGTTTAAGGAAATATGGTAATGCCAATGTATGGAAATACTTCACAGATTTGTTCGATTATCTCCCCCTAACAGCACTTGTTGATGGACAGGTAAGCTACTTTAAACTATCCTTATAAATATTGCACATAGTTACATCCGATCCAGATGTTTATTTAGGTAACAACAGGGGCTGAAAATAGTCTTGTTTTTTTTCCAAAATTCTCAACTCACAAAAAATTCTCTTGTTTTGTGAACAAAAACAGGACCCCCATCTTTTTGCAAATATATTCAAGTCCTCTTGCTCCAGTCACTTAAAATATGAATAAACAATCAAAGAAATATATACAACTAGCGGGGTAACCCGACTTCGTCCGGGCTGTTTCCCCTCTGCTTTCGAAAACCTCCATGGATCTAACATCGAAATAGGTCGAAAGGCGCGATTTGACCTTGAATTGACCATTTTGAAGGTTAAGCTCAGGTCGGGGTCACGATTTGACCGTCCAAAACACTCCCTGGACAAAAGTATCCCTAGGTATCAAATTTCTTCGAAATCACGTCGAAAGGTGCGATTTGACCTTGAATTGACCATTTTGAAGGTCAAGGTCAGGTCGGGGTCAAGATTTGACCCGTCCAAAACACTCCCCGGACAAAAGTACCCATAGGTATCAAATTTCGTCAAAATCCGTCTAGCAGTTTTCCCGGCCATTGCTAACAAACAGACAGAAGTCCCAAAATATATATTAGACTAGAAGGTGACCCGACTTCGTCTGGGCTTTCACCTTGAATTGTCCATTTTGAAGGTGAAGGTCAGGTGGGGTCACAATTTGACCCGTCGAAAACACTGCCAGGACAAAAGTACCCGACAAAAGTACCCGTCGAAATCCATCCGGTTTTACCCGATTTGACCTTGAATTGATCATTTAAAGGTCAGGTCGGGGTCACGAATCGACCCGCCCAAAACACCCAGTGGACAAAAGTAACCCTATGTATAATTTTTTTTCAAAATCCCATAAAAATTGGCGATTTGACCTTGAATTGACCCGATGTCAAGGTCATGTCGCACGGGCAAATGAATATGCTTATGAGACTCCCCATACGAAAGTACCCCCACCTACCAAGTTTCATCGAAATCCCGTGATATTCGGGCGTTTGACCTTGAAATAACCCGATGTCAAGGTCACGTCGCACGGACAAATCAATATGCCTATGCCACCCCCCGGTCGAAAATACCCCCACATACCAAGTTTCATCGAAATCGGCTGGGCCGTTTTCGAGTTCATCGCGAACACACAGACAGACAGATCTTCCAAAATATATAATAGACTAGCCGATGAGCCCGACGTTGTCCGGGCTATTCAAAAACCAAATTTCAAGTCGATAGCTCCACCCGTTTCCGAGATCTGGTCTGCGCATGCACGAAGCTGGCGTCGCACGGGCTTGGCGACCCGATAAAATTCGCATCCGGGGCAAGATACATTCACATAGCAAATTTCAAGTCGATAGCTCCACCCGTTTCCGAGATCTCGTCTGCGCATGCGCTGCACGGGCGTCGCACGGGCTCGCCAATACGACAACGACGACCGCCTGGTCAAACTACACACACGTACCAAGTTTCGTCCCGATCGGTCGAGAATCATAGATTTGTATAAATGACATACAGACAGACAGACAAACAGAGGTCTTCAAAATATATATGAGATAAATTGATTGATTACACTTAGTTTCACAATGAAAATGTTTGTTTCCATATTCTCTATATATTCCCATATATAAACCTCTA
Organism: Siphonodentalium dalli; assembly: GCA_032622095.1. Lineage (NCBI taxonomy): Eukaryota > Metazoa > Mollusca > Scaphopoda > Gadilida > Siphonodentaliidae > Siphonodentalium > Siphonodentalium dalli. The sequence goes on from CP136065.1 coordinate 206,453,236, forward strand.
CATATGGCACAAATTTTCCCAACGGAATAGGCCTGTGATCCTGTCCCAATATGGGTAGAAAGATCCCTGTGAAACTAGTCTGGCTGAGCTTATTTATTCGTGTGTGGGATCTTTGTGACTGTCTGACAGTCAGGCTGGATTTCAGATTTGTTGACATAGGGCCCAGTCCGACCAAAAAGGGACAGATCTATGGGGTTTGACACTTTCCAACCAAAGATCTCATTAAAACTTTCTTTCACTGTTATTGAATTAAAATTGGTTGCCCTGTCAGAAGGAACATAGGTTTTTAAAATGATTAGAATTAAAACCTTATATTTTGAAAGTAACGAATGTTAAGAGTCAGATGCGCATTTGCATTAATGGAGTCAAAATTGCTTAATATTAAACAAAGAATATCTCTGGATCAATCCAGCCCGAAAACTTGAATTTTGCATACAGGTATTATTTCCCAAATTGCTTAATATTAAACAAAGAATATCTCTGGATCAATCCAGCCCGAAAACTTGAATTTTGCATACAGGTATTATTTTCATTGTATATAGAATCTGAATGGTTATTATGAAAAGACCAATACATTTGAGAGGTTGAAAATATCATTTTATTTTTTGTCCCTTTAGGTACCAAGAACTGCTAGAATTATTAATAATTTCACAGAATAATCAAATCACCAAATAGAATAATTAAAAATGAAGCAGCTATAAATATTTCAGCAGAATGAAAACAAATATTGATAAGCAGCCTGTCCATGATCTTCAGATATGATATCATGGATATATAAACTGCACTTTTGAAACCATAAAAGTCTAGTAAATAGCAGGGAGCAAATTACTTTTGAAATTTTGATTAGCAAATAACCTCACATTCACATGATTATATAGCATTGTTCTAAAATCATTTAAAATTCATACCAAATTGCATAGGTACTCTCAGGTGCCAAATAAACGTGCCGGCACGTTTATTAATTTGGAGCAAAAATACACACAATCACGCTTATTGTGACCCATCACGTTTATTATTTTTTGGGGGTAAATCCATCACATAATGTGACATTTATTCTTTTTTGGGTGATAAACAAACGAATATAACAATGGAACGAATCACGAGTGTGCTAATGTCAACACTAGAAGTCACAAAACACTAAATAAAATTGTTTTGTCTGAGATGCGACATCGCTTCGAAATAAAACCTATTTTGAGAGTCACGGTTCGCCCAATCTTTTACTTCGTCTACTTTCGGTTTGTGATAAAGTGCAAAACGTGAACTGGGCTGAGTTCACGGGACCCGAAACGATAGAAAAGTTGGCCAATTGATCACAGGACTTATTCTACAATTAAAATGTTTTTTTAACCCCGAAATTAGTTCCATAATCACAATTTATAATTAAAAACGATGTGCCTCGAAAATAGGCAACGCGAAACCCAGAAAAAAGCACTAAAAGTTACCTGTTTGACTGAGTGTTTTCTGCGTACAAATAATTTCATGAGAAGCATTAAAGTATATTCCTTTAATGTTGAGATATTTAAAGAACGCAGTTTCATACTTTTTCTGTTTTAATGCATTATTTGATGAGAGAAATGTAAAATAGATCGTAAAACTTCGAAAAAAAATCAAATTAGGCTTAATGTAAAATTGTAAACTGAGTATGATTCTGGACAAGAACTTCGATCTGCTAGTACACAAGTTTCAACCTAAATATATTAGGTTGAAACTTTAACCCTAACCCTAACCCTAGAGTGAGTTGATTGATTGATTGATTTTAACACATATTATAAATACAATAGATTGCTGATATATAACTTAGAAGGAGAAAACAAATAGAATTGTACATATAGTTTGTTCAGCCTCAGATATCTTTTTATTTGTGATGTTGAAAATGGGTTGTTTTGTGCAACACATTTGAAAATCATATTTAAAAAATTAGCCTAAGTTTTCCCACCCCTACTTTTATTCCGCCCCTACTCTTATTTGATTATGGGACATTTTCCACCCCCTATATTTATTCCGCACCCTCCTTTTATTATGTTTACCCATACCATAGTATGGTAAACATAGTGTCGTTGCCCGGATTGACCACTCGTCGTTAGTCCGTCCGTCCGTCTGTCTGTCTGTCTGTCTGTCTGTCTGTCTGTCTGTCTGTCTGTAGACACTTTACACATGGTGCGATAACTCGAACATTTTATATCTGATCGTAACCAAATTTTGTATATGAATTTGTCAGCACCAAATACAGATCGAGTTCGAATATGGGTTCGATCCGAGTTTTTTTCACGGAGTTATGGCCCTTTTTCGACTTAGAATTCATGCATGCTACCATAACTCAAAAAAAAATTATCTGATCAGAATCAAATTTGGTATGCAAGTTTCTCGGACCAAAATACAGATCGAGTTCGAATATGGGTTTGATCCGATATTTTTCAATGGAGTTATGGCCCTTTTTCGACTTAGAATTCATGCATGCTGCCATAACTCAAATTGTTTTTTATCTGATCGGAACCAAATTTGGTATGCGAGTTTCTCAACTCAAAATACAGATCGAGTTTGAATATGGGTTATATCCAACATTTTATACCAGAGTTATGGCCCTTTTTCAACTAAGAATTGAACAGATAACCATAGCAGTCTACAATTAATTACCAGTGGTATCAGTTTAGCTCTGAGAGCAGTAAATCTGTATTATGGGAATTAGAGTTATTTTTTACTCCCATGTTTATGATGACACACTCCTCACCTGTATAGTTTTTGGTATCGATCGGTTGATCGGTTTAGAAATTATTAACACTTTGCATCCGCACATAGGCATGAGCTATCCGATGCTGTAACCAAATTATTTTTTGTCCGATTGTTTTCATATTTGATATGTAGGTTTATAATGACACACCCCTCACCTGTATAGTTTTTGGTATCGATCGGTTGATTGGTTTAGAAAATAATTAACCCTGCACACAAATGCTATCTGATCCATCTATTAAAGTCAAACTGTTTTCTTCTGATATGCCTCATATTTCTTACCAAGGTTTTTCTTAGCACGTTCTTTATCTGTATGGTTTTTGGTATCGTTTAATTAACCCTTTTCAAACTTATGTTTACTTAGAACTCAAAACATTTTTCATCTGATCTACACCAAATTTGGTACATGTGGTCCTCACCCCGAAATACAGATCAAGTTCAAATTTGGGTTTTATCCGATATATTTTAACAGAGTTATGGCTCTTTATAATTCAAGTAATTTACTACCTATTGTATATGCCCTGTGAGAATTTAAGACAAACAACTTTACACAGTAATCTGCTTTATTGGGATCAGAAAATGACACTGGATACTCTTTGCTAAACCACTGCTGCTCCCAGAGCTGTCAAATTTAAGTGATTGATGATACTTTACTCCAGTTTGTGTGCAATAGTAATTTAACCCAACCTGTTGAAACATGTTCATGGCATTAATACAAATAGTCATTGTCCATGTGAAGGATTTTCTGGAGCATGGCTGTTTAGAGAATTGTTGTTTACAGAGACACTGTTGTCTTATCTTGAGAAAACAATTTATCCACACATTAGTTCCATCATATGATGTCATTGAAAATGATTAACACTCTCCACACATCATATGTGCATTCTCCTATTCTATGTCCAGGTTGATCGTGATCCACTTTTCACTTGCATGTATTTCAGGATTAAAATTAACCTATGCCATAGACACATCATATCTGATACGCAGATTTTAAATTATCTCTTTCGCCTTAGGCCAGGTTCACTAAGAATTTCTATTAATTATAAGCCACCAATTGAATATTCATCATTTGAGGATATATCTTATTTTGAAATTCCCTCTATTGCATTTGGGCTGCAGGATAATAATAATGGTTCTGGTATTCTTGAAGCTGACTTTTTGGTCAAATATTTTTCACCCAATCACTTTTATAATCTCATTCAGGTTGATTGTGATGCATTCTTCATGTGTATAGATTTTGGTATTGATTGAATGGTTTTGAGAATATTAACCCAATATTTAATAATATTTCTGCTGTTACAGACATTGTATCTTTCCAATGATCAGCTTAGAATAAAATTAACCATAGGTACATGTATACTGTACGCGATCCAATGTTATGACTCTAATATTTTCAATTTGACCCTTCTCATATCTCTCCTTTAGTTATCTGATAATTCTGTATTAAAATATTTTATATCCAACCATTATCAATCATATTTAATATCAAGGTCTATACACCCCTCACTTATATAGATGTTCAGGTGTTTGTTGGTCTCTAATCTCAATCATCCCATAACTTTTACTATGCAGCTAACACAACAACATAATCTGTTATGACTCAGGTTCCATTGTAAGAATTAAATAAATAGAGTTATTATGATGTTAATATTGTAACAATTATATCTTTAACAGCTATGGTGCATCTGTCTGACTGTGTTTGGGTATAATTATCTTTATCAATCTATCACACATACATGTATCTCTGTTGGAGTGACCGAATAGGTTGAAATCGAATGTCATATCCATCTTCCTATTGTGTTTAAATGAGCAAGTTGCTCAATATGTCTGATTCCACTATGAAACTAATAAATAATAGTACGCTGTGAATTGTTGAAATTCTTGCACTCATAAAAAGATCGCTATCGCCAAGGTATGGGTTAAACATCTGCCGATCGTGATCGGCCTCTCGTTTGGTTCCGATATTACCTGACAGACCGCCCATTTAATTCTTACTTGTAAATTAAGGGACATTAATATGAGACTCATGAGTATTGCGAGTGGACCCCGGGGTAATTACTAGTATTCTGAGAGTCCATTATTCCGAGGTCATAAACACCATATTCATTTATAATAACACATTAATGCTACATTTGTATCACACTTTCAACTAATTAATTATTTATTAAGCATGGCTAATCCCTATATAGTATAAAAAGTGGTAAAATGGTGTGTAATTTAGGTTATTTCTGTTATGTTTGTTTGATTCATTATTCCGATCCCAAATTATCAGCGACATGGGAATTTACTAGTATTCTAAGTCATATAGAAGGTATCGGAATATTGAAATAGTCGGAATTATGAACCCTCATGGAAAAGCGGAATAATGAACCCTCAGAATAATTAACCATTGGAATAATGAACCATATATACCCAAAGACCCCCCCCCCCCCCCCAACCAACAAGAAGAGAAAAAAAGAGTCATGTGCAGTGTGTACTGTACTGTAGAATACAACAATCAACATGTAACACACTGTTATGCCAACTTTATATCATATGAGTAATATGTAATTGCACGCATGGTCATACAAAATGCATGAATGGGGTAAAGAAGATAGTGAAGATACATGATGCATAATACCTGAATGTCACTTCCTCTGCACAGGTATGATTCCCTGTACTATATAAATGTACACATAAGCCTTCGTGGCTCGAGTTTTAAGCATACTAGTACTACCATGAAAAGTAAAATCCGTAACCCAGCACATTTATTGTGCACCAGCACTATTATTCTTTTTTCGGTAAAAATGTCACCCAGCACTTTTATTTGGCCAGCACTTTTATTTGGCACCTGAGAGTACATGTATTATCCAAATTTGGGTAGCAAATTGCGATGCAATACCAGTTAATGTGCTCCCTGGTAAAATGGATTATAATGTCCAAAATGGTTGATGGTTTTTAATTATTGCTTTTTACCAAATTTCAATCGAGACTGATTTTGAGAAAATCCATTTTGAAATATCAGGAAATTTTGGCAAAACTTGCATCTGGGACTTGACCTTCTTTTCTATCTTGATTTCATCATAAAATTACATTATAATGGAAATAAATAGAGGATAGATCTACAACTCGTCCCCAGTTTATAGCAGAATTTACAAAACAAGTCCAGTAAATTAGGTCTGAGGCGAGGTCCAGACCTAATTTACTGGACGAGTTTTGTAATTTCCGCTATAAACTGGGGACGAGTTGAAGATTCTATTTATTACATGATCCAAAAAATGGACAAAACATACTTAAATCAACAAAAGGGACGCGAAACTAACATCGGCTTCTATAAGGAATGCGATGACGTTTCACGTGATTATTCGTTGTTTACCCGCATAAAGAAATACTCCCAGATAAATAAAGACTCTTTGGCGCATTTAATGGCGTATATTTAATGGTAAAACTTTTCCAACTCTTCATTCATGATAGTTTGTTGCAAAAAATATTGGAAGCCATAGTATTTTGAGACGTAGCATACGGAGTGTTAACAGACGACAAACCGGAAGTCAAAGGTCAACTGGCACCATTTCCTGTTATTAAACGAACGTTTAATATCACAATTTATAGAATAGGTTTATTAAATGGAATAAGGATATGATCATGTAATAAATAAATTCAAACAGCAGTATGCCTGCAGCCTGCTAGAGTTCTATGTCAAAATAACAGCATAATTCGAAATAAGAACTTGCTGAGTGCTGACATGATATTGAAGATTGTTGTATTATAAATATCTCCTGCTGTTTTCTTTGCAGATTTTCTGTTTGCATGGTGGTTTGTCCCCATCTATAGATACCTTAGATCATATAAGAGCACTAGATAGGATACAAGAAGTCCCACATGAGGTATGTTTGATGTTGTGTTCTCTTGTAATTCCATTCAGGATTTTCATGCTTGCCTAAGATTTTATATTTCGCAGTTTTAAAACTTACAAAGTTAGTGTACATTTCAGATTACAATGTGTCATATTACCCTTTATTTAGATTTTCTTTAACCCTTTAATGCCGGGAGCAGCGCTGGTGCAGCATTAATGATCTTGTGCCAGTGCATTCGCTTATCTTTGGGAATCTCCCATAGGGAGCTTGTATATATACGAGAATGGACTGGCTTACAAGTTCAAAGTTATTATAATATTGTTAGGTCAATGTGTTCTCTTATATATGTGAGTCTCCCATACTCTGATATATAAGAGAATGCATTGGCACAGGGTTTTCGCAAAATATCAGCATGCTCCAGTCATGGAAGGGTTAAATTGAACAAATGACCATTTGAGATACTTGCAGTCGTGAATAGTCATGATTTTCAGTGTTGCAAGCACTGCTTACTGAATGCATAAAGACTTCGGAAAAATTTGAAAAGTGAAGAGAAATGTCCTTGAATTTCAGTGTAGATGGCTCATTGATTAACATTTGTGTCTGTTTTTAGCTCACCTGAGACGAAGTCTCCGGTGGAGCTTTAGTCATCGCTCCTCGTCCGTCCGTCCATCAACAATTCTTTAAACATCTTCTTCTTCGGAACCATAAGACCGAATGGGTTCATATTTGGTGTGGATGTTCCCTAGGTGAGTCATATTCAGATTTGTTCAAATGAGGTCACTGGGTGAAATAGTTGCGAAAACAGGGCCATAACTCTATTCCTCTATAGCAATGCATAGAATTACTACTTCTTCTCAAGAACCATTGGGCTGATTTAGCTTATATTTGGTATGGAGGGTCCTTGTGTGACTGGGGATCAGATTTGTTCAAATGGAGTCACTGGGTCAAATAGGGACAGAGCCAGGGTAACAACTCTTAAAAAAAAATTGTTAGATTGAACTACTTGCTCAATTTAAAAAAACAAAAACAAGACCTACAAAATTATTTAGTTTTTTTTCAATTTTTTTATTTTAATTTAGATTAATATCTTGCTCAATTTAATTTTTTTTTTTTTACTTTTAAATTAAACAAATAAATAACACCATTACCGTATAACATCCACCAGGGTGACTCAACCAAATTTGGTTTAAATCAGTCTAAAATCAAAAATATGCAAACAGCAGATATTTAGAGCTCTATGAGATATGAGGAAGGTGCCTGAGATCACAGAATGTTTACTTAACACCATATATATGTCACATTGATTATAAAGTAATGAATGAAATGGCAGTGTTAACAAAATCTGATTGGAGTGACAGCTCCTTTGATTAATAGCCTAAAATTCTCTGCCCTATGGCTTATGATAACAAATCCCAAGGCCAAGTGTGAATGATGAATCTGACAGTTAGGCCAGTAAAACTAAATACCTGTTTTCTCAGGCAGTTACATATGGGAAACTGGATGAGAAAGAAGGAGGCATTTTTCTTGGCTTACCTGAGATGAAGAATTGAGTCATATTTTGTGTGGATGGTCCCTAGGTGGCTGGGATTCAATTCTGTTCAATGGGGTCACATGGTCAAAAAAAGTGGCATAGCTAGGGACCTACCTCTTTCCATCCATAGTAATTCTTAAAACATCTTCTCAAGAATCATCAGGGCTATTTACCGGTAGCTTATAATTGGTATGGAAGGTCCTTGGGTAACAGTGATACAGATGTGTTAAAATGAGGTCACCGGGTCAAATAAGGGCGGAGCCATCGACATAACTTGTCCATCCATTGTAATTCTTAAAATGTCTTCCTATCAAGAACCATCAGGCCTATTCAGCTTATATTTAGTATGGGTGACTAGGATTCAGAATTGGATCACTGGGTCAAATAGGGTCGGGAGCCAGGGACATAATTCTTTCCCTCAATAGTTATTCTTAAAACATATTCTCAAGAACCATTTGGCATAATTTAGCATACATTTTGGTATAGAGAGTCCTTGGGTGACTGGGATTCAGATTTGTTCAAATGGGTTCCCCAGGTCAAATAGGGTTGCGACCAGGGGGACATAACTCTTCCCCCATAGTAATTCTTAAAATGGCTCCTCAAGAGCCATCAGGCCTATTTAGCTTATATGTAGTAACTAGTATGGAGGGTCCTTGTGTTACTTGGGACTGGGTTGCAGATTTGTTAGAATGGGTTCGACCAATCAAGAAATGGCATTTGGTGTATATGGCCTATGGAGAGTTGGGATCAAAATTTGTTTGAATGGGGTCCACCAGTAAAAAAGGGGGGCATGTCAGGTTGGAACTTTGCAACAGTTAGGAAAGCTTGAGGTATCAGTTGTAAAATTCCAACATGTGCAAAGGAATTTTACGAACTTGGGAGTGTGTTTGCTTCAGTCGGGAGGGAGCAGACTATGGACTATGTGGGGTGGGGGGATCAGGACCAAATTTCAAGGTGGACACTCCACTGCTCAACGGAGACTATCTAGGCTACGTCCCACTTTAGGACTACTTGTTTTTAAGTGATTTTGACAAGTACTAACTCTTATGGTCTTCCGAGTCCCAGTCTTCTCAGTCTTTACAGTCTGGTGAGCGTCTCCAGTCATTGACTGTCTTGTTAACATATCTATTTATCTTACTACATTGATATTTCACTCAACCTATTTAGATAGAGGAGCTACATGTAGCTGACTCTAGAATATTTAATTTATTTACAATACTGCTATTAATGCTTAATTCTCACACCAACATGTACAATATATATCTTTCAGGGTCCAATGTGTGATTTACTATGGTCAGACCCTGACGATAGAGGAGGTTGGGGCATTTCTCCTCGTGGTGCTGGCTACACCTTCGGTCAGGATATATCAGAGACATTTAATCACAGTAATGGTCTAACTCTGGTTGCCAGAGCTCATCAGCTTGTGATGGAGGTGAGATTCATTAGGTCACTTATCGTGACAAAAGTACATTTATTTGTTGTTGTTTAAATTTCTTGGTTCCTAAAAACAAAAAAAATTAAATACACCATGAGAAAAGTTTGTCAAAAAAAATAGTTGTAAAAGCTTTTAGTTTTATTTCTAAACCTTTTTTTAAAATTAAAACCAACGTCAATGGTATAATCCGATTAAAGCAATAAACTTGACACACCTGTTGCCCGTTATCTGGGCACAGCCATTTATTTACGGAAGCGGTCTCTCCAAAAAGTGCGACGCATTGCCGAAACGTACTTCCGAAGCGCCTAGTACATAATCTGATTATGTCGTAATTGATATATATCTGAATAGCGGGATGGCGGTCTTGTACTAATTTATAAACTCATCGAACTGGAATTATCTATTTATTTCTTATTCTAGTGATAATGACTTTCGATGGTTATATAATGATATAATCCTGGCAAACATAGGCGACTTCAAATAGATCGGGCCGGGATTAAATGTGAACAACTTCATTGATCAGAAAGGGATATTTTAAGGAAATGTTTTGCCCAATGGTTCAGAGAGATCGGACAACAACTTTATGATAGATAAATTTTTAAGGCGACTTCATTTTCACCTTGCAGACAACCGAGGATGATGTCGTCGGCTTGAAGGCAATAACTTCACCCCAGTTGGGGCCTGCCTTGGGAGCCATCGATTTTATTCGAAATTCATTAAAAATCATGACCTGCGAGAAGCGATCTTGGATTTCATATTTGATTCCATCGGCACATCCTTAGGCACACTCCAGTTCTCATCCGATAGTCACCAAACTTCATATGGATCTTCTGGGGGACCAATAGATGGGAGCCATCAAACTTTTCAACATTTTGTCGGAAAAGCATTGGAATTTACTACTGGAATTTAAGGGAGCCATAAATATTTCCGAATTTGAAAAACATGGCCGCCAGCTTCCATCTTTGATTTTTCTCTTTGCATGACTAAATCCATCGGCACAACCTACAGGCCACAGTCCCCATCCGAATAAATTTGTTCCAAATTTTTTTGGAAAACACGGCTGATTATGGCTGTGTTGTATATCAAATTTTAATCATCGGCACACCATGCATTTGACATTTATGGGAGAAAACTTTTGAAAATTGACAGGCATGTTCAGGATCACTTCTAGATGGGAGGTATCAAATTTGAATGATTTTCGATCAAATATGTTGCTGACAGCATCCATCAATGGATTTATTTTGGATAATCTGTACAAAATTGGCATCGGCAAATAAGGCCGTATATATTTTATTCATAAATTCCTTATATAATTTCTTTTCTTTTTGCAATTAAGCAAGAAAACTTAAATCTACTGTCAAATTAACCATTGGTTTAGGTGTTAAAAGTATCAGTCTACTATAGTTGACAAAATATAATGTAGACGTTAAAGTCTGCACCCAAAGTCGATGATTGAGATCACTGTATTACCGACAGACCATGTTCAGTAAATGGGAATAGCTTCATGAGTCATGACCAATGTTAATTTACTACCGTATAGTATCAATGACATGCTTTCCTCTACTTTATCATAAATTTTGAATGTATAATGATCTAAATCCCTTATTATACCCCCCGCAACGAAGTTAGGGGGGTATACTGGAGTCAGCTTGTCCGTCCGTCCGTCGTCCGTCCGTCGTCCGTCCGTGGACACAAATTTGTCCGGAGTTTTTCTCAGTCGTTTTTTGATCAATTTCCGTGAAACTTGGCACAGACATCAACCACCATGGGAACCTGTGCACCTGCGATTATGAAGTCTGTCGGACTTTTTTTGGTGGAGTTATCCCCCCTATTTCGACTTAGAAAATTTTCGCAACATGTATACGTTTGTCCGAGCTTTTATTCCTACATTTTTCGGTCAATTTTTTTAAAACGTGGCACAGATATTTAGTACCATAGGAACTTGTGCACCTGCGATTATGACGTCTGTCCGACATTTTTTGGTGGAGTTATCCCCCTTTTTCGACTTGGAAACTTTTTTTGCAACATGCATAATTTTGTCCGAGCTTTTATTCCTATAATATTCGGTCAATGTTTTTTAATCTTGGCACTGATATTTAGTACCGTGGGAACCTGTGCACCTGCGATTATGACGTCTGTCCGACATATTTTGTGTGGAGTTATTCCCCTTTTTCGACTTATAATTTTTTTCGCAACATACATAATTTTGTCCAAGCTTTTATTCCTACATTTTTTGGTCAATAGGTTTAAGATTAGGATTATGGTTGTACACCTGCAATGGGAACTGTTATTTGATTATTTTAACTAAATGTTTACTGACATGTGAAACATCTTAGTATTTTAAAAACAGGGGGGTATCCGTAGTCCCATTGGGACAGTCACACCTCTAGTTTATATCGCTTTTTATTCCATAACTGGAGATGTATAAGTACTGTGCAGTTAATTGGTTAAGATGATCTACCACGTTGCTAACTAGTTATTTCGTTTATGATAATGGTTAATATTGCAAGACCTTTGTAATATATATTATAATGTATAATAATAAGTCAATGACTACATTTTAACAATCGGGCATCGGCCGATAGTGGTTTACCCATATTTGTACATCACTAACAGAAATTTGTTTTCTGCCATGTCCATTTTTTTCTTTTTCTCTCAGATATTCCATACTATTATGTATGTGCATTGCTCTGGTGATAAATTTCTTAATACTTATAGTTTTCTTGTCTTTTTTTCAAACTTTCTAGTTTCATTTTTGCGACATATTCCAATAAGTGTATCAGATCGCAATATTAGCTTCCTATGATTTTCACAATGATTCAAGTAAATTTTGATCTAGTGTATCTTTAGAGTTTGAACATTTGTTCTTCTCAAATCTAAAATTGTAGCATAAATTCTTTCAAATTTTCATTTAATGGGAAGACGGATAAACTGGCCATGTGAGATCCTTCTTAATTTGTATATGATCTTGTTATTTCAGGGTTATAATTGGTGCCATGATAGGAATGTTGTAACAATATTCAGTGCACCTAATTATTGCTACAGATGTGGGAATCAAGCAGCCATAATGGAATTGGATGATGCATTAAAGTATTCCTTGTAAGTATGATTAAAGATAGTCTCTATGGAGAGCAGAAAGATCAATTACAGCTGTCAGTTGTTCAACAACCAGTCAGATGCCAGATGGTGACAATTTAGTGAGGCCTTAAAAATTATTACCTAGATTATTGCCAGAATTTACCGCATGAGATGTATTCAGGGTTTCAAACCTCTGGTAAGGACAACATATAAAATTTGATTTAACACAGTTTTATACCTTCACTTTCGAAGAGAATAGGGGCATATTGGATTGACTACGTCTGGCTTGATAACTCGAACAAATATGAACTGATTTCATTAATTTTCTTGCCAACATTAAATAAAATCTCAAATATTGATTAATTATTATTTTTTTTTCGTGATTTGGCCATCCGGCTTAATAATCAAACAGATATGAAGCGATTTCAATAATTTTTGGTATAAAAGTGAGCAAACCAGGTTTATCCCAATTTTTGTGCCTCAGTTATGGTCCTTCGTTTGTCAATTTTCTCAGATTTTTTTCTGTCAGGCTTTACAACTCAAACAAATATGAACCAATTTCTATGACCAGTTTTCCTCCTTTCTGATTTATGTTTAGACTGCTGTCAGGGAGACATGTCGATGATAAATGAGTGAATAGTGAGCATTTTGAGCATCTAGTATTATGTAGTTGATATGTTAATTGTAAACAGATAGTGGAGGAAATTCAACACTAATAATTACACTATTTGAGGTGAAACAAAATGTTTTTTCCCTGGAAATAATTTTTTTGGCGGGCGGGTTTTATTATTATGTTTTATTTCCCGATAGCATACCATCTAATGCCTACATTGCAGCATGTCGGCAACATTGTATTGTCTGTAAATATTTTATTTTAGTCTATTTCAAAGGAAACTTCCATCCAAAATAAATAGGCATCATAGGCATGTGCATGGTGGCCAAACATTGTCTCAAAGTTATATTTGTTTTCTTTAATTTGTATTGGTACAAGATGATTAGCATATTACGTAGCCTACTAATTTGTATCTAATGGTATTTCTTGTTCAATATAATCGATCGATTAATAAAAAATATTATAACTCGGAACCGGAACATTTCATTTAATATAAAAAAGTTTATCCTTATAAATGTTGGCAAAAGTTAATTTTGAAAAACACAAGCTTCAAATAGAAAGGGTTCAAATGGACATTGGTTCATGCAGATGGATCTATACACTGTTTAAATCATCCTGTACTGTAGCACGTGTTCACTTACAAATATGTTCATATCAGGATTCCAAACGTTTCAGTTTACTGTCAATGCCAAGTTTGTTGGCACAGTAGTGTGGCACTATTATACTTACTGCCTCTCGACCCACCGAGTTTTTTACTTTAAAGGTACGGTTGGCCTTGGCGGTGGGTATCCTGTGAAAATATTTCCACCCGTCAAAAACCGCCACAAACAGAAAGAACAACAAAATGTAGACAGACTTTGTCCATATACAAATAAGAAATATCGCATAAACAGTATGTTATTGTCATATATTTGACCATTGTTATGTAAACAAAAGCATAAAAAGTTACTTTTCTGGTGTTTGTTTATATTATGATGGTAAACATAAAGAGCGTTCTTTGTTGGTGAATTCCTGATATGGAACGAATAAAGAGCGTTTATGCCATTTGTGTGTGATTAGCCAGCAGCATTGTGCTGTCTTCTGTAACACAATCAGGCTCTTGCTTAGGTAAAATATGGTAAATCTTTATGATAACATGCTGTTTACGTGATGGTCATGGTATATATGAACGAAACAATGCGGTTTAATGTTTTTTCTGTTTACGGTGATTGGAACAAATATGAATATTTCGACAACTAAGGCCTCACGTGCCTTTAAATAAATTGATTTTCGACAGTCAACAAGCCTAATTTATAGTCTAACCTTGATTAAATGCAGTTGCATCAAATAAGAAAAGATAGATTTAATGCTCAAAATTACAATGAAACAAGATGCTCCAATTAGGTATTGTGTTGCATATTTTTGTTTTATGCTTATAACGCGAGTTTTTATATTTTTATATTATGCCATGTCAATAAAAACGTTCAAAGCAGGGGTTGAATTCCAATGCAGCGGGGCACGTGAAACAAAACACTTTTTATTTGGCCTGATATATTTACAATTGGGACTATAAAGAAGGAAAGTTCTTTAATTGCTGTGAGAGGGTCTTAAATAGTCTTGAATTTCAGCAATATTTGCACCACTTTTAATAGTGGTCATGATAATTCTGGTCACATTTTATGATATTTAATTGATGGTCTTAATAATGGTTAATTGAATTGGCCTTGAATTTTAGAATTGAGAGTCTTGAAAATTGGCAATAAAAGACCTTGATTGGCCTTAATTAATTTTAGTGATGACCTGTGGCAACCCAGCAATAGTTTCACTCTTCTCTTTATTGTTTGCAGCTTGCAGTTTGACCCAGCTCCAAGACGAGGGGAACCCCACGTGACACGACGCACTCCGGATTATTTTCTCTGATGATGTTAATTATAGGCTGTTTTCATATATTGGAAACTTGTGTCATTAAGTAAAAAATGGAACAAAACAAAACAAAAACGAGTCAGTAACTTAAATCAAGTGGAGAATGGACCCAAGAGTGCGTTTGTGGCTGTTTCGTTATGAAAGGATTATTTTCTAGGCAAAAACACGATAGTATCAAGTGATAAAATTATATGTTATGGAGTTTTGCTGTTCATCAGTCCAGTCTTCAGCCCAAATTTACTGTGATATCAGAATTTCAATGGAATCCATTCGATCTTAGTTATTGAGCAAACCTTCCGTTCTTGTGCGGTACCCAAAGAAAAAATGTTAAAAGTGTATAGAATTATACGAATAATACCGTATAGTTTAAATGCTATGTATTTATAACAAGAAACGAAGCAAAAATAAATAACTGAGATCCAATGGATTTAAGATGTGAAAGCCCATCACCCCTTTAAATGACAACCTGAAACCTCATGAGGAATCACAATGACTGCAGCACAAGAGTAGAGCTTAATGAATTCCTCTTGATTTTTGTGATGGGGGGGGGGGGGGAAAGGAATTCATTTTCCAGTTGTTAAGACGTCTCATACCAAACTGTTTAGTGAACTGTGCTTTATTAATCTTAAAAAATAATTTATTTCAATAGATGGTTTATCTTTAAGACCTTATTAAGAATAGATGTATATGTAATCAAATTGAGTGTCATAAAAATTGTTATTAAAAGTTGGGAATTAAAACCCTATCTTTGTATGCTAGACACAGATGTTTGTTGTATAAATTATCTGTTTTTAATTCTGTGAGACATCGTTTCTCATGGTGGGACTTGTTTGGGTATATTCCTTGTGCTTGTATTTCCTGTGGTTATTCAAAGGGTTCATGGGCCTTTAGAAAAGATGTGTCACATATACCTTGGGCTTTTCTGTTTCACATGTATATATAACACCAATTTCAAATTTGATAAAATGCATTCATTTGTTTTGACATCAGCAGAGAATGTTGAAATGTCGGATATGTAAAAACATCTTAGGTTCTCATAGCATGCTATGGTTTTATATGCCATACTTGAACTTTGGAATTCCTCGTATGTTAGCCATTCTTCATATGTTAACAAGAATTTCATACTTATAGTTTTGAAGGTCTATTTATTATTCATTGTATCATCAGGTATCATTGTGAATTTTATGGAGAAAAAATACAAAAACAAAGCATTTCTGAATCTAACCATATATGCCGCATGTTCCAGTGCTGGATATATGATAAACAATGGTCCGGTTCTTACATTAGTCAGTGCCTTGTGTCAACCAAACAATTAGTTTGGATTATGCAGCATGCCCAGATAGAGACATACATGTATCTGTTGATCACGACTGCAAACTGCTCACACATTGACATATCTGGACAAAATATTACAACAAGCTATTCTATTGTGTGCTGGATCATAAGTTCTACTTACCCAGTACATGAACAAGTAATCGTTTCCTAAAATTTAAGCATGGTGTCTTGAGTAACAGTTTAGTTACCTACAACATTTGAATCTCTCTAGAATACCAAGGGCAAAGTTTTCAACCTCGGCACATGCCGACTTATTGGATTACAGTCTGAAAAGCAGTCGTCGACTTTGTTCAACCGGTCCCGGTGATAAATTTAAATACAAAATCCAAAAGTGGGACAGTGGATCGATTGAATCCTTGAGAATTGACTTCTAGCTGCAATATACAGTACAATGCTCTTAAGTAATCAACTCCTTAACCACAGTAGAATTATGGGTAACTTTTCAGGATTTAGTCGGAAATATGGCTTGTTGCCATTCATCGGAAAGATGAATGAAAACAAGTCATATTTCCGACTAAATCCTTGAAAAGTTACCCATAATTCGGCTGTGGTTAAGGAGTCGATTATTTAGAGCATTACTGTATGGAGGCAAATTTGATTGGCTTTGGCAATAGTGAATTCTTACTCGAGATCATAACCTGAGTGTATTGTGATGCTATAACATTTTGCTCCTTTTGCGCTTGAGGAGAAGCTGTCATAGTGTGCCATGATCTGTGGCAAATGCTGCATTTCAGTTTAATCTATACCATTACATGAAATGCTCAAAGCTTTCAACATAGGTTTCTACGCATAATATTTCCATTGTTTATATGGTATAACTTGACAATCCATATAACACAGCCATTGTGTTGAGAATGCATGTCTTATGGATAGTTTGGTTTCATAATTCATGGGTCTCTGGGACTATTATTATGACTTATTACACTCCTATGAGTGATTTCCATTGAAAACGCTATTAATTAAAAATGGTAATGTCACTAGTGAATTATGTCATTTCCCGTGACATCATTGACGTTATGTCGCTTACTGGTCCAGACTGAATTTTCGATGGTTGATCTTTCTCCACATCGGGACTTTCATGCATTAATTCTGTGTGTTTTAATCATATTTGGCGAACCAAATTGATGCAGAAGTGTAATAAATAGAGTAATCAATTAGTTCCGAGAATTATGTTAAACAATTCACTCGAGGCGAGAGATGTTTAGGTAAGAAACTCGTGCGCTAACGCGCACTCGTTTCTTACAGACGTCTCTCGCCTCGTGAATTATTTGACTTAATTCTCGGAACCAATTGATTTCTCTCTATGTAATCTGAGCTATTACTTCCAGGAAAATGTTGGCGTTATTGAATTACTTTAAACTTATTTTTGTCTCCAAATTTAAAACAAGGCATTTGTATTTATGTATCATAACCATTGGTCGAGGATTGTGAAATTTCATAGAATGCTGCACGAGGCATAGTTCTATTTTCCTGACTCTTATCCAGGCCTGAGAATACGGTGCCGGACATTTGCAGAATGAGGTCCCCAGTGGGTGAATTTGGTGATGCTACCCCACATCGCAGGCTAGTGTCACCAAATTCATCCTCTGGGGACCTCATTCTGAATGGCCTCATCTGCTGTGGAAGACCTAGACATAGATTTAAGTTATCAGATGGTGAAGATGTTGATGTGGATCCATTGGGCACGTCGATTATGCATTGTGTCATCAGACAATTTGGGGATATAGGGGAAACTAAACTAAAAAAACAAAAAGAAACTTTTTAAAGAAACAAAAAACTTGTTTATTTGATAATAAAGATTCATTCCAGAGAAGATGAGGCCTAAACAGAATGAGGTCCCCAGAAGGTGAATTTAGTGATGCTATCCCACTGTGCGGGGGTAGCATCACTAAATTCACCTTCTGGGGACCTCATTATGCAAATATCCGGTACCATATTTTCAGGCCTGCTAGACTGGACTAGTCCTGCTAGTACAAGATTAGTATGCTGTGACAGCTAGGTACCGTCCCTATTTTTCAATCAAAGTTTCTTCCCTAAATATTTATATTACTCATGTTACTTGCCACCTCAAATATATTTTGAGCCTGAAAACTGATTATTTTAAGACTGAAGATTTATTTATTGCTCTCTTATAGAGCAATAGGTAGACCAAGTCCTCTCGGTCGATAACAGCTTGGGATATCGGTTGGAATGATGTTGTTTTGGTCTGAGTCCTGTCCTTTTACTCTTCTATAACAGACTTTCATTGAAAAGACGTACTACATTTACACATGGAGACCGTCCATTCACGTGAACCCCTGGATGTGATTTAACATCTGACATGTCTGCAATTAATCTGTCTTCAAAATGGTATATCATTTACAGTGACAGAAAAAGGTAATGATACGGTCGTTTAATACATTGTTTACATATATATTTTCTGATAGCGCGACAAATCAAAATTCTCTGGAAAACAAGGCTTTGTTTTACTTATAAATCTTATTGCTTTTACATTCAATGGACGTCTGATCATGATTGTTTGATATCATCATTGTTCGGAAAGGCTACCCTCTATGTTCATATAAGCAAAGTGTCAATTTGACCTAATCCGAAGACATAAAAGCGAGATAACTCCCACCCACCATTATGGATGTCAAGTCTGTTATAGAAAAGTAATGGGACGGGACTCGGCCCAAAACAGCACCAATTCAACCTATATCCCATGCTGTGTTGGATTGAGAAGACTTGGGCTAAGCAATAGGCTGTTTCTTGCAATGACCGTCATAAATTTATACTGTACATCTACTAAGCTTGAAGGACGATTTCAAACATGTTGAAGAATTGTTGATCAGGAAACTAATAATATAACCAGTTGGTGCAGGGACCAGCCTGGAGGGCCACTTGGGAGCAAGTCTGAGATTAGTGTGTCTGTCATTTGCAGAATGAGGTCCCCGGAGGATGAATTTAGTGACGCTATCCCGCATAGTGGGCAAGCATTCTGCATGAGGTCCCCAGAGAGTGAATTTAGTGATGCTAGCCCGCTATGCGGGATAGCGTCACTAAATTCACCCTCTGGGGGACCTCATTCTGCAAATGACAGACACACTAAACTGAGGCTTGCTTGGGAGACCTCTTCTCCTTAAAATGTGCTGCTTTTCCCTATTTTTATCCCAGGGAGAAATGACGTCTCTCATATATACCAATATTCATATGTCCAACATCATGTTTAAAGTATATCTATTGATTACAATGATATACTTGCTCACCATAATGGTTGCATAATACTCATTGAATCACAGAAGGTTATGTTCGGGTGTAAGTGTACTTCATCCATAGTTACTTCTCCCTGATAACAGTCCACTTCTCCCTAATAACCAAACGGAGAACTGACTTATCCAAATTTGAAACCTCTAGGCTGGTCCCCGAGTTGGTGTACCCAATCCCACGTGTTTGATGCTACTTATTATAGTATTTGCAAAATATTACCTTCAAAGGAATAGATAACATGCTATCTACTAATAAGTTTGGATCTATCATTTCAATTAACTTTTTCTGAGTCTGGGCTTGCCAGACCACACTTTAAATAAGTTACTGCACACATTTCAGTTATATTTGAGTCCGTCTTAATCATTTAAAGTCATAAATATTGCAAAGATCTCACTGTCATTTCTCAACAAAAACAAATGTTACTTAAAAGAACTTCACTTCAATTTTTCCACAAAATGATAACCCCCATCGCTTTCAGGAATAGCACATCTAGCTTGTCATTAGCATGTATTTCAGGAAATCTTGCATCTCTTTTGTGACAACGGTACGATCTCAGTTATTACGCTGGTCACAAAAGCATCCATCCTAAGGCATGAGAAATCCCAGCTTCCCAGCAAGCTTACTGAGATACATGCTACAGTAATGCCCTAAATAATCTACTCCTTAACCATAGCAGAATTATGGGTAATTTTTCAGGATTTAGTCGGAAATATGGCTTGTTGCCATTCATCGGAAAGCTCTCACAGAGCTTTCCGATGAATGGCAACAAGCCATATTTCCGACTAAATCCTGAAAAATTACCCATAATTCTGATGTGGTTAAGAAGTCGATTATTTAGGGCATAACTGTATATCAGTGACTCGTTTGATGGCTTAATCTTGATCGCCACAATTGGTATATGTTTACTGTGGTAATCTGTTGCCAGTATTTCATCACCGGAATGAAAATGTTGACCCTAGACCAATGTCAGTAATATCACCCCCTCCACCCCCACCTCTGTACAGACGCCCTCATGTCAGAGTCTCATCCTTAGTATTAGGCTCTGTGTGTGCAAGATTAAGAACAATAAAGCAATTATTTGTCAGTCATGGTTCTCTTCTATGTGCTCCCTGGGAGATGTACATGCTGCTCATTTGTGACCCGCCATATCAAATCCAGTCGGGATTTTTTTTATCCTGTGCCAATGCATTCTCTTATATATGTGAGTCCTCCATAGGTCGCCTTGCATATATAAGAGAATGCATTGGCCTAACAATTTTTTATCATGTTTTTTAAATAAATGTTTCTTACAATTTTTAGGACATAAAATAAAAAAACATCCTTCACCCCGCAGGGAGCCCCACACATATATAGAAGCACATAGAAGAGTGTCGTCTGCTCATGTTTGTCTGGGGCTCTGTATGGGTGAAATTATAAAATTGTTAAAGAATACAAGAACAAATTATTAAAATTGTAAAAAATTGTTAGGCCAATGCATTCTCTTATATATGCGAGGCGACCTATGGTGTCGACTCTCATTTATAAGAGAATGCATTGGCACAGGGTAAAAAAATCCCGACTTCCGACTGGATTTGATATGGCGGGTCACATTTTACACAGCAATTTAACTGTTGAATGTATGGAGCTTCCTGAAATTTTGCGAAAACCCTGTTCCAATGCATCTTATATATGCAAGTCTCCCATATATAAGAGAAAACATTGGTCTAAATTATTTACCTTGACCTTCTAAGCCAGTGCATTCTCTTATATATGCGATTATGCGTGTCTCTCCCTGATATATATAAGGGAATACACTGGCACAGGATCTTTAATGCTGCACCAGCGCAGCTCCAGTCACGACGGGGGGAAAACCTTTTTACAAAATGTCCATTGATTAGTAGTTCCAGGAAATGGAACCATCTGAACATTTCCCATCGACGATTAACAGTTTTCCTGGATTTCTATGTGTACACATACCATGTATGGTACACATAATGTCGACGTCCGGATCAACCATCCGTTGTTTGTCCATCTGTCTATCTGTCCGTCTGTCTGTCCGTAGACACTTGCTATCCGATTCGATTACTCAAGTATTTTTTATCGGATCCTGTTCAAATTTTATGTGCATGTTTATGATGACACACCCCTCACCTGTATAGTTTTTGGTATCGATAGGTTGATCGGTTTAGAAATGATTAACACTTTCCATCCATACCTGGTCATGTTCTATCCGATGCCATAACTCATGTATTTTTTGTCAGATTGTGTTCATATTTTATATGCAGGTTTATGACACATGGCTCGACTGTATATTTTTTGGTATAGATCGGTTGATCGGATTAGAAATAATTAACCCTTTCACACTCATTCCATCCAAAGCAATAAGTCAAATATGTTTCTTCTGATTTACCTCATATTTCTTACCAAGGTTTTCCTTAGCACACTCTTTATCTGTATGGATTTTGGTTTTGATTAATTTACCCTTATACTCTTGAACCAGGGTTATTTATTAACGAACAATCAATTAGGTGTGATGTCCTATATGAAGATTGTATTGCAATAGTTGCATTTAATATACTGCTATCAATAAATTATCATTGTGAATATCCAATATGCAATGTTTAGAGTACATTTGTTATACATATACCTGTAAGTCCAAAGCCATTTTTAAAGCTATATGGTGGTGGACAACTCTATTAGATATATAATGATAACATTCCCTCTTGCTTGTCCAGGCAGACAAACAGCACTGGCAATAATTGTTTATCAAAAAGTGATTGATGGAGCTTGCTGTAACTCTGAGAAGGCTGTCCGAATCTGGGTTCTGCAGTGTTCGTTTATTTTTATAAAGTCTCACAGTCCAATTTTTATGTGCTATTAATCTGTCTGATCTCACAGCTCACTGTACTGGCCTAAAGCTTATTAACTCCCACATAGGTCTCTGGTTTGTCCGATTGTGTTCATATTTTATATTCAGGTTTAATTATGATGACATTTGCCTCGCCTGTATAGTTTTTGGTTTTGATTGGTTGATCGGTTTAGAAATAATTTACTCTTTCTTACCGATTCAATAATTCAAATACTTTTCTTCTGATTTATCTCGTATGTCTTACCTAGGTTTTCCTTAGCACACTCTTCCTTTGTGTGGATTTTGGTCTTGATTAACTAACCCTTATACTCTTGAACCAGGGTTATAAATGAACATTCTACATGTATTTTGATAGTTTGATACCATTACTTACATGTAGGTATGATGCCCTGTATTGAAAATATGAAGATTTTATTGCAACAGTTGCATGTAATATAAAGATATCAATAAATTATCATGTGAACATCCAATATCCAGAATATATGAGAGTATATTTTATACATTTTGTCATTCCACATGAAATGAGTAATGACATATGCTACAGAGCTATGGCCAGTGGTTAGATGGAGACCAAGATAAACAGTGCTGATGGCTGGCTAATTATCCCCCGCCAAATTTAAAATTTGCGGGGGATATAGTAATGGGTTCCGTCCGTCCGTCTGTCTGTCCCGAATTTGTAAGTCATAACTTGAACAAATATCAACGGATTTAAAAGATTAGTGGTATATGAGTTCACCTGACCATTACCTAGAATGAGTTCGCAAGCTAGGTCTGGCCGGATATTTTTACCGGAGTTATTGGACTTTGTTTATTATTTTGGTCAAATTTACCAAATGGCAAATAGACGTCACAGGGCTCATTCCACAAATCTCAACAGATTTCAAAGATATTTGGTATATGAGTTCACCTGACCATTACCTAGAATGAGTTCGCAAGCCAGGTCCGGCCGGATATTTTTTACCGGAGTTATTGGACTTTGTTTATTATTTTTGACGAATTTACCAAATAGCAAATAGACGACGTCACAGGGCTCATTTCCACAAATCTCAATGGATTTCAAAGATATTTGGTATATGAGTTCACTTGACCAGTATCTAGAACGAGTTCGCAAACCAGACCCGGCCTGATATTTTCAGCAGAGTTATTGGACTTTGTTTATTTTTGTGTGTGCAAATGGACGACGTCACAGGGCTCATTACCACAAATGTCAACGGATTTCAAAGATTTTTGGTATATGAGTTCGGATATTTTCAGCAGAGTTATTGGACTTGTACAAATGGATGACGTCACATGGCTAATTTCCACAAATGTCTCCTAAAATGAGTTCGCAAGCCAGGCTTTTTAGCTCACCTGAGACGAAGTCTCCGGTGGAGCTATAGTCATCACTCCTCGTCCGTTGTCCGTCTGTCCGTCCGTCAAGAATCATCTTCTCAAGAACCGTAAGACTGAACAGGTTCATATTTGGTGTGGATGTTCCCTAGGTGATTCACATGAAGATTTGTTCAAATGAGGTCATCAGGTCAATTAGTTCAGAAAGCAGGGCCACAACTCTATTCCTTCATAGTAATTCTTAGAACGACATTTTTTCCAGAACTATAAGGCCCAATGGGTTCATATTTGGTGTGGATGTTCCCCAGGTGACTCACATTCAGATTTGTTCAAATGAGGTCACCAGGTTGATTAGTTGAGAAACCAGGGCCATAACTCATAGTAATTCTTAGAATTACTTCTTCTCAACAAATATTGGGCTGATTTAGCCTCATTTTCTGGGAAGTATCCTTATTATCAAATTTTGTTTTAGTTACTTTTTGACCTTTTCCCACTGTTCAGTTTCTATGTCCCCCTACTTTGCCGAAGATAAAATGCATAATTGAGGTGTTCAATGGGTGTGCATCACCAACTTCAACTGTAGAACTTCAATCCTAGGTTTCTATTGGCCGTTGAGGCCTAATCAGACCGAGGATGAATTGGTGATGCTGGCCTGCCTTTCCCAATAGTGTCATTAAATTCACCTTTTGGGGACCTTATTCTGCAAATGTCAGACAAACTAAATTCAGGCTTGGCGGTTTCATATTATTTTCTTAACCACCACTTATCCAAATGAAATCATACCAGGGACACATAAATCTTTTTTTTTAAGTTGTTAAATTGAAATCTTTGCTCAATTTAAAAAAAAAAGAATGAACAAAATTCAAATTTAAAATGAAAAAGAAAATTCAGAATTTTTTTTTCATTTAACCTTTTATTTTTTTTAGCTCACCTGAGACGAAGTCTCCGGTGGAGCTATAGTCATCACTCCTTGTATGTCCATCCATCCATCTGTCCATCCGTCAACAATTCTTTAAACTTCTTCTCCTCTTGAATCATAGGACCGAATGGGTTCATATTTGGTGTGGATGTTCCCTAGGCGACTCATATTCAGATTTGTTCAAATGAGGTCACTGGGTCAAATAGTTGCAAAGCCAGGGCCATAACTCTTTCCCTCCATACTAATTCTTTTAAACATCTCAAATACCATCAGGCCAAATGGGTTCATATTTGGTATGAAGGATCCTTGGATGACTGGGGTTCAGATTTGATCGAATGAGGTCACTGGATCAAAGTTGCGAAGCCAGGGCCATAACTCTTACCCTCCATAGTAATTCTTTTAAACCTCTTCTCAAATACCACCAGGCCAAATGGGTTTATATTTGGTATGAAGGATCCTTGGGTGACTGGGGTTCAGATTTGTTCAAATGAGGTCACTGGGTCAAATGTGGGCGGGTCCAGGGACATAACTCCAAAAAATATTTTTATTGGCTCTTTACTCAAGTTCACTGCTTCTGCCAACCTGGTTTCAAAAATAATATTTACTAAAATTCTTGACAGATCATCATTAATAAGAAGCATTTACTTTGGCTCTAATTGTATGTGGGGTATGCCTACACATGTCAAGTGAAATCTGACATTTTTATAAACATTCCCTGGAGATCTGTTAGAGGTCATTAATTCCCAATTACAACAACAATCTATCATATGTATTGTTAAAATCTTTCATAAGGACTTTTAACACATCCACCACTTCACTAGAACATAATTGGCCAACTTGAAAAAGTGTTCTTTGAAAGAACCACCATGTCTATTTAGCTCAGATCAGTTGTGAGCAGTTGGTAATTTCGAGGTAGATATTCACCGATCTACATACATGAAGTCTCTCTAGCCACCTATCCTGTTTAGATTTACTTCTTTTAAAGTGATTATGAAAAGTTCTGACTGTTGTGGTCTCCAGAGTCCCAGTCTTATGAGTCTTTGCAGTCAGGTGAGCGACCCCACAGTCTTTGACTGTCTTTGTTGACAAAATCACACCTCTTGTTTAGCACATACTGAGAACGCAAACATTATTGAGAATGCACTTCCCCAACTGCACATTTCGGCGGGGGATACTGCCGTCTGCGACTGCTTGTTGCTTATCATATGTCAAATTTGATAAATTACATGAGACTCTTGTTTATCCTATTTTGAAATTTCATTACAGGCTGTCTGATAATGGACCCCTCACCTATATAATTGTCTTCTATATTCCATTGATATGCTTAGAAAATAATTAACCCTTTCCAAGGTTCCAACAGACTCATGCTATAATGCACATGGGCTCTTCCTCGTATGTCTTATTAGCTCAACTTTACTTTGTAAAGTTTGAGCTATTGCCATGGCTTTGTCGTCCGTGTGTGCGTGTAAGGCGTCAACAATGCAGTCTACATGTCGTAACTTCGGTAGGATCATTATGAAATTTGTCATAGCTGTTGACATCAACATTTAGACCAGAATGATTAATTTTGGGGTCATTTGGTAAAAAAAAACATGGCCGCCAGTGGCCATGTTGCATTTCAAAATTCAATCCATTAGCACGGGCTACAGGGCGTACTGTTTGTCTGATCGTCATGAAATTTGTCATGGATGTTAATATTGACATGTAGATGGGAACGAGTAATTTTGGGGTCATATGGCCAAAAAACATGGCCGCCAGCAGCCATCTTGGATTTTACTCTTTGTATGACTAAATTCTTTAGCACGGGCTACATGTCGTACTTTTAGTCTGATCATCATAAAAATTTGTCAAGAATGTTAATAATGGCATGTAGATGGGAACGAGTCATTTCGGGGTCATTCGGCCAAAAAACATGGCCGCCAGCAGGCATCTTTGATTTCACTCTTTGTATGACTAAATCCTTTAGCACGGGCTACGGGTCGTACCTTTAGTCCGATCATCATAAAATTTGTCATGGCTGTTGAAATTGGAATGTAGATGGGAACGAGTCATTTTGGGGTCATTCGGACAAAAAACATGGCCACCAGCGGCCATCTTGGATTTCAAAATTCAATCCATTAGCACGGGCCACAGGTCGTACTGTTTGTCTGATCATCATGAAATTTGTCATGGATGTTAATATTGACATGTAGATGGGAACGAGTAATTTTGGGGTCATTCGGCCAAAAAACATGGCGGCCAGCAGCCATCTTGGATTTTACTCTTTGTATGACTAAATTCTTTAGCACGGGCTACAGGTCGTACCTTTAGTCTTATCATCATAACATTTGTCATGAATGTTAATAATGAGATGTAGATGGGAACGAGTCATTTTGGGGTCATTCGGCCAAAAAACATGGGCGCTAGCAGCCATCTTGGATTTTACTCTTTGTATGACTAAATCCTTTAGCACGGGCTACAGGTCGTACCTTTAGTCTTATCATCATAAAATTTGTCATGGCTGTTGAAATTGGAATGTAGATGGGAACGAGTCATTTTGGGGTCATTCGGACAAAAAACATGGTCGCCAGCAGCCATCTTGGATTTTACTCTTTGTATGACTAAATCCTTTAGCACGAGCTACAGGTTGTACCTTTAGTCTGATCATCATAAAATTTGTCATGGCTGTTGAAATTGGAATGTAGATGGGAACGAGTCATTTTGGGGTCATTCGGACAAAAAACATGGCCGCCAGCGGCCATCTTGGATTTTACTCTTTGTATGACTAAATTCTTTAGCACGGGCTACAGGTCGTACCTTTAGTCTGATCATCATAAAATTTGTCATGGATATTAACAATGTCATGTAGGTGGGAACGAGTCATTTTGGGGTCATTCGGCCAAAAAACATGGTCGCCAGCAGCCATCTTGGATTTTACTCTTTGTATGACTAAATCCTTTAGCACGAGCTACAGGTTGTACCTTTAGTCTGATCATCATAAAATTTGTCATGGATGTTAACGATGACATGTAGATGGGAACGACTCATTTTGGGGTCATTCGGCCGAAAACATGGCCGCCAGCAGCCATCTTGGATTTTACTTTTCTCTTCATGTCTTTTAACTAGTATTAGACATTCAACTTTCCACATTCCTAATCGCTCCATTGACTGTAATACATTAAATTATTCCCTTTCCAAGTTGAGCTACAGTGTCATTGACACTTTCATCTTGGGTTATCTTCACACTATTCACTTTTATGGATTGTGGTATTGATTGATTAATTGATTTTTGAAAAATATATTAACCCTTCAGACACATTCTTTCGATATTACATTAAATAATGGCTAATAGCCAATATTATTTTTATTTGCAATTGGTTACACGCAGATAAATCTACATTATTGTTTGAATTATGCAGAAACATATTACATGAACCCTCTTGTTGAATCAGGTTCATTAGTTAATGAACACTCAATAAGACACCAATTGAATATGCTTACAGATTATAGGTGGTGCATTATTTTGGAAATCAATATGGCAGATGTTGTTAATATTGCCAGGAACCTTATTTTCCCATCTGTTCATATTGTCATGGTTGACTGAATTTTGGGGGGCCACATAGCGCTTAAAAGATTAACATTGAAGGTTATGTGTTTTAGTCTCCAAGCTACTTGTAAAATGTTGTTGTGTCTTGAAACCATTTGATTGAGTGCTACTTACTTTCCTTTATATGAACTATGGTAATCTTTTCGATTTAGGGGTCATATGGGGCCAGCAACCTCATCATATAATGGCTGTATAACATTATATAGATAAAACTTTTGTATTGTATAAACTACATGCATTTTTGACGTGTTTGATAAACAAATAACAACTGGGAAGAATGGGGGCAATGGGGGGGGGGGTCATTAAAGTTCAAATTAAATATGAGATGGAATCCCACATGTATTTCTAAGCAGTCTGACTTGTCAACTAATTATAATTTCTCTTTAGAAGTGAATGAGATTTGAATAGCTGGTAGGTCAAAAGTGGCAGAGATAGATATTTAATAGTTTTGCTTCCAATGAGTTAACTTCAACTTATAAACATATCCTCAGAAATAACTAAACCATTGGATCTCACATAGAGAGGTCCTTGGATGAATAAGGACAGAGTTATTAGATTTAAAACACACCCCCTCTGCAACCCCAAATACTTGAACCCCTTCTTACGACAAATTGTTTGAGCTATTGAATTCAAGATGGTGTTGATATATGGATACATGTGATCATATCTTTGATAAATTATCAGTTATGGCTAATTGCTATCGCCGGGGTATGGGTTAAACATCTGCCGATCGTGATCGGCCTCTCGTTAGCTCAACTTGACGAAGATTGAGTTATTGCCATGGGTTGTTGTCCATTGTCTGTCCCTGCGTACTTCCGTGATCCATCAATAACTTCCTTCAGCCCACCCTACAGGCCACATCCCTCATCCGATAATCACCAAACGTCATAAGGATATACGTGGTGACCTCTTGACAGCAACCGTCGATTCCCCCTCCCCCCACATTTAAAAAATGGCCATCTTGGGATTTTAAATTTGAATCCACCGACACTCTGCAGCCCACATTTATTGGAGAAATTTATTCAAAATTTACAGGCATTTTTATGATTGCCTCCATATGAGAGAAACCTAAAACATGGCCACCGGTAGCTATCTCGGATTAACTATTTACCTGACTAAATTTCACACCCTATAAACTAAAATCGTCCTTTCAGTGGATAGTCGTCACCCGAGAGGCAACATAGCCTCTAGGAGACGAGTCATCTTCACAAGAAACCGAGAAAGTTGATTGTTGAGAGCCGGCCATCGTTTCTCAGTTGAGCACAGATCGAAACAAAGAGCCATGCATGATACCAAGAGGCAAACGCTTAAAGTGTTCTGTTTGTGGCTTAAAACTTGTGTCTAAGTATACTTCAAACTCAGAGGAAGATCAATACAAATTTCAAAGACAAATAGATGAAATTATATGAACTGCTAGCACAATAAGTGACTTATATCTAAGACGTATTTGAGGTATTTGACTCAGAAAATAATGTTTAATATTTATGATAGTATAGATGGTCATTTCACATCGACTGAAATTGAGAGTAATATTTGAGTTCCTTAACTTTGGCAGCGATGTCAAAATATATGAAAATGAAACTTGTGCTAGAAATAGTTGTTTAACTAATGCACAATGTGTGGAGTCCAGTTGTGTGGAATTAAAATTTAATTTACGTGTCAACACATTTGTTCTGTTTCTGTGCCGGTGTTTCCTCTCAGAGACTTCCTGTTCGTCGCATGAGAACCAAATGGTTCTATGTCCATTTTGGCGTGAAAATGAGTTATGGGTATCATTGGAATCGGATGAGAATTTTCTATCGAATGAACCAAACATACTTTACCCTAAATGTACCGTTCGTTCGTAAAACGCAGTGCATTTAGGCGCTATGTCCATAACGAACAAATTCGTCCGAGCAAAAAGGTTCTATCTCCTTAGCCAATGAAAATGACGATATACAAAAATTGACGAATGGCTGCTATGAAAAATATGCGATAATATACAATGATGTAAACAGGCATTTCTCACGATTTGTTCATATCACTTTCATTCTATATATGTTAATCTTACGCAGATATGACCCTGCTACCAATTTACATATTTTTCTACTCATTGCTTATCGTTTAACCCCGTACCGCGGCTTGTTTTAGTCGGTATATGGAGATAGAACCCTTTTGCCCTGAAATAATATGCAGCAAAAATCCATGCCACTGCATAACGTTGCGGGAGATAGAACGTTCTTGCTCTGGCAATTCCTACCCTAGTTCGTCCTCCTCTCTTATTTCGATATATTTAGTATTATATACATGTATATTATTTATGACTATATATTAAATTGAACTAATACAAAAATAGTATGGTTATCGTATATATAGTGTACTTATATTCCCAAAGTTCATGCAAAGTCCCCAAGCACGCAAACATAGCCATGTATAGGGACGCCGGAATGTTTAGTTTATGGGGTTTTGGGTCTTCCTGTTCGAATTTGCTAACATGAAAATAGTCATGGTTGTAACATATTTTTGCGGGATATGCATTGTACACCCACATGACACATGTACGTTCATATATAACATATTAGGTTATAATCAGAAATGTTCAACCAGGCAGAAAAATGGGACCACTTCTATTTAAGCCTCATCTGATATTGCGTATGAAATAGAAACTCGTCTGATATTTAGAAGTTAAACATACTTATTCTGTTCAATATTGGTCAAATAGACGGCGAAAGATGTATTGGAGAAAGAACCTGAAAGGCGAGTTCTAGCCAAAATCGAACGAAACGAAGTTTGTTTATCTCCATTTTAATTCATTCCATCAGAAAAAAGATAAAAACTATAAATGTGTCATTTAATTAACCAAATGTATGAAAAGTCGGATAGGAAATGCATTCAGGAAATTAGAGACAACCTATTTGTCACCCCAGTTCCAATGGAAAGGGGTCTCGGTTGTCTAACGTGTAATGTTTATGAATCCAAGCCAATATACCTCTCTGCGCTGGAGGTACGACGCGTGACTCCCGTTCTTAGCGAATTTGGGACCAGCTTGTCCGAGGGAGCTACTGGTCATGCACTCGCACACGGTAGGTGGTTTGTCTGTGAAAATATCCCAGTAATTTCTCTTCTCTACGAACGCGATATAACCCTGACCGCCGAAATCGACAATAAAAACACAAAATAAATAAATGTTCACGTGGAATTACATGATTTGTCAACATATACACAATAAATATAGACTTTCTACAACAGTACACACCTGCATGTTGCCTTGCATGATTGTGTAGACAGTAGACGAGATAAGTCATATCATCCATTGGTAAGACCAAGTGCAACCAATGGTTATGCTCTTTCATGTTGCAAGAGGTTGTAGAAATCCGACCCAATTAAGAAATAACCCGTGTGTGAGTTAGGTCTTTGCGGAGTTGAAGTTTATTGAGGTAAGCTTAAAGGTACTCAACCCGTAAAGAGGGTCCCCATCTCAACAGATTCCAACAACAACAATCCGATCAGAGGGTCCTATATTACTATTTCTTTGGCTTTGGGGGTAAAAAATATTTGATTCGAGTCGAGGAACCCATCAAACAAAGCTCAGAGTTATTAGATATTGATTTTTGAAAATTCTTATGTTCTCGAGATGAGTACTTATAACTGCCGTCAATTTGGTAACATGCTCGAGATTTTACGCCAAAATTCTATTCAAACAGACAAGGATGGATAACTCTATAATCAAGTGGTAATAATTGACTACGTACTGGGCCAGGAAGAATTCCCGATAATGAAAAATAATAGATTTCTAAAATCGATATCTAACAAATCTGAGCTTTGATGGGTGACTTCCTCGACTCGAATAAAATATTTTTGACCCCCGAAGCCATTGAAATAGTAATTGAGAGGAGTTTTATCGGGTTGAGTACCTTTAACATTGAACAGCAGAAGTGAGCAGACTCATGATCTGCATCAGGTTCTAGCTACGGTTAAGACAAAAAAAGCTGCCGGCGGAGAAGGTCAAGGACATACGAAGTATGATGCGATGGATGCCCGCAATCGACAAGGAGTTATATGATGAAATTTTTTCGCAAATAACTCTCTAAAATTGTAAAAGTACAGTAGCACAATGATATTTGCATCTTTACTCTTTTCGAATGATTGTTCCTGTAGAAATAACTTTTATCAAATGAACATGAAGACTTTAGCATGGTACACGTTAACAAACAATAACATAAGTGGGTCCAGAATCACACCATCCGATAATATGAGATAAGATCAATGTTATTTATAGTCGGATATGTACAACGATATAAAACACACATTGTTGTACATGCATATCCGACTAAAAATAAAATTAATCTTATCTCATCTGATGTTGTAATTTTGGACCCATTTATGTTATTGTTTGTTAAAGTGTACCAAGAGTGTAGACAAGATCTGAAAACTGAGTTGTTCCAAGTGATTAAAATCTATGCCGCGAGTTTACACACATGAGAGCCATTGTGACTTTAAGTTTAAAATATTATTATTATTATTGTGATGTGGTGTTAGTTCGGGATTGCTAAGAAAATATTATTTGCCGAATATCATGTAAATTGTTCATTGAAGTCAAGAAGTCATTGCATTTACTCTCATGTGTTGAGTTCTTTCCAAACTGGACACTTTTCCACTAAGATATTAACACAGATGTGTCTCAGAATATAAGTTTTCAATAATGTCTTCAATGGGTATATATTTTAATCATAGCCAAAATGTGCCAACGTTAAAGTCCTTGTGTCCCTTTATGTCAGTTTTGCCATGTTTTAAATGTGTAACTTTAAAACCCAGTCAGGGTGTTTTAATTTGTGTCTGTTTCTGATGCGCATAATTTGCAGAAGTTTGCTTTATAAGATTTTTCGTTGCACGGTCTCACCCGAATGAGGCGTGAGCAGCTGCTCTCGTACCTTGACAACATATTACCAATTGAAATGGGTGTTATATCGGCCTCGTTTTTAAAAAGGAAATTAAATAGTATTATGCCGTTTGGCCGTTACCGAGTTAAAATAAAATAATCTTGTTCCCAAGTTTATTGAATGATTGTGTGGAATTAGAGCAGTGTACAACGAGTTAACTTTGTCAAGGTTCGAGTTGACTGCATGTAACACTTAAGTTAATTTTAACAGTGTATGAAACACAATATTGTTTTATTTAAAAGAAAACGTTCTGTTATAACGATCGTTATTGTCTTATTCGATTCAACAATTTCCCTGCGTGAGAAGGAATACCTTAATATAAGATATTTATTAACCACACAAGCAAACGTCCAATGTGACAGACTCGTAAAGGCATCGTGTCCCGGAGATCATGCACCATTTTGCACACACTGCCAAAAATTACTTTCTATGGAAATCAAGTGTTTTTCTGTGTCCATCATATTTAAGTTGTCTCATCCCAGTGAGGATGATAGGGTCCAACGTCGCGTGCGAGGGTTTCATATCCGCGATTTGAGACCATGTCACCCCACTGTGCTGAGACAACGATGTTGTCAAATGATTGGTTTATCTAGATTTTTGTGGCGGAATCTGTACTGATTTCCGATCGTCAGTAACTTCGATCGTTTTACCGACATTTAAAAGCTTTAAGAATTTTCGCCTGTTGTTAAGTTTTCGACTATAAAATCCTCGTTTGATATCTTCCTAGAAATCAACAATATATAATATGTGTGTAACAGACACGCTACAACATACCTTGCAACGAACCTAAATTAATCGTAAGCAAATGCAAGAACACGAACCCGCAGTACTGACCACTTACCAGTACCTTTGTTGAACCCTTTAGTCCACACCAAAATATGCAGTTCCGGTGAGCCATAACGTTCTATCTCCGAGTGCTTTTTAGCCCGGAGACAAAGTGGCAGTTTTGTCCAAACACGTTTTCACGTTTTTCACGAAAACTCTTTGGTTTTAGGTATTAATATTTCACATGGAATCACGTTGTGATATATTGTAACCGTTTAACTCAACTACAACAACATTACAGCTATTTAAGTTTGAAGAATCGGATCATGAATCTTCAACATCGATTTCCCACAAAACGTGCCAATGGGACATAGAACCCTTTGGTTCTCATGCGACGCCTGTTGTCTCTCGGAGGACGACTATTAACCAGGACGGACCTGACTACAAGCATACTAGGACTAGTCTATTGGAACAAGACGGCTGTCAATCAAGACTAGACGACTATCTGCTGAGAGGACAAGATTTAGTTTAGCAATATTGGCTGCGGAAATGTAAAAATGTGCATTTGTGGCATGTGAAAATCAAGTTAGAAACGTGCAATATGATGCGAACCGGACGTAAAAGGCATTTTACATGGTATAATCGAAAGTTTACCGGGAGTTCAATACACTCCTGTTGGAGCACCACGCTTTGAAATCGGGCTCGTATGTCGAGAAAACACAGGAAACAGGGGACAAACGCTAAGCGTGGCTTTCAATGGGATATTACGGCATCCAAAACATGTCTTAAAATAAGACATCGTATAGTTTGAAAAATGGGCTTTTGATCGCAAACGTGACGTGTTTTTAGCACGGAAATAGGAGGTTTAACCTTGATTTACGAGAGAACTAGACACTGAAACGTAATTAGTACGAAAATGTAGCGGAACATACCCCTCATCGAGGCAGATTGGCACCCGGGCTGGGATTTTTACACAATTGGAGGGAAAAACGAACATATACGTACCGTAGTCAGTCTGAGGCGAGCGACTTTTATTTATGACTGATTACAGCAAACCAGCGTTCACTTCCGTCCACACACAGTGGGATCCACGTCTCTATATGCATATGTAATATAAGTACGTCCGTTTTTAGCCATTCGACCAACGCCATATAGAATGGAGGTCCCTATATAGATAGGCCGTGTGCGCCACCATAGCTTGGCTATGGACCCAGACTCATATAGGTAGGAAATTGAGACGGGCCACTATGGACAGCCCATGTATCCAGGCTGATTTAGTTATGACCTTATCCAACAGTTATGACCTTAATTATTACCAGGCATTTATATGTAACACATGAACCCATCCCATTAATGTACATGATTGTTACATGACTATCTAGGTTGTAATCACAGCCACGCATACGCCATGGACCCATGTGGACACCACATGTAGTGTAATTACACAGGTGCCTGTAGTAATGAACTCATGACATGTACCCAGGTCTATACGGCAAATCAATAGAACCATCCCTAAATAGTATATCATCGGTCCAGGCCCCTTTCTATATGACATGGACACAGTAGTTAAGACACGTCATTTGAGGCAATTCCATAAATATAGGTCACGAATCAAGATAACTATGGGTTGGTAATGGGCCCATGGCAGCCCATGTAAATGGGCACCGGTTCCAAAAGGTAGTTCATGGTATCTCAGTCTGAAATATATAGCCATGCATGCTCATATACGAGCTCCTATTAGACCAGGCTGTGGCGGAGGTAGGTGCCACCGGAGAGCGCAGAAATTGCGACTGGTATTTTCTGATAGGTATTCTCCAGGGGCATTATGACATTGGAGGGGATCTGCTGGGGCATATATAGAGATACTACAGCCTGTTTACCATTTTTTTCTCTCAAAATTTGCCGAAGATATTTTAATTCACTAAAAAATACATATAAATTCACAAGTTAGGTTTAGAAACATATTGCAAGCGTTTTTATATTTCACAAAGTCTTATCTATAAGTTCAATAAAGAACGGATAGTTTTATTTCAGGCAAAATATATATTTTGCTAAAAAATCTTATCTATTTCATGAAAAATATCGAAATTTTCAAAATTTTGCCCACACATAAGATGCGATAACTTCTAAACAAAATAGACTAAGACTCTGAATGTGCTTTAAAAACCCGACACAAAGATTATGCTATAATACGTACTAAGACCCAATGTGCAATCAGTTTAGTTGAGATATTAAGAAATATTTCCCCTACCCAAAAATTTCAGATTTTTTCGAGATTTTTCAAAAAATTACAAAAAGTGAATTGTTTGGCGAAATATTGGACCACTGGGTATGTTTTTACGAATTTCATTCGCAAATAGATGTATTCAAGTGTAAACAATCCACATCTTACACACTTTAGGAATAGATATGCCTAATTATTAAAAAAAACCTCAACTTGTATTGGTTTTCAACCAGTCAAACCAAATTCCTACCATATTGCTGTAAAATGCATCGTAGTTTCACAATTTCAATAGCACGTATATCCTAATGCATCAGTATTCGACATGACTAATTTGAAAAATATTGAATAAAATAAAATTAAAACAAACGTTTACTTCGCCTTCCTTCCTAATCATACGCGGGGAAAGTCATTACCACAAAACATTTTCTCTTGGTTCTCGGTCTGCATAATATTACTGCCAGTAATTTACTGGCCAAAAGAAACCTATACAGGTAGCAACTCATTTAGGCCATTGCATTGATTACAATTTAGTATGCGAGATCGAGACCACACAGGCTGAAAAGGCACAGCTACTTGCAAGTGGGACATTGCCATTAAAACCATCACATAAAAAGCAAACTGTTCTGACATACTTTTGGGTTGACAACTTTGAAATGAACTTGGAGACACAAACTGGACATGGGGCTCTTAATTCCACCCACATTGTAGCTCTACAAGAGGGGTCCCATCTTCCCTTATATTTAAAACAAACAGTTATGTTTGACAGAAAGAACAACAAAAGTTGAACATGAAACAAGCGGAGCAATTGGACATAATTGTGGCTCAAAAACGTTCACCTTCCATGGTTGGAGTTGATTTAATCAACGAGTCATTTCCAATGAAACCTATGCAAATGCGTATGTTCTCTGTATCATTGTTAGGCAAATAAATACTAAAGATGAGACTGTGATAAGATATGCAGGGTGGCATATCTAGACCGACAACATTCTTCATCAGAAGGTCCAAAGAAAACAGTTTTAACATACCTACATCCCATCTAAGGTCACCAATTTCAGAACAATCGAGCACTATATGGTATATCTTCAGAAACTCGCCATAGAAGTTAACATGTTAGTGTGATCCTGAATGTCGGTGCAGCAATTATTGCATACAACTTGGTTTGAATTTCTCAGAACGCTTCAATAATGTTGTTATCCATTTGGGAGATTTCCATTTCATTAAGGAGATATTTTTTTTAATTCTGGTTTTGAGGACATTGTGTTTCAAGCAGTTGTTTGCTCTTCATGGAGGTTGAATGGTGTTTTGTCTGTAATCATTATAACCAATGTTGGACTGTTCATAGTGCATTGTCGGAAGCAATAGAAAAGCTACTATTTGACAGATTCTTGTTGGAGCATGATACCCAGATACCAGAAGTCTTAGTTCAGTCAGTCAGGGATTTCATATATTACCCAACATCAGTTCAATATGTTGATTTCATTTGCAAATACAAATTGTTCAAACAAGACATTCGGCACTGGAAGTTCGGTGAAACTGCACTATTTTAATTCACTAAAAAATACATATAAATTCACAAGTTAGGTTTAGAAACATATTGCAAGCGTTTTTATATTTCACAAAGTCTTATCTATAAGTTCAATAAAGAACGGATAGTTTTATTTCAGGCAAAATATATTTTTTGCTAAAAAATCTTATCTATTTCATGAAAAATATCGAAATTTTCAAAATTTTGCCCACACATAAGATGCGATAACTTCTAAACAAAATAGACTAAGACTCTGAATGTGCTTTAAAAACCCGACACAAAGATTATGCTATAATACGTACTAAGACCCAATGTGCAATCAGTTTAGTTGAGATATTAAGAAATATTTCCCCTACCCAAAAATTTCAGATTTTTTCGAGATTTTTCAAAAAATTACAAAAAGTGAATTGTTTGGCGAAATATTGGACCACTGGGTATGTTTTTACGAATTTCATTCGCAAATAGATGTATTCAAGTGTAAACAATCCACATCTTACACACTTTAGGAATAGATATGCCTAATTATTAAAAAAAACCTCAACTTGTATTGGTTTTCAACCAGTCAAACCAAATTCCTACCATATTGCTGTAAAATGCATCGTAGTTTCACAATTTCAATAGCACGTATATCCTAATGCATCAGTATTCGACATGACTAATTTGAAAAATATTGAATAAAATAAAATTAAAACAAACGTTTACTTCGCCTTCCTTCCTAATCATACGCGGGGAAAGTCATTACCACAAAACATTTTCTCTTGGTTCTCGGTCTGCATAATATTACTGCCAGTAATTTACTGGCCAAAAGAAACCTATACAGGTAGCAACTCATTTAGGCCATTGCATTGATTACAATTTAGTATGCGAGATCGAGACCGCACAGGCTGAAAAGGCACAGCTACTTGCAAGTGGGACATTGCCATTAAAACCATCACATAAAAAGCAAACTGTTCTGACATACTTTTGGGTTGACAACTTTGAAATGAACTTGGAGACACAAACTGGACATGGGGCTCTTAATTCCACCCACATTGTAGCTCTACAAGAGGGGTCCCCTCTTCCCTTATATTTAAAACAAACAGTTATGTTTGACAGAAAGAACAACAAAAGTTGAACATGAAACAAGCGGAGCAATTGGACATAATTGTGGCTCAAAAACGTTCACCTTCCATGGTTGGAGTTGATTTAATCAACGAGTCATTTCCAATGAAACCTATGCAAATGCGTATGTTCTCTGTATCATTGTTAGGCAAATAAATACTAAAGATGAGACTGTGATAAGATATGCAGGGTGGCATATCTAGACCGACAACATTCTTCATCAGAAGGTCCAAATAAAACAGTTTTAACATACCTACCTCCCATCTAAGGTCACCAATTTCAGAACAATCGAGCACTATATGGTATATCTTCAGAAACTCGCCATAGAAGTTAACATGTTAGTGTGATCCTGAATGTCGGTGCAGCAATTATTGCATACAACTTGGTTTGAATTTCTCAGAACGCTTCAATAATGTTGTTATCCATTTGGGAGATTTCCATTTCATTAAGGAGATATTTTTTTTAATTTTGGTTTTGAGGACATTGTGTTTCAAGCAGTTGTTTGCTCTCCATGGAGGTTGAATGGTGTTTTGTCTGTAATCATTATAACCAATGTTGGACTGTTCATAGTGCATTGTCGGAAGCAATAGAAAAGCTACTATTTGACAGATTCTTGTTGGAGCATGATACCCAGATACCAGAAGTCTTAGTTCAGTCAGTCAGGGATTTCATATATTACCCAACATCAGTTCAATATGTTGATTTCATTTGCAAATACAAATTGTTCAAACAAGACATTCGGCACTGGAAGTTCGGTGAAACTGCACAGTTCTGGCTCACTCTGAATTTAGACCTGATTGAGGTTCAACACTTGGCACACCACACAGTACAAGAATATATATTTGATTTGCGCCTATTTTGTTGGGAATATTATGTTCCATTATATTTTGCAATGATGAAGACAAATTATGCAAGATATGGGTCGCATTATGTTGAAGTACTGAAGCACACTGAAAGCTTGTATACTGGTTTGAAGAAACATCAGTGTGAAAAGGGGATGTCGGTACAAGTTCAAGATAACGTTCCTTTAAGAGTGGCGATAGACCAGAGAGGCGAGCAATCTTTGAACAGGAAAGCCAAAACAGCCGTGGAATCAAAAGTTTGCTTCAGATAGTAATTTGAAGTGGACATTAAATCGCCCAGAACAAGCTAAGAATACATAAGCACTTTTGAAATTAGCCAACGTAGATAATCACAGTTCCAAATATAAACCGCTGCGGCCATATCAAATTTTGAAATCGGAGAAACACGTGTCAGATTTTTTTAAGGTTTGAAAACCGATTACATTAATCCTTTCAATAAAGATCTTGAGAAAACGTTACTCTCCCATTTAAGTTCTGGTATCCCCCTTCCATTGCAAGTTTCAGAGGAAATTTTCTCGAAAACAACAATTGGAGCGGAAGCATATAACTTTTTCAAACAAGATCGTCTCAAAGGCAGTTTCCATGACCCAATATCTATAACAAACTTGAAATTATTTTCAAGAGTAAATAGGAGAGTATATATTTTGATAAAGCTCTCGCGTACCCTTTATGCCCGTTCCCCTTAGCCTAGCAAACGTTGATGGCACACGCAGAGTTACTGCTAAATGTAAACTACAAAAATTCAATTCTGTCTTATTCACATACACATATTCTACACACAAAATAGTCACTACCTTGTAAACTAGTGTTTCAACATTTAGTGTTGACATGATGGCACGTATTCACATGCTCGTTCTATTGCCCGATACATATGAAGAAGTTGCATGGAGTTCTTGCAATCACTGCCTTCGGGTTACACAATACTAGTCATTGTTGTTGATATACATAACAAGAGCAAATCAGCCGAAAGGAGTATAAAAAGGGCTATTCTGACAAAGTTATACCACAGTCAAAGATTCCAATAAACTTTAATGATTTTCTGAAAAATGGTGAAAATAGACAACGTTTAATCTCTTTGATCGAGGATGTTATAGTTGCCAACCGATGTAAGGCCCTACGTATTCATCATTGTAAAGAAATATATATTTCGACAGAAAACACTTGAATGCACATTAGCTCGTTGGTGGTGACAGTAGAAGAAACTTGTAAGTAACCAGGAGGATGCTGACACAAAATTAATTTTGCATTGCATACATGCCCTAGAGTTATTTCTTGACAATAATTTTGTTCTGTTATCACCATCGGCAGATGTAGATATACTGGTAATAATGTTAAAAGTGCTGGGTGGATCAGGTTTACCTTATATTATAGGAGCGGGATACATCGCAAGGGTATCAAGCTGGGTTGATTTTGAGCAAAGATAAAAAGAAAGCTGTGATTGGTTTCCATGCATTTACCGGTAATGACTACATCCCATCGTTCATTCGTAAAGGTAAAAGTGTATTCTGAGGCCTGTACTATAGATTTACAATTGCCGTGTTTGAACAAGTGTACAAGGTTATGTGGGGCACACAGAAGGTGTCGATTACCATAGACCTCCACTCTTATTCTTACAGTGAAAATGCGACTTCTTGCAACGCCTCTTTTACATGCATGGTCACCAATAAAATAATAGGTTTACCACATGTGACTTGATTGACCAATGAAAAAAAAATATTCCTCGGAGACACTCATTGATATGTTATCGCTAGTGCATGGATAATCCGTGTTCAATTGTATTAGTGGTAATCGGTATCCTTTAAATAATAGCTCAGTGAGTACGCCGCAACCGTTCGTGCATTGTGGTATATGTCATCAATGGTTATCGTCTGTTCAAACAATTCAAGTTTTAAGATGTATATCAATTTCTAGTTGGGTTGTCATGCAAAATCGCTGGAGTATTATATTGAATACCATTCTGATCAAACCCAATCACCCATCGGTAATGAGCACACGGGTATAATCTACTCTATTACAATACAGTGGTCTATTGCACTTCACGCCTCCTGTGTACCTCCCATAACCTTGTACACCTGTTCAAACACGGCAATTGTAAATCTATAGTACAGGCCCCTGGAAGGCATTGGAGAATTGCGACAATTTTATTGGGACATTTATTACATTAGGACATTCAAGGACTCTTTGAAAGTAAGGTTGCAGAAGAGCTTGGGGAATACGCATATTTACTTCATGGGTGTCGCCACAAAATGGTCAATGATGCTCGAAAGCAACAACTTGAAAGAGAATGTTTTTGGGCCAAAACAAAGCTATTGACATTTCATTGTTACCACCACGTAATGCATCATTGAAGTTATGCAAACATTGTTGCAAGAATTTGGCGGTTAGCAGGCAGGAGGCAAGTGGAAATACCCCCTTTGTACAATAATGGTTGGGCGGAAGATTTCCAAATTAAATGGATCGAAGAGGCGTTCCCTGATGATATATAGGGTTTCCTAATGGATTGTTACCTCGATGTGTCTCACGGAGACAGTGCCATTTAAAACAGTGATAATCTAACACAGTGTATGGTGTCGCCTGTCGGTGCCATTTAAAACAGTGATAATCTAACACAGTGTATGGTGTCGCCTGTCCATTATAGATGTACCCTGTATCACATACCATTAGTGTTTCTTTTTCTTTTGTTTTGTGTTGTCATGCACACCAGTTCAATTAAGATGATCTGTTGCATTTCAGTTGAGTATTTTAATTACGTTTGTTGTTTCTGGCAGAGCAGCATGCACTCATCCCATTCGTTGTATCGTGTCAATATAAGTAAAATGTCGAGGAGATAGGAAGTGGATACCTTCCTGTTTATTCAGGACTTGGTTATAAGTCGTAATGAGTGCAAATGCATCACCCAATTAACAGTATATGAATTACGGCAAGCTATCGTATATTTGATCAATTTTGATATCAAAGTCGGCTGCACAATTTTAACTTGTAGGCATTTATGATTGGAAAACACCCTAAATGGGCGCTTTTTAAAAACAAACAAGGCATATATATTCCTAAAGTTTGTGCGTTGTGGTGTGTATACACTTGATATATATACTTACGAAGACGATTGGTAAAATCATACCCAGTTGTCTAATATTTGTTTTGTCTTCATTTTTATGAAAAATCTAGAAAAATCGTGAATTTTGGGTCGGGGAAACATTGAGAAATCGCCCCACTACTCGAATTGGAATTTCACATTGAGTCTTATTACATCGTATAGCATATCCGTTCTTTATTAAACTTATAGACAAGAGATTTTTCAATATAAAAACGCTTGGAATTTATTTCCAAACCCAATTTGTGAATTTATATTTATTTTATAATGAATTAAAATATTTTAGGCAAATTTTGAGAGAAAGAATTGGTAAACAGGCTGTGGTATCTCTATGGCCCAGCAGATCGCTGATCACCTCCAGTGTCATAATGCCCCGAGAGAATACCTATCAGGAAATACCAGCCGCAATTTCTGCGCTCTCCGGTGGCACCTACCTCGCCACAGCCTGGTCTATAAGACTTGTAAATGACTTATTACCATGTATTGACATATATGTAGTTTTGGCATGGATAGGAAGGTCACGCAGTTAGTTCCTACGTATAGCAACTAGTATGCGGATGCTAACACACCGTGATAGAGTGTTCTGCATGGATGCCATTGTCAAATGTAGTGCGAATGTCGGATTTTTTTTAAGTCGAACACTAACAACAACTATTACAATTGTTTCACCATAAAGTGATAATGACGTAGTTTATATAAGGATTAACTGTCATGTGGACTGTTTTTTTTATGGAGATGTAACCGTGAGGTAAGTGGTCATAACTTGTGTGACAATATGACAGTTAATCCTTATATTTATATACATTTAGCGAAAAAGCCACTTTTGTAAATGTATTTAAATCGAAAAGTGTATCGTGACAAAACCAGCCCAAAATATCCCACAGCACCCTTGGCAAAAGTTAACAGGAACAATTGAAATCCGACGATTTATTAAGTCAATCCTGCGCGAATCCAAATGCGCCCAAAACATTACGCGTTCGTCTTTCCAAACCCAAATGACGTATCGATGTTGTTATGAGCTGACGTATCGATGTTGTTATGA
The DNA here is from genome assembly GCA_032622095.1 of Siphonodentalium dalli. Lineage (NCBI taxonomy): Eukaryota > Metazoa > Mollusca > Scaphopoda > Gadilida > Siphonodentaliidae > Siphonodentalium > Siphonodentalium dalli. The sequence goes on from CP136065.1 coordinate 206,497,151, forward strand.
GCTGTTGCGCATTCACCGAGAATTAATTGCAACTAGCCACGTGGGCGCCGACCAATCAGAATTCTGGATTTAGTGATGACAACACTTAGTATGTAAATATATTAGTTTGTCAAAACTACCATAATATCAGTCAGCTCGGCATTTTTCGATTTCGGGTATGTCCATAGCAACCGCTACCGCACATGTAAGTAAGAGATATGGTAATTTTCCAGCCAGATCCACTCTAACAACATCTAATATTATTTTCACCATAAAAATGCTGCATGACGTAGTTTAGATTGTTAAAACTGCCATACTATCAGTCATAGTTGTATTTCTTCGATGTCGGATAGTTGCCTAGCAACCGTTGCCAAGGAATGACCTGCCGCGATGTCTACACATCTGAAAATGATTTAATAGTGTATAAGGAACATATGTGCCAAGTGTTATTGTGTTATCACCATTTTCACAATTGTTACGCCAAACGCCAGGATTAATATTATGTGGTATTATTGCCTTTCATACACTTGAAGCCATGGCGTACGTTTTAGGGGGTAGTGTTATGTTTCCGGCTATAACATCTTAAGGGATGGCGATGGTTCGATATATCTTATCACTTTCCTTTTCTGAATTAACCACTGTTCTTGTATAATGGTTCATATTTTAGCTCATTGTCGTCTAAATATCTTTACTCGCCCTCTTTTATTAGGAAAATTTTGAATCACCATGCGATTTATATGCTCTCTTCGGCAATACATGTCATCACAATTATGGAATATCGACTTTTGGCAAGCTATGGCATCAATTACGCATATCTATCGACACTTGCTCCATGGCGGACGGGTATGTGTGAATATTGAGTCCGTAAATTAGCCTACATAATTATGACTGCATTCACATATGGTCTGATTGAATTTCGTCAGAATTTGCACCATTACGAAAAATCATCATAAACATCTTCTTAGTAATCCCTGAAAAAAAATCAGCTTTCCCCGAATGTTTTGCCCTTCTGAAACCAAATGTGCCTGGACTAAAACGGCCATACATGCAGACCGTTTGTTGATCTTGTTATCTGAACATTTCCCATCAATGAATAGGATCCTACTGCATCAACTTTTCGTGTGTCTGTCGTGTGCTAATTTCTAATGAACATCCGTCCGCGCGAATAATATAATCAATTTCAATATATTCTTTTATCACTGAATGGGCGAATCTAATTAGTAATCAAATAGGGTTATAATTAAGCTAAATATTTCCATGCAATGCCCGCGATTCGCAATAAACTATATGTATAAAGTAAAGTAAAACGAGTGCGTTTCCAAATACACCTCGGAAAAAAAATATTGTCAAGAATTCACCCGCATGATGTTCATCTTGGGGGAAGAGTTGCCAAATTGTGAGAAATTCTCTCGGAAAAAGTTAATACTGATCTACAAGATAAACTTGATATACATGTATGTAATTGGTGGCATTCTGCGTATATTTTGAGTCCTTCTGGACAAGAAATATGCTTTAGATAGCTGCTGACGGACCATCGTTCCGAAAAATAGAACATTTTCTTCCCCCGAAAAAAATATACAAGATAGTGATTATCATTGCGTCTGGCGGTCGTCGGTTCGAATACCCTTAACATCCCTCCAAATGAGTAATAGACCATTCGAATGTATAATTTTTTAGCTCACATGAGGCGAAGTCTCCGGTTGAGCTATAGTCATCACTCCTCGCCCGTCGTCCGTCCGTCAAGAATAGTCCTCTTCTCCATAACTATAAGATCAAATGGGTTAATATTTGCTGTGGATGTTCCCTAGGGGACTCACATTCAGAGTTGTTCAAATGAGGTCACCAGGTCAATTAGTTGCGAAACCAGGGCCATAATTCTATTCCACCATAGTAATTTATAGAACGACTTCTTATCAAGAACAATTGGGCAGATTTAGCTAATATTTGGATGTAACTTGGGTGACTGGGGTTCAGATTTGTTCAAATGGGGTCATTGGGTCAAATAGGGGCCGAACCAGGGACTTAACTCTTAAAAAAATATAAATATATTTTTAAATTAAATCCTTGCTCAATTAAAAAAATATTAAAACAAATTTAAACAAAAAAATTAAACTAATTTAAACTCAGATTTAACTCCATGGTCAAATTTTTTTTTCCTAACATGTTAAACACATTGAAAATCTAATGCCATTACCATTCTGAGGTTATGCCCCCTGGCCCTTCACTCAAGTTCACTGCTTATACCCCCCTGGTCCCAAAACTAATATTTACTCAATTTCTTGACAGAGAATCATTAATAAAAAGCATTACTTTGGTTCCAACTGTATGCCTACACACGTCAAGTGAAATCTGACATTATATCTATAAACATTCCCTGGAGATCTGCTAGAGGTCATCAATTCCTAATTACAACAACAATATATCATTTATTTTTGTTCAAATCTCTCAATAGGACATTTAACACTCTCACACCCACCACCCCACAAGAGAACATATTTGGCACTGCCAACTATACTATTTCAGTTCAGATAGGGTCACCAGGTCAAATAAGGGAAAGGTCAAGAGCATACTTTCCCTCTATAGTAACCCTTAAAAAAGTCTTCTTTGACAGAATCACCAGGTCTATTTAGATCACATTTAATATTGAGGCTCCTTTGGTGATCGTGTTTCAGATTTGTTCAAGCAGGGTCACCAGGTCAAAAATGTGCAAGGCCAGGTACAATACTCTCCATAGTAATTCATGATATGTCTTCTTTGCAAGAGCCAAATTGCCTATTTTACTTATATTTGGTACTAGCAGGGTTACCCGGCGTTGCCCAGGTTAAAGTGATGTGAAACCCTCTGCATGCTGTGGATATTTGGTGGGAATAGAGGATACTCTTGGTCAAAGTGTTACGCGTATTCTCATAAATTGTATATCAAAATAGCATCACAAAGCATGATTCTTAAACATGGAATATAAGTAGTGGCTCACCTCGTCAATTGTCATTTTGTTTATCGTGATTAATCTGTTCCACCAATAAAGAAGTATTTATTCATTTATAACTGCGTATACGTGAGACGTTATGACATGAAACATGAACATCATAAACACATTAGTTCGCAAAATTAAAAGACGACATATAGAGATGTATCAACCAATCTAGTTGGTTAGACTAAGATTTTGAGGACACCAGTCCTGGCTATCACATCTCCATGAAGATACAGATGTTTTAAAGATATGCCCAGGTGCTCCTCTGTTCATGGCGCTATATATTGGCGAAATATTCTCAGTTTAAAAGAAATTTTGCTATGCATGTATATCAGCAACATATGCATGACACAGAGCGAGATTTTGAGTGATTTATTGTAAAATATATTTGTGGAAACAATATTGAATGGAACAGACTCAAATGTTTTATAATATATATATATGATCCATTCTAATAATTATGCAATCCTCTCACGGTTCGAGGTCTCCAAGTTTGCAAATAATATGTGTATATCTGAAATAAAATGATACATATACGTTTAATGCTTTCTTCTATGTATCATATTTGCTAACTCATTATACGTTTTTAACACGCACGATTTGATTCCTCGTATCATTTGAGAAGAACATGTATGAATTTGATGGTAACTGGCACTAAATATATTTTGTTATCAGTTTTGGTGACCCTCCCATCCCTATTTCAGACTGAAGCGGGGCCACCTTTGTCATCATTAAGCCACACACTTAGACTCATTATGGCAATACATATATATATATACAATTGGGGGAAATTGGCGAATATACAAATTCGTATCAAATTTAGGACCCCCCATATCTCTCGCCCAAACGGCACCAATTTGGCGTATCTAAACAACAAGATTAGATCCCTCATATCATGGCGAAGAATATGTATCAATTTGGTGGAAATCTGCGCTAAAAAAACTGTTTGTCTTTTTGTGTGTCCCTCTCACTCTGTATGCATCACTGACTCGAATGGCCACACTTGTGATACCAAACAATTAGACTCCTGGTATCATGAAAATGATTATTTATAAGTTTGGTGCTAATCGGCGTCTAAACACAGTTTGATCAAATTTAGTGCCCACCCCAATCTCTCACCAAAACCGCACCAATATGGCGTCTGTCAATCAGATGATTAGACTCCTCGTATCATGGATAAGAATGTGTATCACTTTGCTGGAAATTGGCGCTAAAAATATTGCGTATCAATTTTGGTGCCCCTCTGCCTTTCAGTACACCCCTGACTCGAATGACGCCACTTTTGACAGAATTAAGCCACACCATTAGACTCCTCATACCACGGGGATGATATTGTATAGTGTGTGGTGGCAATCGGCGACTGAACCCATTGTTATCAAATTTAGAGCACCCACAATCTTTCATCCAAACGACAGCAGTTTGGCGTCTTTAAATCACATAATTAGATTACTTGTATCATGGAGAAGAATATATATAAATTTGGTGGAAATCGGCGCTAAAATTAGTTTTATCAATTTTGGCCCCCTCCCCTTCCGCGCATCCCTGTCACGAACGGCGCCACTTTTGACATATTTAATACACACCATCATATCATGGGAATGATTATATATAAGTTTCGTGGCAATCGGCGACAAAAAAATTGTTCTGCCCCTACCCTTTCTGCCCTGACAACAACGGCGTCACTTTCTAATTCGCACCATTATCTTTATCGTAAAAAGTTACCCCTAGTAGACCCCTTTGGTGCCATCTGGAGCGCCATTTTGACATATTTAAACCACATTATTAGATTCCTTATAGCACGGTAATGATTATATAAAAGTTTCGTGGAAATCGGCGACAAAAATATTTCTGCCCCTCCCCATTTTCTGCCCCTGACAACAACGGCGTCACTTTAGACCATTCTAACCCGCACCATTATCTTTCTCGTAAAAAGTTACCCCTAGTAGACCCTTTTTGTGCCATCTAGATGGTCCCCTGTGAATTTCTATAGAACACAGACAGACAGACATTAGCAAATATAGATATAGATGAAATGACCTTGGGTGACAGGAATTCAGATTTGTGAAAATGGGATCACAACATCAAGGGCAGAGCCAGGGACATAACTATTTCACTCCATAGTAATTCTTAAAACATTGTTTGCAAGAACTAGTTGGCTTAGTTAGCATGGAATATTATGTTCTTGTTTCACTGTTATTCAGATTGGTTCACCAGGTCAAATAGGGGCAAAGCGAAGGACTGTTTCCCTCCATAATGATTCTTAATATGCTTCCTTCACAAGAACCATCAAGTCTATTTTACTGATATTTAGTATGGAGGGTTCTTTGATGACTGGGATTCAAATTTATTCACATGGGGTCACCAGGTTAAATAGGGCGGGACCAGGGAAATAACTACTTATCTCTATAGTAATTCTTAAAATGTTTTCTCAAGAGAGGTTGGACAATTTAGCTTACATATATTATGGATGGTCCTTTGGTGACTGAGATTCAGATTTGTTAAAATGAGGCCAACATGTCAAGAAATGGCGGGGCTGCAGGGATTTACCACTTTCTGTCTAAAACATCATTGATATATCAAACTCATTAAAACATCTAACCACCTGACTGAATAATCTGACATACCGCGTTTAGGGTCCATGGATAATTGGGCTTCAAATATGTCTAAATGGTTTTAAAAAATTGTGAGATTGGAAATTTCCAACAATTGAGAAAGTTTGAGGTGTTGGTTGTGAAATTCCAACTTAAGTGACTAAGGGAGGTGCGCGAAATAGTAGCTGGTCGATAAAATGTTTTACCTAGAAGAAATTTAGACTAAGTTGGTTTGTATACCATTTTGAAGAGGATGGCAGCCAAAATGGCGGCCGGTAGTGAATTTGTTTACGTTTTTTACTAGTATTTTTAAGATAAGATTTTGCTGTTTGGAACTGGTTGAGAATTGTGACTTTATTTTGTATTTAGCATGTTAAATGACATTTGAAGCAATGAAATATGCCATTCATGGGGTCCCAACCCTTTCCGATCACTCAAAAATTCGATTTTACAGAACGCGGTATAACGTATCACAAAGTATCACCATTGGGATTCTAGTCATATTTCATCAAGAAATTGGAAGAACTGCGCAATGTAAGTGATGCTTTCTATCTTTTATGGATATTCCAACTCAAATGTACCAAAATTGTCACTTTGGCTCAAAATGGCTGCCAAAATGGTGACCAATATATGAAAAATGGTAAATATTGTCCCAGCGTACCATGCAACTGCTTACAAGTTGTGGTTGACGGACGCAATTGACTATTCTGTATTATATACATTGAATACTAACATTTCTCGCAAAAAGTCACTGTTCAGGTTTGAACCATTTTTAAAAAGTAAAATGGATCTAACTTTGGTATCAAAGGTGTTCATTGTTTGGATATGTGCTAACTGTGTCACACTGAGGTGTTTTAGACAATATTGCTCAAGATGGCTTGCAAAATGGCAACCGAATTTGGTAATATGTTGATTTGTCACATATTTTTCGAACATTAGTCACTGCTGTTCCGAAAAGGTAGCAGATTGTGACTCACTTGGTTATTAAACATGCTACTTTGTCAACTAAATGTTCTATTCTGGTTGTCCCAGTACCCTAAGAGGCACGAACAGTTCATTTAAGGGATGCATTATGGATTTTGCCGAAAACTTCTTTTGGGATTCTTTTGTGATTTGTCATGCCTCATAACGTACTGGGACAACCAGAATATAACAATTGGTTGTCAGTTGATTAAGTAGCATGTTTAATAACCAAGTGAGTCACAATTTGCAACCTTTTCGGAACAGCTTAGAATAATGCTCGGAATAAATGTTACAAATCAACTTTTTACCAAATTTGGTTGCCATTTTGCAAGCCATCTTGAGTAATTTTGTCTAAATCTCCTCAGTGTCACATATTTAAGATATATCAAAATAAAAAGCACATTTGATACCAAAGATAGTTCCATTTTACTTGAAAAAATGTTGCAAACCTGAAAAGTGATTTTTTTGCCGATTTTGATGCCAAGTTTGTGATAAAAAAAAATCCCATAATTCTGGTAATTCCAGTTGTTAAAATAGTAAAAATTAATCAAGGTGCATCATAAATGTTAGTATTCAATGTATATAAGACAGAATAGTCAATTTTATTCAACAACCACAACTTATAAGCGGTTGCATGGCACGCTGGTGCAATATTTACCATTTTTCATATATTGGCCGCCATTTTGGCAGCCATTTTGAGCCAAAGTGACAATTTTGATACCATTGAGTCGGAATATCCATAAGAAATAGAATGCGTCACTTACATTGCACAGTCCTTCCAATTTCTTGATGAAATGTGACTATAATCCCAATGGTGATTTTTTTGTGAAATGTTACACCGCATTCTGTAAACTCGATTTTTTTGAATGACCGGAAGGTGTGGGGACCCCACTGATGGCATATTTATTTCCCCGATGGTCAGTTAACATGCTAAATACAACATAAAGTCACAATTCTCAACCAGTTCCAAACAGCAGAAACTTATCTTAAAGATATCAGTAAAAAATTCCACTTCCCGTCGACATTTTGGCTGCCATCTTTGGCGGTGAGTTCCAATTTTGGCATAAAAATGTGGCGTTATGTCTTAGCTTCACAAAAATGTATACATATGTATACAGATGACAAGATATTCTCACTATAATTGCATCAAATTGCAACAAAACTGACTCAACGGGAAATGACAGCCATTTTGGACGCCATCTTGAATTACAAAAAATGCTGAAAGAGGATTTTAGCGGATTTTGGATATGTTATAGAGTATATCTTCCTCTTCAAAATGATATATAAACCAACTTAGTCCGAATTTATTCTAGGTTGACCCTAAAATTTGAGTTTATCGACCAGACTAAAAGGATTTACAAACTTGGGAGTCCGGTCGGGAGGGGACCCGTTATGAACTGGAGAGGGGATGGGGTGATCAATAGTGTACAGTTGGTAATTTCAAGGTGAATATTCACCGATCTACATACACGAAGCCTCTCTAGCCACATGTCCTGTTTAGAACTACTTCGTTTAAAGTGATTATGACATGTTCTGACTGTTATGGTCTCCAGAGTCCCAGTCTTTTCAGCCTTTGTAGTCATGTGAGCTACCCCACAGACATTGACTGTCTTGTATAACCGAGTGGAAGAATCCATTCAGTATATAGAAAGGGTTAAAGTCGTAGCCCGGCCACTGTAAATATGAACAACAGTTTCTAACTTTAGTGTGTATTTCATAATAGTAGTTCATATTAAACGGACATGGTTCATGCGAACCTCCAATTTTTTTTCTACGTAATTTGGAGCAACGGGTACGATAGGTCGATAAATAAACGAACTATTGATATATCGGCTTCATATGTTCTGAAAAAACTCTTGCAAAAGTCGCAGCCATTATTCAGCCGTTTTTAACTTTTCGCCAGAAGTCAGATAACGCTTTTTATTGCTACCATATCAGGAATAGATTACTACGGAACGCTCTTTTCTGTTCCAAGTCGCGCAAATGCCGGTTTTTTGTTTGGGACCCAAACACCGTATTCACAGTTGTATTTTTCATTACTTCAAATATTAGTTCAAATATTTATCGACCTATTTTATACTGAGAATAATTCAAAAGCGAATAATATTATGTGTATGTTGGAGCCCAAACCGCCATGTGGCTTTAATCACATATACAAATATGGTAAATAAAAACGATCCAACATTTGTTTCCGTCAAGCATAAGATCAAATATACACCAGTTGTTGGCAAAAGCCGATGACCATATACACACATGAGGTAGCACACTGACTCCTTGTGTGTTGAAAGCTGACACATGCATGTTTACCATAAACATCACTCGTAACTGGGTAAACATATTGTAAAATCTCTTACTTCACAGAACGCAACATAACATGAGCCACAATTTATGAAGGCAATATCAATCCTGAAAATTTGGCAAAATCATCATTTCAGTTAAAATAAACACGGTTCCGGTTCGTTGCCACGAATGTAGCTTCTCCTGGGCTTCAATCGCTTAGCGCACAATCCCATTGTTGCAATCTTTCCCTGATTTTTGGTAAAGCACACCAATTCCCAAGGCTGGCGAAGGAATAGTTCAGTGATTATCCCATTGTTAGGCACACGCAACTCATAACAGACAAATCGCACGGGCGCTTCAAAGTGGGACCAGTCCGTGTTGTTTCTGACATATCTATTCACACTCAACGGCGATCAGTTCATGTTAATCACGTTGTTGGGCGTGGCTAACCGGCTATTGTGTCCAATCGCGGCCAGCGCACGGATTGTGCGTCATGGTCAAAACACGCTCATCGGCACATTTCTAGTTGATTGCATTACGTGGGATCAATTGTGCTCTAAGTCGGTCAGAGCACGCGAATAGTTCTTTACCAGAATAAATGTCGTCTTCGACTCGATTGATTCTGATAAAGAACAATACTCAATACTACAATGTGCTCTAACCCTTACTTATACTTCGCACACATACCGACGCTTGTTCATGTTGCAGAAGGCGTCAAACATCATATACTGAGAATATGGGGTGGAGAACAGCATACCCATGCAATTTTGACTGCCACCATCGGGCTCGCCATCCGAGGTATCCCATTCAATCCATGGGATAGTGGCACTCCTCGTCCAGTCTAGCATAACATTATTCGTGCCCAAGTCCTTGCCGTCTATCCACAAGTCAGCTGTAAAATGAAGCATGTATGTATTACCTATTTGCATCTACCTTGGTAAATCCACATGTAGTGGTACGGTACATATCACATGGTAAATCCACATGTAGTGGTACGGTACATATAACATGGTAAATCCACATGTAGTGGTACGGTATATATCACATGGTAAATCCACATGTAGTGGTACGGTACATATCACATTAAAGATGCATTATCCGAATTAACGCTCCTAAATTAATATTTCGCTGGCTTCCGGGGTAAAAGATATTTGCTTCGAGTCGAGGAATCCACCCATCAAAGCTCAAGAGTGATCAGATATCGATTTTTGACGCTTGTTACTTCTCGAGATGTGCAATTGTTGTGGCCCAGAAAAAACGTCGTCAAACGGACGGTTTCGGACAAAATTGCAGATGAAGATGGCTAACCCTAAAATCAAGTGATAATATATACGGCCAAATTACGTGATACTCAAGTGATAATACGGCTATATTTCTTTGAACAAAATGTTGATAAATAACACGTTGTGGGAAATTTGATACCATAGTTGACAGTGGTTAGCATTATTTTGTTGCAATTAATTCATTCTGATAACTGAAGCGTATTTTGAAGAAATTTTGTTGTTGTATCTCAATGATATGGGGACCGTCTGATCGGATTGAGTACCTTTAACCCATCAGAGTGATTGCCAAACCAGTTCATACTATACTAAGAAGACGGCAATTCATGTATCGTCGGTCGCGATCAGAAAAGTCGTAAAACTATGTTGGTTTGAACTTTTTCATTGTTGATTCGGAATCTACGGTCCCAATTATTACCAATGGTAAACTATTATCCTGCATGGCAATTATTGTCCAACGAAAAATCTTTTTAGATATGTGACAAATTTTCGTATTTCCGATTGTGTATAATCCTAATTCATAAACGTTGCAAAAATTATACATTTATGAACTAGAATAATTTAACGTTTCCGCCGTTTAATAAATCACGTATTTAAGAATCATGGCGAGTCGTAATAAATCTTCCAGCGTCTAGCTTTCGTCACATGCTTAGTACAATTTCCCCGAATTGTTGATCAGTTGAATTTAACACAATCACTACCCTGAATGGTTGTTCTGCCGATTTCAACCTCAGCATAACATGTTGCTCAGAAAGAGAGACAACTTTATTTTCGTATTTCGTCACATGCTTGCTACAATTGTCCCGAACTGTTGCTCAGTTGAATTTAACACAATCACTACCCTGAATGGTTGTTCTGCCGATTTCAACCTCAGCATAACATGTTGCTCAGAAAGAGAGACAACTTTATTTTCGTATTTCGTCACATGCTTGCTACAATTGTCCCGAACTGTTGCTCAGTTGAATTTAACACAATCACTACCCTGAAAGGTTGTTCTGTCGATTTCAACCTCAGCATAACATGTTGCTCAGAAAGAGAGACAACTTTATTTTCGTATTTCGTCACATGCTTAGTACAATTTACCCGAATTGTTTCTCAGTTGAATTTAACACAATCACTACCCTGAATGGTTGTTCTGCCGATTTCAACCTCTGCATAACATGTTGCTCAGAAAGAGAGAGAACTTTATTTTCGTATTTCGTCATGCTTACTACACTTGTCCCGAACTGTTGCTCAGTTGAATTTAACACAATCACTACCCTTAATGGTTGTTCCGCTGATTTCAACCTCAACATATTAATTTGTTGCTCAGAAAGATAGACAACTTTATTTTCGTATTTCGTCACATGCTTGCTACAATTACCCCGGACGATTGATCACTTGACTTGAACCCCTGTACTACCCTGGATGGTTGCTCTTTTTTAGTTCAGCATAACGTGTTGCTCAGACGGAGACATTTCTTGTTCGATATAGCACAAAGCACCAAGCACGAATGTTTTCTCAGTTGAGTTTAACATCAGAATAACGTGTTTCTCAGAGAGAACATATTTATGGTGTCACGTAAAATTGTCGACATGGTAATACGTTAAAGTGTCTCCAGTATTCTCGTTGAGAGCCCATTGTCACCATAATCGGTTCAAAATCGGTCTCAATCTGACGAATTGACATTCTGGTAGGTAAATATAATGACACACTTACTGGTAATTAAATACAATTACACACTTACTGGTGAGTAAATACAATCACAAACTTACTGGTGAGTAAATACTAAATACAATTGCACACTTACTGGTGAGTAAATACAATTTACACACTTACTGGTAATTAAATACAAAGGCACACTTACTGGTAAGTAAATACAACGACACACTTACTATAGAGTAAATCAATTACACACTTACTGGTAATTAAATACAAATATACACTTACTGGTAATTAAACACAATTAAACACTTACTGGTGAGTAAATACAATTTACACACTTACTGGTAATTAAATACAATGGCATACTTACTGGTAAGTAAATACAATGACACACTTACTGGTAACTAAATACAATTACACACTTACTGGGAGATGTATAGCCCTGTTCAGCCAAAATCGGCTCCAAGTCGGTCAGCATCTGACGATTTGTTATGGTAATGAGATGAGCTCCGTCGTCCCCACATTTGTTCCGAGCGGTGTCGCCGGTTACGAACGTAGAAGGAGTGAATTTCAGGAAGCGTGTCTGGCCATCCAGAATATATTTTGAATATCCGGGAGGACCTGTGTAGACATAATGACACACACCAATTGAATCATAATGAGCAGTATAATTCGCGGACTACTGTAAAACACTTGTTTTTCACTTATTTAGCCACGATACTAACGTTATTTGTCGATAACATTAAAGGTACTCAACCCGATAAAACTCCTCTCAATTACTATTTCAATGGCTTCGGGGGTCAAAAATATTTGATTCGAGTCGAGGAAGTCACCCATCAAAGCTCAGATTTGTTAGATATCGATTTTAGAAATCTATTATTTTTCATTATCGGGAATTCTTCCTGGCCCAGTACGTAGTCAATTATTACCACTTGATTATAGAGTTATCCATCCTTGTCTGTTTGAATAGAATTTTGGCGTAAAATCTCGAGCATGTTACCAAATTGACGGCAGTTATAAGTACTCATCTCGAGAACATAAGAATTTTCAAAAATCAATATCTAATAACTCTGAGCTTTGTTTGATGGGTTCCTCGACTCGAATCAAATATTTTTTACCCCCAAAGCCAAAGAAATAGTAATATAGGACCCTCTGATCGGATTGTTGTTGTTGGAATCTGTTGAGATGGGGACCCTCTTTACGGGTTGAGTACCTTTAATCGATGTCGGTCACTCTTACATATAGGACCGACCCGCGCTAATATGCATTTCCACGCGCGTTCCGATCAGTACCAGCAGGTAATAAACAACTAATTATATAGAGTTACGCTTCCTCAATTTGTGTAGGGAAACCCGACTCAGCATAAAAAAAAAAGTCTGGCTGCTGATTGGTTGATTATCTTTGAGGGAAAAGTCCCTGATCGGGAATAGAAACCCATAACCTACATTCATAAAATGGCGATCATTTATGCTTGGATGGCCAGGAAGAGTCAGGTCGGGTCCCGAAGTTATGGAATGGGTCTAAATATTTTTATGCTGCTGATTTTGTCCAGTAAATGGGGGTAGTTGTGGAAATGCAAGATTATTGTTTTTAAAAAATACCGCAAAAGGCTTGTTTGTTGTTAGCTATACTGGTCTATCGGATAACGTTCAAAGGGGAAATTGACCACTTTAAGTTCAAATAGGCTTAACCCATAGCCGGCGGGACTTACAGTTAACACTGTCGCCGATGCAAAAATAATTAGTTGTTTGTAATCTATAGACCAAACATGATTAACGACCGATCAATACAAACGATGAAAGTGAAGTTTATCTTCAACTGGATGAGTAATTGACAGGTGTTCTCCCTAAGACGTAAGTGCTGATAACAAGGAATGTAGCAATGTTATTGCTATTGATCCATATTGGTGAACATTATTCGTTTTTTTAACAATATGATCATTCAAATATAAGAAATAATTCTTGTTTAGATTGATGTTATTAGTCTTAGCATTAGTTTTAACCGAATAGTTTGAAGACAAATCTAATATAAAGCGCTATACGCTATATAGAATTATATACACGGATTATAGAATTTGTACTCTGTTTGCGGTTCAAACTGCAACACCTTAATAAAAGAAAATAGAAATTTCTCAAATAACTCCAGTGGACAACTGAACATCATACGAAATTAATATCTCATTCTTATATAAGCAACTGAGCCACAGGCGTTCTTTGGTATGCATGTGACATATCGATGAGAGTGTGCATTCATAAACTTACAATCGATTACCGCACACAAGTATGCATTCCTAAACATGCCATCGATTACCATACATCAGTATGCATTCATAAACTTACAATTTAATTTTTTTTTTATTGGGATAAAAAACATTGATTAATACATCACAAAACTGTAATGACATAAATTTCATGAATGTTTTTAGTACAATTAAGGTAAAGAAATTACATGACATATGAAGAAAATACTGTCATATAATATAATTCTTCCTCACATGGTTCTGCGATGAGTGTCTACTCGAAATAAAAGTTTGGAGGTAACCCATTTGTTTTGATTTTTTTTAATATTAAGCTATCATTTAACAGAATGACTTGTTATCACATGGGATGATGGTTATCTACCGATGTCTGCTTTTGACTTTTAATTTGTTTGATGGCAGTGGATAAACAATAGGCAATAGGAACCATGTTAGCCATACACAATGTAACAAAAGTCCATCTCTGACAACAACTCAGTGCGACCTGTCAGGAGTCCCCCTCTCTGATTTGCCAAGGGCTCGTCCAAGAGTGAAATTCGACAAGTTGCTAGGTTGTTGGAAGAGATGAACTCCTGCGACATACATGTATGTGGGCCTACATACAGTATTTTTGATTTATATTTATGAGTACAAATTGCCGTGGAACTGCCAGAAAACATATGTGAAAGAGAAGACCAGGAAAGTTTTTGTAATCATGATATTATTGTTCAAAAAATATTTTCTATCATATTCCATCTATCATGAAAAAGGATGTCTTTTTTCGATGCAAATTATTTTTGGCGAGGCTTGTTCTACTGTCATTTAATACATAAGCCATTCTTGAAATCCATTAAAAGTTGGATCTCTATTTATTTTTGCTGGAGAAAATATATCGTTTGAATAGTAGGAGGCAAATATGCCACAAGTTGTCTTGAGTGTTGTATGTGTCATATATTCCAAAATTCACAATTTCTGGTGAAATTTTCAATATCAGGTCACATTTTTCTTTATTTTTGTGTTGAAATTCAAGTAGAATAGATTTTGTAACTGTACAATCATAAAACAAGTGTAGTATGGTTTCTCTATCCGACTGACATAATGTACAAATGGCTGTTTATGACAGCTTCAGTTGAAACAGTTTTGCATTGGCATAGAGGATATTGCGGTTAATTTTGTACTGGAGTGATATGAGACTACTGTCATTAGTAAATGTGTAGATATTAGTATAGATTTTTTTCCAGTCTTCTTCGGAAAATATTTTATCAAGATTTTCGCCCACTTTTTCGGCGAAGCAGTTGGAATTGTGCAATAAATTTGAAAACATTTTGGATAAACTGTTTTGCATGTTTTTACACAATTCTTCAATGTTTCTAGATTATTATTTGTAATGGTATCAAGTCTCATATTCTCATTCACAAATGTTTCCATGCACGAGGTATGGCGGCTAACAGTCATTGATATGTGGTGAAAGGAATTTTAATAGTGTATCATTGACAAAATTCATCATAATTCAATAGGCCTGAGTTATCCTTCATGAGGCCATTCATATAATATATTTCATTTTCTATAAGGTTTCTATTGTAAAATAGCTTTTTGTTAATAAGAATCTTTGGATTGTAAAATAGAGGTTCACATCGAATGTCTGAAGGGGTTGTGGTGGGAAACTTTATGGAGGTTTGACCATGCTTGACGTACATCTTTCCTGAATGTGTTCATTTACTGCTTATCACATTTAGACCCTCGCTTCGATGATTCCATATGTGTGGGCATCCATAAGGCTCTATATCATCCATTATTAGATATTTCCATCCTGCGCTAGTATTTGGGTCTACAAGTTTTTGTATCCAAGTCATATGCAGGGAATTGCTGAAAAAGTTTAAATGGGGAAATTTCAGTCCACCCTCTTCAATACTATTTATTATAACATTCCTTGGTATCTTATCTTTGTTACCGGACCACACAAAATTGTAAGACAATTTGTTAAAATTGGTAGGGCAAGTGTTTTAACAACTGTTGTTTTTCCATATATGCTGAGGGATCTACAAGACCAGTCATTTAGTTGATTTTCTATTTTTTTTAAATTTTGTTTTATAATTATTTTCGAATAAATCAGTGTTGAATAAATTGAATTCTATACCAAGAATTGTAAAAGATTGGTTATGATTCCATATTGTTTTTGTTTTTGGTCAGTGTTCAACTCTTCAACACAACCCCTTTTTGTCCCAATCCATATAGCTTGTGTCTTGTCAAAGTTTACCTTCAAAACTGAAAGTTTGGCAAATGCACTGAAGGTATTGAGGGTAGTATTGAGAGATTTTTCGTCATCCTGGAGGAAGAGGTTTGTGTCATCTGCATATTGTGTCAATGAATATTCGGAATCATTAATTTTTATCCCATTGATGTCAGGATTAAATTTTATGCATACACTGAGTATTTCTACACATAGTATTAATAAATATGGAGACAAAGGATACCCCTCTCTCACGCCTCTAAGGATGTCTATGTTGTTGGATATATTACCATTATTTATCACGTAACTGTATATATTTGTGTAAAATGTTTTAATCCATTTTTTAATAGATGGTCCAAAATTAAAGAATTCTAGAATGTTTTGTATAAAATCCCATTCTAAAGAATCATATGCTTTTTCAAAATCTAATGTTGTTATAATTCCCGATAAATCATTCTGCTCACATTTTTGAATTAGGTAAAAAAATCAGTCTTGTTGCCTCCCCAATATATCGCCCAGACATAAACCCAAGCTGAGTACAACTTATAAGTTTTTCTAGGTATTTTTTCATTTTATTGGCAATAACTGCTGATGCTATTTTAGTGTCTACATTAAGGAGCGAGATGGGTCGCCAGTTTTTCAAGTAGTGTTTACACTTATTTGCTTTTGGGATACAGGTAATTACACCGCATCTCTGAGTTATAGAGAGTTCTTCATTTTCATATCCGTGATTTAGAGAGTTGATTATATCGATGGTTCTTAAATATTGTTTTACAATAATCGCTTTTGCTAAATTTCACAAAGAAACTCCTGACAGATCTTGAGAAAATCCATTTGAAATACCAGGAAATTTGGGAAAAACGTGCGTCTGACCCTTAACTGTATTTTTAAAGCAATACGAACAACTTTGGTCCCACTCACCGGTTACTTGTGTTGTTGTCGTCATCGTTGTTGTGGTGGTGATCGTTGTTGTTGTGGTGGTCGTAATTGTTGTGGTAGTGGTAATCGTGGTGGTATATGTAGTTGTCGTGGTCATCGTGGTCGTAGTTGTTGTGGTTGTCGTTGTTGTGGTGGTCGTCGTGGTCATCATCGTGGTCGTATATGTAGTTGTTGTGGTGGTCATCGTGGTCTTGGTTGTTGTGGTGGTTGTAGTTGTTGTGGTACCTGTACAAAGATATACTAGACACCTTTCGCATAATGGACGACAGATAATTATTGCGACGGTCGGACGGTCCAAAAACCTTTTCCCAGAAATGAAGACCATGAGTCCGTTTGTGAGACAATTGTACTTGTCACTCACAGTAAGGTGATTACGGGTCTTCGTGTCGTGATTAATTTGTACTTAATTATGCTGTTATCAGGTCATAGCTTAGCGCTTTGTGTTTCGCAAGATTTTCTCGTGTTTCACGACGACGAATGATTTGATTGTCACTAAAATATAAAAATTAAGGCCACATTGCGATCACAATTCAAGGAAATAATCTCAGAGTCATCTTCCACCTTGAGGAGCTGAGAAACGATTGCGACTTTATTACTATATGGTGCATTTGTGAGTTTAGTTGAAAATCCAAAACCTAAATCGTAACAACGGATAGGGAAGAAGAAAACGAATAGAAAGAACACAAATTATAATGACGGAGTACCAATGTTCGTAATAATTATCTGTTGTTCATTATGCGAAATGTGTCTATTATAGGGTATCAGCTTCATTTTGAAATACCACTCGGACAATTAGTTTGGTTGTACAGTAGCATGTAGCCATCACTTATTAACTTTAATTTTACGACTACGAAATGGTAAACATAGTCGTCACTCTATTCGTGAGTTGCGTAACAATTCGTTTTCTGCGCTTGCAGGCTATCGGATCCCATTCCCGGATAAACATTGTACACATGAAAGTGCAATATCATTTTCATCTTTATAAAACATTACATTAACTAGAATGAGACCGAACATCTTATGTACTGATTATATTGACTTGATTGCAAGCCGTTGGCTGGTTAATATTTAGTATCGTATTATGTGGATGCAAATTACACGATATACATATATACTGGGTGGCTGAAACTGACAGAATGTCGTCTAAGTTAATTGAGCATATATCTTCCCTAAATGTGTCAATCTGGTGATATCACTTGTTATGATGGTCTGCTGTTCGTATAATTTAGTACATACATGTATATCATACGGAGTGTGTCACCCATCCCCTGAATCCTGAATACCAGATAATTGGGGGGGGGGGGGGTAAATACTGAATGCGAGTTAACAGAGGGGGTGAATACCGAATGCCAGTTAAGAAAATAGACGTAATCGCCGACATCGGCTAAGTTAGCCTAAACCGAAACCCGGGCAGTGACAACTCCTGGCCAGTCTGTGGACTTTTGGCTCGTTTCTCAGATTATTCAAAAGACACAGATTTCGCACTTCATTACCATCTATTTTCATCACCTTTCTCAACCTTAGTTTTAGCGTATACAGGGTTCTTTTCAGCGGAATCGTGATTGGTTTCACTCTTATTTGAGGAATCTGCGAGATGTGGGTAAAACAAGGATTGTGGTCATAATGGCCGAAACGTTTGTCACACGGTCAAGGGTTTCAGCTCCATCGAATGGGGAAAACGTGTAAAAAATAATTGGTATGTTGGATCAAAGTATGTATAATTGGTATGTTTGTTGGATCAAAGTATGTATAATTGGTATGTTTGTTGGATCAAAGTATGTATAATTGGTATGTTTGTTTGATTAAAGTATGTATAATTGGTATGTTTGTTTGATCAAAGTATGTATAATTGGTATGTTTGTTTGATTAAAGTATGTATAATTGATATGTTTGTTGGATCAAAGTATGTATAATTGATATGTTTGTTGGATCAAAGTATGTATAATTGGTATGTTTGTTGGATCAAAGTATGTATAATTGATATGTTTGTTGGATCAAAGTATGTATAATTGGTATGTTTGTTTGATTAAAGTATGTATAATTGGTATGTTTGTTGGATTAAAGTATGTATAATTGGTATGTTTGTTTGATTAAAGTATGTATAATTGATATGTTTGTTGGATCAAAGTATGTATAATTGGTATGTTTGTTTGATTAAAGTATGTATAATTGGTATGTTTGTTTGATTAAAGTATGTATAATTGGTATGTTTGTTTGATTAAAGTATGTATAATTGGTATGTCTGTTTGATTAAAGTATGTATAATTGGTATGTTTGTTGGATCAAAGTATGTATAATTGATATGTTTGTTGGATCAAAGTATGTATAATTGGTATGTTTGTTTGATTAAAGTATGTATAATTGGTATGTTTGTTGGATCAAAGTATGTATAATTGATATGTTTGTTGGATCAAAGTATGTATAATTGGTATATTTGTTTGATTAAAGTATGTATAATTGGTATGTTTGTTGGATCAAAGTATGTATAATTGATATGTTTGTTGGATCAAAGTATGTATAATTGATATGTTTGTTTGATTAAAGTATGTATAATTGGTATGTTTGTTGGATCAAAGTATGTATAATTGGTATGTTTGTTGGATTAAAGTATGTATAATTGGTATGTTTGTTTGATTAAAGTATGTATAATTGATATGTTTGTTTGATTAAATTATGTATAATTGATATGTTTGTTGGATCAAAGTATGTATAATTGATATGTTTGTTGGATCAAAGTATGTATAATTGGTATGTTTGTTTGATTAAAGTATGTATAATTGGTATGTTTGTTGGATCAAAGTATGTATAATTGATATGTTTGTTGGATCAAAGTATGTATAATTGGTATGTTTGTTTGATTAAAGTATGTATAATTGGTATGTTTGTTGGATCAAAGTATGTATAATTGATATGTTTGTTGGATCAAAGTATGTATAATTGGTATGTTTGTTTGATTAAAGTATGTATAATTGGTATGTTTGTTGGATCAAAGTATGTATAATTGATATGTTTGTTGGATCAAAGTATGTATAATTGATATGTTTGTTTGATTAAAGTATGTATAATTGGTATGTTTGTTGGATTAAAGTATGTATAATTGGTATGTTTGTTTGATTAAAGTATGTATAATTGATATGTTTGTTTGATTAAAGTATGTATAATTGATATGTTTGTTGGATCAAAGTATGTATAATTGGTATGTTTGTTGGATCAAAGTATGTATAATTGGTATGTTTGTTGGATCAAAGTATGTATAATTGGTATGTTTGTTTGATTAAAGTATGTATAATTGGTATGTTTGTTGGATCAAAGTATGTATAATTGGTATGTTTGTTTGATTAAAGTATGTATAATTGGTATGTTTGTTGGATCAAAGTATGTATAATTGGTATGTTTGTTTGATTAAAGTATGTATAATTGTATGTTTGTTGGATCAAAGTATGTATAATTGGTATGTTTGTTTGATTAAAGTATGTATAATTGGTATGTTTGTTTGATCAAAGTATGTATAATTGGTATGTTTGTTTGATTAAAGTATGTATAATTGATATGTTTGTTGGATCAAAGTATGTATAATTGATATGTTTGTTGGATCAAAGTATGTATAATTGGTATGTTTGTTTGATTAAAGTATGTATAATTGGTATGTTTGTTGGATCAAAGTATGTATAATTGATATGTTTGTTGGATCAAAGTATGTATAATTGGTATGTTTGTTTGATTAAAGTATGTATAATTGATATGTTTGTTGGATCAAAGTATGTATAATTGGTATGTTTGTTTGATTAAAGTATGTATAATTGGTATGTTTGTTTGATTAAAGTATGTATAATTGGTATGTTTGTTGGATCAAAGTATGTATAATTGGTATGTTTGTTTGATTAAAGTATGTATAATTGGTATGTTTGTTGGATTAAAGTATGTATAATTGGTATGTTTGTTGGATCAAAGTATGTATAATTGGTATGTTTGTTTGATTAAAGTATGTATAATTGGTATGTTTGTTGGATCAAAGTATGTATAATTGGTATGTTTGTTTGATTAAAGTATGTATAATTGATATGTTTGTTGGATCAAAGTATGTATAATTGATATGTTTGTTGGATCAAAGTATGTATAATTGGTATGTTTGTTTGATTAAAGTATGTATAATTGGTATGTTTGTTGGATCAAAGTATGTATAATTGATATGTTTGTTGGATCAAAGTATGTATAATTGGTATGTTTGTTTGATTAAAGTATGTATAATTGGTATGTTTGTTGGATTAAAGTATGTATAATTGGTATGTTTGTTTGATTAAAGTATGTATAATTGGTATGTTTGTTGGATCAAAGTATGTATAATTGGTATGTTTGTTTGATTAAAGTATGTATAATTGTATGTTTGTTGGATCAAAGTATGTATAATTGGTATGTTTGTTGGATCAAAGTATGTATAATTGATATGTTTGTTTGATTAAAGTATGTATAATTGGTATGTTTGTTTGATTAAAGTATGTATAATTGATATGTTTGTTGGATCAAAGTATGTATAATTGATATGTTTGTTGGATCAAAGTATGTATAATTGGTATGTTTGTTTGATTAAAGTATGTATAATTGGTATGTTTGTTGGATTAAAGTATGTATAATTGGTATGTTTGTTTGATTAAAGTATGTATAATTGGTATGTTTGTTGGATCAAAGTATGTATAATTGATATGTTTGTTTGATTAAAGTATGTATAATTGATATGTTTGTTGGATCAAAGTATGTATAATTGATATGTTTGTTGGATCAAAGTATGTATAATTGGTATGTTTGTTGGATCAAAGTATGTATAATTGATATGTTTGTTTGATTAAAGTATGTATAATTGGTTTGTTTGTTTGATTAAAGTATGTACAATTGGTATGTTTGTTGGATCAAAGTATGTATAATTGATATGTTTGTTGGATCAAAGTATGTATAATTGGTATGTTTGTTTGATTAAAGTATGTATAATTGGTATGTTTGTTGGATTAAAGTATGTATAATTGGTATGTTTGTTTGATTAAAGTATGTATAATTGGTATGTTTGTTGGATCAAAGTATGTATAATTGGTATGTTTGTTGGATCAAAGTATGTATAATTGGTATGTTTGTTGGATCAAAGTATGTATAATTGGTATGTTTGTTTGATTAAAGTATGTATAATTGGTATGTTTGTTGGATCAAAGTGTGTATAATTGGTATGTTTGTTTGATTAAAGTATGTATAATTGGTATGTTTGTTGGATCAAAGTATGTATAATTGGTATGTTTGTTGGATCAAAGTATGTATAATTGATATGTTTGTTTGATTAAAGTATGTATAATTGATATGTTTGTTGGATCAAAGTATGTATAATTGATATGTTTGTTGGATCAAAGTATGTATAATTGGTATGTTTGTTGGATCAAAGTATGTATAATTGGTATGTTTGTTTGATTAAAGTATGTATAATTGGTATGTTTGTTGGATTAAAGTATGTATAATTGGTATGTTTGTTTGATTAAAGTATGTATAATTGGTATGTTTGTTGGATCAAAGTATGTATAATTGGTATGTTTGTTGGATCAAAGTATGTATAATTGGTATGTTTGTTGGATCAAAGTATGTATAATTGGTATGTTTGTTTGATTAAAGTATGTATAATTGGTATGTTTGTTGGATCAAAGTATGTATAATTGGTATGTTTGTTTGATTAAAGTATGTATAATTGGTATGTTTGTTGGATCAAAGTATGTATAATTGGTATGTTTGTTGGATCAAAGTATGTATAATTGGTATGTTTGTTGGATCAAAGTATGTATAATTGGTATGTTTGTTTGATTAAAGTATGTATAATTGGTATGTTTGTTGGATCAAAGTATGTATAATTGGTATGTTTGTTTGATTAAAGTATGTATAATTGGTATGTTTGTTGGATCAAAGTATGTATAATTGGTATGTTTGTTTGATTAAAGTATGTATAATTGGTATGTTTGTTGGATCAAATATGTATAATTGGTATGTTTGTTGGATCAAAGTATGTATAATTGGTATGTTTGTTGGATCAAATATGTATAATTGGTATGTTTGTTTGATTAAAGTATGTATAATTGGTATGTTTGTTTGATTAAAGTATGTATAATTGGTATGTTTGTTGGATCAAAGTATGTATAATTGATATGTTTGTTGGATCAAAGTATGTATAATTGGTATGTTTGTTGGATCAAATATGTATAATTGGTATGTTTGTTGGATCAAAGTATGTATAATTGGTATGTTTGTTTGATTAAAGTATGTATAATTGGTTTGTTTGATTAAAGTATGTATAATTGGTATGTTTGTTGGATCAAAGTATGTATAATTGGTATGTTTGTTTGATTAAAGTATGTATAATTGGTATGTTTGTTGGATCAAAGTATGTATAATTGGTTTGTTTGTTTGATTAAAGTATGTATAATTGGTATGTTTGTTTGATTAAAGTATGTATAATTGGTATGTTTGTTTGATTAAAGTATGTATAATTGGTATGTTTGTTTGATTAAAGTATGTATAATTTGTATGTTTGTTTGATTAAAGTATGTATAATTGGTATGTTTGTTTGATTACAGTATGTATAATTGGTATGTTTGTTTGATTAAAGTATGTATAATTGGTATGTTTGTTGGATCAAAGTATGTATAATTGGTATGTTTGTTTGATTAAAGTATGTATAATTGGTATGTTTGTTTGATTAAAGTATGTATAATTGGTATGTTTGTTTGATTAAAGTATGTATAATTGGTATGTTTGTTTGATTAAAGTATGTATAATTGGTATGTTTGTTTGATTAAAGTATGTATAATTGGTTTGTTTGTTTGATTAAAGTATGTATAATTGGTTTGTTTGTTTGATTAAAGTATGTATAATTGGTATGTTTGTTGGATCAAAGTATGTATAATTGGTATGTTTGTTTGATTAAAGTATGTATAATTGGTATGTTTGTTTGATTAAAGTATGTATAATTGGTATGTTTGTTTGATTAAAGTATGTATAATTGGTATGTTTGTTGGATCAAAGTATGTATAATTGGTATGTTTGTTTGATTAAAGTATGTATAATTGGTATGTTTGTTGGATCAAAGTATGTATAATTGGTATGTTTGTTTGATTAAAGTATGTATAATTGGTATGTTTGTTTGATAACGTATGTATAATTGGTAATGTTTGTTTGATCTAAGTATGTATAATTGGTATGTTTGTTTGATTAAAGTATGTATAATTGGTATGTTTGTTTGATTAAAGTATGTATAATTGGTATGTTTGTTTGATTAAAGTATGTATAATTGGTTTGTTTGTTTGATTAAAGTATGTATAATTGGTTTGTTTGTTTGATTAAAGTATGTATAATTGGTTGTTTGTTTGATTAAAGTGTATAATTGGTTTGTTGTTTGATCAAGATGTATATGGTATGTTTGTTTGATTAAAGTATGTATAATTGGTTGTTTGTTGATTAAAGTATGTATAATTGGTATGTTTGTTTGATTAAAGTATGTATAATTGGTTGTTTGTTTGATTAAAGTATGTATAATTGGTATGTTTGTTTGATTAAAGTATGTATAATTGGTATGTTTGTTTGATTAAAGTATGTATAATTGGTTTGTTTGTTGGATTAAGTATGTATATTGGTATGTTTGTTTGATTAAAGTATGTATAATTGGCTTGTTTGTTTGATTAAAGTATGTATAATTGGTATGTTTGTTGATTAAAGTATGTATAATTGGTATGTTTGTTTGATTAAAGTATGTATAATTGGTATGTTTGTTTGATTAAGTATGTATAATTGGTATGTTTGTTGGATTAAAGTATGTATAATTGGTATGTTTGTTTGATTAAGTATGTATAATTGGTATGTTTGTTTGATTAAGTATGTATAATTGGTATGTTTGTTGATAAAGTATGTATAATTGGTATGTTTGTTGGATTAAAGTATGTATAATTGGTATGTTTGTTTGATTAAGTATGTATAATTGGTATGTTTGTTTGATTAAAGTATGTATAATTGGTATGTTTGTTTGATTAAGTTGTATAATTGGTATGTTTGTTTGATTAAAGTATGTATATTGGTATGTTTGTTTGATAAAGTATGTATAATTGGTATGTTTGTTTGATTAAGTATGTATAATTGGTATGTTTGTTGGATTAAAGTATGTATAATTGGTATGTTTGTTTGATTAAAGTATGTATAATTGGTATGTTGTTTGATTAAGTATGTATAATTGGTATGTTTGTTTGATGAAAGTATGTATAATTGGTATGTTTGTTGATAAGTATGTATAATGGTTGTTTTGTTTGATTAAAGTATGTATAATTGGTAGTTTGTTGATAAAGTAGTATAATTGGTATGTTTGTTTGATTAAGTATGTATATTGGTATGTTTGTTGATTAAGTAGTATAATTGGTTGGTTTGTTTGATAAAGTATGTATAATTGGTATGTTTGTTTGATTAAAGTATGTAATTGGTTGTTTGTTTGATTAAAGTTGTAATTGGTATGTTGTTTGAAGATGTATAATGGTATGTTGTTTGATAAGTATGTATATGGTATGTTTGTTTGATTAAAGTATGTATAATTGGTATGTTTGTTTGATTAAAGTATGTATAATTGGTATGTTTGTTTGATTAAGAATGTATAATTGGTATGTTTGTTTGATTAAGTATGTATATTGGTATGTTTGTTTGATTAAAGTATGTATAATTGGTTGTTTGTTTGATAATTATGTATATTGGTTGTTTGTTTGATAAGTGTATATGTTTTGTTTGATTGAAGTATGTTAATTGGTATGTATTTGATTAAGTTGTATAATTGTTGTTTGTTGGATAAAGTATGTATAATTGGTATGTTTGATTGATTAAGTATGTAATTGGTATGTTTGTTTGATTTAAGTTGTATATGGTATGTTTGTTTGATTAAGTATGTATAATTGGTATGTTTGTTTGATTAAAGTTAAGTATATTTGGTATGTTTGTTGGATTAAGTATGTATAATGGTATGTTTGTTGGATTACGTATGTTATTGGTATATGGATCAAGTATGTATAATTGGTCTGTTTGTTGGATTAAAGTATGTATAATTGGTATGTTTGTTAGATTAGTGTAATGGTGTTGTGGATTAAGTTGTATAATTGGTAGTTTGTTGGAAGTATGTATATGGATTGTGGGATTAAGTATGTAATTGGTATGTTTGTTTGATCGACGTATGTATATTGGTATGTTTGTTGGATCAAAGTATGTATAATTGAGCTCATTATTTGATAATGGTTTCGAAGATGGTAATTTGCTCAATCCTGAAATCGTATTTTTCACTAAATGTCCATAAGTGACTCTCACTATGGGATATGACGCTACTTTGAAGTTAGTATCCAATAGAATATGTACCAAAATAATTTGTCATTGCGACATACACCAAATCGTAGCAAACGTTATCGTTCTAGAACATTTCATCGAACGTGCTCATTTGTCGCCGACCAAGGGCTATTGCATCAATCGTATTCACATGCAGTTGCGGCAGCAATCTTTTCGACACATCTCGCAAAGTTTCTCGAGTCAATCGAACCTATCACAATTCCAAGTGCTCAATCGATCGATCGGCGGCGAGTGTCGCCTTCAATTTATCTTTGTGTTCCGGAAGCATGCGAGATTGTGTATCAGATTCCTTTCACCGTGACTCACGTTCTCTTTCATGATTCACCCAATGGTTTCTTCAAATGGTTTTTTTCCAAAATTTCAAAGTGTAAGACTGGTGACTGGCTATCACTATGTTGTCACAACACTGAGTTTTTATCCGCTGTGTCTCAATGGTGAATTCTGTTGACACCTCCTGTTTGTTTGCTTAAGCATTGGTTAACCTTTTAGTAGGCTTGTTTTGATAAATACAATGAGAAACCAACTTCAAATAATAGACAATATATCATTATAATATATCACTCTTATGATAGTGTTTCATTATCTCCATCTGATATGGTATATATGCTATGGTAGAAATTCATACCAACCATTGCTATGCTATGAGCATGTTTACAAAAAATCTGGCAGCATTTTAATTTGCAGAAAGACACATCGTGTCTATGAAAGCGAAGTGCAAACTTTGCCCAACTACAATATCCAGTTCCAAAAAAGTTACCTCCAATTTTGTGACACATCTGAAGGTAAGTTTCCCATTTCTATGTATTAGCTTTGTTTAATTCCATTGACATATAACTTCCGTCATATGGTGGTATTGGTAATTTAATTAATTTTTGTAATTCTTTTTTCACCATTTGTACCACGATTGTGGTTTATGTGAATAAACAATTTGATTTGATTTGATTTGATTTGGTATATGCATTGTTTCTTGTGCCTTCTAATTTGCAACTGAATGACAAAGAGGGGACACATATCTGCTTCAGTAATCCCCCAATTAGCACTGTCTATTGGAGGCACTGTGTTACCAATAAGCTGGTGGCTACAAAGGCTAATTAAGATTATGACTCTAATTAACAATCAGAGTGTTGATTATCTCATTGTCCTTTACAATCGGCCTGACTGTGTGTCTGGCTTACTGAGATAGTCTTATTCCCTTAATAATTAAATGATGGATACATGTGTGTTACTAAAATACTCTATTATTTTCATTTTATAGCGAAAGCATCAAGATATCTATGAATCAACAGTCACACAGGCACCATCAGCAAGTGATCAACAACCTACTAGGATCTATCAGTATGCAAAAACATCGGTCAAGAATGCGAAAGCATTGAAGATAGTTAGCAAAGTTCATAAATGTCTTATATCATTCCAATTTTTAGAAGATCAACCCCGACTACAAGCTGCCAATGCAACACGCTGGAATTGCCAGCTATAAATCATGATTCGCTCAGTTCTACGAACACCTATACTGGATTCAGTACATTGGCTGCTCTGCGCCAAGTGTGCTTCACCATGTATTTCATCTTGCTTGTATTAAATTTATGTTTTGTTATCAAATAAAGTTTATATAAATAAAAAGTGTTCCTACATCAATTATGTGCTGAAATGTAATTGTAATTGTAATTGAATTACATTTCAAAGTAATTGTAATTGTAATTAATTACATTGTGAAATAGATGTAATGGGAATTGTAATTGTAATTGAAAAATGTTGAAGTAATTGTAATTGTAATTAATTACATTCACAAGTAATTGCCCCAAGCCTGACCGTGAGCTATCATTAATTTTGTTGATGATAACCTTAATTCTCCAACCTATTGATTGAGCATGGGACAATGAAACTGTTGTGAGTATCGGTATTTTTGCACAGTGAGATACCCATGCTGTCCTATAAACTAGAATTATTAAGACTGATCACCAATAAGACCACCAACTATCGCAACGATATCGGTTTTATCTCACGTCAAGACAGTTGTCGATTTTTAAAGAGTTCTTCGTACACGAATGTGTATCCACAGTGTGTGCAACAACAATGTCATTGATTGTATTGTCGATTCTGTGGGTGTTTTGTAGCATAACTGCAAAACATGTATGTGATGATCTTATATAACGTCTAACAATTGATTCAAGCATGTGTTTGTATACCCTTTCAACATGTTACAATTTTGGCCATTTTGACCTCCATATTAGTATACGTACAAACAAGCATTAATTACAAAATCAGGGTTTTGCCACCAGATTAACTGTACCATTTTGACCTCCATATTTATTTGCCTATAGATTTATAAAATTCACCAAGGCTACCGACACTGCAGTCAGTTGATTCTTCACAGGGTAAACTAAACCATCATAATCCACTGAGAGAGAATTATTATACGTACAAACAAACATTAATTACAAAATCAGGGTTTTGCAACCAGATTAACTGTACCACCGTAAGAAACAAATCTAAGCCGCAAGGTAGAGTTCAGTCCCCTGCTACGCTGGCCCGACACCACCATTTGTTGACTTCAAAGTCGCGTACCTTTTTTATACTTAATCCAGAATACCGTTTATAAAACGTGGTATCAATCCCGAATACCGCCTGAAAATGGCCCGAATCCCGCGTACCGATGGGGGGGGGGGAGGGGTGACACCCTCCATATAGGTACATGTTACATATGCCTAAAGTGTGTATAGTGAAAGTGACATATCACTGCAATGTGTCACACTACTACAGGTAAGTAGCCAGTGCGGGGCAGGGTAGTTCGACTTGACAGTGTCACGGTAGTACAGTGTTGACAAGAAAACCATAGAAATGGTAACGCCCTCAAGATAATATTATTAGGCATATATATAATAAAAATATATTTGTTTCATGAATGCACCGCCTCAGAATTCCGTTAAAACAATCAATCCTTCAAATTATTATAACAACTACGGCTTATCACTGAATGTTTCTCATTCACCAAATCAGAAACCCTCTAAATGCGAACCAAAAATCTACTAATCGGATTAAATACACCCCCGATAGTTCGCAATACAACATTTAGTCTACATTCTAACTGAGACGTACTTCATCAGCAATGGTAGCTGTTATATTATGCATTGTGTTCCCGTAATAAAATCATCAAGAGTGGCCCAGCCATTGTTCACACCTAAATATCGAAAGCAATTAACGCGTCATAAAATTTACATACTCCAACAATGAGACATCCGCGAATACATGCATCCTGCAAACAGTCTAACCGGAACGGGGGGGGGGGGGGGGGTCGGGACAAAAATTCCAGACACGTATGCTACTTTTTTGCCGATGACCACTTTTTGGACCCACCCACCCCCGACCCCAAATTCTTTTCCATTTCATAGAGTTTTTTCCAGCCATGTTTTGACGCCCACCCCTTGTGGAACGCCAAACACAAACATACAGAGAAAACCAGGACCAAACCTCCTACATTGAGATTCAGTGAATCTAGTAATGAACAGCAGGACTGGTCTCTAGCAGTATATTCTTGACAGTGGATTTTAAATCGTTTATGTTAAATATCATATTTCCAAAGCTCTGCAGTCAATTTATTTTAAAGCTTAGTATATGAATGGAGCATGGCTTGGAGTTGACTACGCGAATGTAGTGGCCAGTGGGAAGGGTGTAGTTCATGAGCCGAAGGCGAGTGAACTACACCATTCCCACTGGCCACTACATTCGCGTAGTCAACGACAAGATATGCTCTAATCATTATATTATATCGAACATTTATAGACAAACTGACGTTCTAATATTTATATACCATCGAACATTTTATTGCTAAACTGAAGTCATTGTTTTGTGTCCAGGTTGCATTCAATTTCCTTCTCGTCACAAAACCTATTAAGCAGCTTTATTGCTATTGTGAATAGCAGCTATGCCTGAGTGGATAACCGGTCACTGACACAGCGCGCTCGGTTAATCATAATTAATAGTCGGTATGTGCTCCAATTAATGCCAAATTCGTAATAAATTGAAATATATACAAACAATGCTTTGTCGTAAACCATATCTGTAGAATGTACTTCCCAAAATAGCCGCCAAAATGGACAAAATCGAATGAAATTTACATGTTGTGCAAAATTGAAGAGCTAGTCCTATACGAGTGAACAAACTCTCGAATTATACGAGGAAGAATGATTGCAGAGTATAAGAGAAACTTTTGATTAGAGATGTACGAATTATCTCTAATGTATCTCACGAGAGAGCAAGCGAAACCAGGGTCTTATGAAACGGTTAAATCTTGACTTTTGTACGCCCAGAAACGGAAACATAACGCAGTTTTTTCTGTACTGCTTATCTCGAATCGTGTGATATATATGTAATTAAACAGCTAAATGGGATTAAGTAGAGATGTATTGACTATGCGACCTTTTTCTAGAAGCAGAAAAATGTGTACTCCGAGCAGTCTCACGAATGTGACCGATCATCATTTATGTTGATATCTATAGCATGAAACCTTTAAAAATTAACTGATATAAAACGGTATGAAAGATATTCATATAGTACTGGGTAAAATGCGTATATTCTATTGTCCGTGTCTCAAAATAGTAGTCATAGTTGCCTCAGATCAAGTGGTAGAACACGAATATTTCGCTTTTATCACAAGAATGCATGGTGGTATACCATGAACTAAATTTATTAAAACACGAAGGAGTAACATAGACTATCGTCAATAAATTCTAAACTTGACCAAAATTACCTACATACTCTGTGACAAAGACTGTGTTTATACCTGGAAATTATATTTGGTTGAATTAACCAAAGCCACATCTACGCGAAACTTACTACGTTTTCTTCAACCGCATCACCACGTTTACTCCTTCTCCCGAATGTTACACATAGCTGCTGCACACATAACCACAATGAATACTATTGCGTGAATGTTCAACGTTGAAATAACATCTTAAACGGTGATCACTCGATATTTAGCATGATTATGTTGGTGGTAATGATAAGATATTTTCAAACAAAAATATACTGAAAACTAATAGTGTGCATTGCGTATCTGCATATTCCAGTTGTAAAGTTGTGATTGAAGTAATTTGAACAAAATTGTCTACTAAGAACACGGTTTGTTAGCAGCATGAAAATTAGTCTTACATACAATGTGTGTTGTACCGTCTCTTTGATCTGGTGAGACGCGGTGCTAATCTATTGAAGATATGAGTGTTTCTTTACAGTATAATAAGCATTACTACAAATATGTATTGTTTAATATCACCGGGAGTGCTGACAATTCCGGAAATATATAACTAACATTTAGACCGCTAGAGTGTGCACTTAAATTTCGGCGTTACATTCAATAATTAATCATCATGCCGAATGAAACTACCATGAACTGTGAGGCGAAACATTAATTCGTGTGTTGCATGTCCGATATGATTATTTTTGGCCCGACAATTGGATGTTGGATAAGCAGAACACCCAAACTTTAAAGACGCAAATCCTTGGGGTTTGACTTGCGGTGCAGTGGCCGATAAATCCTTCAGATGGATCTGTTTAATGATGTGTGTACCTTTAAAGATATTCAACAACCGACCTGTATATTATCAATATATATTTTCACTCATATGTGGTTATCCAATATGTTGCTTTCTTTGTTGTATTGCTTGCAGTTGTGTCCATTTTGACAGCCATTTCATGGCCACGATTGTATGATTTTATGTGCGTGTTACTCTATTCGCTTCCGTACTATAATTTAACACAAACTGGTATAACGGCGTAATTCTGATGCCACAATATATCGTATAATGACTTGTTTCGAGAACTGATGTAGTATAGACAACCATGTTGGACGCCATCTTGGATATCAAAGTTTCCCCACAGCGGATTTTTGCGGATTTTGGATATGTTGTTCCTGAGGCTATTACGCGTCGAATGACACCAACATCAGCTTGTATTCAATTTATTCCGGGTTGATCCCCAATTTCTGCTTCAACGACCACACTAATATTGCTCTACACCAGATAGGTGACTTTGTTTTACACCAGATAGGTAATATTGTTTTACACCAGATAGGTGATTGTATTATATCAGATAGGTTAAATTATTATATGCTACGTTCCACCCAGACTCATTAGACATTACTAAAACATATTTATAGCACAATATAGCAATACAGTAGAGCACACAGGAGCAGCAATGGGAAATCAAAGAAAGTAAATCTTACGATTGATTCCAATTGATTCAGATTGGTCAGGATTGGTTAGGAATTTTATAACGTTCACAGTTTATCTTGTATGAATTCAGGAATCTTGTATGAGTTCAGAAAAGGCATTATTTATATTGGACTGCTCAAGTGTAGCATGTGAGAGTAAAGCATATAATAAAAAACAAACCTACACTTTTAGTATAAACCTGTATTAACTCATTCATGACTATATGAGATTGTGAATTATTACCATTTTCTATCTCTTTTGTCACATATGAGATAATTGTGTTATCCACTCACATGTCTAGGTATGTTACATGTTTTCTTCTTTATACGTCAGTGTATACATCAGTGTTTAATGTCCATGTTTGACCAGATTTGGCATTAAATTTCTTTCTTTAAAGTTATCCTTATTTGATGTTAATTACATAGAATACTGCATGGGCGATTCAGCTGCATTAAGAATACTTTCCCTTGTCCTAAAGAGGCACAAACCAACATCCAATGGCCCTAGCGTGTTTATTGTTGCTGCAGTTCCTTATTATTGATTTCTTAGTGTTACAAACCAGTACAAACTAGTAAAAATCCAACAAAAGGTGTGAAGGAAAACAAATAATTTTGTCACGGAAAAATTGCTTTGGGCTTATTTTGTCACCCACCACCCCCAGGATACGCGTCAGAAGAAACAAAATTCTGCCCTCACCCTAACCGGAACACAATATAGCTAGTACGTTATTAACCAAAGTTACCCCATATTGTTTTCAAATAAATTTTATTCGTCAAAAATAACACAAGTAACAGTAAAAATACAGTGCAAATACAATACATTTATTATATATGTTACTATTTGAATATTAGATATTATTATACGATATATATCATATATGCAACGTCAGACATTGTTGATTATTCCTTTCTTATAGAAGTTGTACAGTTACCTGTTTACCGTCATATATGGCGTATGCGGATAAAACAGTTTGTTGAATATTTACCGAAATTAAATTACATCTTCTGCAAATGATACCTGTTGTCTTGGATATATCACTAATTTTGGAAAATATCTCCAGAAAAAACAAACAATGGATGTAACATTTTGTGTTATATTGTGGGAACAGGACATTACTGTTCGTTCTACTACATTTCCTAAAATAACTCGCATCGTGTGAAACCCGAAATATGTTGTTCTGCGAGATATCCCCATAGCTCCATGAACACGTCCAGATCAACCTGACATTATACACACATAGGGCGTAATGAAGATATCCGTTGTATGTGATTAGGGACGAGCCTAGATGTCATGCGTTGGATAGTAGGTGTCCACAATAGAAGTGCATTTTAGACTGTACACTAGTAATCAAGTCCGGGAATCATGAACATTATTAGAAAATTAATTGAATTGCAAGACGTCATCGAACGCATTAGGCCTATCGGACACAGAACAGCCGACACAATTAAGTTAATTTCATATATCGACCATCCATATACCCTATAATTAAATATTGGCATAACTAGTAGTATATGGTCTGTTATGTTGACTCACCTTCATTTTGTATTCGTAAACACATACGTCCCGACCTCATCTGACTTGGTGCACAGCTCTCCCCTGGCTCACATGGAGTAGCATAACATGGGTTTGTTGGTTTCTGTAATTAGAGTCGATAACGCACAAGATACATGACTCCATGAAGTGAATGAAATCTTGTGTTCGGTATATTTTCAGAAACTTGGTTAACCCTTTACCCAACAGAAGGGCCCTGTGCCAATGCATTCTCTTATATATGCGAGTCGACCATATGTCGCCTCGCATATATAAGAGAATGCATTGGCTTAACACATTAAAAATTATAAAATTGTTAAAGAATGTAAGAACAAAATGGTAAAAAGTGATAAAAAAAGATTTGTTTTTAGGCCAATGCATTCTCTTATATATGCGAGGCGACCTATGGTCGACTCGCATATATAAGAGAATGCATTGGCACAGGGCATAACTGTAACTATCACAATGTGGTCAAGGAGCCGGTTACAATGATATCCATATTTGTATGGTTCTATTGAGACAGACCGAAGATATTTTAGGCTGTTGAAGCTTTATTTGGCCGGTTTTGGCCGTTTTGTTGGGTAAAGGGTTAATCATCCCCGAGCAATATACAACAACAGCCGTGGAATTGTTCATAATATGTTTTTGATATTCATTTCATCGGTGTATATCGCAAATAAATTTATCCTATCCTATCAAAATATAATTAGCTTATAGCTTAACCCTTAGGAAATGTTCAGATAACAAGTTCTACAAACGACCATATTATTTGAGCATTTCTAACAAATGAATCGGGGGCGGGTCAGCTTTAAGTCAGTATATTAGACTTCTGATATCATGGAGATGATTATGTATAAGTTTGGTGGTAATCTGCGACTAAATAAATTCTTATCAGATAGTGACCCCTCTCTCTCTCATCCAAATGGCACCAATTTGGTATCTTTAAATCACACGATTAGCTTAATTCTTATATCATGGAGAAGAATGTGTATCAATTTGGTAGAAATCAGCGCTAACCCATTAAAAAAAAATCAAATTTAGTGTTCCTCTCCCGCGCCCCTCCAGGCACCATGACTCGAAAGTCGCCACTTTTGATATCATTAAACCACACCATTAGACTACATACATCATAGTGGCAATTGGCTACTAAATAAATTATTATCAAATTTAGCGCCCCACATCTCCCACCTAAATGGCACAATGTGTCGTCTTTAAACTGCACGATTAGAATCTTCGTATCATGTAGAAGAATGTATATCAATTTGGTGGAAATCGGCGTTAAAAATAATTGTATCAGTTGTGGTGCCCCTCTCCCCTTGAGTGCACCCTGACTCGAATGACGCCACTCTTGACAACTTTAAGCCACACCGCTAGACTCCTTATAGCATGGGGATGATTATGACTTTGTATAAGTTTTGTTGTAATCTCGACTAGACACATTCTTATCAAATTTACTGCCGCCACAATCACTCACCCAAGCGGCACACATTTGGCGTCTTTAAAACACACGATTAGATTCTTCGTATCACAGAAAAGAATGCGAATCAATTTGATGGAAATCGGCGCTGAAAATATTTCTATCAACGCCCCTCGCCCCTTCCGTGTACCCCTCATCCGAACGGCGCCACTTTTGATAACTTTGGACAACACGAGTAGATTCCTCATATCATGGAGAAGAATGTGTATCAATGTGGTGGAAATCGGCGCTAAAATAGTTTTATCAATTGTGGTGCCCCTCTCCCCTTCCGTGCACCCCTGACTCAAACGGTGCCATATTTGACATCTTTATACCACATCATTAGAATAATATATCATGGAGATGATCATAATAAGTTTGGTGGAAATTGCTGCCCCTCCCCATGTTCTGCCCCTGACAACAACACCGTGACTTTAGAAAATTCTATCTTCGTCGTAATAAGTTACGCATGTTAGACTCCTTTGGTTCTATAATCTAGCTGATCCCCCGTGAATTTCTGTAGAACACAGACAGACAGACTGTCTATAGACAGGCATGCCCAAATATAGATATAGATTAACAAAACATGCATTCATACAGTATATTGACAAACTGTCCATAATTTAACATGATAATATCAATCAGAAATATCAATCAGAAATATAAAGAAGGGATTGGGTGGGGGTGGGGTGCACATTTGTTTTCACGATAAATTCGTGTATGTGGTATGATCTTTTTAAGAGTTAACTTGGTGGAAGATCACCATGTCATACGTTGCCTGTAATGACATAGAAGTAAAGTAAATCAAGAAGTAAGTTAAAGTAAATAACACTGCAGCTTATCATGTTCTTGTTGTGTATAACACATCTAGTGGAAGATATTGGCTCATTATGTACACTATATATAAGATTAATACACGTCGTTGACTGCCCTCATAAGTGGATACCACGCACGCGGTCGAATTCGTAGATATGGTCGTTGTTAAGAGCTATAATCCGTTCAATTCTACATCTATTCTTAATTTCCAAAATAAGTGACTTTAAAGACATGACACCCGTCATGAACTTTGTTTTATAAATATAGTACTTCAATAGCGTGATCAATGTGGTAGTTATTTTGTTATTGTTGCATGATTTGGGTTGTAGGAGCAAACTTTCCTTTGATGTATAGAGATATATATATGCCGGATTTTGCGAAACAACCTTCAACATCTTTAAAAAGACTTTACCTTAGGACAATCGTAGAAAATGTGAATAATATAGTTTCGTCTTTTGCATGACATTTTTTGCATGATCCATTTGTTACTATATGCGTATGTTTTTCATTAGTTTATTCGTTCCGATGATCCTAGTTAATATGTGACCCGCCATATCAAATCCAGTCGTAAGTCGGGATTTTTTTTACCCTGTGCCAATGCATTCTCTTATATATGCGAGTCGACCATAGGTCGCCTCGCATATATAAGAGAATGCATTGGCCTAACAATTTTTTACAATTTTAATAATTTTTTCTTGTATTCTTTAACAATTTTATAATTTCTCCCATACAGAGCCCCAGACAAACATGAGCAGACGACACTCTTCTATATGATTCTATTTATGTGTGGGGCTCCCTGCAGGGTAATGGATGTTTTTTATTTTATGTCCTAAACATTGTAAGAAACATTTATTTAAAAAAAAATGATAAAATATTGTTAGGCCAATGCATTCTCTTATATATGCGAGGCGACCTATGGTCGACTCGCATATATAAGAGAATGCATTGGCACAGGGTAAACAAATCCCGACTTACGACTGGATTTGATATGGCGGGTCACATAGGCCTATACGGTATTGGGACGAGCGAAATTTAGTATCTGGTAGTAGTTGAACAGTTTGATAGTATTTGCTTCCATGTGAGGTTCATGTTTAAATCGTTATTCCATTTACGAATGAATGACATTGAGGGGTTTATATTTTTCATGATGAATGTTTCATAGACGTATCTTCCTCCACTGTTTTGCCGAATGAACTATTGTTTGGAATTATCGGGCCATGAACTTTTCTTAATTAAAGGTAAATTTAAATCACGAGAAAGAGCCATTACTTGTCTTCTAAGTCCTATAGTGTAACAACGTTCGTCGATACACCGAAATTCGATCTCAGTGATTCAACTCAATGAAATTTGTTATTATATATACTATCAGCTATCAGCAAAGATCGTTCATAAACTTGACCCCTTTCTCTCTCCACTCGTTTACAGGTATCGCGCCTTCGTTGATTGTTCTCACACGTTTGTATACACACGTGCATATACAGTAATTGTCTAATATACCTGAAGATACCAATATACCAGAATAATGTTTAAAACATCAATAAAAGTGATGATGGTTTGCAGAGATGTCCTCTCACAACGCCGATAATGGCATAAGTTACGCATCACTTATCGAGCAAGAAAACCATAATCAGAAATGGTAACGTCCTCAAGCTAATATTGTTAGGCATATAAATAAATTATAATATAAAATATATTGGTTTCATGACTGCACCACCTCAGAATTCCGTTAAAACAACTAATCATTCAAATTAATACAACAACTACGGCTTATTACTGCAAGTTTCTCATTCACCACACCAGAAAGCCTCTAAATGCGGACCAAAAATCTACTAATCTGATTAAATACACCAACGATACTTCGCAATACGACATTTAGTCTACATTCCAACTGATACATTCTTCATTAGCAATGTTAGTTGTCCCATTATGAAACAATTAACGCGGTCATAAAAGTTGCATACTGCAACAATGCGACATCCGCGAAGATACAACACGTAACGAATATATAAACAGAACAGTTCATAAAAATACAGTGCAAATACAATAGATTTTTTATATATGTTACTATTTGACTATTATAAAGTTATTATACAATGTTGTGTACAGTATGTGTTTTTATTATCCATCCCTTAACTAACACCATTTCCGATTGGGCAAAAGCCGCCACGTGATAGTCCTGGAAAAAGTCATATTGGACTCCCGAAAGTCATATTGGACTCCCGACTGTACAATATGACTTTTCATATTGGACTCCGTGACGTCACGAATTAACTCTATTGCCAAATGAATTGGTGAAATTGTGATGCGCGCGCAACATTGATGTATTTTAGCAGACGTTTCACTTCCGCATTGAGTTTTTTCTCACTTCCGTGTTTACTTTTCCAAATCATGCGTTCTGATGATCAATATACGGTACAGGCTTTTATAGAGAATTAAGTGCAGACAAATACCAAAAATAACCACAAAAGTTTTATTTCCAAAATTTGGATAAACATACAGATGGATAATAAAAATGTCATTATACAATGTTGTGTACAGTATGAGTTTTTCTTGTACTCGTCCAGGTTGTGGTGAAAAGTCATATTGGACTCGACACTGGCGTGTCTCGTCCAATATGACTTTTCACCACAACCTGGACTCGTACAAGAAAAACACATACTGTACACAACATTGTATAATAACTTTATATTCTTGTACGAGTCCAGGTTGTGGTGAAAAGTCATATTGGACGAGACATGCCAGTGTCGAGTCCAATATGATTTTTCACCACAACCTGGACGAGTATAAGAAAAACTCATACTGTACACAACATTGTATAATGACATTTTTATTATCCATCTATGTTTATCCAAATTTTGGGAATAAAACTTTAGTGGTTATTTTTGGTATTTGTCGGCACTTAATTCTATATTAAAGCCTGTATGATCATCATAAAGCATAATTTGGAACAGTAAACACGGAAATGAAAAACAAAACTCAATGCGGAAGTAAAACATCTGCTAATCCACCAGTGTTGCGCGCGCATCAAAATTTCAACGATTCATTTCGCAAAAGTTAATTCGTGACGTCACAGAGTCCCGATAAAAAAGTCATATTGCACACTTGGGAGTCCAATATGACATTCGGGAGTCCAATATGACTGTTTCCACCACTATCACGTGGCGGCTTTTGCCCAATCGGAAATGGTGTTAGTTAAGGGATGGATAAAAAAATATATTATTTTACGTTATATATCATATATGCAACGTCAGACATTGTTGATTAATCCTACATCGCGTGGAACCAGATAACCCCATAGCGCCATTGACACGTCCATATCAGCCTAGAAGTACATCCATAGGGCGTAATGTGTTTAGATACCCTAGTTACGTTCGCATTTTTAGCCCATGTTCTCACAGTGTGTAAGAAGAAGAAGAGACAACATTGTACTTTGTAGACTTCGAAACAGATTTGAACGGAGACAAACTCAAGAACTATTTAACAAAAAACTCAAAATGTGATTGTGGATACAACATCGAAGATGCTGATCACTTTTTGTTTATTTGTCCTCTTTATTTAAATAAAAGATCTATACGAGAAGAAAAATAGCTGGCATTGGACTACATATAGTATTCTCCATACTGCAGATCTACTTTGCAGATCACCACTTACGTCCAATGAAGAGAACAGTATCATGTTTACAGCTGTACAGAAATACAATTTATCGTCACCGTTTTTGTAATAATATGGAATGACAAAAAGAGATATCCTAGCCAAAGATTATTGTTTTGAATGTTGTTGTTCATCAGGTCCAGTACATCTAGTGAACTATGGCAGGCCGTTTTCACATTTTCGATTTATTTAGAATTAACTGCACTTAAGTGCAAATATTTTCACCATTTGCAAATAATTAAACTTATGTGCAACTATTTCCACTTAAGTGCAAACAATTAATTACACTTGTGCAAATCAAGTCACTAATTGCATGTAAGTACAAATCATTTATACTTAAGTGCAAATAATTACACTTATAAGTACAATTATTTGCACTTAAGTCTATTCTTGTGGTATCTTGATGAAATTTGACATGGATGTTCATCATAATCATAACATAAAGGGCGCATACGGACTTTCAACGAATTGGCAAATGGTGTTCAGTCTCCATTCTAGTGTTATTCTCCTTCGTTTGTCTGGAAACGTTGAGTTCTGTGTCCGTCTATATATATACAACTATCTCAGTTACAGGATATCACATCTCAATGACATTTGGTAAACATTTTGACCTTAACCCTTTACACAACAAACCGGCCAAAACCGGCCAAATAAAGCTTTAACAGCCTAAAATATCTTCGGTCTGTCTCAATAGAACCATACAAATATGGATAATATTGGAACCGGCTCCTTGACCACATTGTGATAGTTACAGTTATGCCCTGTGCCAATGCATTCTCTTATATATGCGAGTCGACCATAGGTCGCCTCGCATATATAAGAGAATGCATTGGCCTAACAATTTTTCATCATTTGTTATTGTTTACAATTTTTTACAATTTTATTAATTTTTTCTTATATTCTTCAACAGACTTATTTTGTAGGTTTAGTGCCAGGGAATCTTACGTTTTTCATGGGCATCAAAATTATTACTATGAATGCTTGGTGATAGTTTTGAGTTATAACATGCCCCTAAGGTTTTATCCAGTTTGTTTTTAAATTCGCTATAGCATGCTATAAATTCAACCCAAAATAATCTAATAACTCTACAAAAAACAAAATAAAAATTTTTACAGACCGTAAATTAGGGCTGATGAGATCGGCCCCTGGCACTGAAAGGGTTAAAGGTATAAAAAATATTTGGTTCGAGTCGAGGAACCCACCCATCAAAGCTGGGAGTGATCAGATATCGATGTTTGAAATCTATTATTTTAATTTAAAGTGGCCCAGTAAACTGACGACAAGAAGAACTTATCTGACCAGATAGCGGATGAAGATAGATAACTCTAAAACCCAGTGGCTTTTTTTGTGTCAGATATTTGACAACTGGCAAAATTTCTTTAACCAAACGTTGAAAAACAAGAGATGGACTGTCGTCCGGTGCATACCCCCTCGTGGCATACCGCCTAGTGTGAGCATATCTATAACATATGATGGCTATACTCAGACAGATGGACCCAAACACCAGCATTTTCATATAAACAAAGATGAGTAACTATAGAACAATAAAAACAAAACAAACATTTGAATGTGCCATTCAATGTCCTCATAGTGGTGAAAATCCATACAAAATTTCATTGAGATCCGAGCATTACTGTTCAAGTTATGAGCTGAACAGACATCGGATGGACCAAACAACCAACATTTCCAGATAAACACTTTTTACCATTTTTTCTTACATTCTTTAACAATTTTATAATTTTTAATGTGTTAAGCCAATGCATTCTCTTATATATGCGAGGCGACCTATGGTCGACTCGCATATATAAGAGAATGCATTGGCACATGGCCGTTCTCTTGGGTAAAGGGTTAATTGGTGTTGTTTGCACTATTCATTCTAGGGTTATTGCTCTTTGTTTATGTAGACATGTTGATATTTGTCTGTCCGCACGAATGTCTGAACCATGGGTCATCAGATCTCAATCTGAATGGAATTGGTGGAGATATTCAGTACAAGGACATCTTTTAAAAATAAGATCCGTTGATGTGATCGAAGATGCCTTATTAAAAATAAAAAAAACACTCCGGTAAAAGCCAGGCAAACCATGATTTACATGGCTCTACTCTGGTAAAATATGGTAAAGTCAGATAAACAGTGATATACTCTGGTAAAAGCCACGTAAAGTCCATGTAAAAAGAACACACCCTTGTAAAGTACAAGTAAATGCATTGTGTAACCCACTTCACCCTGGTGAAACAGGACATACATCGGTAAAACCCATGTAAGCCCATGCATGTAACTCAGAACATGATAGCTAAGTTGATTCACCAAGACAGTAAGTTGATTAATGAAGATAATAAATAAAAGTGGCGTGGCAGCGTAAAACCGCCACACCACTTTTATATACTATCTTGATTAATCAACTTACTAACTTGATTACTCAACTTAGCTGTATTGATTAATCAACTTAGATATCTTGATTAATTAACTTAGCTATCTTGATTAATCAACTTGCTATCTTGATTAATCAACTTAGATGTCCTGATTAATCAACTTACTATCTTGTTTAATCAACTTACTATCTTGAAAAATCAACTTAGCTATCTTGATTAATCAACTTACTATCTTGATTAATCAATTTACTATCTTGAATAATCAACTTAGCTATCTTGATTACTCAACTTAGCTATCTTGATTACTCAACTTAGTGATCCAGAAGTCGCTACGGTCGTTCTATGAAATGAGATATGCTATTGATCAAGGGATGATCACTGCATATTGTGAAACTTGTAAATCTAGAGTAGCCCAGTGAATAATAAAGCGCTCTTCGTTTTACTCCGACTTTATAACGTGAATACACTAAACACATCACTTTATATTCTGGAGCCTACATTGAATGGACAATAAAATACATACCAGCATGGCCTTCTCTGCATACTTTATGCTAGGCCCCGACGGGACAATCCCATTGCCACTCTCCAACAGATAACACATCCGGCTTTCAACGTCGAACGCTATTTTTGAACACGGGGCTGTGAATGTAAGACACATGTAAATGAATAAAATAATGTTAGTACCAGACTACAGGCCGATATTGCAAACGTACATATAATTGAAATATGGATAGCGATTCATAAAACAATTAAATCGGAAAAAGATTATTTAATGTTATTTTTGGTACTGTGACGTCAGTGTTAACCATTCAAATCCAACGCTTTGGGTCGCAGATAAACGATATCGGAATTTGTGACGTCAATCAGATTTATCACAATGGACACTGAATATTTGAAGCGAGAGCGAGCACTTATGTCGGTCGATCGGTGGGCTCAAAGCATTAATGTCACAATCGGAAAATCGTTTTTGTGTCTTTCAATAGCCGATATTTCAAAATGAGGGGAATTACTATCACTCATTAGGCATATTGAATTACTAGTTCATTCGTATAGCGGTGATTTACCTTTTATTGAGAAAATGTGACACATTAAATAACAAGAAAACCATAGTCAGAAATTGTAACACCATCAAGATCATATTATTACGCACATATAATATATCAAATATAATGGTTTCATGAATGCACCACCTCAGAATTCCGTTAAAACAATTAAGCCTTCAAATTATTACAACAACTACGGCTTATCACCAGAAAGCCTCTAAATGCTGACCAAACATCTACTAATCGGATTAAATACGCTTATTTGGCATCACTGGCACGCTAATGAATAAGTTACAGAAAGTTCAGAAGACTGCTGCCAGGATTGTGGCCCGGGTGCCCAGGAGGACTGATATGAGTCAAGTGCTGCGGGATCTTCACTGGCTTCCTGTGCCGTACAGGATTTAATTTAAAATTTTGTTGTTAACATTCCGAGCGGTCGAAGGAACGGCACCATATTATATAAAGGAACTAGTTAATCTAAGGCAACCATCTGGTTCGATGCAGAAGAGATCAGACAGTAAACGACTTCTTATACTTCCTAAGTCCAGCCATCGCACGTTAGGGGATAGAGCTTTCTGTGTTGCCGCTCCTACCTTGTAGAACAATCTTCCCGACGATCTCAGACATATTAGTGATGTTTTAGAATTCCGAAAACTTTTAAAAACTCACCTTTTTAAAATTGCATATGGAGTCAACTGGCTTAATCTTACCGTTAATGGATGTTTATGATTTTTATTTCTCAAACTGACTTTTAACTACAGATGTATTTTGATCACATTTTTTATTTTTTTTAGGATTCGCGTATCTCTTTGATTCAGTCATTTTAACCCTCACGTATTTCTTATCCAATCTGTTTTATTGTATATATATACTTTTATCGATTCTTTTATGTAACAGCGCCTGCGAACACAATTCTGTTGTGGGTTAGGCGCTATACAAATGTAAATAATAATAATAATAATAATAATTGGAAATGATTTTCGAAGTAAAAGACGACGAACATTATTGGCAGAAACAACCTGAGAGTATTATGTGATAGGGGCATGCAGATCAAGTTCAGAAAACCCAGTGTT
Source organism: Siphonodentalium dalli (assembly GCA_032622095.1). NCBI lineage: Eukaryota > Metazoa > Mollusca > Scaphopoda > Gadilida > Siphonodentaliidae > Siphonodentalium > Siphonodentalium dalli. The sequence continues at coordinate 206,541,802 of CP136065.1, forward strand.
TACCCCAGAGCTGAAATAGAATGGAACAAAATCAAATTGATTTGATTCCTCGCGAAGTTGCACGACAAAAACAAGAATGAAGAACCATACCCCGTACCAGCAGCCATCTTTAAATTTAAATCAATCACAAATATTGGAGAACTATTAAAATTTTGTTTAGGCTTCTTGTGTTTTACTCTTTGCTTGACTAATCCTTCGGCACACCGTACACCCAACAGTTTTCATCCGATTGTTCCCAAACTTCGCATGGATCTTCAGGACCTATAAATGCGAGCTATGAAATTTGAATAATTGTTTATAAAAAACATGACAGCCGGCAGCTATCTTGGATTTTTCTCTTTGCACGACTAAATCACTTGGCACGCACAAGAGCCATCGGCTTTTATACCCGTTTTTAAGAAACGGGACGTATTATGTTTTGGCTTGTCAGTCCATCCGTTCGCTTATGTTAACTTTAATAATATGAACTGAATGGAATGGTATGTGAGTTTACTAGCCCAAAATACAGGTAAATTTCACTAGTTCTCACTAGAGTTATGTCTCTTGTATTATTGATTGATGGTTTAACCACTTTGGCAAATTCCAACTGCGCCCCCATTGCATCAGAATCAGACCAAACACAAGTTTTGCATAATTCCATTTGCACCTCAGTGCTCAGGCCTAATATCCTATATATTCATAATCCAATATTCCAGGTATGAGAACATTAAGATATTTTAACCTGAAAAACTGCATAAATCCTAACATCTAGTGATGTAACTCCAGACAAATGCACACGGCTACGGACAAGAGACACACCGACTGACAATGGTTGTTCGGCTCGGTGTGAGCAAATTTGGAAAACTATACAAGAATATCGCAAATCCTAGCATCTGGACTTGCCTCGACTGAAGCTTTCCTAGTGTTGGAAATTTCAAACCTCATGCTCCTCCCAGGTTGAAAAATTCTCCAACTGATGACCATTTCAGTCCACAAGTTTGACCAAATGTAGTAAAATTGTTGATTATTTTCTTAACCTAATTAGCAGTTTTGTATTGGCGACGGGGAGGGACAATGACACACCGGGCCGACCATGGTTCGGACCGGTGTGGGAAAATTTTGAAATCTGAACAAGAAAATCGCAAAATCCTAGCATCTAGACTAGCCTCAAGCCTTCCTAGAGTTGGAAATTTCAAATCTGGCACACCCACTTTGGATGGAAAATTTTCAACTGATGACAATTCCAACTAGAATGCACTCAGAGAGATGCAAACATGCGCAAAAATGTAATAAAAAATAATAAAAAAAATAATTTCACTGTATTTTACTTAATTTATTGAATTGAATTGAATTTAATGTTAGCAAAGAAAGACAATTACAATCTTCAATAATTTTATTTAGGGGATAACAGTGTGGTATTTTGTGATTTCGGAAAGGTACATGGCGAATATACTGTGGCAAATTTAGTTAATGGGCGACGGCGGAGCCGGAGCCCATTAACGGGTATTTGCCACAGTATATTCGCCATGTACCTTTCCGAAATCACAAAACACCACACTGTTATCCTCATTCTAATGCTCTTCGAACTTAAAAATGTTATTTAGACAAACAAATGGCTCGTAATTATTAACGAAATGTGCGGCCATAGAAAACACTCAGCCAATTAACGACTTTTTATTTAAAATTTAATGCGCTAGATAAAATATAGTCCCCCAATTACCATCGCTCTTATCACTAAAAATACTGATAAACATGAAAAATTACCACCTCAAATAGAAATAAATATGCACAACAATTAGTTTCTGCATGTACCTGATGTCTTTTTCAGATGTTTACCACTTACAAATTGCGGTTTTGATTTTACCGCGATCTTGAAGTTGAATTGAAACAATGGGAAATTGTTTACTCAATGCGATGTATTTCACACCGTGTCTGTCGCGGTTTCATGTCAAGAAATTTGGTCAAATGATATCGAGACACTAACATTGGTGGGGTATAACGTTGTGGTGTTTTGCGTTTTCTGAAAGTACATGTATACAGGGCGAATGTACTGACTGTCAATTTTCGACAAAAGCCACATCGCTGGTTTGTTTATATAGCAACTAGCTAGTAACGGAAGTCAGTGCCAAGGGCGTCAACTCTATAATCTACTCCGTAACGTCGCCGGCATGTACTGCGTAAGGGTGACGTCATGGAGTGAAATCGGTAGGGTGACACCAACGTACGTACCTACGAATCTGACTGATCGCCATACTGTTGTGCGAGCGCACGTAATAACAATGTTAACCAAATGTATGACAATATTGTTTTCTTAAATTAACTAGCAGTTTTTGACTGGCCATGGGGGAGAGACCAGGACACAAGCTTTCCAAGTGTTGGAAAATTCCAACCTGTCACCCCCAGAAGGTTGGAAAATTTCCAACTGATGACCATTTCAGTCCAAAATTTTGACAAAAAAATGGAAAATGTGCAAATATTGGTCCAAAAACAATTAATTCCCCCAATAAATTGTCGAAAACTGTTGAAAATTTTGACCAAAGTTGGGGGGGGGGGGGGGTGAGACACCCCAACCCCCTGTCGCCACGTCTCTGAATGCAATGATGAACTATGTACAAATAAAACCACACAAGAGGATTGTTTCCACTTGGAGTCAGGAATATAAACGTATACAAGTGGTACAAGAATAGATAATATTTAACAAATAAATAACACGAAATTACCAAGGAGCCACATCGAAATATGCAAAGTAGCTTTTAGAATCAGATTGTGCAGTGATAAGGTATTTATAATAGTTGATGAATCGCACATGATCCTTTATAAACTCGTCAAGCTGATGGTCGGGTGGGTGAGACAGAATGTCATCCTTCACCCAACCGACAGCATCGATCCACAAATACTGTTTTTTGTCTTTGAGAGTTAACCCTTTACCCAACAGAAGGGCCCTGTGCCAATGCATTCTCTTATATATGCGAGTCGACGATAGGTCGCCTCGCATATATAAGAAAATGCATTGGCTTAACACATTAAAAATTATAAAATTGTTAAAGAATGTAAGAAAAAATGGTAAAAAAAGATTTTTTTTAGGCCAATGCATTCTCTTATATATGCGAGGCGACCTATGGTCGACTCGCATATCTAAGAGAATGCATTGGCACAGGGCTAACTGTAACTATCACAATGTGGTCAAGGAGCCGGTTCCAATGATATCCATATTTGTATGGTTCTATTGAGACAGACCCAAGATAATTTAGGCTGTTGAAGCTTTATTTGGCCGGTTTTGGCCGGTTTGTTGGGTAAAGGGTTAAACGTTTCTCATCAGTCATGTGGTCAAATTTTGAAAGCTCAAGGATGTACCTCTCTTTCTGAGAGTCGAAACGTTTGAGTGACTTTGGCGATCTTTGTTTCGAAGCAACAGGCGATTTTTCTTTTGGAACAATAGGGTCAACTTGCATGGGTTGTTTAGGAGGAATGTCTCAACGACAGAAGCTCTATCCATAGCCTGCGCTACAGGTTCTGGGACAGGAATAATATCAGTCCCCTCAACTTGTGTTGCAACATGTAGTGATATACTGACGAGTTTGGTTTGCCTCTGTGTCTGAGTGCTGGAATCAACACACTTTTGGGTAGACACGATTGCTGAGTATGTTACGTATGGAATGGATGGTCGAGGATCAACTATTTTCTTAGCATCTATATATGATAGATGCTTCTCAGCTTTACATCGTTGAATCTTGAATCATGGCCATACCCCTGACATTTAAAACATCGCAATGGGTTTGCAATATAGATAGATAGATAGATAGATCTTTATTGCGCGACCACAAACAAATACATTTGGGTATGGCAATATACATGTACATGTACACATACAGAAAATAAAGAAAACAAACATATAACATGGTATGGTAATCAATGGGCAATATACAAGCATAAATTCTGAAATATAAAGTTCTTGTCTAGCATTGGCCCGTTATTGTCACATTATTCGCGTCTTAAATAAGAAGCTGTCTGAATAAAATTACTGAGGGCCCTATTACAAAGTCGATCATCAACTGCAAAAAGTATACGTAGTTTGGCGTTAGCGTCAAGTTCCATGAAATTTGTTGTAATTTGTTCCATTGTTTCATATAGCAATATCCGTTGGATATTATATCGAGGACAGTGTATTATAAAATGTTCCTCGTCCTCAACGACGCCTGTATGACACTGTTTACATACACGGTCCAGTCTGAGGGTAATAGGCTTAGTGTATCGGCCGCGTTCAATTTCTAGATTATGGCAGCTGGTCACTAATTTAGAGATCACTTTACGGCCACCTCGCGGTAAATTTCTGAGGTAATTTGATAGCTCGTATGTGTCAGCCGGTTTTAATTTGGATATGAATTTTACCTTAATATTCTCAGTGGGTTTTCCATAAATATCACTGACTTTCCATGAACTGGCATATTTTTCTTTCATGGTTTGGAGAAAATTGTTGGAAAACGTTTGTCGGTCTATATTACGCGGGTTTTCATATACGTTTTGAAAGCCATATGTAACCATGATTTTCCGGACACAGTTAAGCCATGTGCAATTAGTCCATGTTTTCATTTCTGCCAGACATTTGGCCGGCAGTCTATTCGTGTCCATATTTTCTAGACGGAGCCAAAATTTTACCATATCTCTCAGGATATCTAGTCTTATTGGAAATCTCCCCAGCTCCGCAAGTGCGGCTACATTTGTTGCAGTTTTACTGATACCGAGGAGATTTTTTGCATAGTTTAGGTGAAATTTCTCTATTTCATTTGACTGTCTATTAACTGTCTCGTCACCCCATGTCTCGGATGCGTAGGTGAGGATCGGTTTAACACATGTGTCAAATAGTTTTGTTGATACTTCGACAGGTAAATCGTGATCAAGACTTGAGCGCAATTTGAAAAGTGCTCTTGATGCTCTGTTTTTTAGATCCAATATAGCATGTGTCATTTTGCCGGAAGCAAAGAATTTAATACCAAGATATGTATATGACTGTGTCGATTCAAGACTTTGGTTGCCGAAGGTAAATGTTGGTTTTGAGATATGTTGACCCCCAGCATGAAAAACAAGAGTTTTTGTTTTAGAACTGTTCAGGGTAATTTGCCATTCCCGACAGTATTTATGTAATGAATTTAGCATTGTCTGGAGGCCACTGGGGCTTTCTGAAATCAAAACAAGATCATCGGCATACATCAAGCACGGGACTTCTTCGCCGAAAACATTTGGGGCGTCTGATTTGCTTTCGAGTAGGATCGAAGCAATTTCATCTATGAATATATTGAAAAATAAAGGGCTTAAATTATTTCCCTGCATCAATCCCACTGCTCCCTGGAATTTGTCTGTTAAACTATTTATCCCACATTGGACACTAGTTGTATATTCAGTGATTATCTTTTTAACTGTGGTATATACTGTACCACCCACACCCAATTTGATTAGTTTATACAGCAAACCTTCACGCCATACTCTATCGAAAGCCTTATTGAAGTCTACGAAACACGTATACAACTTTTTCCGTTTTAGTATAGATTTATTTATGAGTGTTCGTAAAACAAGCGTGTTATCGGATGTCGTATGATCTTTGCGGAAACCTGCTTGAAATTTCGAAGGTATACCCTTATGTTGAAAAAACGAAGTTAGCCGATTAAGCAGTATATCAGCATATATTTTACCCAATACACTGGTAATGGTGATCCCGCGAAGGTCGTTTGGTGTTGTTGGGTGTTTACATTTTGGTATAGGAATTATGAAACCCTCAAGCCATTCTTCAGGGAAATCTCCATTTGTAAGTAGTCGTTTAAACATTTTTTTAAAAATAGGTATGAGCTGATCTTTAACGCTTTTTATCATATCTGGTTTAATACAATCAAGGCCTTCAGCCTTGCCATTAGCTAGTCTCGTGATCGCGTGCCTGATTTCTAATTCGGAAATTTCATAGTCAAGGACAGTTATATCTCGCGCCCGTTCTTCTAATATATGTGTTTAATCCATCTTCATATACCCAACCTTCAATGTCGGAGGATGTTCGCACCGATTGAATGTCAGAAAATAACTCCTACACCACACCTCATGGGAGCACCCCACGGCAACAGTGTGCTACATTATGGGATTCTTACACCTCGCAGTGGGGCGGTAGGCCTATTCTACCCCGGGCCCACACGGGGGGGGGGGGGTGGCTCTTGTTTGAATTGCTACGGGTGTAGTTTGCCTGCCCAAGCAATAATCTTGTTAATTCAAATAACAAAATAATAGAATTTGAAATATTTTGTCGACACTTTTCTACTTAAATTACGGGACAAAAGTTTGAAATGTGAAAAATTGCAATGTTGCAGGTTGACGTGCTTGGCAAGTCAGAAATAGCAAGAGAATGTTTAAAATTTGAATTCAGGATTAAAACCTCAATGGATTTTATGTGACATTATTTGATTAGTAAAATAAAGGCGACGATATTTTAAACCATTTGTTGCGTGATTTTTTTCGCAGACCCCTGTGATATAAGATATGTGCACGCTGACATGGCATTCCAGAATGGGCGAGTTATTGTGCCAAGTAGTTGCCTGATAGTTTGCACGAAAAACGTGTTGCTTCAGAAGTCTGCATTTGGTGTTATTGTTCTCGTTTTAAAACAGGAGAATTATTTTTCGTAATTCATCGACTTGAATACATGTCGGCTTGTCACATAAAGCACATACAAATTATTGGCAGGATGTAAGTAGGTCATCATTGATATTAGTAGATTGTTGAAGTTGTTGCATAGTATGATACATTGCACTTCTTTTTCAGAATAAGTTATTATGCTACCCTTTTCTTGCAACCCGAGAATACATTCCTGGTATTCAGGCAAGGCTTCACATATTCCAGACATATTCCAGACAATGCCAATATTTATCAGGTGGTGATAACAAAGACTCCTTGGCATGCTGCTATTGTTTCGTGAATGGTCGAGTGCATAATCTACATGCGGTTTCAAAAACACTGAATTATGTTTGCCATTGGGTCGAATGTCACGTGATGCGGTCCGTGAATGTCGACGTTCGCTTAGAGTTAGTTCCTGATATCTTGCTAGTATGTTACCCAGAGGAAGCGGATACATGTATGCTGTTACATGCAGACAAGCTTCGTGCGGAAGCAAGTTATTGGTTTTTATTCCCATGACGTACATGTCGAAATACTAGAATGTTATGGTTCTCGTTGAATAGGAGCTGGGACAATTCTTCATACTGCAAACAAATAGGTCATACATGTGTCATTTCCGTGAACGGCATATCGGAGAGTGTTATCCTACATGTGTGTGAAACATTGCTTCTAATTCACGCGTTGACGGGCTACGACATTCACAAACACCTATAAAATGAAGCCGTTTAACTTAATAAGCAGTAAAATCTTATGCGAATTTTGTACCAATTTGTGCCATCTATTAATGTTGACGATGGCACTATAATTATATCCTACCAAGTTTGCATGTTGGCTATATTATAGTGAGCCATAATGTCATCAATTCGACACACACGTTCTTATTTCGGCCAATTTGGCCGGTTACTTCATGTGCGGCCAATTTGGCCGGTTACTTCATGTGACTTTTTCATCTGACGTGTGTGTCGGATAATTGATCTGGAGGATTTATGTAAATGTTAGCCCAAACTACATTTCCAAGTAACGATGGTTTTGTTGTTTATTTTGAGGAATAATACCGCGTCAGATGAATTCAGCCCAAATATGTTAACAGTTGTCGTGTCAAACATTCGGCAGTAGGTTAGCGTTATTTAGTATTTGTGGATGTCATTTAACATGGGGAAAATAGACTACTGCGCCTGAACGAGCATGTGAATTTGTCGTTTTTAATGTACAGCAACTTGATAATCAATAACAGAGGCATTCTCTGTCAAATAAGGTCGCTCTATTTACGGTATTAATTGCGGAACTTTCTAAAGTAAACTACGCGTAAACGGATACATACGGTAAATTATAGAATGTGCCGGAATCGGCCTAATCGCCCCAGGGCCAACTCGCCCAGTCGACGTGTGTCAATTCGGTACCTACTATAACATGTACCCGAGTCCGATACGGAATAAAAGATGTATACGGGTGTTATATAGCGTTTGGTCCGTTGTTTCTCAATGAATATTATTGAAATTTGGTGTATATGTCCGGGCTGGGACATGGAATACAACAACGTTTGAATTGTTTTTAAATTTACAAATTTGTTGATTTTATTCAATTTTTTTTCGTTCTGAAAACACACTATAAAGTGTATATAATATAATAACGAACACGAGACATACATAATTTATAAACTGTTAACAAAAGATATCAAATTCAATACATGACAAAGATGACTCAGTGGAGTTTATAAAGTGAACATAAAAACATTGAGGTAAGAATCTTTTTAAGGAATGCAACTTTATTTAATGATAATAAACACATAAATTAAAATAACAAACATGAGACATACATGATTTATAAACTGTTAACAAAAGATATCAAACTCAATACATGACAAAGATGACTCAGTGAAGTTTATAAAGTGAACATAAAAATATTAAGGTAAGAATCTGTTTAAGCATTACTAAACCGTTTAGCACAGACCACAGACCACTTCACTCATCCGATCATCACCAAACTTCATATTTATCTTGATATTGATCTATCAGATGAGAGCTATAAAATATTTTTTTAATTTCATAGGAAAAAATGGTCGCCAGCGGCCATATTGCATTTACGTTATATCTTATCGCGTCATGTCGATATCTAGTATTACTTAGAAATTTCACCTTTCCAGATTCATAATTGCTCCATTGACTGTAACAGATGAAATTATTCCCCTCTTCGGATAGAGTGTCACTGAAACTTTATTTTGTCAGACTGTCTGTATAATCACTGATTATATATGGCAATAATCTGTAATAAGATGTAGCACTATTTTATTTTATATTTACATGCAGTGCTGTTTTTATACATCAATTATAATCCCCCTAGATCATCATGTGATCGATCATACATCGCGCGAGGACCTGGTTGAATTAAGGGGGGTTTTATGGATCACTTCTGTCCTCAAGCTAGATTATACTTATGACATTTAATGGCATGTTTCTAACGTGGTGGGTTAGATATGCTTGAGAAACCACCACTCTTTAATTCACACCAAGTTCTCAGCTGTCATGTTCGGATATTAGAACCCATAGCCATGATATATGGTTTATTTTGTGTATACTAGTAACATAGTTATTTTCAGTACCTTTATATACCAGTACTGTGTATAACAATGCATATAAATTAATCCATGTATACATGTATATTGATTCAACGGATTCAGTGGTTTTGTCCATCAGTCTATCAAATTTGCGGGGAAAACATGGCCACAAGCAGTACACCCTGCTAAATTTCGAATTTGAATCAATTGGCGCACCCTGCAGCCAGCTTTTATTGGAGAACTTTTTCTTATGTGGATATTTTGGGTCACCGCTAGATGTGAGCCATATTTTGTTCTCAAACTGTCCTTGTGAAGACATCACTGCCAGCGGTGATCTTCAATTTTACTATTTTTATGGCTAAATAATTTGGTTGATCCTACAGACGACACCCCTTGTCCGATCGTCATCAGATTCCACAATTATCTTCTGGATAACCAGGGTGAGAGTAATCTAATTTTCCCGAATTTCGTTAAAAAACATTACCACAGGCAGCAATTTGGTATCTTACTCTTTGATCCTCTTTTGCATGACTGAATTGTTTAGCAACTGTACAGACATATCCCTCATCTGGTTTTTATATACATGTATATCTCTTCATGCGGATAGCCAGTATTACGTATAGGTACTTCAACTTTCTGCATTCCTGTCATCATTTGAAATATAAAAATTTACCTGATACATGCACCCTTCAAAATTTGTTTCGTCGTATCTATTTTAATGACCCGTATGGTAATATTGATACAGATATATTTGTCAAACATTTCTTTGTACAATATACAGGTATTTAGTTTGTAACTAAATCTAGAAATATATAATAGTAGCTCGTGGACCCCACTTCGTCCGGGATGTTCCCCTCTGATTTTCGGAGAAATGCGCGATTTAACCTTGAATTGACTATTTTAAAGGTGAAGGTCATGTCGGGGTCACGATTTGACCCGTCCAAAACACTCCCCTGACAAAAGTCACGACAAAAGTACCCGTCGAAATCCGCCCGGCTTTATACCCGATTTGACCTTGAATTGACAATTTTGAATGTCAAGATCAGGTCAGGGTCATGATTTGACCCACCCGAAACAATCCTGGGACAAAAGTAACAGTAGGTATCAAATTTCGTTGAAATACTTCCGTTTTACCAGATTTGACCTTGAATTGATCTTTTTGAATGTCAAAGTCAGGTCGGGATCAAGATTTGACCCGTCCAAAATACTCCCTGGAAATAATTTCCCCTAGGTATCAAATTTCGTCAAATCTGTCCCGCAGTTTTCCCGGCCATAGCTAACAGACAAACAGACAGACAAATGTCCAAAATATATATTAAACTAGCCGATGAGCCCGACGTTGTCCGGGCTATTCAAAAACAAAATTTCAAGTCGATAGCTCTACCCAGCCCGACGTTGTCCGGGCTATTCAAAAACCAAATTTCAAGTCGATAGCTGTACCCGTTTCCTAGATCTAGTCTGCGCATGCGCGAAGCTGGCGTCGCACGGGCTCGGCGACCCGATAAAATTCGTATCCGGGGCAAGATACATTCACATACCAAATTTCAAGTCGATAGTTCCACCCGTTTCCAAGATCTCGTCTGCGCCCGACGTTGTCCGGGCTATTCAAAAACAAAATTTCAAGTCGATAGCTCTACCCGTTTCCGAGATCTGGTCTGCGCATGCGCGAAGCTGGCGTCGCACGGGCTCGGCGACCCGATAAAATTTGTATCCGGGGCAAGATACATTCACATACCAAATTTCAAGTCGATAGCTCCACCCGTTTCCGAGATCTCGTCTGCGCATGCGCGAAGCTGGTGTCGCACGGGCTCGGCGACTCGATAAAATTCGTATCCGGGGCAAGATACATTGACATAGCAAATTTCAAGTCGATAGCTCCACCCGTTTCCGAGATCTCGTCTGCGCATGCGCGAAGCGGGCGCCGCACGGGCTCGCCAATACGACAAAGTTCACCGCCTGGTCAAACTACACACACGTACCAAGTTTCGTCCCGATCGGTCGAGAATCGTAGATTTGTATTAATGACAGACAGACAGACAGACAGACAGACAAACATACAGACAGAGGTCTTCAAAATATATATGAGACTAGCAGGTTAGCCCGCCACCGGCGGCTTGTCCGAAACATGACATTTTTTAATATATTTTTTATTTTTTTTTAGCTCCACGCGTTTCAATAAGAAAAAAATGTACCCGGTAGCTCCACCCGTTTCCGAGATCTGGTCTGCGCATGCGCGAAGCTGGCGTCGCACGGGCTCGGCGACCCGATAAAATTTGTATCCGGGGCAAGATACATTCACATAGCAAATTTCAAGTCGATAGCTCCAACCGTTTGCGAGATAACGCATTCTTTGTTTTTCAATGAGTTAATTCATGGTACCCGTCCTCCCCGTCCTAAACTTCAGAGCGGACAGTCAATTAATCCCGTCGTGAAATCCCTCTGCATAATATTTCGAGCTCTTAGATCAATTCTGCCTGTTTAGTTGCATTTCGTCCGCATCCGTATTTCGGACGCATGGGGTCAGTCGTTTAGCCACGTCCATTGGAATCCGCATCGGACGCATGGGGTATCGTTTGGCCACGTCCATTGCAATAAAGAGCGTTAATTGTTAAAACCTCCGTATAAGGTATATATAAAGAGCGTTATTGCCTTAACCCCCCGCCGTGCCTTTGCGGTGATTTGGGAGTGGATAAAGGGTGCTCATAGCTTCTCTAAATGGCGACCACGGTCGTGTCCGTGGGATTTGACACTTACATAGGAAGTTTGAGCTCAATCTTTACACGCGTTTTGGATTCTATGAAGTACACATATACGGAGTTCTCAAAATATATAGTACAGAAGACTAGCTGATGTACTCGACTTCGTTCGGGCTAGTTAGGGATTTTTTGTGTGATCGCCTCCATCTGGACAGTACCCAGTATATACAGCGTCTGGCCAAACTATTGTTCAATTGGTCCAGAAACATGCCTATATCAGCACGTTCGAGAACATGGTCCCACGTGAAATTGGACCCGTCCATATTGCTCCCGGGATCGAAGTAGTCCTACACACAAATTTTTAGTCGGATCGGTCAAGGTCCAGAAACATGCCTATGAGCGAGGTCAAGTTGACACGTTAAATACCAAATTCGAGCAGTGTTAGAGTCTATAACACATACACACATGCATTCACGCATACACACATACATACATACATACAGACAGGTGTTTCAAAATGTATAATCGATAGCTACAACAATTCTATGGTAGATAGTTCACGGCCGACCTGATGCATGCATCTTAGTTTTCTTGTGTTGTATAACCGCACACCGGAACACATCTTCTACCGCCAGCAGCCACTGACTCCTTAAGAAATCACATTAACACATCTTCGTGTGAACTATACCAGTGATTGGCACAGTGGGATGTAATCATTGTTGGACGTTAAAACTGCTTGATGGGCATCACAATTCTCGATTGGCATCGAAATTGCCTGATTGGCATCGAAAATGCCCGATTGGCATCGAAATTGCCAGATTGGCATCGAAATTGCCAGATTGGCGTCGAAATTTCCCCATGGGCGTCGAAATTGCCCGATGGGCGTCGAAAGTGCCCGGTGGGCGTCGAAATTGCCCGGTGGGCGTCGAAATTGCCCAATGGGCATCGAAATTGCCCAGTATATAGGCGTCGAAATTACCCAGTGAGCGTAGAGATTACCCAGTGAGCGTCGAAATTACCCAGAGGGCGTCGAGATTAATAATAGCGTGAATGTGTAAATTGCCCGGAGGGCATCAAAGTTTTGTAGAACGTCGACATTGCTAAAGTGCGTCAAAATCATGGTTGGACGTTAAACTGCTTGATGGGCATCACAATTCTCGATTGGCATCGAAATTGCCTGATTGGCATCGAAAATGCCCGATTATAATTGCCATCGAAATTGCCAGATTGGCATCGAAATTGCCAGATTGGCGTCGAAATTGCCCGATGGGCGTCGAAATTGCCCGGCGGCGTCGAAATTGCCCGGTGGGCGTCGAAATGGCCCAGTATATAGCCGTCGAAATTACCCAGTGAGCGTCGAGATTACCCAGTGAGCGTCGAAATTACCCAGAGGGCGTCGAAATCGCCCAGTGGGAATCGAAATTGCCATAGATGGCTTCAATATCACCTCCAAAAGTCATCGGATGCATGCCTAAAAATTTGTGACTCCGAGACCAAGAAGTTCGTCAATTCAAAGAGACAAAGTCCACTCGCTAAAGTTGCTAAAGGAAATTCCTGCTTAAATATTGTTGATGGTAAACTGACCATGAATTCAAGACTGCGATTTGCACGAAGCAATGAAAACTATCTTGAATTAACACTATAATGTGTGTATCGCTATAATGTGTGTATACATTTTATTGACAACAAGCTATAAAATGCTTCCAACCTCAATTTTTACTGCATGAGCAGACTCATTATCTTCTTCTTCAATTGGTCTTCACTTGTGCAACATTGTCCATTTAAGCTCATCAATATCGTAATAAAGACATTGTCATATTTTCGATTACAACTAAAATCGAGATTTCCGAAACAAAGGCGAGAGGACCGAGTCACTAAAACAATATTTAAAATGTAATATGATGTATATAGTTATTTACTAAAAGACTCGCTTATGTTGCTATAGGAAAGTCATGTTTATCTATTGTCTCGGCTATAAAACTAACCATTAATATCGTAATAAAGACATTGTCATATATTCAAATAGGACAACTAAAATCGAGCTTTCCTAAACATAAGTGAAAAGTGCGAGTCACTAAAACAAAATCTAAAATGTAATATGATATATATATATATATATATATATATATATAGATTATGCACTAAATCTAGAGTAAAATATAGCTTTTTCAGATATAGAAATCCAATTCGTTGAAGTACTAGTAAGCTTATATTATAAATATATATGCAAACTAGACATAGTTTAAAATTACTATTAATTAATATAATTAATTAATGTGCTTGATAATAAAATGATAAAATTGCTTCGTAAGGAGCGAAGGTCAGCTACATGTATAGATCATTGCTATGTATGACAAGAAACTCGTGAATATTGACCAGAGTTTATCACAATGCATAACTTCCTTGCGATTTAGTACTATCTATGTGAAATAGTAATTCAACAAACATCCAATTGAAATTTAAAAATATTGTCCACGTCGACATGTATCTCAGTAACTCCCCAGCCTGGTGTGCAATGTCCTGACATGGTCGCTCTTTGATTGGGTTCTACAAACACGGTCGGATTATACTTCCTCCCAATCTACTGTGACTACTGAGCCTTGGCTGTAAAGATTCATATGAATCTAACAAATGATCTTGTTTCATCACAGACTAACCATGTAACGATGTATGTGAGAATGTTCACAATAACCGAAATAGTGTAAATTTTGACGACTCATATGATGAGCATAGTGAGAGAACTCAACTTATAGAATAGGAAGTAGTTGCATGCCTTGAAAACTGTTTGGCAACACAATATTATATACTGCAAAAGTAATTTCTTTATTGGCAAAACATCCTCTGTATAACAACTAATTTCGTTAACATAAAATATTTCACCCGAACAGATGTTTACATCAGAGATAGGCAACTTGAAATTGGAGGCCGGAAATTTGGGCATACAATTTCAATTTTTTTTATTTTGATATTACTTATCTAAACTGACCCAAAAGACACATGTTAGTGATGATTGTTTTAATATTTTTCAAATTGACTTCTATCAAGTATTCCCCCAATAAATGAGTATTATAGTCCTTAAGACAATCAATTACTCATTAGGTTAAATTAAATGAAGCAATAGTAGGGTTCTTTGGTTTGTTTATCGTTACCAGTGAACCCATGATTGACAATTCCCTTGTCCCCAGATAACGAACTCAGTCATGTCTGTGGCGGAAAGTGTGAGAAACTTCGATTTTGTTGGCCGTTTTGGATGCCATCCTAAACTTATTGTCAAATATGGAGCGTATGTAATGCCATATCTATTGTCAGTTGTGATCACTCTCACGACATGCGCGGCACAAATTTGTAGCCATATGTGTTCAGTTGAAATATATATATACTAGCAGGTTAGCCCGCCACTGGCGTGCTTGGTCAGAAACATGACAATGTTTTATGTTTTGTTTGTGTTTTTCA
The DNA here is from genome assembly GCA_032622095.1 of Siphonodentalium dalli. Classification (NCBI taxonomy): domain Eukaryota; kingdom Metazoa; phylum Mollusca; class Scaphopoda; order Gadilida; family Siphonodentaliidae; genus Siphonodentalium; species Siphonodentalium dalli. Next base: position 206,557,135 of record CP136065.1, read on the forward strand.
ATGAGTTAATATTGGGTTTTTCAATATTTTACCCGATTTGACCTTGAATTGATCATTTTCAAGGTCAAGGTCATGTCGGGGTCACAATATATAATTTGTGGGTACCCGTTTGAAGGTTAAGACTGACCCGATGAAAAATTCCCCCGTTCCTAGGAACGACAGACATAAGAATGTTTCACACAATGCGACGTCGACGATCCCCGTGTGTTTTTACACTTATATACGAAGTTTGAGCTCACCTAGGGCGGAAAAACTTACCCGATCCGCGTTCTTAGGAACACAACACGCTCCGCGTTCTTAGGAACACAACACGCTCATGTCTATACGCCCAGACCCAGAAGAGGTATGATTTTTTTTAACCTGCCCGTGACAGAGGTTGTCCACCCTTACGAGATGGTCAATAGTCCCCGCAAAGTTAATCCCGTCGTGAACCCCATCCTCGCAAAGAGCGGACAGTCAATTAATCCCGTCGTGAACCCAATCACCAACGCGACGTAATTTTGTTTGGTATCATGTGTTGCGTTCTAAAAATAGGAAAGCACTTGTTCCAGTATATCTCTCTGCACGTTGCGTTTGCGTAAATACGAAATTGTGAGTGTTGGTTTGTAACCGGGATTTCTGAGAAGCATTATGCCTATATCCACACACTAACTACCCCCCCCCTAAGCCCTGACCTAAGTGTCATACATACTATAACAATGATGTTGTAAGAGTACTATGGCATTCAATAAATCTCCCCGCATAGGAAACCACTCAAAATTATTGTTCCCGTATATCTCTCTGCAGATGCTAATAACGTTGAATGGTAAACAGACGCTCTTTATAGCGATGCGTCAAAAACAAACGCTCATTAAATTATGACTTGATTAACCACCGCGGTGCCGATTGCGGTGATTTGGGAAGGGAGAAACGGTGCTCTGAGCTTCTCCAAAACGCGACAACTACGGTGTTCGTGGGTTTTTACCCTTAGATGGGAAATTTGAACTCAATCGAGCCAGCCGTTTTCGATTCTATGAAGTACAGACACACATATATACGGAAGTCTCAAAATATATAGTATAGATAAGATATATATATATATATACAATGTTGTAAGTTTTACATAAATTAGTAAAGTTCTCATTTTTTTCTTCAAATTTTAATCTTAGATCACGTTCAGACACCGTTATTTATAATTCCCTTCATCACTCTCTATACTCTTTCAGTTTATGCTTCTAAAACCAACTTGACATCCAGCATTCTAAGTGTAAACTACATAATTCGTTTTTCTGCAAAATTTATATTTTAGGGGGTGGGGTTAAGTTTACACTCATATCACATTTTCACAGCAATACTCTTTGCATTCCATTATTAAAATCGTTTTGGAATGTCATTGGGGAATTTTTTTTAGACATGTTTCGGATCAATAGCCCATGCTGTTCACAAGTCATAGCAAATTATAAGTGACAATGTTTTTCAAAATCCAAGTAATTTTTCGCGATTTCAAAATATTTATCGCATTTTTTTCTAACTAGCTCATAAATTGGTCTAGTTTTGTATCTCATGTCATTTTATAATCATTTCTTATGAATATAAACGATATATTGTGCAGTTTATAACTGCAATATTTTGTTTATGCTCTGACACTTGTACTCGAATTTTTTTTATTTTAGGGGTAAGAGTTGTATTCCCTGAACATACTATTTTGGGACACTTCCTGAAACGGGCAACAATCAAAATCTGATGCGCCATATGATTACCTTTAATTTGATATATAGAAACCTTTGTTGGAGGAGGGTGCAGCCAATTTGAAAAAATATCTTGCTTGGCCCACGGACTATCTGTCGTATGGTGTATTATAATTTACAATATTATTAGTTACCCTGTGTCTGTTCACGTAGTACGGGTTTTTACCTACCCGAAGGCCGAATGGGATACGGCTGGTTGAGGGCAGGTAAAAACCCGTACTACGTGAACAGACACGGGGTGACGATTTTATTAATTATTATACGATCATAAGTTTCTTTCCCCAATTCCTATTTTCGTAACGAAAAAATCGAGATATCTAACGATGTTCTCCTAATTATTGAAGCAACAGGTTAATAACAGTTCTGAGTGACATCAGTTACTTCAGGGGTTAACATAACTTATCAGACCTGGAAATAGATCAGGTTTTCCCAGCGACGTTCGACGTCACAACGTCTTGTCCAATCAAAGCGCGTTTCATATAATAAAACAGTTATCCCATTGTTTCTTGGAAGTCAATATTCACGGCCTTGGTGAATATTGACATCCTCGGGTTGATAATTCCTCGTGTTATTCTCGAAACAATGCGATAATTGTATATTGACAGTAGATTCAAATCAACATATCCTCTCTTTCCCCCCATAGAACTGAATAGGGAAATTTGAACCTAATATTTCAGTGTTTGTTAATTTTGAACTACATAAAGAATAAATTCAAATTCATATAGGCCTACTGTTTGATATTTTTACCATAACAACATAATGAATAACCAGCTGTTATTATTAACAAATACTAATATCAGACTCTTGACTCAGATTGAAACTGAAATCATTCCTCTCTATTGGTTACAAATAGACCAAATGATTTACATAGGCCTCAGTGTTAACAAATCCCGCTGGCCTGTATTCGCAGGAAAGCTTTGACCCTGCACGAGTATTTAAAATTAAAGAACGTCCTTTTAGACACACGGAAATGTGCACAAAAGTACTTGTAAACGTGGTGGATCACACTGCAGCTTGACAAACGTCACACTACCCTTAAAATTGAGGAAAAAATGACATCGAAAAAAACACAAACACCTCCCATAAATTATTTGCCATTTGCACAGCCATAACAGTTCACAATGTGGCTATATTTGATGTTTCTCGACGGAAAACACTTTTGTGCATTTTTGCGTGCACTTTTCATCCATGTATCATTGACCATTCAGCTGCCAGAATTTTTTTTATGCTGATCCTAGCTGGTAGCAGGGAACTTAAATAACGGGAAGGTTCACTTCCCATTGGTTCTATTGTAATGCGTACCGCCGCAGCGCCCTCTTGCGATCGGTAGGTTAAACCGAGAAATGCGTCCATGGATACACTATAGAATTCTATAGAGTTGCTCATTTCTCCCGTCCAAAAATCATTTTAAAACAACATTTAAACCAAATGTTCCCTATTTTGTCGATATTTCCATAAACAATACGCATTTACCTACACTATATTGAACTTTCTGGGGAAAGTTACTACTAATGTCCAGTTAAAACGATGAAAAGCATCACCCAAATTCGCTGTCAATGTCAATTTGTATACAACTGAACTTTTTTTGTTTGTATTTTTTAGTACTATAATATATTATATAACTACATGCGTATCTGAATTATAATATATGGCATTGACAAGTCATTTATAGAACTTAAATCAAAATTTAGCCAAAATAGTTTTTGTTTTAATTTTATGAACCGGCCATAGGGACATATTATAGGCCTACCAGTACCAATTACCATTATTCATTACTAACTTTACTTGCAGTTCTACCATCCCAATTATCTTAAGTCCATTTACCAGGCTGGAAACTGGATAGATCAATCATGAACTAATATAATAGAGTATATATAACTAATATAGGCCTATTATTACTAGTAAGTCTATTATTAACCAAGTGCTACACTTCAAAGTCCAGCTGACACACTGGAAAACTTTTACATATATCATGTCATTAAATTGACTCAAAAATAATTCCTCAAAATGATCTAGGTCTAGTCAGGCATCGCCCACAATGATACCATTTTAGATTATACAACATTTTATTCAATGCACATGTATGAAGATCAGAAAACCCAATTATTTTTAAGCATTTATATCTCAATTACGCTTAAGCGTATTTCAAATATATGGGAGGCGTAATTTATATTTAATATCTTATTAATATTACGCTTAAGTGTAATTCAGATTTCCATTACACTTAAGCCTAATGGAATTTGGCATCCCACCACACAATTATGGATTTATAGATTTACCTACACTATAAGTGCAAATGAATTGCACTTCTTGACTTAACCATAATTAAATTAGATTAAGTTACCACCCCCTGGTATTTTTTTTATTTAATATATATTATTTTTATATAAAATAATATAATAAAATTTAAAACAAAATTCCCGGATTCCTGTGATGGAATCGCGCATGTTGATTGTCATTACTGAAAATTTGAATTTTGTCTCCCATAACTCCCATTTTGCATTTTGATAAAAAAAAATACTATAAATACATGTACCGGTGCAATAGCATTACATTAAATTAAATAAGTTTATTGTAAATGATGAAATACTCCCAAATGACAGATGTCAATCTACACTTATTAAGCATACCATGCATTATTTGAAGGGTAATCAATGCCTAATATGTCATTATATGATATATATCAAAGAATTTATAGTGAAAGACTATTAGTACATACAGAAACTAGAACAAATGCTAAAAAAAAACTTGATCAATACATTTATACAAATGTTGACTCAAATTAATTAAGTGGATTCCAAGGACCCATGCATATATATGTCATGATAGGGCAATCATTTAACATATTTTACATATAATAAGAGAAATTGCTTCACAACAGATCAACAGTCAATCAACTTAATCATTAATGTGTCATATGAATTAATATGTTGTGCAAATATCAAGGTGTGAGGGGATGAATATACTGACTGAGTTACAAGATATCAAATATGACATTTCCTATTAATGCGATGCCCATTTACCATTAACAATTTGACTAAGTTGACCATACCGGTAGGCTGTACTGCATGAAAGAATCAACATATTTTGGGGGGGGGGGGGCATGTTCAACAGCTGAGAATATCACCATATAATTTGACATGGCCTAATATTTCTGATTGGACAATTGAACACATAACTTTAGAAATGCTCTATTGCAACTGCATGCAGATAATATGAATTGTGTTGATTTGGGGAACACTACCATGTAAAAGTGGAAGATTCAGGTTGAGTAAATACAAATGGAGTGTCCATCTGAATTTGATGATATTTTTTTGAGGTACAAAAATGTCTATAACTCAAACAATAATTAGCCTATTAACTAAACTGAAAAAAAAAAGGTTTTCAGATTTGTGATCCCAATAGATGAGTTCTACCAATAAGATAAAAAGTGAAAGGACGAATTTGAAATTTCCATGTACTAAACCAATAGTCAAAGTGTTATATATGCAGGCAAACTGCGCCCACACACACACGCTGACACAGACTGCAGACAAATTTAAAGACAACGTAAAAATGTAAACAAAAATAAAAGTTAAAAACATTCTTTAAAAGTTGCAACAAAACAAAAATAACAACTGTAGTACGCAAGGATTGAAAATAAACGACGTATTTTCTCAGTTATAAAAGTGGCTGGGTAGTTTTCCTTGCTTTTGGTTGAGAATGTTGACCAAAAACGATGTACTAGTATTTCCATTCACTCGTATTCGTCGGAATTTGACACTGACAGACCGATTAAAATAAATTAGAATAAAGTCAACAACCGTTATTAAAATTAAATAAACGTAACAATCACCAAGATTAATACTCGGTGAATATATAGATCACTTCAGTTTACCTCTACAGGCTCTAGGTGGCCGGTGAGTCATTTGATACAAAAAACATTCATTCGATTTCTGTATTCCTCGTGTATTTACCATTTCAAATACGGCGCCTGTCCTACCAGGAGGATCGATAACTCTACCAAGACGATTACACAAATATGATTGGGTGAGCCATCCTGTTATTTATGATCCTTGCTGGTAGTGCCAGGGGAAATCACTCTACTAATTTGTATTTGGTGTATTGTAACCTATAGTGGTCACTGGAAAGATAAGAAATTCGCCCAAAGGATATTAAATTGCGTCCATTTATGTGCCCACGTCAATATAAATAAATTTGATTCGAAACATGTCTGTGTTCTTACTTTATTAACCATTTTCTGTCACCACCCATAGCTGAATTTGCAAAAAAAATACCTTGACTTGAATGTCAATTTGTTTTCATTTTAGCTGAATATTGGCAAAGTAAACAGTGACGATGTACATACAGGTTGTCGATCTGATAGCTTGTAGATACCACTTCCAGAAAATATGCCATACAATTCGCTAGGCGAATTGGGCGCACTTAGGTTTCACATTGGGCGCATCTACACAATTTTCGAAAAAAATCGACAGAAAACCAAGAATATATTTATTGGCCGAATTCTGTGCGCGTTGGATAGTCTAACAATTTCTGCAAACTTCCAGGGTAGGCTTTTTTGTCAACATGTCATCTAACAGGGGAAATTCAACTTCATTTGACCCGAATCTGGTCCGATTTTGCATCATATTTTAGAGTATGGCCCATACTGACGTCACGCTTCACTCTCATGTCGTGCCCAAACCCGACAAATCTGCCTTGGCGTTCATCTAGATTGTCGGGCGCCAACAGATATGGTCTCACATTCATTAAAGGGACATCATTGGGCCCAAAAATAGGTCGAAAATGGGAATTTTAGGTTCTACAACGAGAAGCAGAAATGGCATCAGAGGGGTTAATTTGTAATTTTATTGGACGGCTCCGGCGGTAAATCAGCTGTCGTATCGCGTGCTTTACGTTTCCAATTTGTTTCATGGGCATAATGAGCACGGGACATGTTTCAGAGCAGGTTACAATACACCAAATGATTTACATAGGCCTCAGTGTTAACAAATCCCGCTGGCCTGTATTCGCAGGAAAGCTTTGACCCTGCACGAGTATTTAAAATTAAAGAACGTCCTTTTAGACACACGGGAAATCACTCTACTAATTTGTATTTGGTGTATTGTAACCCCTTGTTTGACAAATACACAATACGGACAAATTTATGTGTGGTTCACAGAAATATCATGGGATTTACATCCGCGTTATGACGAAAGCGACAATATGATATTCCGGAATCGAGGCAGCTACACAATGCGGGAAAATTTATGTGTGGTTCCCAAAAATATCATGGGTTCGATGTTGATAACACAATACGGGTTTATCTTGTCGACCAATCAAATTGAAGATAGCACACTTGTCAATAGATAAAACAATTTCTCTTAGCACGTACTATGCAGAGTCATACAATATAGCGGTCATTATCATAAGTTATTGTGTTGGATTGACGGTAACATGATGTGACATTGACGGTTTGGAGTTTATGTTCAATCGAGTTATGGAGCAATTAAAGGTCATACAATGTTATTCCTTACACTTCCTGATTTCGATTGAAACAGATACCCAACATGACAAATATCGCAACCCTATGTACAAAATGAAAAACATCTACATATAATAGTGGAGCAACAGAGACCAGAAAAAGGCCATATTTTTCGAGTTTAGTCATGTCGCCGACCACCAAGAGGTATTATATATGAAAATGTTCGCACGGTTGTGGCAATAACAATACCTGGTTTTATCTAGCTATAATTTAAGTGTTTTGTGTAATTAATCCACATGGTCGTGTTATGCGCTCGAGTTAATTGTGTTATGGTAATTTCAGCTGAAAAATGTGACTTTGATGCAAGTGCAGTTTTTTCACATATAAAACCAGTGAAAACAGGAATTTGAGTCTCCGAAAGACATTTTACATTGTTTATTGTCACGAACTATATCATGTCGTCTACCACCAAGACGTTTTATACACCAAAATGTTCGGCTTGTAGTGACGAATAAAGAAACATAACACAACCTGAGCAAAATCTGTGCTAGTCGAGATTTTGGGAAAAAAACACACTTTTTGTGAATAAAGTCAGTGAAAACTGGTATCAAGCTTTCCGAATAACATTTCAAGTGGAAAATAGGATTTTGTGAAAACAGGGATTATATTGTCCGATCCTTCGTCATACCGTCCGTGCGTCCGTCCTTCCATATGTCCGTCCGCGGCCGTCTAGGCAGATATTTCAGCCACTGGTTAATTTGGTATGGATGTTCACTACTCTAAGATAGCATTCAATGGACTCTTACGTCGTTTTGTTTTGGGCTTTCCATTTTATAGTTATTCATTTTTATTTATCTGGAAAGGTTGGTTTTGTTTTGTCTGTCCGAGCAGATCTGGTTGTCAGATCTCAATAAAATTTGGTATGGATTTTCACTACTAAAACAGTGGCGGATCGAGAGTGCGCGCCATGTCATTATTCATGCGTCATTCGAAGCATCATCCGAGTCGTCCAATGGCGAGTTGGGCGCGAGGGGACTTTCCATTCTATTTTGTGGCGGGGTCTGTTAGGGTAATGTGGTTGTGGTAGTTAAGGTTATGTGGTATGCAATAGCGCGTTTGTCACAATTCTGAACACATGATTAAAGAGCCTTATACTCTTCACAATTATCTTGAAGAGCCAAACAGACATGATAAACCAGTACACATAATATTTAACTTCTCTTCATATTCATGATTATGCTAGAATGGAAACAAGTCAATCCGGAATGTGGCGTTACCTACTGAGTCGGTAGACAGCATTGCTGATCACTAGCGTAATTATGACACACCATGTTGCAAAACTAACTGTCGGAAAACTAGCATTCGTAACACTTGCATTGCTTCCAATGACACCAACTCCAAATTTTAATGTAAAATATCTAAATCCAGTCAATAGCTAAGCGATTCAACGATTTATATATAGGACTAGCCGATGAGCCCGACGTTGTCCGGGCTATTCAAAAACCAAATTTCAAGTCGATAGCTCCACCCGTTTCAAAAACCAAATTTCAAGTCGATAGCACCCGTTTCCGAGATCTCGTCTGCGCATGCGCGAAGCTGGCGTCGCACGGGCTCGGCGACACGATAAAATTCGTATCCGGGGCAAGATACATTCACATAGCAAATTTCAAGTCGATAGCTCCACCCGTTTCCGAGATCTCGTCTGCGCATGCGCGAAGCTGACGTCGCACGGGCTCGGTGACCCGATAAAATTCGTATCCGGGGCAAGATACATTCACATAGCAAATTTCAAGTCGATAGCTCCACCCGTTTCCGAGATCTCGTCTGCGCATGCGCGAACCTGGCGTCGCACGGGCTCGCCAATACGACAACGTTCACCGCCTGGTCAAACTACACACACGTACCAAGTTTCGTCCCGATCGGTCGAGAATCGTAGATTTGTATAAATGACAGACAGACAAACAGACAAACAAACAAACATACATACAGACAGAGGTCTTCAAAATATATATGAGATGAAGCTGGCGTCGCACGGGCTCGGCGACACGATAAAATTCGTATCCGGGGCAAGATACATTCACATAGCAAATTTCAAGTCGATAGCTCCACCCGTTTCCGAGATCTCGTCTGCGCATGCGCGAAGCTGACGTCGCACGGGCTCGGTGACCCGATAAAATTCGTATCCGGGGCAAGATACATTCACATAGCAAATTTCAAGTCGATAGCTCCACCCGTTTCCGAGATCTCGTCTGCGCATGCGCGAACCTGGCGTCGCACGGGCTCGCCAATACGACAACGTTCACCGCCTGGTCAAACTACACACACGTACCAAGTTTCGTCCCGATCGGTCGAGAATCGTAGATTTGTATAAATGACAGACAGACAAACAGACAAACAAACAAACATACATACAGACAGAGGTCTTCAAAATATATATGAGATAACGCATAATATACATTGAAGGCCTTATTATAGTTGACGTCATCAAGGGCGTTGGCATCGTAATCGGTATACATGTGTTGTACAAGGACAATACATAATTTTGATTGTAAGTTTTGAAACATGTAATTTTGTTGGGTTGCCCAATAAATATACATTTGCATGCGTGATACTGGTTATAATGCTTATAATAAAACGTTCATGTGTTTCAGTTTTTTAAAGGCCCACTTAATTTTCGAGTCGCCGATTATTTTTTTATAGTGACTTGATATATGGTTTTAATAACAATCTATGCTATATAAATTATGATTAAAATGCTATAATTCACCACTATTTTAAACATCTGTGCCTCAGAAGATGCCCACAGAGAAATATAAAACTGCTGAAATCATAGAATGACTTCCCCCCTTTGGCACACATAATGCAACAGAATTCAAGCTTTTTCAATGGAAGGGGAAGAACCCTATCTTTAATATATAGAGTTATTCCCCCTGCATTGAAAATAATACTGATTTTTACTTCAATCTTGATGACAAAACGCGTTGGCAACTCAACAAAACAACATGTCCACAGTTTATTACACCGCATAAGTTGATAATACAATGTTTTGGAGCTTCCTCTTTCAAAATGGTATATAATATGGCATATTTTATATAATGTAATCTGTGGATTCGAAAATTAAGTAGGCCTTTAAACGAAATGTGGTGTACCGCCGAAAATACAATGAAAGCCGCACATAATTATTACACTCTACTCTGTATACACCAGAAGAAACACTCACCAATAAGTACATACCTGTATATGTGCATACTGTTTGGCATCTCTTTATATTCGGGCTTATGACAGAGTGGAATAACATCATGCCGGTAGGTGGTGTTACATCCATATTCGGCACACGGCATTCTTGGCCACTTGTATACGGCATGTCATGTAACACGAATAACAGCCCGACGCAGATAACAAGAAGGCACAATTCTTGCATCACTTATTTTCAAATTACTGCAGACTTATCAAGTTTTATTTCGATTCGCTTAAAGGGAATCAAGGCCTCAGACTGGATATATGTGCCATTTCGCGAATGACTGTAAAATAGAAACCACAACAGGTACACGTAAACGTAGATAAACTTTGTGCTTATATATTCGTATCATTATCGATAATTCTCCAGGACAGACATATCGTATGTCAAATCAATTTGTGTTCAAACACTACTGTTGCAGCTACATGTATGTTGTCATTGGAAATCCAATTAGTACAATACAATACCAAAGTTTAATCAAAACGTAAAGGTAAACATTGGAAAATTATATTTAATTATATGAAGTATCTTATCTATCAGCATAAGAATGGATTCAACATGCGAAATATCGTTACTGGAAATTATTTATAGTCAGCATGAGAACACAGTTGATCAATTTTGAAATAAGTATACGTGTCGGTGCTAGTTAATTGATTTATAGACGTTCACATAATTTCCACATTAACCCACCGTCACAATATCGAGTCCCGTTAAAGCTGTCGTAATTAGCCGAACGATTCGACCAAGTGAACATGTGAACTGTCACACAATTCGACTCCGAACATGATAATCCAAAGGGACCACCGAATTCTGATTGCTGTTATTTCCCAAATAATTAATTCCAAGTATTGGGAACTGAACGAAAGGAAGATACTAATAAAAAAGTTCCAATGGTGTCATTAAATATTATGCACTCGACGCTTGAATCCTCAAAATATACTTCCTAATATTTGCTTTGTCGAAAGATATATATCGACGGACTCACGAAGGAGTTGATGGTCCAATGGGAATCGTTCTCACATCCCGAGTGACCGAATGATTTTCTACCCATTGACGTATGAAGCAAACAAACACATCATGCTGTTATAAAACTGATTGGTCCAGTGAAGCGATTAGCATATTCACTGTCATTGGATGGGTGGCCCTATGCTGAGGTAGTTCGATCGTCCTGGTAGCCTTTTTATCCGCGTGTTCGTCTTGAATGCGTATCGAGTCGATATTCATTTAAGAGAACTGACGCATGTTCTTGTTTGAACTAATATATCGCGGAATATTTCTGCAATATTGATATCAACGATGATACACATTTCGATGCCGATGATGACGAGACCACTGTACATCCAATATAATTCGTTCCATGACAAGACAATCGGGGTTATAAAGTGGTCAATAACCCGTGGCGTGCAGATAAAAACAAGTGGGTCTTTTTTTTTTTATCAGAATACAGCTTCGATTGTATCTGCGGTATTCGCTGGCTGAGATAGCGGCATACACGATAGTGGGTATTATCAAATCGCATATTAATAATAATAAGAATACCATAGGCAGAAATAGTAACGCCCTCAAGATCGTATTATTAGCCATATATAAAATATACTGGAGCTTGGGACTCTCATCTACAGTGAAATATATACATTATTCAGGAACTGATATTAATTAAGAGATATATTACCGGCACTGTTTTTGCAATATTATAAAATTCCCTGTCACAACATCATACATTTCCCAGGTTTTGAACTAGTGTAACTGGAGTAGAGATTCATGGCATGATCGATGGGGTCGCCACGTTCACGATAACAGGTCCGTGTGTTATGATGCAGTAAAAGTACGTTTGGTCTAATACAAGTAGATCGAAAGATCGCACAGAAACTAGTGACAACAATTCCTCGCTATGTGCAGTTACCAAAACAAACGGCATCATTGATCTACCTGACACAAACAAGACAAGTGTTTGCATTCGAGCGTAAACAAGGCACGTATTTACCTTCTACTTTAATATCTAAGCGGTATGCGTATGCAAAGACAAGTTTATGTCTTTGTGGTGGCGAAAAACCAACGATTGCCAGAGCGCAAAACTAAGCTAAACGCAAAAGAAAATAATTCACCGGGACAAACCATGATTCAAAATACCCATCATTCGTAGTGTGAATTACAGATTAGCGACATCGTATATTATCGACAACGTATATTAGCGACAATAGATTTCGAACCCATGACTGATCACCAACTGATCGCCAAATACGCTTGCCAATATGCACCATAAAAAAGGCGTAATAAGAGGCAAAAATAATGATGTATGCAGATGACTCGAAGATATTCAGATCGGATGATGACATGAAGATCATCTAAGAAGACCCGGATTCTCTACTACAATGGCCAGAGAAGTGGCTTTAAAGCTTCCACCCGGAGAAGTGTGTGACATGACTGTTGGAAAAAGAGGCTATGCACCGGTATATACACAATGATAAGAACAGATGGAGAACCATACCAATTAAACGTGGTAAAACAAGATAAGGATATAGGTTTATTAACTGACAACCAACTGACATTCAAAATGATCATGTCAAAGAAAAAGCACAAAAGGCTCAGTCTGTTATGGGAGCGATTATCCTTCACCCATGCCCATATGAAAACATACGTGGATAAAAGTACCCTGGTGAATGTACCCACGTCATGAGGGGATTTTACAAGGGTACTGTACCAATGTTTACACACCTCTCCTATTGTTTGCCCGTGGTCACCCAACACCGGATTAACTCGATGGTCAGCAATATTCAACGCGAGCGATATAAACAGGTTGGTAAATGGGCGGGTCCGGTTGGTAAATTCATACCAACCTGACCCCCCACCATTTGCAAACATGTTTACTAAATCGCTCGAATTCAAGCCAAACATTGCTGGCCGTCGAGTTAATCCGATGTTGACCCAGTCTACTGTCGATCGCCGATTTAATTCGCTCGATGTGGGCATTCGCGTGCAAACGCAGAACAAGCATATTGTGATGCACAAACGATACATAATAACATAACCAGGGGCGTTCCTAGATGGGGTATCCACCTTATAGTTCCACTTGCACCGCCACCAGATGACACAGACACTGTGTGGGAACGTGTACATGTATATGCACCCATTGCGTTGGAATTTCCAACAACCGGTAACTAAACGTTCTCCAAACTGCATGGCATATATTATGGTTGCACCCTACCCCGTCTGTCACCGCGTAACATCCCTGCCTGATAATAAGCGACATTTTCGTCCGGAAATAAAATTAAACGGCAAACTGGACCGAACATAGATTCAAACTTGACCTGTTTTTCTTGTATGAGATCAATAAGTTATCAATTTTTGAAACATTCGAACAGCTGTAAATATAGAACCAAATACTCAGCAGATTCTATACGTGTTCAGGGACCATCATCATGACTGTGGCAAAACTTGGCAGACCGCGACAAAATTGATGTGTGTCCCTTACTAGTAAGCTCAAATTCCGCATAATTATGATTTATTTGATTGATTACTTTATATATCACCTGAGAAGGACACGTTCGATTCGTATCTGCATGTTGAATCAGGCAACACCGACGTCAGCGAACAGACATCAGTATTAGAAGAGATGCCTTTTCTGGTATCTGAAGTGACTGCTGAAAATACAGAACTGAGTACCAGAGTGGTATGATTTGAATGGTAATCGGATGGCATCCAATCAACTAACACAAAGAGTCCGGTTTTGAAGTTTGATTCCGATACAGCGAGTAATCGAGAGCACCAATAATGACATTAAGCTTTTATTCAACCAAAGGCTCAACATCAACTTCTACAAGCCAACTTGCATTTGCAGCGTATGAATTATAATAGTGTTTATGGTGCAGGATCTAGGTCGGTCATAATTGGAACTAAATGCGAATTCTGAATATACCATCACTGGGGTCGATAGTAGTGTTCCCCAGGGTTTTCCAGATAACCACTTGCAAATGCACATGTGAATTATGGAAATAGGCGTTCGTTCTGTTGATGGTAATTTCGGCGGATCTAAGGAGACTCTTGTCGAGGATACCGTCTCCATAAATGTGGTGACCCTGCTTTCCAGCATATAAGTCTTGAACAGATTCACTCCCGCCTCGCCAACTTTACTTTTGTCAGCAGTGGTATCGTTCACAATGGATTGTATCCGCTGTATTTCGGGGGTCTCGATCTTTTTAGGAGACCGGGTTTGCCCTGGTCATATGTAGCAGATGTTGTGTCACACCCAGCCCAGGCGTGGATAAAGAGAATATGCGCCGCGTTGGCTTTGGCGACCTTCTGCACAATATCGAGTATTTTCCATTTTGCTATACCACCCTTGATTGTCTTCCGTGCTTCTGAAACAAAATAAATATCTGCCATGTCTTCAACCCAATGGTACAACAGAAGAATTAGCAGATCCGTATCATCTGCAGCCATAATAACGTCGGTCCCACGAGATGCAAACTCAAGGGCGGACGACACTATCATCGTTCCGCATCACCACTGCTGTTGCGTACCATTTGTCCATCATATATCGGCAATCGGTCCAACAGCTTGATAAACTGACTTTTGTTTTTATAAAAATGCCTCCGGAATATAATGGGTCTCCACATTCTCAGATAAACGAATATCGACACAAGACTTTCCGACTGGTCTGTTGTGCTCGTGGTCCTCGATGACCGGACCAAGTTCATAACCATCGAAAACAACGCAAGAATTTAGGTACTTGGATCGAACATAGCAGACATATTGGCTAGCAATTACAATGTAAGTGGATTTTTTTGCCAACTTGACACGATGCAACAGAACCCCACCGTCAACAACATGCATAGCAATAGGTGGGAGGTTTGTCTGTTGAAAATAATCAGTGAGAGCTTTGGCCAATTGTGATTTAATTGGCTTTCTCATTAAATTGTCCTTAAACGATGATGTGGGTACTGCAGTTAGTTCATATTTGAAATATTTTGCCATATTCTACTTTCGTTGTGGAAGATAATTGTCGCTTTAATGTGCACTTTTTATTATACATCTGAACTCCCGACTGAAGACTGTCCAGAGCTTTGATATGTTCGCTCTTTTCTATGTACGATATCGCAACACTCAATTCATCTATCTGTATCTTGTATTTTCATGCCCACTCTTTCTGTCTGATCGCAGTTCACACCGTCACCATCTGCAGCTGTGAGGGAATGCAACTTGGTTTCGTTCATATCGAATGGCTCATGGTCAGCGAACCACTCGAATTCTTCTTGAGGTACCAGTTCAATATGCTGCTGGCTGGTGTTGTGTTTGGCGCGTGTCATGTTTGTCATTGATCCGTGTATTTCTGCACACTTGTGCATACTGTACACCCACTGCTGACGGACAGAATGTCATACCCCTCCCCTTGTCAGACCACATATTCTCTTAATCTACCTGATTAGGACCTGTTCTATAATTAAATCGGTCGACAGACCTGCCCAAAAGCTGTTGCTACTACGAAAAACGTGGAAGCGGTGTTCTGCAAATGACTCACAACCAAAATGGATACGTCAACGATAGCTCAATCATCAGCTGGAGATAGAGGTGGCAGCTATTCGCATAATGTATGTGTCAGGTGGCAGCAAAACGATTTAGCATCCTTCCTGTCGTGAGGAGATGTAAATGCTATTCTCCTGTTCTCTCAGCTCGTGTAAAATCTTTTAGAGTTTGTACATAATTGACATACTGCAGCCATAGTCTTTCTGTTGTTGATTTATCTGCAAGCAATGTTTTGTATTCAGCCAAAGATTATTCGAGCCTGATCATTTCATCTGGAAGAGCATCACCTGGAAAACGTATGTTTCTTTGTTCAACATCATTATTCAGTTTCTACAGCGCTTAGTCTATGTAATTGTTCAGTTGTATTCGGAAATTGTTCACATGCTTCATTTTCTGGGGGGGGGGGAGATGTGTATTCTTCGTCCTGGTGATGTGTCGACGTGTGTGGCTGATCAGCTTCTGGTTGGTCTGTGTCAGTAATTGAAACATGAAACGATGGTACCACTTCTCTTACTAATTTGTTGACCAGGACCGCTTATACTAGGAAATGACCACGTAAAGCTCGTGACATTGCTTTACCAGAGACCATTTGCTGAACTGCATTTGGGCCATATACCCTTTCTAATGCCTCTTCCAGCCCAGAGCCTTTCATCATGGGACAAATGCTTTCCAAAAGCTCATCATGACGTGAGAGCAACCGAGTCTACAGACTACATTCATAGACCTGGAAGTGCTTATTCCAACCGCCTTGAGCCACAAGGGCTGATATCAAATGTCAAGCAAGGGGTCGAGATATGTAAGTTGTTGGCCTGACTCTGGATGAAAACCAATGTCGAATAGATACAGTCTTCATCTGATGGATTCAAATCAATTATCGGCAAAAACAAAACTTCCGATTTCTTGGAAGGACCACTGCCAGAATCAGTGGATATATTCTGCATATATAAAATCCAATTGGGCCATAGGTTTGATCGCGTTTCTGAATAGCCACCCAGAATTCCAGAGCAAATCTGAATTCATATCGGGGGGGCAATGTATGGGGGGTCTGTAACTGAAGAAGAGGTTTGTATGTAACTGTTGATAGACCCTTCTGTTGACAGTTGGCATATTGCTAAATAGGTACCTCTTTGTCTTTTGACAGTTTCGGCCACATTTGGACGTTTTTGTCTAATGACTACTTGTGACTCCAGACGGAGTGGCGAACCCTTATTTTGGGGTGCATAAGGCAATTATTCCCATCCCATGAAATGTCCCATGACCATCTAGATTGGCAACATTGTGGTCCACATTATCTGCGACCCATTGCGTGAAGGAGCCACGGATATATTCACTTGGAAGACTGTAACGATATTGGGCATGAATTACTCACTGTGTGTACCTCTCAGCTTCGTCATATGTTATCGAGAAACCTAACCGATATAGTTCTGTGACAAGACAGACATTTGGATCCAAACATATGATCCATTTCAACGCCAATGCCAAATATAGTCTGTGCCAGCACTGATTTTGGTCATGTGGATTGAATTATAGAATGTCCAATACTGATATGCTTCAATTCTGAAGGAATCAGGACTTCCAACAGATATAATAATATGAGATGGTATCCAGCTCTTTCCTCGTCCAATGTTGGTTATGTCCTCGATTGTAGGGTATGAATTAGTATACTTCATCTCCCTCAATTGTGCTCGAATGATCTCAGCTGGTGTCATAATTATTCTCTCGGTTTCTTCCTCAATGTCAGTTTTATTTTCGGCGTACAACTTCTCGTTGATAATAAAGCTAGCCATGTTTCTGAAGCATATCACGTTGCTCCGACCCCGGACTTTGGCAAAAAATATATAAGACCCCCATATTGATGCTGTAGTCTTTCTCTCAACCATTTTTGCATGTAAACTTCGCCCCTCAGAGAATTCTACCATCTTATCATAAAGTTAAAATAGCATACACAGCTCCGCACCAGCTTCTGATTCAATCCATGCACATACCGGATACCATTTGAAACAATTGTTGTCTTGCACTGTCTGTTTTTCTGCCGATCCGTTTCCTTTCAGATGGATTCGGGCTTATCTCCTTGTTCAACGTAAACGAGACAGACACATGCTATGGTAGACAGCGTCAGCTGCAACCAGATCGGTACAACCATGAACCCTTTCCTGGACCTCAAAACTCATCGAATCCCCCTTTCTGCACAACAATCTAATAAACTCTCACGCAAACCTATGTTACTCTCTGCGAAATTTCGACGGCAAATTTGGTGTACCAAAACTTTCCATATGGGCGTTGTTCTGAGGCGACGATTTGGGTGTGCCCACGTTATTCCAATGCGTTCAGTCAATTTACCTTCGGTTTCCAGCCATCGCTAATAGGTCCAATAATTTACAGGCATGGTATACCAATGGTTTTCGGCAATGGCCTACATGGTTCAAGAGCTGCAGAAATTCACAAGGCACATTAAAAACAAGAAATCGTTAAAAACTCATATTTGTAACTGCCATTTATAAATTTAGATAAAGAATTATATAAAAGATGATCTGAAAACAAGAATCCCAAAATATGGTATAAATGATTGTGTCAATAATATCATGAGAACATACAATATTAATGCACAACAACCAGTGGAGAAAGTATTAATTACAAGTTATGAAAAATCAGCAAAACGTCGATCAGACAATATTGCAAACAAAGACAAACCCAATAAACTTCAACTATTTGGCAACGTATACTAAAAAATGGATTGTCAGAAATATTCCACCTGTAACGTCCCAAAATTAAATACCAAGAATTTAACGACAAAAAGAGGGGTAGTGCTCATACGTTAGATATTGAAACCTAAAGATACAAAAATCCCATGCCTGTGTGACACTCCCATGTTTTCTTTTCACTAAGTAAGAACTCTTAGACATGATGAATTTTATTCAACACCAATAAACATGTACATGAGCAGTCACGGACTAAATAGATTGCATCTCCTCTCTTAGCGTGCGTGGAAGATAGTGAATCTCTCTGTTGAGAACAAGGAATTTCGATAAACTGGATCCCTTTGTCTCAACGTTCAGTCACACCGATTGGTCAAGCCAGAAGACAATGGACCGGCGCTTAGAGACTCGATGAGACAATGGTTCCTGGAAATTACAAACTAAAGACTTTTAACATACTCACGGCTGACCAGCTGTTATTGGATAGTGTTACACCTGATAGAGATGATAGAAAGTGTTCACACTGTAACAGGAAATAAGACGAATAACACTGTGTTCTACATTGTGACAAGTATCACGCTGGCGAGAAGACTTGAACAACGGGACAATGTTACGATTTTATGTCGACACACCTCAGAAAGTCGGAGAGTATTACAAAAATACAACCTATCTTTCCTACCAGATGCGTTTGGGACATTTTGGGAGATAACCATCTGTGGAATGCATTCTTCCATTTGTCTAAGTTATGTGTCATATTTGTGAAAAACATATTCGAAATATTAATTTAATTAATTTCTCTCTCTTTTACGATTTTCATCGTTTATTGATGGCTTTCTGATCACTCTCAGAGAGTATTTAATATATCATAAGATAGATGAACTTCGTGGCTTTCTCACATGTGAAAACCAGTTGTTTTAACTAGATGAAACCTGGGCAAATAGTGTGTGTTTTGAAAGTTGGTATTTTCATGTTCGGAGTCCGAACATACATTCATTGTCTACGATCGCTGTAGATTGAATTCCGAATAAGAATCTCAAATAATATGGCCGTCATGCAGCAGACGATATGAAACTGAAGGCACCAGAATGCGCATGCTCGGCAGACTATATGAAACTGAAGGCACCACAATGCGCATGCTCGACGATCTTACAGAATTATGTGTAACAAAATATACACAATATGTGCAGAACGGCCCTTGGTCCATGTATTTATATATATGGAAAACTACACATTGCTGTGTGTATTAAGCTGGTTTACACATTTGATGTGTAATCGTTTCTACACACGTGTGCCACCCACCCTAACAAAGAATAGTACTTGCATTGTCACCTCAATGAACATACCGTACAGACTGGTTATTTGGCAAGGAAACACCCTGGATTAAATCCAGAACTTTTAAAGAAGGAGAAACAGCATTTTGTTGTCCATGGTGATTATGGATTAGTTATCGAGGAATGCCATGGAACAAAACCTCGGAGAAATTCTTCACAGGAAGTCTTGGCACCTATCTAAAACACAATAAATCACGGAGACTGTCTCTGGACCTTTGCCCCCCCCGTATATGACAAACTGGCAGAATTCAACCACGAGGACATGTTCATAGAGTTTATATAGTTTAGCAGCCTGCTTTTGAACACAATTTATTATTACCCCCACATCATTATATTGCATACTTGTTATTCCTGGATAGTGTTAGATGGTTCGAATATCAAACTACTTGCCAAATGCGATACAATCCTTCAACGATACTGTTCAGGCAAATAGGATTCAGGATTTGTCGCGGAAAATTCATCAGGTGCTTGTCAGACAGAGTACGGGGTCTGGATTAAAAATTATGTAAATTGTGCTCAAGAATAGCAAATGACAACTCATCGCGTGGTCGAATGCCCTCCGTATTTGTTGGCTGTGTTTTTAACAAAGTTATGCCTTTCAGTTCGCAAATATCATGATCAGTATTCATTTAACAGAACATAACATCGCGAAATAAACCTATGCGCGTGGTTCCCAAATCCGATGTGCGTGGTTCAAACACATTCAGCTTACCCATTGTGTGAGTTCCCGCCGAGCACATACCCCGGGTTTGTTACCTTGGGATTTTGTGGGATAACCTGTTTCACATATTGTACTGTTCATCATCGTATCAAGGGAGATATGTGACCCGCCATATCAAATCCAGTCGTAAGTCGGGATTGTTTTTACCCTGTGCCAATGCATTCTCTTATATATGCGAGTCGACCATCGCCTCGCATATATAAGAGAATGCTTTGGCCTAACAATTTTTTATCATTTAAAAAAAAAAAAATGTTTCTTACAATTTTTAGGACATAAAATAAAAAACATCCATTACCCTGCAGGGAGCCCCACACATATATAGAAGCATATAGAAGAGTGTCGTCTGCTCATGTTTGTCTGGGGCTCTGTATGGGTGAAATTATAAAATTATTAAAGAATACAAGAACAAATTATTAAAATTGTAAAAAATTGTTAGGCCAATGCATTCTCTTATATATGCGAGGCGACCTATGGTCGACTCGCATATATAAGAGAATGCATTGGCACAGGGTAAAAAATCCCGACTTACGACTGGATTTGATATGGCGGGTCACATATTTGTGCTATACGATGAGCGTGATAGGTTGCATCCAGGTCAACAGATGACTGCGTGGAGACCCATTCAACTAGAACATTTACACACGCTTGGGAAATATTTGTAACGTATCACACTATTATACTAACTAATTTGAGTAAATGCCGACGTTTTCGCCATTGTTCACTAGAAATATAATCTATCTGCAATATGAGCTCGCAAACTATCCGAAAAGTAGCAAATTGTGTGGGTATATATGGCAATGCATTCGCCAAAAGTCTGTCATCTGTCCCGCTGTGCGACGTCCGCACCCGGTGTGTGAGTTCACGTATGACCAGCGTGAGTATACAGAGCATAGAAATGTCATATTAAAAACAATTTGACATTATTATCGTCATCGAACTCATGGCTTCCACATTAACATTTAGAAAATCCTCTTAAGCACAGACAGTGAAATCAGCAAGAGTTTTATCTGAGTTTATGAGACAACCAGCAGGGTTACCCGGTGTTGCTCAGGTCAAAAAGTAAACGAAGCTTTTATATGTTTCCTATCGGCAACTATGAACTACGCCGTTAGATGAAACAAAATGCTTATTACATACTTTGAAAGCTCAGTAGAATGTTGTTGCCCTTTACCAATCATCGTCCCTGAATCCGATTGTGTCACATTGAGCCATGCACATCATTATATTGTTCATATCGTGTACATTGTGGGGGTAATATCCGCTTCTGTTGCCCAGTGGAGTGAGTTTCAAATCAAGCGACAACCTTTTAGAGTCTTTTAATGATCAATATGAGATATGGGGTATGGAAAATTCGCGCATTTTTGTAATATACTAAAAAACTTGTTCATCTCTGATTCTCAGTCGACTTGACTATTGCAACTCTCGTTTGACTGGTATACCATCTACCCAAATTACCAGGCTTCAGCGTCTGCAACACACTGCTGCAAGGATAGTTCTGTGTCGTAAAAGATCTGACGACATAGATGAAATGTTGCAAGAATTACATTGGCTACCTGTGACAGATAGGATTATTTATAAACTTGTTACATATGCATATCAAGCAACCCATGACTCAAAAGCTCTTCCAGCATACTTCCGTGATATCCTTGTTCCGTATGTCCCACACCGATCACTTCGTTCAGAGGACAAACTTCTTTTGACACCATCTGGTGCTAATTTGATCACGGTTGGCTACCGATCTTTCAAAGTAACATGCGCAAATGCATGGAATCCTCTGCCATTGAACATAAAAGAGTCACCATCTCTTGACGACTTTAAAAAGTCATTGAAAACTTACTTGTTTGCGCGGCGTTTCAGAAAATAACTTTGAAATTGTGTATATTTATATTTCATGTTTATGTTTATGTCAAGCGCTTAGGGCCCGCTTTTTGAGGAAACGCGCTATACAAATATTATTATTATTAATATATCTACAACAATGACTGAATACATCGCAACGACTGAAGCGGCATAATAAAAGAGGAATTTGATTACAATCGGTTGTTTAACTCGTGTCTATTAGATCTCACCGCAACTAAAATGCGTTTGCAGTACTGCAATGATTATTCTTATTAGTTTATTGCAGGAACCATTTTCACATAGTCTTGCTGGGCGTCCGTCAGTTGGAAATTGTCGATTTTTCCTCTCATTTCTGTATGTTAACAAACGTACAGGTTATTAAGCCAATTTTAAAGCCAACATACTGGACAAGGACGATATAGCCAGCTGTTGCGTCCATCATGCAAGTGTATACAGAGTAATATATCACAGTGAGTACACACGACCTTCACTATTACTGAGTGTCCATTTCACCCAGATACCCAAATGGTAAATTCACCCTGATGTTATTTTCTTTGGGATGGCTGATTGTGATTTTTTAGATTAGCTAAATTGCATGGAAAAACAGGTTCATTTAACATATCAGATAATTCACTCGCGTGCACGAAGGAATGCGTTCATAGTTTTTGGTAAACCCTTGTCTTTCTGAATATTTATGCTTTTCATGACTCATCGTGTAGTTATCTGGATGTACTCTTTGGAAACTATGGTCTTTTCCGAATAGCACCGACAAATCTAACATACGGATTGTTCTCACATTTCAAGAGGATGTCATGTTTTAATATAACAGCATTTGGCGATGATGAGAGAAAATCTATACATTCATCATGGCGGAAGGTGCAATTTCGAAATCTGTAAACTACACCATTAGACTCATGATATAACGCGAAAGCCTACAAGTATGTTTGGATATTATGTGCGATAAAGTGTTTTTATTAATCATGGTGTTCATCCACAGCCTCCGCCCTTGACTACGGTGTTGCCACTTTGACAACATTAAATAACAACAGTAGGCTGTCTCGTCTCTATACTGGAGGTGGCTATATAATATGTGACCCACCATATCAAATCCAGTCGGAAGTCGGGATTTTTTTTACCCTGTGCCAATGCATTCTCTTATATATGCGAGTTGACCATAGGTCGCCTCGCATATATAAGAGAATGCATTGGCTTAAAGATGGATTATCTCTTTAAATAAATTGTTTTAAATAGTTGCGTGGGTATAAAATAATAGATATGAACTGAAGACCTATGTCCGGAAAAGCTTCTATCAATTAATATTGATTTTATTTCGAATTTTAAATCGGGCCCGTTTATGTTACTATTTTTAGAACCGACCATTCGGATGAGACCGTATTGCGATATAGAGCACTGGGCTGTTCCTACGGCTACGCAACGAATGTCAAATGTCACAGATTGGTTGTTTGTATTGTTTTGTTCCACAGATAATGAGTATAATTAACGTTTATTTGTGACAAAATTGCACAATATAATTTCTGGTCTCTGTTAACAGTAACCACTATTGTTCGTTAGCTGAACAAACAAACCTTTTTAGACCAGAAAATATTCGAAATAAAATAAATATTAATCGATAGAAGCATTTCCGGACAGGAGTCTTCGATTCAAATCTAATATTTTATACCCCGGTAACTATATAATACATGTTCACAAAGAGATAATCCACCTTTAACAATTTTTTATCATGTTTTTTAAATAAATGTTTCTTACAATTTTTAGGACATAAAATAAAAAAACATCCATTACCCTGCAGGGAGCCCCACACATATATAGAAACACATAGAAGAGTGTCGTCTGCTCATGTTTGTCTGGGGCTCTGTATGGGTGAAATTATAAAATTGTTAAAGAATACAAGAACAAATTATTAAAATTGTAAAAAATTGTTAGGCCAATGCATTCTCTTATATATGCGAGGCGACCTATGGTAGACTCGCATATATAAGATAATGCATTGGCACAGGGTAAAAAAATCCAGACTTCCGACTGGATTTGATATGGCGGGTCACATATACGTGTGGTGGAAATTATCTATAGAGAAATTTTTATCGATGTTGTCACAAAGTGCCTCTCACCAAACCCCATATGTGAACCAGACGGTCCGAGCTTGGAAAATTTAAACTACACCATTAGGCTCCTCATATATAAGGAAGGTACACATACAGAAGTTTCTTGGAAATCGGCGACAAAATGTTTTATCAATTTTTCTGTCCCTAACTCAAGCTCCATCGCTGACCCGGACGGCACAACTTTATAATATATGAACTGCATCATTAAGCGCATCGTGTATCACGGACATACATATATATATATATATAATTTTGTTGGATCTCGGTGGGAATAATTATTAATTTAGTCACCACTCCCCAACGCCATCCCTGACCTGGACGTCATCACTTGTGTACATGTATCCGTAAACCACATACTTATGTCATTGAGATGACTGTATTGAATGGAATCGGTGTTCATCGATATTAGTGTCCACCTCCTTTACCATCCCTGACTCAATCACCTGGCGTCAGTTTAGAAAATGTTTGACTGCACCAATATTTAGACCCATTTGGTAACCTTTAAATTGCCACATGATTTATATAGCGGACAGAAAGACATTCGCAAACATGGATATATATTAAATACACAAACACAGAAGCAAATGAACTATGTATAACATTTTTTGCTAGCTCACTATGAATCCCATGATTACCATCCCCATATATAGAGGATATGAAATGAGTGTTTCTCTCATATGATATTTATGAAACGAGTCTAAGAATTTTCAGTTTTCTCGAGCCTCTGGCGAGAGAAAACTGAAAATTCGTGACGAGTTTCATAAATATCATATGAGAGAAACACGAATTACATATTCTATTTATCATATGACACCTATAAATTGATTATGATGTCCAAAACGCACACAAATCACTAAATAGTTATATGACATCGGCAGCAAAAGGTTAATGTGACGTCACTTCATTGCACCGGAAGCCCAATTACACCTGGTGAACTAGCAGAAATAATATGCACGCGAAGATATAGTGCGCTATACTGTTCTCAGTTTGTGACATTATATCGTATGTTTATTAGATAAATACGAATTACATATTCTATTTATCGTATAACAATGTCCAAAACTAAATATTTTAAGATTATAATTGCGAGAATTTCGGCATCGCGTTGATTGACGCGCACGAATTTGACCTGCATTTAGTTAGAGATGCGGCTCGGCACAGGCTGCCATTCAGCCAATCAGAACACACTTTTTGTCAACAAACCAATCAAATTATCGGAAGGTGATATGAACTAGTAGTTCATATGAAATTGATTTATGACATACTTTCCAACGTAAATAATGATTGAGTCATATGATAAATATATATATGACTGTTCAGGAGGTTTGTATAAGTGTTCAAGTTACTTCCATCACAATTTTTTGAAGTTGTGAAATTTGAACGCTAAAATCTCCTTAAAATCAAATCATTTCGATATCCGTTTTTGAGTTAACCGATAAGAGCTATTTGGGGTAGCTCATTAGTCTAACAGCTTGCTGATATCTCTGGAAGATATAGAACACACGAACGCTAAAATTTCAATGAATTCATGACATAGGTTCCCAGCCCTGGCATCGCTCTGCCAACTTTGAACAATGCCATTAGACTCACGGGGAAGCCTATATATGTATCTGATTTTGGTAATAATTAGCGTTAAAATGTCTGATTAATTCTGATGCGGAGGGCTGCCCTCCCCTGAGACCATTCCCTGACGGAACGAGTTGATGAAGTACATTTGATTTGATTGGTCAATTCGTGGTGTAGTTCACACTTACCGATTGAACGACAGCCCGCTCAAATGCCAAACAAAAGAAAGGATTGTTCAGGTTACCCGACCCTATCTTTCTGAATGATGCTAACCCTAAACTTGTTTATTGTATAAAACAAAAAAATTAAATCCGTGGGAATATAAAATACTTTTGCTCAAAGTCTTTTCATAAATTGATGGCATCACAAAACGTCATTCTTATCGATGGATTATAAGTAGTGGCTCACCTTGTCGGAGTGATTGTCATTTAGTGTATCACGATTAATTCGTCCCACCAATAAAGAAGTATTTATTTACAAATGCGCGTACGCCAGACGTTGTCATTTTTAAGTCGTACAGTCGACGTGGTTGGAATTGACTTTTGTTTTTGTTTTAATATTTGTTTATTGGGATCAAAACACGAACACCATAAACACATTAGTTCGCAAAAATAAAAGACGACAAATGGGTTTTACATAGTGATGAATGCATCAATCTAATTGGTTAGACTAAGATTTTGAGGACACCTGGTAATCATATCCATATACAGATCTATGTCTTAAAGAACTGTCCAGGTACCATATGTCTGTTCGTGGCGCTATACTGCATGGCAAATTATGCTCAGTTTAAACGAAATGTTGCTATATATCACCTACATGATTGTGCCGGACATAGAGCTAGATTTGAAATTGTTTATGTTAGGATATGAAAGAAATCCTCTGTATTGGGGAAATGTACCCTCGTCAGATGACAGTATTGAGGATCCTGAAAAGTCATGTGTTGCTGTGTTCTTTTATCTCAGAAGTAACTATATTTGACTGCACACTATGACCACGTGACGTCAGCAGCGTCATTCAACAATACGGTCCATTAGCCAACCCATTGTTAGTACTCGATCACGGTTTGGACACCCACCTAGAATAAGTCAGTGGTAAGTGCATAGCAATTACACAGGAGACTTCATATACATCGATGAAATGGTACTGTACATTAAGAACCCTTTTTCTTGGACAATGAATTATTTGAATAGGTTTTAAAGTCGTTTATTCCACAATAAACCACGCTGGCATAATCATTCGGATGGAGGGTTGGACGCCCATCAAGAAACATCCAGTGTTGAGTGCATGACAATTACACAATTATCACCGAGGATAGATAGTAACTCCCTCACCACCTCCCCATAGCTGTACTAATGCATGGGGAGTTGATACCCAGTGTCTTGCTAAGAATCAGCGTTGTATGATTGTTTGATATGATAATCGAGTCTGTTCACTCCTCACGGTACTGTTCCGATACATTCGAGATCGGGAGAACACACTAATTGCCACCGATTGGGTCATTGTCACATTGCATCGATCACATTCATAGCCTGCTTTTCAAATCGATTACAAATATAGCCAGATTTTCACAGGCAATCGTATTTGTAGAGTGACGTCGAGGTCGGTCGCAGCTAGTCACAGCCGGATTTGGAACATCGAAGTTACCATGACCAGGATACGTGACGTCACTGGTTGCGAGTTCCCGTACTATCGATCGAATCCAAAATAGCCGACTGAATAAATGAAACAGGCGGAAAACGATTGAATGAATTAACAAAGTGAATGTGTAGTTGATACATGTAGATTTTTGTATTTGGGTTCATTTGGTTGTTTTACTAAAACAAGTATCTGTCTAATTTTATGAAACTATTTTTGGAAAGGTGGAGTTTATAGTTAATTCGATGTTTTTTTATATGCATTGGCCATCGATCTGTAGGCCTACTTCGATATGCCTAGGCCTCTATAAAATAATGTTTATTGAGGCTCTTAAAGTATACAATATACAGCACGGGGTCTAATCAACAGATAACCCAATATAGTTTATGAGGCCAAACCCTCAAATTCGATGATTAAATTACAGGAAATTCATGTTGTTTGTATGGGATACTGAAAGTGGCATTCGTTGCGGCTGCAGCCGCGGTCATAGTCGTTCGAGATTCCTCGGATATGGACATGCACAGACTTATATCCGATATAAGCTGTGACCGAAGCTGCGACCGATCTCGATCGAAGTCACTCGTAGTTAGCTTTTCAAATTATATCGTTTCATGACGCAATATATGACGTCATCGCATGAACACTCGACAAAAATGGCGACGTCATACTCTAAATTTTGGGTTCTGTTTTTAAGTTATAGGAATACAACTCTAGAGAACAATTTCATGACATTAGGCAAAGACATGATTAATTAATATTTAGTTTATGTTCTCCCTTATAAATGTCAGTTGTTTTTCATTCATCCTCAATAATATGATATAGTCAAAAAATTAGTCTCGTTCATTAACCTACATGAATATGAAAAGCTGGCTACTAATTTGATCGCCCCTGAACAACTGAGTATATTTGTGATCAACTTGAAAAGCTGGCTACGAATGAGATCGATGCATTGTGGCAATAACCCATCGGCCAATTGACACACTAAATCCAGCATATGTGCACTGTTAACTATGCGGGTTAGCATCACCAAATTCTCCCTCTGGGGACCTCTTTCTGCTGAGGTGTAAGCAGAATGAGGTCCCCAGATGTCAATTTGGTGATGCTAGCCCGCTATGCGTGGTAGCATCACTAAATTCACCATCTGGGGACCTCATTCTGCAAATGACAGACACACTATTTCAAGGCTTGATTCAAAATAATGCATGACGTTAACAGTGCCATTCAAAAACCGATAGTAGTAGACCCACCTAGGACATATACTTGTGATAATTGGATTATGTATTAAATAATGCTGATTGGTGTTGATGTTAACATAAGCGTACCAATCTGAAGAATATCTTAATGTGAAGATCGCAGGTTGTTATATTTATTTTATACATATCGCACATATGCTTGATTTAGTGTGTCAATTGGCCGATGGGTTATTGCCACAATGCATCGATCTCATTCGTAGCCAGCTTTTCAAGTTGATCACAAATATACTCAGTTGTTCAGGGGCGATCAAATTAGTAGCCAGCTTTTCATATTCATGTAGGTTAATGAACGAGACTAATTTTTTGACTATATCATATTATTGAGGATGAATGAAAAACAACTGACATTTATAAGGGAGAACATAAACTAAATATTAATTAATCATGTCTTTGCCTAATGTCATGAAATTGTTCTCTAGAGTTGTATTCCTATAACTTAAAAACAGAACCCAAAATTTAGAGTATGACGTCGCCATTTTTGTCGCGTGTTCATGCGATGACGTCATATATTGCGTCATGAAACGATATAATTTGAAAAGCTAACTACGAGTAACTTCGATCGAGATCGGTCGCAGCTTCGGTCACAGCTTATATCGGATATAAGTCTGTGCATGTCCATATCCGAGGAATCTCGAACGACTATTCGTGCAGGATATCACCATCGCATATGCGTTCTCTACTTATTGCTAGCGGTTGTCACCTGTGCTCCATTACAGTCTTCCAAAACGCTATGACAGACCAGCACCATGGGTGAATTCGGTCACAGTTGTTAGCCATATACTTGTGGACGTCTATGCTTTGGTGAGACCCGCGCCCGCCACCTGTGCATTTGCGCGATAGCCTTGCTATGGACGCAATGACTCACACAATCCTCATCGAGCACGTATCTTCCTCGACTTCGTTGTACCTACCAGTTCAATCATACCGGTACACGTGAACGCTTTTGATGCCTTTATCAGACAATACGTTGTACCTACTAGAGTCACCGATTCCTAGTACACGGGAACTGTTCTCTGGGAGGCATCTGCACGTAGCTCGATACTGCCATTTGTGTGGTTCAGTGCTCCTAAGGTGTGTAACCATTTGCACTCGTGCGCGACCCTTGTCTGGCCCCGCCACCTGCGCATTTGCGCGATAGCCTTGTTATGGACGCAATGACTCACACACTCCTCATCGAGCACGTATCTTCATCGACTTCGTTGTACCTACCAGTTCAATCATACTGGTACACGTGAACGCTTTTGGTGCCTTTATCAGAGAATACGTTGTACCTACTAGAGTCACCGATTCCTAGTACACGGGAACTATTCTCTGGGAGGCATCTGCAGGTAGCTCGATACTGCCATTTGTGTGGTTCAGTGCTCCTAAGGTGGATAACCATTTGCACTCGTGCGCGACTCTTATCTGGCGTGTAGCCGTTTGGATACGATAGCACAGCTGCGTATCACGCGTGTTATGTACCCATGATTGTAATTATAGAATATAAAATATATTGGTTTCGCGAATGACCAACTCAGAATTCCGTTAAAATAACAACTCCAAGCACAACCCCCAGTGGGCTGCAGAACGAAAAATGTCTATATAAGTCACAGGGGCCTGTAACGCGCTCCGCTGTCCGCCCCCCTTTTGCACTGCCCATATACGCCGCTCTATATACGCGCCTTCTTCGCGTTAATGGAACATTATATAGACAAGGGGCTCTGTAGAAATTCAACGTTTCACCATCGCTCAAATTTAGCCCATTCACCCCAGTAATGATAACGATATATACACGGATGGATCGGCAAAGAAATCATCTTTCAATAAATACCACAAACTCCCATCAGAAACATTCATATACGTTGCATTTGATAAAATTTTAACCACAGAATATTGTCTCCGGAGAGCGTATTTTTTCGATTTGATCCGGCTCAGACAGCAATGGACGCATGTGTATCGAAATTTACCACCCATGCAGTTTACTATCATTAAAAATCGTTCAAACGATCAACTAAATATCTGGAACTTATTGATTTATTGTCGGCTAATAATTTATTTACTCATACAAATCAACACATTGTCAGTAAAGAAACAGCCAATCACCGCTCAGTGTTAGAATCGAGGTCCTCATTTTAATATTCATTATGACCTGACCTCGATTCTAACATTGAGCGGTGATTTGCTGTTTTTACTCTGTCAGTCATAGAAAGGTCAGGTCACAATGAATATTAAACTTAGGAACTGTGTCACTTGACAAATTTCTTTTTTAAAGTTGGAATTATCGACAGATTTCTCCTCTATTATAATTCTTTACTGACAATGTGTTGATTTGTATGAGTAAATAAATTATTAGCCGACAATAAATCAATAAGTTCCAGATATTTAGTTGATCGTTTGAACGATTTGTAATGATAGTAAACTGCATGGGTGGTGAATTTCGATACACATGCGTCCATTGCTGTCTGAGCCGGATCAAATCGAAAAAATACGCTCTCCGGAGACAATATTCGGTGGTTAAAATTTTATCAAATGCAACGTGTATGAATGTTTCTGATGGGAGTTTGTGGTATTTATTGAAAGATGATTTCTTTGCCGATCCATCCGTGTATATATCGTTATCATTACTGGGGTGAATGGGCTAAATTTGTGCGACTCCCGAGCGATGGTGAAACGTTGAATTTCTACAGAGCCCCTTGTCTATATAATGTTCCATTAACGCGAAGAAGGCGCGTATATAGAGCGGCGTATATGGGCAGTGCAAAAGGGGGGCGGACAGCGGAGCGCGTTACAGGCCCCTGTGATATAAGTAGACTTACAAATTATCTTTTTCATTTCTTTTATTTGTAATTGACATAGCTTATCACAAACCAAAAATCAACATTATTGACATAACGTTAATGACAATAAACGAAATTGAAATTCCCAACTACACCTTTTATCTGACTCGGCCTCCGGCTCGCAATTCGACTTTTAATCCTCCCAAAAATTCCCATTCTATAAATAAAACACCCAAGTTAATGGATGCGCCCACGCGAAACAAGAATCGCTACATTAGTATACACGCGGCGCGCGTAATAATAGCGCCGAAAATAGCACACCAATAGCATAGTTTAGCTTCGAAATGTCAACAGTTCAAGTCTACTCGACATCAGTGGGTTTTCTGTTTTCAGACAGCATGCTCTGGTTATGCCACGTGCATATCACTGTTCGATCAGGCCATGCGCACGGGTGTAGATATAAAACAATATGTGATCCTCCGTAGGATAGGGTATCATATAATATGTGATCCTCGTCTCAGGAGTCACTCGTGGCTTAATGAAGGCAGGATCATATATCAAAATGAGAGGATATGGTGATCCCATGAAAAGGGGATCAACATATCCTCTCATTTTGATATGTGATCCTAAAATAAGAAAATATTTTTATTAACTAAATAACGGAGATATTTGAAGAAGTGTTTTTGACGAAATAACGGAAATATCCCAAAGCTCCCCCAAGCCCACCCACCTTATAGAAGAATTTGACTTATATTTCACCAGAATTGATCTATTGTGGTGTTGTAATTTCTCATACAAATCGCCGTTATTTAGTAAAGGTACATTCTTTATAGAGTTATTACCCTTCATATAAAATCACTAAAAACAGACAAAGATCGCATATTAAAACCTATGTTATCCTCCGTAGGATGAGATATCGTTTATAGTCTACACTCGTGCGCATTAGGTGGTTCGATACGAGCATCTCATAACAATTTCGAAGAGACCTGTAAACTTACACAATATACAGACGAGTACATCGACGGAAATTCAATTTTCGAACACTTGATCCAAACATATTGCGTATATATATATACGTTTGACAGCACTCAGAGAGCTTGGATGTTGAGCTTCGCCCACATTAAAACTGGCATGCTTTGCATATGCGGGAATTGTTTAAATTTTATAATATTTGAGACAAGCCCGCATTTCGGGTCAGAATTTTCAAAGAATATACGTTTGTCAAAGAAATCTATAACATATATTGTATTAAGGATTGCTTCATTCGTTGTGTCTGTCATCGATGTTAACATAGAAAAAAGACAGCTTTCTGGAATTATTGGCAACGGGTCGACTGTGGGCCTGTAATTTAATGCCACAGACTGTCATTACTTTTTGAGTACTTGGGTACCATCGTAAACAGACAACAGACAACACATGTGTGCGTCCACACGAACCAGGAATATTTACCCACCCAATCATGAATGACATGTTTATCCGAACAAAGTTCACCACTACAGTCCAATTTCGAGAATCAAAGTGATGTGTCTCTTGGTTCGTTTTCTAAAGAAGTTATCACCCCCGTACGTGGTATCGCCAAACCCGAGGGTGTCACCAAACCAGACCATGTGGTTTTGATAAATGAACATATCTTCCTTCAGATGAATCTATATATCTCCCAGTTAAATAGTGATATCCACTATTCAAAACATAATTTCGCAAAGCGGAATGTTCCATCAATGGGATAGGGGCCATAACTTCCTCTCACCCCGATAAATTTAATAGAAATTCTGGTTCATTTCCGATTTTATGATAAATAGTAGACACTTTTTGACGTTAGGTAGTTCGTTTGAAACATAATGATCAGGTCTAGATGGCGGATAATGCGTGTATCAATAGAAAATATATGTTTAATTAACCATAAAATTGTCTAGCCTGCATAGCTGTTCGCAAATATACTATCGGGACTAACGTTAACCCGGATCCGGATTCGGATCCGGATTTGGCCGAACGGATCCGGATCCGACCCACTTTTTTAAATTGCTTTAAATTATCGATCGATAATCTTAGACTGGGGTCTATGTCTCTCTCTCCACTCTCTCTCCCTATGTATGTCTGTCTGTTACTCTATCCTCGTCTCCCCTCTCTCTCATTCGTTCATTAACCCCTGATCGTTCAGAGTGCAGATGTACGAACAGATCGCCTTGGGTCAGTTCCGGGAAGCGAGT
Source organism: Siphonodentalium dalli (assembly GCA_032622095.1). NCBI lineage: Eukaryota > Metazoa > Mollusca > Scaphopoda > Gadilida > Siphonodentaliidae > Siphonodentalium > Siphonodentalium dalli. Next base: position 206,591,214 of record CP136065.1, read on the forward strand.
CCGGTTTATTCTCGATTGATAATCTTAGATTCGGCTATTTTAATGGCAAGGTACTTATTGATGAACATAGCATATTGGGGTGAGCTAGTTGCTCTCTCTCCCGGCTCCTCTGTCTCTCACTCAAACTGTATATCTGTCTCCCCTCTCACCTCTATCTCTTTGTGGTTCGCAAACATACTATATGCGTGCAAGCGTGGGCACCTACAATAATTTCGGGTATCAACGCCGCAGATCGATCCTGCGATGATATGTCGCCAAACCAGATCTGGGATGTCAAAGATGCGAATAATATACTTCACATTTTGACCGTTCTGCTTGAAAATATCCCAATTATCATTCGGACAGGCCGGCACGTGGATCGTCGTTAGGGTGGAGGTGCATGTGCAAGGGTGAACACGTGTTTTATGTTCTAATTTCATATTAACAGTATAGGCTATTTTGTGTTATTCGACATTCTAGGCCCGGAACTGTACAACGAATGGAATCATTACATCAGTGTAAATCATGAGTTAGCAGGGACGTGGCAAGAGGGCCCCTGTTGGGGGTGTTCACCTATAGTTTCTTAATGCACCCGCTTCCAGTAATTTCTGTTTGCAACCCCATGTTAGGTTCGAGTTTTCATCGTGTTTAGAACGGGTTCTTCACATTGTTGGATATGACAACCCCTAAGTTTAGATTTGTTTCACCTGCTGACCATTTCAGGTCCCAAATTTGGCCGAAATTATTTAAATTATCTAAATATGCGGGTTTTTTTCTGAAAACAATTTACACACTAATGCGGAAAGGGTTAGGGACCGATTGAATGGACTGATTAGTGGATTCATTATAATATAATTAAGCCTTCCGCGCCCGGTGATTTCATGCGGAGTGGCTGTTATTTCTTTGTTCACAGAGATAATTGTGATTATAGCTCCACTCGTGCAAAACGAATACGATACCTGATGAGTATAACGTGTCATGGATTGTATATGCATTTGTCTTTAGGGACAGGATTTGTTTTGTTGGGGGTGTCTCTCACCCTCGGTCAAACCATTCAACATAGCACGTGGTAGCAATCCAGCGAGCATTTATACTGGGCTACATCCGAAAATCACCTGTTCTCTTAGTCAGGTAATTCATCCACCCATTCGCTTATAGGGATGTGGCAGTGGTGTGTTGGTGTAACATAACACCTCCCCCACGACGTCGGTCAACACTTTCAACATTTGGAAATGTCTTGCCCGACACAACGTCAGTTGGAAATTTCATCCCAAAAATTGGTTCACATTGTTTTAGTATTTAGTGTGTAAATTGTTTTCAGACAAAAACCCGCATATTTAGATAATTTAAATCATTTCGGCCATATTTGTGAACTGAAATGGTAACCAGATGAAAAAATCTAAACTTAGGGGTTGTCATATCCAACAGTAGGAAAAACCCGTTCTAAACACGATGAAAATTCGATCCTAACATGGTTGTTCAAATAGAAGTTACTGGAAGGGGGTGCATTTAGAAACTATACGTGAACAACCCCAACATGGACATTCTAGCCACTTTATTGCTAACTCATGATTTACACTGATTTAATGTTTCCATTCGTCGTATAGTTCCGGGCCTATAACATCGAATAACACAGGATAGCCTATATTATTAATGCGACATTAGAACATAAAACGTCAACAAACATACACGTTTTCACCCTTGCACATGCACCCCACCCTAAAGATGATCCATGTGCCGGCCTGTCCGAGTGATAATTGGGATATGTTCAAGCAGAAACGGTCAAAATGTGAAGTATATCATTCACAACTTTGACATCCCGGATCTGTTTGGCGACATCTCATCGCAGGATCGTGATACCCGACAGTATGGTGGGTACCCACACTTGGACGCATATAGTATTTTTTTCGAACCGCTCTGCAAACTAGACAATTTTATGGTTAATTAAACATATCTTTTTCTTTTGATACACGCATAAATGGCGGATAATTATGTTTCAAACGAACCACCTAACGTCAAAATGTGTCTACTATTTATGATAAAATCGGAAATGAGCCTGTACTTCTATTAAATTGATCGGGTGAGAGGAAGCTATGGTCGCTATCCCATTGAGGGAACATTCCGCTTTGGAACTTATTTTTTGGATAGTGGGTATCACAATTTAACTGGGAGATATATAGATTCATCTGAGGGAAGAGATGTTCATTTATCAAAACCGCATGGTGTGGTTTGGTGATACCCTCGAGTTTGGCGATACCACATACACAGGGGTGGTTATACCATGAAGGGATTTAAGTCCAGATTATACTAAAATGGTTAGGGTGCCTCGAAGCATTGCATATTTATTATTGGTGCCTCGATGGTGGATAAACATTAGCGCGGAAACTATTATAGTATAGTCAGAGACGTGGCGACAGGAGGGTTTGGGGTGGGGGTGTCTCACCCCCAACTTTGGTCAAAATTTTCAACAGTTGGACATTTCATACCTGCAACACTATTAGTTGGAAATTTCACACCAACAATAGGTTGAAAATGTTCTTGTAGTTTGATTTTCAAACAATTTATTCGGGGAATTAGTTGTATTTGGACCAATATTTGCATATTTTCCTATTTTTTGGTCCAAATTTTTGATTGAAATGGTCATCAGTTGGAAATTTTCCAACCTTAGGGGGTGACAGGATGGAAATTTCCAACACTTGGAAAGCTTATGTCGTGGTCCCTCCCCCGTGGCCAGTCAAAAACTGCTATTTAATTAAGAAAACAATATTGTCATACATTTGGTCAACATTGTCATTAGAATTGTCATCAGTTGTAAATTTTCCAACCTAAGTTGGGGTGTCAGGTTTGAAATTTCCAACTATAGAAAGGCTTGAGGCTAGTCTGGATGCTAGGATTTTGCGATGTTCTCGTTCAGATTAAAACAAATTCCCCACACCGGGCCGAACCGGCATGGTCGGACCGGTGTGTCATTGTCCCTCCCCCGTGACCAATTCAAAACTGCTAATTAGTTTAACAAAACAATATTTTACTACATTTGGTCAAACTTGTGGACTGAAATGGTCATCATTTGGAGAAATTTCCAACCTGAGAGGGAGTATGAGGTTTGAAATTTCGATCACCAGGAAAGCTTCAGTTGAGGCCAGTCTATATGCTAGGATTAGCGATTTTCTTCTATAGTTTTCAAAATTGTCTCACACCGGGCCGAACAACCACGGTCAGCCCGGTGTGTCCTGGTCTCTTGTCCGTAGCCGTGTGCATTTGTCTGGAGTTAGACCACTAGCTATTAGGATTTATGCAATGTTTCAGGTTAAAATATCTGAATGTTGTCATGCCGGGAATATAGAACCATGGTTTAAGAATATATAGTATATTAGGCATGAGCACTGAGATGCAAGGGGTGCAAATTAAATTTCCTAATGTGGACACCCCCCCCAACGGAGACCCTCTAGCCACGTTTGAGAATAGAGAGTATAGTATGCATTTCGTAATTGTATGGATGGCGACCATGGTCTAATTAATGCTTTGTGCACATTTGAGCTGCATATGAGACGACTTTAAACACGCATCTATCAGCATACAACGCGTTGACACCGCCTTTGTTAGTATTTCCTTTCACACTTGCTGCAGTTATGCTCTGGCGTCTTGTCTGGCTGGTTATGACTTACAATCTGGTTATGACTTACAAGCACGCGTTATTGCCTCGGAATATATTATTTTTATGTTGTTTTCTATCGTAGAACCGACTAAAAGAATAAAATATAGTGCCACGATATACCGATTATTCAAGTAAGTCTCCACATTGCGGGTATTGGCCGATGACGTCATATGATTTCTTTAAAACCACACAGATTCAATCCAGATAAGCCACAAACAGTCACAATTGGTCGGCCAACGTGCCGTACAGAAATATACGAGTTAGCCGAGTTAACCATTCGTCATGCTGTTAACTGAACCTGGACTGTGGACTCTAATTGGTATGTTCGCTGCGGGATTATTCTACTATTATGTCTGGTTGTCTGGCCGGAAGCGTCATCCAGGTCCATTGCCTCTCCCGATTTTCGGGAATGTTTTAAGTTTGTTTTACAAGGAGTATGACGTCCTGTTTGATGAATATCGTAGGCGTTATGGCGACGTCTTCACTTTCTGGATCTTCCATAAGCCAATGGTTGTACTGAACGGCTATGACGTCATTCGAGAAGCATTGGTCAAACGAGCAGACGACTTCAGCGAGCGACCAAAAGCGGATCTTTGGGATTCTGCATTCGAATGTGAAGGTAACGCTATATTTACATCCTTTGTCGCCATGCGCATAACCATAACAGCAACAACGATCACTACCAGGGTCCGTAAGAGCCAGGGTCAGTAACAGCCAGGGTCCGTATCAGCCGCATACCGGTTGTACTTCAACTACGTTAAACTATTAATCAATATGTGGTGATGTACTAATATTACATACATGATTATTATCTGTAATGAAAATGAGTTATATAATATATATATATACAGACCTATTTGCATCCATGTACACACATTCATATACACACATCAACACGAAAGTATATCGCAAACCTACGGACAAATGTACTTACCTGAACCCGAACAGTTTCCACCCCGATCACACTAAATCGTCCGTCATATACAGCCAAGCTCTACGTTATAATGGGATATGCAGTGACTCGAAAACGCGGGACATACAAATCGGGCATCTTCAGCAGAACTTCGTCAACCTGGGATATAAGCAGAGAGTTGTAAACAGAGAGATAAAAAAAGCAGTTGACAAGGACAGGGTGGAACTACTTCAGTATAATTCCGACGACAACCATCAGAATACTCCATCAAAAATACCACTGGTAGTCACATTTCATCCAAAATTACAAAAACTAAAAACTATCGCCAAGGACCTACAATGTGTGCTTCAAAATGATGACAAACTGCGTGATATTTTCTCTGAATTACCTTTAATGTCATATCGACAACCTCCGAACCTCCGAAAGAGTCTAGTTAGAGCACAGAACTTGCATAACAACCAACAGAACGGAACATACCCGTGCGGAATATGGAATTGTGCAACATGCTCTTCTGTGACAAATGGAACTCTGACCAACAGTACCGGGAAATCTATCACACCGAGTGTGTTATTCTCGTGCAGCTCTGAATGTGTTGTTTATGCTCTGACGTGCAGACAGTGTCCCGGGCTTATCTACATCGGAGAGACTGGCCAAACCCTCAGAGGCCGCATGAATGGACACCGGCATGACATAACATCAGAAAATATATTCGTGCCCGTGGGAGAACATTTTAACTCTTCTCGCCATTCAGAGGAATACCTCGAGGTCAGAGTTCTCAGAGCAGGATTGAAACGACAGAGAGCAAGGAAAACAGTAGAGTTGAAATTAATAACCAACATGGACACCATCCGGAAAGGGTTAAACAGGGACTATGGTTTTCTCTCACATTACGCTGTACTGCATAATTTCCGGCGAATTCGGCACTCGGGAGCAGCCGCGACGTAGACGCTTTCCGTCACTCTTGTTATGCACGTCATCGTGAGGGACACTTTCAACGTCAACGACTTTTCACTATTTGTTCACTTCATACTTGATAAAGGCTACTAGATAGCCGAAAGCTCGTGTTTTTTAAAAACTCAAATGAGTCTTAAATGGTGTTACTTTATTTTATTCCCACATAGGTATACATATACATACGCATACATATACGTATATAGACACATGCATGCATACATATACACCTTCAATTAAATGTCAATATTTGAATGACAAGGCTCCATAAAGTGACGAAATGCCCGATGCATTGTGAAAATAAGCTTACATGTTCCAATTGGTGTGTTTTCTGCTCAAATATTAGCGCGTGCACATTGTGGTGCATTCGGACAACGCTCCAGTAATTTGATATAGATATTTGAGGGAGCTAATTCTCTATTCGCAACAAAAATTGATGTATTTAAGTGGGAAATATTGACCATATCATGTGAAAATCCACCGTGTCCGAGTTATACGATGGCCGGGTGTTCGACTACTGGCCCAGAGGTTTCGCTTGGACCCCGGATCGATTCACCTCGATCCTCGATAATACAAAAGCAGCGTTTCTATATCACTATGGTAACCACGACTGCTTTATGATCCAGTAGGTGCAAATATCATGCTGTTTCTCTTAGACTTTGAGACTTTCCCAAAACGAACCTTCGCATGTGCATGGCTGAGATGATGTAGTTGACGGAAGCTCTTGTCACTTTGACACAAATAGCAAGATGTATTCGTAAATTGACAATTTATGCGAATACTCAACTAATTCTGATTAAAATTGAATAGCCAAAATGGAATAGTGCAATCTAACAAAAAATGCGCCTACTATACAAATGATGGTTTGATCTGCGTTATGTATAACCAGTGTTCGCGCTGTCGGTGGCTAATTGTTTCGAAAGTGGCCAAAAATAAATTAATTTGGCCAAAGTTTTTTTTTAATCCAAATGGAGACGGAAAACTGATTCAAAACCACTAAATATCTCGACGAAATTAGACGACGAAACAGTATCGCCGATTCACAACCTTGGACATGAGGGTTTCGTTCTTCGGAAACATCGTACCACTGTACCATCATATCTCATATATATTTTGAAGACCTCTGTATGTTTGTATGTTTGTATGTATGTTTGTTTGTCATTTATACAAATCTACGATTCTCGACCGATCGGGACGAAATTTGGTACGTGTGAATTGAATATTTGTTTATTATAGTGACATTGTGTTACATATATAAATGCGTATACACACACAACAATAATCGACAATTACACCCGGCCCATAGGGCCTATAAGTCACTCTATTTCAAAATAAATATAATTATTAATTAATTAATTTTGCGGCGTCGTTATGTGTGTAGTTTGACCAGGCGGTGGACGTTGTCGTATTGGCGAGCCCGTGCGGCACCCGTGCGGCGCATGCGCAGACGAGATCTCGGAAACGGGTGGAGCTATCGACTTGAAATTTGGTATGTGAATGTATCTTGCCCCGGATACGAATTTTATCGGGTCGCCGAGCCCGTGCGACGCCAGCTTCGCGCATGCGCAGACGAGATCTCGGAAACGGGTGGAGCTATCGACTTGAAATTTGCTATGTGAATGTATCTTGCCCCGGATACGAATTTTATCGGGTCGCCGAGCCCGTGCGACGCCAGTTTCACGCATGCGCAGACCAGATCTCGAAAACGGGTGGAGCTATCGACTAGCCCGGACAACGTCGGGCGGGGTAGAGCTATCGACTTGAAATTTGTTTTTTGAATAGCCCGGACAACGTCGGGCTCATCGGCTAGTCTCATATATATGTTGAAGACCTCTGTTTGTCTGTATGTCTGTATGTCATTAATACAAATCTACGATTCTCGACCGATCGAGACGAAACTTGGTACGTGTTTGTAGTTTGACCAGGCGGTCGTCGTTGTCGTATTGGCGAGCCCGTGCGGCGTCCGCTTCGCGCATGCGCAGACGAGATCTCGGAAACGGGTAGAGCTATCTACTTGAAATGACAACGTCGGGCTGGGTAGAGCTATCGACTTGAAATTTGGTTTTTGAATAGCCCGGACAACGTCGGGCTCATCGGCTAGTCATATATATAAGAGTAGGATATTTCTGTCTACCCGTTTGTCTGTGTACCCGTCTGTCTGTTCGCGACGTTTCTCCCAGACCAATGATCCGATTTCAACCAAATATGGGGTGGTGACTCTGTATATCCCGCTGGATGCCATAACGGCGTCAGTGTTTCAAAATATTGATAAAAAAACAATATATTTAAAAAATGATTTTTTTAAATTAAATGTTTTTTTTTTAAATCCAAACGTTTAAACGGAGCCTGGTTCAGCTAATAATTAGTAATTTCACACAAAAATTCAATCATCAAATAGGTCATTGGGGAGAAGCGTCATGTGTCAAAATGTTGAGTTAAATGTTTAATTGCATGAATTAACACTATACCCCATATATTACAATAAATAATAAAACACCCACGAATATGTCAGACCAATGAAAACAAATATCATGCAGGTTAGATCTCTCAAACAGGGAGCAATCAAATGGAAATATGCCACTGTAGATACTTGGTCAGCTGTGGATTTGGCATGTGACCTAAAACTCCTCTTAACTCCAAATATATTATTTTTGTCTTTCAGAACGAAAATAAATATGAAATGTCTTGAATCACGTGATTTTCAGATATTATATCATGTATATAATTATGAACTTCACTTTTAGCGGACGACGTTAACAAATTCCGTATAGAATTGCGACGAATTTCAGAATCTTTTTTTATCACATAATCACATTTTAGCAATGAACAATGATCTCGAAACGGCTGGGGTTAAACAAATTAATATATATTTCCTTATCATAACCAAAGATGAAGTAAGGACACCTTCAAGAAAAAATATAGTTCCATTTTAAATGACATATTTTGTACCTGTAATCATTATTACATTTTGATTACTTTTTGATTAATATTGGATACTCAGTATCATACTGTAGTACTGTTCTTCAGTGTTCACAAATACAAACCAACAACATATAAGAGAGTTAATACAATTTACCCATGTTTTATGTTAGTGGTGCATTGTGGAGTGATATATCTTGATTTAAAACAAAGGCAGTAATTGTCAATTGTTTGTTTTACTGGAAAAACAAGTCCATAGTGAACATGTCTGTGTTCACTTTGAACTATTTGTTATTGTTTCATTGTGAACGGTTACGTAAACAAAATCTGGTCGTGACAATACAACTTAGTATTTTATTATAACCAGATAACACATGCGAAAAGATAACCTGGGTGGGTGGAGCCAAGTTGGACCTATGGCAGTGGACGTTACGACTCAAATAACAACACACAATTATTGAATACAGTACACATACTATTGCATAGTGGGCCTGAACCTATATTGGTCCTTACACATTTTAGAATGTATTGTAACGTGTCCTTGTATATCAGCATGAATGATACAACACAATGCATTCGAAAGACAATGCAAGGTTCTAATATGAATAAAGATGCTAGCCAACTTCAATTGTGATTAAGTCTTATTGTGACTGCTGTCGACGATGGCTGTAGTCACACTGGTACAGTAGAGCTAATTAAAGACACGGTTGGCCTTGGCGGTGGGTATCCTGTGAAAATATATCCACCCGTCAAAAACCGCCACAAACAGAAAGAACATCAAAATGTAGATAGACTTTGTCCGTATACAAATAATAAATATCGCATAAACAATATGTTATGGTCATATGTTTGACCATTGTTATGTAAACAGAAGCGTAAAAAGTTACTTTTCTGGTGTTTGTTTATATTATGATGGTAAACATAAAGAGCGTTTTTGTTGGTGAATACCTGATATGGAACTAATAAAGAGCATTTATGCCATTTGTGTGTGATTAGCCAGTAGCATTGTGCTGTCTTCTGTAACACAATCAGGCTCTTGCTTAGGTAAAATATAGTAGGTCTTTATGATAACATGCTGTTTACGCGATGGTCATGGTATATATGAACGGAACTGTATGCGTTTTACTGTTTTTCTGTTTACGGTGTTTGGAACAAATATGAATATTTTCGACAATTAAGGCCGCACGTGCCTTTAACTGAACAAAGCAGGTGTGATGTACACCGGTAGACCTAATCAGCTGGTGCGCCGTTTACTGCATTCAGTGAGATTAAGCTGCATTTAATCCTCATCAGGATTTCAATAGATGATTATCAAATAAACCTTAGTGTTATGTTCATTGTGTTGGGCATTGAAACTAACAGGACATATAAATAATTTCTGATTATTTCTGATATTTTTTCATAAATATTATGCGTTAGTTGCAATCCATGTAAGAAAACTAAAAATATATTAAATGAAATAAATACATATAAATATGTTGGCACACAACTGTATGATGAAACATCACTAATGAATGTAAAAAGCTTATGTGTTTAGTGCTTGATTGTTTTATTTGTTACATGTAAGTCGTTCCTTGTTTACATGGTATATAATTTATTCAATAACATTTGATATTTTAATTTGACTTATTACATCATTATTCCAATGTGCTAAACAAGGTTTTAATCAGTTGTAATCTTGAAGTAATCAATAACATTTGACCAGAGATACCACATAGAAAGATGCGACATTAATTTTCACTCTTTGCGTGGGGTTCTGAGAGGGTCTCTATGCCAGGAGAGATCTCTGGCAATAGAAAACTAATAGAGAATAAACAATGTTTTATCACATAATCTGTCATGTTTGTCCAGTGCTTCACAGACAAAAAAATCTCACACATGCTCAAGCTAGTGGAGATGAGAAAATTTATACTTACTTGTATTTACAGATGACTAATTTTTAGTAACTTTCTATCCTTGCGATTCGTTGTTTTCTGTTTAATGTCGTAATGTTGGAATTTCAATGTTGCTGGATTCTCAGATTGATAAATAGATCCGTGATTTTCTTGCCAACTGAACCACAAAATTGGAATTTCACATCACTGGCACCATGCATGGATGCTCTCAGCCGTGTATGTATGTTGCCAAGGTACATTACATTTGGAAAGAGGTTGACAAACATTCATTCAAGGAAGGTTTCGTCAGTCGGGATGTTGGGTCCCCCATCCATATTCTCCTGTGGGTTGATTGATGTCTTTCAGAGAAGAGAATATTTGTTTTCTGTCACCATCTGATTGCCTTTTCCCCCACAATTAAATTATGTACACAATTGCAGCTTGTGTGGTTTTCAGTTGCTTTAAAGATGCAGTATCCCGCAATGTACATTAATGCATTAGATATCGGTAATGATGCCACAATATCACTGATGCCCGTGACAATTTGTACTGGAGTGTCTTGGGGTACTGGAAAATCCAAATAATTTGGTTGGCTTGATTGTTTGGTACTTCCGATGGTAATTAAAATCTTGTCAGCATCATCGATGCAATTTGATGGTTTTGCCGTGTTAGTGCCGTTGTGACAAAGCATTTCCTGAATGAATTGGCGAAGTGATCAGCCTCTGGATTGTCCCGAAATCCACATGAAGATCTGACACCTGAAAACAGGTTCTCTGGACAATCCTGATTTAGTCTGTTAGTAAGGAGGTATTTATGTTCGTCTTCAGATTGCTTCCAACGTTCCAACAGACAAGAGATGGAAACTATCCATCCATTGAGGAAGTATAATTTTCTCCCACCCAGATCTTGCACTCTTTTTAAAAATAGTTCGTGGAGCGACCCATTCTGCAATGCTGCTCGATGGTTTTTGAGTGTCTTTTCATTTGCTTTGAGTTGAAGCAATTGACAAGCATATCAAATGTTTGAATGAAACTGGCTGTTGGTTTTGCAGTTTCTGGTAAACCACAAAGAGAAATATAGGTGTATAATGCAGCAGAAACCGTTCAACTCAGCATCTGTGTTGCTAAATGCACCCTCATTTTGGAAAAGTTGGTCGGCGCCATATGTTTTGTACCGATTTTGGGATACAAACGATTTTGTTGTTTTGAATACCGATCATAAAGTTCTCGCACATATGTCCATTTGATAATAACATTGTCAATCTTGAAATCATATTTCATGATATTATAACATGTGCATTTGATTAGATGGGGTGGATCGAACATGCCAAATATTTTGCTTACATCCTTTTTAAAGAATGGCTTCTCACTGCATGTGCCAAGGCTTTTGAATAATGCTCTGTTTCCTGAACCTAAATTACAAATAACACACTTGACGACAACTCATGCAGCATTAACTATGTCAATAACTTCAAATAACAGAGATTTCAAGATAGAGAAAGATATATCGCTTGAAAAATAAAAGGCTACTAGCTGTTTCAATCTTTTGACTAATCCTCTAACCATGAAGACCAAGCCGTGATTATCGATAATTTTAGACAGACCAATTTTCGGTCCATAATCTTCTAATCCAGTCTGTCTGAATTTTTGTCATATTTGAGGTGTTGCTTTATGCTCATTTCATCGAACACAACAGCACGGCTCCTTTCTAATTCTGGCATTACGTCAAATTTCTTCTGAAAAATATCAAGTTTGTGATCAAGGAATCAAGAATAAGATCCAGTAGATTGTACCCAACGTTGTAGGAACGAACGCTAGGAAGGAAGAATATTTTTTGACAAAAATCTATATGCTTTTGGACTCTGATAATGTAATGATAATGCAAGCATTTTCTCTTTGTTGTCAAATCTGTGACCTTTCTTCCTGCCATTATTACATGAAACTTGATAAAAGTACATGTCCTCTCATGAATTATCTGCTTTATATTCGAAAGAATCAAATCCAGTTTCAGCTTTCTATTAGCTCTTTTTGTTGAGTATAGCTTCTTCTTCAGTCGATGAGCGCGAACTCGTTCACGTTTCAACTGACTTTCAATTCGCGCATGTTGCAGTTGAGCAGGTAACTCATGTGACGCAGGTAACTCATTCAACTGCTTTATTATAGTAGTAGGGTCATAATGCGTGTCAACTGAAAAGTAGGGAAATATAGTTCAGGTTATTAACATTTGAAACCCATGACAGTCAATATATATATAGCATGTATATATCTAACCAACCCATAACTACCAAACATTGCAAACTATTGCTGGGTTTTTAGCTTTGAAAAACTACATCTACTCATACATACATGTATATATTAGCAAGCACATGTATAGTATTTCCAGATATATTATAATATTTAATATCTCTGGTATATCTGAAGATGTAGAATTCATGTGAACTCAAGCTGCATGGAATCAAACATCTGCAATATGATTCAGTAAACCTCACCTGCAATTCTCTTGTTGTCAATTAACTGATGTCACTGAAAAGTTCGACGCTTTGCATAATCTATTTTATAGCTGTTGTGTAAATTATCTATATAATTGTCAACTATCAAATAAGTAACATAATTGAATAAGACAGGCATATTTACCTCTCTTGCTCCTTTGGGAAGCGGAAGAATGAACACTGGCCATCTGGACAATCATCTGGACAAATATCTTGCTTGTCATTCTTCCATCTGGCATTGGCAAATTGATAGCTGCGCAATGTGTTTTGGACATTTTTGGTGTTTTATCCAAGAGCGGTATCCATTTGGAATCTTACTTTCTGCAGATGTACCGAGAGTGTAGATTGTATTCTATAATCAGCCTTTATACACATTATGTACCCCACAATTTTGACCATTGATGTCCTCTATGTGGGAGGCATTTTAACAATTCCCATACAGTTTCTCATATATATCATTATATGACATACGAAAAAAGATAAAGTAGACCTTTTTTATGTGTTTCGGAATTAATATATTCACAATCAGTGACAAATATTTGCCACCATAGTAGATATGTTTGCTTATACAACCCACACATATTTTCCACCAATTCCGGTCATAAGTCTTATGTTATCAGCATTATTCACCAGAGCCACACATTTTTAATTATCTGAACCGATAAGAACACAGTGCTATGTTTCCTCAATTTTATAAATGTGAAATGATTTCATTCCTGCTATTAATTGAAACTTAATCATCGTTTTATATAATGTAGGTAGAGGTTTCCACTGCAATTACATTAGAGACCCAGTGCTTAGACTCTCTCAGACACCAGGGGAGGTAATTACATGTTTAGCGCTGAGTGTTGTATCTTTCTATATAGCATCTGTGATTTTACTAAGTAATAGTAATCGTAATCATTACATTTAAAAAAATGTAATCAGTATTCGTAATTGTAATCATGTATGTCAAATGTAAATGTAATCGTAATCGAGTGGTTTGATTGGGGACGTTAATGGCTGTCCCGTGTACAACACATGTGTATGTTAAAGAAACGATCCACAGGTAAATGACACAAAATCCTATCTAAATTTCTCTCTTCGGGGCATAAGCTTCTGGTACGTTGTAGTTATGTAGTAGAATTACCTGCCTAACAGGTACGTAAAAGTTTAGTAATAAAATTCCAGGCCTGTCGAGTTGATTCCATGCAGTATGGTTCACGATCGTTGCAAAATACTCCTCCAGGTATGTGTATATGAAATAGTAGAAACAAGTTCTACTGAAACATGCCGCCTCCCTAGAACAACAGTACTAATAATAAGTATATGCAGCTGTGTGAGTGCGTACGCCATCGATGGTTCTCATGATATGATGTATTTACAGTATTTACTGAAAAAACAAAGACCCCCTCCCTAGATTAAGACAACTAACAGTAAAATCTATACAGCTTTGTGAGTGCGTACGCCATCGACGGTTCTCCTGACATATGAGGTATTTACAATAATATATAACATGGAATCAGCAACGGGTGCAATGTTGCCTGAATCGCGATTTAAAGCTCTTCAAGCATCGCCGTTTAGTCGTACGTTGATTTAAACATATTTATTTGGTCCCATACATACATATGTATAAACATGGTACATAAAGCAAAGGGGATTTGAGGTCAAACCTGTGCTAAATACGTAGTGTTACCACTCTCCCAATACAAAACAACTAAGTAAATGCACAGATAACAAAAAACATAAATCATTTCGAAAAACAGAAATATATTGTGATGAAATTCGGGATGTATTGGTGAATATGTACATGCATCTGAGTTCGATACTAGCGTGGATAGCAAGTAGACACCATAATTTCAACAACATCAGGCTCAATAATGAATAAATCGGATTAGAATAATTAGCTTGTACATGGAATATATCAATTAATTTCACAATATATATGTATTAATGACGATAGTGATGGTGAAGTAGTGAGAAGGACAAAAATGCTCATCATGTCCCAGCAAAGCGGCTGGTATCTTAGATGTGCGCGTGAACCAACTTACCAAATGTGAAATATTTTAGTGGCATTGGGCTTGCATTGCGGTTTTCCCGTTTAACATGCTTCACAAACTCACCATTTGTGTTAATTCCGAGTTGTCAATTGCATAGAGTTCCAGTCCTTTATACAGAATGTGGAAAGGGTGCACCCAACCTGGCTGAGTCAGATCGAAAAGACACGAAATCATTAGCATTTAACTTTTCGACTGGCTTCTAAGTTCTCCCAACCCATATCGGCCATTAATCGGTTTAGTGATGTAGAGCGAGTGAAACCAGTCACAGGATGTATTGGATTCCTGTTAAGTGTGAATTTAAGTTTCCCTAATTCGAAATCTATAGTCTCGTGTTTGCACATGCTGACAAGGAGTTTGTTTTAATAAGTTGGTGCGTGGATTTTCCCCCAGAAAAGTGGGTCAGTCGGTTGGGAAAAAAATCCCTCCTCAAAATATACTCAAATTTCATATTGAAATTCAACCATCAGATTAAGCATATGAGGACTGGAATGTTTCCAACTGTGGAATTGGAACTACAAATGTGAAATAACCCATATGAATTGCTCCTTTTAATACAGAGAAAGATCAATATTAGTACATGTCATTTGAAGTCAAAGCATGTACCTATTACTTCAGTATAATAAATATAGATAGACAAAACCAATGGTACATCAAATTGGGATGACAATTCTGACACTGTATTGCACATATGAATTTCGGGCTTTTCCAAATCCAACAAGAGTCAAATAAACTTGGGTACTACTAACCAGGCCTACATGTAGGTATCCAATAAAAAAAGCTTACAGTATGTGGATATGGCAATACCCCATCATGGTTTTACTACGATAGCTATCGGGCAATTCCACGTCAATGTCACCCTGTGCCAAACAGGATTTTGTGGCATAAAATTAGTCATAACATAAAGAATAGCGGGAATTCTTTATAATTATGATGATCTTGATGATTGTGAGATACTGAGCTTTGAATTGATATAAGGACCAGCAAGAGCAAAATCCGATAATTGTTTCTTACACATCATAGAATATGAACTTTGCAATATTTCTGTTTTTGACTTCTTTCCCAATTGTCAAAATCAACACTTTTCACATAATTTAAAGGTTATCTGAATGAAACAAACAAGATATTGCACATACATTTCTATTTTATTTTAGGAAAATGCAATTTCTGAGTTCTCAGATGTACGTCTGACACCAAAATCTGTATGTCCCTCACCAGTTAATTAACAACATGGGCGGAGCTAGTTCGCTAGTTTCGTATTAAATAGTGATGAACTATATATTTTCAGTTTTAAAATAGTGAATTTTCCTTCTTCGACATTTAAATTTCAGAGAAAATTGTATCATCTCATGCTCTATATCAAAATAATTTGGAAATCAGTGGAAGTTTTAACAATGATAATGCCAGGATTGCCCAGCCTATCCGATATCATTTTCTCTCTGACATGTACCTCCTAAACCATGGAATTGTCCTGTATGGTATGACTATAGTTTTCATTTACAATGCATGACTTTACCATTGTTTCATGGCAGAACAATGCACACGATCAAGATCTTCTCTATACTCCACTATAGGTGTTCTATATCTCAATACGTTTTATTATTCATCAGTTAACTACCTGCATGTGGTATAGTTGTATGACAGTGTTCTATATGTGACAGATCATGTTTGTAATTTTGCCATGCAGGCGAGAATAATACATTTAACAAATATACCCGAATAAAACCATGGTTTAACTGCAGCAATATTGTTTATTTTAATAGACAATTTATAATTTGACTATGGAGAGATGGTTTTATTTATAAGCAGACAATAGTTGCCCTCAGATCCCCTTATCATATATCTTCACTACCTAGTGTTATAACCATTTTGCATACAAATACGGTAGATATTATATGTTACATATTTTGAAAAAATTGTGGGATGAAACGAATAATGTTTAACCCTTTACCCAACAAACCGGCCAAAACCTGCCAAATAAAGCTTCAACAGCCTAAAATATCTTCGGTCTGTCTCAATAGAACCATACAAATATGGATATCATTGGAACCGGTTCATTGACCACATTGTGATAGTTACAGTTATGCCCTGTGCCAATGCATTCTCTTATATATGCGAGTCGACCATAGGTCGCCTCGCATATATAAGAGAATGCATTGGCCTAAAAAAAAATCTTTTTTTAACACTTTTTACCATTTTTATAATTTTATAATTTTTAATGTGTTAAGCCAATGCATTCTTTTATATATGCGAGGCGACCTATGGTCGACTCGCATATATAAGAGAATGCATTGGCACAGGGCCCTTCTGTTGGGTAAGGGGTTAAATGGGAACCATGTTCAGAACTAGTCTATCACCAGCTTACCACAACTCATTGGTTTTATTGCGGGAACTATGGTATTACCAATATTACTATGGTTTCCATGCACGAAGCTCGATTTAAAATATTACTATATTGAAGATCTTCTATATTAGACGATAGTTTTACCATAGCTAACATAAGATAATACCATGTTTCATTATAGAGCGTATAGGACTACACTGAGTATAATTACATACATATATATGTCGCCATATAGCGAGTATCGGCGTCATCGTCTTGAGGTGTTGGTAGGGCGGACCAAGGTAAATATCTCATCGGGGTACACTTGTGCTGATGTACTAATATTTGACCAACTTCCAACAGGTGTGTTCACGTCTGACGGGAAGGATTGGAACTATTTTCGAAGGTTTGCGTTGAGAACCCTGAGAGATTTCGGAATGGGCAGAAACGTAATGGAGATGAAAATCCACGAAGAGATACAGGCACTACTGGAAGACATCGACGCAATTGGGACTGAACCATTCGATATTGCAGATAAGATGCAAAATGTGGCATACAACATAGCCGCTTCACTTTCATTTGGTAAACGGTTTGACATCCACGACGTTAAATTCAAAGCGATGCAACGAGACGCTACTGGACTGTTTGAACACCAGTTTTCACTCATGCTTCCCGAGGTACATTATGATATGGGCTTAACGTAAGTTTGTTGTGGATGATCTGACATCCGATTTTCTAGGAACATAACGTCGTAGTAAATTAGATAGATAATTTGAAGATATGCCATTCATACATTTATAAGTTAGGATAATAATTTTGAATTCTATACGCTCTTCAAATGGCAGCCATTTGAGTTAAGATTAGAGAGATACTGTTCAATTTCGTAGTCATCGTGATGAGTCTGGCGGCTGTTTTCTGCAATATTGAGGAGTTTTTATATTAGATTATCTACAGCTGAACACCAAACTTCTACAAATAGTCCAGCCTGCTACTCCTGCACGCATGAACGGGCGGCTCCATTTATTGTCGCTCTATCACGCTTCGTACTCTGGCGATATTCCCGGCAGTTTGGACGTTTCAGCACATAGTAATTTTACCCACCAACAAAACTACATGTACATGTATCAGTCATCATTAGCAATTATTTTTATTTTCATTTTTTATTTCGCTAACAATGCGACAAAATATGTAACTGTTGTGGATACCAGCAGAGTGTTCCAAGTTAAGTCTAAAATTATTAGTGATAATTGAGAGAATAAAGAGTGTTTGTCTGACTTCTGCTAGAAATTTTGAAATTACTGATAGCTTTGTATTACCAATCTCACCTCGTGGTATAAACAGCAATATTTATTTTCTGTCCCATGGATATATAGATCTACAGTTTTATGATGTTACCAGATCTTTCTGCATATTCTTTATATATGAGCCCATTGGACCACATTTGGAATTGTTTACTGAAAACCAAGACAGTGGCTTCCAGGGAGATTTTTCTTCATTAATAAATGTAGCAATACATGATTACAAAACATATTTACCAGCGATTGCTGACACCTTAAATTATCACGTAGTCGAGTTATTGTCTTACAGTTCATTGTCAAAATAACAAACATATCAACTTGTATTGATCTATAACAGTTTCTAATATATATCTAGCTCCTTGCTCATTCTTTCTCTGAAGAAT
Source organism: Siphonodentalium dalli (assembly GCA_032622095.1). Lineage (NCBI taxonomy): Eukaryota > Metazoa > Mollusca > Scaphopoda > Gadilida > Siphonodentaliidae > Siphonodentalium > Siphonodentalium dalli. The sequence goes on from CP136065.1 coordinate 206,610,033, forward strand.
ACTTAAAACAAAGCTTTGTATGACATATCCAAGTAAGTATTCACCTTCTGGAATTCACCAACAACTTCTGCTATATTTATTTGGTTATATGCTTTGTCAGAGAATATGATTGCCTTTTCACTAAAAGACATCATAATGCAGTCTTGGTTTTTCTGCCTACAGTTATTGTAGGGACCTGCAAATATTCGAGATTTGATTCGATGTCGATATCGGGCACCGATTCGAGATCGACAACGAATTTATCCGCTGATTCGGATATTTTCGAATTGATGTTATTTTGGTGTAGTCTCGTTTTCTGCATCTACAAACACATGTCAAATGACCTGACCTCACAAAAATTTAAGTACAAGGTTGCCAAGTTAGCCAACGTAGGTAATTTTGAATGTATGCCGTTTGGAATAGACGTGCATTATGCAAATCAGGCCTATGTGCTTCGATCGCAGCCCATGGCTGTGATCAATCGCATATATTTATAATCTGTATCGACACTATGTAAATGCTTCTACATGGTGCGTGATTGCTAGATGTGGAACTCAATTGATTACCTTATGTTTAGAACTTCAGATATCCAACTTAGATTATATGAGTGAAATTCAATTTCAGCCGCCATTATGAGCAACAAAACATATTGGAATGAACAGAAACGGTGAGAAACATTAGAACAATCGGTCTATTACGTTCTTAAATGGACGTCGTCGTGTGTGACCAATTATCTACGACACTGCCAGCCAATTCCTATAAATTTCCTACTTTCAGTTTGTTTCCCCGGGAAATCGAGCGCGTTGCACCAAGATTCGATCCGTTGAATCTTGTTGATAACATTTAACACAGGTAATTTGTGTCTGTTTTCTGGGCCCCTCCAAGAAGACAACTGTTGTGAATATGTGATGCAGGTGTTTGATCTTTTCTGGGTGAACAGTTTAACAGATAACTACCATTGGTATCGGACTACAACAATTATATAAAATCTGAACGGTGTAAACATGTCCGCTTATGTCAAATCTTTATTATCTTTATTAAATAATGTAGACAAGTGACTTCCATTCCATGGGGTTTGTTATATGGTGATTGAACTCTCTTTAAGTGTCTTACTGTAACTTGTGTCATGTTCGCCATGCCACAGCTGGATAGCAATTCAATGCAACATACCCAAACCCTCCATGAGACTGAGAGTGACTTGCATATGTCATGATTTCCCTAAAAAAAAATGTCCAACGGATGTTTAAGGAGATTAACATTGTTGTATATTTATTCTCTAGTTAATTTTGCAGTTTTTTGTCATGAGACACCAACATAGACACTGGTAAACAATGTCAGTCACTAGCAGATTCGATTCGAGATTCGATTCGATGTCGATATCAGGAAGGAGAGATATCGAGATTGGATTCGATGCAAAATCCCTGATTCGCAGATCCCTACGTTATTGTATACATATCTTGCATACATTAATAATAATTTTGGAATACTCGCCAGTCCGATCAACCACATACATCACACATGTCCTGTTCACATGAGAATATACATAAGACACACAAGTGTGTCATTTGGAATATTTGATAATTTAAAGATACACTACTGGAGTTCATTAACATATTTTGATATCATTTGGTTGCCTTGAAAATTTGTGAATTCTTCATTCAATACATATGTTTCCCCCTAAACTTTGATAATAAATCTTGACTCTACGAATTCATCACTAAGAATCTGCAACATATTATTTTCAAATATTTAACTACTGAACTATATCTCCTTTGTATTACTTACTGGAACGTGATAGCTTAACTATTATAGGTAATGTATTGATTGACTACTTATGGAGTCAACCAAAATCTCCATAGTAATGTACATAGCTTTTCCTGCGTACTTGAGTGCGGACGTTCCTATGGAGATGCAGTTCCAAGATAGTTATTAACTGTTAAGAGTCGTTTGATGACGTACCTAGGTGATATATGTCCTACATCTGAATATTTTGCAGTTTGTAAAAAGAATTCCTGGAGATCCATTTGGAGCTGGGCTGATTGAAAATCATGGTCGACAACTTGCAAATAATATCTCTTTCTTTGTTGACGAGCACATGCAGAATTATGACGAGAGCAATTTATCTGACATCATCTATGCATATGTGCATCATGCTGGATTGGACAAGATGAATTCAGAAGAGCTGGTAGATCCCAGTAGGTTATGTATAGAATAAAATATGAACACTGTCAACATTTGAGAAGGCCCCTCACTTATGCTTGCCCCATTTGCCCAAAAAAATATGCAACAATAATTTACCATTGGCACATATAATTTCAAGTTGGCAACTTATTTGGCAAGATAGTTCTCATTTCCGCAAAGAAATTAGTTACATAAAAGTCCCATAACAAAGTGTCGTCGAATCTAATATACGTTAGAGAAAGTTAGCACATCTAATCTGATTGGATATATGATAGGTATGGACCTTGTTTATGATGGTGGTGTCTACTAATCCAATTTCTTTGGATTTAGTAAAATTATTATTTGTGAAATCTTTTCTATAATGGTATTGATTATGTTTAATCTCAATAAAATCTTACACATACATACAGTATTCGAGACACATATGATATTTATATGTATATGAAATTAATATCTATAAGCTATTAAGCAAATTACATACAAGAGACACAAACTAATTCTTGCCATTATTGTCGCACTTTTCGATGTGATGGAGTTGTTTAATACGTCCTGCTTAAAAAAGGTTAAAACAGATAATTTCTAAAATATACATATGACACATCTGGCGTTACATATGCGCATGTAATTCACTTAAATAATAGTGTTTCAAAAGTCCTCTCTTATAATGATATTATAAGCCAATAACGCTCTCTGGTGGACAATTATTATTTTGTGGATATACTTCCAAATTAATATAAAGAGTTCATGTAGATATTCAATAATTAAGGAACAGTTTCACCAGATTCACCTATAGTTTTCAGAGATTCCGAGACTTGTAACATTCTTATTGTGCCATGAATATACAATGAATTGGTAAAATACATGATGAAATCATAAATGTGATAAATGTGATATGCCAACCATGTTGATTTGATGTCATGAAAAGATATAACGAGATGGTAGTAATGATCAGAAAGATATCAGGTTTGAGTGGCTGAAGTGGTAAAAGATGTATTCATGAGTTCAGGCCACCAGTTCCAGATAATTTCAGATCCCGATGTCAAATATTTATGTCTTACTCTAGATACTATTTGTAAGTTAGGTATATCTCCTCATAATTGGCCAGGAGCCATGGATGCATCTTTAATTTCGTAAGGTTGGTGTTCAGGGGAACTATATAAATCAGCTGTGCCCGTCCATGCATCCGTGAAGGCATCCGTGAGTCCATCCCAGATGGTTTCCGAATGATAACTTTAGTTTTAGTTAGCTAATGCTTTTAAAATTCCGTATGTGATTACGCACATTGGAATACAAATCAAATTCAAATTTGGGTACAGTCTGCACGTTTTTGCCAGAGTTATGGTTACTTGTTCATGTCCAGTTCAAATGTGGCTTTGGTCTGCCCATCTTGCCGGAGTTATATTGTCCTTGTTGCGTTAGAATTTGACAATTATTTTAGTTTCTGGGTGATAACTTTAGTTTTAGTTATCTGGTTTGGTATATTGATTCATCATATGAACATACAGGTGAAGTTCAAATTTTATTTCCGTCCGCTTATTTCTACCAAAGTTATGGTCCTTGTTGACTTATAATTTAATGATTATTTTGGTATTCGTATGATAGCTTTAGCTGTAGTTATCAGATTGTTCTCAAATTTGATGTGTGTTACTGATGTGAAAATACAGATCAATTTCGAATATAACTTGAGAATGTGGGCCATTTCGAATCAGGGCTTCGTCCCATGACATTTTCGTGATGGCTTACAATTTGAGAATACACCCAACGAAATTTGCGTCCGTTATTGAGTGATTCAGAAATAGTTAACGTTGATAGTTGGAAACAAAGTTTGATTCAATGGTTGTTCCCATGTCTTATTTCTAAAAAATCCACTGATCAAGTAAAGCCACCTTATTCGAGGGACATGTGGCATATGGGCCTTTTATTATAAAATGTAATGTGTTCATAGTAGGTCTCAGATGATATGACCTGCTGCCGGGGTATATGATTGCACTTTTTCAAATAGACAAATATTCTAGTCAATGCTCATCCTTGGAACACGAACAACAGGTCGATTATCAACATGTAATCGTGCAAATAGGTCCATAGTTGACCTATACTATTGACATACGTTGATATTAGTCTATTTGATTCTGTTTTATGGCGTGGGCCACAGAATAAATAACAAAATTAATTCGGTCTACCATCCAAACTTCCCCACAAAATTTTAAGGAAAGAGCCCAATTATGGCAGAGTGGACTGCACTTTTTTGGTATGGTGTCGATAGAAGAATCTTGGTGAAATGATTTAGGTCGTATTTTTGTATTGATCAGTGACAATGCTCCAAGGCCTACATATGTTTGAATCTTGTTTGATTATTAGGAATGTTTCTTTAAATAATTGGCAGAGCGTTATTGTACCACATCTTGACGGAAAAGGGACTCAATTCGATTATAAAATAGCTAGACTTATATTCTAAAGTGCGGCCTAGTTTTGATTATTAGTGACGTTTGTTTTATCGTCCAGTTGTCAGGAAGTCCTCACTAACTATTAATTATGTGATGTCGTAACCATGCAGTGAAACACTAGTATATCGACCTCTAGTTAGTATATCTACATTGTCGAAACACTCCAAGATTAACATTTTTCTCTGAGGCACCAATATCACACGATCACACCACCCTGTTATGTACAAATGCCCTAGTTGTTATTCTCGCGGAGAACAAATTTAGTTTTTTTTGTATTCCAGAAAGGAAGCTTACCCGCTTCATTGCAGAACTATTTATCGCTGGAGGTGACACCACATCGGCATTTTTGAGTTGGGCCATCCTGCATCTTATTAGAAATCCGGATATACAGGAACGCATGGCATTGGAAGTGATCAATGTTGTCTCTGGAGACAGACTGCCATCGGTCAAGGACAAAACAAGAATGAACTTAACGCAATCATTTCTGACCGAAGTGCATCGTTACACACCGATTGTGTCTATGGCGGTGCATAATGCATACCGAGATTGCGAATTTCGAGGACGAGCAATTATGAAAGACACCATTGTGATGGTCAAAATAGATGCAGATCTAAAAGAAGAGACCATATGGGACCATGCAGATGAACTTGACCCTGAGCGATTCATCAGAGATGGTACATTTGAGGAATCGGTGCAAGTAACACCTTTCTCTATCGGTAAATTATATATTCTTGTTGTCATTCACACGTGCATGTATATCCATTCAACTCAGTGTCATCTTCCCACATGGTAAATGCTGACACGTGATTTATAAATACATTTAACTAAATAGAATCAAACACAGAATAGCTGTCATTCACTATTAATTACACACCTATTGCTGTTTCCATTGATTACAATACTTCAGCTGGTGTGGTAATTTCACTCGAGTGATCCCGATAGCTTGCGTGACGTAAATGACTTCATGTCTAGAAAATCAACCGGTATTGACGGCGAAGTTGTAACATTGTGCCACAACTAACTCGTGAGATATCGTTCTCCACATTCACACTCTGTGCGGTTTGGTCTAAATCCACTGTATAATCAAATTACTTTCGATGCATAAAAAGTCGCACAAACTCGACTCATTATCATTTAATATATGTATGACAGCTCCAATAAGCAATTTGGGGCAATCTTATTACATCAGATCCTTGTTTATCTGACACAATGTTAACTAAAATTGCAGGCTTTATTGAAAGCATCCCAGTATTTGGGTCAATTGCAGGGTCAAGTTGTTAATCACAATTACTTGTGATCTTTGTAATTATAACCTCTCGATATTAGTAAAGTAAATTAAAGTAAAGTGTGATTGTGATTGTTCTATAACTAATTACTTTCCGCACAATAAATTTGGCAAACAGGCATGGGCATTCTTCTATTCTTTATTAACATGGTTAGTAAGTGATAACAGATATTCAGTATTCATATTATAATACAGCACTCTTATATGTATGACTTCGTTGCAATGGATCATCAACAGTCTCTCAAATGTCTCATCTTTTAATGAACATCGATCTTGTCAATAGCTTTCCCAGCAATACTAAATATTCTCTTTACCGGGGCAGAATATATATGTGTACAAAGCGATTTCTGGCCAGCTTAGCTAACGTTGGAAATATTGTCACATTGTATACATGCTTCTGCTGAAAAACTATCATTCACACAAGTGTGAGAAAACACCACACCCAATAACATACAGAAAGAAAACTATAAACAAAATAATCTGAACACACATTGGTCTGACTGCAGTATATACAGGATATAGAAATTAAACATGTGGTTAATTATTTATTGACCTGTAGTGAATGGGGAGAGAAAGTAGCACATAGTCAATATCATGAATATTTGAGTGTACCTACTGTGTAACACCCTGAAGGGAGTTTCATAATTATGCAAAGTTGTGCTACTCTGTATTATAAATAACAGCTTCATAAAGGAGGCTGGACTATCACTGTCATGTTGAATTAGGGGGAATTATCACTGATATAGTGTGAAGCATTTATTATTGGTCGGTAGATATTATTTCTTGACTTGAAACACATTTTGTTTGCATAATATACAGCAGTGATTGGGGCACACGTTTTCGCAACTTATGAAGCCCGTCTCTCAACACAATATAAATTCACACATGTAATACAGATTACGGTACAAACGTATTTACATAGTGATAAGGTTTGAGAGATATAATGTGTAGTGCCTTCCAGAGATGATCAGACTTGAGGTTGGTTCTTGGCTGAGAGGAAATTTGTATGTATATAATGTCAGCACATTATGAATTTGTAGTACGATTAACATGTGCTAAACTATTATCTATTCATAGTATTTTTATGTTGTAGGTAACATATTATATAAAATATATTATGTCTCAAAGTAGGTATACTATGATTCACAACTATATACTACAGAGCTTGATAGATATTTTTGTTTATGAACATGAACGATATATAGAGTAGGAATTATTTAAATTATCAGTATACGGAACTTACCTTTAGATTTATGACAAATTTTTGATTTATCTATAAATACAGTTTCTAGCTACCACACTCAGACCCGTTCGTATCGTGGCGTAGGTGCACCAACAACATCGTGATAAGTTAAGCATCATGCTAAGTTAGCCACTATTATAAGTTAAGCATTCTGATAATTTTAGCATCATGATAAGTAGCAATATAATAAGTTTGTATTATGAAAAGTTTGGATTATGATAAGTTATGCATGATTATAAGTTATGCATTATGATAAGATAGTCATTATGATAAGTTATGCACTATGATAAGATAAACAGTATGATTGGTAGCGGGGTACACAACATATAATACGTTTGCATTATAAGTTATGCATGATTATAAGTTATGCATTATGATAAGATATGCATTATGATAAGTTATGCACTATGATAAGATAAGCAGTATGATTGGTAGCGGAGTAACGTTGCAAGAGCTATCCTTAGTCCAACCTAACTACTCGTCTGAAACAGAGTGATATATCTTATTTGTCGTTCAGTTCTATCTTAAAACTTGACCAGCAAATCCGTGACGTTCAACTAGCGGGCCACTGAGTGTTTGCAGTCCCAGAACATGACCCACATGTTTGGACGAAGTATAGCTCTTGCGACGTTAGCCAGCTATCATTATGATAAGTTATGCATTATCACACGTTTTGCACTTTGATAAGTTATGCACTATCGTAAGTTAAAGGCACACGAGGCCTTAATTGTCGAAAATATTCATATTTGTTCCAAACACTGTAAACAGAAAAACATTAAAACGCATACAATTTCGTTCATATATACCATGACCATCGCGTAAACAGCATGTTATCGTAAAGACCTACTATATTTTACCTAAGCAAGAGCCTGATTGTGTTACAGAAGACCGCAGAATGCTGCTGGCTAATCACACACGAATTGCATAAACGCTCTTTATTAGTTCCATATCAGGAATTCACCAACAAAGAACGCTCTTTATGTTTACCATCATAATTAAACAAACGCCAGAAAAGTAAATTGTTATGCTTTTGTTTACATAACAATGGTCAAACATATGACAATAACATACTGTTTATGCGATATTTCTTATTTGTATACGGACAAAGTCTATCTACATTTTGATGTTCTTTCTGTTTGTAGCGGGTTTTGACGGGTGACAATATTTTCACAGGATACCCACCGTCAAGGCCAACCGTACCATTAAGAGTTATTATAAGTTAAGCATTATGTCCTATGGTTAGTTGCATTATGATACATCATGCATTAAGCAAAGTTATGCACTATGGTCAGTTATACACACTGTGATAAGTTATGTACATTATGATAAGTTGTACATTATACATTATATATTTTGCAGGATCGAGAGCATGCCCGGGAGAGTCTCTTGTACGAATGGAAACATTCTTGATAACAACAGCATTGCTTCAACGGTACATTTTTACTCCGGTATCATCTGATTCCGCACCGTCGCTAGACAAGATTAATGGAACAGTGGTCCGACCGAAGACATATCTGGTCAGGGCTTCAAAGAGACAAAGATAACTACATGTATAGAAAGAGATACAGACTCATGGATATGACCAAGAACACTTCAATAAAAAGTAAAAGTAATAGCGTGATCGAACTGTTGTATATGGACACGAGACAGAGATAACTAATGCAACATGTCAATAAACTCGTCGTATGGGGGGGGGGGGGGCGAATATCTGCCTGGTCAGCATCACAACGAGATCAGAAGTACTACAACGACATGGCAGCGTCTTCGTTGTTCTGTGGTACATGTACATGGATAAGATCAACGAAATCGTGGCGTTTTTATCTGAACAAGAAGACCAACAAAGGTCAACACAGTGTTTATATTCGATATAGCATATTTAATTCTGGACTGAGTTTTCCAAAACTTTGGCTGAGACACATAAGAGTTTTCTGGGGAGCGAGTGACAGAGGTCTACAAAGTGTTAGCTCGGGAATCACCCTTTATATATCGTCGACAAACCAGCATAAACATATATGGACACACTTACATGGTAAACAAATTTGTATATCATATCATATCTTTAATGCGTTACTCAATCAGCAGACCTATTCGGGGATTAGGGAATGGTTCCTTTAGATTCACGTATGCACATGGTGATATTGTAGATGTTGGTAGTTTTTTAATACTTGTCAGCGGGGCGGTTCACTTGGGATGTGAAACTTAGAACAGAAGTGTAATTTTTATTGCACGACGTAGCTGAGCCCTATCATCAAATCAAAATGCACGCATTTTCAAAACTCCATGCAGAGATTATCTCCCTTGGTGAATCGATAAGACTGCTACCACCGGCGACATTATACCCACACTTTGTGGACTTTCGCGACAATATTATAATTATATATAAGAAATGAATAGAACCACATGTTGCCCTTATCAAGCATACAACATATTGAACAAAATTTACCAGTGATCCATTTCGCGCAACGGTTTGCTTTGGTTCTCCGATTATTTTTATCAACACGAGTGTTTAAACGCGGACGGAAAACAACACGCATGGCAAACTTCAGTCAAGTTAAACATAAGAAGTATAATTCGGAAATCGTCAATAAGACTAACGCTATAAATCTCCGTTCTGGCAATATTTGGAACTCAGTTAATAAAAACATCTAAACATATTTGTTTAGTCGCTTGAATCCATGTCTATATATAAATCCAATTTAAATATTAATTTAATCTGAAAATTATAGTGAAATATTTAAATTATTTATGTAGCCATTATTGATTGTATTCTGTCAGTCAGGGGTGCCGAGTAGACGGCCGTCATATGCCACGGCACTCCACACAATACTACGAATATAAATTCACTTATTTTAAAATTTATTAATGTATAATGTATTGTGAAATAAAATATTATCCTATTATCCTTCTCAAAGCCCATAGAAAATTGATATGGAAGTATTAATTTTTTTTATAGAAGCTTGTTCAGAATCTTTATATTCACTAAATTATAATCAGCAGTTCTTTCTTGTTTTTACTTATAGCAATACAAGGGTAACTAGGTTTCAAATTCCCTGTGGGAAATTTGGATACTTCCATATATACAGCTTCCCGTTTCTCATGTTATACATTACTATATTCTCGCTGTCTCGCTTTATCCCTTTCTCCCCTACCCCCTCTCTATATCTCTGTCGCTCTCTCATTCGCTGACTACTTATCCATATATGAACCATCGCTTTCGTTTATCACAGTACACAGCAAGCAGTTGAGAAGGAAGATATCCTCACTTTTAGTTTTCTGTTTATTTCACCTCCAGCTTATAATAGTCTTTCTACAGATGTATTCATTGAGCATGAATAACTATCACCAGGAGGTTCAGCTGGATAGCCGAATGTATGGTATGATGTGAACATTGTACGATAGGCTGTGTTCAGTGTATGGTAGACTGTATTACATTAGGCCAACATGAACTTTCCAGCTATCGTGAAGCTGGTTCAAATCCTGAAATGCGCGGATTTTCAATTCAGTCGCAAGGATCGTAACATGCTTCGTGTATGAGGGCAAGTTTGTATATTTTGCTTGCCCTGAGTCGGTGGTTTGGACTTGCAGTGGAGTAGCTTGTCAGTGAAATTAATCATCTGTGCGATCTTTCCTCCACGCATTACTGACAGTTCCTGACAACGTCGCAATGTGGATTGGCGGCTGAAACAATAAGCAATACCAAACACGCTTAGTTAATTATGATTTGATAACTGTCCTCTGCCGAATTAAAGACACAAGAGATTGGGCACTCGCCAGAGCATGTATGCGATAATAATTACACCCACTTCATTATCTATAGTAAATTTCCGTTGAGTTTATCAAAGCTAAAGTAATTATATCGGATAATTACATTAGGTCGATATTTTATCAGTGCAGCGAAAACGACCCAAAAGTATTAGAGTCCATTGATATTTGTAGTCCGTTGTATGGTAACCACCGACGCTACTTTCTTCGCTAACGCTTCGCAGTACACCATTTTTTTTCCACGAACGGCATTAAAGCCGATTAAAGATTAGTAAATCAACATCCAACTTAATACAATGCCCCAATGAATTAAACATTTCCAAGCTGTTTACAAAGAATGAAATGTTGTCGTATTTGCAATGTGTTATAACGAATTGCATGACTAAACTTACACAACTTTTTTGTTTTCATTTCATTTATTTACATTTCCCCCACCAGGCACCACTAGGCATTTCCAAGCTTGGAGCTTGGTCAATAATTGCCTTAAATAGCTATTTATTGGACATAACGCTGGGCCAAACATGTTTTCTTAGCCTAATAAAAGCAGTTATTGATCAAGTTCCAAGCTCCTGTCGTAAGAGTACTAAGACCATCTCTAAGTGGTACCGCATATACATTATATGATGATAATATATTCTGTTATTTCTGGGCACTACAATTTATATTATAGGAGGAAATTTAGTTACTTTTTACAAACGTCCCCAAACATTGTACCCAGTCCACATGAGAAAACTTCAACATATTTTCTCTTCGTCTCATTGTAATGATATGTTACAAACCGTTACGTGATTTCTGAGATTCCACAGAGACGGCCCCTACAAACTAAAACATACAAAGTCCCCGTAACAAAAGGCAACATGTTTCTTCACCTCCTTTCATTGTAGCGATATGTTGCAAAGTGTTACGAAGCATTACCGGTACGTGTTACAAATGATATTAAGTCCGCATAAGAAACCCGCAGAAAAATTGTTAAACTCGTCTCAATGCAGCGTTATATACGAAGCATTACGTGATTTATGAGATCCACAGAGACCGCTCATAGACAGGTGTTACAAATGATATAAAGTCCTTGTGAGAACTGCAGTATATTCTTTCAACTCGTAGTCCCCATAAGAAACCCGCAGCAAAATTGTTAAACTCGTCTCAATGCAGCGTTATATACGAAGCGTTACGTGATTTATGAGATCCATAGAGACCGCTCATATATAGACAGGTGTTACAAATGATATAAAGTCCTTGTGAGAACTGCAGTATATTTTTTCAACTCGTTTCAGTGTAGCGATAAATCATGTTACAAAATGTTACGAAGCTTACCGTTACATGTGTAACAGAACGAGAGAGAGAAGTGCGGGAGATTACCGTTACATGTGTAACAGAACGAGAGAGAGAAGCTTACCGTTACATGTGTAACAGAACGAGAGAGAGAAGCTTACCGTTACATGTGTAACAGAACGAGAGAGAAATGTTACGAAGCTTACCGTTACATGTGTAACAGAACGAGAGAGAGAAGATTACCGTTACATGTGTAACAGAACGAGAGAGAGAGAGAGAAGCTTACCGTTACATGTGTAACAGAACGAGAGAGAGAAGATTACCGTTACATGTGTAACAGAACGAGAGAGAGAGAAGATTACCGTTACATGTGTAATAGAACGAGAGAGAGAAGTGCGGGAGTCGCACGAAGCTTACCGTTACATGTGTAACAGAACGAGAGAGAGAAGTGCGGGAGATTACCGTTACATGTGTAACAGAACGAGAGAGAGAAGTGCGGGAGTCGCACGAAGCTTACCGTTACATGTGTAATAGAACGAGAGAGAGAGAAGTGCGGGAGATTACCGTTACATGTGTAACAGAACGAGAGAGAGAAGTGCGGGAGTCGCACCGAAAGTTGGCAGCACCCGGAATCCCAAGCCGGTCACCCATCCAAGTACTAAACGAGCTCGATGTTGCTTAACTTCGGTTATCACACAAAGCGTCTAACGACCGTGACCAAGAGATCTAGACCTCTCGATCAGAGAAGTCATCGGCCTTCTATATTTACAACGCGATCGCTACACATTATTTCTGAGATCCACAGAGACCGCTCGTTGATTGGTGTTAGATGATATAACGTCCCTGTGAGAAAACCGCAGGATATTTATTCTACTCATCTCAGTGTAGCGATAATGCCGATATGTTAAAAAATGTTACAAAGGTTTACGTGTATGGACACAAGTTCTTTTAATAATCACTTAAAATTTTACCAAATATTATTTTTTGAAAAATAAATCATCTTAAAATTCCTTAAATGCCATGATGATTTAATTCTTCTGAAAACTTGTTTCTCGGTAAAATCACAATGACACAAAATGACTGCGAAAAATCGAAATCGAAAAGTATTTGACTCAATGCCGATTGATAGGAGAATTCCTGTAAGAAAATGTTCACTAAACTTATTGATTATCGCATGTTCGTGAATCCCAGTTGACATGGAGACTGACTATGTTTTCCTCTTCCAAAATTCTGATAATAATGTTTAATTTACAGATGGATCGATATTATTCGGACGGGAATGGGGCGAGTCGTTTTCGGCTGAAGTCGTCACAGACCCTTTTCGGACAGTGAGTCTCCTTCGGTCCGTTATTTGAGAACATATAGTTCCTCGTTTCAACCGTATTTTAAGGGCGAATATGTTTTTTAAATCAATATTTAACAATCAATGGCATAATTATAAGGAATAATCTCGTTCCTAATGTAATTACAATCTAAAGGCATATGCCGAATCACAAACCCTTATAAATCGCTTCGCGAATTATAGGTTTGTGATTCGGCATATGCCTTTAGACTGTGTAATTACATTAGGAAACCGAGATTATTCCTTAAATCAACGCTTGGTCACACAGAGAACAATTATAACATATTACTGCATGTACAGAATAGAATCTGAATAAAATGAACACTTGGAATAGAATGATTACATCAAATTTGTCCTCGTCTTCCTGTTCACAAATAGAATGGACAAAACTGGTCAATTAACGCAACATGTCTTTTCAAGAATCAAGACATTGTCAATCACTGTATATGATGAAAATCCATTGGCTGCTGAAATGTGGTTGTCTCAGATGTTCATTTTGTTTATGCCCCGAGCCTCAACTCAAAGTCAAACGATCGCCATCTTTTGCTACATATACTCCGCAATGTCAGCAGCATAATAGCACCGTTGGTTCTCATGTGGGACTGAACATAGAAAACAAGGATCATGAGTGTTACTTAATCAATTTATACCAACATCACAATAGCGGTCCTCGGCCTCTTGTTTTATCACTCTCTTCTTCCGGTCCCGACCGCACCTCTTCTGAAATTTTAAACTACACTAGTATATACCTTGTATCATGGAAGTGGCTATATATAGATTTGTTGGAAATCGACAATGAAATGTTTGTATTTAATTTGTGTGCTCCTCGCATAGAGACGGTGCCGATTTGGCAACTTTGAATCATTATGCACGTATTCTCTGTCTAATGGATATAACTATACACATGTATATGCCTTTTGTTGTGCCCTGGCCTGTAGCGCCACCTCTAAAAAATCAAACTCAAAGATTTGATGCCCCTCATTTCTTCCATATCGACTCTCACACGGAGTAACTTTAGAAAAAGTTTAACCTGCACCTTTATCTTTCTCGTTATATTCCGTTGGAGCCATCTAGATTGCATCATTTAAATTATATAGCGGACTGATAGACGGAAAGTATGACAGACGAACATTCGCAAAATATAGATCACGTACATGATATATGGGTAATGCAGGAAACAATATTAGGGGTGTACCTATAATGATGAATCATACTGATCAGCAGTTCTACAATTTCCCCCGAAATTTGTAAAAAAAAATGGACGCCAGCAGCCATCTCGGATTTACTCTTTCCCTGACTAAACCCGTGACGAATTTGAAGTTGAAGTTGAGCTGCACAATTTCATTCATTATTTTTTGTGAATGGTCCACGACAGCCAGATATTATTCTGGTCATATAGTTTCTATAATTTCCCTTTCTTACAAACCATCGTGGAGTCGCGAGAGCAGATTCACTATATGGGCGTGTGTGTACTGGTGTATACATATACAGGGGTCTCAAAAACACAGAGAAAGCAAGTTTCTTATTTGCCAACTGTTTCAATTGGTACAATGCTGTAATACGCCAACTTTGTTATGCAAATCAGTCAATGTTTGTCTGGCTTTAGTTTATGCAGTAATATAGTTTCTAATCTTGCAGTATATTTCTGTGAATGCTCCATGGTGTCCTGTTATCAGACTACCAATTTAGTTGGCTGACATCAGTGTCTCGTGAGAGCAGCTGGGCTGGTGATGTGTTCTGTGCCGGCCACCGTCCTGGTTTGCTCTCATCGTATACACACAATCAGCCTTGTTTGTCCTGCAAATTAACTCGTAGCAAGAAAAATCTTCACCCGCCAAGATGGGATAGTTACATATGCCTTGTTTACCTTCGAATTGTCACAGAGTAAGAGTGTCACCTTGTAAGAGTGTCACCTTGTAAGATTACTATCCCAGCATGCACGCTCGCCGAGCGTGTAATTCGCCGCTTGTTGACTGCAGTACTGCCTCTAGAACAGAGTGCAAAGTCGTCAACATTGACGTCGGCTCGTTCCACCCGGTTACTTGTATAACCGACTGTTCTTGGAATGATTCGATTCCTTTTGGTAACCAAACATTGTTGATATCGGACAGTAGTTAGACATGTTGTTAATTGGGACTGGATGGTGGATTATTGGTCTAGTTGCTGCGGGATTATTTTACTACTATTTCTGGTTTTATGGACAGAAGCATTGTCACCCAGGACCATTACCTTTTCCACTATTCGGAAACATGTTGAGTATTTTTATCAATGACTATACCATCCTCTTTGAGGAATATCGGAAACGTTATGGCGACGTCTTCACGTTCTGGTGTTTCCATAAGCCAATCGTTGTACTGAACGGCTATGACGTCATTCGGGAAGCGTTTGTGAATCGAGCAGATGACTTCATCGGTGGGCCGAAGGCAGAACTATTGGATTCTTCATTTGAATGTCCAGGTAATGTATTTAACCATTCAATGACGGTTGCTCATATATGTATACAATTATCGGTGATAATATATACACAGAGTGTGTTCGAGATATATCCTTTATGCACATATAGGCTTCAGAAACTTCACCATGAAGCTTGCCTATTCTCAGTGTAGTCATTTGTGATTTTCTGTTTGATGTGGCTTATTCATGTTACATCTTGAACAAATATTAGTATCATTGTGTAGCAATACCGTGTCTGTCACCAGCCTATATTTTAGAAGGACTGTGGTTCGAATTATGAAAGTTTTAGATTCTGTCGACATTGCAATGATTGAACCACAATGGTACATGCATAGTTTCACATTAAAAAGTCGCCCACCTATCAATGAAAACACAGGCAATTGGCTAAACAATGCGAGCTTTGCAAGCAGCTTTATTGACGGTCGTATTTAGTAATTTCAATCCCTACAAAACATGCATCGCAATACACACGGTAAAACTGAAAAATGAGAGTATCAATCTCATAAAAATCAACTGGGTTTGAAGACATCAATGGAATAAATTAGTTCAAACGGAATGTAACACTATGATGAAATTACTCACATCGCATAGAAGATAGCGATGTACCTGCCAATCGTTAGCTTCATGCAAAGCCAGTTAATATTCACACTTTATCAAAACTGTCTGTCTCGCCTAGTTACTGCAAATCACGTGTATATCACACTCTTAACTGCTCAAACGTCGAGAAAGTTACCCATTCAAAATCCAGCCAATGTACGTCACTTCATAACTTGGGAATGATCAGACAGGAAACGTGAATCGAATGGAATTGCTTTTGCAAACAAATTATAATCTATTAATCCAGTTCGTATTTTACTACTGACATATATAACTGCCGGTACGTCACACACCAAATAATGATTTGACTACGGTTGTATTATTCTCAAATTGGTGAAAGGTGAAACCGTGTAGCGCAGTTAACTCCCGATAGAACCGGCCAAAACCGACCAAATAAAGCTTCAACAGCCTAAAATATCTTCGGTCTGTCTCAATAGAACCATACAAATATGGATATCATTGGAACCGGCTCCTTGACCACATTGTGATAGTTACAGTTATTCCCTGTGCCAATGCATTCTCTTATATATGCGAGTCGACCATAGGTCGCCTCGCATATATAAGAGAATGCATTGGCCTAAAAAAAATCTTTTTTTAACACTTTTTACCAATTTTTCTTACATTCTTTAACAATTTTATAATTTTTAATGTGTTAAGCCAATGCATTCTCTTATATATGCGAGGCGACCTATGGTCGACTCGCATATATAAGAGAATGCATTGGCACAGGGCCCTTCTGTTGGGTAAAGGGTTAACTCCCGATAGAACCGGCTTGATTCGGGCACAAGCGGTGCATACCATGATAGTCGCAGAACGAAATATTCTGACTCATAATACTATCAAAGACCAAGCATCTATAAAACTATCTCAACTATATTCACCAGAGTGGCATTTGAAACAACACAAATGCCGAGTCTGTTCATAAAAGAAATAGTCCACTTATGTAGTAAAAAGTAGTCAATACTCATGAAATGTGTATACGTTTCAGGATCATTGGCTAATTTAAATATACATATTTCCCAAGCTAAACTAATAATCGTACTCCTGGTTTATACTAGTAATACTATTTTGTAATTACTCAATTAGTCGATACGTAAGTTATATACATGCACGTACACTTAATTCACTTAGATTTGTGAATGCACATCTACATACCAGTAACTCATTAGTATGGTGTTTTATGGACTTTGATTCAGTTACACATAAATTGACAATTTTGGTAGTTTAACTCTTGGAAGCATTGCATCTGATAAGTACAATTCGTGGTACTTATCTTGGTCCAGGACACCTGATGCAGCTCAATGAACTATCTATATCTTGAACTTACCAGATGACTTGAAGATAATAATATTTATTGACTTTACTCCAATTATATCAACATGGAGGCCATCGTCAACTCACTTTGGAAACAGTAGCTGCTTAGTGATTTATATAGATATATTTACATACACCTAATATCTCTTCCGATTTCCCCATAGCGTTACGGTAGACACGCCCCTTATCCAATACGTTCATAAAGCTATGAACGCAACGTGACGTCACTTCCAATGTCGTTCATAGGTTTACGAACACATTGGTCCCGGAAATGACCGGATATTGTCGGACATTGCCGACTGCTTGAGTATCTATATAGTACGTCCGGATTTGGCAAGAAATTTATTTTGGTCTATAATCAGTGTTGTTGTCCGTTGTTACTGAGCGTTGATGTTAAAAAGGCCCGATACTCAATAGCGTTTTACCATTTTCCTTACCGCTACAAATACCCCCCCCCCCCGAACCTCACAAATATATCATTATGGTAGAACGGCGTGTTGTCGATTTCTTATCCACAGCCGAAACTTAATTGTTAGTTTCAGATATCATTCTTGAAATCAACAGGTCTACATTAGTTACTAGGTAAACATAGACAGTTTGTCATATGTGTATACGTAACTGTGAAATTGCGTTTTTTTCCGTTCTCAATGAACGGATTCTCAAAATGTTTGGTTTTCCAAAAAAACAGGATTCAAACTTTCTTAACTGGACTCCATGCGTTCATTTAAATAGATGAATAAATAGTGGGAAAGACAGACAATCCTAGTTCATAATGAATTTAAGTATATAAATATAAATAATAAACGGCGGATTCAACGTGGTCATGGGTTTTGACCGCGATTAAAAATCAGCAAACTCCACATGAACCCCTTCGGGTTCATGCAGTTTGCTGATTTTTTCTCGCGGTCAAAATCCCATGACCACATTGAAACCGCCGTTCATTTCTTATATTATGATACATTGATACACCGCATATGTCGCCACATTCCTGAACCACGCTTACAAGATGGATCGGACGGCTATCTATGCACAACATTTTTTGGATGATAAATCTTGGATTTATTGAATGTGCGTCTTCTGTTGTTTTATCGCATGGTATATAACTATGGAATTCAACGACTGGATTGCACAATTGATTCGTGACAGATATTTGAAGGCTAATTTCTGGTTAATCTGAGTTGAATAACAACTTCGTATATTACATAGTTACTGCGCATGTATCAAACTGTTTCTTGTTTAAACATATTTTTATTGTAATATAATATTACAAGAGGGATCAGGGCACACGTTTTGGCAACTTACATCCGCCCTCTCCCATTATCATTTCAACAAATACAACGTAGATGACGAACATAACATATATACAGGACGATGTGTGGTGTGTTTGTGATTCTGTCAGTCCTAACCTGCTTTTGAAATTTCATCTGAGGTAGTCAACATTTGTAACGCACATGAGGATCGCCAATATTTTTAGCAGAGGGGGCCGAATTAAATCGTTTCGTTGATGAAATGCATGAATGAATAAATGGAAAAGAATTTCATTGCGTCGATTTTATTCTGATGATATCCCTGTGAGTAAGGAGGAAATGTTAGATATTAAAAAATTGGTGGGCTGCAATCTTGTATCAAACTGTTGGGCCTGCACATTTTGTAAGTAGTTTGTATCCCATATCCTAGCAACTGCAGCCCTGTACGGTAAATGTCCTAACAATTTGCTTGGTCAATTTGTCAGCATGTGAACACACCAGTATCAATAGCATTGTCCTTACGTTTGGAACATGTTTATAACAGGTATGTGGTCGTCAGACGGGAAGGATTGGCCATATTATCGCAGTTTCGTCCTAAGGACTCTCAAAGATTTTGGAATGGGGAAAAACCTTATGGAGATGAAAATTCACGAAGAGATTATAGCACTGATAGAAGATATTGACACCACTGGGACTGAACCATTCGATATTACGGATAAGTTGCAAACTGTGATGGGCAACATAACGGCCTCACTTACATTGGGTAAACGATTCGAACTTCATGACGAAAAATTCAAGGCTATGCAACGGAGCGCTGTTCTGGTTCTTGAAAACCAGTTTACATTAATGCTTCCAGAGGTAAGAAATTCGTAGAAATATATCTTAAATATAAAGCGGCATATAAACACGAAGCATACACACAGTTTTATACTCAAGAACGGACACTGATTTAGATCCATATAATTAAATGGTTTGTTCGGGCCAAACTTTCCAATTTTCGATCAACCGCGGGTAGACGGCGGGAGTAACCATGACTCTCTCATGGTGGTTTTTTTTGTTTTCTTCTTCTTTCCTTTTGCTTCGCCTTTGATGGCCTCAATGTCAATGTTTAGTAACCCACGGGCGATTTCTCTTCCCCAAGATTCAAGAGATCATCCTAAATCATTGATATACATGTGACTAGATACGATACCAGGCTAGATAATATGGGGAGAAATATCACTCAGCAGGTGTGATGTCTGCTGGTGGTTTAAGTGGAACTTAACGAAACAGTGGGTAAATACAGTCCAATACAGGGAGAAATGATGCAGTTCTTGTCTGGAAACACGATTTTTATTAATATATTTTCTATGACAATTTTATATATGTGTGGACTAAAACTACGCACCCGACATCAGCCTGTTGGAAGTCTAGCCACTGTATTTCGTGTTTTATGTCTTACAAGACAACGCGCTATTTCTAAAAGTGGCATGACTGTGACGTGTACTTGGCAGAATAAGTTTTAGAACCAAGATAAATACCCAAATAAGCGCCATTTGCTAATCGGTCAATCGTTTGTCATGGTCGCGGAAAACACAAATGGACATCCAATAACGCTGTTTGGCAATGTAACTGGATGTCAGTACCAACAATCTTCAAGACGCAAACAAGTAGCACTTCAATACATGCAAAGAAATGATAACTTAGTAACTTTAAACGCACCCCTTCGATTATTCGGGCTCCAAACTTGTGTTGACGGACCCCCAATACAAATTCGAGAATAGTCGGACCACTAATCACGACGAGAGGCGACTGGCTCGTTGTCCACTTCGTCATTAAAAGGGCGCTCTGTCCATAATCATTCATTTTAACAAAATAGCCATTTTTGGCCATACAATCTGAATTTTGTTGTAAATGGTTAAAATATCAGATTATAAGGCGCTTCGACAGGCTGTCCCTATTTTTGTTCACTCTGGGATGTGTGTTGAATGGTGGTCAAAATCTGCTACCCGACAAGCCGACGATACCACAATACACCATGTTTGCCTATAAATCCCCTTAAGTTATGGTGTGTACGACTGGATGCATTAATAGGGGTTATCACGCTTGCTGCATATACCAAATTATCGTATGAACTATGTATGATAAAACAGTTCCGACACAACGAGAATTACCCGACGATCGCTTGCTCTTTATATACCTATACGTTTCTGAAATACTTATATACATACTGTGTTTGTCTCAGATCGAACTATTTCTGAATTAATGAGATTCACAAATGCTTAACGCTGTTTCAGCCGCTTAGCCATATCACGACTTCGAACAGGAACAGGTCGACAAATATTGCAGCGAAGCAACTGCTTATATAAAGTAGACAGTGGATGAGACTAAACAATGATCTATGTAGAAATTAAATCACCCAAGAGGAAATGTTTCCATAGGAATACGTATACGAGAATTGACTAGTGTGACAATATAACCTAAAAACCTAAAATTAGCATACAAATACAAGAGAAATAAATAATAAAACTAATATTAACATTAAATTTACCGAGGCTCCACGTCGAATATGTAAAGACGTTACTATTTGAAATTGGCAAGATATTTATAATAGTTTATGAGTCTGATGTGAGCCCGTGTCAAGCTAATGGTCGACTCTCATCAAACTGGAAGCTTCAAAGCACAAATGTTGTTTTCTATCTTTCAAACGCAAACTGTTTTCTTCGCGCATCGTGTTGAACTTTTCTAACTCAAATATCAACCTATATCTGAGAGCCCAATGTTAAATATCAACCTTTATCTGAGAGTCCAATGGTAAATATCAACCTAGATATCTGAGAGTCCAATGTTAAATATCAACCTAGATATCTAAGAGTCCAATGTTAAATATCAACCTAGATATCTGAGGGTCCAATGTTAAATATCAACCTATATCTGAGAGTCCAGTGTTAAATATCAACCTAGATATCTGAGGGTCCAATGTTAAATATCAACCTATATCTGAGGGTCCAATGGTAAATATCAACCTAGATATCTAAGAGTCCAATGTTAAATATCAACCTAGATATCTAAGAGTCCAATGTTAAATATCAACCTAGATATCTGAGGGACCAATGTTAAATATCAACCTAGATATCTGAGAGTCCAATGTTAAATATCAACCTAGATATCTGAGGGACCAATGTTAAATATCAAGCTATATCTGAGGGTCCAATGTTAAATATCAACCTAGATATCTGAGGGTCCAATGTTAAATATCAACCTTTATCTGAGGGTCCAATGTTAAATATCAACCTATATCTGAGAGTCCAATGTTAAATATCAACCTAGATATCTGAGAGTCCAATGTTAAATATCAACCTAGATATCGGAGGGTCCAATGTTAAATATCAACCTAGATATCTAAGAGTCCAATGTTAAATATCAACCTTTATCTGAGGGTCCAATGTTAAATATCAACCTATATCTGAGAGTCCAGTGTTAAATATCAACCTAGATATCTGAGGGTCCAATGTTAAATATCAACCTATATCTGAGGGTCCAATGGTAAATATCAACCTAGATATCTGAGGGTCCAATGTTAAATATCAACCTTTATCTGAGGGTCCAATGTTAAATATCAACCTATATCTGAGAGTCCAATGTTAAATATCAACCTAGATATCTGAGAGTCCAATGTTAAATATCAACCTAGATATCGGAGGGTCCAATGTTAAATATCAACCTAGATATCTGAGAGTCCAATGTTAAATATCAACCTATACCTGAGAGTCCAATGTTAAATATCAACCTTTATCTGAGAGTCCAATGTTAAATATCAACCTTTATCTGAGAGTCCAATGTTAAATATCAACCTATATCTGAGGGTCCAGTGTTAAATATCAACCTTTATCTGAGGGTCCAGTGTTAAATATCAACCTTTATCTCAGAGTCCAATGTTAAATATCAACCTTTATCTGAGAGTTCAATGTTAAATATCAACCTATATCTGAGAGTCCAATGTCAAATATCAACCTATATCTGAGAGTCCAATGTTAAATATCAACCTTTATCTGAGAGTCCAATGTTAAATAGCAACCTATATCTGAGAGTCCATTGTTAAATATCAACCTATATATCTGAGGGAACAATGTTAAATATCAACCTTTATCTGAGAGTCCAATGTTAAATATCAACCTATATCTGAGAGTCCAATGTCAAATATCAACCTTTATCTGAGGGTCCAGTGTTAAATGTCAGCCTATATCTGAGAGTCCAGTGTTAAATATCAACCTATATCTGAGGGTCCAGTGTTAAATATCAACCTATATCTGAGGGTCCAGTGTTAAATATCAACCTATATCTGAGAGTCCAGTGTTAAATGTCAGCCTATATCTGAGGGTCCAATGTTAAATATCAACCTTTATCTGAGAGTCCAATGTTAAATATCAACCTTTATCTGAGAGTCCAATGTTAAATATCAACCTTTATCTGAGAGTCCAATGTTAAATATCAACCTATATCTGAGGGTCCAGTGTTAAATATCAACCTAGATATACGAGAGTCCAATGTTAAATATCAACCTATATATCTGAGGGTCCAATGTTAAATATCAACCTATATCTGAGAGTCCAATGTTAAATATCAACATTTATCTGAGACTCCAATGTTAAATATCAACCTAGATATCTCAGGGTCCAATGTTAAATATCAACCTAGATATCTGAGAGTCCAATGTTAAATGTCAACCTAGATATCTGAGGGTCCAATGTTAAATATCAACCTAGATATCTGAGAGTCCAATGTTAAATATCAACCTATATCTGAGGGAACAATGTTAAATATCAACCTAGATATCTGAGAGTCCAATGTTATTTATCAACCTATATCTGAGAGTCCAATGTTAAATGTCAACCTAGATATTTGAGGGTCCAATGTTAAATATCAACCTAGATATCTGAGAGTCCAATGTTAAATATCAACCTATATCTGAGAGTCCAATGTTAATATCAACCTATATATGATAGTCCAATGTTAAATATCAACGTTTATCTGAGTGTCCAATGTTAAATATCAACCTAGATATCTGAGAGTCCAGTGTTAAATATCAACCTTTATCTGAGAGTCCAATGTTAAATATCAACCTTTATCTGAGAGTCCAATGTTAAATATCAACCTAGATATATGAGAGTCCAATGTTAAATATCAACCTAGATATCTGAGAGTCTAATGTAAAATATCAACCTATATCTGATAGTCCAATGTTAAATATCAACCTAGATATCTGAGAGTCCAATGTTAAATATCAACCTAGATATCTGAGAGTCCATTGTTAAATATCAACCTTTATCTGAGAGTCCAATGTTAAATATCAACCTATATCTGAGAGTCCAATGTTAAATATCAACCTATATCTGAGAGTCCAGTGTTAAATATCAACCTAGATATCTGAGAGTCCAATGTTAAATATCAACCTAGATATCTGAGAGTCCAATGTTAATTATCAACCTAGATATCTGAGGGTCCAATGTTAAATATCAACCTAGATATCTGAGGGTCCAATGTTAAATATCAACCTATATATCTGAGAGTCCAATGTTAAATATCAACCTTTATCTGAGAGTACAATGTTAAATATCAACCTATATCTGAGAGTCCAATGTTAAATATCAACCTTTATCTGAGAGTCCAATGTTAAATATCAACCTAGATATCTAAGAGTCCAATGTTAAATATCAACCTAGATATCTAAGAGTCCAATGTTAAATATCAACCTAGATATCTGAGGGTCCAATGTTAAATATCAACCTAGATATCTGAGAGTCCAATGTTAAATATCAACCTAGATATCTGAGGGTCCAATGTTAAATATCAACCTAGATATCTGAGAGTCCAATGTTAAATATCAACCTATATCTGAGAGTCCAATGTTAAATATCAACCTTTATCTGAGAGTCCAATGTTAAATATCAACCTAGATATCTGAGAGTCCAATGTTAAATATCAACCTAGATATATGAGATTCCAATGTTAAATATCCACCTATATATGAGAGTCCAATGTTAAATATCAACGTATATCTCAGAGTCCAATGTTAAATATCAACCTAGATATCTGAGAGTCCAATGTTAAATATCAACCTATATCTGAGAATCCAATGTTAAATATCAACCTTTATCTGAGAGTCCAATGTTAAATAGCAACCTAGATATCTGAGAGTCCAATGTTAAATATCAACCTAGATATCTGAGAGTCCAATGTTAAATATCAACCTAGATATCTGAGAGTCCAATGTTAAATATCAACCTATATCTGAGAGTCCAATGTTAAATATCAACCTTTATCTGAGAGTCCAATGTTAAATATCAACCTAGATATCTGAGAGTCCAATGTTAAATATCAACCTAGATATATGAGATTCCAATGTTAAATATCCACCTATATATGAGAGTCCAATGTTAAATATCAACGTATATCTCAGAGTCCAATGTTAAATATCAACCTAGATATCTGAGAGTCCAATGTTAAATATCAACCTATATCTGAGAGTCCAATGTTAAATATCAACCTTTATCTGAGAGTCCAATGTTAAATAGCAACCTAGATATCTGAGAGTCCAATGTTAAATATCAACCTATATATGAGAGTCCAATGTTAAATAGCAACCTTTATCTGAGAGTCCAATGTTAAATATCAACCTAGATATCTGAGAGTCCAATGTTAAATATCAACCTATATATGAGAGTCCAATGTTAAATATCAACCTATATATGAGAGTCCAATGTTAATATCAACCTATATATGAGAGTCCAAAGTTAAATATCAACCTTTATCTGAGTGTCCAATGTTAAATATCAACCTAGATATCTGAGAGTCCAGTGTTAAATATCAACCTTTATCTTAGAGTCCAGTGTTAAATATCAACCTATATCTGAGGTCCAATGTTAAATATCAACCTATATCTGAGAGTCCAGTGTTAAATATCAACCTATATATGAGAGTCCATTGTAAAATATCAACCTATATATGAGAGTCCAATGTTAAATATCAACCTATATCTGAGAGTCCAATGTTAAATATCAACCTATATCTGAGAGTCCAGTGTTAAATATCAACCTAGATATCTGAGAGTCCAATGTTAAATATCAACCTATATATGAGAGTCCATTGTTAAATATCAACCTATATATGAGAGTCCAATGTTAAATATCAACCTATATCTGAGAGTCCAATGTTAAATATCAACCTATATCTGAGAGTCCAGTGTTAAATATCAACCTAGATATCTGAGAGTCCAATGTTAAATATCAACCTATATATGAGAGTCCATTGTTAAATATCAACCTATATATGAGAGTCCAATGTTAAATATCAACCTTTATCTCAGAGTCCAATGTTAAATATCAACCTTTATCTGAGAGTTCAATGTTAAATATCAACCTATATCTGAGAGTCCAATGTCAAATATCAACCTATATCTGAGAGTCCAATGTTAAATATCAACCTATATCTGAGAGTCCAGTGTTAAATATCAACCTATATCTGAGAGTCCAATGTTAAATATCAACCTAGATATCTGAGGGAACAATGTTAAATATCAACCTTTATCTGAGAGTCCAATATTAAATATCAACCTATATCTGAGAGTCCATTGTTAAATATCAACCTAGATATCTGAGGGAACAATGTTAAATATCAACCTTTATCTGAGAGTCCAATGTTAAATATCAACCTATATCTGAGAGTCCAATGTCAAATATCAACCTTTATCTGAGGGTCCAGTGTTAAATATCAACCTATATCTGAGAGTCCAGTGTTAAATATCAACCTTTATCTGAGAGTCCAATGTTAAATATCAACCTATATCTGAGAGTCCAATGTTAAATATCAACCTTTATCTCAGAGTCCAATGTTAAATATCAACCTTTATCTGAGAGTTCAATGTTAAATATCAACCTAGATATCTGAGAGTCCAGTGTTAAATATCAACCTATATCTGAGAGTCCAATGTTAAATATCAACCTATATATGAGAGTCCATTGTTAAATATCAACCTATATATGAGAGTCCAATGTTAAATATCAACCTTTATCTCAGAGTCCAATGTTAAATATCAACCTTTATCTGAGAGTTCAATGTTAAATATCAACCTAGATATATGAGAGTCCAATGTTAAATATCAACCTATATCTGAGAGTCCAGTGTTAAATATCAACCTAGATATATGAGAGTCCAATGTTAAATATCAACCTATATCTGAGAGTCCAGTGTTAAATATCAACCTAGATATATGAGAGTCCAATGTTAAATATCAACCTATATCTGAGAGTCCAGTGTTAAATATCAACCTAGATATATGAGAGTCCAATGTTAAATATCAACCTAGATATATGAGAGTCCAATGTCAAATATCAACCTATATCTGAGAGTCCAATGTTAAATATCAACCTATATCTGAGAGTCCAGTGTTAAATATCAACCTAGATATATGAGAGTCCAATGTTAAATATCAACCTATATCTGAGAGTCCAGTGTTAAATATCAACCTAGATATATGAGGGTCCAATGTTAAATATCAACCTTTATCTCAGAGTCCAATGTTAAATATCAACCTTTATCTGAGAGTCCAATGTTAAATATCAACCTTTATCTGAGAGTCCAATATTAAATATCAACCTATATCTGAGAGTCCAATGTTAAATATCAACCTATATCTGAGAGTCCATTGTTAAATATCAACCTATATATGAGAGTCCAATGTTAAATGTCAACCTTTATCTGAGAGTCCATTGTTAAATATCAACCTATATCTGAGAGTCCAATGTTAAATATCAACCTTTATCTGAGAGTCCAATATTAAATATCAACCTTTATCTGAGAGTCCAATGTTAAATATCAACCTATATCTGAGAGTCCAATGTTAAATATCAACCTATATCTGAGAGTCCAGTGTTAAATATCAACCTTTATCTGAGGGTCCAATGTTAAATATCAACCTATATCTGAGAGTCCAGTGTTAAATATCAACCTTTATCTGAGGGTCCAATGTTAAATATCAACCTTTATCTGAGAGTCCAGTGTTAAATATCAACCATTATCTGAGGGTCCAATGTTAAATATCAACCTATATCTGAGAGTCCAATGTTAAATATCAACCTATATGTCTGAGAGTCCAATGTTAAATATCAACCTATATACGAGAGTCCATTGTTAAATATCAACCTATATCTGAGAGTCCAATGTTAAATATCAACCTTTATCTCAGAGTCCAATGTTAAATAGCATCCTTTATCTGAGAGTCCAATGGTAAATATCAACCTAGATATCTGAGAGTCCAATGTTAAATATCAACCTAGATATCTAAGAGTCCAATGTTAAATATCAACCTAGATATCTGAGGGTCCAATGTTAAATATCAACCTATATCTGAGAGTCCAGTGTTAAATATCAACCTAGATATCTGAGGGTCCAATGTTAAATATCAACCTATATCTGAGGGTCCAATGGTAAATATCAACCTAGATATCTAAGAGTCCAATGTTAAATATCAACCTAGATATCTAAGAGTCCAATGTTAAATATCAACCTAGATATCTGAGGGTTCAGTGTTAAATATCAACCTAGATATCTGAGGGACCAATGTTAAATATCAACCTAGATATCTGAGAGTCCAATGTTAAATATCAACCTAGATATCTGAGGGACCAATGTTAAATATCAAGCTATATCTGAGGGTCCAATGTTAAATATCAACCTAGATATCTGAGGGTCCAATGTTAAATATCAACCTTTATCTGAGGGTCCAATGTTAAATATCAACCTATATCTGAGAGTCCAATGTTAAATATCAACCTAGATATCTGAGAGTCCAATGATAAATATCAACCTAGATATCGGAGGGTCCAATGTTAAATATCAACCTAGATATCTAAGAGTCCAATGTTAAATATCAACCTTTATCTGAGGGTCCAATGTTAAATATCAACCTATATCTGAGAGTCCAGTGTTAAATATCAACCTAGATATCTGAGGGTCCAATGTTAAATATCAACCTATATCTGAGGGTCCAATGGTAAATATCAACCTAGATATCTGAGGGTCCAATGTTAAATATCAACCTTTATCTGAGGGTCCAATGTTAAATATCAACCTATATCTGAGAGTCCAATGTTAAATATCAACCTAGATATCTGAGAGTCCAATGTTAAATATCAACCTAGATATCGGAGGGTCCAATGTTAAATATCAACCTAGATATCTGAGAGTCCAATGTTAAATATCAACCTATACCTGAGAGTCCAATGTTAAATATCAACCTTTATCTGAGAGTCCAATGTTAAATATCAACCTTTATCTGAGAGTCCAATGTTAAATATCAACCTATATCTGAGGGTCCAGTGTTAAATATCAACCTTTATCTGAGGGTCCAGTGTTAAATATCAACCTTTATCTCAGAGTCCAATGTTAAATATCAACCTTTATCTGAGAGTTCAATGTTAAATATCAACCTATATCTGAGAGTCCAATGTCAAATATCAACCTATATCTGAGAGTCCAATGTTAAATATCAACCTTTATCTGAGAGTCCAATGTTAAATAGCAACCTATATCTGAGAGTCCATTGTTAAATATCAACCTATATATCTGAGGGAACAATGTTAAATATCAACCTTTATCTGAGAGTCCAATGTTAAATATCAACCTATATCTGAGAGTCCAATGTCAAATATCAACCTTTATCTGAGGGTCCAGTGTTAAATGTCAGCCTATATCTGAGAGTCCAGTGTTAAATATCAACCTATATCTGAGGGTCCAGTGTTAAATATCAACCTATATCTGAGGGTCCAGTGTTAAATATCAACCTATATCTGAGAGTCCAGTGTTAAATGTCAGCCTATATCTGAGGGTCCAATGTTAAATATCAACCTTTATCTGAGAGTCCAATGTTAAATATCAACCTTTATCTGAGAGTCCAATGTTAAATATCAACCTTTATCTGAGAGTCCAATGTTAAATATCAACCTATATCTGAGGGTCCAGTGTTAAATATCAACCTAGATATACGAGAGTCCAATGTTAAATATCAACCTATATATCTGAGGGTCCAATGTTAAATATCAACCTATATCTGAGAGTCCAATGTTAAATATCAACATTTATCTGAGACTCCAATGTTAAATATCAACCTAGATATCTCAGGGTCCAATGTTAAATATCAACCTAGATATCTGAGAGTCCAATGTTAAATGTCAACCTAGATATCTGAGGGTCCAATGTTAAATATCAACCTAGATATCTGAGAGTCCAATGTTAAA
This sequence comes from Siphonodentalium dalli, assembly GCA_032622095.1. NCBI lineage: Eukaryota > Metazoa > Mollusca > Scaphopoda > Gadilida > Siphonodentaliidae > Siphonodentalium > Siphonodentalium dalli. The sequence continues at coordinate 206,640,426 of CP136065.1, forward strand.
TATCAACCTATATCTGAGGGAACAATGTTAAATATCAACCTAGATATCTGAGAGTCCAATGTTATTTATCAACCTATATCTGAGAGTCCAATGTTAAATGTCAACCTAGATATTTGAGGGTCCAATGTTAAATATCAACCTAGATATCTGAGAGTCCAATGTTAAATATCAACCTATATCTGAGAGTCCAATGTTAATATCAACCTATATATGATAGTCCAATGTTAAATATCAACGTTTATCTGAGTGTCCAATGTTAAATATCAACCTAGATATCTGAGAGTCCAGTGTTAAATATCAACCTTTATCTGAGAGTCCAATGTTAAATATCAACCTTTATCTGAGAGTCCAATGTTAAATATCAACCTAGATATATGAGAGTCCAATGTTAAATATCAACCTAGATATCTGAGAGTCTAATGTAAAATATCAACCTATATCTGATAGTCCAATGTTAAATATCAACCTAGATATCTGAGAGTCCAATGTTAAATATCAACCTAGATATCTGAGAGTCCATTGTTAAATATCAACCTTTATCTGAGAGTCCAATGTTAAATATCAACCTATATCTGAGAGTCCAATGTTAAATATCAACCTATATCTGAGAGTCCAGTGTTAAATATCAACCTAGATATCTGAGAGTCCAATGTTAAATATCAACCTAGATATCTGAGAGTCCAATGTTAATTATCAACCTAGATATCTGAGGGTCCAATGTTAAATATCAACCTAGATATCTGAGGGTCCAATGTTAAATATCAACCTATATATCTGAGAGTCCAATGTTAAATATCAACCTTTATCTGAGAGTACAATGTTAAATATCAACCTATATCTGAGAGTCCAATGTTAAATATCAACCTTTATCTGAGAGTCCAATGTTAAATATCAACCTAGATATCTAAGAGTCCAATGTTAAATATCAACCTAGATATCTAAGAGTCCAATGTTAAATATCAACCTAGATATCTGAGGGTCCAATGTTAAATATCAACCTAGATATCTGAGAGTCCAATGTTAAATATCAACCTAGATATCTGAGGGTCCAATGTTAAATATCAACCTAGATATCTGAGAGTCCAATGTTAAATATCAACCTATATCTGAGAGTCCAATGTTAAATATCAACCTTTATCTGAGAGTCCAATGTTAAATATCAACCTAGATATCTGAGAGTCCAATGTTAAATATCAACCTAGATATATGAGATTCCAATGTTAAATATCCACCTATATATGAGAGTCCAATGTTAAATATCAACGTATATCTCAGAGTCCAATGTTAAATATCAACCTAGATATCTGAGAGTCCAATGTTAAATATCAACCTATATCTGAGAATCCAATGTTAAATATCAACCTTTATCTGAGAGTCCAATGTTAAATAGCAACCTAGATATCTGAGAGTCCAATGTTAAATATCAACCTAGATATCTGAGAGTCCAATGTTAAATATCAACCTAGATATCTGAGAGTCCAATGTTAAATATCAACCTATATCTGAGAGTCCAATGTTAAATATCAACCTTTATCTGAGAGTCCAATGTTAAATATCAACCTAGATATCTGAGAGTCCAATGTTAAATATCAACCTAGATATATGAGATTCCAATGTTAAATATCCACCTATATATGAGAGTCCAATGTTAAATATCAACGTATATCTCAGAGTCCAATGTTAAATATCAACCTAGATATCTGAGAGTCCAATGTTAAATATCAACCTATATCTGAGAGTCCAATGTTAAATATCAACCTTTATCTGAGAGTCCAATGTTAAATAGCAACCTAGATATCTGAGAGTCCAATGTTAAATATCAACCTATATATGAGAGTCCAATGTTAAATAGCAACCTTTATCTGAGAGTCCAATGTTAAATATCAACCTAGATATCTGAGAGTCCAATGTTAAATATCAACCTATATATGAGAGTCCAATGTTAATATCAACCTATATATGAGAGTCCAAAGTTAAATATCAACCTTTATCTGAGTGTCCAATGTTAAATATCAACCTAGATATCTGAGAGTCCAGTGTTAAATATCAACCTTTATCTTAGAGTCCAGTGTTAAATATCAACCTATATCTGAGGTCCAATGTTAAATATCAACCTATATCTGAGAGTCCAGTGTTAAATATCAACCTATATATGAGAGTCCATTGTAAAATATCAACCTATATATGAGAGTCCAATGTTAAATATCAACCTATATCTGAGAGTCCAATGTTAAATATCAACCTATATCTGAGAGTCCAGTGTTAAATATCAACCTAGATATCTGAGAGTCCAATGTTAAATATCAACCTATATATGAGAGTCCATTGTTAAATATCAACCTATATATGAGAGTCCAATGTTAAATATCAACCTATATCTGAGAGTCCAATGTTAAATATCAACCTATATCTGAGAGTCCAGTGTTAAATATCAACCTAGATATCTGAGAGTCCAATGTTAAATATCAACCTATATATGAGAGTCCATTGTTAAATATCAACCTATATATGAGAGTCCAATGTTAAATATCAACCTTTATCTCAGAGTCCAATGTTAAATATCAACCTTTATCTGAGAGTTCAATGTTAAATATCAACCTATATCTGAGAGTCCAATGTCAAATATCAACCTATATCTGAGAGTCCAATGTTAAATATCAACCTATATCTGAGAGTCCAGTGTTAAATATCAACCTATATCTGAGAGTCCAATGTTAAATATCAACCTAGATATCTGAGGGAACAATGTTAAATATCAACCTTTATCTGAGAGTCCAATATTAAATATCAACCTATATCTGAGAGTCCATTGTTAAATATCAACCTAGATATCTGAGGGAACAATGTTAAATATCAACCTTTATCTGAGAGTCCAATGTTAAATATCAACCTATATCTGAGAGTCCAATGTCAAATATCAACCTTTATCTGAGGGTCCAGTGTTAAATATCAACCTATATCTGAGAGTCCAGTGTTAAATATCAACCTTTATCTGAGAGTCCAATGTTAAATATCAACCTATATCTGAGAGTCCAATGTTAATATCAACCTATATATGATAGTCCAATGTTAAATATCAACCTTTATCTGAGTGTCCAATGTTAAATATCAACCTAGATATCTGAGAGTCCAGTGTTAAATATCAACCTATATCTGAGAGTCCAATGTTAAATATCAACCTATATATGAGAGTCCATTGTTAAATATCAACCTATATATGAGAGTCCAATGTTAAATATCAACCTTTATCTCAGAGTCCAATGTTAAATATCAACCTTTATCTGAGAGTTCAATGTTAAATATCAACCTAGATATATGAGAGTCCAATGTTAAATATCAACCTATATCTGAGAGTCCAGTGTTAAATATCAACCTAGATATATGAGAGTCCAATGTTAAATATCAACCTATATCTGAGAGTCCAGTGTTAAATATCAACCTAGATATATGAGAGTCCAATGTTAAATATCAACCTATATCTGAGAGTCCAGTGTTAAATATCAACCTAGATATATGAGAGTCCAATGTTAAATATCAACCTAGATATATGAGAGTCCAATGTCAAATATCAACCTATATCTGAGAGTCCAATGTTAAATATCAACCTATATCTGAGAGTCCAGTGTTAAATATCAACCTAGATATATGAGAGTCCAATGTTAAATATCAACCTATATCTGAGAGTCCAGTGTTAAATATCAACCTAGATATATGAGGGTCCAATGTTAAATATCAACCTTTATCTCAGAGTCCAATGTTAAATATCAACCTTTATCTGAGAGTCCAATGTTAAATATCAACCTTTATCTGAGAGTCCAATATTAAATATCAACCTATATCTGAGAGTCCAATGTTAAATATCAACCTATATCTGAGAGTCCATTGTTAAATATCAACCTATATATGAGAGTCCAATGTTAAATGTCAACCTTTATCTGAGAGTCCATTGTTAAATATCAACCTATATCTGAGAGTCCAATGTTAAATATCAACCTTTATCTGAGAGTCCAATATTAAATATCAACCTTTATCTGAGAGTCCAATGTTAAATATCAACCTATATCTGAGAGTCCAATGTTAAATATCAACCTATATCTGAGAGTCCAGTGTTAAATATCAACCTTTATCTGAGGGTCCAATGTTAAATATCAACCTATATCTGAGAGTCCAGTGTTAAATATCAACCTTTATCTGAGGGTCCAATGTTAAATATCAACCTTTATCTGAGAGTCCAGTGTTAAATATCAACCATTATCTGAGGGTCCAATGTTAAATATCAACCTATATCTGAGAGTCCAATGTTAAATATCAACCTATATGTCTGAGAGTCCAATGTTAAATATCAACCTATATACGAGAGTCCATTGTTAAATATCAACCTATATCTGAGAGTCCAATGTTAAATATCAACCTTTATCTCAGAGTCCAATGTTAAATAGCATCCTTTATCTGAGAGTCCAATGTTAAATATCAACCTTTATCTGAGAGTCCAATGTTAAATATCAACCTATATGTCTGAGAGTCCAATGTTAAATATCAACCTATATACGAGAGTCCATTGTTAAATATCAACCTATATCTGAGAGTCCAATGTTAAATATCAACCTATATGTCTGAGAGTCCAATGTTAAATATCAACCTATATGTCTGAGAGTCCAATGTTAAATATCAACCTTTATCTCAGAGTCCAATGTTAAATAGCATCCTTTATCTGAGAGTCCAATGTTAAATATAAACCTAGATATATGAGAGTCCAATGTTAAATATCAACCTTTATCTCAGAGTCCAATGTTAAATAGCATCCTTTATCTGAGAGTCCAATGTTAAATAGCATCCTTTATCTCAGAGTCCAATGTTAAATAGCATCCTTTATCTGAGAGTCCAATGTTAAATAGCATCCTTTATCTCAGAGTCCAATGTTAAATAGCATCCTTTATCTGAGAGTCCAATGTTAAATAGCATCCTTTATCTGAGAGTCCAATGTTAAATAGCATCCTTTATCTCAGAGTCCAATGTTAAATAGCATCCTTTATCTGAGAGTCCAATGTTAAATAGCATCCTTTATCTGAGATTCCAATGTTAAATAGCATCCTTTATCTCAGAGTCCAATGTTAAATAGCATCCTTTATCTGAGAGTCCAATGTTAAATAGCATCCTTTATCTCAGAGTCCAATGTTAAATAGCATCCTTTATCTGAGAGTCCAATGTTAAATATCAACCTAGATATATGAGACTCCAATATTAAATATCAACCTAGATATATGAGAGTCCAATGTTAAATATCAACCTAGATATATGAGAGTCCAATGTTAAATATCAACCTATATCTGAGAGTCCAATGTTAAATATCAACCTATATCTGAGAGTCCAGTGTTAAATATCAACCTTTATCTGAGGGTCCAATGTTAAATATCAACCTTTATCTGAGAGTCCAATGTTAAATATCAACCTATATCTGAGAGTCCAATGTTAAATATCAACCTTTAACTGAGAGTCCAATGTTAAATATCAACCTTTATCTCAGAGTCCAATGTTAAATAGCAACCTTTATCTGAGAGTCCAATGTTAAATATCAACCTATATCTGAGGGTCAAATGTTAAATATCAACCTATATCTGAGAGTCCAATGTTAAATATCAACCTTTATCTGAGTGTCCAATGTTAAATATCAACCTAGATGTGAGAGTCCAATGTTAAATATCAACCTATATCTGAGAGTCCAATGTTAAATATCAACCTTTATCTGAGTGTCCAATGTTAAATATCAACCTAGATGTGAGAGTCCAATGTTAAATATCAACCTAGATGTGAGAGTCCAATGTTAAATATCAACCTATATCTGAGAGTCCAATGTTAAATATCAACCTATATATGAGAGTCCAATGTTAAATATCAACCTAGATGTGAGAGTCCAATGTTAAATATCAACCTAGATATCTGAGATTCCAATGTTAAATATCAACCTATATATGAGAGTCCAATGTTAAATATCAACCTATATCTGAGAGTTCAATGTTAAATATCAACCTAGATGTGAGAGTCCAATGTTAAATATCAACCTAGATGTGAGAGTCCAATGTTAAATATCAACCTAGATATCTGAGATTCCAATGTTAAATATCAACCTATATATGAGAGTCCAATGTTAAATATCAACCTATATCTGATAGTTCAATGTTAAATATCAACCTAGATGTGAGAGTCCAATGTTAAATATCAACCTAGATGTGAGAGTCCAATGTTAAATATCAACCTAGATATCTGAGATTCCAATGTTAAATATCAACCTATATATGAGAGTCCAATGTTAAATATCAACCTATATCTGAGAGTCCAATGTTAAATATCAACCTAGATATCTGAGAGTCCAATGTTAAATATCAACCTATATCTGAGAGTCCAATGTTAAATATCAACATATATCTGAGAGTCCAATGTTAAATATCAACCTATATCTGAGAGTCCAATGTTAAATAGCAACCTTTATCTGAGAGTCCAATGTTAAATATCAACCTTTATCTGAGAATCCAATGTTAAATATCAACCTATATCTGAGAGTCCAATGTTAAATATCAACCTTTATCTCAGAGTCCAATGTTAAATAGCATCCTTTATCTGAGAGTCCAATGTTAAATATCAACCTTTATCTGAGAATCCAATGTTAAATAGCATCCTTTATCTGAGAATCCAATGTTAAATAGCATCCTTTATCTGAGAATCCAATGTTAAATAGCATCTTTTATCTGAGAATCCAATGTTAAATAGCATCCTTTATCTGAGAGTCCAATGTTAAATATCAACCTTTATCTGAGAATCCAATGTTAAATATCAACCTATATCTGAGAATCCAATGTTAAATAGCATCCTTTATCTGAGAATCCAATGTTAAATAGCATCCTTTATCTGAGAATCCAATGTTAAATAGCATCCTTTATCTGAGAGTCCAATGTTAAATATCAACCTTTATCTGAGAATCCAATGTTAAATATCAACCTATATCTGAGAATCCAATGTTAAATATCAACCTTTATCTCAGAGTCCAATGTTAAATAGCATCCTTTATCTGAGAGTCCAATGTTAAATATCAACCTTTATCTGAGAGTCCAATGTTAAATATCAACCTATATGTCTGAGAGTCCAATGTTAAATATCAACCTATATACGAGAGTCCATTGTTAAATATCAACCTATATCTGAGAGTCCAATGTTAAATATCAACCTATATGTCTGAGAGTCCAATGTTAAATATCAACCTATATGTCTGAGAGTCCAATGTTAAATATCAACCTTTATCTCAGAGTCCAATGTTAAATAGCATCCTTTATCTGAGAGTCCAATGTTAAATATCAACCTAGATATATGAGAGTCCAATGTTAAATATCAACCTTTATCTCAGAGTCCAATGTTAAATAGCATCCTTTATCTGAGAGTCCAATGTTAAATAGCATCCTTTATCTCAGAGTCCAATGTTAAATAGCATCCTTTATCTGAGAGTCCAATGTTAAATAGCATCCTTTATCTCAGAGTCCAATGTTAAATAGCATCCTTTATCTGAGAGTCCAATGTTAAATAGCATCCTTTATCTGAGAGTCCAATGTTAAATAGCATCCTTTATCTCAGAGTCCAATGTTAAATAGCATCCTTTATCTGAGAGTCCAATGTTAAATAGCATCCTTTATCTGAGAGTCCAATGTTAAATAGCATCCTTTATCTCAGAGTCCAATGTTAAATAGCATCCTTTATCTGAGAGTCCAATGTTAAATAGCATCCTTTATCTCAGAGTCCAATGTTAAATAGCATCCTTTATCTGAGAGTCCAATGTTAAATATCAACCTAGATATATGAGACTCCAATATTAAATATCAACCTAGATATATGAGAGTCCAATGTTAAATATCAACCTAGATATATGAGAGTCCAATGTTAAATATCAACCTATATCTGAGAGTCCAATGTTAAATATCAACCTATATCTGAGAGTCCAGTGTTAAATATCAACCTTTATCTGAGGGTCCAATGTTAAATATCAACCTTTATCTGAGAGTCCAATGTTAAATATCAACCTATATCTGAGAGTCCAATGTTAAATATCAACCTTTAACTGAGAGTCCAATGTTAAATATCAACCTTTATCTCAGAGTCCAATGTTAAATAGCAACCTTTATCTGAGAGTCCAATGTTAAATATCAACCTATATCTGAGGGTCAAATGTTAAATATCAACCTATATCTGAGAGTCCAATGTTAAATATCAACCTTTATCTGAGTGTCCAATGTTAAATATCAACCTAGATGTGAGAGTCCAATGTTAAATATCAACCTATATCTGAGAGTCCAATGTTAAATATCAACCTTTATCTGAGTGTCCAATGTTAAATATCAACCTAGATGTGAGAGTCCAATGTTAAATATCAACCTAGATGTGAGAGTCCAATGTTAAATATCAACCTATATCTGAGAGTCCAATGTTAAATATCAACCTATATATGAGAGTCCAATGTTAAATATCAACCTAGATGTGAGAGTCCAATGTTAAATATCAACCTAGATATCTGAGATTCCAATGTTAAATATCAACCTATATATGAGAGTCCAATGTTAAATATCAACCTATATCTGAGAGTTCAATGTTAAATATCAACCTAGATGTGAGAGTCCAATGTTAAATATCAACCTAGATGTGAGAGTCCAATGTTAAATATCAACCTAGATATCTGAGATTCCAATGTTAAATATCAACCTATATATGAGAGTCCAATGTTAAATATCAACCTATATCTGATAGTTCAATGTTAAATATCAACCTAGATGTGAGAGTCCAATGTTAAATATCAACCTAGATGTGAGAGTCCAATGTTAAATATCAACCTAGATATCTGAGATTCCAATGTTAAATATCAACCTATATATGAGAGTCCAATGTTAAATATCAACCTATATCTGAGAGTCCAATGTTAAATATCAACCTAGATATCTGAGAGTCCAATGTTAAATATCAACCTATATCTGAGAGTCCAATGTTAAATATCAACATATATCTGAGAGTCCAATGTTAAATATCAACCTATATCTGAGAGTCCAATGTTAAATAGCAACCTTTATCTGAGAGTCCAATGTTAAATATCAACCTTTATCTGAGAATCCAATGTTAAATATCAACCTATATCTGAGAATCCAATGTTAAATAGCAACCTTTATCTGAGAGTCCAATGTTAAATAGCAACCTTTATCTCAGAGTCCAATGTTAAATAGCAACCTATATCTGAGAATCCAATGTTAAATATCAACCTTTATCTGAGAGTCCAATGTTAAATATCAACCTTTATCTGAGAGTCCAATGTTAAATATCAACCTTTATCTCAGAGTCCATTGTTAAATATCAACCTATATCTGAGAGTTCAATGTTAAATATCAACCTATATCTGAGGGTGCAATGTTAAATATCAACCTTTATCTGAGAGTCCAATGTTAAATAGCAACCTTTATCTCAGAGTCCAATGTTAAATAGCAACCTATGTCTGAGAGTCCAATGTTAAATATCAACCTTTATCTGAGAGTCCAATGTTAAATATCAACCTTTATCTGAGAGTCCAATGTTAAATATCAACCTAGATATCTGAGGGTCCAATGTTAAATAGCAACCTTTATCTGAGAGTCAAATGTTAAATAGCAACCTTTATCTGAGAGTCAGATGTTAAATAGCAACCTTTATCTGAGAGTCAGATGTTAAATAGCAACCTTTATCTGAGAGTCAAATGTTAAATAGCAACCTTTATCTCAGAGTCCAATGTTAAATATCAACCTATATCTGAGAGTCCAATGTTAAATATCAACCTTTATCTGAGAATCCAATGTTAAATATCAACCTATATCTGAGAGTCCAATGTTAAATAGCAACCTTTATCTGAGAGTCAAATGTTAAATAGCAACCTTTATCTCAGAGTCCAATGTTAAATATCAACCTATATCTGAGAGTCCAATGTTAAATATCAACCTTTATCTGAGAATCCAATGTTAAATATCAACCTATATCTGAGAATCCAATGTTAAATAGCAACCTTTATCTGAGAGTCCAATGTTAAATAGCAACCTTTATCTCAGAGTCCAATGTTAAATAGCAACCTATATCTGAGAATCCAATGTTAAATATCAACCTTTATCTGAGAGTCCAATGTTAAATATCAACCTATATCTGAGAGTCCAATGTTAAATAGCAACCTTTATCTGAGAGTCCAATGTTAAATATCAACCTAGATATCTGAGAGTCCAATGTTAAATATCAACCTTTATCTGAGAGTCCAATGTTAAATATCAACCTATATCTGAGAGTCCAATGTTAAATAGCAACCTTTATCTGAGAGTCCAATGTTAAATATCAACCTATATCTGAGAGTCCAATGTTAAATATCAACCTATATCTGAGAGTCCAATGTTAAATATCAACCTATATCTGAGGGTCCAATGTTAAATATCAACCTTTATCTGAGAGTCCAATGTTAAATAGCAACCTTTATCTCAGAGTCCAATGTTAAATATCAACCTTTATCTGAGAGTCCAATGTTAAATAGCAACCTTTATCTCAGAGTCCAATGTTAAATAGCAACCTATATCTGAGAGTCCAATGTTAAATAGCAACCTTTATCTGAGAGTCAAATGTTAAATAGCAACCTTTATCTCAGAGTCCAATGTTAAATAGCAACCTATATCTGAGAGTCAAATGTTAAATAGCAACCTTTATCTGAGAGTCAAATGTTAAATAGCAACCTTTATCTGAGAGTCCAATGGTAAATATCAACCTAGATATCTGAGAGTCCAATGTTAAATAGCAACCTTTATCTCAGAGTCCAATGTTAAATATCAACCTAGATGTGAGAGTCAAATGTTAAATAGCAACCTTTATCTGAGAGTCAAATGTTAAATAGCAACCTTTATCTGAGAGTCCAATGGTAAATATCAACCTAGATATCTGAGAGTCCAATGTTAAATATCAACCTTTATCTGAGAGTCCAATGTTAAATATCAACCTTTATCTGAGAGTCCAATGTTAAATAGCAACCTTTATCTGAGAGTCCAATGTTAAATAGCAACCTTTATCTCAGAGTCCAATGTTAAATAGCAACCTATATCTGAGAATCCAATGTTAAATATCAACCTTTATCTGAGAGTCCAATGTTAAATATCAACCTTTATCTGAGAGTCCAATGTTAAATAGCATACTTTATCTCAGAGTCCAATGTTAAATATCAACCTATATCTGAGAGTCCAATGTTAAATAGCAACCTTTATCTGAGAGTCCAATGTTAAATATCAACCTAGATATCTGAGAGTCCAATGTTAAATATCAACCTTTATCTGAGAGTCCAATGTTAAATATCAACCTATATCTGAGAGTCCAATGTTAAATATCAACATTTATCTGAGAGTCCAATGTTAAATATCAACCTAGATATCTCAGGGTCCAATGTTAAATATCAACCTATATCTGAGAGTCCAATGTTAAATAGCAACCTTTATCTGAGAGTCCAATGTTAAATAGCAATCTTTATCTGAGGGTCCAATGTTAAATATCAACCTAGATGTGAGAGTCCAATGTTAAATAGCAACCTTTATCTGAGAGTCAAATGTTAAATATCAACCTAGATGTGAGAGTCCAATGTTAAATAGCAACCTTTATCTGAGAGTCAAATGTTAAATAGCAACCTTTATCTGAGAGTCAAATGTTAAATAGCAACCTTTATCTGAGAGTCCAATGGTAAATATCAACCTAGATATCTGAGGGTCCAATGTTAAATATCAACCTTTATCTGAGGGTCCAATGTTAAATATCAACCTATATCTGAGAGTCCAATGTTAAATATCAACCTAGATATCTGAGAGTCCAATGTTAAATATCAACCATTATCTGAGGGTCCAATGTTAAATATCAACCTATATCTGAGAGTCCAATGTTAAATATCAACCTTTATCTGAGAGTCCAATGTTAAATATCAACCTTTATCTGAGAGTCCAATGTTAAATATCAACCTTTATCTGAGAGTCCAATGTTAAATATCAACCTTTATCTGAGAGTCCAATGTTAAATATCAACCTATATCTGAGGGTCCAGTGTTAAATATCAACCTAGATATATGAGAGTCCAATGTTAAATATCAACCTAGATATATGAGAGTCCAATGTTAAATATCAACCTATATCTGAGGGTCCAATGTTAAATATCAACCTATATCTGAGAGTCCAATGTTAAATAGCAACCTATACCTGAGGGTCCAGTGTTAAATATCAACCTAGATATATGAGAGTCCAATGTTAAATATCAACCTAGATATATGAGAGTCCAATGTTAAATATCAGCCATTATCTGAGGGTCCAATGTTAAATATCAACCTATATCTGAGAGTCCAATGTTAAATATCAACATTTATCTGAGAGTCCAATGTTAAATATCAACCTAGATATCTCAGGGTCCAATGTTAAATATCAACCTAGATATCTGAGAGTCCAAGGTTAAATGTCATCCTAGATATCTGAGGGTCCAATGTTAAATATCAACCTAGATATCTGAGAGTCCAATGTTAAATATCAACCTATATCTGAGAGTCCAATGTTAAATATCAACCTATATATCTGAGAGTCCAATGTTAAATATCAACCTATATCTGAGGGAACAATGTTAAATATCAACCTATATCTGAGAGTCCAATGTTAATATCAACCTATATATGATAGTCCAATGTTAAATATCAACCTTTATCTGAGTGTCCAATGTTAAATATCAACCTAGATATCTGAGAGTCCAGTGTTAAATATCAACCTTTATCTGAGAGTCCAGTGTTAAATATCAACCTATATCTGAGAGTCCAATGTTAAATATCAACCTATATCTGAGAGTCCATTGTCAAATATCAACCTTTATCTGAGGGTCCAGTGTTAAATATCAACCTATATCTGAGAGTTCAATGTTAAATATCAACCTATATATGAGAGTCCAATGTTAAATATCAACCTATATCTGGGAGTCCAATGTTAAATATCAACCTATATCGGAGAGTCCATTGTTAAATATCAACTTATATCTGAGGGTCCAATGTTAAATATCAACCTATATATGAGAGTCCAATGTTAAATATCAACCTTTATCTGAGAGTCCATTGTTAAATATCAACTTATATCTGAGAGTCCAATGTTAAATATCAACCTATATCTGAGAGTCCAACGTCAAATATCAACCTTTATCTGAGGGTCCAGTGTTAAATATCAACCTATATCTGAGAGTTCAATGTTAAATATCAACCTATATATGAGAGTCCAATGTTAAATATCAACCTTTAACTGAGAGTACAATGTTAAATATCAACGTATATCTGAGAGTCCAATGTTAAATATCAACCTATATATCTGAGAGTCCAATGTTAAATATCAACCTATATATGAGAGTCCATTGTTAAATATCAACCTATATCTGAGAGTCCAATGTTAAATATCAACCTTTATCTCAGAGTCCAATGTTAAATAGCAACCTTTATCTGAGAGTCCAATGTTAAATATCAACCTAGATATCTGAGAGTCCAATGTTAAATATCAACCTATATCTGAGAGTCCAATGTTAAATATCAACCTATATATCTGAGAGTCCAATGTTAAATATCAACCTATATATCTGAGAGTCCAATGTTAAATATCAACGTATATCTGAGAGTCCAATGTTAAATAGCAACCTTTATCTGACAGTCCAATGTTAAATATCAACCTTTATCTGAGAGTCCAATGTTAAATATCAACCTTTATCTGAGAGTCCATTGTTAAATATCAACCTATATCTGAGAGTCCATTGTTAAATGTCAACCTTTATCTGAGAGTCCAATGTTAAATGTCAACCTTTATCTGAGAGTCCAATGTTAAATAGCAACCTTTATCTGAGAGTCCAATGTTAAATATCAACCTATATCTGAGAGTCCAATGTTAAATATCAACCTATATCTCAGAGTCCAATGTTAAATATCAACCTATATCTCAGAGTCCAATGTTAAATATCAACCTATATCTCAGAGTCCAATGTTAAATATCAACCTATATCTGAGAGTCCAATGTTAAATGTCAACCTTTATCTGAGAGTCCAATGTTAAATAGCAACCTTTATCTGAGAGTCCAATGTTAAATAGCAACCTTTATCTGAGAGTCCAATGTTAAATATCAACCTTTATCTGAGAGTCCAATGTTAAATATCAACCTATATCTCAGAGTCCAATGTTAAATATCAACCTATATCTGAGAGTCCATTGTTAAATGTCAACCTTTATCTGAGAGTCCATTGTTAAATGTCAACCTTTATCTGAGAGTCCAATGTTAAATGTCAACCTTTATCTGAGAGTCCAATGTTAAATAGCAACCTTTATCTGAGAGTCCAATGTTAAATATCAACCTATATCTGAGAGTCCAATGTTAAATATCAACCTAGATGTGAGAGTCCAATGTTAAATATCAACCTAGATATCTGAGATTCCAATGTTAAATATCAACCTATATATGAGATTCCAATGTTAAATGTCAACCTTTATCTGAGAGTCCAATGTTAAATGTCAACCTTTATCTGAGAGTCCATTGTTAAATATCAACCCTTATCTGAGGGTCCAATGTTAAATATCAACCTATATCTGAGAGTCCAATGTTAAATATCAACCTAGATATCTGAGAGTCCAATGTTAAATATCAACCTTTATCTGAGAGTCCAATGTTAAATATCAACCTAGATATCTGAGAGTCCATTGTTAAATATCAACCTTTATCTGAGGGTCCAATGTTAAATATCAACCTTTATCTGAGAGTCCAATGTTAAATATCAACCTTTATCTGAGAGTCCATTGTTAAATATCAACCTTTATCTGAGAGTCCATTGTTAAATATCAACCTTTATCTGAGAGTCCAATTTTAAATATCAACCTATATCTGAGAGTCCAATGTTAAATAGCAACCTTTATCTGAGAGTCCAATGTTAAATATCAACCTTTATCTGAGAGTCCAATGTTAAATATCAACCTATATCTGAGAGTCCAATGTTAAATATCAACCTATATCTGAGAGTCCAATGTTAAATATCAACCTATATCTGAGAGTCCAATGTTAAATAGCAACCTTTATCTGAGTGTCCAATGTTAAATATCAACCTTTATCTGAGGGTCCAATGTTAAATATCAACCTTTATCTGAGAGTCCAATGTTAAATATCAACCTAGATATCTGAGATTCCAATGTTAAATATCAACCTATATCTGAGAGTCCAATGTTAAATATCAACCTATACCTGAGAGTCCAATGTTAAATATCAACCTTTATCTGAGAGTCCAATATTAAATATCAACCTTTATCTGAGGGTCCAATGTTAAATATCAACCTATATCGGAGAGTCCAATTTTAAATATCAACCTTTATCTGACGGTCCAATGTTAAATATCAACCTATATCGGAGAGTCCAATGTTAAATATCAACCTTTATCTGAGAGTCCAATATTAAATATCAACCTTTATCTGAGGTCCAATGTTAAATATCAACCTATATCGGAGAGTCCAATTTTAAATATCAACCTTTATCTGAGGGTCCAATGTTAAATATCAACCTATATCGGAGAGTCCAATGTTAAATATCAACCTATATCGGAGAGTCCAATTTTAAATATTAACCTATATCTAAGGGTCCAATGTTAAATATCAACCTTTATCTGAGAGTCCAATGTTAAATATCAACCTATATCTGAGAGTCCAATGTTAAATATCAACCTTTATCTGAGAGTCCAATATTAAATATCAACCTATATCTGAGAGTCCATTGTTAAATATCAACCTATATCTGCGAGTCCAATGTTAAATATCAACCTATATCGGAGAGTCCATTGTTAAATATCAACCTTTGTCTGAGAGTCCAATGTTAAATATCAACCTATATCTGAGGGTCCAATGTTAAATATCAACCTATATCAGAGAGTCCAATGTTAAATATCAACCTTTATCTGAGAGTCCAATGTTAAATATCAACCTATATCTGAGGGTCCAATGTTAAATATCAACCTTTATCTGAGAGTCCAATGTTAAATATCAACCTATATCCGAGAGTTAAATATTAAATATCAACCTTTATCTGAGAGTACAATGTTAAATATCAACCTTTATCTGAGGGTCCAGTGTTAAATATCAACCTTTATCTGAGAGTCCAATGTTAAATATCAACCTATATCTGAGAGTCCAATGTTAAATATCAACTTATATCTGAGAATCCAATGTTAAATAGCATCCTTTATCTGAGAGTCCAATGTTAAATATCAACCTTTATCTGAGAATCCAATGTTAAATATCAACCTATATCTGAGAATCCAATGTTAAATAGCATCCTTTATCTGAGAATCCAATGTTAAATAGCATCCTTTATCTGAGAATCCAATGTTAAATAGCATCCTTTATCTGAGAGTCCAATGTTAAATATCAACCTTTATCTGAGAATCCAATGTTAAATATCAACCTATATCTGAGAATCCAATGTTAAATATCAACCTTTATCTCAGAGTCCAATGTTAAATAGCATCCTTTATCTGAGAGTCCAATGTTAAATATCAACCTTTATCTGAGAGTCCAATGTTAAATATCAACCTATATGTCTGAGAGTCCAATGTTAAATATCAACCTATATACGAGAGTCCATTGTTAAATATCAACCTATATCTGAGAGTCCAATGTTAAATATCAACCTATATGTCTGAGAGTCCAATGTTAAATATCAACCTATATGTCTGAGAGTCCAATGTTAAATATCAACCTTTATCTCAGAGTCCAATGTTAAATAGCATCCTTTATCTGAGAGTCCAATGTTAAATATCAACCTAGATATATGAGAGTCCAATGTTAAATATCAACCTTTATCTCAGAGTCCAATGTTAAATAGCATCCTTTATCTGAGAGTCCAATGTTAAATAGCATCCTTTATCTCAGAGTCCAATGTTAAATAGCATCCTTTATCTGAGAGTCCAATGTTAAATAGCATCCTTTATCTCAGAGTCCAATGTTAAATAGCATCCTTTATCTGAGAGTCCAATGTTAAATAGCATCCTTTATCTGAGAGTCCAATGTTAAATAGCATCCTTTATCTCAGAGTCCAATGTTAAATAGCATCCTTTATCTGAGAGTCCAATGTTAAATAGCATCCTTTATCTGAGAGTCCAATGTTAAATAGCATCCTTTATCTCAGAGTCCAATGTTAAATAGCATCCTTTATCTGAGAGTCCAATGTTAAATAGCATCCTTTATCTCAGAGTCCAATGTTAAATAGCATCCTTTATCTGAGAGTCCAATGTTAAATATCAACCTAGATATATGAGACTCCAATATTAAATATCAACCTAGATATATGAGAGTCCAATGTTAAATATCAACCTAGATATATGAGAGTCCAATGTTAAATATCAACCTATATCTGAGAGTCCAATGTTAAATATCAACCTATATCTGAGAGTCCAGTGTTAAATATCAACCTTTATCTGAGGGTCCAATGTTAAATATCAACCTTTATCTGAGAGTCCAATGTTAAATATCAACCTATATCTGAGAGTCCAATGTTAAATATCAACCTTTAACTGAGAGTCCAATGTTAAATATCAACCTTTATCTCAGAGTCCAATGTTAAATAGCAACCTTTATCTGAGAGTCCAATGTTAAATATCAACCTATATCTGAGGGTCAAATGTTAAATATCAACCTATATCTGAGAGTCCAATGTTAAATATCAACCTTTATCTGAGTGTCCAATGTTAAATATCAACCTAGATGTGAGAGTCCAATGTTAAATATCAACCTATATCTGAGAGTCCAATGTTAAATATCAACCTTTATCTGAGTGTCCAATGTTAAATATCAACCTAGATGTGAGAGTCCAATGTTAAATATCAACCTAGATGTGAAAGTCCAATGTTAAATATCAACCTATATCTGAGAGTCCAATGATAAATATCAACCTATATATGAGAGTCCAATGTTAAATATCAACCTAGATGTGAGAGTCCAATGTTAAATATCAACCTAGATATCTGAGATTCCAATGTTAAATATCAACCTATATATGAGAGTCCAATGTTAAATATCAACCTATATCTGAGAGTTCAATGTTAAATATCAACCTAGATGTGAGAGTCCAATGTTAAATATCAACCTAGATGTGAGAGTCCAATGTTAAATATCAACCTAGATATCTGAGATTCCAATGTTAAATATCAACCTATATATGAGAGTCCAATGTTAAATATCAACCTATATCTGATAGTTCAATGTTAAATATCAACCTAGATGTGAGAGTCCAATGTTAAATATCAACCTAGATGTGAGAGTCCAATGTTAAATATCAACCTAGATATCTGAGATTCCAATGTTAAATATCAACCTATATATGAGAGTCCAATGTTAAATATCAACCTATATCTGAGAGTCCAATGTTAAATATCAACCTAGATATCTGAGAGTCCAATGTTAAATATCAACCTATATCTGAGAGTCCAATGTTAAATATCAACATATATCTGAGAGTCCAATGTTAAATATCAACCTATATCTGAGAGTCCAATGTTAAATAGCAACCTTTATCTGAGAGTCCAATGTTAAATATCAACCTTTATCTGAGAATCCAATGTTAAATATCAACCTATATCTGAGAATCCAATGTTAAATAGCAACCTTTATCTGAGAGTCCAATGTTAAATAGCAACCTTTATCTCAGAGTCCAATGTTAAATAGCAACCTATATCTGAGAATCCAATGTTAAATATCAACCTTTATCTGAGAGTCCAATGTTAAATATCAACCTTTATCTGAGAGTCCAATGTTAAATATCAACCTTTATCTCAGAGTCCATTGTTAAATATCAACCTATATCTGAGAGTTCAATGTTAAATATCAACCTATATCTGAGGGTGCAATGTTAAATATCAACCTTTATCTGAGAGTCCAATGTTAAATAGCAACCTTTATCTCAGAGTCCAATGTTAAATAGCAACCTATATCTGAGAGTCCAATGTTAAATATCAACCTTTATCTGAGAGTCCAATGTTAAATATCAACCTTTATCTGAGAGTCCAATGTTAAATATCAACCTAGATATCTGAGGGTCCAATGTTAAATAGCAACCTTTATCTGAGAGTCAAATGTTAAATAGCAACCTTTATCTGAGAGTCAGATGTTAAATAGCAACCTTTATCTGAGAGTCAGATGTTAAATAGCAACCTTTATCTGAGAGTCAAATGTTAAATAGCAACCTTTATCTCAGAGTCCAATGTTAAATATCAACCTATATCTGAGAGTCCAATGTTAAATATCAACCTTTATCTGAGAATCCAATGTTAAATATCAACCTATATCTGAGAGTCCAATGTTAAATAGCAACCTTTATCTGAGAGTCAAATGTTAAATAGCAACCTTTATCTCAGAGTCCAATGTTAAATATCAACCTATATCTGAGAGTCCAATGTTAAATATCAACCTTTATCTGAGAATCCAATGTTAAATATCAACCTATATCTGAGAATCCAATGTTAAATAGCAACCTTTATCTGAGAGTCCAATGTTAAATAGCAACCTTTATCTCAGAGTCCAATGTTAAATAGCAACCTATATCTGAGAATCCAATGTTAAATATCAACCTTTATCTGAGAGTCCAATGTTAAAATATCAACCTATATCTGAGAGTCCAATGTTAAATAGCAACCTTTATCTGAGAGTCCAATGTTAAATATCAACCTAGATATCTGAGAGTCCAATGTTAAATATCAACCTTTATCTGAGAGTCCAATGTTAAATATCAACCTATATCTGAGAGGTCCAATGTTAAATAGCAACCTTTATCTGAGAGTCCAATGTTAAATATCAACCTATATCTGAGAGTCCAATGTTAAATATCAACCTATATCTGAGAGTCCAATGTTAAATATCAACCTATATCTGAGGGTCCAATGTTAAATATCAACCTTTATCTGAGAGTCCAATGTTAAATAGCAACCTTTATCTCAGAGTCCAATGTTAAATATCAACCTTTATCTGAGAGTCCAATGTTAAATAGCAACCTTTATCTCAGAGTCCAATGTTAAATAGCAACCTATATCTGAGAGTCCAATGTTAAATAGCAACCTTTATCTGAGAGTCAAATGTTAAATAGCAACCTTTATCTCAGAGTCCAATGTTAAATAGCAACCTATATCTGAGAGTCAAATGTTAAATAGCAACCTTTATCTGAGAGTCAAATGTTAAATAGCAACCTTTATCTGAGAGTCCAATGGTAAATATCAACCTAGATATCTGAGAGTCCAATGTTAAATAGCAACCTTTATCTCAGAGTCCAATGTTAAATATCAACCTAGATGTGAGAGTCAAATGTTAAATAGCAACCTTTATCTGAGAGTCAAATGTTAAATAGCAACCTTTATCTGAGAGTCCAATGGTAAATATCAACCTAGATATCTGAGAGTCCAATGTTAAATATCAACCTTTATCTGAGAGTCCAATGTTAAATATCAACCTTTATCTGAGAGTCCAATGTTAAATAGCAACCTTTATCTGAGAGTCCAATGTTAAATAGCAACCTTTATCTCAGAGTCCAATGTTAAATAGCAACCTATATCTGAGAATCCAATGTTAAATATCAACCTTTATCTGAGAGTCCAATGTTAAATATCAACCTTTATCTGAGAGTCCAATGTTAAATAGCATACTTTATCTCAGAGTCCAATGTTAAATATCAACCTATATCTGAGAGTCCAATGTTAAATATCAACCTATATCTGAGGGTCCAATGTTAAATATCAACCTTTATCTGAGAGTCCAATGTTAAATAGCAACCTTTATCTCAGAGTCCAATGTTAAATAGCAACCTTTATCTGAGAGTCCAATGTTAAATAGCAACCTTTATCTCAGAGTCCAATGTTAAATATCAACCTATATCTGAGAGTCCAATGTTAAATAGCAACCTTTATCTGAGAGTCCAATGTTAAATATCAACCTAGATATCTGAGAGTCCAATGTTAAATATCAACCTTTATCTGAGAGTCCAATGTTAAATATCAACCTATATCTGAGAGTCCAATGTTAAATATCAACATTTATCTGAGAGTCCAATGTTAAATATCAACCTAGATATCTCAGGGTCCAATGTTAAATATCAACCTATATCTGAGAGTCCAATGTTAAATAGCAACCTTTATCTGAGAGTCCAATGTTAAATAGCAATCTTTATCTGAGGGTCCAATGTTAAATATCAACCTAGATGTGAGAGTCCAATGTTAAATAGCAACCTTTATCTGAGAGTCAAATGTTAAATATCAACCTAGATGTGAGAGTCCAATGTTAAATAGCAACCTTTATCTGAGAGTCAAATGTTAAATAGCAACCTTTATCTGAGAGTCAAATGTTAAATAGCAACCTTTATCTGAGAGTCCAATGGTAAATATCAACCTAGATATCTGAGGGTCCAATGTTAAATATCAACCTTTATCTGAGGGTCCAATGTTAAATATCAACCTATATCTGAGAGTCCAATGTTAAATATCAACCTAGATATCTGAGAGTCCAATGTTAAATATCAACCATTATCTGAGGGTCCAATGTTAAATATCAACCTATATCTGAGAGTCCAATGTTAAATATCAACCTTTATCTGAGAGTCCAATGTTAAATATCAACCTTTATCTGAGAGTCCAATGTTAAATATCAACCTTTATCTGAGAGTCCAATGTTAAATATCAACCTTTATCTGAGAGTCCAATGTTAAATATCAACCTATATCTGAGGGTCCAGTGTTAAATATCAACCTAGATATATGAGAGTCCAATGTTAAATATCAACCTAGATATATGAGAGTCCAATGTTAAATATCAACCTATATCTGAGGGTCCAATGTTAAATATCAACCTATATCTGAGAGTCCAATGTTAAATAGCAACCTATACCTGAGGGTCCAGTGTTAAATATCAACCTAGATATATGAGAGTCCAATGTTAAATATCAACCTAGATATATGAGAGTCCAATGTTAAATATCAGCCATTATCTGAGGGTCCAATGTTAAATATCAACCTATATCTGAGAGTCCAATGTTAAATATCAACATTTATCTGAGAGTCCAATGTTAAATATCAACCTAGATATCTCAGGGTCCAATGTTAAATATCAACCTAGATATCTGAGAGTCCAAGGTTAAATGTCATCCTAGATATCTGAGGGTCCAATGTTAAATATCAACCTAGATATCTGAGAGTCCAATGTTAAATATCAACCTATATCTGAGAGTCCAATGTTAAATATCAACCTATATATCTGAGAGTCCAATGTTAAATATCAACCTATATCTGAGGGAACAATGTTAAATATCAACCTATATCTGAGAGTCCAATGTTAATATCAACCTATATATGATAGTCCAATGTTAAATATCAACCTTTATCTGAGTGTCCAATGTTAAATATCAACCTAGATATCTGAGAGTCCAGTGTTAAATATCAACCTTTATCTGAGAGTCCAGTGTTAAATATCAACCTATATCTGAGAGTCCAATGTTAAATATCAACCTATATCTGAGAGTCCATTGTCAAATATCAACCTTTATCTGAGGGTCCAGTGTTAAATATCAACCTATATCTGAGAGTTCAATGTTAAATATCAACCTATATATGAGAGTCCAATGTTAAATATCAACCTATATCTGGGAGTCCAATGTTAAATATCAACCTATATCGGAGAGTCCATTGTTAAATATCAACTTATATCTGAGGGTCCAATGTTAAATATCAACCTATATATGAGAGTCCAATGTTAAATATCAACCTTTATCTGAGAGTCCATTGTTAAATATCAACTTATATCTGAGAGTCCAATGTTAAATATCAACCTATATCTGAGAGTCCAACGTCAAATATCAACCTTTATCTGAGGGTCCAGTGTTAAATATCAACCTATATCTGAGAGTTCAATGTTAAATATCAACCTATATATGAGAGTCCAATGTTAAATATCAACCTTTAACTGAGAGTACAATGTTAAATATCAACGTATATCTGAGAGTCCAATGTTAAATATCAACCTATATATCTGAGAGTCCAATGTTAAATATCAACCTATATATGAGAGTCCATTGTTAAATATCAACCTATATCTGAGAGTCCAATGTTAAATATCAACCTTTATCTCAGAGTCCAATGTTAAATAGCAACCTTTATCTGAGAGTCCAATGTTAAATATCAACCTAGATATCTGAGAGTCCAATGTTAAATATCAACCTATATCTGAGAGTCCAATGTTAAATATCAACCTATATATCTGAGAGTCCAATGTTAAATATCAACCTATATATCTGAGAGTCCAATGTTAAATATCAACGTATATCTGAGAGTCCAATGTTAAATAGCAACCTTTATCTGACAGTCCAATGTTAAATATCAACCTTTATCTGAGAGTCCAATGTTAAATATCAACCTTTATCTGAGAGTCCATTGTTAAATATCAACCTATATCTGAGAGTCCATTGTTAAATGTCAACCTTTATCTGAGAGTCCAATGTTAAATGTCAACCTTTATCTGAGAGTCCAATGTTAAATAGCAACCTTTATCTGAGAGTCCAATGTTAAATATCAACCTATATCTGAGAGTCCAATGTTAAATATCAACCTATATCTCAGAGTCCAATGTTAAATATCAACCTATATCTCAGAGTCCAATGTTAAATATCAACCTATATCTCAGAGTCCAATGTTAAATATCAACCTATATCTGAGAGTCCAATGTTAAATGTCAACCTTTATCTGAGAGTCCAATGTTAAATAGCAACCTTTATCTGAGAGTCCAATGTTAAATAGCAACCTTTATCTGAGAGTCCAATGTTAAATATCAACCTTTATCTGAGAGTCCAATGTTAAATATCAACCTATATCTCAGAGTCCAATGTTAAATATCAACCTATATCTGAGAGTCCATTGTTAAATGTCAACCTTTATCTGAGAGTCCATTGTTAAATGTCAACCTTTATCTGAGAGTCCAATGTTAAATGTCAACCTTTATCTGAGAGTCCAATGTTAAATAGCAACCTTTATCTGAGAGTCCAATGTTAAATATCAACCTATATCTGAGAGTCCAATGTTAAATATCAACCTAGATGTGAGAGTCCAATGTTAAATATCAACCTAGATATCTGAGATTCCAATGTTAAATATCAACCTATATATGAGATTCAAATGTTAAATGTCAACCTTTATCTGAGAGTCCAATGTTAAATGTCAACCTTTATCTGAGAGTCCATTGTTAAATATCAACCTTTATCTGAGGGTCCAATGTTAAATATCAACCTATATCTGAGAGTCCAATGTTAAATATCAACCTAGATATCTGAGAGTCCAATGTTAAATATCAACCTTTATCTGAGAGTCCAATGTTAAATATCAACCTAGATATCTGAGAGTCCATTGTTAAATATCAACCTTTATCTGAGGGTCCAATGTTAAATATCAACCTTTATCTGAGAGTCCAATGTTAAATATCAACCTTTATCTGAGAGTCCATTGTTAAATATCAACCTTTATCTGAGAGTCCATTGTTAAATATCAACCTTTATCTGAGAGTCCAATTTTAAATATCAACCTATATCTGAGAGTCCAATGTTAAATAGCAACCTTTATCTGAGAGTCCAATGTTAAATATCAACCTTTATCTGAGAGTCCAATGTTAAATATCAACCTATATCTGAGAGTCCAATGTTAAATATCAACCTATATCTGAGAGTCCAATGTTAAATATCAACCTATATCTGAGAGTCCAATGTTAAATAGCAACCTTTATCTGAGTGTCCAATGTTAAATATCAACCTTTATCTGAGGGTCCAATGTTAAATATCAACCTTTATCTGAGAGTCCAATGTTAAATATCAACCTAGATATCTGAGATTCCAATGTTAAATATCAACCTATATCTGAGAGTCCAATGTTAAATATCAACCTATACCTGAGAGTCCAATGTTAAATATCAACCTTTATCTGAGAGTCCAATATTAAATATCAACCTTTATCTGAGGGTCCAATGTTAAATATCAACCTATATCGGAGAGTCCAATTTTAAATATCAACCTTTATCTGACGGTCCAATGTTAAATATCAACCTATATCGGAGAGTCCAATGTTAAATATCAACCTTTATCTGAGAGTCCAATATTAAATATCAACCTTTATCTGAGGTCCAATGTTAAATATCAACCTATATCGGAGAGTCCAATTTTAAATATCAACCTTTATCTGAGGGTCCAATGTTAAATATCAACCTATATCGGAGAGTCCAATGTTAAATATCAACCTATATCGGAGAGTCCAATTTTAAATATTAACCTATATCTAAGGGTCCAATGTTAAATATCAACCTTTATCTGAGAGTCCAATGTTAAATATCAACCTATATCTGAGAGTCCAATGTTAAATATCAACCTTTATCTGAGAGTCCAATATTAAATATCAACCTATATCTGAGAGTCCATTGTTAAATATCAACCTATATCTGCGAGTCCAATGTTAAATATCAACCTATATCGGAGAGTCCATTGTTAAATATCAACCTTTGTCTGAGAGTCCAATGTTAAATATCAACCTATATCTGAGGGTCCAATGTTAAATATCAACCTATATCAGAGAGTCCAATGTTAAATATCAACCTTTATCTGAGAGTCCAATGTTAAATATCAACCTATATCTGAGGGTCCAATGTTAAATATCAACCTTTATCTGAGAGTCCAATGTTAAATATCAACCTATATCCGAGAGTTAAATATTAAATATCAACCTTTATCTGAGAGTACAATGTTAAATATCAACCTTTATCTGAGGGTCCAGTGTTAAATATCAACCTTTATCTGAGAGTCCAATGTTAAATATCAACCTATATCTGAGAGTCCAATGTTAAATATCAACTTATATCCGAGAGTTAAATATTAAATATCAACCTTTATCTGAGAGTACAATGTTAAATATCAACCTTTATCTGAGGGTCCAGTGTTAAATATCAACCTTTATCTGAGAGTCCAATGTTAAATATCAACCTATATCTGAGAGTCCAATGTTAAATAGCAACCTTTATCTGAGAGTCCAATGTTAAATATCAACCTATATATGAGAGTCCAATGTTAAATATCAACCTATATCTGAGTGTCCAATGTTAAATATCAACCTTTATCTGAGTGTCCAATGTTAAATATCAACCTTTATCTGAGAGTCCAATGTTAAATATCAACCTAGATATCTGAGAGTTAAATATTAATTATCAACCTTTATCTGAGAGTCTAATGTAAAATATCAACCTATATCTGAGAGTCCAATGTTAAATATCAACCTAGATATCTGAGAGTCCAATGTTAAATATCAACCTAGATATCTGAGAGTCCATTGTTAAATATCAACCTTTATCTGAGAGTCCAATGTTAAATATCAACCTATATCTGAGAGTCCAATGTTAAATATCAACCTATATCTGAGAGTCCAGTGTTAAATATCAACCTTTATCTGAGGGTCCAATGTTAAATATCAACCTATATCTGAGGGTCCAATGTTAAATATCAACCTATATATCTGAGAGTCCAATGTTAAATATCAACCTTTATCTGAGAGTACAATGTTAAATATCAACCTATATCTGAGAGTCCAATGTTAAATATCAACCTTTATCTGAGAGTCCAATGTTAAATATCAACCTTTATCTGAGAGTCCAATGTTATATATCAACCTAGATATCTGAGAGTCCAATGTTAAATATCAACCTAGATATCTGAGAGTCTAATGTAAAATATCAACCTATATCTGATAGTCCAATGTTAAATATCAACCTAGATATCTGAGAGTCCAATGTTAAATATCAACCTAGATATCTGAGAGTCCATTGTTAAATATCAACCTTTATCTGAGAGTCCAATGTTAAATATCAACCTATATCTGAGAGTCCAATGTTAAATATCAACCTATATCTGAGGGTCCAATGTTAAATATCAACCTAGATATCTGAGGGTCCAATGTTAAATATCAACCTATATATCTGAGGGTCAAATGTTAAATATCAACCTAGATATCTGAGAGTCCAATGTTAAATATCAACCTATATCTGAGTGTCCAATGTTAAATATCAACCTATATCTGAGAGTCCAATGTTAAATATCAACCTAGATATCGGGGGGTCCAATGTTAAATATCAACCTATATCTGAGGGTCCAATGTTAAATATCAACCTATATCTGAGGGTCCAATGTTAAATATCAACTTATATCTGAGGGTCCAATGTTAAATATCAACCTATATCTGAGAGTCCAATGTTAAATATCAACCTATATCTGAGGGTCCAATGTTAAATATCAACCTATATCTGAGGGTCCAATGTTAAATATCAACCTTTATCTGAGAATCCAATGTTAAATATCAACCTTTATCTGAGGGTCCAATGTTAAATATCAACTTATATCTGAGGGTCCAATGTTAAATATCAACTTATATCTGAGAGTCCAATGTTAAATATCAACCTATATCTGAGGGTCCAATGTTAAATATCAACTTATATCTGAGAGTCCAATGTTAAATATCAACCTATATCTGAGGGTCCAATGTTAAATATCAACCTATATCCGAGGGTCCAATGTTAAATATCAACCTATATCTGAGGGTCCAGTGTTAAATATCAACCTATATCTGAGGGTCCAGTGTTAAATATCAACCTTTATCTGAGAGTCCAATGTTAAATATCAACCTATATCTGAGGGTCCAATGTTAAATATCAACCTATATATCTGAGGGTCAAATGTTAAATATCAACCTAGATATCTGAGAGTCCAATGTTAAATATCAACCTATATCTGAGTGTCCAATGTTAAATATCAACCTATATCTGAGAGTCCAATGTTAAATATCAACCTTTATCTGAGGGTCCAATGTTAAATATCAACCTAGATATCTGAGGGTCAAATGTTAAATATCAACCTAGATATCTGAGAGTCCAATGTTAAATATCAACCTAGATATCTGAGGGTCCAATGTTAAATATCAAACTTTATCTGAGAATCCAATGTTAAATATCAACCTTTATCTGAGAATCCAATGTTAAATATCAACCTTTATCTGAGGGTCCAATGTTAAATATCAACTTATATCTGAGGGTCCAATGTTAAATATCAACTTATATCTGAGGGTCCAATGTTAAATATCAACTTATATCTGAGAGTCCAATGTTAAATATCAACCTATATCTGAGGGTCCAATGTTAAATATCAACTTATATCTGAGAGTCCAATGTTAAATATCAACCTATATCTGAGGGTCCAATGTTAAATATCAACCTTTATCTGAGGGTCCA
This sequence comes from Siphonodentalium dalli, assembly GCA_032622095.1. NCBI lineage: Eukaryota > Metazoa > Mollusca > Scaphopoda > Gadilida > Siphonodentaliidae > Siphonodentalium > Siphonodentalium dalli. The sequence continues at coordinate 206,668,800 of CP136065.1, forward strand.
ATGTTAAATATCAACCTTTATCTGAGAGTCCAATGTTAAATATCAACCTTTATCTGAGAGTCCATTGTTAAATATCAACCTTTATCTGAGAGTCCATTGTTAAATATCAACCTTTATCTGAGAGTCCAATTTTAAATATCAACCTATATCTGAGAGTCCAATGTTAAATAGCAACCTTTATCTGAGAGTCCAATGTTAAATATCAACCTTTATCTGAGAGTCCAATGTTAAATATCAACCTATATCTGAGAGTCCAATGTTAAATATCAACCTATATCTGAGAGTCCAATGTTAAATATCAACCTATATCTGAGAGTCCAATGTTAAATAGCAACCTTTATCTGAGTGTCCAATGTTAAATATCAACCTTTATCTGAGGGTCCAATGTTAAATATCAACCTTTATCTGAGAGTCCAATGTTAAATATCAACCTAGATATCTGAGATTCCAATGTTAAATATCAACCTATATCTGAGAGTCCAATGTTAAATATCAACCTATACCTGAGAGTCCAATGTTAAATATCAACCTTTATCTGAGAGTCCAATATTAAATATCAACCTTTATCTGAGGGTCCAATGTTAAATATCAACCTATATCGGAGAGTCCAATTTTAAATATCAACCTTTATATGACGGTCCAATGTTAAATATCAACCTATATCGGAGAGTCCAATGTTAAATATCAACCTTTATCTGAGAGTCCAATATTAAATATCAACCTTTATCTGAGGTCCAATGTTAAATATCAACCTATATCGGAGAGTCCAATTTTAAATATCAACCTTTATCTGAGGGTCCAATGTTAAATATCAACCTATATCGGAGAGTCCAATGTTAAATATCAACCTATATCGGAGAGTCCAATTTTAAATATTAACCTATATCTAAGGGTCCAATGTTAAATATCAACCTTTATCTGAGAGTCCAATGTTAAATATCAACCTATATCTGAGAGTCCAATGTTAAATATCAACCTTTATCTGAGAGTCCAATATTAAATATCAACCTATATCTGAGAGTCCATTGTTAAATATCAACCTATATCTGAGAGTCCAATGTTAAATATCAACCTATATCGGAGAGTCCATTGTTAAATATCAACCTTTGTCTGAGAGTCCAATGTTAAATATCAACCTATATCTGAGGGTCCAATGTTAAATATCAACCTATATCAGAGAGTCCAATGTTAAATATCAACCTTTATCTGAGAGTCCAATGTTAAATATCAACCTATATCTGAGGGTCCAATGTTAAATATCAACCTTTATCTGAGAGTCCAATGTTAAATATCAACCTATATCCGAGAGTCCAATGTTAAATATCAACTTATATCCGAGAGTTAAATATTAAATATCAACCTTTATCTGAGAGTACAATGTTAAATATCAACCTTTATCTGAGGGTCCAGTGTTAAATATCAACCTTTATCTGAGAGTCCAATGTTAAATATCAACCTATATCTGAGAGTCCAATGTTAAATAGCAACCTTTATCTGAGAGTCCAATGTTAAATATCAACCTATATATGAGAGTCCAATGTTAAATATCAACCTATATCTGAGTGTCCAATGTTAAATATCAACCTTTATCTGAGTGTCCAATGTTAAATATCAACCTTTATCTGAGAGTCCAATGTTAAATATCAACCTAGATATCTGAGAGTTAAATATTAATTATCAACCTTTATCTGAGAGTCTAATGTAAAATATCAACCTATATCTGAGAGTCCAATGTTAAATATCAACCTAGATATCTGAGAGTCCAATGTTAAATATCAACCTAGATATCTGAGAGTCCATTGCTAAATATCAACCTTTATCTGAGAGTCCAATGTTAAATATCAACCTATATCTGAGAGTCCAATGTTAAATATCAACCTATATCTGAGAGTCCAGTGTTAAATATCAACCTTTATCTGAGGGTCCAATGTTAAATATCAACCTATATCTGAGGGTCCAATGTTAAATATCAACCTATATATCTGAGAGTCCAATGTTAAATATCAACCTTTATCTGAGAGTACAATGTTAAATATCAACCTATATCTGAGAGTCCAATGTTAAATATCAACCTTTATCTGAGAGTCCAATGTTAAATATCAACCTTTATCTGAGAGTCCAATGTTATATATCAACCTAGATATCTGAGAGTCCAATGTTAAATATCAACCTAGATATCTGAGAGTCTAATGTAAAATATCAACCTATATCTGATAGTCCAATGTTAAATATCAACCTAGATATCTGAGAGTCCAATGTTAAATATCAACCTAGATATCTGAGAGTCCATTGTTAAATATCAACCTTTATCTGAGAGTCCAATGTTAAATATCAACCTATATCTGAGAGTCCAATGTTAAATATCAACCTATATCTGAGGGTCCAATGTTAAATATCAACCTTTATCTGAGAGTCCAATGTTATATATCAACCTATATCTGAGGGTCCAATGTTAAATATCAACCTAGATATCTGAGGGTCCAATGTTAAATATCAACCTATATATCTGAGGGTCAAATGTTAAATATCAACCTAGATATCTGAGAGTCCAATGTTAAATATCAACCTATATCTGAGTGTCCAATGTTAAATATCAACCTATATCTGAGAGTCCAATGTTAAATATCAACCTAGATATCGGGGGGTCCAATGTTAAATATCAACCTATATCTGAGGGTCCAATGTTAAATATCAACCTATATCTGAGGGTCCAATGTTAAATATCAACTTATATCTGAGGGTCCAATGTTAAATATCAACCTATATCTGAGAGTCCAATGTTAAATATCAACCTATATCTGAGGGTCCAATGTTAAATATCAACCTATATCTGAGGGTCCAATGTTAAATATCAACCTTTATCTGAGAATCCAATGTTAAATATCAACCTTTATCTGAGGGTCCAATGTTAAATATCAACTTATATCTGAGGGTCCAATGTTAAATATCAACTTATATCTGAGAGTCCAATGTTAAATATCAACCTATATCTGAGGGTCCAATGTTAAATATCAACTTATATCTGAGAGTCCAATGTTAAATATCAACCTATATCTGAGGGTCCAATGTTAAATATCAACCTATATCCGAGGGTCCAATGTTAAATATCAACCTATATCTGAGGGTCCAGTGTTAAATATCAACCTTTATCTGAGAGTCCAATGTTAAATATCAACCTATATCTGAGGGTCCAATGTTAAATATCAACCTATATATCTGAGGGTCAAATGTTAAATATCAACCTAGATATCTGAGAGTCCAATGTTAAATATCAACCTATATCTGAGTGTCCAATGTTAAATATCAACCTATATCTGAGAGTCCAATGTTAAATATCAACCTTTATCTGAGGGTCCAATGTTAAATATCAACCTATATATCTGAGGGTCAAATGTTAAATATCAACCTAGATATCTGAGAGTCCAATGTTAAATATCAACCTAGATATCTGAGGGTCCAATGTTAAATATCAAACTTTATCTGAGAATCCAATGTTAAATATCAACCTTTATCTGAGAATCCAATGTTAAATATCAACCTTTATCTGAGGGTCCAATGTTAAATATCAACTTATATCTGAGGGTCCAATGTTAAATATCAACTTATATCTGAGAGTCCAATGTTAAATATCAACCTATATCTGAGGGTCCAATGTTAAATATCAACTTATATCTGAGAGTCCAATGTTAAATATCAACCTATATCTGAGGGTCCAATGTTAAATATCAACCTATATCCGAGGGTCCAATGTTAAATATCAACCTATATCTGAGAATCCAATGTTAAATATCAACCTTTATCTGAGAATCCAATGTTAAATATCAACCTTTATCTGAGGGTCCAATGTTAAATATCAACTTATATCTGAGGGTCCAATGTTAAATATCAACTTATATCTGAGAGTCCAATGTTAAATATCAACCTATATCTGAGGGTCCAATGTTAAATATCAACTTATATCTGAGAGTCCAATGTTAAATATCAACCTATATCTGAGGGTCCAATGTTAAATATCAACCTATATCCGAGGGTCCAATGTTAAATATCAACCTATATCTGAGGGTCCAGTGTTAAATATCAACCTTTATCTGAGAGTCCAATGTTAAATATCAACCTATATCTGAGGGTCCAATGTTAAATATCAACCTATATATCTGAGGGTCAAATGTTAAATATCAACCTAGATATCTGAGAGTCCAATGTTAAATATCAACCTATATCTGAGTGTCCAATGTTAAATATCAACCTATATCTGAGAGTCCAATGTTAAATATCAACCTTTATCTGAGGGTCCAATGTTAAATATCAACCTATATATCTGAGGGTCAAATGTTAAATATCAACCTAGATATCTGAGAGTCCAATGTTAAATATCAACCTTTATCTCAGAGTCCAATGTTAAATATCAACCTATATCTGAGTGTCCAATGTTAAATATCAACCTATATCTGAGGGTCAAATGTTAAATATCAACCTAGATATCTGAGAGTCCAATGTTAAATATCAACCTATATCTGAGAGTCCAATGTTAAATATCATCCTAGATATCTGAGTGTCCAATGTTAAATATCAACCTATATCTGAGTGTCCAATGTTAAATATCAACCTTTATCTGAGGGTCCAATGTTAAATATCAACTTATATCTGAGGGTCCAAAGTTTGAGAGATTTTGGAGATTGTGTTGCAGCAATTATCTCAACTTTGGTAGATGTGTCTGCGGCCTGTTATACAGGTTTTGGAACCGAAGCAAGAATATTATTTCATTTATGTTGCTAGTGATATACTGACTACATTGTTCTGACTCTCCGTTGGAGTGCTAGCATCAAAACATTGTCTTGCGGACACAACCGCAGAAAATGTGCGGTGCCATCTGGCTGTCGAATACCATGCATATGTAATGTCTTTGTTTTTGAAATTATCTTGGTCATGCTCCTACTATTGATACTTAAAACATCGCAAAGGGAATGGCACAAATGTAGTGAGTGGTAGTTTCATGAATCCAACCTTCAACTCCGGTCGGTGATGAGACCGTTTGAAGGTCAAGACATATGTGCTTAATAGTACTTTCTTACCGTCAATTGTTTTGATATTTGTGCACATTTATGACACTGTGTGGATGTGGAACCAGCTCAGTTATATCGAGGGTTCTATTTCAATTGACTAGCTATACAGTAGTGTCTTGTAAATAACAAACCCTGAAGTTGTCTTGACATTGGGATTACAACTAAGAACCAAGTACTTAACCCTTTACCCAACAGAATGGCCCTGTGCCAATGCATTCTCTTATATATGCGAGTCGACCATAGGTCGCCTCGCATATATAAGAGAATGCATTGGCTTAACACATTAAAAATTATAAAATTGTTAAAGAATGTAAGAAAAAATGGTAAAAAAGTGTTAAAAAAAGATTTTTTTTAGGCCAATGCATTCTCTTATATATGCGAGGCGACCTATGGTCGACTCGCATATATAAGAGAATGCATTGGCACAGGGTATAACTGTAACTATCACAATGTGGTCAAGGAGCCGGTTCCAATGATATCCATATTTGTATGGTTCTATTGAGACAGACCGAAGATATTTTAGGCTGTTGAAGCTTTATTTGGCCGGTTTTGGCCGGTTTGTTGGGTAAAGGGTTAACTAAGGATATCTATCACAATTATTGGAACTACCCTTCGAATAATGGTCGGGCTAACGACTGACACATAGCTGAAGCCGTGACCCGTTTAGACTTTGCATATATCAGCCTCATTGTAGCCCCCTCCTCGATGAGAGACATGTATGAATGGTATTTGGTTCAATATTCAACACTCATCAGGACGAAATTTGGTGAAACGTGAGACGACTGTGAGACGACTAAAACATTATCATAGACGAATAAACAGGAAACATAATTGCAAACATCAGAAAACAATACCACATATAACATAAATTTAATCTAATCTGAAGCACCATGGAGATGCGTGAACAGCTGATTGGTTGAGCCGGATCAACCTAATCACCTAGCTTGCGAAGGACGTAGGAGCGAAGTGGACCATGAGCTAAGCCGTGTAGGTAGGTAGATGTATCACGTGATACGTGACTCCTGCACCACGCCTCGTCGAATTAATCTCACGACAAACAGGGTGCCACGTTATGAGATTCTTATCCAAAGCAGTGGGCGGTGCACCTAATCTGCCCGGTCCCATATGAGGCGCTCTAATCTATTGCATGCATGATGCATCTGTCTGCCAATTTTGATAAACCGGGTAATCGTCGAATCGTTGGTTCAACTTGAGACATGAAGATTGCGAGTCGCTTAATTTAACATACAGACATTTGTCTTGCGATTGATCCGTGGAACTATTTTTAACACTGTGATATTTGTATATTTTGTAGGCTGTGAAAAATATACCGGGAGACCCTTTCCGCGCTGGACTAGTCAGGAGCACATTCGAAAACTTGCAGCATTTATCAGAAGGTTTGTTGATGAGCACGTGGAGAGCTACGACGAGAACAACCTGTCTGACGTAATATACGCTTACATTCACCATGCGGGGATGAACAAACAGAAGTCGAACGATTTGATTAATTCGAGTAAGTTATAGAGAGTTACCCAATCCAGTATAGATGTGCATTGCGTCGGTGTGCTTCGGAAATGTCGTATAATAAAATTTGCCCCCAAAACTAAATTTTACAGGAGAGCAAAAAACTAAATAATTCTACTTCTGTATGACCTACAACAATGTCGTCAGGCATGGATACTTATTTATAGGCCCTCTATTCAATGGATATCATGGCTTATCGATATACTGCCTTATATGGATATTAGAGCTCATACGACATTTCGGAATTATAAACAGATTATACGACATGTTTACGACAATTCAGATCTATTGTTCGTGAATGTCCGACATATACGACATTTCTACACTATGTCCGAACTATGATGGCTATTAATTATTCACACAATTCACACAATTCCAATGTGGGAATGCCCTATAAACATTGGATGACAATGAATGTGTGTTTCTGTAACATTTTACGATCATATCAGAATACTGGGGTCTTCAATTGAGCTAAATAATGGTTGTGTACCCACAATGCGATATGTCCAATTACACTTAATTATGAAACTAACCAGAATGACAAGTGTATTATATAGCAGACGATGGACAACAACCCATAACCACTGCATGTTCATTATGGGTAATCCGAAAGCGTGTACACATTGGCTGCGGACACACGTACCACAGTAGCGATGGCATAGTAGGTGTGACAATTAATTATGGTAGAGTTTGGTGACAATTGGTCAACATAATTTATATGCAATAGGGAGTCGTGTCGCGCGTCGCATATTCGCACAGTGAGTCGACTGACCAATTAACCCATTGAGTTTCACCAAGGTTGATCTCTACTCAATTACGTTTAGCCACATTGTATTCTCTACGATACATAACATTGCACGACCGATCGTCCAGAATTGTCTTGTGTGTTAGCATTAAAAATATAACATTATACAGTTGTCGCCCGTTGTCGAGGGAGACATTGAGATTTGTCACCCGCTTGAGAACGGAATGTCTCCCGAGGAGCGAAGCTCCGAGGGAGACATTCCGTTCTCGAGCGGGTGACAAATATCAATGTCTCCCGAGAAGAAGGGCAACAACTGTTTTGTTATCCGATTATACCACAGAAAATATCCTTGCCATCCACACGCACGATGTTGCACTGAGTCACGAGTGCTTTCTTTCCCGATTATGTATATTTTCAGTAACTACTTATCGTCCCATAGGATTTCTGTTCCATAAGCGATAGTCAAGCCGTTAAGCGATTGATAATCCGCGTTTATTTACGATCATTTTGGTGGTTAAATCGTCAATATCGGTCCATGCAATGTAAACCAATAAGCCATATAGGTATGTTCTCGTCTCTGCAATGTGGCATATTCAATGCCGTCTTGTGCGCGCAATTTACTCGCGATGATCATTTCATAACGGTCTTTCCCGAAAGCTATTGGGAAGTTGTCAATTTCATTAATGTACATTAATATGTGTCAGTGCTCATGGCGATCCTCACATAAAATACATCTATGATCACATTGCAGACATCGCTGAAGATAAGCGTACAGTACCATTTATTCGCGACAAACGTATGCATTACGTTGTCTACCAGCGAACTTTTATAACCAACCAACCTAAAGGGATCCTCTCTTTCAATCTTGCATCATAATGTCGATATGAACAAATTGAATCACCGAGATATGGCGATGTAAAAAGTAAATAATAACGCTTGTCCGATAAATGTATCAACTAAAAATTTAAGAATATTAGTGTTCACTAAATATATGCAAATTAGCAAACACCACAACTGGTGTGTTTTGCGAATCCGTGGGGTATATAAGATCTATGATTTTTTAGTACGTTGTAGTGATGGGAAGTAGATGAGTTACTGCAGTGTGTGTTTGAAGATATTCTTGCAATATAATATCAGGCGGGCGACAAAAACAATGTCTCCCGGGTCAGCGGGCGACAGTGTGATTTGTCGCCCGGCACGTGACAGCACATGGGCCAATCAGAAGGGTGGAAAATAGGGAGGAGGATAACAATGCGTGTTGAGTAACGATCAACAGCGACAAGACATTCGGTTTGATAAATCATTGAGATGTCGATCTCGACGCGGATAGAGCTTGAAAAGACTCATTGTGTGAATGTGCGGCGGGCGACATGTCTTGCTATGGCACAGGAATATGACGACCAATTGTCACCAACATTGCACCATAATTAATTGTCACACCTACTATGCCATAGCTACTGTGATAAGTGTGTCCGCCGCCATTCAGTTGGGTCATGGTAAATTAGCAGACTGGCGATCATTGGTATTATTCATTATGAATCAGTTGGAATAATTGGAATGACGTTTTGTTCAAAATGAATGAAGTATTAATATTGATATGTTATTGAAACATAATAATAAAAAGAAAATACCAATGTAAACAATACCAATTTAAACAAATAATAATAAAGTATCGATAATCTGACACACACGGAAATCCTTCCTCGTGTCTATGCACTTAAAATTAGTAACATCAGTTTGAAACTATATAATCACAATAACATCGAAAGCATTTTGTCACATAATTTGGCCATAAAAGCAGTTTCATAATTATCGGTAATAGACACGTTTAATATCAGCGCGTACGATGACGTCACGGCGTTCTTCAAATGACTTGCGATCGCTGCGGTTTTTATCGTTGTTTTCGATGGATATTTCGCATTGCTTCGCGTTTATTTGATCATGTGATAAAAAGTATCTCACACTCGTCCTATTTTATACGTAATTTATCAACCTCGTCCACTAAATTCTATTTGAGCCTCGGTAAACCTCGGCTCAAATCGAATTTAGTGAACTCGGTTGATAAATTCCGTATAAAATAGAAACTCATGTGAGATCCTCTATATATTGCTCATGTCAGTGCTATATTAGCCTATTTTGTTTTAGACATGAGCTAGTCTATCGTAGAATGCATGGTAGTCAGATGGGATTATTTGCTTTAAATCCTGTAAATCTCCGTACTTTGAGGCCTTAATTGAAATCGGAATGTCGTGAAGTGGTGGCAATTCCGATGCCAGTTCAAGAGACCGACGGGCTGCCCTCATCTTAGGGGGGATATATCCAAAGTCGTCGTCGAATTGGAGCTTGTACTTTAGATTGCCATCTGGTAAGTATTTCAAACATCTTAAATCCACAACATACTTATCTCCTGGCTTTGACCCAGGTCGAATTGAACTGTACAAAGTCAACCCGCGGAAGCACTTGATAAAAGAATGGTCCAGATATTTCACGGTATACGGTTGTTTCTTCCTCGCAACTTTGATGAGATCCACATAATTGTGCGGTGTGTATATTGGTCGATTGCGAAGGGCACGTTCGATTGTGGAATGGTTTGGGTTTGAAGCGGCGCGTTCCTTGTCGACGTTCTTCTCAACCCGTGCTATCTCTTTCTCAGAAATGTGCGTGGCGTATGTTACCTCGTCGATGTTACCTGCCTTGAAAGAAACACACGTATCACACTGATCCTTTTTTGGTCGAAACAAGGACAAGTTTAGGTCGTGGAACAATTTCATGAACAGTTTTCTTCCAGCAGGGGATTTTCCTTGGGATTTGAGTTCGTCTGTGTACGAAGAGTATAAGTCACTGAAACTTTGGAATATTGGTTCCAGGTATTGTTTCGTCGTCGACGCCCGACAGTAATGTGATTCCATCTTCACCAAGGAATTAAAAAGGCAGTGGGCTCGGCCACAGTGTCGGACTCTGTCACAGTTATCGTTGACTTCGGACTAACTGGTAACCCCTCTTCATATTGTTCCAACCAGGAATACAGCGTTCGTTCTCCAATAGCAAGCGTCGCCAAGAAGAATGGCTTGCAGACACGCAACCTTTCGTCTCCTTTTCGGAAGTAATAGGAGTATGTCACCTTTCGTCTACTACCAAGGGTATATCGTTGTCATCTAACACCACATATCGCGGGGTGTCAGTATAAAGCTTGTAATACACTTGTTCGATGAATTGGAAGGACGCGAACTGGGTGTCTCCTCTCTGTCGCGAAATATGCGTATTATAAATGTTCATGGTTTTTTTAATTCGCACGTCTGTTGGCGCCCGTAGCCATCTGGATGACATTTCGATGTGTACCTAAAATATATTAACAATAATTACTGGTCGGCAAATGAGTAATAACATATATCATCAATAAATAGAGTATCTCCAAAGAGTCCTCAGATTATATAATAGAGGATCTCCAACGAGTCCCCAGTGTATATAAAATTTACAAATTGTGTACATTTTGTATAAACTGGGAGGAATTATTTTAGTACATGATCGAAAACTGCTTTAAATTGCATAAAATGTGCCCATTACTCTAACCTTAAACGCAACGGTGTCTATATGAAATGAAACGTTTGGTGGTTTGGTCAGGGCGAATATTGTCGATTAATGAACATATTTTATACGATAAAGCATGATATTTTAAGCATGGTATATTCTAATTAACTAGTTTAAGCAAATTACCATCATAGGGAAATGAATGTTTTCATCTTATTACACAATATTGCAGTCACAAATTAATGGTTGCTAAGGTATACAAATCAGGTACTAATTCCTGTTACATAACGGGTTGTTTTACAAAATTGGTTCATTTAACGGATATATTGGCAATCGTAATCATATATACACACATGAAATGTATGAATAAACGTCTAATAAACACGATTGGTATTATTAGTATCACCAATGGGCTCAAATGAGGGCGTGTTTGATTGTCATTCTCAATGTGGCAGTCAAAGTCTTATTGTATATTATTCATTAACTTTACATTTTGATCTCTGATTACGTCATCTGTTGCAAAAAGCATTTGTTGGGATTTATTGGTACCAGTGGGTAACCACACAACAGCATACTATATACGTGTAGAAATCAGATAAACATCATAGCGATCGTATATGACAAACATTACCAACCTTGCTGACATTAGACCAGGCGGATACACCAGAAACCCAATTTATATGACTCAAAATAATATTATGCTAACAACCTATGTATCCTGTTAATTGAACATCATAAGACTACATGAACCGCACCAACACGTCCACAAACTGGAAGTTATTTGTGTTATACCATTAAAGATGACATTCAGTTGATCGTTGATTTGCGTTTTCATGATCGTGTCGTGACAGTTTGCCCTCTGTTGTCAGCATCAATGCTCTAATCAGAACAATTTTTATACGTTCTGATAGTGTGTTCTAATATCTTCAAAATGACTCATAAATCATTAATATCCAATTTGAATAAGATAGTATGTATGTCAATATCATTTCCACTACCCATAACGATCGGGCGTATATGGGGCGCTATCCCTGCAAATATTCGTTTTCGGAGATATTTCCTTGGATCCAAGCAGATATCTGCTCGCATTATGGAGATATCTCCTCGGTTTCAAGGATATATCTGCTTGGAATATGGAGATATCTCCTCGGAAATATTTTCAAGGAGATATCTCCTTGAAACCGAAGAGATATCTCCATAATGCGAGCAGATGTCATCTTGGATCCAAGGAGATATCTCCTTGGATCCAAGCAGATATCTGCTCGCATTATGGAGATATCTGCTTGAAAAATATTTCAAGGAGATATCTCCATATTCCGAGCATGATATCTGCTTGGATGCATTTCGATCATAGATATATGTACTGCGGAGAAATCATTAATATTTCATGGCCGCGGTTTTCCAAGGAGATATCTCCATAATCCAAGCAGATATCTGCTTGGAATATTTTCAAGGAGATATCTGCTTGGAATATGGAGATATCTCCTTGGGTCCAAGGAGATATCTCGTTGAAAACTATTTCAAGGATATATCTCCATAATCCGAGCAGATATCTGCTTGGATTATGGAGATATCTCCTCGGTTTCAAGGAGATATCTCGTTGGAAATATTTCAAGCAGATATCTCGTAGTTGCGAGGAGATATCTCCTAGGATCCAAGGAGATATCTCCATAATCCAAGCAGATATCTCCTTGGATCCAAGGAGATATCTCCATAATGGACCATATTCCAAGCGTAAACATAAAATTTAACAAGATAATTCGTGAACGGTATAATGTTATATTAGGCTATATACAAATAATAAATATGTTGAATAGTGGGGTGCTGTGGCATGGGAGCATGGGAACAAGTTCAACTTGGTCCGCCTTGACTGGCTATGGAAGCAATAAACTCAAAATTTGAGAATTATTGATCTAAATGAATATATACATAAACACAATTGGACAATTAGGCTGGATTTGTTAATGGTGGTGTATATATACACATGTTGGGCTTACAATCATGATTAATACTCACAGATTTTAAGTTCTAGTCGTGGGATTGGTCGCTTTCAAACGATGTTTGGTCGCTTTCAAATGATGGGACGTAATTCCGAAATGACGTATAACACCATGCGGTCAACAAATATAATTAAGAAATGTCGTATAACTTATACGACATTTCGGAAGCACAAGAAATTGACCAATCAAAAAAATGCATAATAAGAACACGTAATAAATTTTTTCTAGGAGGGGCTTTCTAGCCAGGATTGAATTTTTCCCGCTGTAATCGATGACGTAGAATCCGATTCTGCAATAAAAATATTTCGCGCCAAAATGACAAAAATCGCAGATACGACATTTCCTAAGCACACCGACGATTGGTGTTATGCATACCGATTGTGACATTGACTTGGGACCGATTGACTTGAACCTGAATTGCCACATTACATACACACCTTGTTGTTTGTAGGTGATTTGTATGTGACACCTAAAACATAGATGAGTTGTTACACAGTTCTAACAAAAATACGACGCATTTGTAAGCGTTTATTGGGTTTATGAATCAGCTGCATGCTGTGTACTAAATGACAAGAGACTAACGCAATTCAATTCAATGCAAGTTTATTGTCTATTTTATCATATAATGTTTCACTTATACCACTTTAATTAACATACATGCATATCGCACGCGTACATGCATATTCCTGGTTTAGCCTAGGTTCCACCCACAGTCGAAGGCAATTGTGAGCAAACAACAGCCGCAATCTTTGGTACACGATCACTGTATGTAGCTGATGTCTATACACACAACTACCAACGACTGTGATTACGCCCAACCAAGCCTGCCACACCACATCGCAAATCCCAGTGGCAGAGTACACACTACTCCACATGGGGCAGATATGCCCCATGTGGAGCGGTTCCGCCAGACCCCATGTATCCAGTCACGATATGGCTGTGCCGATGGACGTTTTCTGACCATCTAAAATGGAATCCTAGCGGGTACGTCTTTGTCTAAATATTCTGACTCTGATTCAAAACTTTAAACATAGGTCATTAATAAATGTGGAATGTCACTTGCATCTGTGGACGGAGCACTCCGTAGATTTTCAGTTAGGTTTACCCGACATTGAGGTAATGCAGAGAGGTAATGCAAGTCGTATGCGCGAGGCTTCCATTTTAAGTGATGGTCAGAAAACGCACATCGGCACTGCTATGTCGTGACTGGATGTGGTCTGGTGGACTCGCTCCACATTGGAGTCATCTGCGTCATATGGAGCGTGGTGTGTCCTGCCACTGGGCCTGGTGATGCGGATTAGCAGGGTGGACCGTAGGCTAAACCAGGAATTTACGCGTGTGATATACATGTTAACTAATGTGGTATAAATGCTGTAATAGACAATAAACTTGACTTGAATTGAATTAGTCTTTAGTCATTTAGTACACGTGCAGCTGATTCGTAAACAAATGCGTCGTGTTTCTGTTAGAACTTTGTAAAAAAACGCCATATATGTTTTAGGTGTCGTCCTTTCAACAAATTGGCCAGATCGCGACATTGGCAGTTTTATTGATGAGGGAAAGAGCGCGTAAAGGGTTGAATTTGCTGGAAAATCGCTTGTCAGCAGGTGCAAAGCACAGACCCACAGCAATCTACACGTAATGTGGCTATTAGTCCAGGCTCTTGGTGTAACAATTGTTCAAAATGTGATAAAAGCATGAAATTTGGCACATATGTTCCTCAGGCCCTACTGACACTTTTCAGATATGGACGCATTCGCGACATGACCTTCCTTAGCAACGGTTGCTAGGCAACTACCCGGCATTGAAGAAATTCACATATCGCTGATATTATGACAATTTTAACGAATGTACTGACTCATGTAGAACATCTATGGTCAACAAATCCATAATAGTTGTTGTTTTGGTAAGCCTGACTAGAATATAGCACAGTGTAGTACTTATGTTGGTAGCAACGGTTGTTAGGGACATACCCAGCATCGGAAAAATGCTCATATGACTGAATATTATGACAATTTTAACCAACTAAACTGACTCATGTAGCATATCTATGGTGAACAAATCATTAATAGTTGTTGTTATGTTATAATGACTAAAATATAGCAAAATATAGTTATTATGTGGGTAGTAGTGGTTGCTAAGGTAGGCCACACCCTTTGAAAAAGTATATATATAGCTCTGAAATGCTGGTAATTAGTAACATAGCTCTCTCTCATACTAGTATACACGATATATCATAGAATGTCGATGGATGAGAATTTGCAATCAATAAACATGTAAACCATATTCTGACTGTGAAATAACTGGTCCTCCATACTTACATCTACATGATGTTTTGAAGTTGAAGCGGCGGGAAATTTGATTGTGAAGATTTTTCAACTTTATCATCAAATAATGTTAAGGTAAGTGTCTTAAACAAATATAAATTATATTTTCTCTATCTAAGGCTCATGGGGCATACTTTGTTTATAACAAAAAGTAATATTTATGTTATTATGAGTTAATTAATTATACAGTGAAAATAGGTGACAAGTACCACTTCATGCCACAGTAAAGGTTACTGCATCACCCAAAAAAACTATGGAAAGCCAGAGTGACAATAAACCCGAAATTTATAATTTTTGAAGTACTATTATAAGAGTTTCCATTTGAAATACATTTCCTGTTACTGGTTGGTTTCCGATTTACATGCTTATTTATTATTTTCATATATTAAAGGTACTCAATCTGATTAAGCACCCCTAAATTACTATTTCATTGGCTTCAGGGGTAAAAAATATTTTATTCGAGTCGAGGAACCCATCCATCAAAGCTCAGAGTTATTAGATATTGATTTTTGAAGTTTGTAATTTTCTCGAGATGTGTACTAATAATTGCCCCTAAGTTTGTAATTTTCTCGAAATGTGTACTAATAATTTCCACAGAAACACTTATTCAAACAGGCGAAGATGGATAACTCTAAAATCAAGTGTATTAATGACGCAATTTTGACCATCCTTTTGACGGCGTGTTTCTGGGCCAAAAACAATAGAAACAACAAAATTTCAAAAATTGATATCTGATCACTCTGAGCGTTAATAGATAGGTTCCTCGACTCGATTAAATTATTTTTTTATCCCCGAAGCCACAGAAATAGTAATTTATGAGGGCCTGATCGGATTGCGTACCTTTAATTATATCATTAACACATTCATTTCTTGTTTTTTTTTGCTCATATAATAGAGTACATGGCCAGAACATCACAGAAATTCCAGAAATACAGTGGGATAGAAAAAAGAACACGATTCTAACGCAATGAAATAACTTGATTTTGAGTATATTCAAACAACCGGTATACCTTACTTGTATGATCGAAACAAGCACATTGATCAAATCACATGGCATCGCGTCACTTGTGGCATTTATTTGTGCACCACGGACAATTCGAACTCCTCGACATAAATATATAGAGTTGAATGTCCATATTATAATAGCCTTTCCGTAAAGTAATATGCATTAGTTTATGAACGTACTCCAAATCCATTTTTATCTTACAATAATATATAGGAGGCAATTCCTGGTATCCACACATAAACTCTAGATGTAAATTCATTAAGCCACTCAACATATTTATATTGTCTTTCCAGGCGGCAAACAATGAATGGTCCACCAGATTACCCAATGCAAAGCAGTACTCTGAAGACAGACTGGAATCTGTGTATGCTATGTCAACTCCATACAACTGAGCCGCTGACAAGTCCAATATACAGTAAGCGAACTGATGTCGGGGCTGGATACATGACAATAGCTGCAAATATAAGTGAGCTAAACTATCTAAAATCCCTTCCATACACACTTGATGTTACTCGACTGAACAATGATGAGGGAATAGAGAAGACAATCATCGACAAGTCAGCAAAATGGCACAAGTCATGCTCTCTTAAGATCAATTCACGGGCGAAAACGAAAGAGTAGTATAGAGCAGATCACCCCATCAAAAACAATAACCAGAGGCAGTGTGCATTGTGACTCTACATTATCAGTAAACCCAACACTTTGCCTATTCTGTTCAGAAGATGAATCCTCAGGGAAGCTCCACCACGTATCTACATTTCAAATGGACAGTCATATTCGACAGTGTGCAATTGATATAGAAGATAAGATTCTAATCGGGAAATTGAGTGCAGGTGACCTTATAGCTCTTGAGGCCAAGTACCATGCAAAGTGTCTTGCACAATTCTACAACCGCGTTCGAATGCTTGCTAGATGTACCAGAGGCTCTTTCAGCGCAACTAAGGAATATGTATCAAATGAGAAAGTGTACGAGGGAACAACACTAGCAGAACTAATCGGTTATTTAGAAGAAAGCGTTGATAGTGGTACTAAAGTTTTTCGTTTGGCTGATCTGGCGAAAATATATGGTGACATGTTAGAACAGCTTGGCATTGAAGTTACACGTGTAAACTCAACACACCTCAAAGATCGTCTTATCAAACACATCCCCTCAATAAAATCATTCAAGGGAGGGAAGCAAATATTCCTAGCATTCGATGAGGATATAGGGAACCTACTAGAACGAGAGTTTGAAGATTTCGATAAAGAGGTACTGATGACCAAAAATGTTGCCGAAACAATACGGAGAGACATTTTTGCACAAGAGACATGCTTCACAGGAAAATTTGACCACAACAGCCAACTAAAGTCAGTTCCTCAATCGCTACTCACCTTGATTTGTATGCTCAGCCATGGGTCTAACATTGAGGATCACAAAGAGAACACACATACAATCAATCAGTCCTCACCATTGCACAACTGGTTGTATTCAATTCGTATAAGAGAACAAGAAAGAACAGCACCATTGATCCATCCACACACAAACATAATAAGATCCGTCAGCCTCCTCTACCTGTGTACGTGGGGCTCAAACTCCATTCACTCACTAGAAAGCGCCAACTCATTGACATCATGTATGCTCTTGGAATATCAGATTCCTATGACATAATAATGGACATTGTTACTGCTATGGGAAACAATATTGTGAAACACTATCAAGATATAGGTGTTGTCAGTCCTCCTCATATCATACAAGGACTCTTCGTCACAGCTGAAGCTGACAATATTGACCATAATCCAAGTTCCACAACACCAACATCTTCCTTCCATGGGACTGGAATATCACTGGTCCAACACCATGATTCGGAAACAACTAGTGTTATGGTGAGATACAGCTCTATAATTCTCAACAAGTCGCGTTGAAGTTATCAAGGGATCAAGGAAAATAGTAGCCTTGCCTGCTGCGTACACATATGTGAAATCTGCTTTCCTACCTGGGGGTGACGTTAATGTTCCATTATGTGCATCTGAAGCCGATCGTGAACAAGAGTCCACTGAGGAGTATAGCATTCGTAATGAGTGTGATTGGCTGCAACATGTTAGGAATTCGATGTCCGTATCTTCTTCTGAAAATATAACATGGGCTGCTTATCGATCAAGTTGCTTGCCAGATAAAACTCTGAAAACATGCATAAATGCAATTTTGCCACCGTTCACAGAAGAAGCATCATCAATTGCTATGGTCCAGCATTGCTTGAAAGTCGTGATGGCCGTGATTAAGCATGTCAATGCGGAACAGATTCCCTTCATGACAGTCGATCAACCTCTGTTCGCCAACATAAAACAAATGCGTTATATTGCTTGGTGGCCTGCACACTGAACTCACATCATACAAGATGCTTGGAATTGGCTAGTTGGCAGTGGATGGAAAGAGGTTGTGACATAATCGGGAATAGCCACTTCTTGTGTTGCTGAATCTTTCCTTGTGGCTTCACACATAAAGAGAACAGGAAATGCCAATCAAGGGACATCATGTGCACTATATGATCTTCTGAACATAGCATATGCTAGTTATCTTGAAGATAATACTGATGACAGAGCGCTGACGATTCAGGACTGGTGTTCCCGGCGAAGGAAGGAAAGTCCACAACTACTTGTCTTGACTTTTGTTCGGTCTTTACTTATGGGCGATTTCCAGCTATATGTTAGCAGCCTGCAACAGCTTACACCATGGTTTTTTGGTCTCAATCATACAAATTATGGTCGTTGGATGCCAGTGCATATTCGAGACATGAGGAATTTAGAAATAACTCAGCCATCTGTAGCCAAAGAGTTCAACCATGGGAAATTCGTTGCAGCAAAATCAAGCAGAAAAATTCTCCTTGGTGACCATCGATCAGTACCATGAACAAAATAATGCCGTCATGAAGTCTGACGGAGGTATAATCGGTCTAACCCAAGACTCAGATGCCCTTTCCAAATGGGCTGTAACCTGTCCTGAAATTGTTAGAGTTATCTCAGAATTTGAGGAATCAGTAGCGATTAAAACACAAGGGGGAATGAAATTTAGTCATCATGAGCAGACACCATCTCAACAGAATAACTTCTCGAAACAAGTAAAATATTTTACAGATGTTATTGAATCTTTTGGAAATCCATTCTGCGAATCTAACAGAGAATTGATAAGGCTGCATTCGAGAGACATAATGCCAGACTCAAGTGTGGAGTGCCTGTCTGAGTTACCAACTAAAGGCCGTGTGCAGTATAACACATTTATGAAGGAACGGATACAGACCGCTTCCAAGCCACTCTCAGACATCATCAGCCGGAATAATGTAAACATGTTTGTTCACTCGACAGCCAAACCGAAAGTCAAGACTGATAAATCGACTGTGTTATCACTTAAATAAGAGGTGTCTCTATTTTCTAAACTATACATAGCATGCCAATCGAGAGAGGGAAAGCCTGATCGGTTCTTTGAACACGAGCACCATTCATTTCCACCGTCCCTTTCATCAGATGGTACTTTGAGATTCGGGAAGAAATCAGAACTCCTGCTTTGTTTGGAAGAAAGCATATAAATATTTTTAGATAACAAACCAACAACTGATGTTACGACAATTGATGGTGCCGCACTTGTCAACATACTTCAACCAAGAGAATGCAAGAACTTCCGACAATATGCCATTAAAGTGTTCATACCATACATCATATCACAATATGAACAAGCCTGTCGTGTCGACATTGTATGGGACTCTTACCTTGATAACAGCCTGAAAACACAAACAAGGGAGCGCAGATCAACCATCGGGTCTGTTCAAAGAAGGAAAGTGGAGTTAACAAGCCCCATCCCCAAGAATTGGCAACAATTTCTACGCTCATCAGAGAACAAGGAAGAGTTGTTCGATTTTTTGACAAACCAGTTAATTGCAGCCATTGGTGATAGGGAACTTGTTGTTGCATTGGGCGATCGAGTGTTATGTAATCCGATCAGAGATGTAAATGGTTTGGCTCCATGCAACCATGAAGAGGCCGATTCCAGAATCATGGTGCATGTGGCAGATTCATTGAATAGAGGATATACAAAACAGTTGATAAGGACTGTTGATACGGATGTAGTTGTATTGGCTTGTTCGGTTGTGCAAACGTTGGGAGACTTCGAGTTATGGGTGGCTTTTGGTGTAGGAAAAGACTTTCGGTATATAGCGGTACATGATATAGTTAAAAGTCTTGGTCCGGAAAGATCACTGGCACTGCCTGGATGTCATGCGTTAACTGGGAGTGACAGAGTTTCCCATTTCGCACATATTGGAAAGAAAACAGCATGGAAAATCTGGGATAGTAACAACGAAGCATTCACTGATGCCTTTAAGACACTACATTGTGACCCACACAATATTGATGGAGACTACTCGACACTAGAGATATTTGTTGTCCTGCTATATGACAGGACGAGTGCATCGCTGTGTGTAAATGATACCAGAAGGTTTTTATTTACACGGAAAGGAAGACCTCTATCATCACTCCCCCCGACACGGGATGCACTGAAACAACACGTGTTGCGTTCAGCCCTCCAGGCTGGCTTCCATTGGGGATGTCTTACTGAGAGAAACCAAGAGCTTCCTTCTCCTAGCAGTCTGCAGTTGGGGTTGGACAAACCCAGAAAAGTGGCAGCCCATTTGGACACAACCAACAACAGCGAATGAAGAGTGCCGCAAGCTGACCAAGTGCAGATGCCGGAAGCTATGTTCTGACTGTGTGTGCTCTCGGATTGATATGAGATGTACACAGCTCTGCACTTGCAGAGCTGGTTGCGAGAATGTCTAAGTGACAGTCTCGGACATTAAATAACAGTAGATTGAGTTAAATTTGTGGAATTTCCCAATGTTTTCATTGACAAAAAAATAATCGTTCCTAACAATGCGTTACTTGGATCTTATCTCGTGGTAGCAAAGAGTGTGACAATCTCTAAACATTCCCGATACAAACATGGGTCAATTGTTAATGCATGTCCTGTTACTCATTATAATACATCACATCAGTCGATTTATGGAAAAATGAATCATATTGCATTATATGTCACACTGATGAAGAATAAGCTGAATAACTGAATATCAACTCGTTTTCAGTGACATGCTGTTCCCTAGAAAAACTATCAACTCCAATATCAATCTGAAAGGCATTTATAATTCCATCAGTACACCCCATCGACCTTTAGTTGTGCAATGCTTGCCAAAATAAGCATACTCAAACAGTCATATCAGTTAAATTGACAGAATATCATACTAATGGAATATTTTTCAATGGCGGGTATGTCCCTAGCAACTGTTACCACCCATGTAAGTATGAAATATAGTAATTTTACAGCGATACCCAACCTAACAACAACTACTATAATTGTTTTCATCAACAAAATGCTAAATTGTGCAGTTCAGTTTGTTGAAATTGCCATAATATCAGTCATATGTACATTTTTAGTTTTCGGGTATGTCCATAGCAACCGTTATCACTCCTGTAAGTAAGAAATATGGTAATTTTCAAGTCATTCCCACACTAACGACAACTATTTAAATTGTTTTCACCATAAAAATGCTAAAAAAATTTAAATGTCATAATATCAGTCAAATGTGCATTACTTCCATTTTGGATAATGTCCCTAGCATCCGTTACCACCCCCTGTAAGTAAGAAATATGGCAAGTTTTTCAGTCAGGTCCACACTAACAACAACTATTATAATTGTTTTTACCATAATAACATGCATGGTGTAGTTTAATTTGTTAAAACTGCCATAATATCAGTTATATGTAAAAATTATCGATTTTGGGTATGTCCCTAGCAACCGTTACCACCCCTGCAAGTAAGAAATATGTTAATTTTCCTGTCAGATCCATAAGAACAACAACAACTATTATAATTGTTCACCTCATGCCAAAATATCAGCAAAATGTGCATTTATTCTATATCGGGTAGTTCCCTAGCAACCGTTGCTAAGGGTGGACCTGCCGTGAATGCCTCCATATCTGAAAATGATCAGTAGTGTATAAGGAACCCATATGCCATGTTTCATGCTTTTATCACCTTTGAGCAATTGTTGTGTTTTTCAACACCAAGCGCCTGACTATATTCAGGTCAAAGTCAATTCTTCTTGTGTGTGCATAACAAATATTCCCCAATCGATATACATAACACTAATGCACATGTAAACTTGATTTGGCGACTCTCTATAACTTACTTGAATTCATCAAATCGTTCGACTTCTGTTTGTTCATCCCCGCATGGTGAATGTAGGCGTAGATTACATCAGACAGGTTGTTCTCGTCGTAGCTCTCTTCGTGGTCGTTAACAAACCCGGTGATAAATGCTGCAAATTTTCGAGTGTTCTCCTGAACTATTCTAGCGCCGAAAGGGTCTCCCGGTATTTTTTTCACAGCCTACAAAATATATAAATATATCGAAATGTTTTCAGCGGAATTCATCTTTGTCGCAAGACAAATATCTGTATATTAATTTAAACGACTCGCAATCTTGAAGTGTCAAGTTGCACCAACGATCTTCATTTTTCATGAATATCTAAATTGGCCTACAAAATGCATTCAATATTTAAACGGCCCCGGGGCAGCATAGGAATCTCATAACGTGGCACCCTGTTTGCCTTGGGATTCATTGGATGAGGCAGTGTGTAGGAGTCCTGTTGGTATTAGGAAAGCCTTATCATCGTGAGATGATGATTGTTTATTTGTATAATATTTACAAGCGTATGACAATGGTGATAATAAACAAACAATAATGATATTATACAGGAGCGACATGGCCCAGATCGGCCTTCTTCCTGCCGCCCCTACGTACACAAATATGGCAACTAATGAAGTGAAATGGTAATGGAAAGGATAGAATGTAGTTCATAATAGACAAATAAAGTATCCAAACCACTTATGGGATGTACCTATATGTGTTAATACATATTTATTGGTTGTATTCATGGGCTTATAATAAATCTGTAACAAATGATGGGGGTATGGTCGGGGCTGTTTCGATTGTTTACTGGTTAAGAAAATAGTGGCTTCCGATTATCAAATTCATTGAAAGATCGTTGTTGCTAAAGCAGGCATTTGTTTCAGGTTATCGAGTAATTCATATATCGTCATGTAGGAAGCAATGTCTCGTTTCGTACCGCCAAACTGTTAAGGTGAACATACCAGACTGTATTATACTGATAACAATGATGGAAAGATTAGGGGTCAATGCTATATTAAGCCACTTTACAGTCTTGACAAAAGTGAGTATTTAACTTTTGTCGCATATTGCGATAAATATTTATTTTTCAATTCTTTTTTAAATCTATTAAAAAAAAATGTTTTATCCAATGAGTTCCATATGCACGGAAACGCGTGTTTGGGTAATATAGAAGTGAAATTTGTGCTCGGGGTTAATGCTTTCAAGTTGCCAGCTTGTCGACTATTAGCAGTTGTATATTCAAACGAATTATCAAATGATTTCGGAAGCTTTCCTTTTGTCCAATCAAATACAAATGTAGCCGATTGTAACCGATACATGTCATAAAATTTCAAATCTTTTCTTTCCGAAACATGGGCTCTGTGTGGCTCCTATACGTTATGTTTGCCATGATACGGATGGCTTTTTTCTGTGCCTTATTTCCAGTGTCAGTATGACCCCAAATTGGCAACCCATATATGAGATGACTGTGGATTAGAGAAAAGTATAAGGTTTTCAAACAGTTTTTGGGAAGTATACGTTTCACCTTATTGATGGAGTACATTGCATTGGATATCCTTGTTTTTATCATTGATATGTGATATTTGAAGGTGAGATTTTCATCAATATTAATTCCGAGGAATTTCATACATTGTTCCGGTCTAACGTTTCCAATTCGTGTTAGTGGCTCGTTGTTCAGTTTTGTTTTAAGAATATTCCATTTGAAGTCATTATTAGTTGGGTGTAATAACATGTACTTTTTATTATATTAATAACCAATTTATTGCTACAACACCAATTGTGAACTTTTTCAATTCTGAATTTACTTGTTTTTCAATTTGGCGGTGGTCATTTCCAGAAATATGGAGGGTTGTGTCGTCTGCAAATGAAAGTATATTCAAACACGTGCTATTGGGAATATCGTTGACGTAATTGAGAAAAAGTATCGGTCATAAAATCGATTCTTGGGGCACCCCAATATTGAGCATATTTGATTTTTCATGTCCGATTTCAACATATTGCTGTCTGCGCTCTAAGTAACTCATGAACCATTTATTGGTTATGCCCCTAATACCATAATGGTCAAGCTTTTTTTGGAGTAGTATGTCATGACTGAGTGTGCCATGTCATGACTGATTGTGTGCACGACTTGGCTCATGGTCTACTTCGGTCCTACATAGCATGTAAGATAAGTGCTTAAGTTGAACCGGCTTAACCAATCAGCTAGTCACGCTTCTCCACGGTGTTTCATATTAAATGTTTATCATATGTTGTATTGTAGTCTGGTATATGCATTTCCCTATTTATTCATGTATGATAATGTTTTGTCGTCTCAAATTTCGTCTTGATGGGTGTTGAATGTTGAACCTAATGCCGTTCTTGTATGTCTCTCATTGGGGGGGGGGGGGGGGGGGGGGGGGGCTACAAGGAGGCTGCTATAATTATGCGTAGGCTAAACGGGTCACCGCTTCAGCTGTGTGTCAGTCGTTAGCCCGACCATTATTCGAAGGGTAGTCCGTGGTGGTTGTGTGCTAGTTGTCCATTATCTGGTTTCCATATGGAAACTCAAACGACAACGCATTGGACGTAGGAATATGATATGCTAAGTTCAAATAATGAAGATGTATATCCTTAGTTAAGTACTTGGTTCTTAGTTTTGATCCCAATGTCAAGACAACTTCAGGGTTTGTTATTGACAAGACACTGAAAAGCATATAATATAAATCAAAAATGGACGGCAACAAAGTACTATTAAGCAGCTATGTCTTGACATTCAAACGGTCTCAAAACCGACCGGAATTTAAGATTGGATAAATGAAACTACCAGTCACTACACTAGTGCCATTCCCTTTGCCGTTTTAGGTATCAATAGTATGAGCATGACCAAGATAATTGCAAAAACAAAGACATCACATATGCATGGTATTCTACCCCACGAACACACGAATTGCCCAAAACAATAATGTTCAAGCTGTCTCAGTACACGTGCAGCGATGGAAAATTAGTGTCCCATTTGGGATTATGAATTAAAATTACAGAACATTAAGGATGAGAACCAACTTTCATATCCAGATACTGAGAAAATTGGTGGCCTTCGATCGCCAGATGGACACCGCGGTTATGTCCGCAAGACAATGTGTTGGTGCCAGCACTCCAGCAGAGATTCAGAACAATGTAGGCAGTATATCACTAGCAACTTTAGCTTTATGCCGCTTTAAATTAAGATATATACCTACATATGTATTACCTCTGGGAGCATGTATGTAAACGGGTTTTCTAGAACCCGAACAGCGCTCCGTTGCATAGCCTTGAATTATTCGTCATGAAGTCCGAATCGTTTACCCAATGCAAGTGAAGCAGTTACGTTGGCGATCGCAGTTTGCATCTTCTCCGTAATGTCGAATAGTTCGGTCCCACTGGCGTCAATATCTTCTATCAGCGCTACAATCTCTTCGTGGATGTTCATCTCCATGAGGTTTTTGCCCATTCCGAAATCTTTGAGAGTCCTTAGGATGAATCGTCGATAATATGACCAATCCTTCCCGTCAGACGACAACACACCTTATAAATATATTCCAAACTTAAGGACTCTGTTATTCATAAGGTGCGTTTACATGCTGACACATTGGCATAACAACTGTTAGGCTATTAGCTGTAGTTGTAGGGCTGTAGTTGTTACGATATGGGCTACAAACGACTTAGCAATCTACAGTCCCATGCAGCAGTTTGATATATGCGCAGTAATCTATATCTATATTTGCGAATGTCTGTCTGTCTGTCTGTCTGTCTGTCTGTCTGTCTGTCTGTCTGTGTTCTATAGAATTTCACAGGGGACCATCTAGATGATGCCAAAGGGGTCTACTAGGAGTAGCTTTTTACGAGAAAGATAATGGTCGGGGTTAGAATTTTCTAAAGTGACGCCGTTGTTGTCAGGGGCAGAAAAGGGGGAGGGGCAGAAAAATGTTTTGTCGCCGATTGCCACCAAACTTATATATAATCATCCCCATAATATGAGGAATCTAATGGCGTGGTTAAATATGGCAAAAGTCGCGCCGTTCGCGTCAGGGGTGCCCGGAAAGGGGGGGGGGGCAGATTTTTTTTCTGTCGCCGATTGCCACGAAACTTACATATAATCATCCCCATGATATGAAGAATCCAACGGTGTGGTTTAAATATGTCAAAAGTGGCGTCGTTTGAGTCAGGGATTAACGGAAGGGGAGAGGGGCACCAAAATTGATAAAACTAATTTTAGCGCCGATTTCCACCAAATTGATATATATTCTTCTTCACGATACAAGGAATCTAATTGTGCGATTTAACAACGCCAAATTGTTGTTTTTGAGTGAGAGATTGGGAGGGGGTGGGCACTAAATTTGATAATAAACGCCGATTGCCACCACACTTATACAAAATCATCCCCATGGTATGAGGAGTCTAATGGTGTGGCTTTTATCTGTCAAATGTGGCCTCATGCATTCGAGTCAGGGTTGCATTGAAAGGGACAGGGGCACCAAAATTGATGCACAATTTTTTAACGCCAATTTCCACCAAATTGATACACGTTCTTATTCATGATACGAGGAATCTAATCGTGATTTAAAGACACCATAGTGGTGCTGTTTGGGTGATAGATGGAGAGGGGAGGGATTTGCACCAAATTTGATAAACAAAATTGTTTAGTCGCCGATTATCACCAAACTTACAAACAATCATCTCCATGATATCAGGAGTGTAATCGTGTGGTTTAAGGATGTCACAGGTGGGGCCATTCGAGTCAGTGGTGTATAGAGATGAGAGGGACACAAAAATTATATCTATATGTTTAGTGCCGATTTCCACCAGATTGATACATATTCTTCTCCGTGATACGAGGAATCTTATCGTGTGGTTTAGATACACCAAATTGGTGCCCTATGGGTGAGAGATATGGGGACCTTAAATTTGATACGAATTTGTATACTCGCCAATTTTCACCAATTTCATATATATGCATCTCCAATCTCTAATGGGTCTTAGTGTGTGCAGCTTGAGTCCGAAATAGGGACGGGAGGGTCACCAAAATTGATACAATTTTAGTACCAATTACCATCAAATTCAGACACGTTCTTCTCAAATGATACAAGAAATAAAATCGTCTGTCTGTCTTTCTGTCTGTCTGTGTGCGTTCTATATATACCTTCACGCGGTACAATCGAGATGGCACCAAGGCGTTCTAAGAGGGGTAACTTTTTACAAGGAAGATAATGGTGCGGGTTAAAATTTTCTAAAATGACGCTGTTGGTGGGAGGGGTAATTAAAATAATATGGTGAAATAGTTTTGTGGCTGATTTCCACCAAACGAATACATAATCACCTTCGCAATATGGCGTTGTTCGAGTCAGCGTTGCATCAACAATTGATTTAATTAATTCCACCAAATTCATACACGTTTTTCTCTAATGATATACCTTGAATTAAATCACACTTGGTGTCGTTTGCGTCACGGATGGCGAGCGGATATGCACTATCATTGATAAGATTGCCATTCGCCGATATCCACATATAAGTTATATACAGTCACCAGGCCATCTCCATATCATTTTAAGTAGTTGGGCGTTCACATTTCACAATCACGACATATGGTCGACCCACATAAGTCACTTGAACAATTATATCTTCTTAACAGTAATATCTATATGGGAATGGCAATCAAGGCATTCCACAATGAGCTCGCAAAAAGAGATAACTAGAAGAAGCATTAAACGTATATTTATCATTCTATTGAATAGATACATATATTCGTGCAAACTGAGAGACTTCGAACCGTCAGAGGATTGCATATATATAATAACAAAATTTAGTCTGTTCCATTCAATACAGTTTCCACAAAAAGTTACAATTTGTCAAGAGATATGGAAGGCCTGTTCAAAAATAGTGGTGACAGTGTGCAGTCAAATATAGTTTCTTCTGATATACAAGAAAATGCAGTTAGTAGCACAAGAGTTTTCAGGATCCTACCAATACTGACATCTGACAAGGGGTTTAGAACAGACTCATCGACTGACATAAACAACTCAAAATCTCGCTCTGTGCACATGTAGCTGCTATATGTGCACAGCAAATATATAGCACCATGAACAGAGGAGCACCTGGAAATTTCTTTGAAACATCTGTATCTTCATGGAGATATGATAGCCAGGTGTCCTCGAGATCTTAGTCCAACCCACTAGATTGATTGTTACATCTCAATATGTAAAACCCAATTATCATCTTTTATCGAACTAATGTGTTTACGATGTTCATGTATCATATTATAACGTCCAATGTATACGCAGTTGTAAATAAATAAATACATCATTATTGGTGGAACGGATTAATCGCGATAAACAGAATGACAATTGACAAGGTGAGCCACTACTTATATTCCATGACTGAATAATCATGTTTTGTGATGCTATTTGAATATACAATTTATGAGAAAACGTATAACACTTTAAGCAAGAGCATTCTCTATTCCCAACAAATATCCACAGCATACATTAACCTGGGCAACCAGAAATTAGCCAAATATCTGTCAAGAATCAATTGTGCAATCACTCTTTGAATTCCATGGTTCTAATAAGCTATAAAACAATCGAAGACACACATTCAATAATTCCAAGATTGATCATCCAAAAGTTAGTGTGCAATAGGTAGCGGTCCGATCCATCTTGTAAGCGTGGTTCAGGAATGTGGCGACAATTGCGGGGTATCAATGTACCATCAATCTGATTGTTTGTTTGTTTGTTTGTGTGTAATCGATGAACTCGAAAACGGCAGACCCGATTTCGATGAAACTTGGTATGTGGGGGTATTTTCGGCCGGGGGGTGACATAGGCCTATTGATTTTCAGATCCGAGGTCAACTTTTCACGTGCCGAGGTCAAATCTGTGTTACGCTGTGTTACGGGACTTCCATTTGAGTTCGGTGCTTACAAATCGATTCGAAACAGCGCGAATAATAAAATGCCAGTCATAATAATGACACTGTGAGAATCTTTCGTGTTTCCTCTTTCCAACAATATATAATGCGTAATGTATCCGTTTTAGTTATCTGCCTCAATTATCAAGAAGAAGTGGTACTATCTTCCATCAGGATAAAAACAATGCGTAACTTCTATGACGTCGTTTGATGTCATAACGTTAGATCACGTTAACGCTTAACCGGCTGATGCATTTGACTGTTTCAGACGTCTTGGCGATATCTCGGGCACCGATGGTAATTTACCTTTACGTTGAAACTTGATAATTAATGAGCGTGTGTATATGAGGCGCGTTTATATACTTGAGTGGAAATCAAATCGGGTTAAACTGGCGGATTTTTACGGACGAAATTTGATGCATAGGATATCTCGGTATCCGCTGGGCCGATTTCCCGGTATCCGCTGGGCCGATTTCCACCATTTTTGGGGTGTTGGTGTTTGACCCCACCTGACCTTGACCTTCAAAATGGTCAATTCAAGGTAAAAGCCCGGACGAAGTCGGGTCACTTTCTAGTCTATTATATATTTTGGAAGATCTGTTTGTGTGTAATCGATGAACTCGAAAACGGCCGACCCGATTTTGATGAAACTTGGTATGTGGGGATAACTTCTGCCGGGGAGTGGCATAAACCTATTAATTTGCCCGTGCGACGTGACATTGACCTTGAAATCGGGTCATTTCAAGGTCAAACGCCCGAATATCACGAGATTTCGATGAAACTTGGTATGTGTTGGTACTTTCGGCCGGGGAGTCTCATAAGCCTATTCATTTACCCGTGCGACGTGACCTTGAAATCGGGTCAATTCAAGGTCAAATCACAAATTTTGATGGGATTTCGACGAAATTTAATACGTGGGGTTACTTTTGTCCACTGAGTGTTTTGGGCGGGTTGGGTCGTGACCCCGACCTGACCTTGACCTTCAAACGGATCAATTCAAGGTCAAATCGGGTAAAACCGGATGGATTTCGATGGTCACGTTTGTCGGGTACTTTTGTCCGGGCAGTGTTTTGGACTGGTCAAATCGTGACCCCACTTGACCTTGACCTTCAAAATGGACAATTCAAGGTCAAAGCCCGGACGAAGTCGGGTCACCTTCTAATTCTATATAAATCACTAAGCAGCTACTGTTTCCAAAGTGAGCGGATGGTGACTTCCATGTGGATATAATTGGATTAAAGTCAATAAATATTATTGACTTCAAGTCATCTGGTAAATTCCAGATATATATAGTGGATTGAGCTGCATCAGGTGTGGGGACCAAGATAAGTACAAAGAATTGTACTTAACAGATGCAATGCTTTCAAGTGTTAAACTAACATAAGAATCATTTTATGTTTAAGTGAATCACAGTCCATAGAACACCATACTAATGAGTTACTAGTATGTAGATGTGCACACACGTTAGTGTTAGTATTACCTTCAGTTATAATCAATTGCAATACTGTTACAAACCATCATTCTGATATATTTAAAGCGCAGACATTTAGTGAAAAGGCCATATATAGGCTAGTAAGGTTTATAGATTGGTATGTTCGAGGAGCTTTGGAGCTGCAGTCATATGGTACATAAAACCAAATAATAATTAAAACTATGAATATTCTCGAGGGCAGGGGCGGACATATTTAGGAAGTTACGGGTGATTTTTAGTGACAAATCAAAGGAGACAAGAAAGTAGAATAAGTAGCCGAATTTACATCAACAGACTAATCTCATCAATTCTGAATAATCTATTTAAAATTATATCACGCAACATTTATTGAGTCTATATAAGCTACATTTGGATAGTGGTATTTGACACGTGGATAGCATATTAGCACATGTTTTGATAAAAGGTTCATTCTAATTGAATCAGATCTACAACTTCAAAACTCCTCAATTCGAGCAGCTAATACAGACAATAAAGTTATCCCACAATCCATTCAAGATGTGGTGCACACATACTCCATTATGCTAGAAAATAGAGTTACCCTCCTTTACATATGTATGAAACATGTAGAAGACATTCGGACCATGATCAACCCAATAAAACGGAAAGCAGTCATGAACGGAAGCTCCAGTTCACTACAACCTAAACATGATACACCCCAGTTCACTACATCGAACATCGCCTTCTCAAAAGGCAGTCTTGATGTCTGAAAATAGCTATCAATTTTGGCAAAGGTAATGCAATCCAAACAGGTTTACTATTCAACAAAGCTGTAAACAATTTTAATCGACAAACGCGCTGGTTTCGTGAGGAAATTCTGTATAAATATGCTTTGCATAATTTGTAAAACAATGAGATGTTAACGGTAAACTTAATTCAAATAATGCTTTTCTATTATGTGCGAACAAACGTTTAATGTACAGCAGTAACTTCCCAATATATGTGTGTATTGTGGTCCGATTCTGTCTCTGACTATATATACTTATACATATTTGTGTACATATGAATCAGTATACATTATAGGTTTACCATCGTAGGCAAATTCGGACGAGCCATAATATGCTGATATCACGTAAACATTCCAGAACCTGAATTTATGCGCCATTATACAATTGTTCTTCCAGGTTAATAGATGTTACTTTAGCTAGGAGGCCGACATAGATGTCATCAATCATTTTTCTCACGAAATGTTCATCATATGCATTGAGTCTTCGAGCAAAACCATGGAGCCTTCCTGCCCTTCGTATAAACTGAAAACAAGAATAAATTGCAAATTATAGGAAAGGAGATAAAGATAATCTTAGCTCCAGCAACTTCGCCGCCATATAAAGATAATACATTTTGAGTGGATTTGAGTAAACGACGACGCTGAAGGCGTGTGAGTGGCATTTGGTCCAAACTTCAATCCACATTCCCTCATACTTTTTATTTCGAAATTCCGAACATGATTTAACATATTGGAGTCTACTCAATGCGTTTGTGAATTGTTGCAAGGATCTCCAAAATCAATCTCATAACTTAAATTTAAAAATCTCAAACACTTTCCACATGAATGCCTATAGGTCTCCGTGGCCATATGTATGGATGAGGAACACCATTCCAAGATACACCCACATTCACGTAGCTTGCACTTTCAAGACACGATCTAGAGGGGTGTGTCTTCGTCCTATTTGTGTGAATTCAAGGAGGAGGCTTTACCCAATGCAAATTGTTCAGTATTAGAGAGCAATGAAAGCGTTTGTTATGTTATTATTAAGAGTAAGACACACGCCCCGCTACCATCTTTCCCTCTTCCCACGCTGCCTGTACAGATACGTGCACTGATTTTAAACATACATGTTACATCCCATATACATGTACAATTATTTCAAATTGAGATCTATCTTATCTGTGGTGAACTGTGGCTTTTTCTTCACAATTTCAAATCTAAATATCTCATGATTCCAAGGTCATATATCAACTGTCCGGTGGGGAGACAACACACTTTGTTCTATTAAACCTTGCATTGTCGTTTTAGTATCGAATTATTCGTGTTTTTCACAGAAAATTGTGTTCAAATTTAACATGGGATCCGATGGAAATTTGACACTCCAATGTTTACACTACTGTTCACACTTAATTTGTCAAGTTGGAGCACTATATATTGGAAATATCAAATTTCATGGACAGATTTGGTTGTATGGGAGTTATATTTAACACAAAAACTGTATATTCAGCGCGGTCACACTTAAAAAGATCCCGAGTGAACTGGAGTGCGTCGGAAATGAACAGGACAAAACATCGGAAGCGGCGACCTCGTGAAAATGATGAGAAAAACATACAAATCTGTTCACATGTCACCATACTGATCGGAATTGAACACGATCTGTGTATATATTTCATCATCGATGCACATGTCATTGCATGGGGAATCACTGAACTAAATGGTTTCCCATAGGCGACAGTGTTAACGTTTCGACCCAATTCACTGAATTGAAGCATACAGGCTATTCCAGTGGTGTTTACCCAGCTAGATTGACCCCAGTTGATCACGAGAATGCAAGAAAAATCATAGGTCATGTGTTTACATTTAAAAATAAATCCCCAAGTGTAAATCCATTCCCCCATTAATTCACCAGTTTAAATTATTTATATATGATGTAGAAATCAAATAAACACGATGTCATCCTTTAATAACGTGTCACATGTATTAACTGAAGGTCATTCTTCAGTTACCTTCACCTTTAGCATTCCACAGTGTACTCGCTCCCCGACTCTGGAACACATTTAGCTCCCTGATTCCATGGCTGAATACGTTACCTGGACATTCAAATGAAGAATCCCATATTTCTGCATTCGGCCGACCGCTGAAGTCTTCTGCTCGTTTCCCAAAGGCTTCCCGAATGACGTCATAGCCGTTCAGTACAACGATTGGCTTATTGAAAAACCAAAACGTGAAGACTTCGCCATAATGTTTCCGATATTCCTCAAAGAGGATGGTATAGTCCTTGATAAAAAATACTCAACATGTTTCCGAATAGTGGAAAAGGTAATGGTCCTGGGTGACAATGCTTCCGTCCATAAAACCAGAAATAGTAGTAGAATAATCCCACAGCAACTAGACCAATAATCCACAATCCAGTCCCAATTAACAACATCTCGAACTACTGTTTCGATATCAGTTGACAGAGATGTCCAAACAAATCAGGTAATTCCAAGAACAGTCGGTTATTTCGCCCAATTTGGGCGTTTATCCAATGGCTGTTTTTCATCTGACGTGTGTGTCGGATAAATGATGTGGAGGATTTATGTAAATGTTAGCCCAAACTACATTTCCAAGTAACGATGGTTTTGTTGTTTATTTTGAGGAATAATACCGCATCAGATGAATTCAGCCCAAATATGTTAACAGTTGTCGTGTAGAACATTTGCAGTAGGTTAGCGTTATTTAGTATTTGTGGATGTCATTTAACATGAAGAAAATAGACTACTGCGCTTGAACGAGCATGTGAATTTGTCGTTTTAATGTATAACTTGATAATCAATAACAGAGGCATTCTCTGTCAAATACAGTCGCTCTATTCGCGGTATTAATTGCGGAACTTTCTAAAGTAAACTATGCGTAAACGGGTACATACTGTAAATTATAGAAGGTGTCGGATCGGCCTAATCTCCCCAGGGCCAACTCGCCCCAGTCGACGTGTGTCAATTCGGTACACACTATAAGATGTATCCGAGGCCGAGCCCGACTCGGAATAAAAGGTGTAACCGGGGTGTTATATAGCGTTTGGTCCGTTGTTTCTCAATGAATATTATTGAAATTTGGTGTATATGTCCGGGCTGGGACATGGAATACAACGACGTTTGAATTGTTTTTAAATTTACAAATTTGTTGATTTTATTCATTTTTTTTCGTTCTGAAACACACTATAAAGGTGTATACAAGGTGTGAGCGGACTTGATGTCGCATTATCTTCTTTGTTTATAAATGGACAAGACTGGAATATAGTGCATATGTCCGGGTTATGGCATGGACAACATTAACGTTTGAATTGTTCTTAAATTCACAAATTTGTTGATTTTATTCAACTTTTCGTTCTTTCATTCTATAAAGTGTAAACGGTCGGCCCCATTTAAAAGGTTAAGCGGCTTATGTGCTTAGTGTTATAGGTAATCGGTTAACTAATTGGCGACTCTAAACTATTGTGTTTTGGGGTATTTGAGCTTTTTGTGATATAATAATTGAGGACGTGAATACATTTATTTTAAATGATAATAAACACATACAATATAATAACGAACACGAGACATACATAATTTATAAACTGTTAACAAAAGATATCAAATTCAATACATGACAAAGATGACTCAGTGAAGTTTATAAAGTGAACATAAAAACATTAAGGTAAGAATCTTTTTAAGGAATGCAACTTTATTTAATGATAATAAACACATACATTAAAATAACAAACATGAGGCATACATGATTTATAAACTGTTAACAAAAGATATCCAATTCAATACATGACAAAGATGACTCAGTGAAGTTTATAAAGTGAACATAAAAATATTAAGGTAAGAATCTTTTAAAGCATTACTAACCCGTTTAGCACAGTCCACTTCACTCATCCGATCATCACCGAACTTCATATTTATCTTGATATTGATCTATCAGATAAGAGCTATCAAATATTTTTTGAATTTCATAGGAAAAAATGGTCGCCAGCGGCCATATTGCATTTACGTTATATGTTATCGTGTCATGTCGATATCTAGTATTACTTAGAAATTTCACCTTTCCAGATTCATAATTGCTCCATTGACTGTAACAGATGAAATTATTCCCCTATTCGGATAGAGTGTCACTGAAACTTTATTTTGTCAGACTGTCTGTATAGTCACTGATTATATGTGGCAATAATCTGTAATAAGATGTAGCACTATTTTATTTTATATTTACATGTAGTGCTGTTTTTATACAACAATTCTAATTCCTCCCTAGATCATCATGTGATCGACCATACATCGCGCGCGAGGACCTGGTTGAATTAAGGGGGGTTTTATGGATCACTTCTGTCCTCAAGCTAGATTATACTTATGCCATTTAATGGCATGTATCTAACGTGGAGGGTTAGATATGCTTGAAACACCACCACTCTTAAATTCACACCAAGTTCTCAGCTGTCATGTTCGGATATTAGAACCCATAGCCATGATATATGGTTTATTGTGTGTATACTAGTAATACAGTTATTTTCAGTACCTTTATATACCAGTACTTTGTATAACAATGCATATAAATGAATCCATGTATACGTGTATATTGATTCAACAGATTCAGTGGTTTTGTCCATCAGTCTATCAAATTTGCGGGGAAAACATGCACTCTTAGAACAAATGTGTATAAATACTACACAATATGTGTTACATTTGATCTTAAACAAAATTGTGTAGAAATGCAACATGACATAAATGTGTCGGTGGAATTTTCTCAACATTGAATATGAGTGAATATGTGAGTATATTATATTTAATATATGAGATATTTTCTATTTGAGACATAAACCTCGTAACAGCTGCCATAATAAAAAATTGGCAGCTGCTTTAAAATTTTGTGCTACACAATTACGTGTTGTTCAGTTTTTACACAAACATAGTGTATAACAAAATTTTAAGCTGCCAATAAATTATTGTTTGTTCTGTGGTAGCCATTACGAGTTTTGTGTCTCCAATATAACACATTTCATCTAATAACTATGATACACTCACATATTCAATCATATTCAACGTTGATGATATTCCACTGACATATTTAATAATTATATGTCATGTGTCATTTCTACACAATTTTGTTTAAGATCAATTGTAACACATTTTGTGTAGTATTTATACACATTTGTTCTAAGAGTATGGCCACCAGCAGTACAGTGAGTACACCCTGCTAAATTTCAAATTTGAATCAATTGGCGCACCCTGTAGCCAGCTTTTATGGGAGAACTTTTTCTCATGTGGATATTTTGGGTCACCGCTAGATGTGAGCCATATTTTGTTCTCATACTTTCCTTGTGAAAACATCTCTGCCAGCCATGATCTTGAATTTTACTATTTTTATGGCTAAATAATTTGGTTGATCCTACAGACGACACCCCTTGTCCGATCGTCACCAGATTCCACAATGATCTTCTGGATAACCAGGGTGAGAGTAATCTAATTTTTCCGAATTTCGTTAAAAAACATGACCACAGGCAGCAATTTGGTATCTTACTCTTTTGCATGACTGAATTGTTTAGCAACTGTACAGACATATCCCTCATCTGATAGTCACCAAACTTCATATTGATATTCGGACTGACAACTAGATGGGAGCTGTCGAATGCTTTGAATTTTTTTGGAAAACATTGTCGCCAGCAGTCATCTTCTATTTTTGTTTTTATATACATGTATATCTCTTCATGCGGATAGCCAGTATTACGTAGGTACTTCAACTTTCCGCATTCCTGTCATCATTTGAAATATAAAAATTTACCTGATACATGCACCCTTCAAAATTTGTTTCGTCGTATCTATTTTAATGACCCGTATGGTAATATTGATATAGATATATTTGTCAAACATTTCTTTGTACAATATACAGGTATTTAGTTTGTAACTAAATCTAGAAATATATAATAGTAGCTGGTGGACCCGACTTCGTCCGGGATGTTCCCCTCTGATTTTCGGAGAATTGCGCGATTTAACATTGAATTGACATTTTAAAGGTGAAGGTCATGTCGGGGTCACGATTTGACCCGTCCAAAACACTCCCCGGACAAAAGTGTCCCACAAAAATACCCGTCTAAATCCGCCCGGCTTTACCCGATTTGACCTTGAATTGACAATTTTGAATGTCAAGATCAGGGTCATGATTTGACCCATCCGAAACACTCCTGGGACAAAAGTAACGGTAGGTATCAAATTTCGTTGAAATCCTTCCGTTTTACCAGATTTGATCTTTTTGAATGTCAAAGTCAGGTCGGGATCAAGATTTGTCCGTCCCGTCCAAAATACTCCCTGGAAATAATTTCCCCTAGGTATCAAATTTCGTCAAATCTGTCCGGCAGTTTTCCCGGCCATAGCTAACATACAAACAGACAGACAAATGTCCAAAATATATATTAGACTAGCTGATGTACTCGACTTCATTCGGGCTATTTAGGGATTTGTTTGTGATCGCATCCATCTGGACAGTACCCAGTATATACAGCGTCTGGCCAAACTATTGTTCAATTGGTCCAGAAACATGCCTATATCAGCACGTTCGAGGACATGGTCCCACGTGAAATTGGACGTGTACATATTACTCCCGGGATCGAAGTAGTCCTACACACAAATTTTTAGTCGGATCGGTCAAGGTCCAGAAACATGCCTATGAGCGAGGTCAAGTTGACACGTTAAATACCAAATGCGAGTCGGATCGGTCGAGCAGTGTTAGAGTCTATAACACATACACACATGCATTCATACATACACACATACATACAGACAGGTGTTCCAAAATGTATAACCGATAGCTACAACAATTCTATGGTAGATAGTTCACGGGCGACCTGATGCATGCATCTTAGTTTTCTTGTACAAGTATGCGGGTGGAAAGAACCGACGTTAATGCTATCGACTATGAATTTTGCTTTAGAGGCAGTATTGTAGTCAACAAGCTAATTACACGCTCGACTGATGGAATATTAATCTTAAAATGTGAAAATTCGTCGTAAACTTTGTTATTCTCGGGTAAACTAGTCATATGTAACAATCTGGGGCGGCGGTTAATTTGTTTCTGGCAACGAATTAATTTCCAGGACAAGCAAAGCTGATTTTGTGTACACGGTGTGTCTCGCGAATAGGACGAAAGCATCGTACACATGGTCGCATTAGCACACAGTATGCGGTCCTCTATGAGGGTCGCATTAGGCACCATATTATACAGTTTATAAGAGGGTATCATTAACACACTGTATACGGGCCTCTACAGGGGTCGCAGTACAGCACCGTATAAGTATCTACATTGTCGCATTAACACACTGTATACGGGCCTCTACGGGGGTCGCAGTACAGCACCGTATAAGTCTCTATGGCCATATAGATAGTAGGAGTAAACTAGTTTCTTGTTTCATGTTTCTTGAATCGTGTTCGCGGATGGTATAGGCTGCCACATTGCTGAGTACCTGAATTGAGGTACATGGTAGACTTACAAACTCAACACCACAATAAGGCGATGACATGGATATGACGTTATAACATATAAGTTTACGGGGGAAATTCAACTTGCTATTCCTGAATGCCTGTATTGAGTTGATGGCATGAATTCAAGCAAAATAAACCAACTTGGCTGCGAAATAGATAGAAAATGATACTTACATACCAAACTACTTATTAAAGCAAGACACGACTGATATGTTGATAGCCATCACGTAGCTTGTGCTAGCTTTGTGCAATTTGTCATTGTATAATAATGCCTGATTTGGGGTTTTCCACATGCATGTTACTGTAATAACCGCCAGTTTTATTGAATGAGACATTTATGCCGATGATAATGCAAATGAATTATATGTGACGCAAACCAGCGTGATTTAATTTTTTACTTTCTGTGGAAGCAATGGCCTCAACCAGGCTGATTCCTTGTTAGATTAGTTCACCATGTAATCTTTGCTATCCTTACACGAATTTGGGATTGGGTTCATAGTATTCAACATGACAATTCATGCAAATATATGTTACTTTTGGACATATTCTAGTGTATGTCATAATTGCAGATCAAGTATACACACTATAAACACCTTTCTTTTTGTGTTTGTTTGTGTTTTCAAATATTTACCGAAAATGTTAATTCCGTTATGGTTATGTTAATTCCGTTGACTATGTTTGAAGGCGCAATTCGAACAGACAGTTCTCGCAACATCATGGTTCAAGCAAATTTGATTTTATGTTCATTTGGACCCGTCTCAAGGAAGTGCCTTCCGGCGATTAAACAAAGACGCTATTAGCTATAGTGTTTAAATTTCAACGTGTATTAGCAGTACGGTACATTGTGAGTTCTAGAACCAGCTCTGCATCTAACAGCACAGTTCTGCAGGAAGTGGGTGGCCTTCTCTCGATAGATGGCGACAGATACATCTATTCAATAAATAGTAAACGAACAAGCCCCATCATATCTATCATCTACTCGTTCCTGGAGCAAATGAGGCATCGGGCTACAACTTGAGTCGACCCGGCAAATTGTATTCAACATTTCTGTAATACAGAACATTAAATTTTATTTTTCGGGCGGTAACCACTAAGTGGAATAAACTTCCCAAACTAATCACTCACGATGGCCAATATTCGATATTTAAAACTAATTTTCAACTATTGGACCCTTCAGTGCCAATCCTTTGCAATTCTACCCAGGACAATGAAACAGCAACATTGTACACTGTCACATCCGAAATAGATGTAAACTAACCTGAGTTACCACTTTTCCGCACAAATGCCGCTAAAACTACTTTCTTTTGGCCCGTTTTAAGAAAACACGACTAGACTATAATGCGCTTTCGTAACAAACGAGACATATTTTGCCCGAGGAACCGAATCTTAATGGAATTGTACATTAAATACGGCCATTTTTGGGACCATCTCCTTTCATACTCAACATAATATATACAACAATTGAATGAGTTTGAGCCACGGGTGAGTGCAAAATACACTTTACCCCATGAACGATACAAACAACATGGTAATTATAATGACATTTTATGTATGTCTCCAGTCATAAATTCATTTTCATTATAATTATCATGTTTTTTTGCATCGTTCATAGAGCAGATGAGTGTATTTTGCACTAACAAGCGAGACATATATTGCCTGAGGAACCGAATCTTAAGTTTAATCACATTAAAATTGAAATGATCAGTGTGTTGGATAATGCGATATGCATGCACCGTTTATTTTTATGTCATAGTTATGCACTTGTTTATGGACGGTTCGTGGTGTTACATTATGTAGTAAACACATAATGGGAAATATAGTCGTGTATTACGCATGAAATACAATTAGGGGACAAACATGCTGTCTGGTGTGCTTTTGGGACGTTTATCGGTGGGTTTTACGATGAAAAAATGCAGTTTTACTGGCGACTCGAGGAGGGTATTTTTTCATCGGAACGCCCACAGATAAATGTCACAAAATCACACTAGATAGCATGTTTATCACCGATTCTAATTAACACCGACCGAAAAAATCGTGCTATAGACCCGAGAAACTGCCAACAATTTGTTGATCTGGAAATGGTTGATAGTTTACAAACAATCCAAACCACTTCCTCTAAGAAATTGTGCTCCGTTCCTCGAAGATATAATTCCATATTTCGAATAGAGATAAGCCGAGCGATTCAAAGGAATCCGTGAAATCCATCGACTCAATTGCATATCACGCCAATTTGACATCGAATATGTATAACTTATATTGATAAAAGTAAATGCCAAGTTGTGCCAAGATATTGCACTACTGAAAGACAAGTGGCATTCCATTGGCGGCAATTGTTGGTAACCAGTCGAACTTC
This sequence comes from Siphonodentalium dalli, assembly GCA_032622095.1. Taxonomy (NCBI): domain Eukaryota; kingdom Metazoa; phylum Mollusca; class Scaphopoda; order Gadilida; family Siphonodentaliidae; genus Siphonodentalium; species Siphonodentalium dalli. The sequence goes on from CP136065.1 coordinate 206,710,166, forward strand.
ATAGTGCAGCGAACGACGGTTCGCTCTTTGCAACGTCATGTTCGCTGCCAGTTACGTCATAATTCCGACATCCTTTGAGAGACCTGTTTCAATAAATATATTTTTGTCTGAATAACTTGAATTCTCAACATTAATAAAAAACAAGCCGATGTGCCATTCAATCAGAGTCTACTTCGAATTTTCCAATTTTTAAATCGTTGTCCCTGTAGGAACGAAGGCAGTTCCGATCGGAGGCGCGTAATGATTAAGATAATTTCAGTGGTAAGAAGGCCTCCAGATAGCGTAAAATCATATTATTTTACGCCATCGTGATTTTACGACGGCTACGCCTGTTCTCATTGGGAAACTGAGCAATCAGCTTCACCGAAATTTGATTCACCTGCTTTGAGGCCGAATAAGTGAATTGGAATGTTCATATCAAGGCCGTGTCTATTACATGGTGCGCATTAACACGTGGCTAACCGAGCCGGAAACATTTAAAAGCGTATATTAGTACGGTGTATTTTGGAGCGCAAACCGCCATGTGGCATTAAAGTAAGCTGTGCAGAAACATGTTGATCACCAGAGATGGTAGATACAAGCACGATCGTGGAATCATAAGGGTGGTGGACGAAGGGAAAGTTAGGTACATGTTAGGTAGACGAGAGCATCCGACCGAGTTAAGCAACATTAAGAAAATGTCCATGTCGATGCGCGGGTACAAAATTGTTGTCGGAAATGTGCCTGACAACTTCCTTTTGTAGCAATAATTTAGTTAGAAATAAATATTTGTTAAACTCCCGGTATGTATTGACAGGCACCGACTGGAAGTGGTATTGTCGAAACGTCATGTAGGTATAATGTAGGTATAATATGCTTGCAGTCTTCTTATATCGCATGCAAATAGCCCCGCCGTGGGGGGTTAGTACAACCAGTGAAGCAAACATCATATCGCATGCAAATGGCCCTGCCGTGGGGTTTAGAACAGCCAGTGAAGCAAACATCCTGGGGAAATAATCGCAATTACTAAAAAGATTCCAATATATTAGAATAAGAGGAATATAATTAAGCTCCAGATTGGTGATATGAGCGATCTGAAACCGTGATGGTGACCACCAGAATGTTATTTTATTGTGGCGATGGTGCTAATGGTGACGACTGAGAGAGTCAATAGACGTTACCTGGACATTGAAATGCAGCATCCCATTTGCCAGATTTCGGTAGCTCACTGAATTTGGCCGCTCGTTTCACAAACGCGTATGAATGTATGAATGAACAAAACTGATACAAACTGTGTTGCCCCTCTATACAGCTATTGAGAAACGCAAACATGCCTCATCCCATTGCCCCATACAACACTTTTGTTGTTATTTAAATGTATGAAATAAATCATTTTAGTCAAGACCAATTTATATTTTGTTAGTACATGTGGTAATAATCGATACTATTAGGGGGATTATCATTTTAAAGTAACTATCTTGCTCATATTCCCTTTTTCAAAATTGTCCCGTACAACACAGAAACATTTTTTGTCTCTGAATTAGTAAATTCTTATGTGGGTTGGCTAATGATGCATGTGTTAGTTATATGACATGAGAAATATAACCCAGTTGGTTAAGTTTAGTGTTAAAATAACAGAATTTACAGATGTGCCTTGGCAATCAAGTGGTTAACTGACATGTTGATGCAGTGCAACAATGTAGCAATTATGACCTTCCCTGAATGAATATTCCACAATGTATCAATATGAGTGCATCAGACCTCTTGGAGCAGTGTTTTTATTCAATAACAGTTATATTGTTGTTAGAGTGAGCTCAGGGGTTTAAGTTCACGCAACATATTCCAGTGGATGATCCTAAACCAAAAAGAAAGAGGTTGAGCAAGGCAGAAAAGTGTAGGCGACATAGAGAAAAGACAAATATGGAAGATCCCGAATTCTTGCAGAAAGAGAGAATAATAATGGAGCTGCTCAGAGAAAAACAGAAATATATATAGAAAAACTGAAGAGGTAAATCCTGTCTCTAAGCCAGTGATCGAAAGCAAGTCCGTATTCGAACCGGAAGACTTATGAGAAAGCTGTTTCACGGTCATCACCATCAAAACAGAAATCTGATGCGGATTGGCTTCGAGAGTGGGTATTCGTTATCAGATGGAGATGGAAAGAGATCTTGTTAACAGTGATTCTGTGTGCAATTATTGTTATCGAGTTCTAAGATCAGATATTTCACACGTAGCACCTGGACTCAAGGATGAAATGACTTTCTGGATTGATGCGAAGAAAATGAAGGAAAGGAAATACAATCTAACTATGTTCATCAGGATCGTTCATGCAATTTTCAATACAATAAATCCAGATTTCACAATTAGTTACTCAAAGTTTGCCTCACGCGTCAAATGAATGTTCTTCTATTACACAATAATCCAGCAGATATCAGTGCCGCTGTAGAACACATGAAAACCTTTTCTTGATGTTAAAATGACTATGTATTACATATTTCTCACAATCCTTCTGGCCGAAAGTCTTATGTGACACTGCACCAAATTCTAAATGTTAGAAATCAGAATGTGATCAGTGTGTATGTGGTAAGAAATTCTTTATTATTATTTTCTTCTTTATCTTCTTTATTATTGATTCCAAGAAGAGTGTGGTATGGCAGGAATGAGAAGAAGTTGAAAAAGAATCTGATGATAGAAAGAATCGCACTGTTTTACAACTTGTGATTCACGAGGAATGTGCTGAATTTCTCTGTGAGCGTATTCAGAACGACATGGAGTTTGTGGTGCTACACATAAACACTAAACGTATACAAGCACGGGATTTTGAGGATGACAAAAAGAACCCCGATATCCGTATCTTACTTATCGCTATGAATTACTGATGAGTATTAGACGGAAGTGCAAAGTGCGCTCTGGGGTCGTGGGAGTGTAATGTTGTACAGAGCTGCAGTGTTTGAGAATAGCAATGTTGGGACGTACTTGATCTGTTCGGATTCAAAGGAGAAGAGCAAGGTCACAGTATTCCCATGTGTTGATAAATTATATGACAACTAGCAGGTTAGCCCGCCACTGGCGGCAATCGTCAGAAACATGACAATTTTTAATTAATTTTTTTAATTTAATTTAATTGTTTTTCAATGAGTTAATTGTGCCTTTTTAATTTACTGGCTTTTTTAATTAATTTTTTGTATTAATTTTTTAATTTAATTTCTTGTTTTTCAATGAGTTAATTGTGCCTTTTTAATTTTTTAATTTAAATTTTTGTTTTTCAATTTGACCCGATTTGACCTTGAATTGATCATTTTCAAGGTCAAGGTCAGGTCGGGGTCAAAATTTAACCCGTCCATGACACTTCCCGTAGGTAGCAAGTTTGAGCTCAATCGGTTCGAGTCTATAAAGGACACACACATATATATCATTTGTGGGTACCCATTTCAAGGTGAAAATCACCTCGGGCGGAAAAAGTGACCCGATGAAAATCTCCCCCGTTCCTAGGAAGTCCTAAGTACGTAAGAATCATACAATACGATCATGTCTGGATACATGCTTACACGCACACGACCGAACCCAGACGTAAGAATCACATTGCACGCATACGCTCTTTATCAACGACACTGCGGATAATACGAACGCTCTTTAACTATCAACTAGATTAACCCCACAGTGCCAATTTTTGTGACTGGCAGTGGAGATTGGGTGCTGGGAGCTTCTCCAAAACACCGCGACGACGCGTCCCGTGGGTTTTTACCCTTAGATGGGAAGTTTGGTCTCGATCGGTATATATTTATATACGTAGTTCTCAATATATATAGTAGACTAGCAGGTTAGCCCGCCACTGGCGGCGTTGGTCCGAAACATGACATTTTTTGGCTTTTCAATGAGTTAATTGTGCCTTTTTAATCAAGATAAATTATGGTACCCGTCCCTAAAATATTTAAGGTACATCGGGCGGAAAGAACTGACCCGATGAAAAATTGTTTAATCAAGAGGAATTATGATACCCGTCCCTAAAAGAGGTATGCCAACGATGTCGTTGTTGGCATTCACGGCTTGGGGCCACCCGAAAATTCTCACATTGCCGTAAAGAGAAAATAGCATTGTGTGTTTTCTCGCCAACAAAGTCGTTGTTGGCATTCACGGCTTGGCGAGTCCAACACTGTCGTTGTTGTTGGCATTCACGGCTTGAGGCAGTGGAAGTCCCGTCAGATTCTGGGACGTATCACAGTGCCTCGTATTTACTAAATTTTAGCAGCCATATAAGGTGCGTTCTCGCCAACGTCGTTGTTGTTGGCATTCACGGCTTGGCGAGTCCAACAATGTCGTTGTTGTTGTTATTCACGGCTTGAGGCAGTGGAAGTCCCGTCAGATTCTGGGACGTATCACAGTGCCTCGTATTTACTAAATTTTAGCAGCCATATAAGTTGCGTTCTCGCCAACGTCGTTGTTGTTGGCATTCACGGCTTGGCGAGTGCAACAATGTCGTTGTTGTTGGTATTCACGGCTTGAGGCAGTGGAAGTCCCGTCAGATTCTGGGACGTATCACAGTGCCTCTTATTTACAAAATTTTAGCAGCCATATAAGCTGCGTTCTCGCCAACGTCGTCGTTGTTGGCATTCACGGCTTGGCGAGTCCAACAATGTCGTTGTTGTTGGTATTCACGGCTTGATGCAGTGGAAGTCCCGTCAGATTCTGGGACGTATCACAGTGCCTCGTATTCACTAAATTTTAGCAGCCATATAAGCTGCGTTCTCGCCAACGTCGTTGTTGGCATTCACGGCTTGGCGAGTGCAACAATGTCGTTGTTGTTGGTATTCACGGCTTGAGGCAGTGGAAGTCCCGTCAGATTCTGGGACGTATCACAGTGCCTCGTATTTACTAAATTTTAGCAGCCATATAAGGTGCGTGAGTTAGCACGAATTGAGGGGTGTAAGTTTAGAGCTTGTTTATATGAATGTATCGAAAATAGACTAAGATTTTGAGCCGTAACAAGAAATGTATATATGAGAAAATGTAAATTCTATATTTTGGAAGGTATTAGCAAGTTTTGGCTCAACGGGTTTAGCAGTTTGAAGTGAATATGGATATAAAAATATACATATACAGATATAAAAAAAATGTAGAGTTACGCCTCTTGGATCGCGAGCGAATATCAACCCGATTAACTTCCGCCGTGTTTGCGGTGATTTTGATAATTGGGAGTGGAGAATGAGTGCTCAGAGCTTGTCCAAAATGCGTTGTGGACGATCCCCGATGGTTTTTACCCTTAAAAAAGAAATTTGAGCTCGATCCGCGCAGCTGTTTTCGATTCTATGAAGTACCCACACACATATATACACACATATATATATATACGGAAGTCTCAAAATATATATCTAGATATCATTAAGGTAGGGTCAGAAGGTTTTGTTGAGGAAACTATTTGGACCAATGGTCCATCACCAGAATACAAGAATAGGTACATGGTAAAACTCTTGGCCCTTTTATCGAAATAGCATGGTAAACATTTCAATTGGAAATATTTTGCTACTAGCCATGGCAAGGAAGCTGTTGATGGGGTGGGCGGCAGTGCCAAGAGTATAGTACGGACATCCGTTTTTAGTAAGAAAGATGATGCTTTGGTGGTTCAGAATTCTAAGGGCTTCTTCCGTGCGGTATCGACGTTGATGCCAAAGACTAAAGTCAGAAAGAAATTGCAACTAAGATAGATGAAGTAAATCCTTGGGAAAATTCATGTAGCATCAGTGGTATCAAAAGCATGCAGGTTATTAACTTTGATGCTGAAACTAAGAAATTGAAGTTATGGAAGAACGCCTTAGATTCTGAACCATCAATTGAGCTTGATTACCTTGTTTTATGGATTGCACCTCAGGCAACATCACCTGTGATAATAAAGCTTCAACAGCCTAAAATATCTTCGGTCTGTCTCAATAGAACCATACATATATGGATATCATTGGAACCGGCTCCTTGACCACATTGTGATAGTTACAGTTATGCCCTGTGCCAATGCATTCTCTTATATGTGCGAGTCGACCATAGGTCGCCTCGCATATATAAGAGAATGCATTGGCCTAAAAAAAAACTTTTTTTAACACTTTTTACCATTTTTTCTTACATTCTTTAACAATTTTATAATTTTTAATGTGTTAAGCCAATGTATTCTCTTATATATGCGAGGCGACCTATGGTCGACTCGCATATATAAGAGAATGCATTGGCACAGGGCCGTTAACAGTCCAGTGCAGTATTAGAGTTTGGGTTGTAGTTAGATATGATGGCTCACCTTACTTACGGGAAGTTTCCTGCATCAAGGATAAAGCGTTTGGAGTTTCAGTAATGCATTCGAGTGGTGGATACTATAAATGGCCTGAGATGGTGGACACAATTTTGTACAGCTATAGTTACCTTGTCAAAAGAGTGGGACCCCCCACACGTGTTAGTTATAGAGGCCAGTTTAAATTCAGTGATGATATTTAAAGCATTGACAGACTACACACATTAATTAAAACAATTATTTCAATTAAGATTTGTTGAAAGTTATTTGTCCCATACGTTTACGTAAATGTCATTCCCCTCAACCATGAAACCGGAACTATGAAATAAGAGCATCACCATATATGTAAAACATGGGACATGTGTAGCGTATGGAACATGTGTAGCGTATGGGACATGTGTATTGTAAATATGGAACAGCAGGAACACCAATTCTAAAAAAGCAAATAGCTATAACACCATCAGTCATATAATAAAGCTTGCAGTCAATCGGTCGGAAACAAAACAGACATTATATCCGGTCGCAACATTGCTAATTGTGTCCTAATTGAAAGTGTATATTGTATTCGCGGCTTATGTCCCATCGACTTATTGTATCTCTTGATTGAATGGGTTTCGAATTTCTACTCCATTATAATCCAGCGTAGGCAACCAAGGGACGTCATGCCGTAAATTCGTTTTCTATTCAAGAACGGTAGTACCGTAAAAATTACGGCAGAAACTGTTCTGAAGGTTGCCAGCCGCTTTTGGCGTATAAGTTTACGGTACATTTCTGACAGAGTACATGTATGGCTGAGATATTATCTTGGACGGACGAAACTATCAAACTTTCCAGATGAACAAAGATGAATAACTAGTACGGAAGGTCACAGCAACATCATTTGACACTTCTGTCAAGGCCCCCGTGATGGTCAACATTGTTATCAAATTGCATCGTGATCCATGATTTATATATGGCTGATATGCATGTATCTGACCAGACACACAGATGGATGGACAGACGCATGTAATCCAGATTACGAAGCATTGACAGCGTTAAGGGGTATAATTATAGTGTTAATGTCAATTGAGCAAATATGCACCTAATACGCACACGTTTGACTACCAAAAGATAGCCAATCGGGGTTCACGATTAGATGGCTATTCGCATATGATCGCGATCACGGGAGGCACGCGTGGTTTCGATTGAATATCATATTTAATCTGAAGGGTAATAACTCTATAAAGAATGCACTTTGACGAAATAACGGCGATTTGTATGAGAAATTGCAACACCACAATAGATCAACTCTGGTGAAATATAAGTCAAATTCTTCTATTGGGTGGGCGGGGTTGTGGGAGGTTTGGGTTTACGCTCTATAAAAGACTTCTTCAAATATGTCCGTTATTTCGGCAAAACACTTCTTCAAATATCTCCGTTATTTCGTTTATAAAAATAATTTCCTATTTCTATATTTCGCTCTATTCCGCGATTTCGCTGTATTTTCCCCATTTCGCTTTTTCGCCCTATTTCGTTATTTCCCTGTATTTTCCTATTTCGCTTTTTCGTTGTATTTCATATTTCGATAATTCGCTATATTTGACATATTATGGGATATGGGATTTTATGATATCCAACATTCTGATATTCAATCGAAAATCACGTGCCACCTGTGCTCGCGATTAGATGCCACTAGCCATCTAATCGTGAACCCCGATTACATATAGTTTGCTATATAATCCGAGGTGCTGAATCGTGTCTACCGCTTTGTTGTTTCCTTATTCTATACATTATGTACAAAATGTCAGTTCTATGTAATGGTTGGTAGCGAACCCCGCTGTAAACCCCTGTGATTCGGACGGATGTGCGTTGAATATATGATAGTCGGATAACACAAGAACGGCTATTTACGGTAATATTATTTTTATTATTCCAAATATATAGACTATATAGTATATATAAGATAAGTGTATACGAATACAACGGAATAAAGTGAGTAATGTATTTATACCCGTATCTGCGAATACACTTCTGATGTCAGTTGTAGGATTCGGCGTTCTTTATCCTCGAACCGGTGAGGCACAACCTTTAAAACACTGTTTCAAACCGAATGGCTGTTTGGACACCTTAATATATATTTTAGTTTTGCTTGTGTTGTATTCCGCCCCGATTCCAAAATATTTTTCTCCGGACTTTATATGCCAAGGAAAGACTCATTCCAGTCATTAAAATTTCGAAAGGTCAAGTCCAGATGTTTCTATTGATCAAATCAATGAAGAGCTTTCAACGTCAGTCTATTCCTGATATTGTATGAATAGAGAGCGTACATTTTCGTATTACAAAATAAAAAACAGCTGCTAAATTGCTGTTTTAACGACATACGATGTTTAGATACACGATCAATAATGTTCGACTCCACTCACGTTAACTGGAGTGGGTTATAACGAACATAACCTTTGGTTCGTACATATACATACATGTATGCTAATCTGAATTTGTGACCTCACCAATTGCTTGGTTACTGGTAGAACGAAAAAGAACATCGCTTAGTTGTGGCAAAAAAAAAAAGCCCGTTACAATTTCAACAAAGGTCCGTAACTCTGGTGAAAATTTGCGGACGGAACCGAAATTCAAACTTGACCTGTATTTTGGGCTAGTAATCCCACATACCAAATTTTATTCCATTAAGTACTGACATACTCAAGTTATCATCCGGAAATGAAAATAAAAAGTGAATGGACGATTATAGACGACCAATACCATATATAATACGTCCCGTTTTTGTTTTTTCAAAACGGGCGTATACAAATCGGTGAGGGGCGTTGAAATGTCGCATAGTAGAACGTTTCCGGTACAGTTATCGACGTGAAACATTTCTCGACAACCAGCAACAACCATCATCACCACAACATGCGACATAGTCACAGCGCAATATTCATGCAGTTACATGATGTACCTCAAAGCTTTATTTCCCAATAAATGAATAGGACTTGGGCTAAAAGAAAGTGTCTGTTAGAGACTACCGTGCCGAACGACATAAAATATATTAAACATGGGATTAATTGTTAGGCAATATCATAAGACTACATCTCATATATATTTTGAAGACCTCTGTGTGTCTGTGTGTCTGTCTGTCTGTCTGTCTGTCTGTCTGTATGTATGTCTGTCATTTATACAAATCTACGATTCTCGACCGATCGGGACCAAACTTGGTACGTGTGTTTAGTTTGACCAGGCGGTGAACGTTGTCGTATTGGCGAGCCCGTGCGGCGCCCGCTTCGCGCATGCGCAGACGAGATCTCGGAAACGGGTGAAGCTATCGACTTGAAATTTGGTATGCGAATGTATCTTGCTCCGGATACGAATTTTATCGGGTCGCCGAGCCCGTGCGACGCCAGCTTCGCGCATGCGCAGACGAGATCTCGGAAACGGGTGGAGCTATCGACTTGAAATTGAGCACGTGCGACGCCAGCTTCGCACATGCGCAGACCAGATCTCGGAAACGGGTGGAGCTATCGACTTGAAATTTGGTTTTTGAATAGCCCGGACAACGTCGGGCTCATCGGCTAGTCTCATATATATTTTGAAGACCTCTGTCTGTCTGTCTGTCTGTCTGTATGTATGTCTGTCATTTATACAAATCTACGATTCTCGACCGATCGGGACGAAACTTGGTACGTGTGTGTAGTTTGACAAGGCGGTGGACGTTGTCGTATTGGCGAGCCCGTGTGACGCCCGCTTCACGCATGCGCAGACGAGATCTCGGAAACGGGTAGAGGTATCGACTTGAAATTTGCTATGTGAATGTATCTTGCCCCGGATACGAATTTTATCGGATCGCCGAGCCCGTGCGACGCCAGCTTCGCGCATGCGCAGACGAGATCTCGGAAACGGGTGGAGCTATCGACTTGAAATTTGGTATGTGAATGTATCTTGCCCCGGATACGAATTTTATCGGGTCGCCAAGCCCGTGCGACGCCAGCCTCGAGCGTGCGCAGACCAGATCTCGGAAACGGGTAGAGCTATGGACTTGAAATTTGGTTTTTGAATAGCCCGGACAACGTCGGGCTCATCGGCTAGTATTATATATAATGGAATATTATTTAAAGGGGATCATGGGATGAATGTAATTATGAACAGATTTTGATATGATGTTTTAAAAAGCAAGCCACAGCACCCATATGAGGGTGGTTTAACTGATTCGTTAATTGCGGTAGAGCATGGTCATATTAGCCGCGTTCTCGAGTCCACACCCGATAACCGGATCGTGTGATTGCGGAGGACCCGGTTATATGGAATGAGCCAAAATATGCGTGTTTTGACACTCGTCTTAATAAACCAAACAATAATGGAAAAGAGATACAACAGCCATGCATACACCAATTTGTTTAAATCGGTACACTGGTCGTCTATTATATTATTTCCATCATCAGGGTACCAGTGGTGCCCATCAAATGAAATTATTTTGGAAAAACCGAAATCGACAAATTTCATTATCATTGTGTTCTGTTGAGACAAGTGTTAGAAAAAAAATTCAAATATAGAAAAAGAATACTCCTATATTGGCTATAATTCACTCTTTATGTAACATAAACTGAGACTTGCAGATGCCATTATATGCGTCAGTCATGCTCTAGTTTAAGGTTATCAGTGTATCCTGAACAGGTAATAACACGAAATGTGTGAAAGTTGGCAATTTCGATGTTTCAAAAATAATTTCATTTGAATATGATGGGCTCTTGCCCTTAAGCTGGAAATGTTATAATTATTATTTCCCATTATGTTTATGGTTTACCAAGACGAGTGTGAAAATTACACTCACAGTTTGATTCATCCCATACATGTATAACCCAATCCTCTGCTATGTGTACAACCGTCTCCGGTTAACCCTTTACCCAACAAACCGGCCAAAAACGGCCAAATAAAGCTGCAACAGCCTAAATTATCTTGGGTCTGTCTCAATAAAACCATACAAATATGGATATCATTGGAACCGGCTCATTGACCACATTGTGATGGTTACAGTTATGCCCTGTGCCAATGCATTCTCTTATATATGCGAGTCGACCATAGGTCGCCTCGCATATATAAGAGAATGCATTGGCCTAAAAAAAATCTTTTTTTAACACTTTTTACCATTTTTTCTTACATTCTTTAACAATTTTATAATTTTTAATGTGTTAAGCCAATGCATTCTCTTATATATGCGAGGCGACCTATGGTCGACTCACATATATAAGAGAATGCATTGGCACAGGGCCGTTCTGTTGGGTAAAGGGTTAACGGGGTGGACTCGAGGACAGATGTAGAACTTATAATAAAATGAGAATATGATACGGGGAAACTTCGAATAACGCATGTAGCGGTTGTGAGTTTGAAGTGTAATACACAGGTCATCTCACATATGTTAAAATCTGGCAAATTATGGCACTCGTCCGATCGCGAAATTATAACTCGCGAGTCCTCCTGTATAATATATCGGTACACAATCGCACACGGACCATAAACTGGCGACCAGTAACACAGGGATGCAGTTCTATGCAATGTTTGTATTTATTAACTTCACGTCACAGTTTCGATTTCGTTTTCGCTATATAGTTATCTTGTTCTCTATGAAGCCTTCACACGGCGAGATACGATTTCCTTCGAATATAACGTGCTTTGACCTTCCTCATAGTTGTCTATCTTGGTCTCTTTGACGCCCTGACCAGATAGGGCTTCGGTCGTACCACGAATCCAATAACCTTGTCCAGCGGCGGCGCGGACGCAGTGGATACCACAGAGAAACTGTACCGCTGAAGCAAAGCTGTTGTGAACAAGAAGATCTCCATCCGGGCTAAAGCTTCCCCTGGACATGCCCTCGCACCTGCAAAATATTTTGAATAATAATAATAATGTATATCATTTGTAATAACAAACACATAAGAGAGATACAGTACATTAATGTACATTTTGTCGTGGACAATGCTCACACTGGGCGATCGGCACCCGATGAAACCCCGTGTCTACAAGAATCGGAAGCAATACAATGCAAAGGAAGGGTACCGACATAAAAGAATAAAAGACTGTTGATGCTAGACGTCCAGATGAGTCACAATGGGAAATGTATGGCTATGTGTTCTTAATTAGAGATTTTGACAGTGTTTGGCTAACCTGAATACTTTGAAAGCAATTGTATGTATGAAACATTCATGAACTTATATATTTAAAATGTTTTAATCATGGCTGCTCTGGTGTTTTCAAAACGACAGGACAATTCATCATCATTATGGTCAGTTTGCAACAAAAGTGTCATTTAAAAAATTTGTTGTAACATGTTTTTTAATGTTTTATGCGCATAATGGATTTATCTCCTTTCGTTGAGATTAGATAATGTCCGCGAAAATGACAACTTTAAAAAACAATAACAGCGAATTTTCCCCCATCAATATCATAGCAATTTTGTAGGACATAACAGCATCATAGCAAGTTAGCAGCGATATCGGGGATGGATATCATTTTGTTTTCAAATGTAACACATTGGACTCAACCCGCAGAATCCACCTTAATTCATATTAACCACTCATACCCAAACCTGTACAAAAAGTATTGCATATTAAAACACTTGTAGCAAAACAGAATTAGTTTACTTTGCTAAATTCCTGGGATAAATACTGACAAGGGCCTCTTGGAGTAGCTAGAAATCGCCGACTCTGACTTAAGTCGATATACATTTGTATGCACTCTTGCGGCATTACATGCATTGTTGCATATTTAATACTCTTTTGTTTACGCCATTTATGTGTATGTATTTAATTTTATTTAAAAAAACCTCTAGTTCTAAGATATGGATGGAGTGAATAAACTATTGATAGATTGTTATTTACCAATCGAGAAAGGCATCATTTCTGTTCGGGCCTCAAGTTTTCCGCTTCTAATGAAACGCTCGGGGTCGAATTCCTCCGAGTGATCCCATAAAGTCTGTTTCTTCAGATCAGCTTCCAGTATGCCCAGGAGAATACTGCCTTTCTTAATGGTGCGTCCTCGGAATTCGCAATCCCGGCATGCAACGTGAGGCGCCGATACAGGGACAATGGTTGTGTACCGATGGACTTCCTCCAGAAACGATTGTGTCAAGGTCATGTTTGTTTTGTCCTTGACCGATGGGAGTCGGTCTCCAGATACAACATTGGTCACTTCTGATGCCATCCGTTCCTGTATATCCAGATTTCTATCAAGATGCAGGACGACCCAACTCATAAACGCTGATGAGGTGTCGATTCCACCAAGAAACAATTCTGCGACCAAGCGAGTAAGAAACCTTTCTGGAAACACAAACAGGTAGATTTAATTTCAGCACGATATGCCGCGCAAGCGCTGCGCGAGTTAACATGTAAAGCTCCATGTTGAGAAGCGACTTGGACCAAATAAACTGTGCCCGAACTAACACACAACGAAATATGAGTAATGAATGAATTAATTAATGGCCTATGATTAAAGTTTTGAATCAGATTATGTCGACAAAGACGTAGCCGCTATATGTGCTATGTCGTGACTGGATACCTGTGGTGGTCTGGCGGACCCGCTCCACATTGTAGATATCTGCCCCATGTGGACCGGTGTGTCTTGGCACTCTCCCCGGCGATGTGGTATGACAGTCGGGACCATAGGCTAAACCAGGAATGTACAATCTTATAACTAATGTGTAGAAACGATTACACATCAAATGTAAAAAGTAAATGGTAAAAAGATGGCCGATTTCTGTTAGACGTGTCTTCACAACGCTCCCGAGACGTTCACCAAATAATGAATTTATGAGTTAAATACGACGCATAGGAACACTTATATTTGTGTGTGAGACCTGGTGGAATAGATTTATCTTTTCATGGTACAAGTTACCTTTTGCTTTATTATTTGAGACAGTTTGTTTGATCCCGGTGTGGTAACAAAAGAAAACTACAAAATGGCGGCAAGTGGTGACACTGTGTCCGAAGTAATAAATGAAGTGGCAAGCCAGGACACTGTAGCTGATACTATTAATGAAGTTGTTAGCCGGGATAATACCAAACCTTCTTTCAAACCATTCCAAGGGACCAAAGCTGTTAAAGAAGGTTTGTTCGACTTCAAATCGTTATACGGTGACTCGAAAAAACGCAAGATCCCAACCCCACCAGGTCGCAAAGTGCAACAAAAACATCAACATTTTGTGACAATCGACTCACTAGACCAAACACTAATTTCATTCAAGAACACCATATCGGATGAGTTAAAAGAAACATTGGACTCATTAAAATCAATGGTAACATCATTCAATGATATGAAAATTACATTCAAAAATGACTGTGATGAAGTTCTGAGTAATGTGAACAAAACTCTCACTGAAGTTAAAACTAAGTGTGAAGACAATCATGGTGATATCAAAAAAATAATAAATAGACTAGACAGAATGGAAACAGAAAATAATGGGCTAAAACAGAGAAATATACAGTTAGAACAAAAGCTAAACAGCTTGGAAAACACATCAGAAAGGAACTTTGACAAAGGGGAACAGTGCAGTAGAAAGGGATGCCTTAGATTCCCCAATCTTCCAGTCTCAGACAGTGAAACAAATGTTTTCAACATTAACACTACTTCCATAATCACCAAGACCTGCAAAACATATCTTGGAATTGACTTAAAGCAGTCTGATGTATATACATCTCACCCATTGGGTGGCATAAGGGAACAACAGGAAACAAAGCCAGATGGCACAAGAAGTGTAAAGAAAACTGTACAGGCTATCATCAGGTTTAATTTATGGGAACAAAGGAAAGAAATCTACAACAAAAAGAAGGCACTAAAAGGGAAAACTGACATTATTATAACAGAGGACCTCACAAAATATAACTATAGCTTAGTCTCTGAATTAAGAAGCTTAAAAAAAGACAGGAAGATCGACTTATTTTGGACCTACAATTGTAAGGTATATGCGAAGAAAACTGAAAACTCACAAAAGGTAAACATCAAGTCATTTGATGACATCTCAGGTCTGGTTTAGACTATTAGCAGCTAGCCCTCCAAATGGGCAAATGTATATATATAAACTGTATTTGAGATATACCATTTTCAGAGATAATTCTGACTGTATATATATATTCTCTATATGTGTATGTGTGTACATGCTTGTATACATGTATATGTAAACTCTCCAAATCTCGAATATTGACTCATTAATCTCATACTTTTCACAAATGTGAAATTATTTATGTAAATGTCAAGGACAACATACTGTCCAAAGTATATGTATTAATTTCTAAAAACAAAATGTGAAATTATTATGTAAATGTAAAGGACAACATACTGCCCAAAGTATATGTATTAATTTCTAAAAACAAAACCTTTATTTCATAACAATCATAAGCTTAACAAAAAAAAAATCAAACATGTAAAAGAGAATTAACTTATTCTCCAAAATGTCTGCATAAATTTTGAAATAACTACAAGTTAAATTATTTTCAATTTTTCCTTCCATCTACTGCTCCAATTTTGCACCTCCCTAACTCCTGAACATTGATACATTAATATCATGCATTCTAAAGGTGTGCAACTGATGTATAAATATATAATACAACATATCTCCAATGTATAAGTATATGTATTAACTTTTCAAAACAAAACATTCACTTCTTATACTATAACCAACCATATGTCTTTGAAAGGTGAAAAAAGAAAAGAAATGTAAATGTGAATTAACTTTTCAAAACAAAACATTCACTTCTTATACTGTGACCAACCATATGTCTTTGAAAAGTGAATTAAAAGAAAAGAAATGTAAATGTGAATTAACTTATCAAAACTATCTGCCTAAACATTAAAATGACATATGTATGTATATGTGTGTATATGTGCAAGCATGTATACATGTATAAGTATGGGTATGTATATTCTCCAAATCTTGAATACTGACTCATTAATCTCATACTTTCCACAAGTGTGAATTTATCATGTAAATGTAAAGGACAGCATACTGTCCAAAGTATATGTACACACTTTTCAAAACAAAACCTTTATTTCTTATACCAACCATATGACTTTAAAAAGCTAAACATGTAAATGAGAATTAATTTATTTTCTATAATGCTTTGAAATTATTTAGATATATATTTACAAGTATCGTATACTTGCATATGTGGTGTGAAATTATCAAGTAAATATAAAAGACAGCATAATGTCTAAAGTATATGTATTAACTTTTGAAAACAAAACCTTTATTTCATACCAATCATATGGCTTTAAAAAGTTAAACATGTAAATGAGAATTAACTTATTCTCCAAAATATTTGCATAAATTTTGAAATAACTACAAGTTAAATTATTTTCAATTCTTCCTTCCATCTACTGCTCCAATTCTGCACTTCCCTAACTCTTGAACATTGATACATTACTCTCATACATTTCAAAGGTGGGCAACTGATGTATAAATATATAATACATCATATCTCCAATGTAAATGTATATGTATTAACTTTTAAAAACAAAACATTCACTTCATATACTGTAACCAACATATGTCTTTGAAAAGTGAAAAAAAGAAAGAAATGTGAATTAACTTATTATCAAAACTATCTGCCTAAACATTAAAATGACATATGTATACATGTATATGTGTGTATATGTGCAAGCATGTATACATGTATATGTATGGGTATGTATATTCTCCAAATCTTGAATACTGACTCATTAATCTCATACTTTTCACAAGTGTGAATTTATCATGTAAATGTAAAGGACAGCATACAGTCCAAAGTATATGTATACACTTTTCAAAACAAAACCCTTATTTCATATACCAACCATATTACTTTAAAAAGCTAAACATGTAAATGAGAATTAATTTATTCTCTAAAATGTATGAACAAACTTTGAAATGATTTACATATATATTCACAAGTATCGTATACTTGCATATGTGGATATTTTAATTCGCATATTACCCAAAGTGCTTTACTTTGAGATACACAAATAAACCTATACTGTTCTGCCTTGTGCCCTCAATGAGAACACATCATTTTATTCCAAATCAGAATATCCCTGAATGTGATATTGACTAAGGAACTATTCCCATTGGTGTTTAGACAATTTTTAAATGATGCACCTTCCAAATGGGAAAATATAAAATATTGAAACTTTCATAAACTATACTTGAAAACTATCTAATTTCCAGAGTGAATTCTGTCTATATATGTATGTATATTATGAATGTATATGTATGTGTGTGTATGGGAGTATGTATATGTACATGCATGTATACTTATGTATGTATATGTATATTCTCCAAATCTTGAATATTGACTCATTAGTCTCATACATTTTCACAAGTGTGAAATTATCAAGTAAATATAAAAGACAGCATAATGTCTAAAGTATATGTATTAACTTTTGAAAAAAAAACCTTCATTTCATACCAATCATATGCCTTTAAAAAAGTTAAACATGTAAATAAGAATTAACTTATTCTCCAAAATGTCTGCATAAATTTTGAAATAACTACAAGTTAAATTATTTTCAATTTTTCCTTCCATCTACTGCTCCAATTTTGCACTTCCCTAACTCTTGAACATTGATACATTAATCTCAAACAATTAAAAGGTGTGGAACTGATGTATAAATACATAATACAACATATCTCCAATGTATAAGTATATGTATTAACTTTTCTAAACATTCACTTCATATACTGTAACCAACTATATGTCTTTGTGAAAAAATGAAATGTGAATTAACTTATTATCAAAACTATCTGCCTAAACATTAAAATGACATATGTATGTATATGTGGGTATATGTCCAAACATGTATACATGTATACGTATGGGTATGTATATTCTCCAAATCTTGAATACTGACTTATTAATCTCATACGTTTTACAAGTGTGAATCTATCATGCAAATGTAAAGGACAGCATACTGTCCAAAGTATATTATAAACTTTTCAAAAGAAAACCTTTATATCATATACCAACTATATGACTTTAAAAAGCTAAACATGTAAATGAGAATTAATTTATTCTCTAAAATGTATGAACAAACTTTGAAATGATTTACATATATATTCACAAGTATCGTATACTTGCATATGTGGATATTTTAATTCGCATATTAACCAAAGTGCTTTACTTTGAGATACACAAATAAACCTATACTGTTCTGCCTTGTGCCCTCAATGAGAACACATCATTTTATTCCAAATCAGAATATCCCTGAATGTGATATTGACTAAGGAACTATTCCCTTTGGTGTTTAGACAAGTCTTAAATGATGCACTTTCCAAATCGGAAAATATGAAATATTGAAACTTCATAAACTATACTTGAAAACTATCTAATATCCAGAGTGAATTCTGTCTATATATGTATGTATATTATGAATGTATATGTATGTGTGTGTATGGGAGTATGTATATGTACATGCATGTATACTTATGCATGTATAAGTATATTCTCCAAATCTTGAATATTGACTCATTAGTCTCATACATTTTCACAAGTGTGAAATTATCAAGTAAATATAAAAGACAGCATAATGTCTAAAGTATATGTATTAACTTTTGAAAAAAAAAACCTTCATTTCATACCAATCATATGCCTTCAAAAAGTTAAACATGTAAATCAGAATTAACTTATTCTCCAAAATGTCTTCATAAATATTTTTTGAAATAACTACAAGTTAAATTATTTTCAATTTTTCCTTCCATCTACTGCTCCAATTTTGCACTTCCCTAACTCTTGAACATTGACACATTAATCTCATACATTTAAAAAGTGTGCAACTGATGTATAAATACATAATGCAACATATCTCCAATGTATAAGTATATGTATTAACTTTTCAAAACATTCACTTCATATACTGTAACCAACCATATGTCTTTGTGAAAAAAATGAAATGTAAATGTGAATTAACTTATTATCAAAACTATCGGCCTAAACATTAAAATGACATATGTATGTATGTATATGTGTGTATATGTCCAAACATGTATACATGTATATGTATAGGGATGTATATTATCCAAATCTTGAATACTGACTCATTAATCTCATACTTTTCACAAGTGTAAATTTATCATGTAAATGTAAAGGACAGCATACTGTCCAAAGTATATGATAAACTTTTCAAAACAAAACCTTTATTTCATATACCAACCATATGACTTTAAAAAGCTAAACATGTAAATGAGAATTAATTTATTCTCTAAATTGTATGAACAAACTTTGAAATGATTTAGATATATATTCACAAGTATCGTATACTTGCATATGTGGATATTTTAATTCGCATATTACCCAAAGTGCCATACTTTGAGATACAGAAACAAACCTATACTGTTCGGCCTTGTGCCCTCAATGATAACACATCATTTTATTCCAAAGCAGAATATCCCTGAATGTGATATTGAACATTGACACATTAATCTCATACATTTAAAAGGTGTGCAACTAATGTATAAATATATAATACAACATACCTCCAATGTATAAGTATATGTATTAACTTTTCAAAAGAAAACATTCACTTCTTATACTGTAACCAACCATATGTCTTTGAAAGGTGAAAAAAAAAGAAATGTAAATTAACTTATTATCAAAACTATCTGCCTAAACATTAAAATGACATATGTATGTATATGTGTGTATATGTCCAAACATGTATACATGTATATGTATGGTATGTATATTCTCCAAATCTTGAATACTGACTCATTAATCTTATACTTTTTTACAAGTGTGAATCTATCATGCAAATGTAAAGGACAGCATACTGTCCAAAGTATATTATAAACTTTTCAAAAGAAAACCTTTATATCATATACCAACTATATGACTTTAAAAAGCTAAACATGTAAATGAGAATTAATTTATTCTCTAAAATGTATGAACAAACTTTGAAATGATTTACATATATATTCACAAGTATCGTATACTTGCATATGTGGATATTTTAATTCGCATATTACACAAAGTGCCATACTTTGAGATACAGAAACAAACCTATACTGTTCTGCCTTGTGTCCTCAATGATAACACATCATTTTATTCCAAAGCAGAATATCCCTGAATGTGATATTGAACATCGACACATCTCATACATTTAAAAGGTGTGAAACTGATGTATAAATATATAATACAACATACCTCCAATGTATAAGTATATGTATTAACTTTTCAAAAGAAAACATTCACTTCTTATACTGTAACCAACCATATGTCTTTGAAAGGTGAAAAAAAAGAAATGTAAATTAACTTATTATCAAAACTATCTGCCTAAACATTACAATGACATATGTATGTATATGTGTGTATATGTCCAAACATGTATACATGTATATGTATGGTATGTATATTCTCCAAATCTTGAATACTGACTCATTAATCTTATACTTTTTACAAGTGTGAATTTATCATGTAAATATAAAGGACAGCATACAGTCCAAAGTATATGTATAAACTTTTCAAAACAAACCTTTATTGCATATACCAACCATATTACTTTAAAAAAAAGCTAAACATGTAAATGAAAATTAATTTATTCTCTAAAATGTATGAACAAACTTTGAAATGATTTACATATATATTCACAAGTATTGTGTACCTGCATATGTGGATAATTTAATTCGCATATTACCCAAAGTGCGTTACTTTGAGATACACAAATAAACCTAGACTGTTCTGCCTTGTGCCCTCAATGAGAACACATCATTTTATTCCAAATCAGAATATCCCTGAATGTGATATTGACTACGGAACTATTCCCATTGGTGTTTAGACAATGCTTAAATGATGCACCTTCCAAATGGGAAAATATAAAGTATTGAAACTTTCATAAACTATACTTGAAAACTATCTAATTTCCAGAGTGAATTCTGTTTATGTATGTATGTATATTATGAATGTATATGTATGTGTGTATGGGAGTATGTATATGTACATGCATGTATACATATGCATGTATATGTATATTCTCCAAATCTTGAATATTGACTCATTAGTCTCATACTTTTTCACAAGTGTGAAATTATCATGTAAATATAAGACAGCATAATGTCTAACGTATATGAATTAACTTTTGAAAACAAAACCTTTATTTCATACCAATCATATGCCTTTAAAGAGTCAAACATGTAAATGAGAATTAACTTATTCTCCAAAATGTTTGCATAATCTTTGAAATGACTAGAAGTTAATGTATGTTCAATTTGTCCTTCCATCTACTGCTCCCATTTTGCACTTCCCCAACTCTTGAATATCGACACATTAATCTCATACATGTTAAATGTGTGGAATTGATGCGTAAACATATAAGACAGCATACTATCCAAAGTATACGTATTTACTTTTCAAAATAAAACATTTACATCATATACCAGTTATATGTCTTTGAACGATGATAAAAATGTAAATGTGAATTAACTTATTCTGCTAAATATCTGCATATGCATTGAAACGACATACATGTATGTGTATGTCTATGTGTGTATCTATATGTCTGTATGCACATATATGTATGCATATACTTATATATGGTGTCAGCATTCAACTTTGAAATTACTACAATTTTTTATATCCAAGGTGATTAAAGTCATCTTGGAGAAATGATGGATTAAACTTTGCAGACTGGCATACAATGATTACTAAAATATTCATACTGATAAATTATTCTGTACTAGTCGTGCTATATGACTGATATACTCATATGTGGATGGATTTACAGGTATGTCAAACTCCTTCAAATTATTCTTTGGTACACTATGTCATGTCTAAATGTTACGGATAATAAGTTATCGCCTCTAAATCACATCTAAATCACATCATGATTAGACAACCTAACTGAAATGTATAACCCCATAAATGTAATAACAGTATGGATTCTTGTGCCCAGTGTATGCGCTACGCGTAACGATTCGTAGTTTCTAAACCTCTCCATGAATTCCTAAAATCATCCAACTATTTTTGTTTTAACATAGCTTGAGTGGAATGCCAAAATTCAACAGGTACCAATATGCAATCGATCAACTAACTGCAAACTATACTTACACAGGAATTCTAAATTGGTCCTTAAACTATAAGAAATTAACAACAGTCTCCATAAGAACGATTTCTACCATATTTTAAACCATTTTATCCGATCGCATTTCTGACCACCACTGTCCAACACAACCAGCGTTCAAGTGTGTCAATCCAATACAAGCACGAACCTCACGGGCAAAGGTCAATGCCGATTGACACGGATTATTAAGTGTTGACAAAGTAACCAAAACTCGGTCAATTTTATGTCTGTGTTTTGAATCGCACAAACTCGACACCAGGGGTGCTATTCACCGGCTGGGTTTATAATATAGTCCAGGTAGTTTTACGAGGCGACGCTCATTGCGAAGCTATCGGTGGACATATCGATGGGAAGACATCGCCGCGCGGTATAGGATTATCCAATCAAGGTGATTGGCGTCAATCATAGGTTGACCATCGGTCACATAAACATGCTGCGTGTAACAGTACACGTTTGGTTCATTTCAACAATGAGCAACCGAGGAAAATTACGTGGGGCAAAATATACCACCGACGACATGGGTGGTCTACAAAATAAATTCCGTATATAGGGCCGGTGTGGGTGGGTGGTCCAGAGGCCGAAACAATCGTGCTTGTAAAAATTTTTCCAAAATGGGTTTTTTTTTTCAAACAATTTACAAGTACTGACCATGTAATGTTGTTTGTTAGCATGTTAGTATCATGTTTGTTGGCATATGGCTATATAGACAGCTATAGTAACTATATAGCCTCAGATTTAGCAACCTTCTGGATTTCACATGATCCCGCCCCACTTCACAGTGGAAAACCGTAATTTAGTAAAACAAATTAATATATTACCCAGTTGTATTACCCGATTAAAAGTAATAAAAAAAAACTGTATCACAAATACTACATGGTGAATACTCAATGATGACTAGATATCATTAAACCGATTGTTGCATAACATGACATTGAAAAGGGTATCTCATAAATTTCTAATGTCTGAAATACTGTCTTGTTCTGGCATGCAATCAAATTCATTCCTTCTGGTTATTTCTCATCTTTAATGGTTGCAAGTAATGTTAATTTGCAACACTTATCCAAATATCCAATTGAATTGGTTATGATGAATGACCGTTTCTGTTTATTGTTCAGACAATCCCAACTGAAGGCGACGCTATTCTCCTTGAATTTACGAACTTCATCTTGAAGCTTAAATACTGCTCAACAAGACTAAACTAAAATACTAATTGTATACTGTTATCGCTTACAAATAGATGAACTGAAATAATGTGATGCATTCAGATGCTTTGAGAAATGACATTCTTCAATGTCTTCAAAGTTCAAACTAAAATCAAGAATAAAATCTGACTGAGACTATACTGCAGATTCTAGTGCACAAATATACATAGAAATGGTTTAGTTATAATAATGCAAAATGTGTTTACGGATGGAACCAGGTTGGTAGCTCTGGTATGCATCGACAGGCAAAACCTGTGATATGCGGTAATATCTGCATACATCCTTCCCCTATCATTCAGGTCTATCACCATACCAAACCACTTCAAAATTCGACAACCGACACTTCAACTTATATTGCAAAAACTTTGTACGGACTGAATTTCATAAACAGGGCCCATTGATAACTCTGCTAGGCATTGGTGCTCACAATCCGTGATATTATGCATATTCGTTCCCCATTTATGGTCCGTCACATGTCATAGAGCATCAAAATATGACAACCGACTCTTGAGTTATAACGCAAAATGTTTGTATGGACGGACGCATGGACGGCTCGAGACGTCAACTATATACCCGCCGACTAATATCGGGGGTATAATAACCATATATCTATGTGTATACCTAACCAAAACAATTCCCCTCCTCACCCACCCCGGTGAATAAGACTAAAGAGTTATTTGATCATGCACAAATAATTGTAGAACCCCTGACCTGTTTACCACTATTTACACTGGCCAGTGTTCTCTGTCAGACTCGATATATTAAGGCTATAATGCGGTCTAGGGCAATTTGTGACATACAGTGTACCTACACAATGCTTTATTATTGTTGTTAGATACTGGAAACACCAGGAAACACCTGGAAATACAGTTTATTTTTCGTTTTTCTGACTGGGCTTTACCGATTAAGCATGTTATTGCTTGAGTCTTAAGTTTACACAGTTTGCACCAACAAAGGACAGTGTAATGGGATTGCAAGACAGTTAACACAGTTATTGAAGAATGGCTAAAAAAAACTCTTGAAATTTGGATAAAAACATGAGAAAGGGGGTGGGTCCCTAACATTTGGAGGAAAAAATTTGCACAAATGGGTGGTGGGTCCCTCGGGGTCGGAAAAAAACTTTTTGGGCCCTATATGTGCAATTGTTTTCCAGACCCCACCCCCCCCCCCACTGCCGACGAGCGTAAAACGTTTTTGGGCATTGTGGAGAAAAGAATCAAAATATTAAAGAACAAAGAAACCGGCACCATTCACCAGCGCCGGAAAAATGATGCATGGAAAAATAATTCTTTGGAAATGGCAAGGAAATATCCAAACAGAACCAAAACACAAACAAAATTATTCTGAGACGTTATCTTCTCGGCTCTTCATTTTCACACTGTGCTAATTAAAAGTCTCCACACAATTATACCAAAATATTATACCGCTATACATGCCGATTGTGGCCGGTGAGTGTTCATGAATTAGTCGTGAGACGGCGTCAATTGACAAGTGACAAATCTGATAGATTGGATCAATCACACCATCGACAGCGTGTGTCGTTTGCGTTCAGCCGCTACCAAATAAACTACCTGGTTTATAAAATAGTCTCGCTTGGTGAATAGCACCCCAGGGGTGCTATTCACCGGGTGGGTTTATAATATAGTCCAGGTGGGTTTACGAGGCGACGCTCAATGCGAAGCTATCGACGAACATGAATGGGAAGACATCGCCGCGCGGTGTAGGATTATCCAATCAAGGTGATTGGCGTCAATCATAGATTGGCCACCGTCACATAAACATGCTGTGTGTAACAGTACACGTTTGGTTCATTTCAACAATGAGCAACAGAATGAAAGGACGTGGGGCCAAATATACTGCAGACGAGCGTAGAACGTTTTTGGGTATTGTGGAGAAAAATATAAAAATATTAGAGAACAAAGAAACCGGCACCATACACCAGCGCCGCAAAAATGATGCCTGGAAGGAAATTTGTTCGAAAATGGCAGAAAAATTTCCAAATCGCACCAAAAGAGAAGCAAAAGATTTAAAAGCGCTGTGGAAGCGAATGAAGATGAAAGCAAAGAAAGACAAACAGACCCAGAAAAGTAAACACGGACCAGGTGGAACAGGAGGTGGACCCCCAATAGGCGGTATTAGCGACGACACCGCGAGAATTCTGGATTTTTTGCCAGAAGAGTTTCTGGAGATGACGAATGAGTACGACGACGATCAGCCAGAAACAATTGGAAGTGAGTAATTTTCAACCAAAACTTATATGTACATGTAGTATATTGAATGTAAGTATGTCCGTCCGTTCGAAATGGGTCCAACATTGAAGGAAATAATGAAGTGCGGCCATGTTGCCAACATCTTCGTCAATAACCCTGCAGGGAGCCCCACACATGTATAATGATGTGTACTGATTGCCGTGTATAGTCGATTGACAGATTGAAAGAAAATAATAAATTAAACGCTCTTTATTAATTATAAGCGGGTCCAATTCCAGAAATGTTCCATATAAAATGTTTTCAAAGAACTTATACGAATATTGGGACTACTCGTCGATGAGTATTTTCAAACTATCGGGACTTCTCGTCAATCAGTATTTAGTACAGTCTAATTTTAACTAATTATAACTAATTATTTTCTCTTTCCATCAATCTCCGCCTATCGACACTATTTTCAAGGTATATAAAAATGTTGTCGTTGTCATCATCATCTGGTGCCCTAAAGAATTTCCATATTTCTATCTCCGGGTATACAAGCACATTGATTCATATAAAATGCTGTTGTCATTCTAGTGGAAGGGGGCCCTGGTATAGAATGACATTCATTTAATTTCTCAAATCGCTCAGAATTGCTTACATCGCTCAACGTTGAAAATAGAGAGATATTTAATTTCTCAAATCGCTCATATAATTGCTTAAATCGCTCAACTTTGAAAATAGTTGGGGGGGGTTGTCCATCTTGGAATGTCCAACCCCCCACCCCCCCCACCATCAGAGGACCAGGGCAATGTTTGGTCGATGCGGATAGAGAACAGAATTTAATCTGAACTTGAAAACATCAAAATCCTAGCAATCTCAATCTTTCCATGCACCTGTTGGAAATTTCCACAATCTAATATCCATAATATCCAACTGATGGGCATTTGAGTCCAATATTCTGTTATAAAGTAGGAAAATGTGCGACTTGTTGTGTGACAACAACCAATTCCCCAGTAATTATAGTTTGGGAAATCGTACTATGACAACAAAATTCGATTCGCTATATGTCAAGGGCGGGCCATGTGGGTTTGGTTGTATCGGGGTTGATTAAGAAATAAATACACGGTGTAGAGGTGTGTATGGTCAAGTTGTACCACAAAAAACTGATTGTAGGACGACGCGTAGCGGAGTCCTACAATCAGTTTTTTGTGGTACAACTTGACCATACACACCGATACACCGTGTATTTATTTCTTTTGTAATACGACTGAAAGTTTATGGTCACAATTCGACTGAATAGTCAACGAAATACTGCGCTTTTTCGGTCTCAGGTGAGAAATCATTTCCTGGTGTAATTCGTATTGGGCGTACTCGATTCTTTGCATGGAGTACTCTAGTAATTTGTTTGCGTAAATAATCGTTGTGATTGGCTAAAAAACGATGTGTTTTCAGCGGCGCCCGTGCCTTTCATTTAAATTGTACAGGAAATGCGATTGCTGTCATTTCTGTGTTGAACGTTGTTGGGACAACATGAATATTATCATCGACTATGGACCATTTTCCTTACACAAAGCGATCTAAATGAACTAGTTTACTAAACTAATCTTATTCCCCTTCTGTACTGGTGAACAAGCGCTTTCATTTTCAACTTGATTCCGAAATATCGAATATGATCGAGATTCGAATCGACGAATGCACAGCCCGGCCCCATGGATTTAGTTTGTCATTTAATATACTTATTAAGTAACTTTCTTTGGTCGTAACGTATATCAGTATATAATAACATCATTTGGACCATATTCATTGGCAACCAAACTGGTTTCAAGCGAAAAATCGCTAGAAAATTCGCAAGATTGTCAAGATGTAGCAAAATAATTCAAAGGGTTACGGGTGCGGGTGTACTCCGTTGATGCCCCGTTTGCGCGGAGTTAGAAAAGACGGGAAAAGTCGCGTGCGGCGATATGAATAAACCGATTTTTTTCGTGGTACAATTGGAAAAAGTAGAATTGTACCACAAAACTGGAACGAGATAGCCATGGTAACTCGGGCCACTGGCCAATCAGGACATGGCTTTTAAGCATAGTTAGGCAGGGTCGTATTACAATGGTAGTTAAAGCACCCCCTTCGGGGAGGGTTGCAATTCTGCAATCATGTAAGGCTACCCAGCCCAACTCTTGAAGTGGGTGGTACTGTAACACTACGATAAAACATATAGTGGTTGAAACAACAAGAGGTGTGCACTCGAGTGCTAGCATACCCCCATCGAGACAAATTCAACCCGCATTATCCGTAAACCCAACAAAAACGATTTTTAACTTTTAAGAACAATTCGGACTAATAATATCGATTTGGTGTCACAAGAAGCTTATACCGAAAAAAATATTCAAATTGGTTCATATTTGTTAAAGTTATTAAGTTGGACAGAATTTTCTAAGTAAAAATAAGTCGAAAATGAAGTATAATATCATATAGAGATGCTATTGTGAGAAGCATGTATACCTAAAATTATTGAAATCGGTTCATATTTGTTCGAGTTATGAGGTCGGACGGACGGAGGGAGGGACGGACACACGGAGGGAGAAAGCGTGACGGACGGACGGACGGACGGACAGGCAGACAGACGG
This sequence comes from Siphonodentalium dalli, assembly GCA_032622095.1. NCBI lineage: Eukaryota > Metazoa > Mollusca > Scaphopoda > Gadilida > Siphonodentaliidae > Siphonodentalium > Siphonodentalium dalli. The sequence goes on from CP136065.1 coordinate 206,738,475, forward strand.
ACGGACGGACATACGCAGTCAATCCAGTATACCCCCATTCTCTTCGAAAGTTGGGGTATAATAAGTCACACATAAAACTAATAGTATGGGGTAATGTACATGTCTGCTCTAATTTTAGTACCACACAACCGCACGTTAGTTAGACACATGAATAATAAATTGGTAAAAATAATTATAAGCCTTTTATTTTAGAAGTAAGTGATATCAACTCCGTTCTCATGGAATAACACTCTACAAGTAAAATTACATTTTCTATTTAAACTGATTTGTTTTAAACTGACGTGGATCATTCGAGCTTCAAGATGTTGATATACCGGCTTCATATGTTATAAAATTACTTACCATGGCCACAGCCATTTTCCAGCCGTTGAAAATTTTTCACACGGAAGTGGAACAAACGCTCTTTATTTGACCATATCAGGAATTACTTTATATGCATCTTTTTGTGACATAAATGCAATGCTCGTAGAAATTGGTTTCACAGAGATCATTCAATGTATACGATCATGTCAATTAATTTATATTTCAAGACGACAGAGGTATCGATGAAGGATTTGATGCCGTAGCCATGGAAGGAGTGGACGAAGACGTCCTATTCGACCAGGTTTCCACCGTTGGGCATGAAACAGACGGCGAACAGGCTTCAACATCGAGGTAACATTAATTGATACATACATATCGCCATGATGATAACAAGCCTGTGTATTTTATCATGATCAACCGACGTGAATCTCAGATTCAATGCATAACATTTATTACATCTGCTTTTTTTATTAATTATAAAATTAAAAAAATATCGCATATATCATATATATAGAATATATTTAATTATGAATCATCTATTCAAGCGTTGTTAATTATGAACGCTCTTTACTAAAAGTCATCGCCTTGGTATTATTAAAACATCCACAGGTCCCTGGCACAATAGACCCCACCACCCAAAGACATAGCTCTCTAGCACAATAGACCCCACCACCCCAATGACATATAGGTCCCTGGTACATTAGACCCCCACCACACAAAGACAGATAGCCTTAGTAATTAAATTTTAGCAATTAAAACATGCGTTTAGCATATTTGTCAACATAAGCAGACCTGATGGCATTAACATCATTTATATATGACATATACAATTATGTCTCAGATTGGAAATAAGTCTATTTGGATTATGATATGAAGTACTATTCACATTACAGTAATATACACAGAGCGTTTTGTATCACGACTCCGTGATTGTTGGAATGTAATAAAGAACGTTTAGCTCAATGCTTCCGTCGTGCATGACATTGTGGGGAAATATTCGGCTTCCTAGTATTATAGATGCTTCACAGACGTAGAATCAGCAACCCGAAAGATATGTCCTGCCCTTAGTGGTATGTGTTAAGGGCGAATGTTCACCTCCAGAGTTGTGATGTATAAGTCCCTTTAATAATTTAAATAATTTATTGGGGATCATTCTGTTTGTATATAATAGGTATTGGAATCATGCAGCTATGTGTGCATGGAATCTGACACGAAGACGTTGTTAAAAGGTGCGCCCATGCATGCAGTATTCACCAGACCAGTCGATATTCTGATTATCGCCCTTTCATTACAATATCATAATTGTGCGTTATCTATCAGCAGGCAATGAACCTAGGCATATAGAATACACATACCCAATATTTTCTCTATAATCTCTATACTTAAGATGGACTTAAGATTGTTCTATGAAACGCATCTCCTTCTATACTCAACAGAGCCAAGATTAGTGCAAAATTAACTCATAGCATGCTCTATGAATAATGCAAACAACACGGTAAATATATTGAAAATGAATTTATGGCTGGAGTAATAAATACATTTTTGGTATAAGTACCATTTTGTAATCATCCATGGGGTAAATGAGTGTAATTTGCACTCATTCATGGCTCAAATTCATTAATTTGTTGCATATATTCTGTTGAGTATAAAAGGAGATGGTCCCTAAAATGGCCGGATTCAAGCGATAACACAGAAAACGATGTTAAATGTCATTTTTATGTTGTTGCTGTTGTTTTGTTGTATATGTTTTTGTTGTTGTCGTCGTCGTATCTAGCTGGAACACAGAATACATATTTAAAGTCACGGGAGGCCTTAATTGTCGAAAATATTCATATTTGTTCTAAACACCGTGGACAGAAAAGCATTAGGGAGCATACAGTTTCGTTCATATATACTATGACCATCGCGTAAGCAGCATGTTATCAGAAAGACCTATTATATTTTACCTAAGCAAGAGCCTGATTATCTTACAGAAGACATCACAATGCTACTGAATAATCACACACAAATTGCATAAACGCTCTTTATTAGTTCCATATCAGGAATTCACCAACGAAGAACGCTCTTTATGTTTACCATCATAATATAAACAAACACCAGAAAAGTAACTTCTTATGCCTTTGCTTACATAACAATTGTCAAATATATAACATACTGCTTATGCGATATTTCTTATTTGTGTACGGACAAAGTCTGTCTACATTTTGATGTTATTTCTGTTTGTGGCGGTTTTTGACAGGTGGAAATATTTTCACGGATATCCACCGCCAAGGCCTCACGTACCTTTAAAGATGTCTATTTTTATTTTTAGTCCGATTTGCAACCACATTTGCAGGTCGAAAAGCAAACATGGCACACACATTAGACATATAAAGATAACATTTATCAAAACTTTAAAATAACTTTAGTGCCTCCGTAAAATATCGAAACCATATTAAATAAATGCATGGTAAATTCCAAAGAAAATATTGCCTTCCATTTTAGCAGTTCACTTACTAAACTGGAATATAAATACGAAGTAATATAAGTATCATGAGCATAAATTTAGTCTGAATGGATATACCATCATGTTGTCCTATTTAATTCATAATGTCCTTTTTTTTTATTTAAGAGACACACATATGACGGAATTGGATACCGCCAGAATGGGAGCTCAGGGCAGCGGGAGGTCCAGAGCATTAGATAAAGCAGATCGTGCTTTGTCTTTTTTGGAGCTGGAGCACAAGGCTAAAATGGAGTTGTTTGAACTACAAAAGAAAGAGAGGCTCAACAATGTCAAAGCGAGTGAGCTGAAAATAAAGTCGCACGAAACTAAAATAAGAGGAAATGAAGCAAAGCAAATGTATTATGAAACTAAATTAAAGTTACTTATTGATTAATTTTGATATTTAATTTTCATATATAGTGGTGTACTATACATTGTGTAATTTATCAGCATTTTAGATCATGCCATGAATCCCTACTCTGGCTAACGCCCGATCATATTCCATATTCCGATCACATTCCACCAGTACAAAACCTGGGAACTTTTTGAAGTTTATACAGAGAACTTTATAAAATCGAAAAAATAACACAGGAAATTTATTTCTTTGTTATTATCTGTTTCTCAACAAAGTAATTCACTGTAAGTGAAGGTCCCAATTCAGAAGTTCACTATTTAAGTGACTTGTGAGCTATTTTGCTTTGCGTTTCTTGTAATTATGGTTTTTTCCCTGGGTAATAAATTGAATGCTTATTGCGATATCTACTGACAAATGTCACAGTAAAACATGCAATTTTGAGTTGTGACATTCACCAATAGTGACATACATTATTAAGAAACAGATAATAATGAAGAAGTATATGGTCTGTGTAATTTTTCGACTTTATAAAATTCAGTGTCAAACTTCAAAAAGTTCCCAAGGTTTTGTACTGATGGAATATGATCACAACGGGGTTGTCAGCCACAGTAGAGATTCATGGCATGATCTATCATCATTTATGCAACTGGGAGTAGAATACCGTATCATCTTAACTTATTTGCATGGATGTATATACTTACACCAATCTAAACGAACAGCCTAAATGTACCTTATATGACAAACATGCACGTATATATTAATTCATGGGAATCAATTGGATACCCGATAACGATTGCTCACATATACAATGGAGTTTTAGGTGCACTGGTTCTTACAATGTTATGCGCTACTACCTGTTTAAAATCCCCCCCCTCTGGCAGGGCTAACAATTTGATTGTATATTTATAGCTTGAGGTCCGCTAACATTGTTTTTTAAAGAACGATTTTTTCAGAAGAAGTGGTTTTAAAGAGCGTTTCTAAAGAAGCTAACATAAAGAGTTTTCGTTCTTTTGTGTTTTGTTTAACAATGTTGACGGTACCAACAGGCGGAGAGCGGACCCCAAGTTAGGAAGATCAGTTCGTGTCAGCGCTGCCAGGGCCTAACTTAAAACAAAAACTCCATTGTATCCTATAACATCCCATGGACCGGGTGGTTATTCCAATCTGTTCGACTGGAACATAATACCCATTTAGTTAAGAACACATGTCATGGTTGTTTATCTGCCATAGCATCGCATTCACCACAGATGTGACATCTAATTTTAACAACGATGTCTTAATGATTAATATGGCTCAGATAACATTTTCCAAGTGATATACACTGTGAATCGTTTGGTTTTTTTTTTGGATGAAGTTTGAGTATTTCCTTACATTAGAAAATCAGAATTTCACCTGAACACCCAGTTGGAGAAAAAATTCTGACACCATTGATACGAAACTCCGATCGAACGGAAAGACCATGCAGTACCATTATAATAATCATGGTCGCTTTTAAATGTTATAAGTGGGACCGCTGGAAACCCTTTATCACATTGGCAAGTGAATATGAAAACAAATTACCTGTTCAGCTTTTAATAAAACGAACGTTTATGTCCATCTAAAACGTTGATGCTAATTAAAGCTAACACACAGAATATATTTACATGGTATAAATACTAATCAGTGCAGTACAATAATAATTTTATTACTTGGAGAATGCCACTACATTTGCCGATCTTACATGTAGTTTAAGGAAAATCACTCCCTGGTGCCAAACGCTTGATCGACGTAGCGCTGGCGAAATAGAAGAGCATCTTCGTTCCTGTCTGATATCAAAGCTGTCATGTTTTCTTCCATCATAACAGGCATTTCGTCAGTTGGGAGTGGATCATTGTGCGTCAAAGCCAAATTGTGTAAGCAAGCTGTAGCAACTATGGTGGCCATGCATCTGTCAAGCTGAAAATAAAGTAATGGAATGAATCAAAACAGACAAGCATGTAGTCAAGTGGGCGAATAGAAGACTCAATCAGTTTGCCTGGAATAACTTGAATGTCGTTATTCTGAGATACTCAAAATAGCAAATTAAAAAATCGATGCCAGCTATGCATGGTCACGAATCCACTGTTAATACGCGATCTGAACCGCATTGAATGCAGTTTTCCCCCTTGTTAATTACAACAAATTCGGGGTATTTGTTTCTGAAATCCGTCTGCAGTTTGTATAGTATACCATGCTTCACTTCAAGTTACCCACATATTCTACACTTGAAATATCTACCAATTCGTACCAACACAGTTATTCTAACTACCACTTTTAGTCATATGTGTGGGTCAAGATGTGACGTCGGTTTGTGTTACGGTGTGTTTTATAGCGATACGAAACGCATGAACCGATAAATTTGTAGTTGAGCAATCACTGACCAATATTTTGTATAACACAGCGGTATATGTAAAGACATAAAATAGATGACCATTAAGATGAAACTATGGTTACAAACGCAATCCCACAAAACACATAAGATTATCTGGGGTCAATACTGAATTATTTATGAGGCGGTATGTGACAATATGTAGTTGCTACAAATTTGACAATTACTATTGCACAGCAAATAGTCTAGTTTGCATGTCACATGCGGGTGTATAGACAAACAAAGAAAATCAATACTTCCAACTGGACGTTTGGAAGTCTTATGTCATCTTTAAGAAATAAAATTAAAATTAAGTTCATGCAGTATACGTGACAAATATCTATATACTTGTACATTTATTTTGTTTTAAACTGCTAGAATAAAATCTTTTAAAGACTTTCGATACCATTAGTTGAAATAAATTATTTTAATTAATACTCACTCGCAATCTTAATCGATTCCCGAAAGCCACAGAAGGGAATCTCTTCTTATATACACCAAAGCTGCGTTCAACTGTATTTCTGGTTGTTCTGTGGGCCTTGTTGTAATTTTTCTCGAGCCTTGTCTGTGGATTGGCGATGGGTGTTAGCATATATGTTGTCGCTTCATAACCCGAATCGCCTAGCAGTACTCCCTCTATTAATCCATTTTCAAACTTTTGCCTCAGAGTTGATGCGTTGAAGATGCGCGAATCGTGAGCTGATCCGTACCACCGAGCGACGATGTTGATGAATCTAAGTCTGTGATCGCAAACCACCTGTGTGTTAATGCTGTGCCAGCCTTTTCTGTTAATAAACCGTTGGGCATGTGGTCCACCTGGGTTCAGGATGGGAATGTGAGTGCAGTCAATGCACCCTATGATTCCTGGCATGCCAGCAAGTTCTTCAAAACCACGCAACACATCATTCGCATCAGGTCCGCTCGGCATGTCGATAAATGTTCTTTTGCGTGCACATATTGCTTCAGTAACCTGGAAGGTGTGCCTACTTATAGATGACTGTGAAACTCCATGTAAATCGCCCACAACACCTTGAAACGTCCCACAAGCAAAAAACCTCAGCGCTGCACATAGTTTTAGTGTAGGAGGGATAGCACAATTCGTTTCTGTTGGAGATTCGATGTCCGCATATAGCATGTCCAGCAACTGGATTGTACTTTCTTTCGACAGCCTGTATCGAACGACGAACCTCCACTCATCATACTCTTCAAGAGGGTTTGACCTGTCCCTTAAAATTCTTCTCAGATGTTGTCTTCTTGGCTCTTCATCTTCACGCTGTGCCAGTTCAAAAACCTCAATAATATCATCAAAACTCATTCTGCAGAAGGCTGATGTACAAATGTCAGCATGAGTCTCCATACAATTATACCCAAAACATATACCGTTATACATGCTGATTGTGGCCGGTGAGTGTTCTCGAAATAGTCGTGAGACGGTGTTTATTGACAAGTGACAAATCTGATAGATTGGATCAATCACATCATCGACAGCGCGTGTCGTTGGCGCTAAAGCGGAGACACCCTCGCGTTTAGCCACTAGCAAATAAACTACCTGGTTTATAAAATAGTCTCGCTCGGTGAATAGCACCCCAGAAGTCCCAAAACTGATTGTAATTGATGCAAGCGAACTGTGGATGACTGTATGATCCTTATGTTATATGGTACATACAAACACATAGACCTACTTATATATGATTATTTAAGATAGTGGTCATGCTTCCTCAGAACTGATGCTGGTGGGTCGAGCTGATACTGACACATATATATGTATATATATATATGTGTATGTATGTATATGTATGTGTGTATGTATGTGTATGTGTGTGTATATGTGTATGTATATATATGTGTATATATATATGTATATGTATGTGTATATATGTATATGTGTATGTATAGTGCATGTGTGTGTATGTATATGTATACTTATGTATATGTATGTATGTATGTGGTGTGTGTATATATATATTCTTTCCCTATTATTACCAATTGTTGCTTGGGCACCTGGTATTGATGTTGGGCAGTGTGGTCAGTCATTGCGAACCCGCGCCTCATAAATTATAAATTATAAGCGTCCAGCTGCCTCTTTGGGGTAGCTGATTAACCAGTCAAGATCGTCCAGAGAGCAAACATCCTGCATGACACTTGTCACCAACACGGTAGTATGCCGTATTGCCATCTATGTATTATTCAAATTCATATGTACAACATCAAATATATATAACTTTTCTGTCAAAACCAAAGTGAGTGGTTCACCTCGGGGTCTGTGGTTTCCGGGCGTTGTCGTTCTATGTGTATACAAGAGGGATTCCAATGGCACTATTCTCATCAAGTTGATCAATCCCAATGGCGATTAGTATAATGGCATACCGCAGTGCTATTGGAATCCACGATCTTCGCAAATGCAAGCGTGATGTACACATAACTCGATACACACAGGGCTTCGTTATGAACTACAACACCATTCTTTTTTTTTGCCGCCCTATCACTTATTATGTCGTCCGATGTGCATCCAAATCCGGGTACAATTGATCGAAACAACGAAAATTAGTTAGCTATATTTCACTATAATATCAGGAGCATACGATACAAATTGACAAAAATAGTTGATATGATTACCGATTTCGATATTCTCTGTTTCAAGGAAACACACCTTGACCCGTCATCATTACCATCATCCGATATTATGATTGATGGATATGGACCCCGTATCAGGAACGATCGCGATTCAAACGGCGGTGGGATCTGTGTCTATTCTTCTGACCAAGTATTGTCAGAACGGCAGTCATCTCTCGAGTTTGACGACTCTATAATGTGGTTTAGAGTGATATCAAACAAAATGAGATACCTTTTAGCAGTGTCATATAGATCAGCTCAGTTCTGTGCACCTAACTACTGGGACCTCCTGGAGACTTCACTAGAATTGGCTTTAAAAGTATCAAATTCCGTAATACTGGTAGGTGATTTGAACTCAAATGCTTTTGATCCTTCTTCGTATTTAAATGAAATGAAAGCCCGTCTAGTTATCAGAAACCTTATTAATGAACCTACACGCGTAACTGACAATTCGCAAAATAGTATAGATCCGATCTTGGTAAGTGATGGCATTGTGGCTATTGATTCGGGAGTTATAGACCCAGGGGTATCCGACCATTATGGAACTTATGCAGTTGTGGAACTCGATTATACCTTAAACCCCAATTTTGAACGGCACGTGTGGAATTATGGAGCCGCTGATTTTCAGCGCGCATCACAAATAATTAATAATAAGGACTGGCTTAAACTGACGAAAGGTTTTGGAGTAAACGAAACTGTTGAACTGTTCACTAACGATTTTTTAACTATTATGTGAGAAACTATACCTAGTCGCGTCGTTCTCATCAGACGGAAAGATAAATACTGGTTCAACAGTGAGATTCGTAAGCAACTGAGAAAACGGGATAAACTGAGGAAAAAGGCTATTCATAGCGGAAATTTAATTGGAACACTTTTAAAAAGGCGCGAAATACCCTGAATAATATGAAAAAACGGGCAAGAAAAAAATTTGAAAACAATCTTCAGCATAATCTAACATCAGCAGACTCCCCGAGGTATTTTTGGAAAATGGTTAATAATATTCTGAACCGAACCAAAAACGGATCCCCACTCCCGCTTAAGTTACTAACTGGGAACGATTCCTATGAAATTATTGTCGACGATTTATCGAAGGCAACTCTGCTAAATGACAGTTTTATCGGCAACTCCGCGCTGCCCACCGCCAAACCAAACATTATTAAGGCTGTACCACCCCCCACCATTAATAATGTGCCTGTAAAGACGGAATATATATTGGAAGCTATTTCATCTCTTAAACCTATCAAGGCACACGGTCACGATGGAATAAGTGCAAGAATGCTTCTTGAAACAAAATATGCCATCGTTCAGCCCCTCAAAATTATTTTCGAATTATGTCTCAAAGAGTGTAAATTCCCCGATGAATGGAAAAGAGCTAATGTGATTCCAATATTTAAAAATGACGATCGCTAAAATCCTAAGAATTACAGACCGATTTCTTTACTGCCGACACTGGCGAAAGTTTTTGAAAAAGTTGTTCTTAAATATCTTTTTAAGCATTTCGAGACCAAAGGCTTCTTTTACGATTTCCAATCGGGTTTCCTTCCTGGGCATTCAACAATATTCCAACTGTTAGAACTTAACCATTCCCTTAGCCAGGCCCTCGAGAATAAACTGCATATATGTGCTGTATTTTGTGATATATCTAAGGCATTCGAGAGGGTCTGGCACGAGGGACTGGTGTATAAACTTGAACGATGTGAAATTTCCGGACCACTTCTTGCCTTCATTAATGATTATCTCTCAGATCGAAAACAAAGGGTGATGGTAAATAACACGTCTTCAGAATATAAAAAGATACTCGCTGGTGTCCCCCAGGGATAAATTCTTAGCCCTTTCTTATTCTTGGTATATATAAATGATCTCGCTGAAAATATTAAATCTTTCACTAGAATGTATGCGGATGATACTTGCCTCACTGCTAGCAATGGAAGTCTTCAGGACCTTGAGGACGGTGTAAATACTGATCGTAAAGCCATAAATGAATGGTCAAAACAATGGCTAGTAAAATTATATAGTAGTAAAACTAAGTCCATGACATTCTCTTATACCGGTGCCCAGCCTGACATACATCTTTTTCTCAGTGGTGAACCTATAACCCAAGTAGAATCACACAAACACCTTGGCTTGAACATACAGAATGACCTAAACTGGGACAAACATATCAATGAGTTATCAAAGAAAATATATGGCCGCCTTGCATATTTAAGACAATTGAAATTTTCTTTAAATAGGAAAACCTTAGACACAATTTATCGAGCGTACATATTGCCCCTGATGGATTACGCTGACGTTGTCTGGGACTCCGCCCCAGCAAATGTAATTTCAAAATTAGATCGCATTCAAGCGGACGCGGGTCGAATTGTTACAGGTCTCACGCGATCCGTTCCTGTGAAAAACTTGCTAGTAGAATTGGGGTGGCAAACGTTAATAAACAGAAGGAAATCTCACAGAATGAATATCATGTACAGAATAACTAATAACAAGACCCCTAAATATCTCAACAATCTCTTACCCATCCGCCCAGAATCAGCTGCTAGATATGATTTTAGAGATAAAACAATTTTTCCTCCATACTCATTCAAAAGAACTGTGCATTTTGAACACACATTTTTCCCAAATACAACTAGGGAATGGAATACCCTGTCAAATAAAATAAAAGAATCATCTTCCATTAGTATTTTAAAAACAAAATACCTAACGACTGATCCAGTTCTTGCGCCACCAGACTATTTTAATTTCGGAAATCGCGCGATAAACATCATTCATTGCAAACTTCGAAATTACTGTAGCGATTTAAACGCTGACAAATTTTCTAACTTCATATCGGACAACCCAAGCTGTCGTTGTGGTCACCCGGCCGAAGAAGCAAATCATTATTTTTTTGTTTGTCCATTTTACACAGATCAACGATGTTTGTTGTTTAACCAACTCGCTACCATCGGTGTACAAACCATTAGTCTCGAGAAACTCCTCCTTGGAGATACTAACCTGAATAGTACACAAAACCGGAACATATTTAGGGCTGTTCAATTATACATAACCTCGACATCGCGGTTCTAATTTTACTAAACACCTTGATGTGCAAACCTACGCTGCGAATGTAACATGTTGTATTATCACTACATATATAGAAGGCGAAGACTCGTCTGAGCCACCGACCCACAGGACGAACAACCCCCACATAAAGAGAAATATCCAGCGTTATTGTCACACTCGCGATTATATCATTATATTGTTATAAGTGAAAAGATGTTGTACATATGAATTATAATGTTTGTGTGTGATTATATTTTATGTTCATTTTGTGTAATACAATTATGTGGGGAGAGAGACCATTTGTAAGTTGTAAAACTTGTGTCTCAATCCCGTTGCGATATTATTATGCAATAAAATATGTTTACACTAAATGTGTAAACCCGGTTAATACACACATAAATGTGTAGTTTTACATTTAAACACATGGACCAAGGGCCATTCTATACATATTGTGTATATTCTGTTACACACAATTGTGTAAGAAAGTGGATCACGCCCATTGTGGTGGCTTCAGTTTCATATGGTCTGCGGCATGACGCCCATATTGTTTGATAATCGTTTTCGTAATACAATCTGCAGCGATCGTAGACACGGAGTGTCAGTTCAGAATTTCGACTTGTGGGTATAGTATTAATGATATATAAGGATTTATTTGTTGACACCTTTTATGGCGATTACTGCCCTTTGCCTCTTTTGTATGATTGTTTTAATACTAATATTAAGCACCCACGCCACGACCCTGGTTTGTTCATTTACAACAAAAACTCACACATTACAGAGCAAATATTACGTACCATTGTACGCCATGAAAGTTTTAACCAATAAATCTCCATATATCATCAATACTATATACCTACAGGTCGGAATACTGAACTTACTTTCTCGTCTATTCTTACACAAAATGTGTAAGGAATATATTTTGATTATATGCACACCTTTGTTTATGAATGTGTAGAAATTGACCCATTTATTGTGCAAAAATTGTTACACAATTTGTGTACGTATATGAAACTACACATAGACTACACAAATATGTTTAAGATCAAACATGAACAATGATTGTGTAGCAGGGCTGCACATTTTGTGTAGAAAACCTACACATTAGTCTTAAGAGTGTACGCGTGTGACATGCATGAAGTTAATTATAAGCAAAATTATATGCTGTAATAGACAAAAAACTCGAGTTGAATTGGAATAGTCATTAGTCATTTAGTACACGTGCAGCTGATTGATAAACAAATGCGTCCTATTTGTGTTAGAACTTTGTAAAAAGAGACATATATCTTTTAGGTGTCGTAATTTCAACAAATTGGCCAGATCGCGACATTGGCAGTTTTATCGATGAGGGAAAGAGCGCGTAAAGGGTTGAATTTGCTGCAAAATCGCTTGTCTGCACGTACAATCACAGACCCACAACAGGCTACATGTAATGTGGCAATTCAGGTTCAAGTCAATACTTCCTATGCGTGCATCACAGACATTCCCCAATCGATATACATAACACTAATGCACATGTAAACTGGATTGGATAACTCTCTATAACTTACTTGAATCTGTCAAATCGTTCGACTTCTGTTTGTCCATCCCCGCATGGTGAATGTAGGCGTAGATTACATCAGACAGATTGTTCTCGTCGTAACTCTCCACGTGTTCGTCAACAAACCCTCTGATAATTGCTACCATGTTTCGAATGTTCTCCTGAAGTTGTCCAGCACGGAAAGGGTCTCCCGGTATCTTTTTCGCAGCCTACAAAATATACAAATATATCGTAATGTTCAAAGATTGTACCACGGATCATAGGCGTAGAATGCAGTGGGCAGGTTCCGACAGTAATGCGTCTCATGTGATGGGCAGTTTAGCGGAATTCACCTATGTCCCAGACACATATCTGTATGTTAAATTAAACTACTCTTAATCTTGAAGTCTCGAGTTGCACCAACGATCTTCATTTTGCATGCGTATCAAACTCGGCAGACAAATGCATCCTATATTTCATATGGCCCCATATGGGCCCAGGCGGAATAGGTGCACCCACTGCATGGGTAAGAATCTCATAACGTGTCACCCTGTTTGCCGTGGGATTCATTCGATGAGGTGAGGTGTAGGAGTCATGGTGGCATTGGGGCAGCGGTATCACGTGAGAAATCGACCTACGTGCACGGCTTTGCTCATGGTCCACTTCGGTCCTACATCGCTTGCAAGATATGTGATTAAGTTGATCTGGCTTAATCAATCAGGTAGTCACGCCTGTCCACGATGCTTCATGTTAAATGTTTGTTATATTGTGTTCTGCTGTATGAATTTTCCGCTGCTTATTCATATATGATGTTTTTGTCGTCTCAAATATTGCGTTGAACCTAATGCCGTTCATGCATGTCTATCATCGTGGGGGGGGGGGGGGGCTACAAGGAAGCTGCATAGGCTAAACGGGTCACCGCTTCAGCTATGTGTCAGGAGTTAGCCCGACCATTATTCGGAGGGTAGTCCGAGGCGACTGTTGTGCTAGTTGTCGATTATCTGCTTTCTATATGGAAACTCAAACTAAACGCATATATATAATTGTATGTGTGTATGTATGCATAATTGTTGTTATATTTTGGGTGTGATAATTGTTTTTCAGTATTTACTGTTTGCATGTGTATTTTCAAATATTTGGACTGGAGCGTTCTCATTTGTACATATTGTATTATATGTTTTCTCATGTACCAAATTACCAATTGGCTCAGGGGGGGGGGGGGGGGGTGGACGGAAAAAAATTTCAGGCACGTATGGCATTTTTTCCCTTTCGATCATTTTTTGTACCCACCCACCCCCACCGCCAAATTTTTTTCCGTTTTCGGCAGTTTTTTCCGACCATTTTTTGACACCCACCCCCCCTTTTAACACTAAAACAGAGATTTGCGGGGGGAAATTCACTGTAAACAGCTGTATATGAATTTCTGTGCATACTATTTATCATGGATGTTAACATGGACATGTAAATAGGAATGAGTCATTTTGAGGTCATTCGGCCAAAAAAACATGGCTGCCAGTGGCCATCTTGGATTTCAAATTTTGCAACAAAATACAACACGATAACTGCCTGCAGTCAGTTTACAGTTAGAATTACATTATTTCTCTCATTCAAAGTGGGTTTGAAGCCCAACTCATTGCCAAAACACTAAAAAACAAGCAGGAATTTTTTTTTTTAGTTGCGGAAAAAATTGCTTGTTGGTGGCTTTGACCACCCACCCACCCCGGCATACGTGCCGGAATTTTTTTTTCCACCCCCCCTGATTGGCTGGGAATAAAGCATTACTACAACGCATTTAACGTAGGAATGATATGCCAATTTCCAATAGCGATGATATTTATCCTTAGTTAAGTACTTGATTCTTAGTTGTTATCCCAATGTAAAGACACCTTTAGGGTTTGTTATTGACAAGACACTGAAAAGCAAAGCTGTTCAATTGAAATAGAACCCGCGATATAACTGAGCTGGCTCCACATCCACACAGTGTCACAAATGACGTATTATATCAAAACAATTGACGGTAAGAAATTACTATTAAGCACCTATGTCTTTACCTTCAAATGGTCTAAACGCCGACAGGAATTAAGGTCGGATACATGAGACAACACTGACTACATATTTCGACGTGAAGCCTTGTTAAATTGAATATTGTTATTTGCTTTATTATTTATTCCACTTGTAATTGTATGCTAATTGTATATGTTTTAGTTTATTTGATCACACTAGTCAGTTATTGGATATATATTCCTGACTCCAAGTAAATGGAAACATTGGGTGCTTTTATTTCTATATAGCTCATTGTTTAGTCTCATCCACTGTCTGCCTTGTGTAAGCAGTTGATTCGCTGCAATATATTTCGGCCTGTTTCTGTTCGAAATCGTGATATGACCAAGCGGTTGAAACGGCCTTAACCCTTTGGCGAGCAGAACGACATATATTTCGCCATACGGTTCGCGAGTGGAACGACATATATGTTGTTTTAGGAAGTGTCATTTTTATGTAGACATAACTTCAATTTATCATCTGATTTATAAATGAATTGTATAGGAGATATTTTGATTGATATAATGTCCCAATGTATAAGTGCAATAGATTATGATAGCACACGTAAACAGAAAATACTCATAAATGAAAACGAATTATTGGACCCTTTTGACCCGGAATTGTTAATATTTATTGATATGACGTTAATTTCACACATGACGTCATAGATATGACGTTATAAATACTCCTCAAAGGGTTAAGCCTCAGTCAATAAATTAATCAATCAAATTTATATGGACTATACATAAAATGAAACGTCTTTTCTGGGTTACGATATTCCTCACACAAGAGAGAACAGCAGAATCTGTAATCGGCTAACCCCTTTGCAGAACATTATTGGAATCACAGAACTAAATGATTTCCAATAGACGACATTTTTAACTTTTCAGCCAAATTCACTGAATTGAAGCCTGCATGCCACTCTTGTGATGTTTACCCAGCTAGATTGACACCATTTGATCACGAAAATGCAAGAAAAACATAGGTCGCGGTTTCCATTTAAAAAATATATCCCCATTGATAGCACGACAGGGCTATCCCACGGCCAATCTTTTTACCTGGAAAAACCCAGAAATACAGCAGCTAGTTAAATAAATTTCCCACTAATTTTCGTCTTTGGTCATAACTATGTTTCATGCGAAACGATATTTATCATTGACATCGTATCTCATATAATCTAGCCTGGTATCTTATCTAGTCATATGTATATCAATGATTTAGGATGATCTCTTGAAAGGACCGAACAAACCATTTAATTATATGGATCTAAATCAGTCTCCGTACTTGAGTATAACACTTTGTGTTTATATGCCGCTTTAAATTAAGATATATTTCTACACATTTATTACCTCTGGAAGCATTAATGCAAACTGGTTTTCAAAAACCATAACAGTGCTCCGTTGCAGGGCATTGAATTGTTCGTCATGAAGTCCGAATCGTTTACCCAATGCAAGTGAAGAGGTTACGTTGGCGATCGCAGTTTGCATCTTCCCCGTAAGGTCGAATGGTTCGGTCCCAGCGGCGTCAATATATTCTATCAGCGCTACAATCTCTTCGTGGATTCTCATCTCCATGAGGTTTTTCCCCATTCCAAAATCTCTGAGAGTCCTTAGGACGAATCTACGATAATATGACCAATCCTTCCCGTCAGACGTGAACACACCTGTTATAAATATATTCTAAACGTAAGGACACTGCTATCATCAGTGTGTGTTATTGTCACAACAAATCCACACATGATTACTATTGTGAGTTGAGTACACTGAGGCGAAGAACGTCACAACCTAATAAAAGTCCCCCAAACCAAAATGGCGCCCACAATGGCGGACAAATTTTGAAAATCATCGAAAATCCTGCATATTCGCATCATTGGGCGTTATAATTGTCATGACAACTCCACCCATGCTTACAGTTGAGTTGGAAATACTGAGGTGAAGTAATTACCTTAAATCACTTCCGATAAATGATTTCCAAAATCTAAGATGGTGTCCAAAATGGCGACTGAAATTTTAAAACACGGCAACATTCCTTTACTTTATTACGATGGTCGTTATTGTTTCGCGAATTCTACCCACAATTACATGTGAATATGAAAATTGATACGAAGTTTTCATTTGAGTTGGGCAATTGATACTCACTCACAGCCAAGATGGCGACAAAATTGGTGGCCAGAAATTTAAAAGAAATCAATATTTTCACATACTAATTTCAACTCTTGGTCATAATATCGATATGTATGGACGACACCGTACGTTTATTTGGATGTGGTATAAGGACATTACTTCGAAACATGCGTGGAGTTGTAATGACAATAACACTGAGTGATGCTAAAATCAGTGATTTTTCAATTTGTGGTGGCCATTTTGAATTTGGGGAGATATTCTTCAATTCACATATAAAAGGAATCCTAGCCCGGGTATCTCCTACACATATATATGGATGGTTGGAGTTATGATTACAATAAAACCCACTGATTCGAAACAGTTTCGACACTGGCGTTATTAGCGTCGATTCGGCTTTGATCGGATTATACCGACATTTGACAAAAAAGTGATAAATGTACGATAAATGTATACAATCACGCCAAGATGTCCATGTTTTCCCCACACAGAGACAACCGATAGGTGGTGAAATGTAAAAAAATAGCAAATTAAAACTTAATTACAAATTGTAACTTCGGTTCCATATTTTACATATGGAAATTTACAGGAAATATGTGTCTTGAATTGTTAATGTAAACAAACAATGTTATTGACAAATGAGTCCAATGTACTTTACTGTCCCATATTGCTCCCAATAACAAACATATACATTATTGTACCATTAGCTTTTATTTCACTCATAATGCACATATATGTATAACAGGAGGTCGTTCAAAGTAACAATCTTGAATCGGGGAATGGCGTTGGTTGTACTTGTGTGCATTCCACAAATCATTAGTTTTAAATATTTCGTTGAATGGTGTTTATATTGGTGTTGCCTGGTGAACATCAGTTTAGGAAATTTGGAATTATTTGACATCAAATCTGACCGTGGTATATAATCTATCAATGAACAAAACTGTTACAAAATGTGGTGCAACGACATCGGATTAGGTCAATGGCGGACCAGACAATTCTTCATTCGATACCAACGTAAATCGTTGTATGATTTATATCCCAAATAAATGACCACTCTTTATAATCTTTCTCTCGATGTCATGTCGCATTCTTTTTTTCCTATATATTGTTTACTAACTTATTAATATAATATTGTTCACACTGAACCCTGTTTGCAATTTGGACGTCTAAACAGTTGTCGAGGCCACTTACTTCGACAAGACTTGCAGCAGGGTACGTCATCGGAATCTACCATTGGGTATACCCATAGAATTTTCAACGCGAACAATTTGACCAAAAGCCAAAGTACATAAAATTATAATTTTTGCAGAATAAGATTTAACCAAAAACCTAATTACATCAAAAACGAAATTCTTCAAGAATTATTTATATTATATTCCTATAGTGAAGCTATAATTACGAAGTAACTGTTCCATATGAACTCATCAAACGGCCTCAGTGGAGCCTCTTGACTCTGTCAATAATTCCTGTTAAAAAACGCTCCACGCACACCAGCAGGGGGAAAAACACCGTTCAATTCGGGGCATAAACACTACCAAGGAAAAGCCTGTGTAATGGTTATACCCAATGTAAACAGAGTTAAAAATAGATATGACTGGTTGTCTATTATTACTTTGTAATATATAGTGTAATACATATTTTTAGACATGAATAGATTTAACCAGTCACGTGTGTACACAAGCTGACGAACTGCCCTAGTTCTGACAAGGTGACCCATTAATGACAAGATGCCCTAGTTCTGACATGATGACCCACTCTTGACGATCTTACATAGTGTTTCACAAAACATACTTGCAGAGCAAATGGTTTAGCCAATGGCAAAGACATTGGGTCTTAGGTCCTTTGTTGTGGCTTTATTGTAACTTCATGCTTCAGTCGCGCTGTATTGAAAGGGTACAACACTCGTTAAAAGTAATTATGCATATCGGTCGGTCGGTGCATATCCACTATATGAAACATATAAAAAAGGTTAACACTCTCCATGCCATTGTTTATATTTTATGAAATATATATATATTATATGAAATATATATTAATATACAATCGGTACAAATGCTTTTAGATGCAAATATAATATGAAGGGCAGAAACACATGTCAGTAGCTTACCTTGAGCTATACAGAGCTATGTGGGCGGGGCTGTATTGGGGAGTACTGTAAAGTACATCTGGCCAGACTGCGGAAGAGATCAGGTACAAAACTTTGCCGTGTTTGTGGCAAAGGGATAACGAACCAAATATCACTCTGCTTGAGGTGTGGAGACATAAAAGAGAAGAATAAATTATGGCACCGAGAGAAAAAGGCTGCTCGGCTGGAGCAAAGGGAAAAAAGGGCTGCTCGGCTGGAGCAAAGGGCTGTGGATAAGAATTCGCTCGGCTGGTGGCTATTGACGTTTTCTATTAGATACATATGGTTATAATGGGTATACTTATTCAGGATATGTCTACTATACGCGAGCTTCGAGCCCAAGCCAAAGATTTCGGCTTGAGGGGGTATTCCTCACTCCGAAAGATTGATCTGATCATGGCGATTGCCAACGTCCGTGCTACAGAGCATGTTTCACGTAAGACAGTCCGGTTCCCGGCCATTCTTGGGAATTGGGGCAACCCCCACAGGCGCAGTCAGAGACACCGCGAGGTTAAACATATTGACGCCGAGGCACAGCGTCACTGCGCGCGAAAGCGCTCGACATTAGGCACGGTGGCGAAAGGAAGCGGCGATGGGATGTCGTGTGGATCATTATTCGAGAAGGCCCTGTGGTCCTCAGAAAACTGAGGGAGAGGGGTCAATTTGATCTAGATATCCAGGTCCCGCACCTGGTGAGGCTCCCGGTTGATGAACCGTGGGTTGGCATGATGAACGAAGCCAAAGACGAGTTTGAAGTCGACGGCGCAGCCGCAGTCTATTCCACATGGAGGGTAGAGACGACGTCTCTGCTGCCCATGGGGATAAGAAAGCCCTAAATGCCCATATGACAAATGAGAGGGCACCACAGCTCCTCACGACCGTATCAGAGGGCAAGTTCGTCCTAAAAATCAAGTACTTGCGTGAGCGTAACGATGGTAACTGGGTCGTCGAGGAAAAGTTCGACCCGGTCGGAACAGAGGGGAAGAAGGGCCAAGGTATTGTTGAAATCACTCGAGACACGAAGCCTGGTGTGTTGAGGGGAATCGACCAGGTGTTTTACCAGAACGCCTACCCAGTCACCGCGGTTATATACGGCATTTGCCCCCTTAGAGACCCAGATCCTGCAAACATAGCCCCAATGAAGGACGGCGACCTCAACTGTGTTGCCCAGAGAGTGTGGAACATTTTGAAGGTGCTCTGAGAGGGCAGAGACTCACGCCCACGGGGAGAACGAAAATTTAGGAGTGGGATGAGCGAGTTCATCAAACGGGGGCCGCTCTTGAGGATGTCGCCACACTCGAGACGATACTGAAGCGAGCGATCATTATCAGGGATATAGCCGTCGAGGACATCTACAACAGCGTGGAATATCAGGGCTGGCGGCACAGACCAATCGAGGTCATCTGCCACAACGGCCATGCATGGTCCAAAGACCTGCACTTCCCATGCTCCACTTCTACGAAGGCGATGTCTGGCAAGCAATCAGAGCGGCAACTCAGGACGAGCCGATTGCAGTCTGGCTGCTGGGGTCCAAGGCAGACAGCTCAATGTGGACCAGTTTGTGCTCCAAGAAGGCTGCACCTACATGACACGGGAGACTCACCAAAACATCCAGGAAGCCTGTAGAGTTCTGAGCGATGAGTCCCTCGCAGACCGAGCCTTCGCGTGAACCACGCAGCCAGTATCATGACCAAAGAGCACAACGGCTGGAAACCGACCCCGGCTAACCTCGGAGATGACATCCAGAAAGCCTGGGTCGAGCATGGTCATGGAGGCCTCTGGACCGCGATGGGCTACGATACAAGAGACGTCGTCAGCATCGACATGAAAGTCTGCTATCCGGCCAGCTTCCAAGGCCACGGCGAGGCCAAGCCATATTTTGAAATATTTGGGCACCCCACCAACCGCATGACCCGGGTCGCAATCAACTGCCCCTCCCCCAAGATATCAGCACCAGTTTAGCTGAGGTCCAAGAATGGGAGTTCGCCCCTAACTGCCATCCCGTCATCCCCACCTGGTTCGGAAAGCATTTCACAGAGCAGGGTTGGGCCCCCCACACCCTGCTCGGCTTCCTGGTTGAATCAGGTCTCACGAAGAGCCTGAAGGTCCGTGAGGCCGTCATTACCTTTGAGAAACAAACCGAGGTCTGGCTCCCTGAAGGTCGTGATCAAGGCTGCAGCATCATAGGCAAACTCACCAAGGGCAGCAAGGCCGACGGCAAAAGACTGACACGGAGGCTTGTGGTCGACTGGGAGAGCTTGACTTCTTGATAAGGGACACCCACCAAAGTGGCACTCTGGTTCCTTGGGCCACATTCTCACATGCAACGATGACTCTCAGCCCCAGTACACCCAATTGAGGGCCTCAATGCTGGCGAATGACCACATCAACCTACTCACTATGCTGGCAAGATTTGAACCCGATGAGGCTGTCCGGATGGCCACTGATAGCACTTACGTCCAGAAGACCGCGTTGCAGAAGCTTGACGGTGTCCAAGCGTACGTCGCCCCAAACTGTGGTGAGGACAAGTGGTGCGACAAGGGGGAGCAGTTGTACATGCCACAGGAATACGCCGCGTACTTCTCCAAATCAGAATACTGTAGCCAAGCCAAACCGAAGGCGGAATCAACGGCGCCCAGCTACAACGACGAACTGACCCGGCAACGGCTGAGCTACCTTAATGCTGGAGGGGGCAGTCACAAGACCACAAGAGCGATTGACCTCTTCCGGATAAGAGACCCCCTCGTATTTACACCGACCTATCGCCTCGCCAAAGAAATGTGGACCAGTGGGGTCAAAGCCACAGCTTCTTCCGATGGAGTTGTCAGAATGACTGGACGCCCGACCACATGGGGCAGAAGTTCATCCTGCGCGTCATCATCTGGGACGAGGTCTGCACTGTGCCCCGGCATATCCTGGAGATGTTCTTGAACTGGCTTGACCAACACGGCGTCCAGGTAATTTGCTGCGTGGATCAAGGACAGCCGCCACCGATTGCAGGTGAAATGCAAAAAAGGCAGACTACTACGAAGAGGTTGGCGTCGACTACAGAGCAAAAGATGAAGACCTCAAAACCCTGAAAAAGCACAGACGCCTTCAGTGCCAGGAGATGCGGAAGGCTCTCCCAACTGCCTGCGGTGGGGCCGTTTGTGGAGCAGTGGAGGCCCAGTGACCTAATTATCACCAGCCGTCAGAAAGTCCGCGACCGGGCACAGGAGCTGTTGCTTCAACGCCATAAGGAGCATTTCCTAGATGCCCCAGTGCCTATCCTTTACCACAGAGGGACAGCCTGTGCTATGCTCTCATCGTCTACTCGAGCCAGGGTCTTACGATCCACGAACCACGGAAGGTCTGGATCATCCACCACTACCTTCAGTGGTACAATCTCTGCTAGCTAGCCGTCTCCCGCGTGGAGTATATGAAACAGCTCGAACGGGTAACCTGTTCACCGGAAGAGGGTTCCTATGTCAGGCCTGTAGTAACTGAACAGCAACCCCACAATGCAATCCAAAGGAAGCATGTGGCATACAAGCGTCAAGATAAGGTTAATGGACGCCATGGATTCAATCTCAAGGTCGACTATATCCTCCGTGAATCCCAGCTGAACCGCTGCGCGGCGAGCGAGATTCAGCTGCTCTGGGCCTTCCAAGACACAGCAGTTTAGTGTCGACCGGCTGGACAACAACAAAGGGCACTGCAGATGAAATGTGAGGCTGATCTGTCTAAATAGTAGAGCACAGGCTCGTCGGGCTTGGTGACAGCGTTCAAGTCGGTACACCTGGATGGAACACACATGGTCAGATGCGCGTCAGTCGCCACCTTCCAGCTCATCAGGCTGGTAGATGTAACGAACGCCCACTCTCGAGGGGAGCTTTTGCTCTGTGAGCACCATCGGGCGACATGGAACCGCAGAATATGGTTTTTGTGTCACCACCGAAAGTGTTTTTATCTTGATGGTATCAGAGGGCTTTTTTTCGGGTGAGACGAGTCACTTCATTGTTCAGAGCCGACACAACAGCGGGCAGCCGAGCCACCCATTCAGTCGACATTTGGCCGGTGGGAAGATTCATCTCCTGGGCGTATTGGTGCCCAAACAACCGCTCTGCCAGGGTCCGGTTGAAGCGTTCCACGATACCCTGGTCCCGGTGGACAACTAGACGGCCTCGTCTCACCTGAACGCTGTGCTTGGTTAACAGGAGGCTCACAGCACCAATGAACTCGCGTCACGGGTAACGTCCTTGCGCTGTAGCAGCAGCATTGATAGATCGTCGAAATTCATTTCGGCTTCGCGGAACGCATGCACGGAACGAATGCAGAATAGTTACAACGTATGCGGAATAGAACGGCGGTCACGATGGTACCATTTTCTAATGATTTGGACAACTATCAGTGTAGTTTCTGAAGAGTTTATATGTTTTAGTGTTAATTCTAATGAATTATTCTGGAATGGAAGTTGATGACGTCAAAGACGTGCATAACATTGGCGCTGTACTGGAAACTAGAATTGAACTTGTTATAGAGAAAACGACTGATGGTAGGGAACTGCGATAGAATGGGATGAACTTATTAGAAGAGCGCAGAAGTTACAGTCGCTCCGGAGATCGTGCTTTCAGTGTTTGTGCTCCATCATTGTGGAACTCTGTGCCTGGTGAAATTTGAGGCTGTTGGGACTTAATGGAGTTTCGTCACCTGTTAAAGACTCATTTCTTTAAATTAGCTTTTGAAACTGACTAACATGCAGCTACTGGTATCGTAATTTGTATTTCTCGACAACTTTTTTCAGACTCGTGTAAACTATAACTTTGTTGCGCATGTGAACATGTATATGGAATGTAGATACGTTCAAGGGCATCCTTTGTGGCTTCTTCTGTGGCGAGGGGCTCGGTTTTGTACCGAGAGGCCACGCCGATGACAGTGAGCGCGTACTTGTATGTCTTGCGACCCAACCGGTCGTGAGGCAGAAAGAGCAGGTCGGCCTGGTGGACTTTATTTGGCACTGGCCCGTCAAACCTTGGCCGTTGCACATGCCGTGGATTGGGCAGGTATATCTGCCAGATGGCCTGCTTCTTGAGCTACGCTCGTGCCACATCTTCAGAAACCTTGGTTGCTGTCGCGAGGTTCTTGGTGGCTGCAAGGCCCTTCCAGTAGCCCTTGGGGCTGTAGTAGATTTTCCCGAGGCGTCTGGACACCTTGCTGTTCATATTATTATTAATTTGTAATTATTTCATATAATATATAATTATAGCGAAGCTATACATATAATTAAAAACAGCTAGCGGTGTATTCCAACTGGGCAATGAGCCTCCAACAAGCCCGTGCTACTTCCTCCGGTAGCTGTGCAGTCAACACGTAGAGTTTGTGTGGCCCCAACAGGGCCCGTGTGACTTCCTCCGGTAGCTGTCCAGTCGTCTCGCCGAGGTTGTGTGACCACGACAGGGCCCATGCGACTACCTCCGATAGTTGTCCAGTCGTCTCGCCGAGATTGTGTGGTCCCGACAGCACCGTCTTTGCAAAGCTGCTGGCTGCCCTTTCGTCCCAGCGCCAGAGATCGAGAAACTTATGCGCCGCGTCGAGCATCACACCGGCCAGCGGACCAGGGATTTTATGTCTTCCTGCGGAACGAGTGAACACTACCGTGAAACTGATAACTTTTCTATAACTGCCTTGGCTTTTTCTCTGCCTTTCTGAATAAGTGCTTTTTTGTCTCGTCGTCCATCACCGCGGCGTGCGTTTTGCGTGCCCTATTCCGGATTTTAGCTTTCATCTCGTGGTACTTTGCGACTTCGTCCACAATCAGGCCGAACTCGTCGCCCGTAGATCAAGATAGTGGACACTTGGCTTGAGATTGTGTTCAGTTTGCTCCTGGCCAGGACTCGAATCTCGTCGTGCTTCTTGGTCTTCACGCCCAGGCGGCGACGGAAATATTTGCCCGACACGCCGAGAACTCCGCAGGCCAGAGCTGCGATTTCCAACTGGGGCCGCTATGACAGTGGTCAGAAGGCTCACGCCCCAACGCCCATCCACATGATAGCTGTGAGCAACGCGGTATCAAGCCATCCAGGGCGTTCTCCCCGCGGTGGTACTTTTTGTATAACGCGACCATTTTATCTCTCTCGTCCTCCAGTTGCTTTTTTTCAGTTGCGAGATTTCGTGGAGCCGTGGAGTTTCTGTCCATTTTCGAGGACAGGATATACTCTTGTGACATAGTCACTATGAGGGCTCGGTGCCGTGTGCCGTGGGTTGCTTCATCCTCATATATTATATATATATTATTACAAAGTAATTCATATAATATAAATATGAAATATATTCACAAGTCCGATTCGATAAGGAGACGCGGACAAGCCAATCCCTGGTCGTTGCGGTGGTCTCCAGGTGGGAGGCCCGTTCATCTTCTATGTTGTGCAATCGCTCTGCGATGCGGCGCCTGGTATTTTCATCGACAGCCTCCGCTTCTCCACTGCGATGTGCTCATCCAATGCGGATAGCTTGGGCAGGTTGTTGGTATGCTCGCCTTGTATGGTCTGCATTGCCTTGTCCAGTCCCCTGAACTCGCGCAGGTTTAGTGGGGTCATGCACAGTTTCGTTGATCTCTGCAATCTGGGCATCCGTTAACGAGGTCTCCATTCGCCCTACCACATCCGAGGCCTCTTTTGCAGTTTGCCTAAGGTCCGGCAGATATACACTATCTACAACAGCAGCTACACCGCCGAGTTCATTACTTGCTGTCTGGAGGGTTGTGATCGTCTTTGATCGCACCCCGCCCCTTTCTGTTGGGCGCCAGTCAGCAAATCCCAAGTATTTTCGGATTGCCATGCCACACTTCCACCCCGCCGGCCGACTATCGTTGATAGCGCTAGGGGCTCACTGGTACGAGCGTTTGTGATAATGAGATCGGGATAGGCCTTTTATCGGAGCTGTCCGTGTTGGTCGAGCTCAAATTTTGTGGGGTCGCGGCCAAGGGCTGGTGTTTGTCCCTTCTGGCCAGGGCGCCATAATAGTCACCAACGGCCGACTGCACGAGTTCTTAATGTAGCCGCCTGGCTGTTGCCGTCGAATCCATGACTTGCACCCGTGGTGCGTGGTTGATCGGCTCAATGAGTGGCATTGTTTCCGTTCCGTAGGAACTATCGGCTCTGACATGATCAAGAGGAACCTCATCGGCTCTGATATCATGATCAAAGTGGGGTTATCAAAGTCTGCCATAATATATTGACATAATTACTTTATTACAAAGTAATAATAATATAATCACTGATTATAATTCTATTGACATAGTCAATTATGTATTTATGCATTTATATATATATATATTATTATAGCGAAGCTGTACATATAATATAATTTAAGGTAAGCCAGCTTCGATTCAATAGTCTGAATTGTGCAGCAACATATATATTATATGAAACATATATATATATAATGACTTCGACTCCCAAACTCAACCCATATCGCAGCCTGCGGGACCCCCTCGGGGTCAAAGGCATCAGCCAGTCTGTTATTATTACAAACAATCCCAGCACGATTGGGCCAAAACAACAGCTGCTTGTGAGGTTTCCCAACCTCGGCCCCAGTGACTTAATAGTTTTACGGGACAGTGCGCCTGGTATTTACAATCACGCTGATCTCCACGGACCCAAACAGGACTGTGGTGCAGAACTTGGGCCGGGCTATTGTGAAAAACACCACAATAAAGATCATGTTCTCTACTGCTACCTAGACACGTGGAAGACCATGCAGGAGAGAGAACATGCGCAGTATCAGGGAATTGATGAGTCTGCCAACCAAAATACAAAAATACGCATAAAGGCAGGAGACAAAGACAATACCGTACGAAAGACAAGGCTATCGCGAAAGCCTACATGAATCGCTATTACATCCCGCTGGACTTTGAACTGTTGGATGGTCAAATGCCCTTCTACCTAAGCGCACTCGGGGACCGATTCGAGTACGAGCTATCTTTACTAGACAAATATATATACATATATATATATACTAGAAGGTGACCCGACTTCGTCCGGGCTTTGACCTTGAATTGTCCATTTTGAAGGTCAAGGTCAAGTGGGGTAAAGATTTGACCAGTCCAAAACACTGCCCGGACAAAAGTACCCGACAAACGTGCCCGTCGAAATCCATCCGGTTTTACCCGATTTGACCTTAAATTGACCATTTCCCGATTCGACCTTGAATTGATTATTTTGAAGGTAAACCCCCGTCAAGGTCAGGTCGGGGTCACGATTTGACCCGTCCAAAACACCGAGTGGACAAAGGTAACCCCACGTATAAAATTTCGTCGAAATCCCATCAAAATTGGCGATTTGACCTTGAATTGACCGATTTCAAGGTCAAGGTCACGACGCACGGGCAAATGAATATGATTATGAGACTCCCCATACGAAGGTACCCCCACATACCAAGTTTCATCGAAATCCCGTGATATTCGGGCGTTTGACCTTGAAATGACCCGATTTCAAGGTCAAGGTCACGTCGCACGGGCAAATTAATAGGCCTATGCCACTCCCCGGCCGAATGTACCCCCATGTACCAAGTTTCATCGAAATCCCGTGATATTCGGGCGTTTGACCTTGGAATGAGCCGATTTCAAGTCAAGGTCACGTCGCACGGACAAATTAATAGGCCCATGCCACCCCCGGCCGAAAACACCCCCACATACCATGTTCCATCGAAATCGGGTTGGCCGTTTTCGAGTTCATCGCGAACACACACACACAGACAGACAGACAGATCTTCCAAAATATATAATAGACTAGAAGGTGACCCGATTTCGTCCGGGCTTTGACCTTGAATTGTCCTTTTTGAAGGTCAAGGTCAAGTGGGGTCACGATTTGACCAGTTCAAAACACTGCCCGGACAAAAGTAACCGACAAACGTTCCGTCGAAATCCATCCGGTTATTCCCGATTTGACCTCGAATTGATCATTTTGAAGGTCAAGATCAAGGTCAGATCGGGGTCACGATTCGACCCGTCCAAAACACTCAGTGGACAAAAGTAACCCTATGTATAAAATTTCGTCGAAATCCGATCAAAATTGGCGATTTGACCTTGAATTGACCCGATTGCAAGGTCAATGTTACGTCGCACGGGCAAATGCATATGCTTATGAGACTCCCCATATGAAAGTACCCCCACATACCAAGTTTCATAGAAATCCCGTGATATTCGGGCGTTTGACCTTGAAATGACCCGATTTTAAGGTAAAGGTCACGTCGCACGGGCCAATTAATAGGTTTATGCCACTCCCCGGCCGAAGGTACACCCACATACCAAGTTTCATCGAAATCCCGTGATATTCGGGCGTTTGACCTTGAAATTACCCGATTTCAAGGTCAAGTTCACGTCGCACGGACAAATTAATAGGCCCATGCCACCCCCGGCCGAAAATACCCCCACATACCAAGTTTCATCGAAATCAGCACGGCCGTTTTCGAGTCCATCGCGATCACACAGACACACACACACAAACAGATCTTCCAAAATATATAATAGAAGACTAGAAGATGACCCGACTTCGTCCGGGCTTTGACCTTGAATTGATCATTTTGAAGGTCAAGGTCAGTTGGGGTAACGATTTAACCCGTCCAAAACACTGCCCGGACAAAAGTACCCGACAAAAGTACCCGTCGAAACTTTACCCGATTTGACCTTGAACTGATAATTTTGAAGGTCAAGGTCAGGTCGGGGTCACGATTTGACCCGTCCAAAACACTCAGTGGACAAAAGTAACCCTTTGTATCAAATTTCGTGGAAATCCCATAAAAATTCGCCACTTCTCGGCCGAAAATACCCCCACATACCAAGTTTCATCGAAATCCCGTGATATTCTGGCGTTTGACCTTGAAAAGTTGAAATGACCCGATTTCAAGGTCAAGGTCACGTCGCACGGGCAAATTAATAGGCCTGTGCCACTTCTCGGCCGAAAATACCCCCACATACCAAGTTTCATCGAAATCCCGTGATATTCGGGCGTTTGACCTAGAAATGACCCGATTTCAAGGTCACGTCGCACGGACAAATTAATATGCCTATGCCACCCCCCCCCCCCCGGCCGAAAATTCCCCCACATACCAAGTTTCATCGAAATCGGGTCGGCCGTTTTCGAGTTCATCGCGAACACACACACACATACACAGACAGATACACCCTCACACAGACAGATCTTCCAAAATATATAATAGACTAGAAGGTGACCCGACTTCGTCCGGGCTTTGACCTTGAATTGTCCATTTTGAAGGTCAAGGTCAAGTGGGGTCACGATTTGACCAGTCCAAAACACTGCCCGGACAAAAGTACCCCTATGTATAAAATTTCGTCGAAATCCCATCAAAATTGGCGATTTGACCTTGAATTGACCCGATTTCAAGGTCAAGGTCACGTCGCACGGGCAAATGCATATGCTTATGAGACTCCCCATACGAAGGTACCCCCACATACCAAGTTTCATCGAAATCCCGTGATATTCGGGCGTTTGACCTTGAAATGACCCGATTTCAAGGTCAAGGTCACGTTGCACGGACAAATTAATAGGCCCATGCCACCCCCCCAGGCCGAAAATACCCCCACATACCAAGTTTCATCGAAATCGGCTCGGCCATTTTCGAGTTCATCGCGAACACACAGACACACAGACACACACACAGACATATCTTCCAAAATATATAATAGATATATATATATATAGCTATATATACACGGTATATATTTCGTCAATACAAATCACTTAGTATTCAAACGTGCTCGTAAATATATATGGTCACCATGTACTGTTCAAGTATTTAGTTCGTACATGATCATATGCGATATTTCAAGCACAATTACTCGTATTTAGCCATAGTACTAACATGTTGTTTTCAATTATACACGTTATATTTAAATGATGCAAAAACTCGAAAAAACAAATGTGAGATTCACATTTCCTTCATATACTTTTAGCCTGAACATGATCCTCACATTAAAATACTAAGATGTTTTGCATGCAATACTACAATTTTACTTTTCTCAATGAACTTATGTAAAGACGCTATTTCTCCCAAGTATGTTCATATTCTATATCTTATTGTAATTCAATTGAGTATTTGTCACAAAAAACAAGCATTCTGATTGGCCGAGAGCGGCTAACTTCGTTTTCGATTCACCGACATCGGCGCTTCAGCGTGCATCAAATCTGAATGTAGCACGGTCAAATTTCATCCGCGCAGAACGAGTAGCGAAACGAACACACCCGCGCGTTGTTGTCTATAAATACCGTTCATCGGTCGCTTCAGCGTGCATCAAATCTGAATGTGACACGGCACAATTTCATCGGCGCAGAACGGAGTAGCGAAACGAGCCAACCAGCCCCACGGGAAATGGTTACGGAGCAGTGTTCCGAGTAACGCAATGAACAAACCCAATGATTTGTGCATGGTGACAACGGCGAAATGAAAGTGTCGATTCGTGTCATGAAAATGACTAAATGATACTTTTTATACAGTTGTTTTGCAAATTCCTTGCTAGATTGAATTACAATGGAGATAAACGTACCCTGTTTCGTTGTACATTCTGGGATTCGAGCATGAAAACAGTTTGTGAACTCGCCGGCAAGCCGGTTCGTTCACAAACTGTTTTCATGCTCGAATCCCAGAATGTACAACGAAACAGGGTATGTTATCTCCTAATTAACCATCCTTCTATATATGTATTATATATACATATACCATTTTCTTTCCTCTTAAAAAATAACAAGTGATTGCAGTTAAACTGAACGTAGTACAAACCATATATAATATTGAATCATGTTGTACCTATATTATACTTGCAGGTTTAAATTGTATTACACATGTTATGAATGTTGATGTTTTTTCTGGTTAAAACAAAATGATTTAGCTATAGAACAGCTGCAAACTGCACAATCAGAATGGTCCGGAAAACGGACTGAGCGCTTTGGCTGGACCAATGAAGAACTCCGTCGCCATGGATACGCTGTTCAAACATTCCGTGACGTCGACGCTGCAATCCACGTTTACGCGCAGGTCACGGGCAAAAATGCAGCTCAACTACAACTATCCGTTGGGCCCAAACTTTCCGACTTTTACATACCATCAGATGACAAAAACAAAACCGCGAGATAACCTTTATCGTCCTTGGAATAGCTACCACGGGTGTAGTGGCTTATAAGCTGACCAAGTGTCTATATATATTATTCTGCAGAATATATAATATATTTCGTATAATATAAACTGTCGCAGCATAGAGCGAGTTAAACTTATATTTCATATATATATTTTTAACTTGGAATAGGGGGGCTGGCAGCGTTTTTGGGCCGAATGGAGCGCTTTTTAACCCCCGCTGGGAGCGTTTTTTTGGGACGTATGCATATGGAGAGCCTGGGTCGGAGAGGGTAGTGGGCCGTCCCTGGGCCGTCATGCATGCACTGGGTATGGTAGATATAAATAGCGTTTGTTTCAATTCTGGAAAATGGAAAGCTGGAAAATGGCTGTGACCATGGAAAGTATATTTTTCAGAACATATGACGTCGATTGACGCGGTATATCAATATTTTGTGTATTGATTAACCTATCTTATACCTCCTTCCAAATTTCGTACACAAAATTCGCAAGCTCGGAAGGGACATGTCCCTATAAACACAGATCCACCAGCATACATAAGAAATTGCGCGGAGGGAGTAAACTAAACGTGCATATCTAAAATATAAACGCCTATTGAACACTCTCTATTTTAATGACGATACCTGTGTATACACATGTAGTTAATATACGTATATATACATTCGATGTGAACATGAAAACGAAAAGCTGATTATGTTACCTGGACATTCACATGAATTATCCCATATATCTGCCTTCGGTCGACCGCTGAAATCATCTGCTCGTTTCACAAACGCTTCCCGGATGACGTCATAGCCGCTCAGTACAACGATTGGCTTATGGAAACACCAGAACGTGAAGACGTCGCCATAACGTTTCCGATATTCATCAAAGCGGATGGTATAATCCTTGATAAAAATACTCAAAACGTTTCCGAACAGTGGAAAAGGTAATGGTCCTGGGTGACAATGCTTCCGTCCATAAAACCAGAAATAGTAATAGAATAATCCCGCAGCAACTAGACCAATAATCCACCACCCAGTCCCAATTAACAACATGTCGAACTACTGTTCCGATATCGACAATGTTAGGTTACCAAAAGGAATCGAATTATTCTAAGAACAGTCGGTTATATAAGTATGCGGGTGGAAAGACATTAATGCTGTCGACCACGAACTTTGCTTTAGAGGCGGTATTGTAGTCAACAAGCTGCGAAATACACACTCGACGAGCGTGCTGGAATATTATTCTTACAATGTGACAATGCACCGTGGATATTCTCGGATAACACTGCTATCATGTAACTATCTGGAGCGGGTGAAGTTATTTATGGCTACGAATTAATTTCCAGGACAAACAAAGCTGATTTCGTGTATACGAAGTGTCTAGCCGTATACGATAAAAGCAACGTATTCAGTCTCGACCAGGTTGCCTTAGCGCACTGTATACGGGGCTTTACGAGGGTGACATTACAGCACCGTATAAGTCTCTAAGAGGGTGGCATTAACACACCGTATAAGTCTCTATGAGGGTCGTATTAACACACCGTATACGTCTCTAAGAGGGTCGCATTAACACACCGTATACAGTCTCTAAGAGGGTCGCATTAATACACCGTATACAGTCTCTAAGAGGGTCGCATTATCGCACCGTATACCGTCTCTAAGAGGGTCACATTAGCGCACTGTAGGGGCTTGTACGAGTGTCGCATTCCAGCACCGTACTCAATCATCTACGATGGTCCAGGGTTCGCGCTGCCGATTGATAATTTAGCAAATAGCTATAAATAGGGCTTCACGGTGTTTCGGTATTTAGTCATACCGCTCATACCGCGGTTTTATTTTTAATACCGTGTAGTCGGTTTTGGATTACTTGAATAGTCGGTATATCGCGGCAAGGTATGTTTTCTTCTTTTAGTCGGTTTTACGACAGCAAATGGCAACAATTTTAATATATTCCTGAGGCAATAACGCGTGCTTGTAAGTAATGAAAGGGAACCAGTGAGACGAAACGGGAACCAGCGATACGGGAAGATAACCAACCAGACAAAACGCCCAGAGCAAAACTGAAGAAAGTGCTAAAAGCATTCATAACAAAGGGAGTGTCAACGTGTTGGATGCTGATGAGTGTGTGTTTACAGTCGGCTCATATGCAGCTCAAATTAGTGCACACAAAAAAATAATTAGACCATCATCGCCATCCATACAATTACGAAATGCAAACTGTACAACGTTGTCCGCATTCGCGCGAACATATCTCTGTATATAAATGTGTCAGAAGTGTGCCTTCTGAGCGCTTATTCAGTAAGTCGGGACAGATTGTTAAGCGTTCTTGTCTGAAGCCAGATAATGTTAATATGTTGTCGTTTCTCGCGGCAAAAATGTAGACTCATTGGACTGTATATAGTGGTGTACTTTGTGTTCGGATAAACATGTCAGTTCAGTGTTGTCGTTATTTTAGCACGTCGAAATATGCTTTTTTATTAAATAAAACTTGTGAATTAAATGCTTGATATTTTTTACGTAAGCGACGTACGTCATTGGGACCCCACATATTGGTAATGATCACAAGTGACACGCATTGCTTTGTCCTATTTGCGAGTGTCGGCGTGACACTACATTCACACTCAAATATTGAATTGCGTACTGCATGATCTTGTTTTTTACTAGCAAAATGTTTGGAAATTATTCTTGACGGTATTTAGTCACATTTCATCAAATATCGTAGTCGGTATTCTGAAGGTGGATACGGCGAAGCCCTAGCTATAAAACAATGAATTAAAAAAAAAATTGATATATACCATTTTTGCTTGTTGGCAATTAATCCCCATCAGGCATATAAAAAAACTTGCAGTAAATCAGTCAGAAACAAAACACAGATTGCTATCCAGACGCAACATTGCTAATTGGGTCCAAATTTATAGCGCATTTTGGATTCGCGGCTTATGTCATATCGACTTCTTGTGTCGCTAGATTGAATGGGTTTCGCATTTATAATCGACTAGCAGGGTTACCCGGCGTTGCCCAGGTTAAAGTGATGTGAAACCCTCTGCATGTTGTGAATGTATGGTGGGAATAGAGGATACTCTTGTTCAAAGCGCTACACATATTCTCATAAATTATATATCCAAATAGTATCACAAAAACATGATTCTTACACACGGAATATAAGTAGTAACTCACCTTGTCGGATCGGATCGATTGTCATTTTGTTTATCGCGATTAATCCGTCCCACCAATAAAGAACTATTATTTACAACTGCGTATACT
Organism: Siphonodentalium dalli; assembly: GCA_032622095.1. NCBI lineage: Eukaryota > Metazoa > Mollusca > Scaphopoda > Gadilida > Siphonodentaliidae > Siphonodentalium > Siphonodentalium dalli. The sequence goes on from CP136065.1 coordinate 206,772,828, forward strand.
TCATATATTATAACATGAACATCATAAACACATTAGTTCACAAAAATAAAAGACGACAATTGGGTTTTACATAGAGATGTATCAATCAATCTAGTGGGTTTGACTAAGATTTTGAGGACACCTAGTTATCTATCATATCTCCATGAAGATACAGATGTTTTAGAGAAATGACCAGGTGCTCGTCTGTTCATTGTGCTATATACCGGCTAATTATTCTCAGTTTAAAAGAAATGTTTCTGTGCCTCTATATCAGATACATGCGCCCGACACAAAGCGATATTTTGAGTTGTTTATGTTAGACGATGAATCTGTTCTACTCTCTGCAAACTACTGTGTAGGTGGAATTGGACACATTGTGTGTAGCTCCAATATCTATACAGTATTGTATACATGTGTACACACATGTTGTATATGTTTTTCTATGTGTACACATATATGTGTACAAAACTTAAACATAACTGTTTATCTAGCACGCGCGCACACGAATTGTACAAGACATGCGCTGAACGATACAAAACTCCATTTGCACCCCGATTGCTGGCAGCCATATTGGTGTGTAGATGTCGATCAGAGTTTAGACTTCAAGACCACTGAGTTTGAGCCGTTATAAGAATATTGCTAGTAAAGGTGAGAATATTTATGCAAATATACGAACGTAATTAGATGATCCGTTTAGCATGTTGATTGAAGGTAAATTCGACGAAATAGTAATGTCAGACAGAACTTTGAGTTGGTCCTGGAATTTACACGGAATTTTCAATAACTGGCAGGGTTATTATATACATAGGCCTATATATATATATTAGTCTAGTAATATTAGTAGTACGGAAGCCGGCATCCGGTAAAGGTGGCGAACAAATATGTCCGGAAATTACCTTCTTAAAATTTCCCTGCGACCACCTTGACCTTTCTACTGTAAAAAAATCACGATTTCGTGTTCGCATCTAATCTATAAGACTATAGTCTATATAGTTCTCGTCCTAGGCTAATGCTCGTCCATTACAGTATAGTGCATTGTCTATACTAATATTCCTTAAAGTATATTCAAAATGTTATATGTAGCCTAGGTTGTACTCTGCTCAGTTCTCAACAATAACATTGAATGTGAAACACAATATTCATTATTCTAAAAATAACGCCAAACACGACAGCGACAAGTTACAGGCAACAACTGTTCCTATGTCCAATCATACTCAATGGCAACCACTTTTACCACAGGCCTTCTGAACAGTGAGTGATATATAATTACAATACATGTATTATTGTATAGTTATTATTAATATATACGTATGAAGTGAACAGTTAGACGACCACGATACAAATTACAATCGTAAAGCCTCAAGGCCGCCACACACGATGCGATATATTAGATATCGTATGCAAATATCGGGCACCGGTTACAGGTCAAATCGCAGCGTGTGTGGTGGAAGATCGTACGACATTTTGTCGCATGATCGGCCCCGCAAGGAATCAAATAATTTTAATTTTCTACGATCGAGTCGTACATTTTATTCGAAGTAGCCAATCGGATTCAGCTATTAATCTGATCACACTTGTAACATTAATATAATTTATGGGAAATTAGTACGGGTATTTAATATCTGCGTCAGTGTGATAAATAGTAAATACAAATATAGACCTATACCAATAGCCTACATACCACAATAATACGATAACCCATTGCATTCACGAGAAAGTAAACAACCAGATTGTACGATCCGATCGCCTCGTGTGTGGTGGTCTACCGTAGGCGATAAAAACCTACGATTTAATTGTGGTCGTCTGAACGTTCACTAAGTAGATAATATTATTTCACTTCCACTTTCTGACAACACCTAGTTTCGCAATTAATGAAATATGCACAAATCATCGAAAATCAAAATTAGTGGTTTGTTTCCACCTTTATAGTCAGAGGCGTACTGGCCGATCGGGAGACCGGGAAAATTCCCGATGGGCCAGAGGCCGTGGGGGTGGGGTATATGTGGTTGGGCCCCAAATGTCATTACATGAATTTGTCAGCATCATATAACACCACGTAAAGTGCCCGTTAATCTCGAGATTTTAACAGTTACTCCCAGCTGTAAATCCCAAAAAAGTTCTCAACTTCTCACGTACCCTCCCCCAATTGAAATTTCGAACAGAATAAGAACGCTTTGCAGTGTAGGCCAGTCTAGATTCTAGGATTAGCGATTTTCTTGTGTAGTTTTCAAAATTTTCTCACCCCGTGCCGAACAACCATGGACAGTCTGGTGTGTCCTGGTCTCTTAAAATTGTCCATAGCTGTGTGCATTTGTCTGGAGTTAGACCGCTAGCCTAGATGTTAGAATTTGTGGAATTGTTCAGGTAAAAATATCTGAATGGTCTCATACCGGGAATATATAGAAACATGGTTTATGATTATATAGGATATTAGGCCAGAGCACTGAGGTGCAAAGGGTGTGCAAATGGAATTATGCAAGAAAATGTGGTCTGATTCTGATTCGGGGGTGGGGGTGCAGTTGGAATTTCCCAAAGTGGACACACTGTTCCTGAACAGGTTCTGATTCAAGGGGGGGGGGTCAAATGGGCTGGTATGATAAAAATTTCCCGTGCCAGTTTTTTTGCCCAGTCCGCCTCTGCTTGAACGAGTTATCACAGACCACATTGTTGGAAATATTTGTCATAAACCCTTGAAAAAAAATATCTCCTCTGTTTATACTGTCAATAGTATTATAAGTTGAGGTGGAGATATTTATTGTTTTCGGGGTTTTTGACATAAATTTCCAACAACTGTGTCACAGACAAAACGGGCTATAATATAGTCTGTTTGTAACGTGTCTCCCATCTGCTGAAAATGAAAATACAAATCATTGCTTGTCAAAATTCAATCACATGTCAGCTGCACATGTCAATATACTTCTTTTTTGTTAAACTTTGATTTGTCATGATTTTATGTAGAAGATATCTAACAAGATATATCGCCTATTACCATATGATTCAACATTGTGGGTTTTATAAATCTGTTCTGTAATTTTACTAGACTATTCAAGCCAAACTTCATTTTCTGAGCAGTATATTTGGGAGTCTGTAACACAAGATGTTTTGGGGTTCCTGAGAGCGCTTTGAGTTCTGAATACAAATTTTGGAATCCTGAAGTAGTGATATCAAATCTATCTTAATTTAGTTGATTCAGCATAAAACAAAAAATTCAGACCTGTGCTACATGGTTTAATTGCCAAAATAGGTCCATTTGTCGAATTGTAACCATAATGCCCCCGCAAGTTGTAGTGCGTATACTGGAAACAGCTTAGCCATTCGTCTGTCCATCTGTCCATGGACCCAAACATTTTCTCAGTCATTTTTAATCATTTTCCGTGAAACTTGACACAGACATCAACCACAATGATAACCGTGCACCTGCTATTATGAGGTCTGTCCGACATTTTTTTGTGGAGTTGGCCCCCCCTTTTCGACTTAGAAAATGTTCAATACAAGTGTACATCTATACCTTTGTCCGAGCTTTTATACGACCTACATTTTTTGTTTAATTTTTTAAAAACTTGGCACAGATATTCATTACCATGCGAATCTGTGCACCTGTGGTTTTAAAGTCGGTCAAACTTATTTTCGCAGAGTTATTGGCCTTCTTTTCAATTGTCGACACAATTTTGTCTGGAGTTTTTCTCAGTTGTTTTATATGAATATTTTTCTGCTAAACTTTGCACAGACATCAACCACCATTTTTTGTTGCAAGGAAATATGTTTTATTTGCTCATGGAATTTCAAAATTTACATACAACTGGCCAAAACCATTTCAAGGTTCTAGGGACCTTACATTTAAACACTAGCGGAAACCCCGAATTGGCCATATGGGTGCATATCTACAGGGCTGAGGCCTGCATCCGAACAACTCTTGGTCCGAACAACTCTTGTATGGTTGATACACTGTTTCTGTACTGAATAACTTCCTTTGTTAAGTCTGGATGAAGCATTGTAAATAGGAGTGCACTTTACTTGCCCACAAAGCTGATATACAGGGATTACTCTTTATATTTTATCTTATTTTTCCCGTTTTATGCAGACAATAACTCAACATGTGGGTTGAGTCGCTATGGTTGCTTGCGACAAAAAATGGCAAAGTTAAGATCATCATAAGTTATTGTCGTTAAAGAGACTGTTCAGCAGACATTCTTACTAGCACTTCTGTTCCAATTCACAATTTTAACCGACTTGAAAACAAATTTGACAGGGTTTGGTGAATTCATTCTTGATATAGTACAACATGTGTTGGATATTTTAAGAGGTGGGTGTGGGGGTGGCTTTATACATTTCAAGTTCAAGGTGGATGCCTCCCAAATGGAGACCCCCCAGCCACGTCCCTGATGAATGTTGGTGAAGTACATATGTGATTTTACAGCCCTGGAAATTATTTCTGTGGCCAATTTAACAATTTTCAGATTTCAGTTGTATGTATACTATTTTAAGTAACTAACTAGTCTGGGTAATAGCTATTACTAATGGAAACAACATTTATTAAATAAGTGTTTACTAATTTGTTTTCCACAGACCATTGTTGATCTGACACAGAAATAGAAGGAAGATTGTTGCTTATAAGCTCAGCTTTGCCATAGAATGAGTGGTGTGATCATCTTTAATTGCTGCAAGACAACTTTGCCAATAATTCTGAAATTTGTGGCAATGGCAGAGATTGGCAGTCTGTGTCTGTGAGTTTAAATATAACGATGTTAATTTCCATTCCAACTAATCTTTTAATTTTGAGGGGCATTGGGGCTACATGATCTGACTCACATGTATTGCAACCTACATGTACAGTCTATATATCGTCATGCTACACATTTGATACATCCCTGCTACAATACATATATGATTTTTATAGCATACCATACCATATAGTGATTAGTCACACTGAAACAATTGAATTTATCCTTTAGCTTCAGTTGGATGCTATTTTCTGGTGTTGAATGCTAGGTTTACCAATAACAGCCACTAAGGAACTGTAAATGTTTATGACAAAATAAATAAAAATGTGGGAATAAGGACATTGCGATACATCTATTAAAAGCATGATATGATTCTTCAGAACAAAAAAACAGGTCACCCATATATAAAAAAGATTATTATATCCATATGGTATGTGTAACACTTTTAGGATTTGAATTTGAATTTGGTAGATTAATTAGCGTCCTGCCAATATTCGAATATGATGAAATCAGATAACGAATCGAATACTGCACACACTTCACGATCAAATATAATATATCTGAGTTTGGTGACTGGTAGCGATTTAATAGCGACAAAATGCAGTGTTGTGAGTCTGGAAAATGATCTATCGCATACAACCATTCCCCATATATAATTCAGAAGTTTATAAGTTTTGTAGTAAACTGTTGTTAATTTTGCATCAGCTCCCCAAAAATGACTATGTTCTATGTCTGGAAATTAGATAAAATAATAAATAAGAGGACGATAACTTGGGTAAGCATAGACTAAATGAGGATATCCATCATGTCTACCCATATATGTGCGAATTCTCAGAACCAGTGGTCAGCCACCAAAATTTAATATATTACCTGACTTCATGTCGGACATCAATGTTTCTCGAAATAGATGTGAATATGTGACATGTCTGATTCAGTATGGGATTTCATTACTATTATTAATACTTGTTAATACACAGAATGAACTATGAAATGACAAATGACTTCAGCTTAATATCAATTTAAGGGGCTCACAGTAATACTGAATGTTGATATTCACGAGTTATTGTCGTTGATCACGGTAATGTAATCCATTAATCTCTCAGACGGAGGTTGAACAGGATGCTGTTCAAAGTAAAACATCCAGACAACTCTCATAATGAGGGGGTAGTTACATCTATATGGCCAAGTCATGGAGGCATGCTTCTTACGGAACACTGATTTTTGCACTGCGAAGCTCAACCGAGATATTAGATAGATATATTCTCTGCTGATGTTGAATCGAATACGAATCATATACTCATGCATGTTCAGTTGATGTGTTTTTTTTAATATTAGCAGGACCCTAAAATTAAGTTACCCCTAGTGGCGTTGACAGCAATGACAGGGAAAGGCATGGTAGTAGGTATGCCTCAGAATAACATAATGCATTTATAGGTTAATACTGTTATTATTTATTCTGGATGAAAGTAAGACAAGTGTTTCTTATACCGTATTTTAATTTAGCTTGCATGGAACAAACTAGCAGAGACATAGACAGAACACAACGCACATCGAGAATCTTTTATCAAATGAGTTGCAGACGGCGCATGGATATATTTTGCGACAGCAAAACGTGAGTGAAATGTAACTATGCACCGGCCACCGCGGGTTCGATAAAAGATTCAAGATTATGGTGCAAGTTGCGTTCTGTATTTATTCTACACCATTGCATCAATCCATGAGTCAGCTACCTTTATCGTGATTTAAGTCTGATGGATAACCGGTTATGATCAAGACATCACCTGTATGTCATCTTGTTTGGCGACGTCAACAAAAATAGTTCGGGCTTGTATTCCACTAGAGGCATGCAATAATAGGTATTCAATGGTGAGAGTTGGTTGAATACAATAGGTGTGGAATAAAGCTTTAGTTTATTTTATTTCACTTCTAATTACACAGCTGCGATATTTTGGTCTATTCAGTTACATTGTTGGTATATTTTTTCAGCTTGTCCACGATAGTGCAATCCTGATGTCATTGAGACTCGCAATATATTTGACATCATGCACGACAGCCTATCTAGTACCAGATAATTAATTTAATTTCTTGCCATGTTCAATATATAACTAACTTGCCTAGATAGTGGACAAATATTATTATTTGATTGAATATTGGTGTGTAGTAAATAAACAAACCAAACCACACCTGCACTTGGAGTAGGCAAACAATTGTGCACTTATCTGTTATGTTAAAGTGTTATGCTGCAAGATGCAACTTGACACTGGCCACTCATGTAATATTTCACGGAACTTGAGCCCCAACAAATTGGTGCAATAACGTTCACCGCATTGACAGTCTGTATACTAACTATACTTACATGTTTTTTTAATCTTTGGAGTGATTATTTATTTTACTTCATTGTATAATAATTATATAAAGCATTTCATGTATAATTTAGCGTGCAAGTTCTCAATTTGATTCAATGGACCCCATATATTCAGGTTCCAACAACAACATATTTTGAAATGCTGCTTCAGTTATCAGAATCGATTAATTGCTCAAAAATAATGTCAATTATAGTATAAACTTGCTCAAAATGTGTTATTTATCAACATGTTGTTCAATGAAAATTTTGCCTCATTATCAACACAAAGCTACTTGATTTTAGAGTTATCATCTTCATCCGCAATTTGGTCCAAGACCATTGGCCCGTTGTTCCCAGGCCACTATTAAGTCTCGATGGTGAAAAAAATGAATATGTAATAACTATTAGCTTTGGTGGGTGGGTTCATCGACTCAAATCAAATATCCTCCCACCCGAATCCAAATATATAGTAATTGAGCCTTATTGAGGGGCATCTAATCGGATGATGCATACTTAATATTGATTATATTTAAACAGTTTACAGCTCGTGTTTGTTCTGAGCAATAACTATTTCTAAAAATAGTGACAAATATATGTCCCACAGGGCAACTTGATAGTCACATTATATAAGGAAATCAATATTGATTGATAGCAGTGTTCCCAGGTAGGTGTTTTTGATTCATTTCTCTTATGTTATACCGAGGAAACTATATACTTGTTGTGGGAACAGATAATTCATCTTTAAATTGAAGCCTTGAAATAATAGATTGTGTCAATTCATGTTTGGGAAATATGATTAACATTGGTACAAGTGACCTAGATAGCTGGAACCTGATTAGTGGATTTTCATCAACAAGTGGGGGGTGTCTGACAATGGTTGGTTAAATGTTAAAGGTACTCAATCAGATTAGACCCTCATAAATTACTATTTCTTTGACTTCTGAGGTAAAACAATAATTGATTCGAGTCGAGTAACCTACCCATCAACCCTCAGAGTGATCAGATATCAATTTTTGAAGTTTTGTTATCTCTTGTTTCTGGCCCAGAACATGCCGTCAAAAGGAAGTTCTCAGTGCTTCATTTTAGAGTTATCCATCTTCGTCCATTTGAATAAATGTTTCTGTTGCAATTATTAGTACACATCTCGAGAAAATTACAACAAAAAAAAAAATCAATATCTGATCATTCTGAGCTTTGATGGATGGGTTCCTCGACTCAAATTAATTATTTTCTTTACCCTGAAGCCGAAGAAATAGCAATTTAGGGGGCTTAATCGGATTGAATACCTTTAAGATCCATGCTATAATATATTTTTTTCAGTTCAAACCATGACATACATACAAAATAATTGAAAATTCTGACTTCATATATTTAGTTTTTCAGGATGACTACAGAATCAGATATAAAATGTGCTATATCAGAAAGTAGAGGTATACCATATAGTAATGATATGTTACTACATGTAGCTCCAAAATGCCATGAGTTGAATTTCCCATTCAAGGTGGATGACAAAGAGTATTTATGGACCAGTTCTCAAATGTGTGACAATCTTCAGCCGTGTAATATCATACACATGCTTTGTAAATTACCATGTAATATGTTATTGTGAAGGAGGATGGATGACAAGTCACATTATTGTAATTGATGATCTGACAATCTTCAACTGGGGAAGTTTCTGTTCTCTGTTCATTAAAATCATGGTAAAAGAAGCCTTGATTTTGGCTAACTACAGGATTGGAGCAGTGGTCATACTATTATTCCTCTAATTTATTAACTGACTGAAACAGCTGAAGTGGACTATCTAATAACATTTCTCCAGTGAACATGTCTGCTTGTGCCTCAACTGTTACTGCAGTGTCAACCAGAGTTTGAAGGCTCCTGCAGCACATGAAATATGAATTATCAGCTTCATTTGTTGGATATATAGTTATATACCATTAAAATAAAGTTCATGTAAAATAATTATACTCTTTGAGAATAAACTTTCCTCTATCAAAGTAATGGTGGTAACATTGTATTGAAATACGATGTCAGTTTAATATAATATGGGTTTATTTATCTACTGAAAATAGGATAAGTGGGGTGTACAATTAAATAACATCAAAGAGACCATATATAATCTTGGTGTTTGGTGTTATGACACCTTATCAGTGTTCTGTGTATTCTGCTTCTGAATTGTAATGTAAGCATTGACACTGAATCTTAATTTCCATGATACACCATGAAAGTAATAGAGAAGTGATTCCTGTCCAATGACTGGTGGTATCCTAACTACCGTACATGTAACGCAACAGAAACTGCTGGTCCCACTTTTACTTGTAACTTCTTTCGTAAATTTTAATTGTATTTATCTGTCTCGTCAAAAGTTCAAAACAGATAAAAACGATAAATTTAATATATGCTCAGTTTTCGAAAACTCCTCGTGTCATTGATGCGGGAGAGGTGGCTTGGAATCATTCAAAAGATCCTCATGCCCTGTCAATTGAAGAGGTGACTTCGATTCTGACGCCAGAATGAGAGCAATTATTAAAATGCATTTACATGCATGTAACTCTATTCATAATAGCATTGTTTGTATGGTCATTGCCATTTTATTGTACCGGTATATATGAATTTCAATGCCAACTTTCTCTGAAGTTAGTTCCATTCCACAAATCCGATATACATGTATATGATAACTAATGGGTTGATACTTTTTGGAGAGTGTTGTGTCCTCTTGTCAAAACTGATCAAAATGATATGTTCATGCTCCCTCAGTTTTTGAAAAATCCTCTTGTCATTGACAGGGGAGAGGTGACTTGGAGTCATTCCAAAGATCCTCATACCCTGTCAATTGAAGAGATGACTTCGATGCCTTATCCTGGATACAAGCAATTAAAATACGTTAAATGTATTCAGGAAGAGTGTATAACCCACTCAAAACAAAAGCACATAGTCCCTGCACCATAATATGTACATCTAACCGAGAACGCATTGGTGTACAGGGACTTGTAATGCGATCCGCTGCCCCCACATTTGCGCTGCCCATGTGCGCGGTCTCTATATATGCACGCCTGTTTTGCAGTAGTGGTAATATGCAAATGCCTTTGTATAGTGCCATTGACGTAGTGCGGACGCGTATGTGAGGACTGCGGGTTGGGCTGTGCGGGGGTGGGGTTGGAGCCCGTTACTGCCTTTGTGCGTTGGTGACAGCAATTGAGATATCCCTCATAACACGCTCTGATACTTACACCATTTCAGTAGCTAACATCGAGCAACACATCTAGTGCCACTCACGATTCATATATGGTAGGTAGTTCTAATGCCACCAAAATTGCTCGAGTTTATTTCAAAATTCTTGAACTAAAATGTGGTAAATTCGAATCTATCGAAGAGGGATAACTCTATCGGTCACCAAAATCTCGATTCTGCCTACGGAGTTACACCACTTGTTACCTGTGCTTAAAATGTATATGCTAAATTGAAGTTTGTGGTCTGTCCTGAAAACGATGCAGAAAACCAAAACTCAACTGGTTCTGCAAGTGACGACACCTTCAATTCTGAACCAAAAAAAACAACAAGATGACTATGCAAGAATTCATAAACAATGACAAAGCCAAACCACCACCCTCACCAATCGTCGAAAACTCTGAGCCTGAAGCTACAGATATCTCCCCATCGAACATCATTAATACCCAGGTGGCTTCTCTTGCTGCACAAATGGACTCGTTTACGACAGATTGGATAAAACCATCACACACAAATAACCACAGGTCAAAAGTCACATGCAGAGGAAATTAACAATACAATAATAAACTTCAAAGAAGAAATGAAGAGACTATTAAATGAACAAACTGAATTCTTTGAATTGAAGCTGAAAACTTGGAATGATGAAAAGAAATTACTAGTATGCATAATCGATGAGCAAAAACTTCAATTAATGATCTGGAGCAGCACGGCCGCAAAGATAGTGTACGAATATTCGGCATCAACGACCAAAACCACGAAACATTAGATGATTGTGAGCAAACTCCACTAAATTGTCTTAATTCAAAGCTCAACCTGAACCTGAAAATGAAGCATATTGCTATTGCTCTTCGAGTTGGAAAGAAAATAGCACCTGGTTCCAAGTCCGACCAAAGACCCACACCGCGAGCAATCCTTGTTAAATTCGCAATGCGTAGATACAAGAACAATGTTATTAAAAATCGAAAATCCCAAAAGTGAACTGGATTTTCTATTGTCGAAGACACAACTGAACAGTCAACTACTCAGAAAAGCCCATAACTCAGATAAAATTAAAAACTCTTGGATCCAAAATCGAAAACTATACGTGAAGAAACTCGATGATTCCATAATCAAATTTCGCATTAAAGATGAACTTGATGCTATAATCAAAGGACGAACACGTAAGCAATGGGAACAGTCCATGGACGTTCATTTGTAATTGATACAAGTACTAGCCGAAATTGGATAAATTGCAAATGTATATATGTTATTATTTTTATATAATTTTGCTGCACTATACACAGTTTGCTATGTCCATAACCCACATTTGGTTAAAGGTCCCTTCACACACCACAACTTCTTAAATCGCGGTGCTTCTACGTGTTTTTTTTTTTTTTTTATAATTTTTTATTTGAAACAAGACAAATACATTGTGATAATACATGAATTATATTACAGTTAATGGTTGGTAATTAAACAGTTTTTGTCTCTTTCGTTATTTTTTTTTTTTTTGAGACTGTAGAAATGTAGAAGAGAAAAAAGAGTGTGGAGTGAATGGTTCTATGAATGCTGTGTTATTTAGTTATATTAAATTTCCATTAGTTATAATAATAAATATAATGAATATAATGAAAATGAAATATTGGGTATATGTATTATTTGTAATTTTTTCTGAGTCCCTCACGTTATTAGGTATATATATGGTAATTACATAATGCAAAATATTAACATTGAGGGATTATTAATTAGTGTTAGCATCGAGCTAAAAGTCTTAAAATCTGGTATATTTACGTAACGTGATTATGTACGGCATGGATAGGTGGTATGCAATTAATTTTACTCACTATGTGATTCAAATAAGTAAGCATACTGTTAGGTAAGTCACACAACACGGCACATGTCTGGTCCACATTCGGTTTAAACACAGTTTTTACAATACTAAATAATATTTACGGAATACTTGTGTGCCAGGCATGTGCAATGTTATGTACTACATTTCCAGCATACATGTAAATATCTATAGTTATGTATGTGCTGTTTAACTGTACTAGTGTAACAGACCTTTCCATTTATCCCACCGATATTCGAACTCAGTATATCTAGATTTGCTGTAAAAAATCCATCTTTCAGTTTTTGCGTACATTCGTATTTCTGCTTGGATATTTTGCAATTTTGGTAATTCAGATCTCATCTTTGATCGGTATATATTATACTTAATTATGACCAAGATCGTTTGGAGGAGTGGATCAATTTTCAAAGTATCAGCTTTGCCAAATAAAATAGTGTTTGAATTAATTTCTAATTTATTTGAAGTCGTGTTAAATATCCATATACGAATCTCGTTCCACAGCGAAGCAATAATGTGACATTGAAACATAAGATGGCTAATGGTCTCTTTTTCAATTTTACAAAAAGAACATGTATCATTTTCAGATCGACCCATTTTCTTTAGTACATTGTTAGTCCCTAATATTCTATTGTTTATCCGATATTGAAACCATACATATTTCGTGTCACAAAACTGAACAAAGGGAGTTTTAAAAACGTCTGACCACCAGTCTAATTCATGGTGCATATTTAGTTTCTTCTCCCATTTTGAGATGAGGTTCATGTTCATTTTGGGGTCTTGAATGCAATTGTATATATATTTCGAATTCGATTTGAGTAAGTGTTCGATCTGATACGGTAGTATTGGGTTGTTCAGTCGTTCGTTGTTACTTTGTTGATAGCTACTAGAGTTTTCCATTTTAGTTAGGTATTTTGTTATTGAAGAGATTATACCGTTGTATGTCAAAAAATCTGTTTTAATGCCATATAACCGCTTTGCTTCGTCATAGGACATTAATTTGTTATTATCACACATAAGATCGTTCACAAAATATATGCCACGAAGGGCCAACGATCTGTCATTAATTGCGTGTTTGTTTATTTTGAAAATATCGTTATTTACAATCGTCGATGAGAGCACATCACTGTGCGTTTTTGGGGCCATCTTTAAGTTTAATATTTTCCATGCATCTAGAACATCTATCCAGAATTGATTGATATATTTGCTTTTATATCTATTAAGGGCACATCCATTCGATAGATACCATTTGTCATTGTTTGTACACTCCATTTGATATCGGACGAGGTTTTGCCAAGACTCCGGTTGAGTTATGTAGCGTTTCACCCATGATATTTTCATTGAATGCATAAATGTTTGGATATCAATCATTTTACAACCTCCCATGGAATAGTCTTGTTGAAAATATTTCCTAGCAATTTTGTCAGGTTTTTTATCCCATATGAAATTATATATGTCTTTGTTTATGTCAGTTATGAATGTTTTTGGTGGATTTGGAATTGTCATAAATAAAAACGAGAGTTTAGAAAGTACCAATGACTTGAATATTGTGACTCTCCCGATAACCGTCAGGTGTCTTTTAGACCACACAGAAAAAATTGTTCGTATCTGGTTGTACGCTGTGATGTAATTATTCGAAAATATATCATCGGCATCTAATTGGAAATTTACACCGAGAACTTTAAAACCATTTGATAGCCATCTTATTTTCCATCTGTCACATATAGAGTCAGTACAATCTCTTTTCTTACCAATCCATACCGCAACTGTTTTGTCGTAATTAATTTTTAAACCTGAAATAAGATAAAAGTCATGTAATAGCTCGAATGCATTGTCAAGGCTTTGGGGGTCACCATCAAGAAATAATGAGGTATCGTCAGCATATTGTGAAAGTTTAAATTCTGAATTCCCTATCTTAATACCCTTGATATTTTTCCGTTTCCGGAATCCTATACCTAATATTTCTACACACAATAAAAAAATGTAAGGCGAAATTGGATCACATTGGCGACATCCCCTCGAGATTCTGAAGCTACGAGACATATGCCCGTTGATATTGACATTTGACGATATACCGTTATACAAGCAATTAATGATTTTAATAAAATTATCCCCAAAGTTGAAGTATTTTAAGACTGACGACAAGAATGACCATGAGACCGAATCAAAAGCTTTTTCGAAGTCAAGGAGTACAAGTAGTCCAGGGATATTAGCAGATTTTGTTGTGGACAGGATGTCTGATATTAATCGTATATTTTCGCCAATGAATCTACCTTTTAAAAACCCACTCTGGTCATGATGAATAAGATCTTGAATTACACTTTTCAATCTTTCAGAAAGTATACCGGATAACATTTTGTATGACACATTAAGAAGTGAAATAGGTCGCCAGTTTTTTAGGAATTGTTTTGGTTTGTGCTTCTACGTGTTATAGCTATTGACACAGGCACTTTGTAGAAAACAATGTTTACATAATATATATATATATATAATATAGACAAGGCCAGACAACTTTCGGTTTCCGATTCCCTAAATTCGTTGCATTTCTGACCCTCTGAACCGATTATGGCCGTGTAAACGGCATTGTCGCTCGTTTTTCTTCTTCCGAAAGTGAATGAAAACCTTACACTGTCAAATGCAGTGGAATGTAAAAAAAAAAACTTTTGCATACTTTGAAGTGAGAAAATTGCTTCAAATCGCAGCATTAACATGCACTCTACAGGAACTAATCAGCAGCAAATGTGACACTCTTTCTCCTTGGTCGATATTTAATATACATAATGTTTTTTTTCCTGACCGTGTTTTCGTACACAAAGCCACGTGAATATCGAGCAATCTGAAAGAGGGCATATTTTGCCACGATTAGGAATCAGGCCATGTTAATCTTCGATTAGAAAGATTTCTACCACTTGAAAGTATAAAACAGGTTTATATCGGCATTATACAGCATTGTACATGGTAAAGAGGGTTTTGATCACTTTTGGAAGAAGCAATATACGCGACAATACCGTTTACCCGACCATCATCGGTGCAGTGAGTCAGAAATTAAACGGTGACGGCCGTACTACGCTATACCGTACCGAACATTGTCACCCCATGTGGTATGTATATAAGGTATATTTTCAAAATATTTTTGCTACAAGCTTCCCGTGGCTATTGAGTGATAATGTGTGCTTTTGGTTTACTACGAATCTAATATTATACTATACATACAAGAAATACAGTATTGTTGTTGGTAAATATCAATTAGCATTATTATTAAAATCGGTCGATGGGTATATCACTTATAAGGACTGTGCTTTGATCAGTTAATCTCACCTTCATTGTTAATATTTGACTACATATTGAAAATCAAGTTGCCTTAATTCTGCTAATTAGCCGTCGAACTCCGTATACATTACACAAATTATAGGTCCAAAAGAATAATAGTAATTTTGTCCAAACATATCCAGAAATTCTCAATAATCGGAATCAGTTTCTCCCACAAAGCCAATACCATGTGTAACAAATAAACGGTTGTCCCTGTAATGCCCAACAACATATCGACTATGTCATACATGATTGTAACTAGGTCAACTAAGCAGAGCTCATCACAAGATGCACGCTCAAAAGCATACCCATGCAATGCTATAATTAGGCAATCAGGAACGTATGCAGCGCCTTATAAATGAATTTCAATCTCTAAACCACACGAGAATATTGGCGTTTTGGAACCTATCTACGAATGTACGCTAAATTATAGTCTTAATATATATTATTATATATCATGTATATTGAAAACGATATGGACCCGCGAAGTACCCCAAAACCCAGCTAATAACATGTGAAGTTAACGGGCCGTATATCCCTTTAAGATGCATGTGCTCCACACGGGCTCGAGTTATAAACATTATTATTAGAAGAACACCACCAAAAAGGTGTTTATATAGACATTCTACCCACATATCTTATCGGATTATGAACTATAGTATATTACCAACCGTATATATTAATTTTAGGATGTATTCATGATTTCAGGAAGCTTTTACGAAACTTATTTCAAGTTTTATTTATAGTGTGTAAACACATGTTTGTAACCAGATGTGATGCCTGTACATAATTATGTATGCTCAAAATCCACTCCAATCTTCGCGGTATACCTTAAAAATATTCCCTATTTATCACTAACTAATTGTAAATTCCTACAGTTTTCGTCCCAGTCCAAAACTACAGAGGACAGCCTCAGGGACACGGAAGATATTTCCCTTGTTTATATATAACGATACTCAGATAACAATTACCCGCTGAATGTATCAGTTTAAAAGAAACAGTACTAAAACAATGGACAGACGTCAAAACCACCATAATTGCAAGAAAATTTCTCCTCCACAACAATTAATGAGCGGAACCACTTTATGGTGAACCATACTCCACATTAATCCTAATTAATTAAAAAATGCACCAGGTCTCTTTGATCGCCATTATAGTAAAGATGATAGCACATGCGGTCTTGTTTTCCGCTCGATTCGTTATGCTAATATACAACCCTTACAAATTAGCCGAAAATCCGACACCAGAATCCAATATGGCGGCCAAGATGGCCGCCGAAATGTGAAAATATGCTATTTTTCTGACAAGTTACCACCTTTCGTTTGTCTCTGTGGGAAAATGTTAGAATCTTTGCGTCAGGTTATACATTTATCATATAGAGGAGTCATTGGCGACCATAATATGCATTCATTGCGGGATATTTTTGTCCGATATCACGTTTTCCCAAATGCCGGTATCATAGGTCAAAGCCGAATCTCCGTTAATAACGCGATGTTATGTTTCGAATCAATGAATGTTAATATTTTTATTATGTTATTGTTATTATAACAACATCCATGCATATATATTTGCAGGAGATACTCGAGCTAGGATTCCTCTTATATCTGAGTTGAGGAATATTTACCCCAAATCCAAGATGGCGGCCAAAATGGCCACCAGAAATAAAAAATTGCCGAAAATCGCTGATTTTAACATCAGTGAGAATTATTGTCATGACAACTCCACACCTGCTTACTATTTTAAGTTGGGAACACTTAGGCGAAGAACTTTCCTTGTACCATATCCAAATAAAAGTCCCCCAAATTCAAAATGGCGCCCACAATGGCGAGAAGTGGCTGTTTGGGAAGATCACCAGGTGTACACGTTGTTATCCCCGTTAGGTCACCAAAGCTGACAATACGCAGATAGATAGGTTCTTCTGAAAGCTAGTATACGCATCGACCGAATACCTTTATAGTGTATCGCACAAGATAACGCATATACCCAATATATAGCATCTGAATTATACCATAAGCTATACCACGAATGAAGCTCGCTAAGAATTCCAAACTTTCGAAACAAACACGTGAGCTGGACACCGGCATGTGTATTGTTTGAAACATTCCGATTAGTGGCACCTTTCTACAAAGAAGAGTAGTGAACTGTTGTTGTGAGTGAGATAGATTAATCTGACGAAGAGACGGAAACGAGTCTAGATAATGCTGAATGTGGCAATTCAGAATAAGCTCAGGTACTGTTGTTTTGATTCTTGGAAGTCATGAATATGACTATTCGGCGCACCTATATACGGTTACGGCCAGTATGAGCCCTTAGTGGAGAACGGATTTTGAAATGCCACATCGCGATTGTGGGTTTTCATCCTTCCAAAAGGCTACGACTTACATTGGAACTAATAGATGGCTTAAATTATGTACCGTTTCGTTTATACAAATCAATATTATGACAAAAAGTTGAAATTAGTATGTGATAATATCGACTTCTTTTCAATTTCTGCCAGCCAGTTTTGCCACCATATTGACTGTGAGTATCACTTGCCAAACCCTAATGAATAATTCATACATATCAACATGTAATCGTGTGTAGAAATTGCGAACAATAACGCCCATCCAGAAAGTAAAGGAATGTAGGCGTGTTTTCAAATTTCGGTCGCCATTTTGGCCGCCATCTTCGATTTGGAAAACAATTTCTTGCATGAGATGTAATGTAATTACTTCACCTCAGTATTTCCAACTCAATTGTAAGCATGGGTGGAGTTGTCTCGACAATAATGCCCAAATGATGTGAATATGAGGGAATTTCGGTGATTTTTCAAAATCTGTCCGCCATTGTGGGTGCCATTTTGGATTTGGGGGACCTTTATTTGGATATGGTACAATGAACGTTCTTCGCCTAAGTGTTCCCAACTCGCAATAGTAAGCAGGTGTGGAGTTTTCATGACAATAATGTTCACTGATGTTTATTTCTGGTGGCCATTTTGGCCGCCATCTTGGATTTGGGTAGATATTCCTCAACTTAGGTATAAGAGGTATCCTAGCTTGAGTATCTCCTGCACATATATATGCATGGGTGTTGTTATAATAGCAATAACATTCATTGATTCGAAACATTACATCGCTTTATTAACATAGATTCGGCTTTGACCTATTATACTGGCATTTGGGAAAACGTGATATCGGACAAAAATATCCCGCAATGAATGTATATTATGGACCCCATGTGGTCGCCAATGACTCCTCTATCTGATAAATGTATAACATGACGCAAAGATGCCAACATTTTCCCACAGAGACAAACGAAAGGTGGTAAGATGTCAGAAAAATAGCATATTTTCACATTTCGGCGGCCATCTTGGCCGCCATATTGGATTCAGGTGTCGGATTTTTGGCTAATTTGTAAGGGTTGTATATTAGCATAACGAATCGGGCGGACAACAAGACCGCATGTGCTATCAACTTTATTATAATGGCGATCAAAGAGACCTGGTGCATTTAAAAAAAATGGCCGCCATGATGGACTCCATCTTGTCTGGAGTCTCTACGGCCACTTTTTTTTCTTGTTAACAAGTGAAAAAAATTAGAGGAGAATTTAAGGAAGAAAATTAGTGGGGTGAAGTTAAATCCTGGGGGGGGGGGGGGGGTGTGCAGAGGTCGACCAATATCTCCTGGACAATATATATACACACAAATCAACCAAATACATTACATATGATTATGTGTATACGTTAAATGTATTCAGGAAGAGTGTATAACCCACTCAAAACAAAAGCACATAGACCCTGCGTGTGTGAGGACTGCGAGTTGGGCTGTGCGGGGGTGGAGGTGGAGCGCGTTACTGCCTTTGTGCGTTGGTGACAGCAATTGAGATAACCCTCATAACACGATCTGATACCTACACCATTTCAGTAGCTAACATCGAGCAACACATCTAGTGCCACTCACGATTCATATATGGTAGGTAGTTCTAATGCCACCAAAATTGCTCGAGTTTATTTCAAAATTCTTGATCTAAAATGTGGTAAATTCGAATCTATCGAAGAGGGATAACTCTATCGGTCACCAAAATCTCGATTCTGCCTATGGAGTTACACCACTTGTTACCTTTGCTTAAAATGTATATGCTAAATTGAAGTTTGTGGTCTGTCCTGAAGGGGGAGGCCATTCAAATGGCGCCCACATGCCGGACTATTTGTATTGTTATATCATTTGTACATAGATAATAAGACCACGTAGGGCTGGGCCAAAGGCCCAGCCCGTAGAGGGCTCTGAGTGTACTGGGCGCACTCACGCGACGCTGGGAGAGCTGAATTGCAATACCGTTCCTTTGAAAATTTGATTTCTAAAAGTAGATGACCTTTGACATGCCCTATTGAACTCTTGATATCGTCTTTTCGAGTCACATATGTAGCGATTGGATGATTGTGTTTGTCTTAACCAATCAGAGTGAACGTTGTTCACAGACGGTTGTTAGGCAAGTGATGCTATTTAAACAAGTGAAAAATCACCACCTCGGATTATTATTTCCACCAGTTACCAACTACAACACACACGGTGGCCGGTGGGCGAGAAAAAACTGCTTACATTATGATATACAAGGTGAGTACATGATTTGTATCAGGTGTAGGATGTACCATTGTACCCCATGTTTGCCCGCGAATGTAACAAATTCACCAATTCCAGCCAATTTCCAGGCATGGCAGACTGACTTAAGTTAAGATTGATAGTTGACTCCAAGTCCAAGTTTAGTGACCCGGGTACAAAGTCATAATTCCACGATTCACTCTTGCAACAAATTTAGAAATTACTATTTGAACGAATCAAGCACCTACTTCATTTGTGATTATACTTGCGAGTACTATGTTACGTACACAGCACAAAATTAATTTATGAACACAGTTTTGTCAAAGGTGTCATTACCTGCGACCAGAAATTATTTAGACAGAACGGCAGCGATCGAATTCTCGCATTGTTGACTTATCGTCAGTTGTCGAATGATAGAACACTGACACACGGCGATGGTAAAATGGTTTACACGGTGATAATCCTGATGAGAAATTATGGAATAATACAATAAGTCTGCCGTACACAACACTGACTACAGTTCAGTACCGTTTATTAACAGTTTGTTTTCAGTTTTGAATGAAACTTGTCAGAGTGGCCAAATGGCCTCACCTTCACACTAGTATGTTTAATTGTTTATACACTTCATCTTCAAGTTAATCATGATTGCAAGGAAATACCGTACGTAGCGGGAATTGTCTTGGATTCAGCTATTTTTTTTTTTAAACTTTCACCCTAATATTTGTAGTATTATAATAGTCTCTCTGACACTCATCTCATGTACCGGTATGAACATTATTATTTTTTGCTCAGTTTTAAATTTACGCAGCTACAGACACAGTTCTTAATCGATGTTGAATATATATTTAAGAACCGCCATGCACAACATACATGTAAATGTACTGCATGCACCAGTATCGGTACATATAAAAAGGCCAAAAAAATGTCCATGTTTCGACTGACCAAAATCTATGTTCAGGACCTCAAACCTAATTTTATTTTCCTCGACAGCGACAATTTTTTTGCCAAACCATACTGTTACACACTTTTGCCTCTTCCGGTTATAAATACAAAACAAATTTCTAACACAACTCCATTGTGAAAACACTATACATTAAACCGAAACAACTATCATGAAAGCCTTCCATCATGATCAGTTAACCATGCATTTTTTCGGTTTCCCCATGTACATGTAGGCCTATCCATGTGTAAGCTGAGATATAAAAATGGATAAACTTATTGAATGCGAAATCGCTACCATACATGATTTGTGGTTATGTTAAAACCCAATTTGTCTGTCTTTCAATTATTTTATTGTTTAGTCAGCTAACACTCAGTGAGAGCAAGTACAATTACATTGTTCTCCTTTCGTTCAGTGTAAACATATTTTTATTTCCAAATCCAACATAACATAATATACAAATGATACAAATATGCAAAAATAGAGGCGATAATGTATGGAAATGAGGATCAGACAACAAGCCCGAGGGCTTATATGAAGTCTTCTCCTCTTTGGCGACATGCCCCTTCCCCAATAAGTGAGGGAGGGGTATTGGTCAGATGGGAAAGGATATAAATAATATTTTTTTTAAAGGAGAAGTAACTAAGTTTGAGTTAGGGAGGGAAACCGGGGATAGCAGGAGGCAGAGAGAGAGAGGGTGTGAGAAAGTAGAGGGGTAGAGTTTTCAATAATTGAGTTGTTGTTGCGTGATAAAAATGATGCTCATAGTAATATGCATCCATCAGGCTCCATGGGTGGGGGGTCAATAGCAATGGCCAATTTCTATTTCAAAGGGGTTCACTGTGAATATCGCTGCATATCTCCTTTCGTTTCACACAAGCTGACACAAGTAGAACTTTTCTCAAAGTAAATTTATCTTCTCATATACTTGGTCAGTGGCTCAGTGTCCACTGATCCCCAGTGACAAGCCACTGTTTGTCGCAGTTACTAGTACCATGGAAACGTACATGTTAAACCTCAACCATTTTAAGTTACTAATAATTGTACCGCTGCAAACTTAGCTTGAAAGATATATGTCTTATTAGCATCATAGTAGCAACTGTTCAAGTCATGGTTCCCATCACAGAACACATGGCCAATGCTGATAATCCTCAAGCATATTAGGCAACAAAAAATAATACCTGTGGAATTGTGGGATAGACATATGTCCAGTTAAACTTTTCACATGCCCATAATTTAACTGATGGGAAAGGTTATAAATATACCTTCGATCAAATATATACCTTAATCAACTATTACAGTGACCATGAACATTTTTACAAGTGCAAATTTTGGCACCTGCGAATAAAATATTGCCAGTAATTATAGGTGTGGGAGCAATCGCTCCCTGTTCCTGGGAAAGACTTGGCCAATGCATTCTCTTTTATACTAGTAGGTGAGGTGCCATATTGGCGACTCGCATATATAAGAGAATGCATTGGCACATGGTTTTTGCAAAATTTCAGGAAGCCCCAGTTAGGAAAGGGTTAATAAATAGCATCAGCTAAGAAGTAGTATCAGCTTAGAAGATAATATACCGGGTATGTAGGAAAATTAATACACAGGGGTACTGTAACGTGACCCATGGATTGTCGTGAGATAGGTGCTGTGTTTCTCAGATGATTTTAAAGTGGCACTAATAATTAGCAATAAAGAGTGTTTGTCATCAGCTTAAAATATATGTAGGGGGAACTGTCTCAGCTGTCTCATGGAATAGGTGCGGCAAATCAAAGAGACACTAATAATTAGCTTGGATGACTTGTAGGCACAATAAATATTTAACCCTCATTAAAGCAAACTCCTGGGATCCCAGCTACAGTAGTAGTTACTACTTTTTATTTTTAATGTTGACAACAATGCTTTTAGATGTCAGCAAAACCTTACATGGTTGTACTCGGTAGTTCAAAGTGTTTGGCATAAAAAAGGACTGTTAGCCGTTACTTTTATTTAACAGTTCAAACTCCATGAAAAGAAGCCATAGTACTTACAATGAAGCATACACTTGATCAATTGATTAGTTGTGCAACCACACTTGTTAAAATCATGTCTGTATTGTGTATGTATTATTGTATACTTAAAGTGTTTTATTTTCTATTTTCAGGGATATTTTGGATCTACATCCTGCTTATCACACATATAACTAGGTTAAAATTCACAATCAGAGATTAAACTGTTGTATCCTGGCTATGATGACACAAATGTCAAATCCACTAGTTTCTGTTTGCTCTCTTCTTGGAATATTATTCAAACACAAAGACAATATCAACACCAAGGACACAAACTTTTAATAACTTGCAACTTCAGCTTCCTCATAATACTACTAGAAAAGGAAATGATGAGAAAACAGGATAACAGAAAATACATCATCAGTTCTAAATTATATTGGAGGTAGTCATGTGTGCACTGGATACTTTTGGGTTGGAGGCATACATGTGTAATATGTGCACACGGTATAGTGATTCTTGACCTGATGTAACAAGGAATTCACTCCAGGAAGCTGATGTGTATTTATTTATTCAGCGCAAAACATCTTATGAAAGTACAGGGTATTGATCCACTTGTTCTAAGGAAAATATACACTGCTTCAATTCTGGAGGTTGTAAATCTTGTTCAATTACATTTGGAAAGTGTAATAATTTACTCTTGAAGGTGGCTGTACATATATGTCTAACAGAAAGTGTAATGAAAAGACATGAAGACTCCGGGTGATGTGATTGCCTTCTGATTAATAACATATTGGGCCAACAGTATGATCATATTATTTTGAACTAAATCCAAATTCACCAATGAGCAATATATTGTTATTAGAATGAGATACTGCCAGCATACCGGTTGGTATTTTTTCATTCTTGCCACATTTGTCATGTTCCAGGCAATCCAGGGATCAGGGTGTGCAATAAAGAGAGGATCTACAAAAAAAATGTGTAATTACACCAAGGATCTGACACTGATAGAATTGAACAAACAATTGTATTGACCTTGGCTTTGTATCCTTAATCAGTAATGTATTCAGCTCTAAATATGTTGAACTATGACTTATAATCTAAGGCATACTACATATACATAGAGGTTACCTATACATGTTCAGCTGCATATCTCTGGCCCTCATAAATTATTGAACATAGATCTTGATATTGAAGCCACTGGATATATTTATAGAAAAATAGTATGGATCATCAAAATTAATTATTTATTGATTCTTGAAGTATAAGTAATTACCAGAATATAAATAAAGACGTTAATTCTATCTCTCAAATACTACACATGTTCCATGGACCATACATTTCCAAGCTGACAAAATAATCTAATATCATCTCATTAAAGTTACTTATTTCTATAATTTATAAATTTGAATAGTGTAATATTTTTTACAGAATTGACAAGCATTAATTATATGCATGGCCATAAGATTGCATTATTCTACATGTAACATTACTACAACATATACAAATATTTAAATTAAATTTTGGTAATTACCAGAATATAAGTGAAGACATTAATAACTATCTCTTTAATACTACACGTGTTCCATGGACCATACATTTCTAAGCTGAATAAATAATTTAATCATCTCATCAAAATTATTTATTTCTATGCTCATTGATATATTTTATAATTTATAAATTTAAATTATATAATATTATTACAGATAAAGTATATGTATGGATATAACATTGCATCATTCTATATTTAGCATTACTACAATATATACAAATATTTCAATTCAATTTTGGTAATTACCAGAATATAAGTAAATAATTTAATTACTAAATATCTAATACTACACATGTTCCATGGACCATACATTTCTAAGCTGACTAAATAATTCAATCAGATCATCAAAATTATTTATTTATGTGCTCATTGTCATGATAGTTTATGGTCTATGAATTTCAATTGTGTAATATTATTACATAATTGACAAATATTAAAGTATATGTATGGCCATGACTTTGCATCTTTCTACGTGTATCATTACTACAAAATGTACATCCATTAAAATTCAATTTGGACATACTATCATAAAGGTCTAAGTATTATATAACTGAATATGTATATGTATGTAGTATGTCATCCCCTTCAATGGTCACGTGTCAATTGCTTCTTATCCCACATATTCTAAGTCCATAGTATTTGAAAAAGTTAACCATAAATGTGGTATACATTTAAATTTATGTACCTAGCCAAAAATGTGTAATTACACATAGGATCTGACACTGATAGAACTAAACAAAAATAGTATTGACCTTGGCTTTTTATCCTGACTCACTACTGTAATCAGCTCTAATTAATAATTTATAATCTAAGACATAATGCAATTTACATGGAGGTTACCTATAAATGTTCAGTTGCATATATCTGGCCTTCATGTGTTATTGAACATATAATTTTATATGGAAGCAACTGAATATATTTATAGAAAAATAGTATGGATCATCAAAATTTATAATATAATATAATTTATAAATTTAAATTAGGAAATATTATTACAGAATTGACAAGTATTAAATTTTATGTATGGCCATAAGATTGAATTATTCTACATGTAACATTACTACAAAATATACAAATATTTATATTCATTTTTGGAAATTACCAGAATATAAATAAAGACATTAATTACTATCTCTCCAATATTACACATGTTCCGTGGACCATACATTTCTAAGCTGACTATAATATAATCATTTCATCAAAGTTATTTATTTCTATGCTCATTGATATGATATTTTATAATTTATAAATTTAAATTAGGAAATATTATTACAGAATTGACAAGTATTAAATTTTATGTATGGCCATAAGATTGCATTATTCTACATGTAACATTACTACAACATATACAAATATTTATATTCATTTTTGGAAATTACCAGAATATAAATAAAGACATTAATTACTATCTCTCCAATATTACACATGTTCCGTGGACCATACATTTCTAAGCTGACTATAATATAATCATTTCATCAAAGTTATTTATTTCTATGCTCATTGATATGATATTTTATAATTTATAAATTTAAATTAGGAAATATTATTACAGAATTGACAGGTATTAAATTTTATGTATGGCCATAAGATTGCATTATTCTACATGTAACATTACTACAAAATATACAAATATTTATATTCATTTTTGGAAATTACCAGAATATAAGTAAAGACATTAATTACTATCTCTCCAATATTACACATGTTCCATGGACCATACATTACTAAGCTGACTAAAAAATTGAATCAGCTCATCAAAATTATATTTTTCTATGCTTATTGCTATAATAGTTCATAATTTAAGAATTTCAATTGTGTAATATTATTACAGAATTGGCAACTATTAAATTATATGTACCGCCATAATATTGCATCATTCTACGTTTAACATTACTACAACATATACATCTATTTAAATTAAATTTTTGACATACTATCATGTAGATTTAAGTATTATATAACTGATTAAGTATATGTATGTATTAGGTCACCCCTTCAAACAGTCAAAGGTCATGTGCCAATATCTCTTTTATAAAAACGTTCCACACGATTTGTGTGGACTCCATTAAATCATATATAACCATTTCATGATTCCTGAACTAATCTCAAGAATTACATTTAATGTATTCTTGAGATTGGTTCTGTAATCATGAAATGGTTATATATAATAAGGAACATAATTAATTATGTCAGATTTCATCCACAAACACAACTAAAGGATTGTGGTACCTTTCTGTAAAGCTGAGTAAAGCCTTATCCCACATATTATAAGTCTATTATATTGGATAAAGTGACATATATTTAAATCTTAATTTTAATTTAAAACAATTACGATTAATTAGTATAATCTACAAAACCAGTTAGATGTCTACCATTATAATTGGTGTGCCTCTCTGTAAATCTTGCTGCATGTACTTACATGGGAATTCATATTCCAGTTGCCACCCCCACCCAATATTGTTAATATACTCATCAGTACTGCAAACCCGATTAGTTCATGATAACTTTTTTCTAATCCTTCAAATACATGGAAATTATAATTCTTCAAAACAAGCTGGCATTCGTGTCCATGTACCGAATACTTAATCACACTAGAAATTCCTGGTTTATCAACGAAACCCACTTTGAACAACGAGTATACAATCGACATAAAATGCATTTCCAGAGGCAAAGTCCCGCATACAGCCCCAAATAATACGACAGTACCATGTGGACACAGGTAAAGCCAATGTATTCCAGCTGTCAACTCATGCGACAGAAAATCGTGCGAAGTATGCCATAACCAGGACAAACTTGTCGGCCTCATGCAGTATCAAGTTCACTACTTCACCCATATCTTCTTTCAGTGAACGTATTAAACATACCCCAGATATCAACACACATGACCAAATTTGTACTCTAAACGACGGGGCTTCGTGGTCAAATTATCATCACCTGCAAATATCTCGCCCTGTCAGATCGAACGGTCAAACGGTCAAATTATCACCACCTGTAAATATCTCACCCCATCAGATCGCCATGCACGGACGAGCAACATTAAAGTCTTGCATTCGAATTCGCACAGATGTATCTTACAACAAATTGCTTGAATATGGTTGCACCCCTCCCCTATTACTACCGAACAGTACAGTATGAATAATCAGATAGCCACGCACGGATAACTTCTAAATTTTGCACTCAAACTCGCCCAGATGTATATTTAAGACATTTACTAGAATGTCGTTGTTGGACCCCTCCCCTGCTACTATCGCACATTACAATGTGAACAGTTTAACACGATTAAACCCCTATTATGAACCTTGTATTATTCTTATACTATACAGCTTTTGTAAATACATACATCGATACGACGGTGACCTCTTGCATGGTGGGTACTTCCCTGCATGCACTATCTTGATGGTCCTGCACGGTAGTGCCCATCACGATCAGGTCGTTTTACATGCACCTAGTTTAGATGCGAAAGCTGCTTCCTAACCATTACTTGTATTTAATGCATGCCCCTGTTCATATGTGCAAGTAGAAGACACATTCAAACCTCATCACCGAACGACCTAAATGCTGTCTCCATGCACATACCATGCATCTGTTGTATATATTCTCTATTAAAATTCCCTCCTTGTTGAAATTGTACCTCATAATTATAATAATATATATTATTTGATTGTATTTTGATATGAATGTATTATTATATATTGTCATAGCATGCAGGTTTAGCTGGTTGTCTATATTGAAAGTATATCAACATCAATTTATTGTAATATTATCGAAGGGCAAGAAAGGTAACTCTATCATCAGAACTAACCATGACAACGGATAATTTTGCATTGGGCGATGTTCAGGGAAGTAACTCCTTAAATCTTAAAACTTTGTTAAATGGTCCTTCTGACGATGATGATGGGAACACATACTCGCCATATAATTTCTCAAATCACTCATGTAACTATTTGTCACCTTCGCAGCTGAACGAAAATATAAATATTTCCAAATCCGAATTTTCAATTCTCGGTCTAAATTGCAGAAGCCTGAACGCTAACTGGGATTCATTTAAAAATATGTTATCAGATATTACAAACTCTAACCACTCTATTGATATTCTGGCTTTGTCAGAAATATTCAAGATTCGGGAAGAGTATTATCTCCCTGGTTATCATCAATTTCAATTTAAGTCCCGACCCGATGGCGACGACGGACATGGTGGTGTTGGGATGTTCATAAAAGAAACTCTATCTTTTAAAATTCGTGAGGATCTGACCATATTTATTCCTCATGTCATTGAAACGCTATTCATCGAAATAGACTCTGGACACTCCTCATATGTAGTAGGGTCTATATATAGACCAAATACAGCCCCCTTGTCAGATCTAGATACTTTTATAACTAAAATAACAAACGTCGTACAACATTTAAACGACGCAGGGACGAAAGCATATCTCATGGGGGATTTCAACATTGACTTGCTTAACTTCCATTCACATACAAAAACAAATAACTTCGTCGAAATGATGTCTGGAAATGGCTTCTTACCTGTAATTACACGTCCTACGCGAATAACTGACCACTCGGCGACATTAATTGATCATATTTTTAGCAACAACATCGTTTCCCGTGTCGACACTGGCATCATTCTTTCCGATGTGTCGGACCATTTCGCTACATTTTATGCCGAATATCGAGACAATAAATACACAAAAGTAGATCTTTCGACAGAAAAAAGAATAATGAGTCAAAATAATACAGATAAACTTAAAAATATACTTAAACAACAAGATTTCAAATGTGTCTTCGACAGCACATCGCCGAACCAAGCATACGATAACTTTTTATCTATTTATCTATGGGCGTTTAATGAAGCATTTCCATTGGTTCAATCTAATCCGCCGAAAAAATATATAAAAAAAGAACCATGGATGACAAAAGGTCTCATTAACTCTTCTTTAGTTAAGAACAAATTATACATAACAAAATTT
This sequence comes from Siphonodentalium dalli, assembly GCA_032622095.1. NCBI lineage: Eukaryota > Metazoa > Mollusca > Scaphopoda > Gadilida > Siphonodentaliidae > Siphonodentalium > Siphonodentalium dalli. The sequence continues at coordinate 206,802,252 of CP136065.1, forward strand.
AAAAAATCGTCTATTCTCAACGTTGATAAGTACAAAACATATTGTCGAATATACAAGCAATTAATCAGAAAGAGTAAACAACTATATTACAACAATGTTCTACAGGAAAATAAATTTGACATGCGACGTACATGGGTCATCTTGAAAAACGCTCTAAAACTGTCAAATAACACTCCTAAAATGCCATCTAATATGTCACATGAAAACACTTTAATGTCGGAACCAGGTAAAATAGCACAGGCGTTTAATGAATATTTCGCGAAAATTGGTCAGAAGACTAGTCACGACGTCCCCTGTAACCCAGATAAACATTTTGCAGACTACTTAACACATTCCAATACTGGTAATTTCTTCTTGTTCCCCACTGACGCCAACGAAATCCTGAAAATCTCTGATAAAGTCATCGGGAAGGAAACCGCTGACATCGATCATCTCACATCGAAACTAATGAAACAGACCATCCCCGAAACTTCTAGAGCACTGTCGCACATATTCAACCTATCATTCAAATTAGGAATCTTCCCCGATAGGCTGAAAATATCCAAAGTAATTCCACTCAATAAAAACGAGTCTCCTAGTAAAATAACAAATTATAGGCCCATTAGCATTTTACCCGTCTTTTCGAAATTATTAGAGAAACTTATGCAGAGTAGGCTATTTTCATTCCTTCAAAAACACAATATTCTACATAAACACCAATATGGATTCCGCAAGAACCACTCTACGATACACCCCTTAATGCATCTTCTAGATCATGTAGCAGAAAACAACGATAAACCAACTAAGGACTCTACATTAGCTATTTTCATAGACTTGTCGAAAGCGTTTGATACAATCAGTCATGAAATTTTATTGGGAAAGCTAGAACATTACGGAATTCGAGGAGTTACTAAAGACTGGTTTAGAAGTTATCTAACGGGTAGAAAACAATATGTTGACTGTCAAGGACATACTTCCTCATTAAAAAGGATAACGTGTGGCGTGCCCCAGGGGTCAGTTCTCGGTCCGACAATTTTTCTCCTCTATGTAAACGATATGCCCCAATGTACAAAAATGAATATGCTGTCATTTGCTCATGATACCACCCTATATTCATCTGGCTACGATAAAAAAAAATAAAAAAAAACATCGATTACCGAATTAAAACACATATTTGAATGGTGTTGTTGTAACAAACTGTCAATCAATACAGCTAAAAGTAAATTCATGTTAATCCACCCTAAAGGCAATGAAGAAAAGTGGAAAAACTTTACACTTAAAATGAATGGCATAGAATTAGTTAGGGTAGGGAATCAAATGCAAGTACAGTCCATAAAATTCCTAGGTATTATCATGGATGAAAACTTAACGTTTAAAACCCACATATCAATGATACAAAGGAAGCTGAACCACACCCTCTACTGCTTGAACAAAGTTAAAAACATTTTACCAAAAGAATCACGAAAAATTCTATACCACTCTTTAGTCCATAGCCATCTTCTTTACTGTCTCCCAGTATGGGGACATTCATGTCATGCTAATGTGTTATCAACCTTACAAAAAAGAGCAATTCGTATTCTATGCAAATCTAAATATAATAGCCACACAGAACCCCTTTTCAAACAAGAGAATATTCTAATGTTCAAAGATCTCTACACCATGCACGCGGCGCTCTTTATGTACAACTGGTCTAAAAGAAATCTCCCAAAATCATTTGAAAAAATGTTCACTTTCTCCCTCGGTGTAAATACAAGACAGGCGAATAAACTAAGAAGCAAAACACCGAGAACATGTTTTTCAGAAAATCTACCAACACATACTTTTCCCAATGTGTGGAATTCGATTAACTCCAAAATAAAAATTTGTAAGTTTAATTATGTATTCAACAAATTATTATCTACTGAACTAATAGGTAAATATTCGACTACATGTAACATCAAATCATGCTACATTTGCGATAGATAATCATCATATCACTTGCCTCAAGCAACTTACAACTTAGAGTTATCACCTGAACATCCGCCCTTCCAGACAGCCCTGTGACATACACGGCGGCGTCCGTGAATTTTTAAATTGAAATGGTATATATGATAAGGCAAATTATGTACGGCATTATGCTGTCATAAAACATCTAACTTATTGCCTGGTATCCGCCGTCCACTCTGATTATTTCAAAAACTACATTATATAGGGCCGTCGCGACCTCACAATGTTATTCCGATTTAGCTTTTCTAACTTGTCCATCAAACGCAATAGTATATAAGATGTATACTCTTAAGTTCACAATTTATACCATTTTCAATAAAATTATCAATATAGTTAAATTATTTAACATTAACACCAACCAGCAAACCTGAAACTACATATGCCATCATATTTTCTTATTGTATTATTGATTGAGGGGCAGCAGGAAGACGGCCAGTAGGTCATGCTGCTCCTGTACAATACCATTAATTCATATATCAATGCTTTGTTATCTATTCTTATCTATTGTACAAATAAACATCTACATCTACATCTACACGATCCACAAACTGGCCACCAGATAGGGCTTCGGTCGGTTGACCTTCCTCGCAGTTGTCTACCTTGGTCTCTTTGACGCCCTGACCAAATAGGGCTTCGGTCGGACCACGAGTCCATTAACCTTGTCCAGCGGCGGCGTGGACGCAGTGGATACCGGAGAGAAAATGTACCGCTGAAGCAGACCTGTTGTGAACAAGAAGATCTCCATTCGGGCTAAAGATTCCCCTGGACATGCTCTCGAACCTGGAAAATATGTTGAATAATAATAATAATGTATATCATTTGTAATGACAAACACATGAGAGAGATAGAGTACTCTCGTAAATGTACATTAGTGATGGACAATACTCACTCATACTGGGCGATCGGCACCGGTTAAACCTCGTATCTACGAGACTCCCGGTAACACCACGCGAAGGACAATGACATAAAAGAATAAAAGACCGTTCCTGCAAGACGTCCAGATGAGTCATAATGAAAAATGTATGGTTATGGGTCCTTAAATAGTCATGTTCGCAGTGTTTGGCTAATCCGAATACTTTGAAAGAAATTGAATGAAACAATCATGGACTTATATAGATAAATGTATTGATCATGGCTGCTCTGGTGTTTGCAAAACGACAGGACAATTCGTCATTATTATGGGCGGTTTGCAACAAAATATTTTATAACATATGTTTTTCATTGTTTTATGAGCATAATGGATGTACCTCCATTCATTGAGATTAGCGCTAATATCCGAGAAAAAGAAAACTTTATAAAAAAAATAACAGTGATTTTTTCCCCATCATCATAGCAATTTAGTAGGAAATAACAACATCATAACAAGTTAGCTGCTGATATCGGGGTGGATATCATTTTGTTTTAAAATGTAATACATCGTCAGAATTAAACTGTTTCATTTTGGCGGGAAAAAAGAGATATTGGTATCTTTCGATTCGGTGCGGGATTTCCTGTCCGAAATTCACCAGATATCGTGATTAACAATACCAAATTTGAATGAGAGACTGTGTTAATTTGTTCCATCTCAAAAACTCATTTTTTGACAGTGCTATATTGTTTTAATCCATTTATTTTGTACCATGTGACTAAATAAATTTCAGTGCTAAAATGTTGTATCTCTATCCTTCAATATAAAGCAATGGAACCCGAACTTTGGAGAGTGCCAGTGAAGTGACAATTTGGAAATAATGCTTTCTCACTCCTAGGTATGAACATCTTATATCTAGGATAATTATTTTCTTAAAATAACACAGAAAATGGCGTGATTTTGGAACTTGTGCACGTTTATATTATTAAAAAGCACAAAAACCCCTGTAGAACGAAAAAAAAGAGGAATATTTGACACAAATTGTTCTATCTCCAAAGTGTTTTTTCGATTGCACACAAGATACCATTTGTTTTGTCTCAAAAGTCGTCATATGATAGTATTTTTACACCAGCTATCATACCCGCTGTGTACTATCTTCCAATACAGAATGAGAACATGTGAACCGGGGGGGGGGGGGGGGTCCAAAACTTTAAACTCGATTTCCCACAAAAATTAAAATATGGAGGTAGCACACTTTAGTTCTGACGCGACGATTTGACTCAACCCACATGATCCACATTAATTCATACTACCACTATACCAAAACCGCTACAAAAAGTGTTGCATTTTAAAACACTTCTGTCAAAACAGAGTTAGTTCACTTTGCTAAATCCTGGGATAATTTCTGACAAGGGCCTCTTGGAATAGCTAGAAATAGCCGACTTTGATATAAATTAGCATATATATTAGCATATACATTAGCATTAGCATATACATTAGCATGTACTCTTGTGACATTACGTGTATTTTGCATATTTAAAACCTTTTGGTTTACACCATTTATGCGTATGTTTTACATTTTATTTTAAACCTCCAGTTCTAAGATATGGTCAGAGTGAATAAACTATTGATTGAATAGTAATTACCAATCGAGAAAGGCATTATTTCTTTCCGGGCCTCAAGTATTCCGCCTCTAACGAAACGCTCAGGGTCGAATTCTTCCGCGCGATCCCATAAATTCTGGTTCTTCAGATCAGCTTCCAGTCTGGCCAGGAGAAAGCTGCCTTTCTTAATGGTGCGTCCTCGGAATTCGCAATCCCGACATGCAACGTGAGGCGCCGATACAGGGACAATGGTTGTGTACCGATTAACTTCCTCCAGAAAAGATTGTGTCAATGTCATTTTGATTTTGTCCTTGACCGATGGGAGTCGGTCTCCAGAGACAACGTTGTTCAATTCCGATGCCATCGATTTCTGTATATCCGGGTTTCTAATAAGATGCAGGACGACCCAACTCATAGCCAATGATGTGTCGATTCCACCAATAAATATTTCTGTGACTAAGCGAGTAAGAATCTTTTCTGGAAACACAAACAGGTAGATTTAATTTCAGCATGATATGCCGCGCAAGCGCAGCGTAAGTTAACATATAAAGCATCATGTTTGGAAGCGACTTGGACCAAATAAACTGTGGGCGAACTAACACATACTTAACGAAATATGAGTATTGAATTAATTAATGGCCTATGATTAAAGTTTTGAAACCTAATCAGATTATGTCGACCAAGACGTATCCGCGATATCGGCACTGCTATGTCGTGACTGGATACCCGTGGTAGTCTGTCGGACCCGCTCCAAATTGGAGATATCTGCCACATGTGGAGCGGGTGTGTCCTGCCACTGGCCCTGGCGATCCGGTATGGCAGGATGAATCGTAGGCTAAACCAGGAATGTACGCGTGTGATGAGCATTTATGTTAATTAATGTGGCATAAATGCAAAATTATATGCACTCGAATTTAATTGAATTGAATTAGTCATTAGTCATTTAATACGCGTGCATCTGATTGGTAAACAAATGCGTCAATGTTTGTTAGAACTTTGTAAAAAAAACCCAGCCAAATAAGTTTAGGTGTCGTTCTTTCAACAAATTGGCCAGATCGCGACATTGTCAGTTTTATTGACGAACGAAAGAGCGCGTAAAGGGTTGAATTTGTTGGAAAATTGCTTGTCTACACGTACAATCACAGACCCATAGCAAGCTACATGTAATGTGACAATTCAGGTTCAAGTCAATACTTCCTATGCGTGCATAACAAATATTCCCCAATCGATATACATAGCACTAATGCACATGTAAACTGGATTTGGCAACTCTCTATAACTTACTTGAATTAATCAAATCGTTCGACTTCTGTTTGTTCATCCGCGCATGGTGAATGTAGGCGTAGATTATATCAGACAGGTTGTTCTCGTCGTAGCTCTCCACGTGTTCGTCAACAAACCCTGTGATCAATGCTGCTAGTTTTCGAATGTGCTCCTGCACTAGTCCAGCGCGGAAAGGGTCTCCCGGTATTTTTTTCACACTCTACAGAATATACAAATATCGCAATGTTCAAAGATTGTACCACGGATCAATATAGGCTTAACATGCAGCGGGCAGGTTCCGAGGTAATGCGTCTCAACGTGGCGGGCAACGTCGGTGGCACACGTGACTGCCAAATTTAGCGGAATTCATCTATCTCCCAAAACAAATATATGTACGTTAAATTAAACTACTGGTAATGTTGAAGTCTCAAGTGACACCAACGATCTTCATTTTTCATGCATATTAAAATTGGCCGATAAATGCAATCTATATTTCATACGGGCGGTATGGGCCCGATAGGTGCACCACCCACTACAATGGGTAATAATCTCATAACGTGGAACCCTGTTTGCCATGGGATTCATTCGATGAGGTGGGATGTAGGAGTCCTGGTGGCATTAGGGAAGCCGTATCACGTGAGAAATCGACCAACGTGCACGGCTTAGCTCATGGTCCAATTCGGTCCTACATCATTTGCAAGTTATGTGCTTAAGTTGAACTGGCTCAACCATTCAGCTAGTACGCCTTTCCACGGTGTTTCATTTTAAATGTTTGTTATATGCTGTATTGTCTTCTGGTGTATGCATTTTCCCCTGTTTATTCATGTATGATAATTTTCTTGTCGTCTTGAGTTGAACCTAATGCCGTTCATGCATGTCTCTCACTGTTGGGGAGTGGGCTATAATTATGCATAGGCTAAACGGGTCACCGCTTCAGCTATGTGTCAGTCGTTAGCCCGACCATTATTGTGCTAGTTGCCGATTATCTGCTTTCCATATGGAAACTCAAAATAAACAACAACGCACTGGACGTAGGAATTATGATATGCTAAGTTCCAATAATGATGATATATGTCCTTATTTAAGTACTTGGTTCGTAGTTTTTATCCCAATATCAAGACATCTTCGGAGTTTGTTATTGACAAGACACTTAAAAACATAGCTGTTCAATTGAAATAGAACCCGCGATATAACTGAGCTGGCTCCACATCCACACAGTGTCACAAATGACGTATAATATCAAAACAATTGACGGTAAGAAATTACTATTAAGCACATATGTCTTTACATTCAAACTGTCTAAACACCGACCAGAATTAAGGTTGGATACATGAAACTACCACTCATTACAGTTGTGCCATTCCTTTTGCGATGTTTTAAGTGTCAATAGTTTGAGCATGCGCCAAGATAATTGCAAAAACAAATACATCACATAGGCATGGTATTCTACCCCTCGAACACACGAATTGACCACAACAATAATGTTCAAGTTGTTGGTGCAAATGCAGCAATGGGAAATTAGTGTGTCATCTGGTATTATGAATTAAAAGTACAGAACATTCAGGATGAGAACCAACTTCATGTCCAGATGGTCAGAAAATTACTGGACTGCGGTTGTGTCTGCAAGACAGTGTGTTGATGCTAGCACCCCAATGGAGAATCAGAACAATGTAGTCAGTATATCACTAGCAACTTAAAGAAAAAAGATTGCGTTTGAAAGATAGAAAACAACATTTGTGCTTTGAAGCTTCCAGTTTGGTGAGAGTCGATTCGTTTTCACCCACCCGACCATTAGCTTGATACAATGACACGGGCTCACGTCATGTGATGTTTGCCCAGCTTGATTGACACCAGTTTATCACGAAAATGCAAGAAAAATCATAGGTCATGTGTTTACAATTTACAATAAATACCACAGGGCTATCCCAAAGTCAAAGTTTACCTGGAAAATCCAATAATAACGTGTCACACGTATCAGGTGAAGATCATTATTCAGTTACATTCACCTCTAGCATATTCCAGGTGCATTCGCTCTAGAAAACTTTAGCTCCCTGATTCCTATGTATATGTATATGTGTACTACGCAGCGTTTTCGATAGTATTTTATCTAAATATAGATCTTACTGAAACCACAGAAGTCATATCGAGCAGTATTTGTTTTATATTTTCAATATGAGGCCTCCTGAAAATTAGTGTCAATCGTCAAAATAAAGCCACAAATTTAATATGATTTTCAATTTGACTAGCTGATGTATCTCATACAAAAATATACGGCATTCCCTCATACACCATAATATTACTAAATTGAAAAGGAATTGTTAATCTACATTTTGATGGACATATTTTGTCCAATTTTTACCCTTTACATGCAGAATTTTTGCAATTTATAATAAACATTTACCTCAATTAACAGAAAATTACTATTAAAATAATTTAATAGCAATATGAAGCAACTATAAGTCAATGAAAATATCTAAACATAATGATATAGCATCAGAGAAAGCCTCGGAAATAACACGGCAGTAACTCTAGTGGTGGTGCCATCACCCCCTCATATGGGGGGGGGGACTACGATCCCCTATTGGGGGCTACTGGGTATCGGAATATATCAAGTCAACCACTGCAGCTTTCCCCAAATGGGGGCTAAAACTCCTAGAAATGGGGGTGTAGACCCCCTGACCCCCTCGTGGTACCTACCCCATACATAACTCCCAGATTGATCACTATCTTTACTATCTACAGGCGGACCCATGAGTTTCTTCTTTAAATCTGTCCGTCATGTCGCCATTATCATTTGAAAATCATAAAATTTGAAACTAACAACATATCATGGCGAGAAGTGAAATTTCGTGAAATTAAAATTTTATTATAGGAATCACAGAACTAAATGGTTTCCCATCGACAGTGTTAACTTTTCAGCAAAATTCACTGAATTCAAGACTGCATGCCACTCATGTGATGTTTACCCAGCTAGATTGACACCAGGTCACGAAAATGCAAGAACAATCACAGGACATGTGTTTACCTTTTAAAATAAATCCCCAAGTGTACGACAGGGCAATCCCAATACCTGGAAAACCCAGAACTACGGCAGCTAGTTAAATAGATTTCCCACTCACAAAAATCAACACGGAATTTGAACTCATTTTCGTCTTTGGTCATAACTATGTTTCATGCGAAACGATATTTAACACTGACATCGTATATCATATTATCTTGTCTGGTATATCATCTAGTCACATGCATATCAATGATTTAGGACGATATCTTGAAAGGCCCGAGCAAACCAGTTCATTATATGGATCTAAATCAGTCTCCGTACTTGAGTATAACACTGTATATGCTTCGTATTAATATGCTGTTTTAAATTAAGATATATCTACATCTGTATTACCTCTGGAAGCATGAATGTAAACTGGTTTTCTAGAACCCGAACAGCGCTCCGTTGCACAGCCTTGAATTGTTCGTCATGAAGTTCGAATCGTTTACCCAATGCAAGGGAAGCGGTTATGTTGGCCATCGCAGTTCGCAACTTCTCCGTAATGTCGAATGGTTCGGTCCCAGCGGCGTCAATATCTTCCATCAGCGCTATAATCTCTTCGTGGATTCTCATCTCCATGAGGTTTTTCCCCATTCCAAAATCTTTGAGAGTCCTCATGACGAATCTACGATAATATGGCCAATCCTTCCCGTCAGACGAGAACACACCTGTTATAAATATATTCCAAACGTAAGGACACTGCTATCATCGGTGAGGCGAAGAACTTCATTATATCACATCCAAATAAATATCCCCCAAATCCAAAATGGCGCCCACAATGGCGGACAAATTTTGAAAAATCACCGAAAATCCCACATATTCACATAATTGGACGTTATTGTCATGATAACTCCACCCATGCTTACAGTTGAGTTGGAAATACAAAGATGAAGTAATTACCTTTCATCATATGCAATAATTGGTTTCCCAAATCTAAGATGGTGGCAAAAATGGCGACAGAAATGTTAAAATACGCATACATTCCTTTACTCGTTATTGTTAAGCGAATTCTAACCACAATTACATGTGGATATGGAATATTGATACGAAGTTTTCATTTGAGTTGGGCAATTGATACTCACTCACATCCAAGATGGAGGCCAAACTGGTGGCCAGAATTGAAAAGAAATCAATATTTTCACATACTAATTTAAACTCTTTGTCATAATATCGATATGCATTGACGAAACGGTACGTTTATTTTTATGTGGTACAAGGACATTACTTCAAATCAGTGTTCCAACTCAGAACAGTAAACATGCTTGGAGTTGTCATGACAATAAAACTCACTGATGCTAAACAAAACAGATTTGACACGGGTGTGATTAGCGTCGATTCGGCTTTGATTAGATTATACCGGCATTTGGAAAAACGTGATATCGGACAAAAATGTCCAGCCAGGAATGTATATCATGCTCCTGTTGTGTGCCTACATGACTCTTCTGTACGAAAAATTTATATAATCACGCCAAGATGTCCATGTTTTCCCAGAGAGGCAAACGATAGGTGGTGAAATGTTAAAAAAATAGCAAATTCAAATTTCATTACAAATTGTTACTTCGGTTCCATTGGATATTTTACATATGGAAATTTACAGGAAATGTGTCTTGTATTGTTTATGTAAACGGACAAGACTATTGACACATGAGAGTCCAGATTCTACTTTATTGTTCCATATTGCTCCCAATAACAATATATACACCATTGTACCATTAGCGTTTGTACCATTGTACCACTCATAAAGCACATGTATATCTAACAGGAGGTCGTTCAAAATAACAATCTTAAATCAGGGAATGGCTTTGGTGGTACTAAGTCTTGTATTCATTTCACAAATCAATAGTATTATACATTTCAGTGGATGGTGTTTATATTCAACGAATGTCTATGATTGTGATGGACATATAATGGCGAACAGTGAACGGAATATTGCAATCAACGAGTAAGTCACATTAAGGACTAACCTTTAGACGGCCTTTTCCTCAGATGGACTGCTATAGAGCATGTTTATGAAATGTGGTCGTTCTTGGCGTATTACTGAGGGATGATGTGGTATTTCACGATGCCCATGTGGTATGCTAGACGGTGGATTTAAGTATTGTTAATTTGTGTTGTCTGCGTGGTGAACGGTAAATCAGCTTAGGACATTTTAAATTATTTTACGTCAAATCTGACCGTGGTATATATTGTATGTATGAACAAAAATGTTGCAAAATTTGGGGCAATAACCTCTAATTAGGTCGCTGGTGGACCAGACAATTATTCACTCGAAGCCAAAGTAAGTAGTCTTTGTCTTTGTATCATGTCGCATTCTTTTTCTCATGTATATTACAATTGACATGTTCACTTATTTAATGTATATCCTATTGTTCACACTAAACCCAGTTTGCAATTAGCACGTCGAATCAGTTCTCGAGGCCACTGACTTTGACAAGGCTATATAGGCGATTCCACGAAAAGGCGACATGACGTTCAACAAAGTAAATTTGAACAGACACTTAGTTTTTCATCAATTTGAAGTTTCCGTTATTCCTTCGATCAAAAATAAACCCTTTCCCTTGAAATTTCTTGAAAGTTTGGTGCAACCCTTCATTCTGTGCCAATTTGTGGGAAAAGCTTCATTTTCTATCTCCAACTTAATTACATGGCAATGGACAAATTAAGGAAGATTTATGTAAATCTTACTTTTTTGCGGTTCATTTGTCAATTATGGGGGTAAACAGAACGTTAAAGAATAAAATTGCTATAACTGTGTTGCCCCTCTATACAGCTTTTGAAAAAACACAAACATGACCCATCCCATTGTCCCGTACAACACCGAAATATTTATTGTCTCTGAATTAGTTAATTCTGATTTGAATTGGCAAAATGATGCCTGTGTGAGTTATGTGGCATAAGAAATATAACCCAGTTGGTTAAGTTTAGTGCTAAAATAACAGAATTTCCATATGTGCCTTGGTAGTCAAGTGGTTAATTGTAGCAATTATGACCTTCCCTGAATGAATATTCCACAATGTATCAAAATGAGTGCATCATACCTCTTGGGGAAGTGTTTTGGATTCAATAACAGTAATATTATTGTTAGAGTGAGCTCAGGAGTTTCAGTTCAAGCAACATATTCCAGTGGATGATCCTAAACCAAAAAGAAAGAGGTTGAGCAATGCAGAAAAGTGTAGACGACATAGAGAAAAGAAAAATATGGAAGATCCAGAATTCTTTCAGAAAGAGAGAATACAAATGGAGTTGCTCAGAGAAAAACAGAAATTTACAATGAGTGACGAACACAAGAAAGGAAACGAAAGTATATATATAGAAAAGCTAAAGAGGTAAATCCAGTATCAAAGCCAGTGATCCCGAAAGACTTGTGGGAAAGCTGTTTCACGGTCTTTCCATTCTCTACCGTCATCATCGACAAAACAGAAAGCTGTTGTAGCAGGGTTAGCTTCGAGAGTGGGTATTCGTTGTCAGATGGAGATGGAAAGAGATATTGTTAGCAGTGAAAAGCTCCAGCAATCTGGAGTGATTTTAAATTTGAGTGCCCAAGTACCTTATCAAATTATCTGGTGGGATAAGCAGGTGAATTATTCACATATCAAAGATGACAGAAACTCCAAAATCTCAATTACTCAGTCTGCACATGGAAAATTATTTTCAAAATGTCCCGTACAACAACAAAAGAATCGCCCATATGTTTCTTAACCCTATTGATACTAAAGCATCATTGACGAGTAGTTATCATATAGGAAATGTTCAGATAATACTTTAAGATAAGAAATATATTATCTAAACATTTCTCACAATAAATAGGACGCCCACTTTACTTTTAATTACCTGTCGTATACTTATACTACATGTACATCCCTGCATATCAGTAATAGACAATTCCGATGGACACATTTTAACTGACTGGGAGAATCCATTTAGTATAGAAAGGGATAAAGGAGAAAATATATTCCCCAAAACACGAAGAACGTAATCAGATATAACGACATGCTCAGTGGACCTAACGTGAGTAACGTTCAGCGATATCGAGGTAGATTTCAAGCCGCATGGCGATTTGCGCTCCAGAATACTCATAATAATATTCGCTTTTGAATTTTTCCCGGTCTTGAAATATGTCGATAAATCCTTTAACTACAAATACTTTAACTATCTTTCTACCTTTTTCGACGGTCGTTATATGTATGTCCCAGAAAGACGCGTTGAAGTCATAAAAAGACAACTAAAACAACTGTGAACACGGAGCTTGGGTCCCAAAGAAATAAAACAATGTGCACGGCATGGAACTGAAAAGAGCGTCCCGTGTTAGTCTATTACTGATATGGTAGATATAACGAGATTAAAATTCTGAGCGGAAAATTGAAAATAGCTGGAAAATGGCTGTGATCATGGAAAGTATATATTTTTCAGAACATAGGACACCGATTTAGGCGGTATATCAATATTTAGTGTATTTATCAACTTTATACCTCCTCCAAACTGCGTAGACAACATTTGGAAGCTCGGATAAGCCATCTCCCTAAACATAGAGCCACCAGCATACACGAGAAATTACGTCGAGGGAGTGAAGTTTACCTAAACGTGCATGTCTAAAATATTCACGCCCCCAAATGTTTTTTTTTTTTTTTGGCCTACATGTTGGCTGGGAAAACCATGAAACAACACTGTTATTGAACTCATGCATTTATAACAAACCCAGAGAGATTTTTTAATACTCTGTCTTAAGATCCAAAAATGAAAGAATTGAGGCAAATAACTAATTCAGTATCATTTGTATGGTCAACCTCTTATCCTCTCATATAAGGCGGTCTCATCAAAATTATTACCACGCTAATGTGACATTTTGAAAACTGTGGCCTTAGAACAGTTTTGCAAAAATAAATCATTTTGTACAGTCTGGTGAAACATCAAACGACATAGGTCTAGACAGTCATTGTACACAATAACGTTGTGAACATGTTCGCCAAAGGCTCGATTTTAATAACTGAGGCTCGACATTTTTGAATGCATTAGTTATTGCCCCAATTCCTCCAGTTTGGGTTTTATGTCGCAGTCCGAGTACAAAATATCACTGAGATGTCGGGCCTTGACCTAAAAAACGAAAATGTCCCGTACAACAACTGGATTTGTCCGGTACAACACTATTTTCATAATTTCCACATTAATCTGGAATTCATTCCCCATGTAAAAACCAGATTTTCTCTTCAAAGAATTTTACATCAATTGTAATCTGAATGTTGTGAGGTTTTACCAATGACCAATGACATGGTTCCAAGTGACTCACTATTTCCTGCCAATCTTTGAGGTTAATTATTCTGAAGTCTGATATCCATAGCCACATTAGATATACTTATCAAATCTAACAGACTTTTGACAATGTCATAAGGTACGCTAAAAGTCATGTCGCCAAAATGTCCCGTACAGCACCTCATCAATCTGAAGTGATTTCAAATTTTAGTGCTTAAGTACCATATCGAATTATATGGTGGGATAAGCAGGGGAATTATTCACATATCAAAGATGACAGAAACTCCTAGATCTCAATGAGTCAGTCTTCATAATGAACATTAGATTCAAATGTCCCGTTCAACACCAACAGAATCTATTCCTGATATGGTAGTTATAAACAGCATTTGTTTCAATTCTGTGCGGAAAATTAAAACAGCTGGAAAATGGCTGTGACCATGGAAAGTATATTTTTTTCAGAACATATTTCGCCGATTAACGCAGTTATCAATATTTAGTGTATTTATCAACATTCTTAAACCTCCTTCCAAAGTTCGCAGACAAATTTTGGAAGCTCGGATGAGCCATGTCCCTATAAACACAAGAAATTGCGTGGAAGCAGTGAAGTTTGCCTAAACGTACATGTCTAAAGTATTCACGCCTATTGAACACTCTCTATTTTAATGTCAATACATGACATGGAGATAATATACGTACACATGCGATGTGTAATGTGCAAATTAAAGGCTGGTTGCATTACCTGGACATTCACATGAAGAATCCCATAGTTCTGCCTTCGGTCGACCGCTGAAATCATCTGCTCGGTTCACAAACGCTTCCCGGATGACGTCATAGCCGTTCAGTACAACGATTGGCTTATGGAAAAACCAGAACGTGAAGACGTCGCCATAACGTTTCCGATATTCCTCAAAGAGGATGGTATAGTCCTTGATAAAAATACTCAACACGTTTCCGAATAATGGAAAAGGTAATGGTCCTGGGTGACAATGCTTCCGTCCATAAAACCAGAAATAGTAATAGAATAATCCCGCAGCAACTAGACCAATAATCCACCATCCAGTCCCAATTAACAACATGTCTAACTACTTTTCCGATATCAACGATGTTTGGTTACCAAAGAACTATGGACTTGGCTATAGAAGAAGTATTGTAGCCAACAAGCTGATAATTACACGCTCGAGTGCTGGAATATTAATCTTACAATGCACCGTGCACTTTCGCCGTGCACTTTAATGCTCTTGTGTAAACAAGGGGTGTGCAACTATCTGCTGAAGATATTTATCGCTACAAATTAATTTCCAGAACAAACAAAACTGAGTTCGTGTGTATGAAGTGTCCAGCCGATGAGAGCAATGTGTACAGTCTCTACATGGTGACCTTAGCGGGGGTCGCATTGCAGCAACGTATACAGTCTCTAAGAGGGTCACTTTATCGCACTGTATACGGTGTACTAGTATTACAGCACCGTATACAATCATCTACGATGGTACAGGGCTCGCGCTGCCGATTGATAATTTAGCATGTAGCTATACAAAATGAATATTCAACAAAATTTGGCACCAACCTCTTATTTTTTTGCTTTTGACAATTGATCCCCATCGGGCATATAATAAATCTTGCAGTCAATCGATCTGAACAAAACACAGATTGCTATCCGGTCGCAACACTGCTAATTTGGGTCCTAATTGAAAGCGTATATTGGATCGCGACTTATGTCACATCGACTTCTTGTATCGGTGGATTGAATGGATTTCGCTTTTATACTGGATTATAACAGAGCGTAGGCTAATGACTCCAATATGACAAACATTAGTCAAACAAAGGACTTCATGAAGTCTAGCTCGTTAGGAAACTACCAGATATGCTATTCAATAAAATTTAATTGCAGATCATGATTAGCTTTTTCAATAGGATATGCTTTAGTAATATCATTTGAAACCAAACACTATCATTTAGGAACTATAAACATATTTCCCTCCAAATCATCTAATGAAGTAAAACGTGGGACCTCCAACTCAAAATCTTCAAATTGGGCACAACCTGGACGGTGGCCGGAACAGAACACACCACCATACCATCTGCTCTCAGGAGACACCTAGGTCAGTCGACTAAATTGGTAGTCAGATCACAGGACGCCGTCCGTGGAGC
This sequence comes from Siphonodentalium dalli, assembly GCA_032622095.1. Classification (NCBI taxonomy): domain Eukaryota; kingdom Metazoa; phylum Mollusca; class Scaphopoda; order Gadilida; family Siphonodentaliidae; genus Siphonodentalium; species Siphonodentalium dalli. Next base: position 206,818,366 of record CP136065.1, read on the forward strand.
ATTCACAAAAATATACTCGAAGCTAAACAACTAAATCTAGACAAACAGCTGGCTACTGATTTTAATCACAAAGTTGGCGTTTTACAGCATGGTACCTCTTGGCCAACAGTTGGCAAATAAGAAACTTGCTTTCTGTGTTTTTGGAGACCCCTGCACACACACACAATTGGTAATCTGCTCTCGCGACACCACGAAGGTTTGTAAGAATGGGAAATTACAGAAACGATATGGGCAGAATAATCTCATGAAGCCGCGGACCATTCACAAAAAACAATAAAATTGTCGACGACAGTGTAGCTGAACTTAGAGACGGGGTAATGTCATACTTTACAATCAATGGAGCGATAATCTAATTTTAAATATGTAAGAAACAAAGGTCAACATGAAAAGCCATATGAAGTTTGAAATCAATTGGAAGAAAAATATTGGCTGTAGGGTATAATGAAGTGTTTAGTCATAAAAAGATGGCTTCCGGCAGCCATGTTTTTCATAAAAAACGTTCAAATGTGATAGTCCCAATCTGCAGCTGGAAGTGATCCTGAACATGCCTATAAATTTTCAAAACATTTCGCATTTAAACAAGGGCTGAATGTGCCGATATTTCAAATGTGAAATCCATGCTGGGCGCTGGATGCCATGTAGAGGTCATCCTGAAGATCTGGTTAAAGTTTGGTGACGATTGAATAAGGGATGTTGCATATAGGATGTGCCGAAGGATTTAGTCATGCAAAGATTAAAATCCGAGATGGCTGCTTGCCATGTATTTTACGGAATTTTGGAAACAAATGTAGAACTGCTGATCAGTATTTTAATTAAGCAATTTAGTTACACCCCTAAGATTGGTTACTGCACTACCCATATATCATGTACGTGATCTATATTTGTGAATGTTCGTCTGTCAGACTGTACATCTATCTGTCCGCCATATAATTTAATAGGGGCCATCTAGATGGCTCCAAATTAATCTAACATCTAACGAGAAAGATAAAGGTGTATGTTAAACTTTTAGCCTGTCGTAGAGTCGGGTATGGAAGAAATGTGGGCCACCAAATCTTTGAGTTTGATTTTTTAGAAGTGGCCCTATAGGTCGGGCTGTTCAGGGGAGGGGCATAACAAACGGCATATACATTTTTATAGTTATGTCCATCATACAGGGAATACGTGTATAATGATGTGATGCAAGGATGCCAAATCGGCACCGTCTGTTTCAAGCAGAAGCACAACTATTAAATAAAAACATGAATGAAATATTCAACCGACAGTCATGTATATTGCTGTTCATGTTATTTTTATTCTCATATCTAAAACATGTAAGTTTCACACATATATTAGCTACCAAAAACTGCCTATCACCCTCTTAGGTCCTTTGGACCACACCAGCATCATGCTATTAGGATTGATCGTGTATAGCCCAAGACTTGCCCTCAATGTGTCTGATTCTTGGATACGGATTTTTATTCCGTGTTCATATTGTAATGATTAGTCTGGAAACATATAGCGCAAGAATTGGGTCGTACTACGGTAGAGCTTTCAAGGGGACAAGAGACAAACCATTTAGCTCATTGGCATCTTTGAATTTACTTTCATATATCACATTAAGGCGCGAGGTATATCTCAGGAAATTGCGTTTTGACAGTTGTAATGCACGTTATGCTTGATCTCAATTGCACACTCCCTTATCAAATTGCGTATAAATTTGAAATGATGTCGGAAAACTGAAAGTATCGTGCGAAATACTATTGTTTTGCATTGCATCTAAAACAACTATTAAAAACTAAATAGTCCAAAATGAAAAATAAAACATATAGGGCGTTACTTCAGAAATACATGCGAATGAAACATCGCGATGTTACAAATAGTATAACATATCTTTCCAGAACTATTGCAGTTACCATAATTGGATTAATAAGGCGAGCATTTGATATAAAAATTAATCGAGGTCATACCTCAGATAACGATGAACATACATTCTCCATTGTGTGTTTGGATATACAAAATTAGACGTTGTTGCGGTAGAAGAATCTAAATTACGATATTGTCTCATTCACTGAAACCTGGCTCACTGAACAAACTTCGAATGCAGAACTGAGAATAATCGGGTTCCATGTCCCAGACAGATTAAATAGACCCACAGTAGGAGGAGTTGCTGTGTATATAAAGGATTCGTACTATTTTAGGAGACGTGCTGATCTAGAAACTCCGGAAATCGAATGTATTTGGCTGGAAGTCATGCTTTCCTCATCAACAAAGTTTTTACTTGGTACATTATATAAACCTCCAAATCTACCAGTAGATACATGGGAGAAAATATATTCAAATATAGATATGGCCCTTGGAGACAAGACAGTTATTCGTCACGTGATTCTAACTGGCGAATTCAATACTAATCAACTTCCATCTGAATCAAAATATGTAAAATATATTCGTAATCGATCCGAAATGCAACAGTTTATCAAAGACCCAACTCATTTTTACAGAGAGTTCATCTTCTCTCATAGACCTATTCTTAACAAATCAAGGACAATTTGTTAAACATAGCGAAATTATTTACCCTTTCTTCTCATATTTGACTCGATTTCACTGTCCAATAGTGATGTATTTGAATTTTCGCCTAGAGAATTCGAGTGGAGTCGTGACAAGGAAGGCATGGGACTACTCAAGAGCAGATTATAGTGCAATGAATGCCGAATTTGAAAATTGGAATTACAAGAGAGAACTATCTAATATCCCATACATCGAATTAGCGAATATATTGACAAATAAAATAAATGAAATAACAATGCAATATATACCAAACAAACAAGTAACTACTCGCCAAAATGAAAAAGAATGGATGAGTAACGAAATCAGTGGTATGATAAGGCAGAGTGAACGATTATACAAGGCAGCCAAACGGAAATGTTCTCATGATATTTGGGGAAAATATAAATCACAACGAAATTCTGTTATTTCGGCTATCTGACGGGCCAAACAATCTTATCGCGCCAAAACCCAACGTATATTGGGAAGTTGCTTCACTGAGTCCTGACTTTGGTGGAAAACTTTGAATAAATTAATGAAATCGGAACCTAAGCATATAGCAGCACTCATATTTAACGATGAAGTGATAAATGACAACTTACAAAAAGCCAACACCTTCAACAAATACTTTTGTTCTATATCGTCACTGCCAAACGAAAGGGGGATATAGTTACCTCGCTTTGACCAGTTAACAGAAAGCGAACTAAGAGACATAGAAATTGATGACGAACTTGTTCACAAATGCACACGGTCAATTAAGACAACAAAAGCCTCCGGTTATGATGGCATAAGCCAAAAAGTATTGAAAAACTGTGCCTCCTCTTTAACTGCACCATTAAGATTTATTTTTAATATTTTGTTAGAACATGCATACTTTCACATTGAGTGAAAGAAGGCAAATGTATGTCCAATCTTTAAAAAAAGATGACCCTTGTATACCGTCAAACTATCGCCCTGTTTCCCTTCTGAGTTGTCTCTCTAAATCTTTGAAAAATGCATATACCGTCGTCTGTCAGATTATACGCGTGAAAACAAATTATTGTCCTATCTGCAATCAGGGTTTACTCCCAACGACAGTACTGTATTTCAATTAATCGACATATACCACTATATCATATCATCGCTAGATGAGGGGAAAGAAATAAGATATGTCTTTTGCGATATTAGTAAAGCTTTTGATAAGGTCTGGCATCGAGGACTGCTCTTTAAATTGAAAAGAATGGGAATAACAAGAAATATGTATAAACTTCTTGAGAATTACTTGGAATCTAGAGTGCAGAGAGTTACACTCAATGGGGCGAGCTCTAATTGGATGCCTGTTTCAACTGGAGTCCCCCAGGGGTCCTTACTAGACCCTCTGCTCTTTTTGGTCTACATAAATGATATTGTTGGAGGGGTAACTAGCAATATTCGCCTATTTGCGGATGATACTTCCCCTTTTCTTGCCGTTGAAGACCCCACCCTTGCTGCCAATGTAATGAACCAAGATATACAGCGAATATATGAATGGTCGAAAATCTGGGCCGTTAAATTTAATCCATTGAAAACAGAGTCTATCTTAGTATCACGGAAGAATATTATTGAAAATCATCCATCCCTTAGGATGGCAGGGGAAGATATCATAGAGGTGACTGAACATAAGCATATAGGACTGACATTTAATGATGAAGGGAAGTGGAATATCACATCGAAGATATTGAAGAGCGAGCCTCACAACGATTATACATACTTAGGAAGAATAAATATGCCCTAGATAGGAGAGCATTAGAACGAATTTATCTATCGTTTATACGCCCCGTCTTGGAATATGCTTCCTCTGTGTGGGACCATTGCACGGCTGAAGAATCATAATTATAAGAAGATATACAATATGAAGCAGCACGTATAATAACAGGGGCAACTAGGAGTTGTAATTAGGATGAATTATTGGTAGAAATTGGATGGCAGAAACCATCGAAAAGGCGAGAAAAATCAAAACTTGCTCAATTCTATAAAATGACGAGAAAATCAACCCCACAATATCTATATAACTATGTCGCAAGGGATTCAACAACTTCAAGTGGATACCCATTCAGGCACGATAACTTAAGACCTCCCTTTTGCTTTTATACCTCTTTACAAAAATCATTCATACCACATGCTATTAAACTTTGGCATGAATTATCCGACGAAGCGAAAATGTGCGAAACGGTTTCCGAATTTAAACAAAATCCTGAATAAAGATTGCATAGAACCTCCACAATTCTACGAGTACACGGCAAAGTCAAATAATCCACTGTCGAATACGTCTCGAATGCAATAATCTGAATGATCATTTGCACCAAAATCACTTACAGGATAATTCCGTTTATACTTAATGTGGCCTGACAGAGACTACTGAACACTTCTTACACTTTCGAAAGTTCACGAACGAACGAACGATATGCTTTCAAGGTCTTCGCAACAGACCATGTTTAGATGATCTTATTAAGGGATCTCAGTCGTTAACAGTATATCAAAACATCGATATCTTCGCCAGAGTACAGAAATATATTCTACTTACAAAAAGATTTGCGAATAACTGAGAGAAAACAAACTATGCTATCAACAATGCGGTAACCCTTGTCTCCTTGAACGGGTTGATGTGGGCCACATGGGCGCGGAGGGGTGGGCAGGCAGGAAACTATATATATCCATTATTAATTTGCAGTCAACATAACTCAATTAGAATATTAATGATAAACCAGTTATCACCCATGTGAATATCCAATGGGGAAATGACAAATATAAGCTTACAAAGCTTAGTCAGATCATTTTTTCATCTCTTATATGCTGGGACACACGTGTTCACATTTTGTAATAAATATATGTGTTGTAATTAAAATTGTATATGTATGTACACACTTGTTATTGCGCATAAAATATTGTTTACACTAAATAAAAACAGTTCATTGTCGATTTTCCCACACAACTATATAGAGCCATTACTATGATATAAGGCATACACTAGTGTAGTGTAAACTTTCAGAAGTGGTGCGAATCGGGACAGGAATGTGAGAGTGAGTCAACAACATTGATAAGACAAGAGGCCGAGGACCGCTTCTGTGATGTTGGCATAAACTGATTAAGTAACACTCGTGATCCTTATTTTCTATGTTCAGTCCCATATGAGAACCAACGGTATTATTATGCAAACGTTACGGAGTATATGTTGCAAGAGATGGCGATCTTTTGACTTTGAGTTGAAGCACGGAAAACAATGAACACCCTGACAAAACAAAGAGAAACATCGCCAGAAATAACAACTTTTGGAAGACCGACAACATTTCTGTTAGTTGACCCAATTGTATTGAATTATACTAGGATGTTAAATATAAATCTCTTGTAGTAACATTCAGTTAGATCGCAGTTTGCCGATTAATTCTGCACAGAAAATGACAGTTTTCTTGTCTGCATTAATTTCCAATAATATCTTAGAAAATGTTAAATAATTAAATAAAACTGATTTCACCGAATGTAGTGGCTAGAATGTCTCCATTGGTGGGGTGTCCGTATTTTAATGTTGTATACTGTCCAAACTTATCTGTGTGGGTCATAGGCTGATAAGCTTGAGGTACAAGTTAGAAAACGGCGTTTTCCTGAGTTCAAAATGTCGGTATGATACATTGGCATCAGGTGTGCAGTTAGTTGCATGGAAAAATACAAGTTATACACCACCCAAAGGAATATTTCTACCCCCGCCCCTGATGATGCAACATTCAAGTAGTATAGACTGCCACTATGTGGCACCACTGGCCTAGAATGTCAACGAGTCGGAGCTTACCCCAGAGTATCAGCCTATCCTGTTCATGCAATTATACTAATGCTGCAGATAAAATACAGCAGAATGCGGCTATTAATTGTTTTCGATAGTGTGCATGTGAACTGATGAGACCAGGTTAACACGCTAAACAAAATACGATCGATTACTTGTTGTTGTAATTTATCTGGTTGCTTAGAATTCAATAATATATAGAATAGTTAATCATCAAGCGTAACCTCTAAGATGCACTATGATTACCCCCTCCCCACATCCCCTTGACTGTTGTGTCATGAGACACTGATGTATTTGTGAAAATTCAACAAGTGGTATCCATTTAATATGGTATATTACTGTTCTGAATCACATGCATGCACTTGTGGTATCTGATTTGATTTAATTTTATGCAGACTGAAGGATAAAATCGACTGTCTTGAATGTTTGGCTGGTTTTTCGTTTTGCTTGATAACCACTCGTTAAAATAATGATATGTACCTATTTCCTTGACAAGTTTTTTATTATTACCACGTCTGTGTGAGTTATTAAGCCTCACTCAGTTCAGTACAATCCGAATCGCCCATTATCACCTATAGAATCCTTAAAGTTAAAGTATATCGCTCGTCCATTACCAATTGTTGCAAACACAAACACTTCTTTGAACAGAAATTATAATGAAACCAATATACATATCTCCTATTTCTCGACGCCCATTGGTAACTAAAATATAGGTCTTTAATTAGTCGTAAGCATGTATGGATAACCCCTCCCCACATGGTTGGAATGAGCAGTGTCATTTGGTCCGAGAAAGCGATAAACCAATGGTCATTTTATATGAAATAACTGCGTATAAAAGCGGCCATCGGTGCGTTTGTGTGGTATCGATTGTGTTACTTTGGCCGAATTAAAAAAATAGTGCTTTTACGTTATGGTCCGGGGGGTGGGGGGGGGGGAATTTCCAGGAACGTATGATCATTTTAATTTTTCCGGCCTCGGGGGACCACCCACTCAATTTCTTCCGTTTCCGGCCTTTTTTTCCAGGCAATTTTGGACACCCACTCTTTTTTTCCGTTTCAGGAATTTTTTCCGGTCAGTTTTGGATACACACCCCCTAAATTGAGAAAATTATCAATTGACCAACCAAATAGCTGATCATCCCTGATTATCCTGCATTATCAGCCTTTGTTCGTTGAATTCATCTTATGAACAGTACAACGATATATGAACCATGAAATAAAAGTGCAATATTGTATAAGAACAATTCAAAATACAGGAGTTTGACTGAGTTTGCGACAACTGTCTGAGAGCCGTCTGTCATAGTTTATTGCGCGAGATTTTAATAGAACAGTGCATATTGAAGATAACGATACTATTTGAATTATAATATAAGTGTCATTAATCAAGAAATGTGTCAACATAATCACATTTATAGGGATAGGCAGAGTGCCAAAGTTTTTATTAACATTCATTTTCATAATATATAGTCACATGATCTAGTCACATAATCACATTTGAGTATTCTACAGAGTACAACACATTTCAGATTATTTGATATTTTGATATTTGCTATGTGATATATTGCTTGAACCAAATTGTTTATCAAAACATGTGGAAATACAACTGTTCATCCCAGTTTATCCCAGTTTGAAGAATAATGCTAATACCAAACATAACCATGATATACCCGCATGACTCTTCTGGGGCATCTCAGAAACCAGAACTGAGGAAACATGTTATATCGTGTAATGGCAGGCTGGTAGCCACTGTCTGAAGTAATAGGCTTCGTAATAATTGGGAATAACGTATGGATGGATAGCCCAATCTCACTTCTTTTTTGCTCACGATATCAGTGACGATAAAATCTTTGTTACTGTGATTAACATTACAAGCTGATCCACGTTAACTTGGAAAACAATTTGAAATTGTTCAAGCTGGCCCGGATGGCCTTCAATTTATATGTTAAGATTTTATGTTTTACGTTGTCAAAAGTCTATTTTATTCCATTATTTATTATATCTTTATTTCCATGTCACATATGGTCAAGTATGCTTTCATTTTATTGCTTATTTTCAGCTGAGTTCTGCATAGTTATTCTCATTTTGTTGTATCAGTAGATGGAATCCTGATTAAATTTTAGTTTTCCAATAGCGCAGTTTCTTATTCTATCAAGTTGAATTTGGGTTATTGTTGGCCATTGTGCAACTGATCCAACTTCTGATAACCTCTATATATAGTATAGCATTTCTATTAACTATATATGACCTGTTTCTGTTCAAAACACATCAAAATAAGACTCAATAGCAGAAATGGAAAACAAAATTTGGCACATAAAACTGCTTTTTGGATCCGAGAGACACTCACCCACCCCATCATATGTGCCTGGAATTTTTGTCCCCCCCCCCTGTATGGTCAAGAGTTCATTTGACGATATATGCTTATATTGTAAACAATATCATCTGGCCTCGCCAAATAACTTCTACCTCGTCCGTTGTCGTGTTGTATAGGGTGCTATAGCCCAGTCCTCTGCAACAACCCGTCCCGGTTATCGGAGATAGACTCGAGAACTTGATTGGTTAAGCTTGCGTGTGACGGACGTTAATGACGTTTTAGCTCAACTTGATGTTTCTTTGGTACTCCGCTGTTTCTCGACCGATTGAGTCGTTGAACATGGATACACATGGATAAATTGACACGGGAGTGTCACGGAATTAGTGCTCTGGCCCACATGATCTGAAATGGACACTACTATATCATTAGTCACATAAAGAGCATCCCTTAACAGCTTAGTACATGTGTAGTGACGTTGGTACACAATTGTCCTACAAGTAATCTAAGCTGATAAGAAGCGATCTACGTTGCTCGTGTTTAGAGTACTCTTAAGTCATCTTATGTCAACATCAGCCACCCCATGATATTCCGCGTGTCAGTTTACCTATGTATACAAACTTCCCCACATATTCTGAGCTGATTATAAAGGCGCTTTATTCATTATGCATGTGTATATGTAAATATAATTTATTAGCCCCCCCCCCCTTTTAAGTCATCTAAGGTTAAATGCGTGAATACAATGACATTCCTCTGGTCAGGTGATTCATGTGCATCACTGTGCATCACTCTTTATCTTGTTACTTATTTATTAGTGCCAGTTTAAGATCTCTGAGGTCCACAGCACTTATCCCGTGACACTCCCCTTGTCAACAAATCCATGTGTATACATTTTCAACAAACCGATCGATCGATCGAGATACGGCGGAGTACCGAAGAACCAACATCAAGTTGAGCTACAACGTCACTACTATATTATCTATACTAATAAAACTCCATTCTGTTTGTTCGTACGTTTTTTTTGTCCGGCTATAGGCAACCAGACGGCTGGACCCTCGGGCTGATTATTTGTACATAATGGTAATTTTACCCGGAGAAGCTTATTATATAAGTCCAGTTGACATAAGATGTCATAAAAAGACCAGCTGAAACTCCGCACGGAATGTTAACAAGTTGCTAACAGAACAATCTTTATTCACACCATATAAGTGAACGCTGTTTATTGTTAATCTACAGAGACCGCACTCAACGTCAAACATCGCCTGGAATAGCATAATCTTTTTATCCATACAATATCATGACTCCCACTGCCAGTACTACGTTGGGTGCTCGGGGTTGGATCATCACAATACTTATTCACCACGCAGCAGAAGGAAGACCACCAATGTGGTGTACAAAAAAGTTCTTTGAAATTGAGTAAATGCATGTCAAAACACAAGTTGTTTCCACTCTTTTTACCCGAGCAACGCTGGGCACCCCATCTAGTATTGTATACAGTCCAAACGGGTTCAAACAAACTGGGGACGTTGATTTTCTACTACAGAACTTGTTACCTCAAATTATTACATATCTCGTTGAATTGTTTTACAGAACTCGCGAGCTACCATATAACTCCGCAGTTACTACAAAACTCGGCGTAACCCACGTGAAAACTTCGGATAATGCATATAGTGGATGTTAGTTGCATGGAGGTGTAATAAACACATAATCTCATACGTGATACAAGCCAGCAATTGACACTCGTGCGATCGCGAAATGATAACATAATCATGAGGCTTCTGGTAGTATGCTTACACCATCGCACACGATCCACAAACTGGCGACAGTAACACACGAGTGCAGGTCTATATAATATGTATATATGAACATCATGTCACACCACGATTACATTTGTCGCTAGTTAATTCGGTCTCTTTGAAACCATCACAAGATACGAATTCCTTCGAACATAACGTGCGTTGACCTTCCTCGTAGTTGTCTATCTTGGTCTCTTTGACACCCTGACCAGATAGGGCTTTGGTCGGACCACAAATCCATTAACCTTGTCCAGCGGCGGCGCGGACGCAGTGGATACCGGAGAGAAAATGTACCGCTGAAGCAGAGCTGTTGTAAGCAAGAAGATCTCCATCCTGGCCAAAGATTCCCCTGGACATGCCCTTGAACCTGTAAAATATGTTGAATAATAATAGTAATGTATATCATTTGTAAAGCACTTTGTCCATGCGTCCTAAAGGCGTTAGATATGACAACAGTATACAAATACTTGGTAGAAAAAGGGTACTCTCGTAAATGTAAAGTATGTTGATGACAATAATCACACTACACTGGTTGGTGTGAATAAACACCGCCCGGACCAGCCCGGCCGCCCCTATGATGTATATTGACGATTTTAGTGGCAGATATGTGGGGGTTCCATGACACCCCGCACATATATTGACACTAAAATCATACCAATACACCACAGGGGGGGGTCCGTGCTGATCTGGGCGGTGTTTAGTCACACCTACAATGGGCTATAGGCACCCGATGAAACTTGTACCGTGTCTACAAGAATCCCGAAAAAAATACAATGCGAAGTGCACCAAAATAATAGAAACCTGGATCGTTCATAGAGGACGACAAGAAAATGTACCGTTATATAAGGTATTCATTTTCGCAGTATTTTGCTACGTACTTAGAGAAAAAGCAAGTGTATGCTTGAAACATTTACAATATTTTAGGTCATGTTTGCTTTGTGTTTGCAAAACGACCGGATAATTCATCTTGAATTTGGTTAGTTTGCAACAATCAAAAGTGTCATTATTAAAATATTTTTACCAAATTTATGTTTTTAAATGTTTTATGCACATAATGGATTTATCGCCGTTTGTTGAGATTAGCTAATGCCCGCGAAAATGACAACTTTAGAAAAAATTATAGCATACTGATATTGATATTGGCGATGAATATTATTTTGTTTTGAGATGTACTGCATTTGACTCACCCCGCAGGATCCACGTTGATACATATTACCACTAATACCCCAAAACAGACACAAACATTGTTGCAATTTAAAACACATATGTCAACACAGCCTGAGATTTAGTTCACTTGGCTAAATTCCTGGGATAAATACTGAAAATTGACTCTCTGAATAGCTAGAAATCGCCGATTTTGACTTAAGTTAGCATTATTATTAACACCTATGGCACTTCATGTATACTCTATGTAGCTCTGCACATTTAATACTTATTTGTTTACAACATTTATGTATTGACGGACTGAATAAGCTATTGGTTGATTGTTAATTACCAATCGAGAAAGGCATTATTTCTGTCCGGGCCTCAAGTGTTCCGCCTCTAATGAATCGCTCAGGGTCGAATTCTTCCGCACGATCCCATAAAGTCTGTTTCTTCAGATCAGCTTCCAGTCTGCCCAGGATAATGCTGCCTTTCTTAATGGTGCGTCCTCGGAATTCGCAATCCCGGCATGCAACGTGAGGCAACGATACAGGGAGATTTGTTGTGTACCGATTAACTTCCTCCAGAAACGATTGTGTCAAGATCATTTTTGCTTTGTCCTTGACCGATGGGAGTCGGTCTCCAGATACAACATTGGTCACTTCTGATGCCACCCGGTCCTGTATATCCGGATTTCTAACAAGATGCAGGACGACCCAACTCATAACAGCAGCTGAGGTGTCGGTTCCAGCAAGAACTATTTCTAGGACTAAGCGAGTAAGAATCTTTTCTGGAAACACATAAAAGGTAGATTTATTTTCAGCACGATTGGCCGTGCAAGTGCTGAGTGGGTTAACAGGTAAAGCACCATGTTGAGCAACAACTTGAGCCAAATAAACTGTGCAGCAACTAACAAAATTAACGAAATATGAGCAATGAATTAATTCATTACTGGCCTATGTTTAAAGTTTTTAATCATAATCAGAATATGTCGACAAAGACGTAACCGGGTGTGTCCTGCCACTGCGTCTGGCGATGCGGTATGCAGGGTGGACCGTAGGCCAAACCAAGAAGGGACGCGTGTGATATGCAGGTATATTTATTAATGTTGTATAAATGCAAAAATATATGCTGTAACAGACAATAAGCTTGAACTGAATTGAATTAGTCATTAGACATTTAGTAGGCATGCAGCTGATTGGTCAATAAATGCGTCGTATTTTTGTTAGAACTTTGGAAAAACCGCCATTTATGTTTTAGTTGTCCTTTCAATAAATTGGCCAGATCGCGACATTATCAGTTTTATCGATGAGGGAAAGATTGCGTAAAGGGTTGAATTTGCTGCACAATCGCTTGTCTGCACGTACAAATCACAGACCCACAGCAAACTACATGTCGTGTAGCAATTCAGGTTCAAGTCAGTACTTCCTATGCGTGCATGACAGACATTCCCCAATCGATATACAAAACACTAATGCATATGTAAACTGGAAAGGGTAACTCTCTATATGACTTACTTGAATCTGTCAAATCGTTCGACTTCTGTTTGTTCATCCCCGCATGGTGAATGTATGCGTAGATTACATCAGACAGGTTGTTCTCGTCGTAGCTCTCCACGTGTTCGTCAACAAACCCTCTGATAAATGCTGCCAGTTTTCGAGCGTGCTCCTGAAATGTTCCAGCGCGGAAAGGGTCTCCCGGTATCTTTTTCACAGCCTACAAAATATACAACTATATATATAGCAATGTTAAAAAAATAGTACCACGGATCAATATAGGCGCAGCGTGAAGTGGGCAGGTTCGGACGGTAATGTGTCTCACGTGACGGACGTCGGTGTTACACGTGACTGCCAAAGTTCATCGGAATTCATCTATGTCGCAAGACAAATATCTGTATGTTAAATTAATCGACTCGCAATCTTGAAGTCTCAAGTTGAACCAACGATCTACAGTTTTCGTGCATATAAAAATTGGCATAAAATGCATCCAATATTTTATACGCCCCGTAGCAGCATAGGTGGTGCACCACCCACTGCGATGGGTAAGAATCTCATAACGTGGCACTCTGTTTGCCGTGGGATTCATTCGATGAGGTGGGGTGTAGGAGTCCTGGCGGGGTGAAGGAGTCCTGGTGGCACGTATTTCACGTGAGACATCGACCTACGTGCACTTAGCGCATGGTCCTCTTCGCTCATATACATCGCTTGTAAGCCATGTGCTTAAGTTGACCCAGCTCAATAAGCTAGTTCCGCTTCTCCACGGTGTTTCACATTAAACGTTTGTTATATGCTGTATTGTATTCTGGTGTATGCATTTGTCCCTGTTTATTCGTGTGTGGCGGTCGCAGCCGTTTCTGAACTGATTTTTATACCTATTTACCAACGTGCGATTCATGCTATAGTTAAGCAGCCACTTCAGAACTGATTTGTGTATCTAGTGACTTACCTGCGTGGTTTATTCCTGATCGGACTTCTAAAATATGTTTCAGCAAATTAATGTATAAAATTCCAATTGTGTATTCGATCCATGACAATTATTATTTCGTATTTTCGATGTATTTTGCGGAGCTCCGAGAGTCCGACATTTTGGTGTGTTCGCCTTCAAATTTCGTATCGGCTTCTCTGATTGGTTCAAAAAGTCAAGGCTTACCCAAACAGATCGATTCGTTTATACTTGGTTATTTTTCATGGTTTGCCATTGGATTTAATCGATAAACAATTGATTTAGATCCAATCGCAACCCATGTTTTGGTTTTCACTTGTGAGGTTAAAAGCCCTGTGCTTTCTTCTCTCAGTGTGCTTCCTTTCCAAACTCCACAAGAGTAGGTTGCATCATTAAGACTTCACCCAGTCGCTTGCAGTGCTAGAAATCATGGAACATGTTTCATTATTCAGTAAAGACCTAACCAGGTCGTTCTGTTGTTGACTCATGCCCATTTGCATATGGATAGGGCAGATTTCGTTTGAATTAAATTACACATTTTCATGAATAAATAATATTTCATTCATAGTTGGTAGAATTTGAAAATGAGCGGGAAGTGACTATTTGTCTATTTATAGAACTCGTGTGATGGAGTTCCGGTTGTAGTATTTATAGATTGTGACGTCATTTGGTATCTATTTTGAGATTCGAGACCTAGATGGAATATTTATAGAATGTGACGTCATTTGGTAGCTATTTATAGATTTGAGACCTAAGTTGGTCTATTAATAGATCGTGACGTGTTTTGGCGTCTATTTAGAGACATAGTGTGCATAATTGTAGGTTGTGACATCATTTGCTATCTATTTTTGATACATTTAACACATTTGGACACTTATTTAATTGTTTATAGTTGGCTTTGAGCAATAATTACACACATTGAGTTTGAATTCAGTTTCCAAGCTGTATAAAACCTAGTCTGATAGGTTTTTGCTTTGTGAGAATAAATACAGTAATTTTCTCTGAATAGTAATTAAGGAATTTATCCTGTGATCTTATATCTTATAAATTAGTGGATCTTAGTTATACTTTATAAAAATCAGTGACAAGATTTCTTTTATTTTTAGAATATTTTTGGTTGAAAATCCTACGAGTATTTTGCAGAAATCTTGAATAAGATTTCTTTCATTATGAAATATTTCTAGTTTGTAATTTAGATAGAAATATTTAGTGAGATTAGATTAATTTGGAAATAGAACTTTTATAGAATATTTAAAGTGAAGTAGTATATTGCGTGTTAGAGTTTACATAACTGAAGTTTATAGTGATCATGGCCAAATGAGTTGAATATACACATACATATACAGATATTGTTAATAAGAATAAATCGTGTGTCCCCTATATTGTGTTTTGTCTTATTTAAGAAAATCCCCGATTCGAACATATACTGCGTCACTGGTCAGTGTGGGACTGTGCCGGTTACACATGTTTGAAAATGATTTTATTTTCTCAAATTTCGTCTTGATGAGTGTTGAATGTTGATCCTAATGCCGTTCGTGCATGTCTCTCACTGCGGGGGGGGGGGGGGGGGGGGGCTACAAGGAGGCTGCTATAATTATGCATAGGCTAAAAGGTTCACCGCTTCAGCTGTGTCAGTCGTTAGCCCGACCATTATTCGAATGGTAGTCCGATACGGCTATTTTGCTAGTTGTCGATAATCTGCTTTCCATATGGCAGCTCAAACTAAACGACAACGCATTGAACGTAGGAATGATGATATGCTAAGTTCCAATAATGATGATCGATATCCTTAGTTAAGTACTTGGTTCTTAGTTTTTATGCCAATGTAAAGACACCTTCAGGGTTGGTTATTGACAAGACACTGAATAGCAAAGCTGTTCAATTGAAATAGAACCCGTTGTATAACTGAGCTGGCTCCACATTTCAATTCTTTATTCTCATCACCTAATGTATGCAGGTATGGATAAACAAATTTACAATAAATACATTATTTACAATTGCATGAGGACTCCGGTGATCAATTTCAGTTACTATCTATTTACTATAATACCGAATACAATCAGTATAAACAAACAATAGTCCGTGGCTGTGTATAACTAATTTTACATAGTTATGTATCTATATCTTATTGTATAGTCATGCGCCCATATATACATACATACATATACATATATATACATACATATATACATATATACATATGCATACATATACATACATACCCGCACTTGCTCATACGCACATTTATATATACTATATTTTATATACGCGCACAATATTAATTTCAAATTTCCATTGTTATATATGTGTAACGTGGTGTATTATATGCATGTATACGTCTAAACTACATTATGAGTTCAGAACCTTCTGCTTGGGCATCAAACACCTAATAATAGTATTAATAATAGCAACAACGCTGAAATAAATCTAAAGTGAACTTTTGTCAGAAATTTTGCGATTTACTAATTTGATGAAATCGCATAATTTGCGAAGACCCGTTGTGTTTTGTTCATTCATGAGTTCGCTCATTAAGATGGTATTTGCTGGTCTTCCTATGAGTTGGGGGAGCAAACGATTCCGAGGGTTGCTTTAAGTCTTTACATCTAAAAACGGTAGTGGAATTCGTCTCCTACATCCCTAGAGTCACATAAGGGGCAAATACGATCACAGTTATCAGAGCCATTCCATCGCCGTCTCGATTGGTAGCTTATGATTAATCGTACGGCATTTACACAGTACAATTATATTGGTACGATTCAGTGTGTCGAGATAACTTTCAAAGGATATACTGTGTTTAAATATACGGTACATTTTACCACGACTGCATATCTCTCCCCCAGGTTTCCCTGAATTCGGATATTAAACCACATTTCACATACGAAATTAATTGGTTAACGTCAGTTACACGTCCTGCGCAGCAACTATGTGGCTGATTAAAATCATCTAGTAACCCCTGCATTCGGTTTATCTTGGAGATTGTGTCGTCAGATATGGATTGTGCTAATTCCAGTGGAACTTTTGGGAATCGATCAGCGTCACTATTGACAATATTGCACCAATATTGAACCATTCTGACTTTAAACATTACCTCATGTGGTAGTTTGCCACTTTCACAATAAATCATAAAATTTGGGGTCGATGGTCTCAGTCCTAGAATATGTTTTAGGAATTTTCTCTGTACGCTCTCGAGTATGTCATTATTATCAAACCCCCATACTTCTCAGCCATAAAGAAGAATGGGTGTCACGTTTGTCTCAAATAGGTCGAGCTAATTGCCGATGGAAAAACAGTGTTTCCGAGATTTTCCCATTGTGGAATACATGGCCCGCGTGGCCTTATCCATTAATATTTTTTTCGCTGGGTTGAATGAGCCAGATTTGCAGAAACTTATGCCTAGGTAGTTAAACTGTTTGACAATATCAATCCTACTCCCTTTAAATGTGAATTTCGTTTTCTTTGTGAGACTACTTTTCGACATGTTTAGAATTTTAGTCTTATCAGTATTAACTGTCAATTTCCATTTGTCGCAATATTTTTAAAATTCATTTAATTGTTTTTGCAGTGCTTTTGGTGTCTCAGCCATGATCACTGTATCATCAGCATATAATATTAAAAATATTTTCAGGTAACAACCCAGTCGGTTCTCAATTTCACTATTAATTTTACGTAAGCCGATCACATTTTGTTTGGACAGGTAGCCTTCCATATCATTGATGTATACCGAGAAGAGGAGAGGTGATAAATTCACTCCTTGTCTAACCCCAGAGCAACATGGGAAATATTCAGAACGGTCACCATTTAACTGAACACAAGACATAATGTGTTGGTACATATTTTGGACAATTATCAAAATGTTCCCACTAATTCCAGGTTTAATCAGCTTAGACCACAATGCCTGCCTCCATACCATGTCAAATGGCTTTTTGAAACGATGAAGGCGCATATGAGTTTCTTGTTTAGTTTCCTACTGATATCAGACAATAGGTGTAATATGAAAATATTATCCACAGTGTAATGATCCTTTCTAAATCCTGCTTGGTTCTCCAATATAGTACGACGGTTTGTCAAAAGTTTAGTGAAGAGTTTACCTAGACAACTGAGAATCGAGATTGGTCTGTAATTACAAGGATCAGCTGAATCTCCCTTGTTCTTGTATAAGGGAATAATCGATCCCAGTACCCAATCTTCTGGAATTACACCCGAATCCAGAATTACATTAAAAAGTTTATAGTAAAGTTCCATCATCATTTCAAAAGTACATTTTATATACTCATTCATAATACAGTCATGACCTGAGGATTTCACCATTTTTTACGATTTTAATAGCGCAACTTATTTCTTCGCGGGTAATGGCATTATTCAGGTCTGCATTTGGATTCAGATTCGAGTTCTGACAAATAAATGTATCCAGAGAGGTGTCATCTTCGTAAGTAATAGCATTAATACTGCGGAAATAATTTTCGAGAGAACTCAAATTTATATTCAGACGCCGATGCGGTGTAACATCTTTAAATCTTCTCCAAAATTATCGAGCATTGAAACGTTTCATTGCCGCCATATCGCGCGATATTGTATCGCGATGGAGATTTATAACTGTATCCATTTGTTGTTTATAGAAGACCGAGCTTAGTTTCATTTCTATTTCAGAGGGAGCATTTCGTCGCGATTTATATTCACGAATCGCTTTGCGGTAAGCTCGGCGAGCGTATCGACATGCTTTATTGAACCATGGCTTGTTTACTGTATGCGATATCATGGTATTATGCGGACGGGGTGTGTGTGTGACGCATGAGTGCTCGGCTGATTTCATAAACACTTCTGTGACTGATTTAACAATCGTATTAATTTGAACTGGCGTTACATTATTCGACGAGTAGGAGCATAGCGTCCTGTGTGTTTCATTCAGTTTAGTTAAATCCATATTAAAAAAAAAGTAGGATATTTTACATGCGTCCCATTGCCTGATTTGGTTCATGTGCATTGTTGGTTCGGGTACGGTTTCGCTATTATCACCAAATGCCAAATGCGTAGACAATGGGGAGTGTACGTCAGAGAACACTGAGCTGAACGGATACCCTTGGAAGTTTTTAACTAATGGTAGGGCTATAGCCGAACAAATTGTATAGTCAACTACGGAAGCGTCACGGCATGTTTCCGCAATCACTACCAAATCTACCGTTTAGTATGAGAAATCCATTGTGTTGACACATATTCAGGAGTAATCGCCAATATTGGTTCCTAGAGCCGTCCTGGCTCTCTTTTATCAGTGGAGTGTTTGTGATATCAAGATAAAATAACTGTTCGTAGCTCAAACTAAGCAAAGGTGGTAAATTAGCCACTATCAGATTTTCTTCAATGTCATCGATACAAACATCGAGGTCGGATGCAGTTCGAGCATTAAAATCACCTGTAAGAAAAATGTTATTCGTTCGGTTAGTCAATGTAATATCGTGGGGTTAGAGCAACAAGGTACCATGTCGACTTTTTGGTGAAAATTAGTTTTTTTGTTAATTGGGATGCAAATTAATTATACTTTCATGTGTAAAAATACTGGAGATCAATTTGACTAATTAATTAGTCTACTCATTAATTACCACAAGGTACCACCTTGGTTATTGCCAATATGTTTAGAGCAACAAGGTACCATGTGGGTATTGTTGCATGCAACAAGGTGCTATCTTGGATATTGCACCTTGTTGCTGATAAGAATTAAATTGGTATAAATTTCTACCACTTAAAACTTATAGCACCTGGTTGTTGGCTTGTTAACAGATATCACAACATGTGTTTTTGTATAATGATAAGGAAGCCTGTACATATAAAATCTGAGTGTTTGTTGGAATGTAACATACATTGTTCACTTAACTAGGAGTTCACTAGGACAATGGAGTATACTACATTCTTTACCTCACACATACTAACTGACCGAGTCTGAAGCACTGAAGATAAACACTGGCATTTTTAAAGGTATGCTATTATGGTTTTTATACCCTTTGTCTTGTATATTGTGCACTTCGAATGTATAATGTCCAATTAGCAGTTAATTCCAATCGGTGCTAATGGCTGACATGTGAACTTAAAGGTATAAAACATGTGATGGCTCAATTTAATTTGGCATTTTATTGAGTGTTTACCCATTTTGTCATACTAGTAATATGCATCTATGTAATAATCAAGTCAATTATTTTAACTTCTGCCTAAATTATGAGACCACCACCTGTACTTTACAGTAAATTTTGACGTCCATGTCAACATTTCTAGTCAATAGCTTGTTTACAATGTATATTTGTGGTAATTTTTCGTGTTGTCCCAAATATTTTCTTTAAATCTATGGTTGTGACCAATGAGATAATTTATTATTTACACTTATTATTTCAGATGTCTGCTCAGTATCAAGGTGATGTGGATTATGCCTGGTCAAACGTATCAGACTCTGTATTTGACGACCAGATAGATAAACTTGAGATGTCACAGAGGAGTTTGACTTCTACTGTTGATTCGGAAAGTTCGGATGATGTACCATTAGCTCGACTTGCCAAGAGACTCAAAAATAAACAAACCGTTTCATGTACTGACGAGGATACACAGGAGTCATTTAGCGATGACATAGAAAGATGCTGTGTCTGACTGGTCAAACGTATCAGACTCTGTATTTCACGATTAGATGGATAAACTTGAGATGTCATAGACGAACTTGACTTCTGCTGTTTACTCAGATAGTTTGGATGATGTACCATTAGCTCGACTTGCCAAGAGACCAATGAAAGATTATTTGAAATCATCAGATTCTGACAATGTTATACCTCATGAAAAATCGGAAAAGGTGGGACAGAGTAAAACATTTCGCAAACAGAAGCGTAAATGCATAAAAATAAGTAAGGTTTAGTCTAAACTTTAGAGCACAAGAATTGATTTTTACCATAATTAATCGAGTCAAAGATGAGATATATTCTGGTAAAGAAATATTCGCGTGCTCTGGCCGACTTAGAGCACAATTGATCCCACATTATGCAATCAACTGGAAATGTGCCGTTGGGCGTGTTTTGACCACGACGCACAATCCACGTGCTGGCCGCGATTGGACACAATAGCCAGTTAGCCACGCCCAACAACATGATTAACATGAACTAATCGCCGTTGAATGCGAATAGATATGTCCAAAACAACACGGACTGGTCCCACTTTGAAGCGCCCGTGCGATTAGTCTGTTATGAGTTGCGTGTGCCTAACAATGGGATAATCACTGAACTATTACTTCACCAGCCTTGGGAATTGGTGTGCTTTACCAAAAATCAGGGAATGATTGCAACAATGGGATTGTGCTCTAAAAATAAATACACACCCAGTAGTTGACTCAAAGATTGCGAAGAAGAAATCAAGTAGAAACTCAAAAATATGTGGTGTGATAGAAAAGTATCACCATCATAGCCATGACAATTTGTTAACAAGTAATCACCGCATCCGAGTATCAGTCAGGTCCGATGGAAACTGTTTTATGCATGCCGTTTTGCCACAGCTGAGTAATGATCAACCATCTATTACTGTCGATAGTCTTAGAGAGTCATTGTCTATTCATCTGATGGACAACTACCCACACTATAAACAGTTTGTGGTTACAGAATCAGATGAGCGCCAGCAAGAGGACAATTACAATCACGAAATACTAAATCTTAGGAACAATTCAACATGGAAAACAGAAAATAATATAAATATATTGCATGAAACTTGCATGGTTAACAAATAATTATGCTAATGAATACTAATTGCTCTGGTTATCTTTTTTGGCTTCAATTATGTGATGAGATGTTTGCAAAAAAATGAATGCAGCAGGTGTCATGTCATGAGATGGAACCTTGTTGCATTCAGAATATTCCAAAACGAGTTATGCAACAAGGTACTATCTTATAAATGACCTTGAATTCACGTATTGCCCTTGACCGTTAACCTTCAAAATTTGGTGTAAACTAAAGTTCATCAGGGTCAATAATATGGCAACAAAGACTCAATACGCAGACCAATGGTATTTGTTAATCGATAACTTTAAACTTTGTTTTGCGATTATCTCAGAACTTTAAAAAACCTACATGGTACCTTGTTGCTCTAACCCCACGATATATTCGTTCACTATCTCATCGAAAGAGTCCTTAGTTGTATATTTGCTACCTTCGGGAGGTATGTACACAACTCCAATTATAATATGAGAGATAAGTCCAGTCGATGAGTTAATTTTCTTTATCTCTACCCAGCTGACATATTCAGACTTAGTATCTATAATATTTGAAAAATAATAATTTCATTTTTCAATCCAATGACAATACCACCTGATCTAGTATTTGACAGAGTTTTTCTATTTTTCATGAATAATTTGAAACCCGATAATTCTAAAAGGTCGCAATCCGTCAGTTTTTGTATCTACGAAGCATAGTAGGTCGTGGTCTTCACACAAATTACTAAATTCTGGATATTTGAGTCGTTGTCTAAGGCCACACACGTTCAATGTAAGTATTTTTACGTGGTGCGATGGATCGGAAGCAATCATATGTTTGTTACTTGTGCATGTATCTGTTATTAGTGCACATGTATTAACTGAGTCATATATAGTTTCTCGAGCCTCTCTAAGGACGTTCGATAACTCGTAATTAATACTACACATGTCGGGTACGTCAGTTTGGTTATGTGAATCAATAGAAATGTTATATGCGATAACCGAAACCGGTGGTGCGATCCAAATGCTGATAGTGCACGAATTCTGTTTTCTGTCGGAATTAAATGTAAAAACATCAACCGTTTCATCTGGCAATAAATATAACTGTGTGCCAACTGCCCATATCTCATTATTCTGTCCCGTATTCGGTCGTATTCGTAGTCGGTTTCGGATGTGTGTGCTTTACCCGAATCGACGACCCTATCTTCCTGCGTGTACAATTCTAGCGGTAATGATTAGCATGGTGAGAGTCTGCGCTTATTGCGATAGTGTCGACCGCTTGTCGGGTCACGTGCTCAGCACATGCTTTGTCTGAATAAAAATAGTCTGCATGGGACAGACAGGATATATAATCGCAAAGGGCTTGGTCTGCAGTTATTCTTTCTGGAAATGACACAGGTTCCAGAGCATTTCGTAAAACGTACGATGCTTCATCGCCCGGCTGTGGCAAGTAAATATAATTACAGTTCGCGTTTAAATGTTTCGTATTAATCGGCCCAGATGCACACGGATTTGAATGCGCAGTGAACACGTGGTTGTTGTCATTAATATACTCAATACAAACTTGGTTTGAGTCGCATGTGTCGTCACGAAATGCATGCACTCGATGTTCTTGCTGAGTACAATCAACTGTAACGTTATCGTATTGGCTAATGTCGCTCGAGACATTATCAACGAACGGGAGGTCATTGCAGCTGTTAGTAGTAGGCGTGTTGCTGCGATTAGAAATGCCATAACAACCAACTGATTGGTTCGGATTATCGTTCACGTGATCGAATGCATTTGGGTGAATATTATTTAATTTTTATATATTTCAACCTTTTTTTGAATATGAAATTCAATCGTTATCTGTTGAACGATTACTAGCTTGAATTTTGGGACGTGGTTACACGGTTTTCATTTGGGTGCGGCGTCAAGCTTTGAAGTTTTAACTGTATCCCCTCAATTCTGCAAACTGTCCTGCATCCCATTTCGGGTTAGCAAACTTGTCATTCTCCAACTGCATTTCTTGATTTTCTCTTGTGTTTTGCCCATCCATGTTAGTTGTTATTTTACAGAAGACGCGATTACTCACATTGAAATAATTATCGTTCTTCACGTCCATTCTATTATTCGTAGAACTTTCTTCTAATTGACCTTAATTTAATTTAGAAATAGACCGATAAATTATTTCTATAACTTTATTTTGCTTGGCAATCAACATGTTATATTTAAATATTGATGTGGAAATGTAAATTCCGTTTGGGCAATTCCAACTAGGAATTTATAATTGCACTTGTAACCAAACCAAATCTGGAAAATTATATTTGGGCTGCAAGTATATATATATACAACTGGTATACCTCAAGCTTTCCAATTGTTGTATACATGTCTCGCCGAACATCCGCTATGGTGGTCATTTTTCCAAATTATGACACTTTTAGTACAAATATTCACTAAATATAAGAACGATTTTAATTTTAACATCAATTCTTCCCTTTTGATGTCGCTGGATGATTAACATGTCGAATGTTGTTCATCCACTGGAAGATACCCACACGGTGTTTCCACCCCTGGTTAAATAGTCCTGCTCAGTTGCTATGATGCTGTTGTGTCCAGCTGATTTGCTATTATGCTGGTAGGGGACAACTGATGCTGTTAAATAATATATATTAATATTTTCCTAAGTTTTGTTATATAGCTGTGTTTGGCTAATCAGCTTTGAGAGAAAAAAGCTAATGTGTGAATGAAACATCAAACACATGTATATATTTTTAATAACTTAATCCTGGCTGCTCGTATGTTTGCAAAAGCGACATGATTCTATATTCGATCACTTGAATTATTCTTTCTGTGGCTTTATGTGGCATGATAATTTTAGCGTATTTATCGATCTACATGCATGTTGAGACCTGGAACCGTACCGCTATGTAATAAAACGAGCATAATTTGGATCTTCAAACCACCCGTCCCTTAAAATGTCTTACAATATATGTTTTCAATGTTTTATAAACATTATAGCCTTTCTCCATTTGTTCGTATTAGCCACAGGTCGGGAAAATGACACCTAAGAATTAATAACGGTACATTTTCAAAACATCATAACTTTGCTCTACCAACATTATAGTAATTCACCGGGACACATCAGCATCAAAGCAGGACCACTTAACCATAAGTGTTTATTCCTTTTCCGAGGTGGCCATTATTTTACCGGTCATTATTCAGAGAATGCACAGTTGAGCTAATAATGACTCGCAAAATAATTACCACCTCGGCGAGCTAACACCTCGGCGTTTTCGGTGGAGGACATTCGTCAGGATAATACTCAAGCGACAACAATAGGCAGACGCGCAAGTGGGTTTTAAATTGGGTTGAAGTAACTGGTGATATACATTCAATTTGGGGATATGAAACAGTTCAATCAGAATCACCAGAAAAAATGTCTGGAGTGTATTGTTCCTTACTCGCTTTCGTTGCTGTTCAGGTGAATGCTGAATATCACATATTTGGTCCGAGAATTTCCTCTCTAGTTCCTTTTTACCTTTTGGGCTGAGGTGGACTCCTGATGTGTCCTCTTTATTGAACAGTAATTTCACCAAATTTCCTTCCTTGGTGAATATCGAATCATTGTCTATGAAGTCAAATTCACTGGTTGAGTCACAGAATAGCCTTATAAATTATTCACAGCGGTTGCAGTTGTATGGTGCGGTTCCGATTTCCCACCTGGCAGACTTCGTGGAGGAATGCTGCATATATTAATCACAGCATTTGGAAACTCTTTTTGGAGAGGAATCAAGGCTTTGTCAAACCACATGATGACCGCACCTGTACTAGCTGCTGTATGAGTGATGTCATTGGTACCAAGTTCTATAGTTAATGAGTTTATGTCTTTGGTCGCGAAATCCTTGGAACTCTTGGCATTGGCTATCAGTGTGTCTATCTTTTCATAAGAGGCTCCCGATATGAAAATAACTCGCGCGTTTGGTTTGTCAAGTGTAACATTTCGGCAATTACTTGCCCCGAATACCAACGAGTCAATCTTGAGTGGATTGACATCCTCGGGTTTGTGTTGTGTCTCGTTAGGTGGCTTGTTGTTGCCCATTGATGCAGTTATTTTGATTGCTTCTCGGCGCTCACGATCCTTGTTTTACATCGCGTTTAACGGGTTCCGGTGGTAGGCGTGGATCACCATTGTTGACATTCGGGTGTGAACTTTCGCGCATGCGAACACACGAATCGGCTTTCTGTCCTGGGTTGCAACACCGTCGGCAAACAATTTGATTGGAGCACGAGCCAATTACAGGGTCATCTTGAAGACATCTGGTGCAATAAGACGGTGGAGGGCGTGCCTTCTGTGAACATAATTGACCCCAATAATGGCTGTCACTACATGCGTCGCATTTTATTTTAGTTTTGTCCGACTGCACTTTAACTTCAAATCCATCGATTTCCATAATATGCAGGATGTCTGTGCAGTTCTTATTGAGTATAGTTCTGCTCCCCGTTTGCACGTGTTCGGCCCCCTCTTAACAACTCTCCTATACGAGTCGTCCACAACCTTTCCATCAGCAGACATGCAGTCTATAAATAGGTATTCGCTGACATCGATATGGGTGCCAATAGATGCTATTCAATGACGTCACGATAGCAGATGAATTTTACTTCCGGTCGCCATTTGTAGGTGTAACAAAGCAAGCGTATTTTATTCACAAACAATTTTACTTTTCAACGTTATATTAGTTAATATAAACTTAATTGAATATGGCATCTAAACTTCGTAAAGGAGAACTGTATGCCGACACACTCGACGCCGTATCGAGACAAAGATACAACATAAAGCTGGACATGATCGGTGGAATTGATCCGTATTTACAGTCGAAAGATAAGTGGAAGTTTGACAACAAAGGATTACCCGAAGTGACTTATCCGGACATCGTAAATTACCTCGTATTCACAGTCAGCGCTTACACTCTTGAGCAAATAAAAAACTTTAAATCTTTAGAAGCGCATGCTTACTTCACAAGCGGTTTTGTTTCTGATTGAAATATATGTCTGCAGGAAACAAAATTCTTCTGGCAGCTAAAGTGAAACACTCACAAAGAATGAATGACCCTGCACTGAATCCATGGGTCATAGCTGAGAAATGTGGCACAGTGCTCGCTGCCCATTGTAACTGCATGGCAGGACTAGGTGAGTCATGCAGTCATTTTGGTGCCACATTATTTGCAGCGAAGGCCGCTGTGGAGATAAGAAAGTCATGCACAGTAACGCAAGAGCCTGCTTATTGGTTACTGCCGAGCAAAATGACCAAAATAAACTATGACCGGGTCCGTGACATTGATTTCACATCTGCCAAATCCTTGAAGCGGAAACACGATAATATGATGTCGCCATGTTTAACCCCAAAGAGGACACCGACAGCACTTCCAACAGTTCGACCACCGACAACCACTGAATTAACGACATTATTCAACAGACTCCATGCATCAGAAGCAAAGCCAGCTGTTTAACGGTTACTCCAGGATATGCACACCATTACATCCCTTCATGTTTAAGTGATACATATCCAATCATTCTATCACACTTGTATGATGATCTGAATCTAGGAAATTCCATGGAGGAGATAAGTGAACATGCAAATAATGTTTTTAAGAACCTTACTGTTACAGAAGACCAGGCTCGAAAGGTGGAACAAAACACACGGATGCAGGCTGACAGTAAGCTCTGGTTTAAGTTTAGAACGGGGCGGTTAACTTCCTCGCGAGTGAAAGCAGTCTGCAGGACCAATATCGACAAACCATCAATAAGTTTGTTGAAGGCGATATGCTATCCACTGGAATCAAAGTTTTCAACAAAGGCGACTCGGTGGGGATGTGACCATGAGAAATCAGCAATCCAACAATACACGGAACTGATGACAAAGGCACATTGTAATTTCACTGTGAGTGACAGTGGCTTTGTTATAAATCCAGAGTTCCCTTACATCGGTGCATCACCAGACTCTGTTGTATCTTGTGACTGATGCGTGCAAGGCATTGTTGAAATTAAATGCCCTTTTTGTGTCAAAGATGGAATCTTAGCCGAGACACTTGATAAAAAATCATGCTTGGAACAGATCGATGGAAAATTAAGGCTGAAAAATACCCATGCATACTACTATCAAGTGCAAACTCAGTTATTTGTATGTAGACGTGAGTTTTGTGATTTTGTGGTGTGGACTGAAAAGGACTATTTCTCTGAGAGAATTGAACCTAAATGCGAACTCTGGACACAGACAATTTTGCCTGGAACAGAATGCTTTTTTAAAATGAAAGTGTCAATGACACTATAGCTCAACTTTGTAAAGAAGGTAATTTTTTTGTGATGAACAATGAATAGAGAGATTAAAAAGGAGTGTAAAAATGAGCAGTAAAGAATTTAGTCACACACAGAGTAAAATCCAAGATGGCTGCTGGCGGCCATGTTTTTTGGCCGAATAACCCCAAAATGACTCGTTCCCATATACATGTTATTGTTAACATCCATGACAAATTTCATGATGATCAGACTAAAGGTACGACCTGTAGCCCGTGCTAAAGGATTTAGTCATACAAAGAGTAAAATCCAAGATGGCTGCTTGCGGCCATGTTTTTTGGCCGAATGACCCCCAAATGACTCATTCCCATCTACATGTCAATATTAACATCCATGACAAATGTTATGATGATCAGACTAAAGGTACGACCTGTAGCCCGTGCTAAAGGATTTAGTCATACAAAGAGTAAAATCTAAGATGGCTGTCGGCGGCCATGTTTTTTGGCCGAATGACCCCAAAATTACTCGTTCCCATCTACAAGTCAATATTAACACCCACAACAAATGTCATGATGATCAGATGAACAGTACGACCTGTAGCCCGTGCTAATGGATTGAATTTTGAAATCAAAGATGGCCGCTGGTGGCCATGTTTTTCGTCCGAATGACCCCAAAATGACTCGTTCCCATCTACATTCCAATTAAAACAGCCATGAAAAATTTCATGATGATCAGACTCAAGGTACGACATGTAGTCCGTGCTAAAGGATTTAGTCATACAAAGAGTAAAATCCAAGATGGCTGCTTGCGGCCATGTTTTTTGGCCGAATGACCCCCAAATGACTCATTCCCATCTACATGTCAATATTAACATCCATGACAAATGTTATGATGATCAGACTAAAGGTACGACCTGTAGCCCGTGCTAAAGGATTTAGTCATACAAAGAGTAAAATCTAAGATGGCTGTCGGCGGCCATGTTTTTTGGCCGAATGACCCCAAAATTACTCGTTCCCATCTACAAGTCAATATTAACACCCACAACAAATGTCATGATGATCAGATGAACAGTACGACCTGTAGCCCGTGCTAATGGATTGAATTTTGAAATCCAAGATGGCCACTGGCGGCCATGTTTTTTTCCGAATGAACCAAAAATGACTCGTTCCCATCTACATTCAAATTTTAACAGCCATGACAAATTTTATGATGATCAGAATAAAGGTACGACCTGTTGCCCGTGCTAAAGGATTTAGTCATGCAAAGAGTAAAATCTAAGATGGCTGCCAGCGGCCATGAATTTTGGCCGAATGACCCCAAAATTAATCGTTCCCATCTACATGTCAATATTAACATCCATGACAAATTTCATTATGATCAGACGAACAGTACGACCTGTAGCCCGTGCTAATGAATTGAATTTTGAAATCAAAGATGGCCGCTGGCGGCCATGTTTTTCGGCCGAATGACCCCAAAATACCTCGTTCCCATCTACATGTCATTGTTAACATCCATGACAAATTTTATGATGATCAGACTAAAGGTATGACCTGTAGCCCGTGCTAAAGGATTTAGTCATACAAAGAGTAAAATCCAAGATGGATGCTACGGCCATGTTTTTTGGCTGAATGACCCCAAAATTACTCGTTCCCATCTACATGTTAATATTAACAACCATGACAAATTTCATGAAGATCAGACGAACAGTACGACCTGTAGCCCGTGCTAATGGATTGAATTTTGAAATCAAAGATGGCCGCTGGTGGCCATGTTTTTCGTCCGAATGACCCCAAAATGACTCGTTCCCATCTACATTCCAATTAAAACAGCCATGAAAAAATTCATGATGATCAGACTCAAGGTACGACATGTAGTCCGTGCTAAAGGATTTAGTCATACAAAGAGTAAAATCCAAGATGGCTGCTTGCGGCCATGTTTTTTGGCCGAATGACCCCCAAATGACTCATTCCCATCTACATGTCAATATTAACATCCATGACAAATGTTATGATGATCAGACTAAAGGTACGACCTGTAGCCCGTGCTAAAGGATTTAGTCATACAAAGAGTAAAATCTAAGATGGCTGTCGGCGGCCATGTTTTTTGGCCGAATGACCCCAAAATTACTCGTTCCCATCTACAAGTCAATATTAACACCCACAACAAATGTCATGATGATCAGATGAACAGTACGACCTGTAGCCCGTGCTAATGGATTGAATTTTGAAATCCAAGATGGCCACTGGCGGCCATGTTTTTTTCCGAATGAACCAAAAATGACTCGTTCCCATCTACATTCAAATTTTAACAGCCATGACAAATTTTATGATGATCAGAATAAAGGTACGACCTGTTGCCCGTGCTAAAGGATTTAGTCATGCAAAGAGTAAAATCTAAGATGGCTGCCAGCGGCCATGAATTTTGGCCGAATGACCCCAAAATTAATCGTTCCCATCTACATGTCAATATTAACATCCATGACAAATTTCATTATGATCAGACGAACAGTACGACCTGTAGCCCGTGCTAATGAATTGAATTTTGAAATCAAAGATGGCCGCTGGCGGCCATGTTTTTCGGCCGAATGACCCCAAAATACCTCGTTCCCATCTACATGTCATTGTTAACATCCATGACAAATTTTATGATGATCAGACTAAAGGTATGACCTGTAGCCCGTGCTAAAGGATTTAGTCATACAAAGAGTAAAATCCAAGATGGATGCTACGGCCATGTTTTTTGGCTGAATGACCCCAAAATTACTCGTTCCCATCTACATGTTAATATTAACAACCATGACAAATTTCATGAAGATCAGACGAACAGTACGACCTGTAGCCCGTGCTAATGGATTGAATTTTGAAATCAAAGATGGCCGCTGGTGGCCATGTTTTTCGTCCGAATGACCCCAAAATGACTCGTTCCCATCTACATTCCAATTAAAACAGCCATGAAAAATTTCATGATGATCAGACTCAAGGTACGACATGTAGTCCGTGCTAAAGGATTTAGTCATACAAAGAGTAAAATCCAAGATGGCTGCTGCTGGCCATTTTTTTTGGCCAAATGACCCCAAAATGACTCGTTCCCATCTACATGTCAATATTAACATCCATGACAAATGTTATGATGATCAGACTAAAGGTACGACCTGTAGACCGTGCTAAAGGATTTAGTCATACAAAGAGTAAAATCTAAGATGGCTGTCGGCGGCCATGTTTTTTGGCCGAATGACCCCAAAATTACTCGTTCCCATCTACAAGTCAATATTAACACCCACAACAAATGTCATGATGATCAGATGAACAGTACGACCTGTATCCCGTGCTAATGGATTGAATTTTGAAATCCAAGATGGCCACTGGCGGCCATGTTTTTTTTCCGAATGAACCAAAAATGACTCGTTCCCATCTGCATTCAAATTTTAACAGCCATGACAAATTTTATGATGATCAGAATAAAGGAACGACCTGTAGCCCGTGCTAAAGGATTTAGTCATACAAAGAGTAAAATCCAAGATGGCTGCTGGTGGCCATGTTTTTTGGCCGAATGGCCCCAAAATGCTCGTTCCCATTTAGATGTCATTGTTAACATCCATAACAAAGTTCATGATGATCTGACCAAAGGTACGACCTGTAGCCCGTGCTAAAGGATTTAGTCATGCAAAGAGTAAAATCTAAGATGGCTGCCAGCGGCCATGTTTTTTGGCCGAATGACCCCAAAATTAATCGTTCCCATCTACATGTCAATATTAACATCCATGACAAATTTCATTATGATCAGACGAACAGTACGACCTGTAGCCCGTGCTAATGAATTGAATTTTGAAATCAAAGATGGCCGCTGGCGGCCATGTTTTTCGGCCGAATGACCCCAAAATAACTCGTTCCCATCTACATGTCATTGTTAACATCCAAGACAAATTTTATGATGATCAGACTAAAGGTATGACCTGTAGCCCGTGCTAAAGGATTTAGTCATACAAAGAGTAAAATCCAAGATGGCTGCTACGGCCATGTTTTTTGGCTGAATGACCCCAAAATTACTCGTTCCCATCTACATGTTAATATTAACATCCATGACAAATTTCATGAAGATCAGACGAATAGTACGACCTGTAGCCCGTGCTAATGGATTGAATTTTGAATTCAAAGATGGCCGCTGGTGGCCATGTTTTTCTTCCGAATGACCCCAAAATGACTCGTTCCCATTTACATTCCAATTAAAACAGCCATGAAAAATTTCATGATGATCAGACTAAAGGTACGACCTGTAGTCCGTGCGAAAGGATTTAGTCATACAAAGAGTAAAATCCAAGATGGCTGCTGGTGGCCATTTTTTTTGGCCAAATGACCCCAAAATGACTCGTTCCCATCTACATGTCATTATTAACATTCATGACAAATTTTATGATGATCAGAATAAAGGTACGACCTGTAGCCCGTGCTAAAGGATTTAGTCATACAAAGAGTAAAATCCAAGATGGCTGCTGGTGGCCATGTTTTTTGGCCGAATGGCCCCAAAATGACTCGTTCCCATTTAGATGTTATTGTTAACATCCATAACAAAGTTCTTGGTGATCTGACCAAAGGTACGACCTGTAGCCCGTGCTAAAGGATTTAGTCATACAAAGAGTAAAATCTAAGATGGCTGTCGGCGGCCATGTTTTTTGGCCGAATGACCCCAAAATTACTCGTTCCCATCTACAAGTCAATATTAACACCCACAACAAATGTCATGATGATCAGATGAACAGTACGACCTGTAGCCCGTGCTAATGGATTGAATTTTGAAATCCAAGATGGCCACTGGCGGCCATGTTTTTTTTCCGAATGAACCAAAAATGACTCGTTCCCATCTGCATTCAAATTTTAACAGCCATGACAAATTTTATGATGATCAGAATAAAGGTACGACCTGTAGCCCGTGCTAAAGGATTTAGTCATACAAAGAGTAAAATCCAAGATGGCTGCTGGTGGCCATGTTTTTTGGCCGAATGGCCCCAAAATGACTCGTTCCCATTTAGATGTCATTGTTAACATCCATAACAAAGTTCATGATGATCTGACCAAAGGTACGACCTGTAGCCCGTGCTAAAGGATTTAGTCATGCAAAGAGTAAAATCTAAGATGGCTGCCAGCGGCCATGTTTTTTGGCCGAATGACCCCAAAATTAATCGTTCCCATCTACATGTCAATATTAACATCCATGACAAATTTCATTATGACCAGACGAACAGTACGACCTGTAGCCCGTGCTAATGAATTGAATTTTGAAATCAAAGATGGCCGCTGGCGGCCATGTTTTTCGACCGAATGACCCCAAAATACCTCGTTCCCATCTACATGTCATTGTTAACATCCATGACAAATTTTATGATGATCAGACTAAAGGTATGACCTGTAGCCCGTGCTAAAGGATTTAGTCATACAAAGAGTAAAATCCAAGATGGCTGCTGGTGGCCATGTTTTTTCGCCGAATGGCCCCAAAATGACTCGTTCCCATTTAGATGTTATTGTTAACATCCATAACAAAGTTCTTGGTGATCTGACCAAAGGTACGACCTGTAGCCCGTGCTAAAGGATTTAGTCATACAAAGAGTAAAATCTAAGATGGCTGTCGGCGGCCATGTTTTTTGGCCGAATGACCCCAAAATTACTCGTTCCCATCTACAAGTCAATATTAACACCCACAACAAATGTCATGATGATCAGATGAACAGTACGACCTGTAGCCCGTGCTAATGGATTGAATTTTGAAATCCAAGATGGCCACTGGCGGCCATGTTTTTTTTCCGAATGAACCAAAAATGACTCGTTCCCATCTGCATTCAAATTTTAACAGCCATGACAAATTTTATGATGATCAGAATAAAGGTACGACCTGTAGCCCGTGCTAAAGGATTTAGTCATACAAAGAGTAAAATCCAAGATGGCTGCTGGTGGCCATGTTTTTTGGCCGAATGGCCCCAAAATGACTCGTTCCCATTTAGATGTCATTGTTAACATCCATAACAAAGTTCATGATGATCTGACCAAAGGTACGACCTGTAGCCCGTGCTAAAGGATTTAGTAATGCAAAGAGTAAAATCTAAGATGGCTGCCAGCGGCCATGTTTTTTGGCCGAATGACCCCAAAATTAATCGTTCCCATCTACATGTCAATATTAACATCCATGACAAATTTTATTATGACCAGACGAACAGTACGACCTGTAGCCCGTGCTAATGAATTGAATTTTGAAATCAAAGATGGCCGCTGGCGGCCATGTTTTTCGGCCGAATGACCCCAAAATACCTCGTTCCCATCTACATGTCATTGTTAACATCCATGACAAATTTCATGATGATCAGACTAAAGGTATGACCTGTAGCCCGTGCTAAAGGATTTAGTCATACAAAGAGTAAAATCCAAGATGGATGCTACGGCCATGTTTTTAGATATTTTAAGCCTTAATATTCTACATGTACATATATATCTCAAAAACATAGTTGCAGTAAAAATTCTAATAGAGACTGGCATCAGAGCCAGAGTATACTTTCAAATAGTGTAATTTGGATGCAAAGTATATTAATTATAAAAGAACTAAACTATTTTTCAAATTAAAAATATAATGTCTGTATATGATGTACTATGTATTTATTAAAGATGCATCATGCAATATTTACAAATAAAAGTGAATATATTGGATACGGCACTGGATACGGATCCTATAACGTACATGCACCCTCCAGTTACACCCATTTCCTAGGTCGGCGTCGGAATATACATTTTAATCACAAACTGTTTTTACTTATAAATATTCTTATTTTACGGTGGCTGATTTGCGACATACTCAAAACATATTACCTCGAGATAATATCTCGAAATATTATCTCGAGATCTCGACATAATATCTCGAGATAATTATGTCGAGATAATATCTCGAGATAATATATGTATTGAGCATGTCGAAAATCAGCCATCGTATTATTTAATATATTGAATTATTAAATAATGTACATGTAACCAACTGAGTGCTTCTCCCTTCAATTTATGGTATTAAAATTGCTCCCTCCCTATAATCCTTTAGAGTAAAGTATTATTAATAGGGCGGGGTTAATTTGTGTTATACTGGGTATTTTTCACAAATGGTCAATAAATTATGTGCCTGATAATAAGTTTCATCTCATTACATAACTTTACACGTACATGTAGTACTTTTCAGGTGTCCCAAAAATTAGATGATGTCCCCAAATAATGTGCACTTTTGAAATTTTGAAGCATCAGTGCAAATGACAAGGAGACATAACCTAATTTTAGACATATCTGCAAAAGAGTTTTTTATGAACAGTATATACAAAATGTTGCCCATAAGTGTAGTATATTAAATTACAATACAAATTGTAGTATCAATTAAAAAAATATATGACTGCTATACCGGTATGTCGGTATGATGTACAGTAATGCCCATCAAAGTAATTGACCACTTAACCACAGCAGAATTATGGGTAATTTTTCAGGATTTAGTTGGAAATATGGCTTGTTGCCATTTATCAGAAAGCCCTCGCTGAGAGCTTTCCGATGAATGGCAACATTAAATTACAATACAAATTGTAGTATTAATTTAAAAAATATATGACTGCTATATGTCGGTATGATGTACAATAATGTAACTTTAATTAATAAGTAATTTAATAAAAAGGCACAACTGATTGGCATATGTTGACAAGACAACAACACAAGTAGCTATCTTGTCCACAATAGGAATTTCTCCATCATCGCTCAATAGATAGTCAATTGACAGAATGCCAGAAAGAATTGTGTATTTATTTCTGACCAAACCGATCACTCTTTCCACATGTATGCGCACATGAGCAATCTTTCTTGTTGTCTCGACTTCCAGTGCTGGCAATTGGGCTTTCCCCTTTGTGAAACTGGGGATTTTCATTGTAGCACACTTAAGACCAACTGAATCTTCAATTTCGAATCCTCTATCGGCTAGAACAATGTCACCCGGCAATAATTTGTCTAGTAAACCACTATTTTGTGTCAAATGTTTGTCACTTGTACGTCCACCCCATGAATCCGATAGGAATGACACATTTCCCTGTGGTGTAATGCCTATCAGGAATTTAACAGTATTGTGGTGCTTGTATTGTGACCAGGTCTGTGCTCTCGCTTCCAAATTTGATGGTCTCTCGATAAACACTTCAAAACAATCAATAATTACTGCTGCCTTAACACCAAAATCCTTTCGGAATTCCATCGGCATAGTCATTTGCAGTTCCTCTCTATTTGGCCAGTAAATTACTGGTAGCATGCGAATGTACATAACATGTAGCACTGACAAAACAGTTCTTGAAATTGTTGACTGCGACACACTAAACTGATATTGTGTTGGTAAATTAAGGTGCAGACGCATCAGTACGATCAATAGTTTTTGAAATTTGGTTATTGAAGAGCGGGATGACAATGGAATATCGTCTTTCAGATAATCGAACAGATCAATTAAAGTCGAATATTTGGTAAGCCAGTGAAATGTAAAACCTTTTTGTCGTTGTTGAAAAAGGATGCCTGGGAAACTTTGATATCCTCTAACTTTGATCGAAGGTCCATATTATCCGATAACAGGCGCTGACATTCATCTTGTAGTTGTTGAAGATGTATTGTTGGAATAGTACTAGTTGTTTCACACAGGGGACCAAGTTTTATGAATAAGCAAGGCTTTTCCCTTTGCGGATCTTGTGTCTGCTTCCCCACACACTCTCCTTTGATATTGATATTTGATAAATCAAGAACTGCCTCTGCAGCTGAATGACGCTTCTTTTTCACTTGTCGCTATTCACATCTATTATACCGATTCAAACTTTTGAATTTCGACGGTGGTGTATCGATGACAGCTGTGTCCGCTGTTTAACTCAAGGACGGGGCCCAATCTGGATGAGTGATGTGATGTTTGTATGCAGGTTTTCCTAAAAATGCAAAGAATATATATTCATTATAACAAACCGGTATGTAAAAGTTATGTACATACATATGTACACACTGTCACACATGTATAGTATGGTCCTGGCCTACTTTTAAATACCTATCACAATGCTATGCAAGATTTGCTTATTCTGAAAATTGCATTCAGAAATCACAAAAACTTGAGTAAAAACAATTATCACTTGCCCCCCCCCCCCCTCTTGAAATTAGGCTAGTAAACTAGTCTAGTGGGCCCCATTCACTCCCTTGTGATACGTACACATATACATGAACAAACTATACATTTCACAAGTTTTTATGATTCATTTTCATACATCGGTTCATATTACAATTACACCAGAAAATGCATGGTACTGGTAGCATTGAATTGATCACCGCAGCGCAGACCAATGTTTACAACGAAAATTGGAAAGACGCAAAACAAGCAGTACAAGCTTATCCGACTCCAAACTCACAAAAAGCAATTTAGATATTGTCATAACTGCTGATACAACTCTTTAAATTAATTGAAATAGGTATCGATATACAGCCTTACCTGTCACAAAATGCTTAGAACAGATTTTCATTGTCCTCGTGAGCACAAATTCTTTGCGATCAATCCTAGCAACCCATAAATTTCGTCTTTCTGATGTTATTCTTCGCGTTTCATCGCCTTGATCTTCAACAATAGTCGGGAAAGCATGCATACTTCGCTTAGGCTGTGTTTTATCATCGGCGCGATACTTTCAGCCGTGAATGACACATGTATTGACCATTGTTGTCTTTACGCTTTCCGATTTCTAACAATAGAATGTTTGACCTAGGCAATGGCGGCGGGTCAGCCTGGTGCGTTTTAGTGACATCATCAGAATTCCATGAATTACAGTTACATATGTATTTGATTTTTCAATTTCAGCGACCCGTATGAGCCTGTTTCCCCATGTTAAAACATTTTTCTAACAACTATTCTTTCCTGTCGGCTGTACTCACTGTGATGTTGCAAGATTTATCCGTAAAGTGTATTCCAATAATATCCTCAATATCAATAGAATCACACAGTCCGCCGAGTACAGAATCACTTGAACCTTCCGATTTTTCCCCGCGGGAAACAAATTGACAAATTTCTCTTCGTTTTCGACATTTTATGCGTTCAGCTGATGAGCACACGTTACCGAAATTCCACATTGTTAAAGTATCCCCTATTTTAGAAAATATCTCCAAAATGCTAGCGCTGATCGTATCGTTGTTTAGTTGTCGCCATTTTGATACAGTGTCACAAATGACGTATATAATATCAAAATAATTGACGGTAAGAAAGTACTATTAAGCACATATGTCTTGGCGTTCAAACGGTCGAAACACCGACAGGAATTTAAGATTGGATACATAAAGCAACACTCACTACAGTTATCCCATTCCCTTTGTGATGATTTCATTATCAATAGTATGAGCATGATCAAGATAATTGCAAAAAGAACGACATCACATATGCATGGTATTCTACCTCACGAACAAGCGAATTGCGCACAACAATAATGTTCAAGTTGTCGGTACACATGCAGCAATGGACAATTAGTGTCCCATTTGAGATTATGAATTAAAAGTACAAAACATTAGGATGAGAACCAACTTTCATATCCAGATGCTCAGAAAATTACTGGCCTGCGAGCGCCAGATGGACACCGCACAGTTTCTGCGGCGGTGTCAGCAAGACAATGTGTTGATGCCAGCACTCCAACTGAGTATATCGCAATCAACTTACTTGAAATAATATTCTTGCTTCGGTTCCAAAACCTGAATAACAGGCCGCGGACACATCTACACAATTGAGACCGTCGTTCCAAACAATCTCCAAAATCTCTCAAACATTGGACCCTCAGATATCTAGGTTGATATTTAACATTGGACCCTCAGATAAAGGTTGATATTTAACATTGGACTCTCAGATATAGGTTGATATTTAACATTGGACCCTCAGATAAAGGTTGATATTTAACATTGGACTCTCAGATATAGGTTGATATTTAACATTGGACTCTCAGATAAAGGTTGATATTTAACATTGGACTCTCGGATATAGGTTGATATTTAACATTGGACTCTCAGATAAAGGTTGATTTTTAACAATGGACCCTCAGATAAAGGTTGATATTTAACATTGGACTCTCAGATAAAGGTTGATATTTAACATTGGACTCTCAGATAAAGGTTGCTATTTAACATTGGACCCTCAGATAAAGGTTGATATTTAACATTGGACTCTCAGATATAGGTTGATATTTAACATTGGACCCTCAGATAAAGGTTGATATTTAACATTGGACTCTCAGATATAGGTTGATATTTAACATTGGACTCTC
The DNA here is from genome assembly GCA_032622095.1 of Siphonodentalium dalli. Classification (NCBI taxonomy): domain Eukaryota; kingdom Metazoa; phylum Mollusca; class Scaphopoda; order Gadilida; family Siphonodentaliidae; genus Siphonodentalium; species Siphonodentalium dalli. The sequence continues at coordinate 206,857,653 of CP136065.1, forward strand.
AGATAAAGGTTGATATTTAACATTGGACTCTCGGATATAGGTTGATATTTAACATTGGACTCTCAGATAAAGGTTGATTTTTAACAATGGACCCTCAGATAAAGGTTGATATTTAACATTGGACTCTCAGATAAAGGTTGATTTTTAACAATGGACCCTCAGATAAAGGTTGATATTTAACATTGGACTCTCAGATAAAGGTTGATATTTAACATTGGACTCTCAGATAAAGGTTGCTATTTAACATTGGACCCTCAGATAAAGGTTGATATTTAACATTGGACTCTCAGATATAGGTTGATATTTAACATTGGACCCTCAGATAAAGGTTGATATTTAACATTGGACTCTCAGATATAGGTTGATATTTAACATTGGACTCTCAGATAAAGGTTGATATTTAACATTGGACTCTCGGATATAGGTTGATATTTAACATTGGACTCTCAGATAAAGGTTGATTTTTAACAATGGACCCTCAGATAAAGGTTGATATTTAACATTGGACTCTCAGATAAAGGTTGATATTTAACATTGGACTCTCAGATAAAGGTTGCTATTTAACATTGGACCCTCAGATAAAGGTTGATATTTAACATTGGACTCTCAGATAAAGGTTGATATTTAACATTGGACCCTCAGATAAAGGTTGATATTTAACATTGGACTCTCAGATATAGGTTGATATTTAACATTGGACTCTTAGATATCTAGGTTGATATTTAACATTGGACACTCATATATCTAGGTTGATATTTAACATTGGACCCTCAGATAAAGGTTGATATTTAACATTGGACTCTTAGATATCTAGGTTGATATTTAACATTGGACTCTTAGATATCTAGGTTGATATTTAACATTGGTCCCTCAGATATCTAGGTTGATATTTAACAATTGGACTCTCAGATATCTAGGTTGATATTTAACATTGGTCCCTCAGATATCTAGGTTGATATTTAACATTGGTCCCTCAGATATCTAGGTTGATATTTAACATTGGTCTCTCAGATATCTAGCTTGATATTTAACATTGGACTCTCAGATATCTAGGTTGATATTTAACATTGGACCCTCAGATATCTAGGTTGATATTTAACATTCGACCCTCAGATAAAGGTTGATATTTAACATTGGACCCTCAAATATAGGTTGATATTTAACATTGGACTCTCAGATATCTAGGTTGATATTTAACATTGGACTCTCAGATATCTAGGTTGATATTTAACATTGGACCCTCAGATATCTAGGTTGATATTTAACATTGGACCCTCAAATATAGGTTGATATTTAACATTGGACTCTCAGATATCTAGGTTGATATTTAACAATGGACTCTCAGATATCTAGGTTGATATTTAACATTGGACTCCCAGATATAGGTTGATATTTAACATTGGACTCTCAGATATAGGTTGATATTTAACATTGGACTCTTAGATATCTAGGTTGATATTTAACATTGGACCCTCAGATAAAGGTTGATATTTAACATTGGACCCTCAGATATAGGTTAATATTTAACATTGGACTCTCAGATATCTAGGATGATATTTAACATTGGACACTCATATATCTAGGTTGATATTTAACATTGGACCCTCAGATAAAGGTTGATATTTAACATTGGACCCTCAAATATAGGTTGATATTTAACATTGGACCCTCAGATATCTAGGTTGATATTTAACATTGGCCCCTCAGATATCTAGGTTGATATTTAACATTGGACTCTCAGATATAGGTTGATATTTAACATTGGACTCTCAGATATAGGTTGATATTTAACATTGGACTCTTAGATATCTAGGTTGATATTTAACATTGGACCCTCAGATATAGGTTAATATTTAACATTGGACTCTCAGATATAGGTTAATATTTAACATTGGACTCTCATATATCTAGGTTGATATTTAACATTGGACCCTCAGATAAAGGTTGATATTTAACATTGGACCCTCAAATATAGGTTGATATTTAACATTGGACTCTCAGATATCTAGGTTGATATTTAACATTGGACTCTCAGATATCTAGGTTGATATTTAACATTGGACTCCCAGATATAGGTTGATATTTAACATTGGACTCTCAGATATAGGTTGATATTTAACATTGGACTCTTAGATATCTAGGTTGATATTTAACATTGGACCCTCAGATAAAGGTTGATATTTAACATTGGACCCTCAAATATAGGTTGATATTTAACATTGGACCCTCAGATATCTAGGTTGATATTTAACATTGGCCCCTCAGATATCTAGGTTGATATTTAACATTGGACTCTCAGATATAGGTTGATATTTAACATTGGACTCTTAGATATCTAGGTTGATATTTAACATTGGACTCCCAGATAAAGGTTGATATTTAACATTGGACCCTCAAATATAGGTTGATATTTAACATTGGACCCTCAGATATCTAGGTTGATATTTAACATTGGCCCCTCAGATATCTAGGTTGATATTTAACATTGGACTCTCAGATATAGGTTGATATTTAACATTGGACTCTCAGATATAGGTTGATATTTAACATTGGACTCTTAGATATCTAGGTTGATATTTAACATTGGACCCTCAGATATAGGTTAATATTTAACATTGGACTCTCAGATATAGGTTAATATTTAACATTGGACTCTCATATATCTAGGTTGATATTTAACATTGGACCCTCAGATAAAGGTTGATATTTAACATTGGACCCTCAAATATAGGTTGATATTTAACATTGGACTCTCAGATATCTAGGTTGATATTTAACATTGGACTCTCAGATATCTAGGTTGATATTTAACATTGGACTCCCAGATATAGGTTGATATTTAACATTGGACTCCCAGATAAAGGTTGATATTTAACATTGGACTCTCAGATAAAGGTTGATATTTAACATTGGACTCTTAGATATCTAGGTTGATATTTAACATTGGACCCTCAGATAAAGGTTGATATTTAACATTGGACCCTCAGATATAGGTTAATATTTAACATTGGACTCTCAGATATCTAGGATGATATTTAACATTGGACACTCATATATCTAGGTTGATATTTAACATTGGACCCTCAGATAAAGGTTGATATTTAACATTGGACCCTCAAATATAGGTTGATATTTAACATTGGACCCTCAGATATCTAGGTTGATATTTAACATTGGCCCCTCAGATATCTAGGTTGATATTTAACATTGGACTCTCAGATAAAGGTTGATATTTAACATTGGACTCTCAGATATCTAGGTTGATATTTAACATTGGACTCTCAGATATAGGTTGATATTTAACATAGAACTCTCAGATAAAGGTTGATATTTAACACTGGACTCTCAGATAAAGGTTGATATTTAACATAGAACTCTGAGATAAAGGTTGAGATTTAACACTGGACTCTCAGATAAAGGTTAATATTTAACATTGGACCCTCAGATAAAGGTTGATATTCGAGTTAGAAAAGTTCAACTCGATGCCCAGAGAAAAAAAATTTGCGTTTGAAAGATAGTGTCATTTGAGACGGACGGGCGCATGTCAGGTTCATAAACTATTGTAAATATCTTGCCAATTCCAAATAGTAACGTATTTACATATTTCGAGGTGATGCCTTGGTAAATTGAATGTTAGTATTTGCTTTATTATTTATTCCACTTGTATTTGTATGTTAATTTTATGTGTTTTAGATTATATTTTCACACTAGTCAGTTCTTGTATATATGTTCCTGACTCCAAGTGGAAACATTTCCTCTTAGGCGCTTTAATTTCTACATAGCTCATTGTTTAGTCGTATCCACTGTCTGCCTTGTGTAAGCAGTTGCGTCGATGCAATAGTTTTCGACCTGTTCCTGTTCGAAGTCGTGATATGGACAAGCGGTTGAAACGGCCTTAAGCTTCAATCAATCAATCAATCAATCAAATGTATACGGACTATACATAACATAAAAGATCTGATCTGTGTTACGATATTCCTCACACAAGAGATAACAGCAGAGTATGTAATCCTCTACTATCTGGGAAAACAGAGTTAACTGTTATATATTGCTATTAATAATGTAAATGATTAGCGCTAGGCTAACTCCTTTGCAGAACATTATAGGAATCACTGAACTAAATAGTTTCCCATAGACGACGAACTAAATGGTTTCCCATAGACGACATTGTTAATGTTTCAGCCAAATTCACTGCAGGCCACTCATGTGATGTTTACCATGCTAGATTGACAACAGTTGACCACGAAAAAGCATAGGTCATAGGTTTACATTTTAAAATAAATATTCCAGTTATACGACAGTGCTATCTTTTTACCTGGAAAACCCAGAACTTCAGCAGCTAGTTAAATAAATTTCCACTCACAAAGATAGTGACGGAATTTGAACTCATTTTCCTCTTTGGTCATAACTATGTTTCATGCGAAACGATATCTATTACCGACATCGTATCTCACTTATCTAGTCTGGTATCTTATTTAGTCACATGTATATCAATGATTTAGGATTATCTCTTTTAAAAAAAAATCCATTTAATTATATGGATCTAAATCAGTCTCTTTGAGTATAACACTGTGTATATGCTTCGTGTTTAAATGCCGCTTTAAATTAAGATATATATCTGAATATTTATTACCTCTGGAAGCATGAATGCAAACTGGTTTTCTGCAACCAGAATAGCGTTCCGTTGCACAGCCTTGAATTGTTCGTCATGAAGTCCGAATCGTTTACCCAAAGCAAGTGAAACGGTTACGTTGGCGATAGCAGTTTGCATCTTCTCCGTAACGTCGAATGGTTCGGTCCCAGTGGCGTCAATATCTTCTATCAGCGCTATAATCTCTTCTTGGATTTTCATCTCCATGAGGTTTTTCCCCATGCCAAAATCTTTGAGAGTCCTTAGGACGAATCTACGATAATATGACCAATCCTTCGCGTCTGAAGTGAGTACACCTGTTATAAATATATTCCAAACGTAAGGACACTGTTATCACCAGTGCCTGCGCGTTATTGTCACAACTCCACACATGATTACTACTGTCAGTTGAGTACACTGAGGCGAAGAACTTCCTTATATCACATCCAAATAAAAGTCCCCAAAATGGCGACCACAATGGCGTACACATTTTGAAAAATCACATCAGTGGGCGTTATTGTCATGACAACTCCATCCATGTTAAAAGTTAAGTTGGAAATACTAAGGTGAAGTAATTCCCTTAAATCATGTGCAATAACTGGTTTCCCAAATCTAAGATGGTAGCCAAAATGGCGACCGAAATTTTAAAGCACGCCTACATTCCTTTACTTTACTGCTACGCGAATTCAACCCATAATTACATGCCGATATCGAAAATTGATACAAATTTTTCATTTGAGTTGGGAAATTGATAGTCACTCACAGCCAAGATGGCGGCCAAATTGGTGGCCCGAAATTGAAAAGAAATCAATATTTTCACATACTAATTCAACTCTTTGTCATAATATCGATATGTATGGACGAAACAGTGTTTATTTGGATGTGGTATAAGGAACTTACTTCGAATCAGTGTTCTAACAGTAAATATTTGTGGAGTTGTCATGACAATAACACTCAATCAGAGATTTTTCAATTTCTGGTGGCCATTTTGACCGCCATCTTGAATTTGGGTAAATATTCATCAATTCAGACATAAGGGGAATCCTAGCCCGGGTAACTACTACACATGCATATGCATGGTTGGTGTTATGATTACGATAAAACCATTGATTCGAAACAGATTCGACGCAGGCGTGGCTAGCTTCGATTCGGCTTTGATCGGATTATACCGGAATTTGGAAAAAAACGATAAATGTATCACACCAAGATGTCCATGTTTTCCCACAGAGACAAACGATAGGTGGTGAAATGTAAAAACAAATAGCAAATCCAAATTTCATAGAAACAAATTGTAATTTCGGTTCCATTGGATATTTTACATATGGAAATTTACAGGAAATATGTGTCTTGCGTTGTTTATAAAAACAGAGAAGGCTATTGACAATTGAGAGTCCAGAGTCTACTTTATTCTCCCATATTGCTCCATATAACAACATATACACCATTGTACCATTAGCCTTCTTTATTTCACTCATAATGCACGTATATATGTAACAGGAGGTCGTTCAGAATAACAATATTGAATCAGGGAATGGCTTGGCGGCACTTGCATGCATTCAACAAATCAATAGTTTTAGATATTTCAATGGATGGTGCTTATATTCAACGTATGTATATGGTTGTGACGAACAGATTATGTCGAACGGTGAACGGAACATTGCAATCAACGAGTAAGATACATTAAGGACCAACCATTAGTGGTCCTTTCCTCAGATGGACTGACATAGAGCATGCTTATGACATGTTCCCGTTCTTGGCGTATTATTGTGTGATATGATAGATGGTGGATGCAAATATTGTTCATTTGAGTTGCCTGGGGAACGGTAAATCAGTTCAGAAAATTTAGAATTATTTGACGTCAATTCTGACCGTGGTATATAATATATGAATGAACAAAACTGTTACATAATGTGGTGCAACGTCGTCGGATTAGGTCACTGGTGGACCAGACAATTCTTCACTCGATATTAATGTAAATCGTTGTATAATTTATATCCCAAATAAATTACCACTCTGTATAGTATTTGTCTCAATATCATGTCGCATTCTGTTTATCCTATATATTGGTTACTAACTAATGAATATACTATTATTCACACTAAACCCTGTTTGCAATTTGCACGTATAATCAGTTATCAGGGCCACTGACTTTGACAATACTAGGCATATAGGAAATGTTCAGATAATACTTTCAGATAAGATGTTGAACTTATATTATCTAAACATTTATCACAATAAATAGGACGCCCTCTGTACTTTTATTTATCTATCGTCTACTTATATTACCTGTACATTCCTCTTATACCAATAGTGGACCATTCTGATGGACACTTTTTAACTGACTGGGAGAATCAATTTATTATAGAAAGCGTTAAAGGAGAACAATATTCCCCAAAACACGAAGAACGTAATCACGTATACTGACATGCTGAATGGACCTAACTAGAGCTTGATGTGCATGTGGATCACCCTCCACCTACGCAGAATTTTGGTCGTTATGATATATTTGTAGAACTATTTCAGTCCTTCAATTTGCCGGTTTTTTGCCATCTGGCTATGGGGCTTTATAGAGTTATCTGACTTTGAATCCAAGATGGCTGCCAACATTGAATATCTTACCAGGTAAATTTCAATTCGTAATTAATCAGGAAGATTATGAGCTATTACGTCGTGCGGTGTGTCATTACATTTATAATTGAGTTCTCCTTATTTATATGTATGAATAAATTTCATGTATTAAAAATGGTTGCCAAAATGGCCACCGGAAGTGGAAAATATGACGCATTTTCACTAACATTTTCTACACCAGTTTCTGCTGTTTGGAACTGGTTGAGAATTGTGACTTTATTTTGTATTTTTGTATGTTAACTGATCATTGGGGCAATGAAATTAGAAATTCTTTTGTGTCCGAGCCCCTTCAGATCCCTCATAAATTTGATTTTACAGAACGCGGTATACAATTTTCACACAAAACAATCACAATTGGGATTCGGTTCACATTTCGACAAGAAATGAGCAGAACTGTGTTATGTAAGTGAGGCATAACATTGTCCGTGAATATTCCAAGTTATTAGAACCATAAGTGTTACTTTGATTCAAAATGGCCACCAAAATATGGAAAATTGTAAATATTGCCCAGCGGGCCCTGCAATCGCTTAAAAGTTGTGGTTGATGAATAAAATTGGCTATTCTGCCTTATAGCCATTGAAAAATAACATGTCTGATTCACCTTGGTTAATTGTTAGTATTGTAACCACTAACCGTGACATTACCAGAAATATTGTATTTTGCTCTCACAATCTTCATATAAATATCGGCAAAAGTTAACTTTTTAGGATTGGGCCAACTAAATAACTTTGGTATGAAGGTGTTTATTGTTTTGATCTATTTTAAATGTGTCACACTAGGGTGTTCATAGAACAAATTACTCAAGATGGCTTCCAAAATGGCAACGAACATGGGTAAAAAGTTCATTTTTCACATATATCCAGAACAATATTCTCTGCTGTTCCGCAAAGTTAGCAAATTTGTGACTCACTTGGTTATTATGCATGTTGTTAAGTAATCAACTGACAACTAACTATGATATATGGTTGTCCCAGTTCATTATGGGGCATGACAAATTCAGTTTAAAGTTGCAGTTTGGAATTTTTGCCGAAAATTTGGGATTCTGTCAACATTTTTTAAAGGAAATGGGCAGAACTATGAAACGGAACTGAGATGAACCATAATTTGTGACTATTCTGGCTCATTAGGATAAAAAATTATCAACTTGATACAAGAGGGAGGTCAAGATGGCAGCCGGGAGTTACTGTATGATCACAGGCGAGGTGAATAGGTATGTACATGGAGTTATTCTATGGTCATGAAAGATGTGAATATATATTATATAGATAATGAATGGCTTGGAGTTGACTATGCCAAAATAGTGGTCCTCGATGAGGAATAGTCCATGAGCCGCAAGCGAGTGGACTATTCCTCCTCGGTGACCACTAGTTTGGCATAGTCAACGACAAGACATTCATTAATTATTATATTATATCGAACATTGGTGCCATCTCTCACAATATCTGTGTCTGATTTTGTCACATTTTTATTTACCTTGAATTTTGGAAATCGGTCTCAGATTTTACAATTTACGGCAATCTGTTGACGATGGCAGTGGGGCATAACTATGTTATTAGTTACATCTAACATAACCTCTTCATGATTCATGCATTTATTGCAATAAATACGTCCTTAGCAAAGACATTTTGGCGAAATTGTAGAAGTTAACTAGCTTAACTTCCATTAAAACGGAAATGGAAGTTATAAATAACTTCCGCTGGCATTACAAAATTAGGACTGGCCGCTTGCCAACCAGGCGGACAAACTATTAAACACATCGGCTAGCTATGATCGGACATTTGTAAAATCATTACAACTCACCAATAAACCTAATGATATGCCAATATTGCAACAAGTATCGTACAAGGTAAGGTATAGTTTAAGATTGGCCGTATCTTCAGGCGGCAAACCGATTTGGCGAAATGAGTTTGTTATTATAAATAGAAAAGGAATAGTAGGCATGTAGGAATCCTACTGGGGTACTATCGTAAAATATTTTATCTCACGTGACTATATAAGCCTTATCCACGCTTGTGATTGGTTGATTGACATTCACTATTATCGATAGTGTTGTCCACGAAGCTATAGTGGGCCTCCTAATTTTAGCACACCCACTATCGCTTGGAAAATCCGGAAATCTATTTTTAGCATGCCCACTATTCCGGGGAGGTAATTTGAAAGTCATCTCCACCTCGCTGCAAAAGTTCAACACTTTTTTTATCCGAAATGTCTTTGTAATCGACAACTAGAGCACAATAAATGATCGTAAGCAATTTCTTTATGTTATTTGTGATGTTTTATCCATGTTTGGTGTGGCGATTTATCATGTTCCTTTCTCCGCTGATCACAATATCGCTTTGATATTTTTGTCTATTTCCTTAGTTCGCGCTACTAAATTTTCTGAACAAATCTTCAGTTTGTTTTCGATAAAAAAAAGTCATGTTTTGAACTGATGTCATTGTTTAATAACAACACCAACAACAACGACGTCTGCTTTCCATTGTTAATAATTCCTGAGGAAGAAAATTTAAGATTTGCCCAACTAGAAGCCCGGCAATTATTGAAGAAAATTTTACAAGCAAAATAAAAAAAGAAACAACAAAACTTTGCATTGAAAATATTGAAATCGTTCTGCAATGAAAAGGAAATACATTGGAATATAGATGATTGTGAATTGTTTGACATTATGAGTCCTGGGACAGAAAGAAAAACGTTCGATAAAATATAATAAATATTGCACGGCTTGTCGGTGACTATGCCAAAATAGTGGTCCGAGGTGGAGGAATAGTCCCCTCGCCTCCGGCTCGGGGACTATTCCTCCCCTCGGACCACTATTTTGGCATAGTCACCGACAAGCCGTGCAATATTTATATAATAGTATAGCAGTGTGCAGCCAATCAGAATGCGAGAAAGTCACGTGAAATAATATATACAAGGAATGGGTATATGATCATGAGTGGGGTGTCAATTGTGATATTTATATGTATATAAGTAGTGTCTGTATGGTAACGTGTGAGGTGAATGTTTAATAAAGAGAGCATGGCTTGGAGTGAAATACGCCGATATAGTGCATAGTGAGGTTGTGTAGTTCACGACGCGAAGCGGAGTGAACTACACAACCGCATTATGCACTATATCGGCGTATTTCACGACAAGTCATGCTCTAATTATTATATTGTATCGAACAAATGCAGAAATTACAAACCTCATTATAATTTACTGAATGTAAGTCTCTCTAAATCTCATTATAATTTACTGAATGTAAGTCTCTCTAAACATCATTATAATTTACTGAATGTAAGTCTCTACAAACCTCATTATAATTTACTGAATGTAAGTCTCTCTAAACCTCATTATAATTTACCTTTGTAATTTTGATTTAGCAGTAGGAAACTACTATTTTCAACTTTTACTAAGTTCAGACAATTGATGTTCGCCTTACTGAAGCTTTAATTTGGATCAGCAGCGAAATAACAAGTAGTTTCAGAACAAAGTTTGATGTAGTGTTCGTTACTATTTTTAGTAGTCAAAACTACATATGCATAGTGCACGATGGGAGAGACTTGAATGCGTAGTATACAACTACGACTAATAGAGTCGAGTAGCCAACCAATCGGAAAGCTTGATTTCAATAACAAAGTCACGTGAGATACAATATTTGCAGTTAGTGACTGAATGGTTGTATGGTTATGTGTGGATGTACTGGAATACACGATTCGACTGTATAGACAATGATGTGCATATAACGAGAGTAGCTACATGGTCATCTCTTTAATTTGATTAATCTCTGTTAAAATAATGTCACAAGGCGCAGAAGATATTCTGAAAGAATGCGTAGCATAAATTCCCGGAAAATAAACGCTTACGCGGAAACGAAACCGAAACTGCATTATGTCAATCCAAGTTATCATTAAAAACAAATGTGGACGGCGACGTCATATTGCATACTATATACTGTGGAAGTTATTTATAGCGACAGTAATGAGGCAAATAGCCGGTTTCTTCAGACTCAGTATCTTTAGCGCCTGACTATGTTTTTAATCAGACTGGTGAGGTTGCTGCGACAGTCTTGTGTCACATTCGCGGACAGCAGGGCGTCTGAAAAACATTTTCTAGCCTTATTGTTTCTTAATTTATCTGCCTGTCTAGTGTGAAGGGAATATGTGAACATATTCTTAAACGATTTGGGAGATTATTTCTAGTCCAGTTGTACATAATGACAGATGCATTCATTGTATATATATCTTTGAACATTATGATATTTTCTTGTTTGAAGAGGGGTTATGTGTGACTCCAATATTTTGTGTTGCATAAAGTACGAATTGCCCATTTTTGTAAGGTGGACAGTACGCCCGTGTGAATCGTGTGTCTCCACATCGGGAGACCATAAATAAAATAAGATGACAATGGATAACGACTAATATAGTGTTTTTCGTGATGTTTAGAGTGTGTGGTTCAGTTTACGTTGTATCATTGATATATGGTTTTTAAAAGTCAAGTTTTCGTCGATCAAAATGCCTCAAGATTTTATAGATTTTACTCGCATTTGGTTCCCAACTCTAATTAGTTCCATGTTATTCAATTTCAGTGTGAAATTTCTCCACTTTTCCTCGTTGCCTCTGGGTGGATCAACATGAATTTACTTTTAGTTGCGTTGATAGATAGTTTATTGCAACAACACCATTCAAAAATGTTGATTAGTTCAGCCGTTGGTGATTTTTTTACCTGTTTCCTTTCATGACCAGAAAAGTAAAGCGTGGTATCATCAGCAAATGATAGTAAGTTCATCGATGTACATTTGGGCATATCGTTAACATACAGAAGAAAAATTATCGGACCAAGAACGGACCCTTGGGGTACACCACACGTTATCTTCGCAAAACTGGACGTTTGACCAAGACAATCAGCGTATTGTTTTCTCCCCTTTAAATAACTCCTAAACCATTCATTGGAACCCCCCGAATTCCATAATGTTCTAAATTGGTCAATAAAATATTAATTGTATCGAATGCTTTAGAATAGAATCCTTTGTTGGTTTTATAATTATTTGCTGCTACATGATCTAGAAGGTGCATCAAAGGATGTATGGTAGAGTGATTTTTACGGAAGCCATATTGATGGTTATGTAAGATTTCATATTTTTCGAGAAACGAGAAAAGCTGGTTTTATGCATGAGTTTCTCTGACAACTTCGAGAAAACGGGCAAGATGCTTATGGGCATATAGTTCTATATATATAGGCATATAGACTCTTTTATGTAAAGGCGCCTGCTAACACAATTCTGTTGTGGATTAGACGCTATACAAATGTTAATAATAATAATAATAATAATAACAATAAGAGGAGGTCGTGAGACCTTTTGTCATCCACGGTTGTTTTATATATATATATATTTAGTTGGTGATTTAGATCGGACCAATGGAAATGATTCATTAAACGCCATAGATATATTGAAAGAAAATTGTCATTAGCTTGGTTTGGTGAAGTACTATCGAAGACACATAGAACATCTTGTTGTTGGAGTATTGATTTAAATTTGTCTGTGTTCTCTTTACTCATTATACGTTTGTCGGTAGAACTGCTCGCTTTTATATACTTATGATCGTGATATTCGGCATAAAATGTAGCAAAATAGTCTGACACATCTGAGAGGATTATCCCAGTATCGGCACGGGAAACAATGTTATTAGTATAAATATGATCAATGAGTGTACACATGGAGTGCCTGTATGACCAATGGTGAGGTCAATATGTATGCATTGATTGACTGTATGACCACGAATGTGGTGATTATGTATACACATAGTCACGATATGGTCATGGGTCAAGTGTAGGACGTATACATGATATACCTGCATTGTTACTGATATATGTATGGTGTACATGGGTATACACAAGTATTATTTCTGTACGGTGATGGTGAGGTATATGGTGTAAAGAGAACGATATATTGCCATTTGTGTGGTATTTATTTATATATGGGGTGACTATATGGTCCTGGTGAGTTGTACATGTATACCTTGGGTGGCTATCGCTTCCCACAATAACTCAATGATATGTTAGTCGACAGAGAGGTAACTTCAGAGAGTCCTCTTTATTGTGGGCGTTTATGCACACTGGAGGAAATGCTAAACGATTTTCATGACAACAGTTGATAAATGTTTATGCTAATGGGATAGAGTATTATGGTCCCTCTCAGTTCCGTTTCAAAGTTCTGCCAATTTCTTTTCAAAAACGTCATATTTTCCACTTCCGGTGGCCATTTGGCGGCCAATTTGAATATACTCCAACAAATAAGGAGTACTCAATTATCAATATAATGACATAGCACACGACTTAATACCTCATAAACTCCCTGAGTGATTGCGAATTAAAATTTACCAGGTCAGATATTCAATTTTGGCGGTCATCTTGGATTCAATGGACTCGAGACATGTGAACAATGACTACCTATATACATCCATGTGCTCGTGGAATGTTATAGAAAACTGCCCTGGCTTCTCGTGGAAAATCATGAAAACATCGGTATTGTTCATAGTTTAATTAAGTTATGCATGCATATCATCGGTGTCACTTTAAGAAAATTATCGAGTCAGATGCCCACCTAACGCTCTCGATGCAGACACTTATTATATTCAGTTCGAATGAAACTGAGTTTGAAAAGATACATAGAGTTTTAGTATTGATTTTGAGAGAAATGTTCCCCTACCCCCAATAAGGATTTTATCGCAAAAGTCACAGTAGTTTGTTTAAAATCTCTATAAAAATGAAAAAGCCCCTACGCCCGAGTCGCAAACAACCAGAAAAATGTGTTAAATACATCCGTCTATCAGAAAAACATAGTCGGCGAACAGCCGCGCAGAGGGAGAGTGTGGCCATATGGTAGCTCACGGTATAAACGTGAGTAACGTTAAGTGCTATGGAGGTCATCCACAGGGCGCTTTGCGCTCCAAAATACTCCTACTAATATTCGCTTTTGTGTTTTTGCCGGTATTGATATATGTCGATAAATATTTTAACTACAAATACTTTAACTACCTTTCTACCATTTTCGACTGACGTTATATGTCACAGAAAGACGCATTGAAGTCATAAAAAAAAACGTTGAACACGGCGCTTGGGTCCCAAACAAATAAAACCATATGCACGGCATGGAACTGAAAAGAGCGTTCCGTGTTAGTCTATTTCTGATATGGTAGTTATAAAGAGCGTTTATTTCAATTATGAGTGGACAATCGAAAAACAGCTGGAAAATGGCTGTGATCATGGAAAGTATAATTTTCAGAACATTTGACGCCAATTTAGAACATATATCAATATTTAGTGTATTTATCAACCTATCTTATGCCTTCTTCCAAATTACGTTGACAAAATTTGGAAGCTCGGATGAACACAAGAAATGGCGTTGAGGGAGTGAAATTTGCCTAAACGTGCATGTCTAAATTATTCACGTCCATTGAACACTCTATTTTAATGTCAATACATGTGTATACACATGAAGTCGTACGCATTCGATGTGTACATGAAAATGAAAGGCTGATTGCATTACCTGGACATTCACATGCAGAATCCCATAGTTCTGCCTTCGGCCGACCGCTGAAATCATCTGCTCGTTTCACAAAAGCTTCCCGAATGACGTCATAGCCGCTCAGTACAACGATTGGCTTATGGAAAAACCAGAACGTGAAGACGTCGCCATAACATTTCCGATATTCCTCAAAGAGGATGGTATAGTCCTTGATAAAAATACTCAACATGTTTCCGAATAGTGGAAAAGGTAATGGTCCTGGGTGACAATGTTTCCGTCCATAAAACCAGAAATAGTAGTAAAATAATCCCGCAGCAACTAGACCAATAATCCACCATCCAGTCCCGATTAACAACATGTCGAACTACTGTTCCGATATCAGCAATGTTTGGTTACCAAAAGCAATCGAATCATTCTAAGAACAGTCGGTTATATAGGTATGCGGGTGGAAAGACATTAATGCTGTCGACCACGAACTTTGCTTTAGAGGCGGTATTGTAGTCAACAAGCTGCGAAATACACGCTCGGCGAGCGTGCTGGAATATTTATCTTACAATGTGACACGGCTATTATGCAATAACTATCTGGGCCGGGTGAAGTTATTTATGGCGACGAATTAAATTCCAGGACAAACAAAGCTGATTTCGTGTATATGAAGTGTCTAGCCGTATACGATAAAAGCAACGGATACAGTCTCGACACGGTCGCCTTAGAGCACTGTATACGGGGTTCTACGAGGGTGACATTACTGTACAGTATAAGTCTCTAATAGGGTCGCATTAACACACCGTATACAGTCTCTACGAGGGTCGCATTAGCACACCGTGTACAATATCTACGAGGGTCGCTTTAGCACACTGTATA
The DNA here is from genome assembly GCA_032622095.1 of Siphonodentalium dalli. NCBI lineage: Eukaryota > Metazoa > Mollusca > Scaphopoda > Gadilida > Siphonodentaliidae > Siphonodentalium > Siphonodentalium dalli. The sequence goes on from CP136065.1 coordinate 206,873,282, forward strand.
CGGTCCTCTAAGAGGGTAACATTCCAGCACCGTATACAGTCTCTACGAGGGTCGCATTAGCACACCGTGTACAATATCTACGAGGGTCGCTTCAGCACACTGTATACGGTCCTCTAAGAGGGTAGCATTCCAGCACCGTATACAGTCTCTACGAGGGTTGCATTAGAACACCGTGTACAATATCTACGCGGGTCGCTTCAGCAAACTGTATACGGTCCTCTACGAGGGTAGCATTCCAGCACCGTATACAGTCTCTACGAGGGTCGTATTAGCACACCGTGTACAATATCTACGAGGGTCGCTTCTGCACACTGTATACGGTCCTCTACGAGGGTAGCATTCCAGCACCGTATACAGTCTCTACGAGGGTCGCATTAGCACACCGTGTACAATATCTACGAGGGTCGCTTCAGCACACTGTATACGGTCCTCTAAGAGGGTAGCATTCCAGCACCGTATACAGTCTCTACGAGGGTCGCATTAGCACACCGTGTACAATATCTACGAGGGTCGCTTCAGCACACTGTATACGGTCCTCTAAGAGGGTAGCATTCCAGCACCGTATACAGTCTCTACGAGGGTCGTATTAGCACACCGTGTACAATATCTACGAGGGTCGCTTCAGCACTCTGTATACGGTCCTCTAAGAGGGTAGCATTCCAGCACCGTATACAGTCTCTACGAGGGTCGCATTAGCACACCATGTACAATATCTACGAGGGTCGCTTCAGCACACTGTATACGGTCCTCTAAGAGGGTAGCATTCCAGCACCGTATACAGTCTCTACGAGGGTCGTATTAGCACACCGTGTACAATATCTACGAGGGTCGCTTCAGCACACTGTATACGGTCCTCTAAGAGTGTAGCATTCCAGCATCGTACACAATCATCTACGATGGTCCAGGGTTCGCGCTGCCGATTGATAATTTAGTAAATAGCTATAACACAATGAATTTTCAATAAAAATTGGCATCTACCATTTTAGCTTTTTGGCAATTGATCCCCATCGGGCATATGATAAAACTTACAGTCAATTGGTCCAAAAAAAACAACACAGATTGCTATGCGGACGCAACATTGCTAATTGGGTCCTAACTGAAACTCGTTGAATTTATTACAGAAATCGTGAGCTACCACATAACTCGGCAGTTACTACAAAACTCGGCGTAACCCACGTAGCAACTTCGGATAATGCATACAGTGGATGTTAGTTGCATGGAAGTGTAATATTTAAGAATCTCACAGGTGATAGAAGCCACAGGTGATAGAAGCCAGCAATCGATGACACTCGTGCGATCGCGAAATGATAACACAACCATGAGCACTCTGGTACTATTGATTGATACACCATCGCACACAATCCATCAACTGGCGACCAGATAGGGCTTCGGTCGGTTGACCTTCCTCGTTGTTTCTACCTTGGTCTCTTTGACGCCCTGACGAAATATGGCTTCGGTCGGACCACGATTCCATTAACCTTGTCCAGTGGCGGCACGGACGCAGTGGATACCGGAGAGAAATTGTACCGCTGAAGCAGAGCTGTTGTTAACAAGAAGATCTCCATCCTGGCTAATTTGGACATGCCCTCGATCCGGCAACACATGTTATATAATAATAGTAATAATGTATATCATTTGTAAAGCACTTTGTCCATGCGGTCTAAAATCGCTAGATATGACAAACACTTGATACAAAAACAGTGCTCTCGTAATATAAAGTCTGTGGTGGACAATACCCACACTGGGCGATCTGCACCCGATGAAACTTCGTGTCTGCAATAATCCCGGAAGAAATATCATGAAAAGGGCACCGACATAAAAGAATTAAAGACTGTTGATGCAAGACGCACAGAAGCGTCACAATGGGAAATGTATGGTTATGGGTTCTTAAATAGTAATTTCCACAGTGTTTGGCTAACCCGAATACTTTGTAAGCAATTGTATTTATGAAACATTCGTGAACTTACATATTTAAAACGTTTTAATCATGGCTGCTCTGGTGTTTGCAAAACGACAGGACAATTCATCATCATTATGGTCAGTTTGCAACAAAAGTACCATTATTAAAATATTTTACAACACATATGTTTTTGAATATTTTATGCACAAAATGGATTTATCTCCATTCGTTGAGATTAGCTAATGGCCGCGAAAATGACAAATTTATAAAAAATAACAGTGAAGTTTTCTCCATCACCATCATCATAGCAATTTAGTAGGACATAACAGCATCATAGCAAGTTAGCAGCTGATATCGGGGATGGATATCATTTTGTTTTAAAATGTAATACATTTAACTCAACCCGCAGGATCCACCTTAATTCATATTACCACTCATACCCGAACCGGTACAAAATGTTCTGCATTTTAAAACATTTAAAATTCCTGGGATAAAGACTCACAAGGGCCTCTTGGAATTGCTGAAATAGCAGACTCTGATTTAAGTTGATAAACATTAGTATGTACTCTTGTTGCAGTACATGCTTTTTTGAATATTTAATACTCTTTTGTTTACACTATGTATGTGTATGTATTTAATTTTATTTCAAACCTCCAGTTCTAGGATATGGACGGAGTGAAAAAAAACTATTGATTGATTATTATTTACCAATCGAGAAAGGCATTATTTCTGTCCTGGCATCAAGTGTTCCGCCTCTAATGAATCGCTCAGGGTGAAATTCTTCCGCGCGATCCCATAAAGTCTGTTTCTTCAGATCAGCTTCCAGTCTGCCCAGGAGAATGCTGCCTTTCTTAATGGTGCGTCCTCGAAATTCGCAATCCCGGCTTGCAACGTGAGGCGCCGATACAGGGACAATTGTTGTATACCGATGAACTTCCTCCTGACACGATTGTGTCAAGGTCATTTTTGTTTTGTCCTTGACCGATGGTAGTCGGTCTCCAGATACAACATTCGTCATCCGTTCCTGTATATCCGGGTTTCTAACCAGATGCAGGACGACCCAACTCATAATCGGCGATGAGGTGTCGATTCCACCAAGAAACAATTCTGCGACCAAGCGAGTAAGAATCTTTTCTGGAAAGGCAAACAGGTATATTTATTTTCCGAACGTAAGGATGTGCAAGCGCTGCACGATTTACGAGAGGGCGTGCAAGCGCTGCATAATTTACGAAAGGCCGCGACAGCGCTGTATGATTACGAAAGGCACTGCAAGCACTGCTTGAATTACGAAAGGCCGTGCAAGCGCTGTATGAGATACGAAAGGCCGTGCAAGCGCTGCATGATATACGAAAGGCCATGCAAGCGCTGCATGAGATACGAACGGCTGTGCAAGCGCTGCTCGAGTCACAAATGGCCGTGCAAGCGCTGCATGAGTCAACATGTAACGCAACATTTTGAGCAGCGACTTGGTCCAAATAAACTGCGCGAACTAACCCACAGTTAACGAAATAGTAGTAATTAATTTATTAATTAATGGCCAATGTTTAAAGTTTTGAATCATAATCAGAATAGTTCGACAAAGTCGTATCCGTGAGGCTTCCATTTAAACAGATAGTCAGGAAAAACCCATTGGCAATGCTATGCCGTGACTGTATGCCTGGTAGACTAGCTCCACGTGTGACAAATCTGTACCATGCACGTGGAGCGGGGTGTGCTCTGCCACGGGGCCTGCCGACGATGTATGACAGGGTTGAGGCCGTTGAGCGTAATTAGTCGTAGGTAGGTGTGGGTAGATATGAGCTGTATGCATTGCTGGAGTATCCAAGTGTGCGGTTGTTGTTTGCTCACAATTGCCTTCGAGTGTTGATGGATTGTACAACCAAATATGTACGCGTGATATACATCGTAGGCTAAAACCAGGAATGTACGTTTGTGTTATACATATATGTAAGTAATGTGGTATATATGTCAAATTATATGATATGATAGACACTAAACTTGAATTGAATTAGTCTCTAGCTGCATGCAGTTGATTCGTAAACTCAGTAACATGTTAGAAATGCGTCGTAGTTTTGTTCTGCACCAAAAATTGCCATATATGTTTTATGTTTTATGTTCGCGATATATTATTGCTGTTTCGTGGAATTTGGTTTGGTAACTTCGATTTGCATTAATTGAGGTTTGTCGTTCTTTCAACAAACTGGCCAGATCACGGCATGGTTAGTTTTATTGATGCGGGAAAGAGCACCCAAAGAGTTAAATTGCTGGAAAATCACGTTTTGGAACGTCGAAATCACCGACCGGCAGCAATCCACGTGTAGCGTGGCAATTGATGTTCAACTAAATCATTCCTATGCATGTATAACACATTTTCCCCAGTCGGTATAGGTAACACTAATGCACATGCAAACTGGATTTGGCAGCTCTCTATATCTTACTTGAATCCGTCAAATCGTCCGACTTCTGTTTGTTCACCCCCGCATGGTGAATGAAAGCGTAGATTAGATCAGACAGGTTGTTCTCGTCGCAGCTCGCCACGTGTTCGTCAACAAATCTTGTGATAAATGCTGCCATGTTTCGAGTGTTCTACTGATCTAGTCCAGCGATGAAAGGGTCTCCCGGTATCTTTTTCACAGCCTACAAAATATACAAATATATCGCAATGTTCAAAGAAAGTACCACGGATCAATATAGGCGTAGCATGCAGTGGGCATGTTCCGACTGTAGTGTGTCTCACGTGACGGACAACGTCGGTGGTATACGCGTGACCGTTAAAGTTCACCGCAAGACAAATATCTGCATGCCAAATTTAAGCGATTCGCAATCTTTGAGTCTCAAGCGGAACCAACGATCTTCATTTTCCCTGTTATCAAAATTGGTCGACAAGAGCAAATGAGCAATTGAGGACAACAACATTAGGATGTAGAAAAAATGGCGGCGTCGGAAGATTAGTTGCCGCGTCGTCTTACCAAATTATGTAGTTTATGCGAATGGAGGCTGCTAAAATGTGCTAATTCTCGACTAAATTCCACAATGGACCACCATGAATGGATCGCGGATGGCGTCCGACCTGAACCGTGATTGTCGATGTTTACACCTTGCAGAGATGAGCACCCTGGAAGATATGCACCCTGGTGTGCACACTGCCATGAATCAGGGACTTTCAAGCAATCCGACGTTCTCGAAACGTGTCGGTAACATTGCATGGCATAGGGTTCCACCAGGGAATCGAGCAAACGCTCAATAAAGATTGTGGTACCGGGGGATTCTTAACAGTCACATTGCGAAGTGACAAGCACATCGAGCGTCATTATCTTACAGCACATATAAGAGCTGACGTAATGTCGAACCTACTTAAGATTTACGAGTCGAACATAATCTATTCTAAGCTATGAAACAAGGACCATAGATTAAGTATAGCTTTCATGAAGAATCTAAAGTCTTGTGTTGAGCTAAGAGAAAATACATTCAGTTCAGAAGGAAAGTGACCCAGAAATGTGACAAGCTGTATGGCTTGCGGCAATGAATAAAGTATTATGAAGGCCTCAATTCCATATACGTTTATAATATCATACCATATTTCATTCCTGAGAGCTGACAGAGAATTGCAATGTATGATTATATGCTCAATTAAACAAGAATAATTTGACGCACAAAGGCGACAGACACCAGCGTCCTCGTAAGCAGTGTGTGCAATTATCCTTGCTAACACGAGAAAGAAAAAATTTCTCCTCTGGATAAAGTTGACATGTTCTCCATAGCTTGGATGGAGCTAGGTTATACTGTATTGAACCATATTTGGATAAGGACAGTTCAGAGTTAATAGTGGAGAGCCATTTAGTTTCATCATACACTCTTACAGATAAACGGACGATATTTCTCCAAGAGTGCTTTGATGGGAATATGCTCTCCTCGACAAAATTCTTAAGATGATCTATCATGTTGTATTTAATAAGAATGTCAAATATCTCATAGATGAAAGAATTTGGATTAGGATCTGCGTCCAGCATATAACTGTGTAATCTTAGAAGAAAGATTTGTTTGCCAGTTTTGATGTGACTCAATCTACACAGTGTGGCAAAGAGATTAAGTTTTCGCCTATCAATGTAAGAATTCAGACAGCTGCTTCCAAGAAGACCCTGTGCGATAGCTGTTCTAGTTTGGGTAGGCAAGCCTTGCATATTTTTAAGGCAAAAGTGGTGAGCCTTTTCTAACTGAAGATTAATAGCTTTTGATGTGCCCTAAAGTAGTTCGCTACCATACAGAGCTCTTGGGAGCACTACTGAATTATATATTTTATGACAACTCAGAGGCGTTATCCCACCAGCGTACATGCCGGCATTCGTTAAGGAGAAGTATGTGCCTTTCAGTTTTTGACATATGTCCAGTGAGATTGAAGAATTTAAGTCATATTTATCGAGGCGAATACCTAAATGAGTTGTCGATGTGACCTCATCTATAGGGCAGTTTCCAAGATGCCATTCCCTAGAACTGTTCTCATAATCTCTTTTCGTCTCGTTGAATACGATAATACAAGACTTTGTAGAGTTGTAAATGTACCTCCATTTGTGGCTATAATTTAGACATATATGAACGAGGCTGGACAAGCGGTGCCGGAAAGGGAAAGTAATATCATGTCGTCCGCCTGTACCGGCGAGGTGCAGTTGATGTTCTCTAAGACCAAGCCTTTGTGGGATTTTTGGAGGTCCGATATTAATTCATCAATGGAAATCATGTAAAACATGGGTGAGAGAATATCACCTTGTCTCGTTCCTTGGAGTATATCAAACCAATTGGAGTATGAGTCATTATGGCGTACACAACATTTTATGTCAGACAGGAGTGGATCTAACGTACACCAGATTTTATTACTGAAACCACGCTACAAATATATCGCAATGTTCAAAGAAAGTACCACGGATCAATATAGGCGTAGCATGCAGTGGGCATGTTCCGACTGTAGTGTGTCTCACGTGACGCGCAACGTCGGCGGTATACGCGTGACCGTTAAAATTCACCGCAAGACAAATATCTGCATGCCAAATTTAAGCGATTCGCAATCTTTGAGTCTAAAGCTGAACCAACGATCTTCATTTTTCCTGTTATCAAAATTGGTCGACAAGAGCAAATGAGCAATTGAGGACAACAACATTAGGATGTAGAAAAATGGAGGCGTCGGGAGACTAGTTGCCGCGTCGTCTTACCAAATTATGTAGTTTATTCGAATGGAGGCTGCTAAAATGTGCTAATTCTCGACTAAATTCCACAATGGACCACCATGAATGGATCGCGGATGGCGTCCGACCTGAACCGTGATTGTCGATGTTTACACCTTGCAGAGATGAGCACCCTGGAAGATATGCATCCTGATGTGCACACTGCCATGAGCCAGGGACGTTCTCGAAACGTGTCGTTAACATTTCATGGCGTAGGGTTCCACCAGGGAATCGAGCAAACGCTCAATAAAGATTGTGGTACCGGGGGATTCTTAACAGTCACATTGCGAAGTGACAAGCACATCGAGCGTCATTATCTTACAGCACACATAAGAGTTGACGTAACGTCGAACCAACTTATAATGTGTGATCTGAATGCTGGGTCAGCTTCACTCCGCAGGGAAAATACCCAATCTAGAACCACTGCAGAAGAAAGGAAAATGGTCATAATGCATATGGTGAAAGTTGATTCAGGTTTGACAAACCCATTTAAGGTTGATAACGACGCAAGCGAGGATTTGCCCATGATACTCGTCAACATCGTCACAGACGTGCTACTTCCCAACGAGCCTCATTCCAAAGAACTCTTGACGTACTTTGAAACAGAAATGGGGAGGAAGGAAAGAAACCGTTCGTTGAAGATAGGCTACACAGCGATACATTGGACATTAGGGACCCGATTCGCAAATCTAAAACAAAAACATTTGCATCAAAGCTTAAACCAATCAAGATGACATCCGCGACGAAACAGGTGACTATACTGAATACTGATCGTCACTTTGCAAACGACAGACAGGCAAATGTTTCTGTTGTGAACTATCCTCTGTCCCATTGTCGCTATTCGACATCGATGGAACTATGCGTTCTGGAACAAAAAATGACATTCCCTCTCTTTTAGAAGACAATGTTAGTGACAGTTCGCACCTGTAACCAAAGAAAATCGACATTTGGGTATATGAATTTATGGCAATCGTCCAAATAATATGTGGCAGTGCTAGGTTTAAACCTGAAACTGTTGGAGAGCTGTTTAACACTGTTGAACGTTAGTGCTCTCAAATCTAACTTCGACGTACAAGGTTGTTGTCCTAGTCGCAGACCGTTATGTCAATGCTGATTCCATCAAGTATTCTGAGCTATCAAAGAGGTCAACACAGGGCAGCATCTCTGAGCGAGTGTTCAAGACAGGTAACACTCGTCTGCCCTCTAACTTGACAAAAATGCTTGCAATGTCGATGAAGATAAATTTACTGGAGTACATCTACGTTCAACTCGAATCATACTTGGCTGCTAGATTATTTGATGGTCAAACAGTGTATTTGGTGGGTGGATTCACATGAGGAGGATTGCAGATTGCAGATGCCGTCGGACCAAAACAGCTGTCCAGATTTGAATTCTGAATCGATTGTGTGTTCATGTCGCCTATCTATTCTATTGAAAGAGGTGGAATATAGTCGGCGGTTGTTTGGACCCCTGGTAGTGATGTTGATGTGCTATATATAGGTTTGTATCATTTACATTTGTTACACATGTACGTCTCGACGAGCTGGTATAATACTATTACAGAAGAAACGTTTTGTAGCTCTGTATGACATCGCCAGAGAAATAAGATCATACATGTGTATGCGCTTCCAACTTTACACGCGTTGACTGGCTGCGATACCACCGTCTACTTCCAACTGCACGGAAATAAATGTGCCATGTCAACTGCCGAAAATCACGAAGAGATAATAAAGCTCACATCATTTTGTTGGTGAAGACACGGGTATAGCGTTTCGGATGACGAGAGCACAGATGAGGAAGATGTGGTGGCATAATTTAATTATAATAGTACGTAGCCAATGGACAATCCGATGTTTCCTGATATACATTGTATACACACCACTTACTATTCAACAAACTATTTTTCTGGTTGAATAATGTATTGTCTAACGAAAAACATATATGATTTATATAACCGAAAAGACACGTCCAACTGATCACAAATATGCGAAGTGTGTTTCCGAATTCTGGTTCGTATTAGCGCATATATTACGAAATGTGGGCCCGAGAAAAGCATTTTGAGAATTAGATGCCACTTTCGCTTTTTCGTAGTATTTATAGTGGAAAGTTGTAAATTGGTCGGTTCCGCTGAAAAAATATCTAGCATAAATATTATGCGCACCGATAATTAGTGTAACCCTTTCACATAGCAATATCTCAATTGGTAAATTTCAGTTATCTGCGAGTGTTTGTGGGGAGCGTTAGGTTTTCGGGTACTGAGTAATTACCTGCAGGATAATTACGGCTATATCATATATCCTCTGAAAGCGAGATATCTCAGGAAGCTTTTGGTGTTTGAATCATCCCAATATCTTATTATGTGTCGGATAAATTATCATTAGTTTGCACCAAATTTGTTTTTAGTGATTTTCTCGATTTTTTTCTCAAATTTACACGAAAAGTTGCCTTTTTGTGATATATTTCATAACTTATTTCGCCATACACATGAATATGTTGATATTACCGTTTAAAAATGTCACATTTGTCGGTGGCTAGTGGAAACTGGTGTTCTCTTAGGATATTAGTCAATTTTGCCATATTTTCTGGCTCAGAAACTCACAAAAGTCAATATTTTTCATAGCAGCCAATCCAGAATCAAAAATCGTACAACCGTGGCATATGTACCAAAAGGTAGTTTAACGTCATGGGACCTGATTTTCTCGAGGGCTCGGAAGTGCGGAGTATCTAAAAAAAATAGAGGCTTTCTGAGAATCTCGTACTGGCCTAAATATGGATTTCGTCCAAATCACTCAACTTTTCATCCCATTATTCATTTATTAGACCACGTGGCTGGCGAAGAATAAATCGACACGAGACTCAAACCTAGCTTTATTCATAGACTTGTCTACAACATTTGATACGGTCAGTCATGACATTCTACTTTCCAAACTTGACCACTGTGGTATCAGAGGTGTGGCTCATGGTTTCAAAGCTATTTAGACGACATACGTCAATACGTCGACTACTGTGGGAACGCCTCTAAACTCAGCAGCGTGAATTCCGTTACTTATTAAGGCGAGATGAAATTTTGGGTGAAAACAAATCCAGTTCAAAAATGCCTCGAAAATAGGCAAAGTCCTAAAATAAACGGAAATTGTCCGAAACAAGTTCGGGGTCATAATGGCCACATCGCTCTGCTCGGTCGGGAAAATTTGGGAAAATATCCCATATTCATAATTGGACACCTGGGCTAAACATTTTGAGCCGAATTGTTTTTGGGTCGAGTCCGAAAAAATGGGTCTAATAGAAATAAAACACATATTGCATGACTAGCCGGATATAGTTACAACTATCTTTTAAGTTGATTATAAACGTTACTTATTGCTAATTAGTAGTGCCTCTTCAAGTCTTTTGATATCAACAGCACCTGTTCCGTGACACACCCCGTGCCATCTTACTTTGGTGCAATAATTTTCCCACATAGCGTCTGGGCTAATAATACACGCTCGTTATTTATCATCTAATTTATTAGTCTCCCTTTATTTCATCTGATGTCAAAGGCGCCTTTCACATAAAAATCCCCTGGTCATGTGACAAATATGTACCAATATCTCATGACACTCTACGGGTCAATTTATCCCCGTATTTCAATTTTCCAGATTGCAACCATTTTGAGTATATAGTTAATTATTGTGTTAAATTAATAAGTAGTGTCCTTTTAAGACATCTGAGGTCAACGGGACTTACCTAATAAGATTCACAGGGTCAAATTACTCATATGTACAACTTTTCAGCTCCGATCGTCCAATCGTTTGGTCGCATATAGCTAACATATATATCCACCAAGCTTTCACATAATGATCTCCATGATATGATGAATCCAATGGAGTGGATTAAATATGTCAAATTTGTGCCGTTTGGATGAGAGATGGGGTGGGGGCACTAAATTTAATAAGAATTTGTTTAATCGCCAATTACTGCCAAACTTATACACAATCATCTCCATTATATCAGAAGTCGAATGTGTGGCTTAATGCTGTCAACTGTGGCGCCGTTCGAGTAAGGGTTGCACGGAAGGGGAGAGGGGCACCACAACTGATAAACTATTTTTAGCACCGATTTCCACCAAATTGATAAACATTCTTCCCCACGATACATGGAATCTAGTCGTGTGATCTAATGATACCAAATTGGTGCCGCTTGGGTGAGAGGTTGGGGGGGGGGGGGGCACTAAATTTGATCAGATTTTGTTTAGTAGCCTATTACCGCCAAACTTATAAATAATAATCTCCGTGATATCAGGAGTCTAACTGTGTCGTTTAACGATGTCAAATGTTCGAGCCAGGGTGCATTGTTACATATTCATCTTCGTGATACGAGGCATTTATTATGTGGTTTAAATACGCCAAATTGATGCCACTTGGGTGAGAAATGGGGACACTAAGTCTGATAAGAATTAGTTAATCGCCGATTTCCATAAATTTTATATATAGTCATCATAATGAGTCCAATAGGGTGGTTTAATTCAGGGATAGGGAGGAGAGGGTCACAAAAACTGATAAAAGATATGTTTAGCGCCAATTTCCACCAAATCCATACACGTTCTTTTCCAATAAGTGAGATCACTGGGTCGCGGCCGTATTGTATTCATCCAGCTCCGTTCCGTGGTTTCAGAGATTCTTTCAGCACAGATTCCGTGGTGTTTGTGCCACAGGTCGAAGTTCTGGAGTAGCATTTCCACATAAAGAGCTTATATATTATTCATGACTTCCATATATGGAATGCTACTCCAGAACTTTGACCTGTAGCACTAAAACCATGGAACAGGGCGTATACGAGAAATCAAGTCGTGTGCGTTAAAGACGCCACATTTGGTGCATACGTTTGCTAATGTCTGTCTGTTCTATAGAACTTCACCGGGGACTATGTCAAATGGTTACCGAATTAAGTCACTTGAACAATTATATCTTCTCAATTATCATATTTGTATAGGGACGGGAATCGGGGCATTCATATAGTGAGCCAACAAAATCAGATACAGAAAGCATTAAAAGTGTATTTGTTATTCTATTTAAGAGATACATATATTCTTGCAAAACGAGGTACCTTGAACCGTTAGATGGAATGTTACAATCGCTCATGTATTATAACAAAATTGAGTCTTTCCTCTTCAAGATATTGTCCAAAAAAGATACAATTTGTCAAGAGAGATGGAATTGTATAGGCCTGTTCAAAAATAGTGGTCACAGTGTGCAGTCACGATTTTCGCGATTATCCAATACTGACATCTAACAAGGGTACATCTGCCCGATACAGAGGATTTTCTTTCAATTTTTATAATAAAACATCCCTCTGTGTCGGGGACATGTAGCTGATGTATGGCAACATTTATTTTAAGCTGATAATAATTAGTCAGTATAGCGCCATGAGGCCTAGGCGCACCTGTACAATTAAAAAAATATCTATATCTTCATGGATATATGATAACTAGGTGGCCTCAAAATATTAGTCTAACCCACGAGATTGATTTATACATCTCTATGTAAAACCTAATTGTCGTATTTCGAACTAATGTTCATGTTTTGATCCCATCAACAAATATTTAAAAGCAATCCAAAACAAAAAAATCATTCCAACCACGTTGATTGTACGATTTATGAAATGACAACGTTTGACTGAAGTACGCTCACATGTAGATAAATAAATTCTTTATTGGTGGGACGAATTAATTGCGATAAACAAAATGACAATCACTCCGACAAGGTGAGCCACTACTTATAATCCACGTATAAGATTGCCGTTTTGTGATCTTTATTGGTGGGGCGAATTAATTTCGATAAAGAAAATGACAATCACTCCGACAAGATGAGCCACTACTTATAATGCACGTATAAGAATGCCGTTTTGTGATTAAATTTGGATATACAATTTTGGGAATACTTGTAACACTTTGAACAAGAGTATTCTCTATTCCCACTGAATATACAAAGCAGAAGGTTTCAGATCATTTAACCTGTGCAACGCCGGGTAGTAAAACTGCACGAACGTGGACGTGACAATGACACTGGTTGGGTGAAATGTGACTGGTGACGCGACCACACTCCGTATTCACAAGGTGGGTTTAAAGTTGGTCTTAACATTCTAGATAATAAATGTTTGACTTATTATCAAAACTAATTTTGGGGCTATTTTGGGAATCAAAATATGTAATTACTTGGCCCGAAACAACCACTGGATACGCCCCTGTATTATATCTACCTTAATTATGATCTTTGACACTAATACCCAAGATTCATGAATATATCCCACAATACCTTTATTCATATAAACGTGTTCGCGCCCAAATCCATATCATATTGACTCGACACTTAATTGTCAACATTGACAAACATTTTGTGAATTATTTTCACTTCGATTCAAAATTGGAACACTCGATCTGTTTCGTATTTGAACTGTATACGCAGTGTGTCGAAAGAGGCGACAAAAGAGAGTTGACAAAGTCTATTACAGTAAATTACAACTTAAAGGTGAAGTTGTCAAAAATAATTCGGGAAAAAACGCTCCCATAAAAGAACAAAGTCAGCCCAATAGCGAAGCTGAGAACAACAACCAACGTGATGACGACTACACACGGAAGCCATTGCCCAGCGATGAATCGGGTGACAGTGGTGGTGAAATTAAAGCTGACGAGGAAGAATTGGCAATGATACAAGAGATCGAGCAGAATAAACAAAAAATCCTCCAAGAAAAAAGAGATGCGAGGAAGGTATAGTTACAGAAAGAGTGAGATCGAGAAAGGAGCTGACAGAAACTGAGAAACAAACATTAAAAGGTAAACAAAGTAATCCTTTAATTTAGATGAAGTGAGAAAAGATAAAACACTGAGAAAGGAAGTGGTCCCGAAATTGAAGATGCTCAATTCAGGACTCGAGTCACGAGATCAGTCATCAGACAGTAGTTATGATTGGGACACATATTGTGCAAGTACCGGTAGTGGGAGTACATGCAGTTCGAGGAAAAACTTTCGAAGTAGAGATCGAACAAAGTCAAAACTATAAAAAATTGTATCTGGGCTGGAAGCAAAGCCTTCCACAACTAAGTTGTATCAACAATTATGTCCACAATCTTTGTTACAATTAGAATATATAAACAAGGAAATACATTTTAAAGATTTGTCATTCAATCACTTGGTTGTTGGAGAACTGGAAATAATTTCAAGACTTGAGAATGGTAGGGAAAGAGAAGGGCGTCTGGCGGTCCTAGCAAATTGGCATATTATCATGAAATGTATGAGTGGAAATCACTTCTTGATTTCTATGCAGCATTCATTCGCAAGATTGAGTATTGTCACGCCAAGTGGGGTGATGACACTAATATGTTGGAAACCCCATTGCTGGTAGGGCATACTAAATTAAAACCAATGAATGAACAGAATTTTAATGTTAGAGGAAGTTACACTTCAGGTTCTTATGGAAATCAAAACAATAATAAAATGAATCAGAATGCAAATGCAAATAAGGATTGGTTTTGTCCTGAATATCAAAGGTTGAAATTTACCCAAAAATATTTCCTCATTTCAAAGTGGTAAAATATACAGGTACTGCACATTTGTGCTACATGTCCAGAGAGATATAGCATGTTTATCTCATCCGGAATCCAGCTCAGTTTGTACTCATCAAGGGAATTCAGGGTTATGATTTGTAAAACCTTCCCACACTTTTTGAATCGACAACTCCTACTAAAGTTTTGGAGGCTTGCGAGCTGGTAATGGATGAGGTAAAATGTGATGCTTCTTCCCCCATGCCAATACATCAAAGAGAAGAAATGTCTGTACACATTCCAAATTTGCATGCTGAATTATATAGTGGTGTTATAGGCACTGGTGGCATTACCAATGAAATGAATGTAGCCTTTGGTCAAGAGGTAATCAATGAAAACTTGAAAGTTAGACAGTCTGGATTGAATAATTTTGAAGGATGTAAAATCCCAGTTTATTCAAAATTAAACATAGCATTTTTCAAAGAAATGTTGGCTGATTCTAATAAATGCCTTGTAGAATTTTTAGAGTATGGTTTTCAAATTGGTACCAGAATTGAATTTCAAGAAATCAGACTAACCAATGTTAATTGTAGAAATAATAAAGGTGCTACTTCTTTCATATTGAAATGCAGAAATACTTTGAGAAAGAACTTTCGTACTAAGCTATCATAGGTCCATTTAGTCATGAACCATTTGATAAGTTTGTGTCACCATTAAATCTGTACCAAAAAGGGATAGCTCGGATAGGCGAGTAAGTTTGGATTTGAGCTTCCCTGAAGGTGATAGTGTCAATGATTTAATCCCAAAAAATATGTATTTGGGAGAAAACTACAAAATAGTGTATCCTACAGTTGATAGTTAGGTAAATTTGATAAAATAATACGGAAAAAATTAATTTCTGTTTACCATTGTTATAGAAAAATTCCAGTCGACGTAGGATACATAAATTTCTCAGGAAATAAATGGAATGGTAACATATTTTTGATAGAGAATTACCAATGGGACTGAGGAGTGGAGCGTTACCATGTCAATCACTGATCGATTCCATAACTTACAGGATGCAACAAGCTGATTATAATTTAGTCAACTACTAAACGATCTAGCGGGGTGTCAGTCTGGGGAGGAAGAATCTGAAGCTGCATTTAGTTATCTTAAACAGTTGTTAGACAACTGTGGCTTAGAAGAAGCAGTAAATAAGAGCTGTTCTCCGTCTAAAACATTGAAACTTTTGGGAATCATGTTTGATACCCAGAATTTAACACTGAGCATAGACACTGAACGAGTTAATGAAATTCTAGAATTAATTAATGCGTGGTTAAAAATAAACGTGCATCAAGAAATGAATTTGAATCTTTGCTCGGTAAATTGAATTTTGTGTCATCTTGTGTGAGGCCTGGGCGCTTGTTTGTGTCACGACTACTTACATGGCAAGAGGGCTAAAAGTTTCAATTCCGAAGTATGCCCGAAAAGATCTGAAATGGTGGAGAAAGTTTCTAATTAATTATAATGGAGTGTTTATAATGATATTGGAGGAATGGTGTGAGCCAGATGTAGGATTTGTTTGTGATGCAACTCTGCAGTGGAGGAATAAGTTATGAGTGCTTTCACAGAAACTTGCCGTCATTCATTTTGAGAAAGAATTTACATATAAATTGTTTAGAGCTTCTGACAATTGTTGTAAGTTTGAAATCATGGGGTAGTTATTATACAGGCAAACACATCTTTGTTTTCTGTGATAACTCGTCATCTGTTTCAGTATTAAATTCAGGTGCCACTCATGATTCATTTATGCAGTCATGTCTGGTGGCAATTGAGTTTACAGCGGCCACTCATCAATTTTGAATTAAGGGCACACATATCAGGAGAATTGAATGGAATTCCAGATTTGTTATCGAGATTGAATGAAACCAATGCCAATACATTTAGAGAATTGACGATCGACCGTCCTGTTGAATTCCTGAATTTTCCTGATGATATCTTCAAATTTACTCATGATTGGTGAATATCTTTAATTTTGCAGACGTGGCTATGGTACAATTGAAAATAGAAGTAACTTTATCGACAATAGCCGTATTTGCCCCAGGAACTCTCACGAAACTAGTAATAGTTTTTAACTGCCATGTTGTTTTTACATTCATGACCGCCATGCACCCAGTTCAGTTTTTCGTTAGCGCCAGCATGTACCACGTTCACTATACTCAAAAACAATATTTCACTTCATGAATTGTTTATGGATTATTCAACATTCGAAGTTGGTCAGTGGTCACTGACCGGCATTCATCATTGCATCATCAACGCAGCGTCACGCCATGCCATAGATACACAATCTCTGGTGTGTTTATAGTATAGATGTTTACAAGGACCGATGTAATGGATGCATCATGTTGTTATCGAAAAATGTGTGACTATATATCATTCTAACGGATCCGCCTTTTCCGCTTCGCTGGGAAATAACCTCTTCCAGAAATTGAAATCATATTCGCGCAATGCTACAATACATGGCTCTGGTTATCAGGCAATGACATTGACTTGCTGGCGCATATACATGTACGTGAATCAAGATATGAAGTGCACATGTAAGTGACTGGACAATTTGAATTATTTCACGCTTGTGATTGGAATAGTTTTATACCAAAACAGTTATGCCAATTCAAATGTTTTACTGTTAAATATTAAAACTCAAGTGATAATTTTGATAGCTTTGTTCCTTTATGTCTTGGAATGAGCGGCCAAATTCGAGTGATTCAGATTGGTCGAAATTAGTATTACTCGTAATTGGAAAGTTCGCCTGAGTTAATAGTTTGCTATTATATTACATGTATAATGAGAATATCAATGCGATATTATTCAAAAAACACTTTGTGTGAACTGAGCGTTTGTTTATATAATGGCAAAGTACGTAAAGAGTGAACGATAAGCAAAACACTCAACACCATGGCGATTCTTTGAGAAAGTGATTCACGACGATATTAGAGGCGAGACATTTTGCGTCGAAATGAAAGAAAGAACGAAAGATGAAAGAAAATGAACTACAAATATCAAAACTATTGCTCGAAATTGAAATAGATAACAATGACTTAGATACAAAAAATAAAGACAAATTACTGGATAAAATACAAAAAGTTGACACTGACCTTTACGAAATAAGAAAAGAAGACACGAAGGGGGCAATGGTAAGATCAAGGACCAAATGGATTGAACAGGGTGAAAAACCAACAAAATATTTCCTCACTCTAGAAAAACGCAATTCTACATCGAAAACTCTATGCAATCCTACCGACACCACCGGTAAAACATTGACAATCAATCAGACATAATTCATGAAGTTAGACATTTTTACGAAAATTTATATGCATCGAAAATCACAAATAATCTTGATATTCATACTATTATTGAAAAATACCATACAATATTGTCCAACGACACTGTCAACAGTATAGAAGGACCAATAACTCTAACCTAACTAACGTGTGCGTTGAAGCGATCGCAAATGATAAAAGCAGCGGACTGGATGATGGATACCCATATGAGTTTTGGAATTTTATTTGGCTTGACTTAGGCCCAATTCTATGTGAATCACTCAATGAAGCTTTTGATAAAGGGGAACTCTCAATCACCCAGAAACAAGGACTGATTACTCTGATCCCCAAAAGAGATAAAGAAAGACATCATCTGAAGAACTGGCGACCAATTACACTCTTGAATATATCATCCAAATTAGCTTCTTCGTGCATAGCTGAACGATTAAAACGTGTTCTCCCATATATAATAAATGATGATCAAACGGGATTCTTAAAATATCACTACATCGGGGATAACACTAGACGTATCTATGACCTTATTCCAGAGAAGAAATTGGCCGGTAAACCTGGGTTACTGCTCCTCCTATACTTCTAAAAGGCTTTTTTATTTTGGAGATGCCACGAAGAGGTGGATTTCTATATTGTTTACGAATATCAACTCATCTATTTTAATAAATGAGCATATATCTCAAATTTCAAATTATATCGTAGCTGTCGACATGGTGACCCAGTCTCGCCGTATATTTTGTTGATAAACGCGGAAATATTAGCTATTATGATAATGTCCAACGACCGCATTAAAGTTGTCAACCTCGGCAATTTAGAATACAAAATTACACAGTATGCAGACGAAACGACTCTCATCTTAGACATATCTTGGACTAAAATTTGATAGTACTTTCAATCTCCTTGAAATACACTTTGATACCAACCTTTACAACTGAATATCAATTATGATAGAAAACTTGCTGAAGTCAAACGTTTGATAGACACATGGAATCACCGTTTTCTTACACCCATTGGTCGAATAAGGGTGATAAAATAACTAATACTCCCAAAATTAACGCACCTTTTTGTTGCTCTCCCAAATCCTGGTAATCTTTGTATAAAAAATCTAGACATAACGCTCTTTAATTTTCTCTTGAACTCGAAGCATGATCGAGTTAAACGCAAAGTTATTTGTCAGGATTATAAGAATGGCGGATTAAAAATGGCTGATGATGCTGTCCATGACAGTAACTTGGTTGAGGCGCCTCGTAACCAAAAGTGCCAAATGGATCCCCTTAATAGATATACATTTACGCGATTGCCCTATGTTCCTTACTTATGACGAATATTCTTACAAACAAAAACAGGCAAATAAATTAACCAATCCTTTTTGGCATGATGTCCTGATGGCAATCACAAAATTTCTAGAGAAAGATAGAAACAATCGCCAAATATCAGCATGTATGGAATAACCCAAACATAAAGCAGCATGGAAAAGTCTAAATTTCACCTCCTGGCGAGAAAAACGGATAATATTTTTAAATGATATGCTGGACAATAATGGTCGCTTTCTGATATGAGACGATTTATAAGCTTTATATCGCAAAACTTCATCACTCTTAATAACATTCAACATCAGATAACATTACTCACAACAAAACTTGACCAGCCTCTAACTCGAACACTTACCCCCCTTTTACCAAATAATTTCATTAAACTGCTTGAAAACTGTCGAGGAGAACAATACTTTTATAAAAATTGTAATCGATATTCCAACTTCTACAGTAGCACACAGAATATGGCAAGCGTTATTTCCTGACAACATAATTATATGGTGTACACTAGATAAACTACCCTCTCTCACGAACTCACGATGCTTGACACAAAGCTGCAATGGCTACAATTCCGAATAAACTCACGAATATTATCAACTAACAAGTTTCTTAAAATGTCCAATTACGACAAGATGATAAATGCGATAGATGTAAAGGCGAGACAGAAGACATCTCCCACATATTTTGGAACTATGTTCACGTTCAGGAATTCACAAAGGAACTCAGCGATTGGGGTACAATTAACAGCATTGATCTCTGTCCAACATATGACAATGATTCTCGGCTCATCAACCAATCCGAACTTTACAACGAACATGCTATGGCTTCTAATTAAAGGGGTACTGTGCGCCATTTTCATTAAATTTCCGGTGATAAAAAACAACGATGTAATATCGATAATATATAGAAACATAAGTAATTTGAGTCGAAGATGTATTGTGTAAACGCTCAGGTTAATAGGCTATCTTAAAATTTAATAATTTAAAAGTTAATAATTTGATATAAATTGAATTTATGACTGGAGCCATAAAATGGCGTCAACTAAATTACGAATTTCCGTGTACACGACGTAATCAAATAAAGTAATTGAGGGATACTGGATTGTTAAACCGATCGCGCACACGATCGTTTAAATATAATGATGATGCGGGGAGAAAACTCAAGCCACTAACTGACTAGTGACGATACAATAACTCAAATGAGAATATGGGACTAGTATGCATATAATATAACTTTTATTTGGTTAAAAACTGTACAAAAATTACTCGACAATGACAATTTGTATTTTTGCATTCCGGTAAATTTGCCATCCGTAACACTACTTCGTACTCAACAGATTTTCAAATAATGGAAAAATTGTTACCTTATTCTCCGACTCGGAGACTATAGAAACCAACAACAACATTTTGGGTACAGTATCCCTTTAAGCAATACATTTATAAGACTAAATTAGAGCCAACAAAGTTATCGATAAATGTTTTCCTAAAAAAATTGAATTATAGATACCAATGTGAGAAGTATACCGCACGATGCCAATCGAAACAACAAGAATTTTCGAAAAACTGGTTCCTTTTAGAAAAGGCTATATATTTAGGCACTAGTTAACATCAATAAACTTGAGTGTCCTGGAAATGATCTCTTCACCAGTTCGAAAACTCACTTAATTACTATATCCAAGAAGTACTATTACCGCCCCCACAATACGGTATATAGTTAGATGTCATACCGATGCGCTATTCACAGGAACAAAGTTCAAAGATTTAAAATCTGAATTACTATATATTTAAACATTAACATATATTCGATTTATCCCTATTCACATGTAAGTCATTGGGAGTGCATATGATGTACGAAAGACGTGTAAATGAAGTGAGCGAGATGTGAGCGAATTGGAAGAATGTCACTTGATCTATTTTAGCATGTAACCCTGTCTGTATTTACATTCATTCATTGATGTCTGTTTATTCCAATAAAAAATATATATATATCTGCATATTTCTTACCTCTGGAAGCATTTTTTTTTTTTTTTTTTTTTTTATTATTAAAACGACTCAGTTCTGGTTATTAAGCTCGCCGTAACTATAAACCACCATATAGAGAAGAAATAAACAGAAAGGAGTAACGCTGGATAGTATACACAAAGCAAAAATATAACCATATCATCACTGTCGTGAGAACCAAAATATATAGAAAAAAGTGTGGGCGAAAGCCGTCTTTTGAGGTCCTCGTGACGTCGGTTTTCTTTTTCCTTTAATGAAAAATACAAGATTGATTAAATTACAAGTGATTTGAACAAATCAATACAATATAATATCGGTCGTACAAAAGAAGCGGAACACTAAAACAAGAGAAGTGTAACATAAGAAGAAAAAGTAAAGAATAAGCGCAGCAAGGTAAGTAGAACTAAGGTAAGTACAGATCAAGATAAGCAAAGGTAAAGTATAGGAAAATAATGTGGTAAGGAAAGCATGAAGTCAAAAAGAAAACTCAATTTTGTTATCGTTATCAATTTTGCAGATGTCATCATTGGATAGCCAATATAAAGTAAATGAATCTTTTGGAAGCCGGAAGAAGTCACCCAGGACACGGACCCGGAGACGCGATAGAAACGAAACCACGACCGTGTCCCGTGTGACTAACTTCTTGACAAACTTTACTTCGTTCCGAAGGAACCATATCGTATTAATTGCCTCAATAATGAGTGCTAGACTTACAGATCTTTGATTAAGGCTGAATTTAGAAGAAAGTTGTAAAAATCGAATCGTTCTAGAAGAAGGGGTTGTCGAAATTTGGGGATTTAAATTGTTAATCCACCTGAAAACTAAAAGCCAGAGTAACCTTAAAGTAGGACAGTCGACAAACAAATGTTCTATGGTTTCAACCGAAGTTGAACACATACAACATGTGGTGTACGACTGAATTTTAAATTTTTTTAAAGTAAAGTTGGTTGGAAGTATCTCATGAATCACTCTCCAACTTGTGGATCTATTGAAAGGGTCAAGGAAATTATTGTGTAAATTTTTCCAGGTCAAGTCGAAATCAATAGTTGGAGCAGACATTATACATCTGGCCGGTTTGCAAAATTGTTGTAAAAACAAATTATAAAATTCATGTGAAGTTACTGTACTAAATGCTATGCCACTCGTAAACCTGTTAAAGCGTCTGAATACTTCTAGACATGTCATGTAAAAGGGTGGTACGAAAAGGAAACTATGAGGTATGGAATTGGAAGCGAAGGACGGGTCCAACTCTCTCAAAGCCATACCTATCCAATAAATCGCAAAGTATCGCCATTTCAGAGCGGGGTTAAGTAACATTCTTTGTATGTGTCTAATATGAAAAGCATCTAATCTACTTGGTAAATGACATAAATTCGCACCACCCTGTGATGTAATCTGAGAAACTGCGGTTCTGGCTAATGGTTCAGCTTTTATGCTCCAAAAAGATAAGTAACTCTGACGTTGCATTAAAGTAATGTAGTGTTTCGGTAGAGAAATGATCTGGCAACAATACCATAATTTGCTACTAGCAAATACATTTATGGCTATAGCTCTCCCGAAGT
This sequence comes from Siphonodentalium dalli, assembly GCA_032622095.1. NCBI lineage: Eukaryota > Metazoa > Mollusca > Scaphopoda > Gadilida > Siphonodentaliidae > Siphonodentalium > Siphonodentalium dalli. The sequence continues at coordinate 206,896,102 of CP136065.1, forward strand.
GGGAAAGCCGACGCTCTTTAAAGCTGTTCAATGTACTGGTAAATTTTAAAGATAAATTGTGAAAATGGTCATCATTAGTTAAATTATTCCCAAAATTAATGCCTACTATTTTTTGCTTTTGGACCCATTGAATGTTGAAAGGTTGATCTCTACGAGATTTCCAAGAACCAATAAACATACCAGAAGTTTTATTCAAATTTAATTTTGAACCCGATGCTTGACTGAAATGATGACAAGTCATAAAAAGTTGCCGAATAGAATTGTCGGTCGTTAATATTGCTGTGACGTCATCCGCGTACGCTGTCAGCTTGACACTCGCGGGAGTCCCCGGGAGTCTCAAGCCGACAACCGCGGGATTCCGTCTAAGATTTATCAAAAATGGTTCTAAACACATGACGTAAAGCAAGGGCGAAAGACTACAGCCTTGTCTAACTGATCGGGTTATAGAAAATGGTTCAGAAATGAACTGATTGATGATTAAACTGGATTGTATGTCCGTGTATAAAAGTTTTACCCATTGAATGAAATTCGGGCCGAAACCAAAAGCACAAAGCGCTTCAAACAAGTAAGCATGGCTTACTCGATCGAAGGCCTTCTGCTGGTCCAAGCTTATAAAAGCACATGGTGAATCTTTCTGGTTAGAATAATCTATAACATTTCGAAGTAAATGAGCGTTGTCTAAAATAGATCTTCCCATGACACCGCATGTTTGGTCAGGGTCGATAATGGAAGAAATTACTGCTTTCAAACGATTGGTTAATACTTTGGATAAGATTTTATAATCATAGTTCAGAAGACTGATGGGACGATAATTACCACGTTCTTGTGGCTTAGTTGGGTCTTTTCGAAGTAAAATGATGAGAGACAATCTCTGTGATGGAGTTAAAGTTTCAGATAAAAAGCATTCATTATAAATTTCGAGAAGCACTGGGGCTAAAAGATCTGAAAATATACTGTATAATGATTTTTCGAAGCCATCACTTCCGGGGGACTTGTTGTTTTGCATATCAGAAATTTCAGTTATTTCAGTTAAAGTTATTGGTTTTTCGCAGATTTGGGAATCGACCTCCGACACCTGTGGCAAATCCCGAAGGAATTCGCCACAAGCATCGGGGTCGATCTCCTCTTCTGCAAATAGATCAATATAGAATCTTTTAAAACTGTCAATGATATCGGATGTCTCTGAATATAAATGGCCATTTTCCTCAACTGAGGTAATGCACTTAGACTGTGCACGCTGCGTTTCTAAACGCGTAAAATATTTTGAAGGTTTTTCCTGTGATGTGATATAGCGTGCTCTTGATCTAATATAAGCTCCTTTGGATGCTTCAGTATTCAGTTCCAATAATCGATCACGTGTTTCTTTAATTTGATCTGTGTATTGATTAGGATTACTAATTTCCGCTTTACATAATTCAAAATAGAGAGACTCAAGCTCTTTAATTTCAGAATTTCGATTCCGAGCTTTGGTTAAAGAATAACTTTGTACGAATGAAGCCATGTATTTTTTTACATATTCCCACCATTCCGAAACCGTGGGAAAATTGTCACGATATGATAAATATATTGGCCAAAATTCTTTGAAATTTAATTGAAAATTAGGATCACTCAATATGGAGGAATTACATTTCCAATAACCAGGCCCGTTCACGGGAGAATTCGGAATAGTAAATGAAAACCCTATAACATCATGGTCGGAGACTGCAGCGACATGTTGATACCAACACCGGAGCGACCCCATTAGAGACCCGGAAACATAGAACCGATCTAAGCGCGTACCCACGGCCCCGGATCTCCAAGTGGTCGCCACGGTGTTGGGATAATAATGCCTATAAATATCAACTAGGTTAGATTCAATAATCTGAGATTTCCATTTGGTTGTTGTTGTTGTGATTGCGTTGTCACCGCCGATTTTATCTAAACGATTGGACATTATAAAATTAAAATCACCGCCAACTATTATTGGGAAACTGCCAACTAAAAAGGGAACAATACTTTGAAAATATGGTTTACGATTACATTCAAGATTTGGACCATAAATATTTAATAGTCGGAATTTTTGACTATTAATAAGAATGTCGACATATACTGTTCTACCTTCAAAATCATGGAAAACTTTAAGTGACTCAAATTGAACTTTTTCAGAAATTAAAATAGCTACGCCACACGAAGATGACGTTCCAAATGACCAGTAAGCTTTACAATTCAGGTATTTTGAAATATATTCAGTTCTGGCTAGAGTATTGACATGTGTTTCTTGCAAAAATAAGATATCATAATTGTTGGAATTTTTTAGATATTTCAATTTGGATAATTTATTAGGGTTTCCCAACCCATTGCAATTAACGGACCCTAGTTTTAATTTATTGGCCGCCATTATATTATTGTTGAAGAGAGGAAGTAAAAATGAATGAATATGAAAGAAAACAATAAGATAAATAAAAACACCGAAACGGCGAGAGAATGGGTAAATCTTGGACAGTCCGCGGTCAGGTTTGGATCCATTAAGAGCAGCCATTATTTAAGCATATTTCAACATCATACTCAGTATTATATCACACAAAAAGTAAGAGATTATGGACGAACTGTCTGAGAAAACCTCGTCCCCCGAGGGGTACATTTGATTTGCATGAGATAACAATAAGAACAGATACTACACTTTGATCTTAGCCAAAAGGCCGAGAAGCGATGCCAATTTTTCGCGACAACAACTCGGGCCATTCAGCAGGAACCGTCGAGAAAATGGTTTTAATAAAAGGTGTGTCGTCATCAAATGCCAGGAATCGACATGAATCCTGAAAAACATTGCATAGCTTTGAATTTTTCGTCATGAAGTTCGAATCGTTTACCCAATGTAAGTGAGGCGATTATGTTGGCGATCGCAGTTTGCATCTTTTCCGTAATGTCGAATGGTTCGGTCCCAGCGGCGTCAATATCTGCTATTAGCGCTATATTCTCTTCGTGAATTTTCATCTCCATGAGGTTTTTCCCCATTCCAAAATCTTTGAGAGTCCTTAGGACGAAACTGCGATAATATGGCCAATCCTTCCCGTCAGACGAGAAGACACCTGTTATAAATATATTTCCAACGTAAGGACTCTGTTAGTGATAAGGGTGCGTTCACATTCTGACAAATTGCCCTAGCAACTGTTAAGCCATCCGCTGTAGTTGCTACAATCTACTAACACAATCTACAGTACCGACAGTTTGATACATGCGCAGTAACTATGTAATACACGACGTTTTTATACAGCTTAGATTAACCAGAAATTGTCCTTAAAATATATGTAAAAAATCTACTGTGCAATCACTCGTTGAATGTCATAGTTCTAATAATCGACAAAGCAATTGAATAAATACATTCATTCATTCCTAGATTTATCATCCAAAAGTTAGTGTGCAATAGATAGCCGTCCGATCCATCTTGTAAGCGTAGTTCATTAATGTGGCGACAGACGCGGAGTACCAATGTATCATCAAGTCTATATAAATCACTAAGCAGCTACTGTTTCCAAAGTGAGTTGATGATGACATCCACGTGGATATCATTGGAGTAAAGTCAATAAATATTATTATCTTCAAGTCATCTGGTAAGTTCCAGATATATATATATATATATATATATATATATATATATATATACACACACACCCTAAATCTAGTTGGATAAAAAGTTATCCAACAGTCAATCAACCGTTGTATGCCCACAGCACCTATCTACGTTGTGTGAAAAGTTGCATGACAATTTTGTTGGATACACTTTTACACAACGTTGCATATATATTTACTACCAACGGTTGTATGTTAATTATACAACGTGTTACATGAAATTTCACACAACACTCAATCAACATTAATTGTCCACAGCACCTATCTACGTTTATTGAACTGTTGGGTGTTGGGTAGATTTGGATGACATTTGTTGATTGGAAAGTTTACCCAACGTTGATTGGAAATTAAAATGGGGCAACACGTCGTGGATAGCTTTGCCGGTATAGTATACCTTTGTTATAATTATTCTTTGTACGATACACTGATTATGTAGGCTTTATGTGTTGGGTGTATGAATGTACTACTTTAGTCAAATTAGTGCCGTCAGCAGTTGTGTAAATTTGTAAACTTCAAAATTTGGCAAATATAAATGAATATACTCTCAATACATAAAGCCTACATAATCAGTGTATCGTACAAACAATAATTATAACAAAGGTATACTATACCGCCAAAGCTATCCACGACGTCTTGTCCCATTTCCCAGTCGCTCAGGTGTGTTCTCATACAGTCGTCCATCTTGTTTTGAAATATTTGGAGCCAAAAACTCGCATGCTCGCCCGCACCGGAAACGCGTTGCTATTGGATGACACGGTCACGTGGCGGTTTTATCCAATGTGGTATGAAAGCAATACCACAGAAGACAGTTCACGCAATCAGTTGTGTACATCGTACACAATGTAAGTACCAAGAATTTTACGTATAGGATACAATGCTTCCAATAGTTAAACTACGATAATAGTAATTTTATGTTTAAGTGAATCAAAGTCCATAGAATACCATACTAATGGGTTACTAGTATGTATATTGCACACACACATCTAAGTGAATTAAGTGTACATGCATGTATGTAACTTACGTATCGACTAATTAAGTAGTTACAAAACATTACTATTAATATAAACCAGGAGAACGTGTATTAATTAATATATCCTTTTTAGGTTGGGAAATATGTATATTAAAAGTAGCAAATGCTCCTGAAAAGTATACACATTTCATTGAGTATTGGCTACTTTTTACTACACCAAGTGGACTATTTTTTTACGAACAGACTCAGCTTTTGGATTGTTTCTAGTGAATATAGTTGAGATAGCTTTATAGATGCTTGGTCCTTCATAGTAGTATGAGTCAGCATATTTCGTTCTGCGATGTCTCAAACCAGAGCACCAAAGACTATCATGTGTGTCTGAATAACACAATGTCAAGCTGTAGTTAACTGCGCTACCCAATTTCACCGTCACAGAAATATTCTCCAACATAAATCTACTTTTGAGATTAATACAACTGTAGTAAAATCCTTATTTGATGTGTGACGTGGCGGTAGTTATATATGTTAGTAGGAAATACGAACTGGACTAATATATTTTCATTTGTTTGCAAAAACAATTGTATTCGGTTTTCTGTCCGATCATTTGCCTAGTATGAAGTCACGTATATTAGCCGGATTTTGAATGGGTAACTTTCTCGAAGTTTGAGAAGTTAACAAGTTTGACATAATACATGATTTGCAATAACTAGGCGAGACAGACTTGGTGAAGTTTTGATAAAGTGTGAATATTAACTGGCTTTGCTTGAAGCTATCGATTGGTCGAGACATCGCTATCTTCTCTGCGATCACTCTCTCTGCATGGGTGATTTCATAATAACGAACCAAAGCCGGACGATTCGAGTCGTATGTAGACTATATCTGATTTTGTGACTCACCAATTATTATCTAATACGACGTTTGAATTTTAGCGACCACTTGTGTCGCACAGTAGATCGATGAGCTTAGAGCGTTAATGTCGTAATCGGAAATAAACGTGTGTGTCTTTCAAATGCCGGCGTTCCAAAATGAGGGGGGTACTATATTGGCACCTTGACGCGATCTTATACATTTATCGTCTAGAAGAGTCATTGGCGAACACACGGGAACCATAATATACATTCCTTGCTGGATATTTTTGTCAGATATCACGTTTTCCCAAATGCCGGTATAATCCGATCAAAGCCAAACAGACGCTAATAACGCAATGTCTGTTTCGAATCAATGAATGTTATTGCTATCATAAAATTCATAACAAAACTCATGCGTATATATGTGTAGGAGAAACTCGAACTAGGATTCCTCTTATACCCGAGTTGAGGAATATTCACCCAAATCCAAGATGGCGGCCAAAATGGCTACCAGAAATAGAGAAATCGCTGTTTTTAACATCAGTGAGAGTTATTGTCACGACAACTCCACACCTGCTTACTATTGTGGCGAAGAACTGTCCTTATATCACATCCAAATAGAAGTCCCCCAAATCCAAAATGGCGCCCACAATGGCGGACAAATTTTGAAAAATCACCGAAATTCCCTCATTTCCACATCATTGGGCATTATTGTCGAGAAAACTCCACACGTGCTGACAGTTGAGTTGGAATACTGAGGTGAAGTAATTACCTTACATCTGATGAAGGAAACTGTTTTCCAAATCGAAGATGGCGGCCAAAATGGCGTCCGAAATTTGAAAACAAGCTTACATTCCTTTACTTTCTTGCTATGGGCGTTATTGTTACGCGAATTCTACCCACAATTACATGTTCATATGGAACATTGATATGAAATATTCATTTGAGTTTGGCTAACTCTCACAGTCAAGATGGATGCCAAACTGGCGGCCAGAAGTTGAAAAGAAGTCGAAATGGTCACATACTAATTTCAACTTTTTGTCATAATATCGATATGTATAGATTGTACGAAACGGCACATAAGCCATCTATTAGTTCCAACATAGGTCGTCGCCTTCTGGAAGGATGAAAACCCACAATAATCGCGATGAGACATTTCGAAATCTATTCTCCACTAAGCGCCCATAATGGTTGTAACCGTATATGGGTGCGCCGAATAGTCATATTATGACTTCCAAGAATCAAAACAACAGTACCTGAGCTTATTCTGATTTGCCACATTCAGTATTATCTGGACCAGCATCCGTTTCTTCGTCACATTAGTCTATCTCACTCACACCAACACAGTTTTCTACACTTCTTGGTAGAAGGGTCCCACTAATCGGAATGTTTCAAACAACACATATGCCGGTATCAAGCTCACGTGTTTGTCTCGAAAGCTGGGCATTCTTATCCTTATTGTTGCCGAGCTTCATTCGTGGTAGCTTATGGTATGATTCAGATGCTACATATGGGATCTGAGAGTCATCTTACGTGATAAAATAGAAAGGTGTGCGGTCGATGCGTATACTAGCTTTCAGAAGGACCTCTCTATCTGCGTATTTTTCAGATTTGGTTACCTAATGTGGATAACAAAATGTACATCTGGTGTTCCTCCCATCCAGCCACTTCTTAATATATGGTTCATCAATTCACATATTCACGCACTGACGTAGCCGGACAACTTATGTATATGGCTTCGAATGTTGAAAGCCTAACATTTGTCGGATGCCTTTCTGCTAAGGCGTAGAAGACCATAATGCATAATATACCCACACTTCTTGACCATGATCATAAGAACAGTCATGGTGGCGTCCAGCAATCGTTTCACCGTACAGATCCAAGCCGATAATAACAATACATACGGTGGGCATGTGTCATGATAGTGGAAATGAAATTGGACCATGACTGCACCGCCCCTTCTTTGGGTATGTTTTAGATTCAGACATGATCTCATGTGGCTTTGCTTTCCTTGTATGCTAAGATTGTATCTTCCAATCCGTTTGGAAGCCGTTCTCAATCAACTGGACCAGGCGCGTACCATTGGCTAGTACTATATACGCCCCACCCAGACTGGGATGTAGTATTAAGGACGATGCATTTGGTAGTTGATATGTCATATTCACGATGGGTGGTGGTCGGTATAGTTCAATAAAGTGCAATGCCATTAACAGAAGGGTGAAATGTTCAACGCGAAGAACACCTAGAGGAATGTTACTTTGATGAGATCTTGCATTCAAATTAACCTACGTTGGGTACACCAAGTGATTTCTTGGTAACATCATCATTCAAAACCATTGTCCTGCATGAGACATATTAACTACTATATTCTAAAGTTATATAATATAAAGCTGCATGTATGATCATACAGGTCACGTTCACCAACGTCCATATCCATTGCCGCCGAGACTATAAATTGTTCTTTAAACACACAGTGAAATAAATGCACCACAGTTCCTGACATTGTCTTGAATAATACCGTCCACATACTGACACTAACCCTGAGAGAGGATAACAACAACGCATACTTCATCCCATGAAGACATTATCCTTTAGCCCACCCGACTGTTCTGGGGAGGCTAGGATAGTATTATCCAGACAAAATTATACGTCTGGTCAAGTTGATTCAGAACGGACTTGAAACGGATGTGGAAATACAATCTTACCACACCAAAAACACCAACACGCATAACATTCTATATCTGAAACATGCACCTGGTGTAGTGGTGTATACCGTGGCCCATTTCATTCCCACTGTCATGGCGCATGTCTACAAACTAGCACCGCGAGTTTTGTTCTTCTCTGCTGGAAGCTATTCGACGAGATGACTGCGGGACGTCACACAGTTTGCTTAGGATTATGGCCAAGAAGTGTAGTCGGTACATTATGGTCTTTTCCTTAGCAGATAGGCAGCTGTCCAAGGGAATGCGACAGCTAGCTACCTTCGAAACACTGCCGAAGTTGTCCACGTATGGCAATACGTTCGCTAAGTTTGTGAGTTGAACCATCTATTGAGAAGTGACTAGTTAACTGGGAAGTTCGCCTGGTGTACATGTCGTTATTCCCATGGGGTATGAGAAAGACATACACAGAGATGACCTTATGTAAGCTTGTATACTTATCGACCATATGCCTTTCTAGTTCAAGATGACGAACAAATCCCATATATAGCAAGTATTTAAAATCTTAAGCTAGACACTGGAAAATTAATTGTTTGAAACGTTATGATTAGAGGGACCCTTCTCCCAGGAAGTGTTGAATACTTTGTTGGTGTGAGCGACCTAGATTTATCACGCAGATTTCGAAATGCCACATCGCGATATTAATTGTGGGTTTTCGTACTTCCAGAAGGATACGAGCAACGGTATGCGTTTTGATACGTCTTGAACTAATATATGGTTTGTGTATAGTTTCGTCCATACATATTGATATTATGACAAAAAGTTGAAATTTGTATGTGAAAATATCGATATATTTTCAATTTCTGGCCTCCAGTTTAGCCGCCACATTGACCTTGAGTATTAATTGCTTAACTCAAATGAATATTTCATATCAATATTCCATATCAACATGTAATGGTGGGTAGAATTCGCGAAACAATAACGCCCATCGTAAGAAAGTAAAGGAATGCAGGCGTGTTTTCAAATATCGGTCGACATTTTGGCCGCATCTTAGATTTGGAAAACCATTTCTTGCATGGGATGTAAGGTATTTACTTCACCACAGTATTTCCAACTCAGCTGTAAGCATGGGTGGAGTTGTCTCGACAATAATGCCCAATGATGTGAATATGAGGGCATTTCGGTGATTTTTCTAAATCTGTCCGCCATTGTGGGCGCCATTTTGGAATTGGGGGACTTTTATTTGGATGCAATATAAGGACAGTTCTTCGACTCAGTGTTCCCAACTCACAATAGTAAGCAGGTGTGGAGTTGTCGTGCAGGGTTCGCGCTGCCACTTGCCAAATTTGCCAATGGCAAAAATAATTCATATTTGGCAAAAAATATTTTCATTCGGCAAAAGTTTTGGCAAGTCACTTTAATTCCTCAATAAAGTCGAAAAATATCGGTCAATCAATACCATTAATTTTAGGAAACTATTACAATAGGATTAGTGGTGTTTTAATGGTTTCGGAAAAAATTAACACCCCCATTAAGATGCAGTTAATCTGGTAACATTATTATCGATGGGTGGATGGATTACCAGTATTTAGTGTGGTGGTGTTGTTTACATAGCTAATCCTCTTTTGATGTTCCCTTCTGATGAAGCAACTCTTCGTCCATTTTCGGTGATTGGTTTATTGTTGTATGATAAAACACAATAGATATGCGAGTATAATTATTGGTTTAAACAATATTTTATTTGAACTAAACAGAACAGAATTACAAACAATAAATACATGACATATAATTATAAATTGTTCAAAAGAGGTTTGGGCAACAATTATTAACTAACTGCTTTCCTATCGATATCAAACGTCGTTCAAACTGCGAGTGTCAAAATATAAAACTCAATCAAAGTTGCAGAAAATGATACTATCAGGGATAACATATTTTCATTTGACAAATTATTTTGGCAAAAGTCAATATCGGTTTAGCGCGGACCCTGTTGTCGTGACAATAATTCTCACTGATGTTAAAATCAGCCATTTTCGGCGATTTTTCTATTTCTGATGGCCATTTTGGCCGCCATCTTGGATTTGGATGAATATTCCCCAACTCAGGTAAAAGAAGAATCCTAGTCCGGGTATCTCCTGCACATATATAATCATGGCTGGAGTAATAATAGCAATAACCCTCACTGATTCGAAACAGACATTGCGTTATTGTAGCGTCGTTTTGGATTTGACCGGATTATACCGGCATTTGGGAAAACGTGATATCTGACAAAAATATCCGGCAAGGAATGTATATTATGGGCCCCGTGTATTTTCCAATAATTCTTCTAGACGATAAATTTATAAAATCGCTTCAAGATGCCAATATTTTCCAACAGAAACAAACGAAAAGTGGTGAAATATCCGAAAAATAGCAATTTTTCACATTTCGGCGGCCATCTTGGCCGCCATATTGGATTTTTGTGTCAGATTTTGGGATAATTTGTAAAGGTTGTATATTACCATAACGAATAGAACGGAAAACAAGACCGCATGTGACATCATCTTTACTATAACGGCGATCAAAGAGACCTGGTGCATATATTAAAAAAATGGCCGCCATGATGGACGCCATCTTGTCTGGAGTCTCTGCGGCCATTTGTTTTCTTGATAACAACCGAAACAAATTAGAGGAGACATTAAGAAAGAAAATCAGTGGGGGGTGAAGTTGAGTCATGGGGGGTGCAGAGGTCTACCAATATCTCCTGGACTATATATGGTAATGGAACTAACCATAAATTTGAATTATAACCTTTACTGTACTTTTATTGATGTTGAGAAAGCGTTTAATATGGTATGGAGACCCGGGTTCTGGCAGAAATTACGGACATATGATATTAATGGAAAGTTCTTCCGAGTTATTACATCAGAATATTAAGTCTTATATCAAACTAGGGAGTGAATATTCTGCCACCTTCCCATGTTTATCAGGAGTTAGACAGGTTGAAAATCTATCCCCATACTATTCTCTCTATTTTTGAATGACCTGAAAACTTCACGATACGGGAAGGCATCGTTGGCCTCTCAAAAATATCAAACCAGACTGAAATAGAATTGAAGACCTACATACAAATACTACTTGTAATATATGCAGATGATAGAGTACTCATGGCTGAGACCCAAACAAAATATAGACAGAATTTAACGCATTCAGCAAGTACGGTATTAAGCTTGAATTAGTTCAAGAGTTCAACTACTTGGGCATTATTTACGCAACATCGGGTTCGTATTCTGAAGCATAACAAACCATTGCCTCATAGTAGTGTTAAGCTTATTTTCTATCACACCTTATATAAGTAGATTGTATTTTTGGACGTGGATTTCTCTAGGTAAACAGGATTCTACCACTTCATGAATTTCGGACGTAAGTTTTCTTTATTTCTGAAATTAAGTATTCTTCAATTTTCGACAACCTTTCATCGTGAATAACAACTATGGCTTCCACTTATTTGTAATTGTCAGTTAAATCTTTTCGGACGGTTTCCACTTCATGGCGGATAATGGTGAATTCATTTCTCACATGACCAAAATTTAAATTCATATTTTCATTGGGTATCAGAATTGTGTCAACAGTGTCTTGATATGATACTGATTTACTGGTCTCTTTTGCACCTTCAATCAATAGCAGCTTTTTAAAAACGAATTTTACGACTGTTATATTTATTGTCATTTGATGAGACTTTTGATCTGTTGATCTCCTTCCATGGTTATGTATTTCATAACATACAATGAACATGCATACATCAATATTATCCCACTATTTTAGGACAAAATGACGAGTATATCATAAAAATATGTCCACTTGTCCGCCATATTGACCGGAATTAAATAAACTCTGTGCGTATATTTCATCACCGATAATTGTGCACATATATGTGCAAATGTAATTGATTGGTTGAATACGTTACCTGGACATTCAAATGAAGAATCCCATAGCTCTGCATTCGACCGACCGCTGAAGTCTTCTGCTCGTTTCACAAACGCTTCCCGAATGACGTCATAGCCGTTCAGTACAACGATTGGCTTATGGAAAAACCAGAACGTGTCCGATATTCCTCAAGAGGATGGTATAGTCCTTGATAAAAAATACTCAACATGTTTCCGAATAGTGGAAAAGGTAATGGTCCTGGGTGACAATGCTTCCGTCCATAAAACCAGAAATAGTAGTAGAATAATCCCGCAGCAACTAGACCAATAATCCACCATCCAGTCCCAATTAACAACATGTCTAACTACTGTTCCGATATCAACAATGTTTGGTTACCAAAACGAATCGAATCATTCCACGAACAGTCGACTATATAAGTAGGCGGGTGGAAAGACGTTAATGCTGTCGACTATGAACATTGCTGTAGAGGCAGTATTGTAGTCAACAAGCTGTGATTTACACGCTCGACTGATCGAATATTAATCTTACAATGTGACAATTCGCCGTGAACTTTTATGTTCACGAGTAAACTATACAGGCATGTGTAACTATCTGGAGCGGGTGAAGTTGTTTCTGGCTACTAGTTCATTTCCAGGACAAACAAAGCTGATTGTGTGTATACGAAGTGTCTAGCGAATCGAATACGACGAGAGCAAAGAACACAGTCTCTATACAGGGTCGCTTTAGCACACTGTATACGGTCATCTACGAGGGTCGCATTAGTACACCGTGTACAGTATCTAAGAGGGTCGCATTATAGCACCGTATACATTATCTAAGAGGGTCGCATTATCACACCGTATACAGTCTCTAAAAGGGTCGCATTAGCACACCGTATACAGTGTTAAGAGGGTCGCATAAGCGCATTGTATACTGGACTCTACGAGGGTCGCATTACATCACCGTATACAGTCTCTAATATGGTCGCATTAGCGCACCGTATACATTCTGTACGTGTGTCGCATTAGCGCATTATATACGGGACTATACGAGGGTCGCATTAACGCACTGTATACAGTGTCTAAGATGGTCGCATTAACGCACTGTATACATTCTCTACGTGTTTCGCATTAGCGTATTGTATACGGGACTCTACGAGGGTCGCATTAACGCACTGTATACAGTCTGTAAGAGGGTCGCATTAACGCACTTAGTCAAACAAGGGACTTCACGAAGTCTAGCTCGTTAGGAAACTACCAGATATGCTATTCAATAAAATTATAATTGCAGATCATGAATAGCTTTTTCAATAAGGTAGGCTTTAGTAATACCAATTAGAACGTTTGAAACCAAACAAAAGCATTTAGGAACTGTAGATTATATCCCTCCAAATCATCGATAATATATAATTAAGTAAAACGTGGGACCTCCAACTCAAAATATTCTCGGTGTCACCCCCAAATCCACAATAAAGACCTCCAACTCAAATTGGGCACAACTAGGACGGTGGATTGCACAGAATACATCACCATACCATCTGCTCTCATGAGACACTGATATCAACTGACTAAATTGGTAGTCTGATCACAGGACGCCGTGGATAATTCACAAAAATATACTCGAAATTAGAAACTACATGACCTGCAAAAACAAAAGCCAGACAAATAGCAGCTGGCTACTGACTTGCATCACAAAGTTAGCTTCTTACAGCATGGTACCACTTGACCAACAGTTGGCAAATAAGAAACCTCTGTGTTTTGGAGACCCCTGCACACACGCACATATGGTGAATCTGCTCTCGTGACACCACGAAGGTTTGTAAGAATGGGAAATTACAGAAAATATATGGGCAGAATGATCTCTGGAAAGCGCGGACCATTCAGAGAAGAACAATAAAATTGTCGACAACAGTATAACTGAACTTAGAGACGGGGTAATGTCATACTTTACAATCAAAGGAGCGATAATCTAATTTCAAATATGTAATAAACAGAGGTCAACATGAAAAGCCATATGAAGTTTGAAATCAACTGGAAGAAACTTATTGGCATGAAGTATTTAGTCATAAAAAGAGTAACATCCAAGATGGCTGCGGCAGCCAAGTATTTCATTAAAACCGTTGAAATGCGATAGCCCCAATCTGGAGATGATCCTGAACATGCCTATAACTGTTCAAAACATTTCTCCTTTAAACATGGGCTGCATGTACCGATATTTCAAATGTGAAATCCATGATGGGCGCTGGAGGCCATGTAGAGGTAATCCTGAAGATCTAGTTAAAGTTTTTTGACGATTGAATAAGGGATGTTGCATATAGGATGTGCCGAAGGATTTAGTCATGCAAAGAGTAAAATCCGAGATGGCAGCTGACAGCCATGTATTTTACCGAATTTTGGAAACAAATGTAGAACTGCTGATCAGTATCTTATTTCGCAATTTAGGTACACCCCTAAGAATGTTCGTCTGTCAGACTGTCCATCAATCTGTCCGCCATATAATTGAATAGGGGCCATCCGTATGGCCCCAAATGAATCTAACGAGAAAAGATAAAGGTGTATGTTAAACTTTTTACCCTGTCGTAGAGTCCGGTATGGAAGAAATGTGGGGCACCAAATCTTTGAGTTTGATTTTTTCGAAGTGGCCCTAAAGGTCGGGCTGTTCAGTGGGGGTGGGCATAACAAAAGGCATATACATAATACGATCATCAAATAAATCTTAATGTTATCTTCATTGTGTTGGGAATTGAATCTAACAGAACATGAAAATAATTTATAAATGTTTCTGGTGATATTTTCATAAATATTATGCGCTAGTTTAAATCCATGTAAGAAAATTAAAAATATATTAAAATTTATTTACATAAATAAATACACATAAAACATAATGTATTCCCAATAAGTTGGTGCATATCTTCATGTCGAAACCTTTCCAATACATGTAAATGTAGAAAGTTTATATGTTTATTGCTTGCTTCTTTCTATTGTTTCAGTCGTTTCTTTTTTCCATGTTATGCAGTGATGTCTTTATTAAATCAAATTTGATGTGTTAATTTGAATTATTTCATTATGTATTCCCATGCGATCAAAATGGTTGGAAACTAACAATTGTAATCAGATGTAATCAAAAAGTAATCGATTACATTTACTAAAGTAATTGTAATCGTAATCAATTACAATGGAAAAAATGTAATCAGTAATCGTAATCATGTAAATCAAAAGTAATTGTAATCGTAATCGATTACATTGGCATGTAATCACTCCAACCCTGATACATATGTCCATTAGACAGTGAATACGTGTATAATGATGTGATACAAGGTTGCCAAATAGGCACAGTCTGTTTCAAGGAGAAGAACAACTATTAAATAAAAACATTTCATTGTCGATTTTCCCACACAACTATATACTGCCATTACCATGATATAAGGCATACACAACTGTAGTTTAAACTTTCAGAAGTGGTGCGAATCGAGACAGGAAAGTGAGTGTGAGTCAACAACATTGATAATTCAGTCCCATATGAGAACCAACAGTATTATTATGCCAACGTTACGGAGTATATGTTGCAAGAGATGGCGATCTTTTGACTTAGAGTTGAAGCACGGAAAAAAATGAACACCTTGACAAAACAAAGAGAAGCGTCGCCAGAAATAACAACTTTTGGAAGACAACATTTCTGTTAGTTAACCCAATTGTATTGAATTCTACTAGGATGTTAAATCTAAATCTCTTGTAGTAACATTCAGTTAGATCGCAGTTTGGCGATTAATTCTGCACAGAAAATGACAATTTTCTTGTCTGCATTAATTTCCAATAATATCTTAGAAAAATGTTAAATAATTAAATAAAACTGATTTCACCGAATGGAGTGGCTAGAATGTCTCCATTGGTGGGGTGTCCGTATTTTAATGTTGTATACTGTTCAAACTTATCTGTGTGGGTTATAGGCTGATAAGCTTGATGTACAAGTTAGAAAACGGCGTTTTCCTGAGTTCAAAATGTCGGTATGATACATTGGCATCAGGTGTGCAGTTAGTTGCATGGAAAATACAGGTTATACACCACCCAAAGGAATATTTCTACCCCCGCCCCTGATGATGCAACATTCAAGTAGTATAGACTGCCACTATGTGGCACCACTGGCATAGAACGAGTCGGAGCTTACCCCAGAGTATCAGCCTATCCTGTTCATGCAACGTCAGTCATCAATCGCAATTATACTAATGCTGCAGATAAAATACAGCAGAATGCGGCTATTAATTGTTTTCGATAGTGTGCATGTGAACTGATGAGACCAGGTTCACACGCTAAACAAAATACGATCGATTACTTGTTGTTGTAATTTATCTGGTTGCTTAGAATTCAATAATATATAGAATAGTTAATCATCAAGCGTAACCTCTAAGCTGCACTATGATTACACCCTCCCCACCTCCCCTTGACTGCTGTGTCATGAGACACTGATGTATTTGTGAAAATTCAACAAGTGGTATCCATTGAATATGGTCTATTACTGTTCTGAATCACATGCATGCACTTGTGGTATCTGATTTGATTTAATTTTATGCAGACTGAAGGATAAAATCGACTGTCTTGAATGTTTGGCTGGTTTTTCGTTTTGCTTGATAACCACTCGTTAAAATAATGATATGTACCTATTTCCTTGACAAGTTTTTTATTATTACCACGTCTTTGTGAGTTATTAAGCCTCACTCAGTTCAGTACAATCCGAATCGCCCATTATCACCTATAGAATCCTTAAAGTTAAAGTACATCGCTCGTCCATTACCAATTGTTGCAAACACAAACACTTCTTTGAACAGAAATTATAATGAAACCAATATACATATCTCCTATTTCTCGACGCCCATTGGTAACTAAAATATAGGTCTTTAATTAGTCGTAAGCATGTATGGATAACCCCTCCCCACATTTGCTGGAATGAGCAGTGTCATTTGGTCCGAGAAAGCGATAAACCAATGGTCATTTTATATGAAATAACTGCGTATAAAAGCGGCCATCGGTGCGTTTGTGTGGTATCGATTGTGTTACTTTGACCGAATTAAAAAATAGTGCTTTTGCGTTATGGTCCGGGGGGTGGGGGGGGGGGGGTCGGAAAAAAATTCCAGGAACGTATGATTATTTTAATTTTTCCGGCCTCGGGGGACAACCCACTCAATTTCTTCCGTTTCCGGCCTTTTTTCCAGGCAATTTTGGACACCCAATCTTTTTTTCCGTTTCAGAAATTTTTTCCGGTCAGTTTTGGATACACACCCCCTAAATTGAGAAAATTATCAATTGACCAACCAAATAGCTGATCATCCCTGATTATCCTGCATTATCAGCCTTTGTTCGTTGAATTCATCTTATGAACATTACAACGATATATGAACCATGAAATAAAAGTGCAATATTGTATAAGAACAATTCAAAATACAGGAGTTTGACTGAGTTTGCGACAACTGTCTGAGAGCCGTCTGTCATAGTTTATTGCGCGAGATTTTAATAGAACAGTGCATAATGAAGATAACGATACTATTTGAATTATAATATAAGTGTCATTAATCAAGAAATGTGTCAACATAATCACATTTCTAGGGATAGTCAGAGTGCCAAAGTGTTTATTAACATTCATTTTCATAATATATAGTCACATGATCTAGTCACATAATCACATTTGAGTATTCTACAGAGTACAGCACATTTCAGATTATTTGATATTTTGATATTTGCTATGTGATATATTGCTTGAACCAAATTGTTTATCAAAACATGTGGAAATACAACTGTTCATCCCAGTTTATCCCAGTTTGAAGAATAATGCTAATACCAAACATAACCATGATATACCCGCATGACTCTTCTGGGGCATCTCAGAAACCAGAACTGAGGAAACATGTTATAGCGTGTAATGGCAGGCTGGTAGCCACTGTCTGAAGTAATAGGCTTCGTAATAATTGGGAATAACGTATGGATGGATAGCCCAATCTCACTTCTTTTTTACTCACGATATCAGTGACGATAAAATCTTTGTTACTGTGATTAACATTACAAGCTGATCCACGTTAACTTGGAAAACAGTTTGAAATTGTTCAAGCTGGCCCGGCTGGCCTTCAATTTATATGTTAAGATTTTATGTTTTACGTTGTCAAAAGTCTATTTTATTCCATTATTTATTATATCTTTATTTCCATGTCACATATGGTCAAGTATGCTTTCATTTTATTGCTTATTTTCAGCTGAGTTCTGCATAGTTATTCTCATTTTGTTGTATCAGTAGATGGAATCCTGATTAAATTTTATTTTTCCAATAGCGCAGTTTCTTATTCTATCAAGTTGAATTTGGGTTATTGTTGGCCACTGTGCAACTGATCCAACTTCTGATAACCTCTATATACAGTATAGCATTGCTATTAACTATATATCACCTGTTTCTGTTCAAAACACATAAAAATAAGACTCAATAGCAGAAATGGAAAACAAAATATGGCACATGGAAAAAACTGCTTTTCGGATCCGAGACACACCCACCCACCCCATCATATGTGCCTGGAATTGTTTTTCCGACCCCCCCCCCCTGTATCGTCAAGAGTTCATTTGGCGATATATGCTTATATCGTAAACAATATCATCTGGCCTCGTCAATTATCTTCTACCTCGTCCGTTGTCGTGTTGTATAGGGTGCTATAGCCCAGTCCTCTGCAACAACCCGTCCCGGTTATCGGGGATAGACTCGAGAACTTGATTGGTTAAGCTTGCGTGTGACGGACGTTAATGACGTTTTAGCTCAAATTGATGTTTGTTTTGGTATTCCGCTGTTTCTCGACCGATTGGGTCGTTGAACATTGATAAACATGGATAAATTGACACGGGAGTGTCACGGAATAGGGGCTCTGAACCTCATGATCTGAAATGGACACTACTACATCATTAGTCACATAAAGAGCATCCCTTAACAGCTTAGTACATGTGTAGTGACGTTGGTACACAATTGTCCTACAAGTAATCTAAGCTGATAAGAAGCGATCTATGTTGCTCGTGTTTAGAGTACTCTTAAGTCATCTTATGTCAACATCAGCCACCCCATGATATTCCGCGTGTCAGTTTACCTATGTATACAAACTTCCCCACATATTCTGAGCTGATTATAAAGGCGCTTTATTTATTATGCATGTGTATATGTAAATATAATTTATTAGCCCCCCCCCTTAAGTCATCTAAGGTTAAATGCGTGAATACAATGACATTCCTCTGGTCAGGTGACTCATGTGCATCACTGTGCATCACTCTTTATCTTGTTACTTATTTATTAGTGGCAGATTAAGATCTCTGAGGTCCACAGCATTTATCCCGTGACACTTCCCTTGTCATCAAATCCATGTGTATACATTTTAAACGACCCGATCGATCGGTCGAGAAACGGCGGAGTACCGAAGAACCAACATCGAGTTGATCTACAACGTCACTACTATATTATCTATACTAATAAAACTCAATTCTGTTTGTTCGTACGTTTTTTTTGTCCGGCTATAGGCAACCAGACGGCTGGACCCTCGGGTTGATTATTTGTACATAATGGTAATTTTACCCGGAGAAGCTTATTAGATAAGTCCAGTTGACATAAGATGTCATAAAAAGACCAGCTGAAACTCCGCACGGAATGTTAACAAGTTGCTAACAGAACAATCTTTATTCACACCATATAAGTGAACGCTGTTTATTGTTAATCTACAGAGACCGCACTCGACGTCAAACATCGCCTGGAATAGCATAATCTTTTTATCCATACAATATCATGACTCCCACTGCCAGTATTACGTTGGGTGCTCGGGGGTTGGATCATCACAATACTTATTCACCACGCAGCAGAAGGAAGACCACCAATGTGGTGTACAAAAAAGTTCTTTGAAATTGAGTAAATGCATGTCAAAACACTTCAAGTTGTTTCCACTCTTTTTACCCCAGCAACGCTGGGCACCCCATCTAGTATTGTATACAGTCCAAACGGGTTCAAACAAACTGGACGTTGATTTTCTACTACAGAACTTGTTACCTCAAATTATTACATATCTCGTTGAATTTTTTTACAGAACTCGCGAGCTACCATATAACTCCGCAGTTACTACAAAACTCGGCGTAGCCCACGTGAAAACTTCGGATAATGCATATAGAGGATGTTAGTTGCATGGAGGTGTAATAAACACATAATCTCACACGTGATACAAGCCAGCAATTGACACTCGTGCGATCGCGAAATGATAACACAATCATGAGGCTTCTGGTAGTATGCTTACACCATCGCACACGATCCACAAACTGGCGACAGTAACACACGAGTGCAGGTCTATATAATATGTATATATGAACATCACGTTACACCACGATTACATTTGTCGCTAGTTATCTCGGTCTCTTTGAAACCATCACAAGATACGAATTCCTTCGAACATAACGTGCGTTGACCTTCCTCGTAGTTGTCTATCTTGGTCTCTTTGACACCCTGACCAGATAGGGCTTTGGTCGGACCACAAATCCATTAACCGTGTCCAGCGGCGGCGCGGACGCAGTGGATACCGGAGAGAAAATGTACCGCTGAAGCAGAGCTGTTGTAAGCAAGAAGATCTCCATCCTGGCCAAAGATTCCCCTGGACATGCCCTTGAACCTGTAAAATATGTTGAATAATAATAGTAATGTATATCATTTGTAAAGCACTTTGTCCATGCGTCCTAAAGGCGTTAGATATGACAACAGTATACACATACTTGGTAGAAAAACAGTACTCTCGTAAATGTAAAGTATGTTGCTGACAATAATCACACTGGTTGGTGTGAATAAACACCGCCCGGACCAGCCCGGCCGCCCCTATGATGTATATTGACGATTTTAGTGGCAATATCTGTGGTGGGGGTTCCATGACACCCCGCACATATATTGACACTAAAATCACACCAATACACCACGGGGGGGGGGGGGTCCGTGCTGGTCTGGGTGGTGTTTAGTCACACCTACAATGGGCTATAGGCACCCGATGAAACTTGTAACGTGTCTACAAGAATCCCGAAAAAAATACAATGCGAAGGGCACCAAAATAATAGAAACTTGGATCGTTCATAGAGGACGACAAGAAAATGTACCGTTATATAAGGTATTCATTTTCGCAGTATTTTGCTAATCTACGTACTTAGAGAAAAAGCAAGTGTGTGCTTGAAACATTTACAATATTTTAGGTCATGTTTGCTTTGTGTTTGCAAAACGACCGGATAATTCATCTTGAATTTGGTTAGTTTGCAACAATCAAAAGTGTCATTATTAAAATATTTTTGCAACATTTATGTTTTTAAATGTTTTATGCACATAATGGATTTATCGCCGTTCGTTGAGATTAGCTAATGCCCGCGAAAATGACAACTTTAGAAAAAATTATAGCATACTGATATTGATATTGGCGATGAATATTATTTTGTTTTGAGATGTACTGCATTTGACTCACCCCGCAGGATCCACGTTGATACATATTACCACTAATACCCCAAAACAGACATAAACATTGTTGCAATTTAAAACACATATGTCAACACAGCCTGAGATTTAGTTCACTTGGCTAAATTCCTGGGATAAATACTGAAAATTGACTCTCTGAATATCTAGAAATCGCCGATTTTGACTTAAGTTAGCATTATTATTAACACCTATGGCACTTCATGTATACTCTATGTAGCTCTGCACATTTAATACTTATTTGTTTACAACATTTATGTATATGAAATAAAATTGCATACATATATGTATGCATTTTATTTCAAACCTCCAGTTCTAAGATATTGACGGACTGAATAAGCTATTGGTTGATTGTTAATTACCAATCGAGAAAGGCATTATTTCTGTCCGGGCCTCAAGTGTTCCGCCTCTAATGAATCGCTCAGGGTCAAATTCTTCCGCGCGATCCCATAAAGTCTGTTTCTTCAGATCAGCTTCCAGTCTGCCCAGGATAATGCTGCCTTTCTTAATGGTGCGTCCTCGAAATTCGCAATCCCGGCATGCAACGTGAGGCAATGATACAGGGAGATTTGTTGTGTACCGATTAACTTCCTCCAGAAACGATTGTGTCAAGATCATTTTTGCTTTGTCCTTGACCGATGGGAGTCGGTCTCCAGATACAACATTGGTCACTTCTGATGCCACCCGGTCCTGTATATCCGGATTTCTAACAAGATGCAGGACGACCCAACTCATAACAGCAGCTGAGGTGTCGGTTCCAGCAAGAACTATTTCTAGGACTAAGCGAGTAAGAATCTTTTCTGGAAACACATAAAAGGTAGAATTATTTTCAGCACGATTGGCCGTGCAAGCGCTGCGTGAGTTAACATGTAAAGCACCATGTTGAGCAACAACTTGAGCCAAATAAAATGTGCGCCAATTAAAACAATGATCGAAATATGAGCAATGAATGAATTAATTACTGGCCTATGTTTAAAGTTTTTAATCATAATCAGAATATGTCGACAAAGACGTAACCGGGTGTGTCCTGCCACTGCGTCTGGCGATGCGGTATGCAGGGTGGACCGTAGGCCAAACCAAGAAGGGACGCGTGTGATATGCAGGTATATTTATTAATGTTGTATAAATGCAAAAATATATGCTGTAACAGACAATAAGCTTGAACAGAATTGAATTAGTCATTAGACATTTAGTAGGCATGCAGCTGATTGGTCAATAAATGCGTCGTATTTTTGTTAGAACTTTGGAAAAACCGCCATTTATGTTTTAGTTGTCCTTTCAATAAATTGGCCAGATCGCGACATTATCAGTTTTATCGATGAGGGAAATATTGCGTAAAGGGTTGAATTTGCTGCACAATCGCTTGTCTGCACGTACAAATCACAGACCCACAGCAAACTACATGTCGTGTGGCAATTCAGGTTCAAGTCAGTACTTCCTATGCGTGCACGACAGACATTCCCCAATCGATATACAAAACACTAATGCATATGTAAACTGGATAGGGTAACTCTCTATATGACTTACTTGAATCTGTCAAATCGTTCGACTTCTGTTTGTTCATCCCCGCATGGTGAATGTAGGCGTAGATTACATCAGACAGGTTGTTCTCGTCGTAGCTCTCCACGTGTTCGTCAACAAACCCTCTGATAAATGCTGCCAGTTTACGAGCGTGCTCCTGAAATGTTCCAGCGCGGAAAGGGTCTCCCGGTATCTTTTTCACAGCCTACAAAATATACAACTATATATATAGCAATGTTCAAAAAATAGTACCACGGATCAATATAGCAGCGTGAAGTGGGCAGGTTCGGACGGTAATGTGTCTCACGTGACGGACGTCGGTGTTACACGTGACTGCCAAAGTTCAGCGGAATTCATCTATGTCGCAAGACAAATATCTGTATGTTAAATTAATCGACTCGCAATCTTGAAGTCTCAAGTTGAACCAACGATCTACAGTTTTCGTGCATATCAAAATTGGCATACAAATGCATCCAATATTTTATACGGCCCCGTATGGCCCCGGAGCAGCATAGGTGGTGCACCACCCACTGCGATGGGTAAGAATCTCATAACGTGGCACTATGTTTGCCGTGGGATTCATTCGATGAGGTGGGGTGTAGGAGTCCTGACGGGGTGAAGGAGTCCTGGTGGCACGTATTTCACGTGAGACATCGACCTACGTGCACTTAGCTCATGGTCCTCTTCGCTCATATACATCGCCTGTAAGCCATGTGCTTAAGTTGACCCAGCTCAATAAGCTAGTTCCGCTTCTCCACGGTGTTTCATATTAAACGTTTGTTATATGCTGTATTGTATTCTGGTGTATGCATTTGTCCTTGTTTATTCGTGTGTGGCGGTCGCAGCCGTTTCTGAACTGATTTGTATACCTATTTCCCAACGTGCGATTCATGCTATAGTTAAGCAGCCACTTCAGAACTGATTTGTGTACCTAGTGACTTACATGCGTGGTTTATTCCTGATCGGACTTCTAAAATATGTTTCAGCAAATTAATGTATAAAATTCCAATTGTGTATTCGATCCATGACAATTATTATTTCGTATTTTCGATGTATTTTGCTGAGCTCCGAGAGTCCGACATTTTGGTGTGTTCGCCTTCAAATTTCGTATCGGCTTCTCTGATTGGTTCAAAAAGTCAAGGCTTACCCAATCAGATCGTTTCGTTTATACTTGGTTATTTTTCATGGTTTGCCATTGGATTTAATCGATAAACAATTGATTTAGATCCAATCGCAACCCATGTCTTGGTTTTCACTTGTGAGGTTAAAAGCCCTGTGCTTTCTTCTCTCAGTGTGCTTCCTTTCCAAACTCCACAAGAGTAGGTTGCATCATTAAGACTTCACCCAGTCGCTTGCAGTGCTAGAAATCATGGAACATGTTTCAATATTCAGTAAAGACATAACCAGGTCGTTCTGTTGTTGACTCATGCCCATTTGCATATGGATAGGGCAGATTTCGTTTGAATTAAATTACACATTTTCATGAATAAATAATATTTCATTCATAGTTGGTATAATTTGAAAATGAGCGGGAAGTGACGTATTTGTCTATTTATAGAACTCGTGTGATGGAGTTCCGGTTGTAGTATTTATAGATTGTGACGTCATTTGGTATCTATTTTGAGATTCGAGACCTAGATGGAATATTTATAGAATGTGACGTCATTTGGTAGCTATTTATAGATTTGAGACCTAAGTTGGTCTATTAATAGATCGTGACGTGTTTTGGCGTCTATTTTGAGACATCGTGTGCATAATTGTAGGTTGTGACATCATTTGCTATCTATTTTTGATACATTTAACACATTTGGACACTTATTTAATTGTTTATAGTTGGCTTTGAGCAATAATTACACACATTGAGTTTGAATTCAGTTTCCAAGCTGTATAAAACCTAGTCTGATAGGTTTTTGCTTTGTGAGAATAAAGACAGTAATTTTCTCTGAATAGTAATTAAGGAATTTTTCCTGTGATCTTATATCTTATAAATTAGTGGATCTTAGTTATACTTTATAAAAATCAGTGACAAGATTTCTTTTATTTTTAGAATATTTTTGGTTGAAAATCCTACGAGTATTTTGCAGAAATCTTGAATAAGATTTCTTTCATTATGAAATATTTCTAGTTTGTAATTTAGATAGAAATATTTAGTGAGATTAGATTAATTTGGAAATAGAACTTTTATAGAATATTTAAAGTGAAGTAGTATATTGCGTGTTAGAGTTTACATAACTGAAGTTTATAGTGATCATGGCCAAATGAGTTGAATATACACATACATATACAGATATTGTTAATAAGAATAAATCGTGTGTCCCCTATATTGTGGTTTGTCTTATTTAAGAAAATCCCCGATTCGAACATATACTGCGTCACTGGCCAGTGTGGGACTGTGCCGGTCACACATGTTTGAAAATGATTTTATTTTCTCAAATTTCGTCTCGATGAGTGTTGAATGTTGATCCTAATGCCGTTCATGCATGTCTCTCATTGCGGGGGGGGGGGGTGCTACAAGGAGGCTGCTATAATTATGCATAGGCTAAAAGGGTCACCGCTTCAGCTGTGTCAGTCGTTAGCCCGACCATTATTCGAATGGTAGTCCGATACGGCTCTTTTGCTAGTTGTCGATAATCTGCCTTCCATATGGCAGCTCAAACTAAACGACAACGCATTGAACGTAGGAATGATGATATGCTAAGTTCCAATAATGATGATCGATATCCTTAGTTAAGTACTTGGTTCTTAGTTTTTATGCCAATGTAAAGACACCTTCAGGGTTGGTTATTGACAAGACACTGAATAGCAAAGCTGCTCAATTGAAATAGAACCCGCGATATAACTGAGCTGGCTCCACATTTCAATTCTTTATTCTCATCACCTAATGTATACAGGTATGGATAAACAAATTTACAATATATACATTATTTACAATTTCACGAGGACTCCGGTGATCAATTTCAGTTACTATCTATTTACGATAATACCGAATACAATCAGTATAAACAAACAATAGTCCGTGGCTGTGTATAACTAATTTTACATAGTTATGTATCTATATCTTATTGTATAGTCATGCGCCCATATACATATATATACATATACATATATATACATATATACATATATACATATGCATACATATACATACATACCCGCACTTGCTCATACGCACATTTATATATACTATATTTTATATACGCGCACAATATTAATTTCAAATTTCCATTGTTATATATGTGTAACGTGGTGTATTATATGCATGTATACGTCTAAACTACATTATGAGTTCAGAACCTTCTGCTTGGGCATCAAACACCTAATAATAGTATTAATAATAGCAACAACGCTGAAATAAATCTAAAGTGAACTTTTGTCAGAAATTTTCCGATTTACTAATTTGATGAAATCGCATAATTTGCGAAGACCCGTTGTGTTTTGTTCATTCATGAGTTCGCTCATTAAGATGGTATTTGCTGGTCTTCCTATGAGTTGGGGGAGCAAACGATTCGGAGGATTGTTTTAAGTCTTTACATCTAAAAAAGGTAGTGGAATTCGTCTCCTACATCCCTAGAGTCACATAAGGGGCAAATACGATCACAGTTATCAGAGCCATTCCATCGCCGTCTCGATTGGTAGCTTATGATTAATCGTACGGCATTTACACAGTACAATTATATTGGTACGATTCAGTGTGTCGAGATAACTTTCAAAGGATATACTGTGTTTAAATATACGGTACATTTTACCACGACTGCATATCTCTCCCCCAGGTTTCCCTGAATTCGGATATTAAACCACATACGA
Organism: Siphonodentalium dalli; assembly: GCA_032622095.1. NCBI lineage: Eukaryota > Metazoa > Mollusca > Scaphopoda > Gadilida > Siphonodentaliidae > Siphonodentalium > Siphonodentalium dalli. The sequence continues at coordinate 206,922,915 of CP136065.1, forward strand.
AATTAATTGGTTAACGTCAGTTACACGTCCTGCGCAGCAACTATGTGGCTGATTAAAATCATCTAGTAACCCCCGCATTCGGTTTATCCAGGGGAAACCGCTATCTTGGAGATTGTGTCGTCAGATATGGATTGTGCTAATTCCAGTGGAACCTTTGGGAATCGATCAGCGTCACTATTGACAATATTGCACCAATATTGAACCATTCTGAGTTTAATCATTACCTCAAGTGGTAGTTTGCCACTTTCACAATAAATCATAAAATTTGGGGTCGATGGTCTCAGTCCTAGAATATGTTTTAGGAATTTTCTCTGTACGCTCTCGAGTATGTCGTTATTATCAAACCCCCATACTTCACAGCCATGAAGAAGAATGGGTGTCACGTATGTCTCAAATAGGTCGAGCTAATTGCCGATGGAAAAACTGTGTTTCCGAGATTTTCCCATTGTGGAATACATGGCCCGCGTGACCTTATCCATTAATATCTTTTTCGCTGGGTTGAATGAGCCAGATTTGCAGAAACTTATGCCTAGGTAGTTAAACTGTTTGACAATATCAATCCTACTCCCTTTAAATGTGAATTTCGTTTTCTTTGTGAGACTACTTTTCGACATGTTTAGAATTTTAGTCTTATCAGTATTAACTGTCAATTTCCATTTGTCGCAATATTTTTCAAATTCATTTAATTGTTTTTGCAGTGCTTTTGGTGTCTCAGCCATGATCACTGTATCATCAGCATATAATATTAAAAATATTTTCATGTAACAACCCAGTCGGTTCTCAATTTCACTATTAATTTTACGTAAGCCGATCACATTTTGTTTGGACAGGTAGCCTTCCATATCATTGATGTATACCGAGAAGAGGAGAGGTGATAAATTCACTCCTTGTCTAACCCCAGAGCAACATGGGAAATATTCAGAACGGTCACCATTTAACTGAACACAAGACATAATGTGTTGGTACATATTTTGGACAATTATCAAAATGTTCCCACTAATTCCAGGTTTAATCAGCTTATACCACAATGCCTGCCTCCATACCATGTCAAATGGCTTTTTGAAACGATGAAGGCGCATATGAGTTTCTTGTTTAGTTTCCTACTGATATCAGACAATAGGTGTAATATGAAAATATTATCCAAAGTGTAATGATCCTTTCTAAATCCTGCTTGGTTCTCCAATATAGTACGACGGTTTGTCAAAAGTTTAGTGAAGAGTTTACCTAGACAACTGAGAATCGAGATTGGTCGGTAATTACAAGGATCAGCTGAATCTCCCTTGTTTTTGTATAAGGGAATAATCGATCCCAGTACCCAATCTTCTGGAATTACACCCGAATCCAGAATTACATTAAAAAGTTTATAGTAAAGTTCCATCATCATTTCAAAAGTACATTTTATATACTCATTCATAATACAGTCATGACCTGAGGATTTCCCATTTTTTACGATTTTAATAGCGCAACTTATTTCTTCGCGGGTAATGGCATTATTCAGGTCTGCATTTGGATTCAGATTCGAGTTCTGACAAATAAATGTATCCAGAGAGGCGTCATCTTCGTAAGTAATAGCATTAATACTGCGGAAATAATTTTCGAGAGAACTCAAATTTATATTCAGACGCCGATGCGGTGTAACATCTTTAAATCTTCTCCAAAATTCTCGAGCATTGAACCGTTTCATTGCCGCCATATCGCGCGATATTGTATCGCGATGGAGATTTATAACTGTATCCATTTGTTGTTTATAGAAGACCGAGCTTCGTTTCATTTCTATTTCAGAGGGAGCATTTCGTCGCGATTTATATTCACGAATCGCTTTGCGGTAAGCTCGGCGAGCGTATCGACATGCTTTATTGAACCATGGCTTGTTTACTGTATGCGATATCATGTTATTATGCGGACGGGGTGTGTGTGTGACGAATGAGTGCTCGGCTGATTTCATAAACACTTCTGTGACTGATTTAACAATCGTATTAATTTGAACTGGCGTTACATTATTCGACGAGTAGGAGCATAGCGTCCTGTGTGTTTCATTCAGTGTAGTTACATCCATATTCAATAAAAAGTAGGATATTTTACATGCGTCCCATTGCCTGATTTGGTTCATGTGCATTGTTGGTTCGGGTACGGTTTCGCTATCATCACCAAATGCCAAATGCGTAGACAATGGGGAGTGTACGTCAGAGAACACTGGGCTGAACGGATACCCTTGGAAGTTTTTAACTAATGGTAGGGCTATAGCCGAACAAATTGTATAGTCAACTACGGAAGCGTCACGGCATGTTTCCGCAATCACTACCAAATCTACCATTTAGTATGAGAAATCCATTGTGTTGACACATATTCAGGAGTAATCGCCCATATTGGTTCTTAGAGCCGTCCTGGCTCTCTTTTATCAGTGGAGTGTTTGTGATATCAATATAAAATAATTGTTCGTAGCTCAAACTAAGCAAAGGTGGTAAATTAGCCACTATCAGATTTTCTTCAATGTCATCGATACAAACATCGAGGTCGGATGCAGTTCGAGCATTAAAATCACCTGTAAGAAAAATGTTATTCGTTCGGTTAGTCAATGTAATATATTCGTTCACTATGTCATCGAAAGAGTCCTTAGTTGTATATTTGCTACCTTCGGGAGGTATGTACACAACTCCAATTATAATATGTGAGATAAGTCCAGTCGATGAGTTAATTTTCTTTATCTCTACCCAGCTGACATATTCAGACTTAGTATCTATAATATTTGAAAAATAATAATTTCATTTTTCAATCCAATGACAATACCACCTGATCTAGTATTTGACAGAGTTTTTCTATTTTTCATGAATAATTTGAAACCCGATAATTCTAAAAGGTCGCAATCCCGTCAGTTTTTGTATCTACGAAGCATAGTAGGTCGTGGTCTTCACACAAATTACAAAATTCGGGATATTTGAGTCGTTGTCTAAGGCCACACACGTTCAATGTAAGTATTTTTAAGTGGTGCGATGGATCGGAAGCAATCATATGTTTGTTACTTGTGCATGTATCTGTTATTAGTGCACATGTATTAACTGAGTCATATATAGTTTCTCGAGCCTCTCTAAGGACGTTCGATTACTCGTAATTAATACTACACATGTCGGGTACGTCAGTTTGGTTATGTGAATCAATAGAAATGTTATCTGCGATAACCGAAACCGGTGGTGCGATCCAAATGCTGATAGTGCACGAATTCTGTTTTCTGTCGGAATTAAATGTAAAAACATCAACCGTTTCATCTGGCAATAAATATAACTGTGTGCCAACTGCCCATATTTCATTATTCTTTCCCGTATTCGGTCGTATTCGTAGTCGGTTTCGGATGTGTGTGCTTTACCCGAATCGACGTCCCTGTCTTCCGGCGTGTACAATTCTAGCGGTAAATGATTAGCATGGTGAGAGTCTGCGCTTATTGCGATAGTGTCGACCGCTTGTCGGGTCACGTGCTCAGCACATGCTTTGTCTGAATAAAAATAGTCTGCATGGGACAGACAGGATATATAATCGCAAAGGGCTTGGTCTGCAGTTATTCTTTCTGGAAATGACACAGGTTCCAGAGCAATTCGTAAAACGTACGATGCTTCATCGCCCGGCTGTGGCAAGTAAATATAATTACAGTTCGCGTTTAAATGTTTCGTATTAATCGGCCCAGATGCACACGGATTTGAATGCGCAGTGAACACGTGGTTGTTGTCATTAATATACTCAATACAAACTTGGTTTGAGTCGCATGTGTCGTCACGAAATGCATGCACTCGATGTTCTTGCTGAGTACAATCAACTGTAACGTTATCGTATTGGCTAATGTCGCTCGAGACATTATCAACGAACGGGAGGTCATTGCAGCTGTTAGTAGTAGGCGTGTTGCTGCGATTAGAAATGCCATAACAACCAACTGATTGGTTCGGATTATCGTTCACGTGATCGAATGCATTTGGGTGAATATTATTTAATTTTTATATATTTCAACCTTTTTTTGAATATGAAATTCAATCGTTATCTGTTGAACGATTACTAGCTTGAATTTTGGGACGTGGTTACACGGTTTTCATTTGGGTGCGGCGTCAAGCTTTGAAGTTTTAACTGTATCCCCTCCATTCTGCAAACTGTCCTGCATCCCATTTCGGGTTAGCAAACTTGTCATTCTCCAACTGCATTTCTTGATTTTCTCTTGTGTTTTGCCCATCCATGTTAGTTGTTATTTTACAGAAGACGCGATTACTCACATTGAAATAATTATCGTTCTTCACGTCCATTCTATTATTCGTAGAACTTTCTTCTAATTGACCTTAATTTTAATTTAGAAATAGACCGATAAATTATTTCTATAACTTTATTTTGCTTGGCAATCAACATGTTATATTTAAATATTGATGTGGAAATGTAAATTCCGTTTGGGCAATTCCAACTAGGAATTTATAATTGCACTTGTAACCAAACCAAATCTGGAAAATTATATTTGGGCTGCAAGTATATATATATACAACTGGTATACCTCAAGCTTTCCAATTGTTGTATACATGTCTCGCCAAACATCCGCTATGGTGGTCATTTTTCCAAATTATGACACTTTTAGTACAAATATTCACTAAATATAAGAACGATTTTAATTTTAACATCAATTCTTCCCTTTTGATGTCGCTGGATGATTAACATGTCGAATGTTGTTCATCCACTGGAAGATACCCACACGGTGTTTCCACCCCTGGTTAAATAGTCCTGCTCAGTTGCTATGATGCTGTTGTGCCCAGCTGATTTGCTATTATGCTGGTAGGGGACAACTGATGCTGTTAAATAATATATATTAATATTTTCCTAAGTTTTGTTATATAGCTGTGTTTGGCTAATCAGCTTTGAGAGAAAAAGCTAATGTGTGAATGAAACATCAAACACATGTATATATTTTTAATAACTTAATCCTGGCTGCTCGTATGTTTGCAAAAGCGACATGATTCCATATTCGATCACTTGAATTATTCTTTCTGTGGCTTTATGTGGCATGATAATTTTAGCGTATTTATCGATCTACATGCATGTTGAGACCTGGAACCGTACCGCTATGTAATAAAACGAGCATAATTTGGATCTTCAAACCACCCGTCCCTTAAAATGTCTTACAATATATGTTTTCAATGTTTTATAAACATTATAGCCTTTCTCCATTTGTTCGTATTAGCCACAGGTCGGGAAAATGACACCTAAGAATTAATAACGGTACATTTTCAAAACATCATAACTTTGCTCTACCAACATTATAGTAATTCCCCGGGACACATCAGCATCAAAGCAGGACCACTTAACCATAGGTGTTTATTCCTTTTCCGACGTGGCCATTATTTTACCGGTCATTATTCAGAGAATGCACAGTTGAGCTAATAATGACTCGCAAAATAATTACCACCTCGGCGAGCTAACACCTCGGCGTTTTCGGTGGAGGACATTCGTCAGGATAATACTCAAGCGACAACAATAGGCAGACGCGCAAGTGGGTTTTAAATTGGGTTGAAGTAACTGGTGATATACATTCAATTTGGGGATATGAAACAGTTCAATCAGAATCACCAGAAAAAATGTCTGGAGTGTATTGTTCCTTACTCGCTTTCGTTGCTGTTCAGGTGAATGCTGAATATCACATATTTGGTCCGAGAATTTCCTCTCTAGTTCCTTTTTACCTTTTGGGCTGAGGTGGACTCCTGATGTGTCCTCTTTATTGAACAGTAATTTCACCAAATTTCCTTCCTTGGTGAATATCGAATCATTGTCTATGAAGTCAAATTCACTGGTTGAGTCACAGAATAGCCTTATAAATTATTCACAGCGGTTGCAGTTGTATGGTGCGGTTCCGATTTCCCAACTGGCAGACTTCGTGGAGGAATGCTGCATATATTAATCACAGCATTTGGAAACTCTTTTTGGAGAGGAATCAAGGCTTTGTCAAACCACATGATGACATGTACTAGCTGCTGTATGAGTGATGTCATTGGTACCAAGGTCTATAGTTAATGAGTTTATGTCTTTGGTCGCGAAATCCTTGGAACTCTTGGCATTGGCTATCAGTGTGTCTATCTTTTCATAAGAGGCTCCCGATATGAAAATAACTCGCGCGTTTGGTTTGTCAAGTGTAACATTTCGGCAATTACTTGCCCCGAATACCAACGAGTCAATCTTGAGTGGATTGACATCCTCGGGTTTGTGTTGTGTCTCGTTAGGTGGCTTGTTGTTGCCCATTGATGCAGTTATTTTGATTGCTTCTCGGCGCTCACGATCCTTGTTTTACATCGCGTTTAACGGGTTCCGGTGGTAGGCGTGGATCACCATTGTTGACATTCGGGTGTGAACTTTCGCGCATGCGAACACACGAATCGGCTTTCTGTCCTGGGTTGCAACACCGTCGGCAAACAATTTGATTGGAGCACGAGCTAATTACAGGGTCATCTTGAAGACATCTGGTGCAATAAGACGGTGGAGGGCGTGCCTTCTGTGAACACAATTGACCCCAATAATGGCTGTCACTACATGCGTCGCATTTTATTTTAGTTTTGTCCGACTGCACTTTAAGTTCAAATCCATCGATTTCCATAATATGCAGGATGTCTGTGCAGTTCTTATTGAGTATAGTTCTGCTCCCCGTTTGCACGTGTTCGGCCCCCCTCTTAACAACTCTCCTATACGAGTCGTCCACAACCTTTCCATCAGCAGACATGCAGTCTATAAATAGGTCATCGCTGACATCGATATGGGTGCCAATAGATGCTATTCAATGACGTCACGATAGCAGACGAATTTTACTTCCGGTCGCCATTTTGTAGGTGTAACAAAGCAAGCGTATTTTATTCACAAACAATTTTACTTTTCAACGTTATATTAGTTAATATAAACTTAATTGAATATGGCATCTAAACTTCGTGAAGGAGAACTGTATGCCAACACACTCGACGCCGTATCGAGACAAAGATACAACATAAAGCTGGACATGATCGGTGGAATTGATCCGTATTTACAGTCGAAAGATAAGTGGAAGTTTGACAACAAAGGATTACCCGAAGTGACTTATCCGGACATCGTAAATTACCTCGTATTCACAGTCAGCGCTTACACTCTTGAGCAAATAAAAAACTTTAAATCTTTAGAAGCGCATGCTTACTTCACAAGCGGTTTTATTTCTGATTGAAATATATGTCTGCAGGAAACAAAATTCTTCTGGCAGCTAAAGTGAAACACTCACAAAGAATGAATGACCCTGCACTGAATCCATGGGTCATAGCTGAGAAATGTGGCACAGTGCTCGCTGCCCATTGTAACTGCATGGCAGGACTAGGTGAGTCATGCAGTCATTTTGGTGCCACATTATTTGCAGCGAAGGCCGCTGTGGAGATAAGAAAGTCATGCACAGTAACGCAAGAGCCTGCTTATTGGTTACTGCCGAGCAAAATGACCAAAATAAACTATGACCGGGTCCGTGACATTGATTTCACATCTGCCAAATCCTTGAAGCGGAAACACGATAATATGATGTCGCCATGTTTAACCACAAAGAGGACACCGACAGCACTTCCAACAGTTCGACCACCGACAACCACTGAATTAACGACATTATTCAACAGACTCCATGCATCAGAAGCAAAGCCAGCTGTTTTAACGGTTACTCCAGGATATGCACACCATTACATCCCTTCATGTTTAAGTGATACATATCCAATCATTCTATCACACTTGTATGATGATCTGCATCTAGGAAATTCCATGGAGGAGATAAGTGAACATGCAAATAATGTTTTTAAGAACCTTACTGTTACAGAAGACCAGGCTCGAAAGGTGGAACAAAACACACGGATGCAGGCTGACAGTAAGCTCTGGTTTAAGTTTAGAACGGGGCGGTTAACTTCCTCGCGAGTGAAAGCAGTCTGCAGGACCAATATCGACAAACCATCAATAAGTTTGTTGAAGGCGATATGCTATCCACTGGAATCAAAGTTTTCAACAAAGGCGACTCGGTGGGGATGTGACCATGAGAAATCAGCAATCCAACAATACACGGAACTGATGACAAAGGCACATTGTAATTTCACTGTGAGTGACAGTGGCTTTGTTATAAATCCAGAGTTCCCTTACCTCGGTGCATAACCAGACTCTGTTGTATCTTGTGACTGATGCGTGCAAGGCATTGTTGAAATTAAATGCCCTTTTTGTGTCAAAGATGGAATCTTAGCCGAGACACTTGATAAAAAATCATGCTTGGAACAGATCGATGGAAAATTAAGGCTGAAAAATACCCATGCATACTACTATCAAGTGCAAACTCAGTTATTTGTATGTAGACGTGAGAGAATTGAACCTAAATGCGAACTCTGGACACAGACAATTTTGCCTGGAACAGAATGCTTTTTTAAAATGAAAGTGTCAATGACACTGTAGCTCAACTTTGTAAAGAAGGTAATTTTTTTGTGATGAACAATGAATAGAGAGATTAAAAAGGAGTGTAAAAATGAGCAGTAAAGAATTTAGTCACACACAGAGTAAAATCCAAGATGGCTGCTGGCGGCCATGTTTTTTGGCCGAATGACCCCAAAATGACTCGTTCCCATATACATGTCAATATTAACATCCATGACAAATGTTATGATGATCAGACTAAAGGTACGACCTGTAGCCCGTGCTAAAGGATTTAGTCATACAAAGAGTAAAATCCAAGATGGCTGCTGGCGGCCATGTTTTTTGGCCGAATGACCCCCAAAATGACTCATTCCCATCTACATGTCAATATTAACATCCATGACAAATGTTATGATGATCAGACTAAAGGTACGACCTGTAGCCCGTGCTAAAGGATTTAGTCATACAAAGAGTAAAATCTAAGATGGCTGTCGGCGGCCATGTTTTTTGGCCGAATGACTCCAAAATTACTCGTTCCCATCTACAAGTCAATATTAACACCCACAACAAATGTCATGATGATCAGATGAACAGTACGACCTGTAGCCCGTGCTAATGGATTGAATTTTGAAATCCAAGATGGCCACTGGCGGCCATGTTTTTTTTCCGAATGAACCAAAAATGACTCGTTCCCATCTACATTCAAATTTTAACAGCCATGACAAATTTTATGATGATCAGAATAAAGGTACGACCTGTAGCCCGTGCTAAAGGATTTAGTCATACAAAGAGTAAAATCCAAGATGGCTGCTGGTGGCCATGTTTTTTGGCCGAATGGCCCCAAAATGACTCGTTCCCATTTAGATGTCATTGTTAACATCCATAACAAAGTTCATGATGATCTGACCAAAGGTACGACCTGTAGCCCGTGCTAAAGGATTTAGTCATGCAAAGAGTAAAATCTAAGATGGCTGCCAGCGGCCATGTTTTTTGGCCGAATGACCCCAAAATTACTCGTTCCCATCTACATGTCAATATTAACATCCATGACAAATTTCATTATGATCAGACGAACAGTACGACCTGTAGCCCGTGCTAATGAATTGAATTTTGAAATCAAAGATGGCCGCTGGCGGCCATGTTTTTCGGCCGAATGACCCCAAAATAACTCGTTCCCATCTACATGTCATTGTTAACATCCAAGACAAATTTTATGATGATCAGACTAAAGGTATGACCTGTAGCCCGTGCTAAAGGATTTAGTCATACAAAGAGTAAAATCCAAGATGGATGCTACGGCCATGTTTTTTGGCTGAATGACCCCAAAATTACTCGTTCACATCTACATGTTAATATTAACAATCATGACAAATTTCATGAAGATCAGACGAACAGTACGACCTGTAGCCCGTGCTAATGGATTGAATTTTGAAATCAAAGATGGCCGCTGGTGGCCATGTTTTTCGTCCGAATGACCCCAAAATGACTCGTTCCCATCTACATTCCAATTAAAACAGCCATGAAAAATTTCATGATGATCAGACTCAAGGTACGACATGTAGTCCGTGCTAAAGGATTTAGTCATACAAAGAGTAAAATCCAAGATGGCTGCTGGTGGCCATTTTTTTTGGCCAAATGACCCCAAAATGACTCGTTCCCATCTACATGTTAATATTAACAACCATGACAAATGTTATGATGATCAGACTAAAGGTACGACCTGTAGCCCGTGCTAAAGGATTTAGTCATACAAAGAGTAAAATCTAAGATGGCTGTCGGCGGCCATGTTTTTTGGCCGAATGACCCCAAAATTACTCGTTCCCATCTACAAGTCAATATTAACACCCACAACAAATGTCATGATGATCAGATGAACAGTACGACCTGTAGCCCGTGCTAATGGATTGAATTTTGAAATCCAAGATGGCCACTGGCGGCCATGTTTTTTTTCCGAATGAACCAAAAATGACTCGTTCCCATCTGCATTCAAATTTTAACAGCCATGACAAATTTTATGATGATCAGAATAAAGGTACGACCTGTAGCCTGTGCTAAAGGATTTAGTCATACAAAGAGTAAAATCCAAGATGGCTGCTGGTGGCCATGTTTTTTGGCCGAATGGCCCCAAAATGTCTCGTTCCCATTTAGATGTCATTGTTAACATTCATAACAAAGTTCATGATGATCTGACCAAAGGTACGACCTGTAGCCCGTGCTAAAGGATTTAGTCATGCAAAGAGTAAAATCTAAGATGGCTGCCAGCGGCCATGTTTTTTGGCCGAATGACCCCAAAATTAATCGTTCCCATCTACATGTCAATATTAACATCCATGACAAATTTCATTATGATCAGACGAACAGTACGACCTGTAGCCCGTGCTAATGAATTGAATTTTGAAATCAAAGATGGCCGCTGGCGGCCATGTTTTTTGGCCGAATGACCCCAAAATAACTCGTTCCCATCTACATGTCATTGTTAACATCCAAGACAAATTTTATGATGATCAGACTAAAGGTATGACCTGTAGCCCGTGCTAAAGGATTTAGTCATACAAAGAGTAAAATCCAAGATGGATGCTACGGCCATGTTTTTTGGCTGAATGACCCCAAAATTACTCGTTCCCATCTACATGTTAATATTAACAACCATGACAAATTTCATGAAGATCAGACGAACAGTACGACCTGTAGCCCGTGCTAATGGATTGAATTTTGAAATCAAAGATGGCCGCTGGTGGCCATGTTTTTCGTCCGAATGACCCCAAAATGACTCGTTCCAATCTACATTCCAATTAAAACAGCCATGAAAAATTTCATGATGATCAGACTCAAGGTACGACATGTAGTCCGTGCTAAAGGATTTAGTCATACAAAGAGTAAAATCCAAGATGGCTACTGGTGGCCATTTTTTTTGGCCAAATGACCCCAAAATGACTCGTTCCCATCTACATGTCAATATTAACATCCATGACAAATGTTATGATGATCAGACTAAAGGTACGACCTGTAGCCCGTGCTAAAGGATTTAGTCATACAAAGAGTAAAATCTAAGATGGCTGTCGGCGGCCATGTGTTTTGGCCGAATGACCCCAAAATTACTCGTTCCCATCTACAAGTCAATATTAACACCCACAACAAATGTCATGATGATCAGATGAACAGTACGACCTGTAGCCCGTGCTAATGGATTGAATTTTGAAATCCAAGATGGCCACTGGCGGCCATGTTTTTTTTCCGAATGAACCAAAAATGACTCGTTCCCATCTGCATTCAAATTTTAACAGCCATGACAAATTTTATGATGATCAGAATAAAGGTACGACCTGTAGCCTGTGCTAAAGGATTTAGTCATACAAAGAGTAAAATCCAAGATGGCTGCTGGTGGCCATGTTTTTTGACCGAATGGCCCCAAAATGACTCGTTCCCATTTAGATGTCATTGTTAACATCCATAACAAAGTTCATGATGATCTGACCAAAGGTACGACCTGTAGCCCGTGCTAAAGGATTTAGTCATGCAAAGAGTAAAATCTAAGATGGCTGCCAGCGGCCATGTTTTTTGGCCGAATGACCCCAAAATTAATCGTTCCCATCTACATGTCATTGTTAACATCCAAGACAAATTTTATGATGATCAGACTAAAGGTATGACCTGTAGCCCGTGCTAAAGGATTTAGTCATACAAAGAGTAAAATCCAAGATGGATGCTACGGCCATGTTTTTTGGCTGAATGACCCCAAAATTACTCGTTCCCATCTACATGTTAATATTAACAACCATGACAAATTTCATAAAGATCAGACGAACAGTACGACCTGTAGCCCGTGCTAATGGATTGAATTTTGAAATCAAAGATGGCCGCTGGTGGCCATGTTTTTCGTCCGAATGACCCCAAAATGACTCGTTCCCATCTACATTCCAATTAAAACAGCCATGAAAAATTTCATGATGATCAGACTCAAGGTACGACATGTAGTCCGTGCTAATTAAAGGATTTAGTCATACAAAGAGTAAAATCCAAGATGGCTGCTGGTGGCCATTTTTTTTGGCCAAATGACCCCAAAATGACTCGTTCCCATCTACATGTCAATATTAACATCCATGACAAATGTTATGATGATCAGACTAAAGGTACGACCTGTATACCGTGCTAAAGGATTTAGTCATACAAAGAGTAAAATCTAAGATGGCTGTCGGCAGCCATGTTTTTTGGCCGAATGACCCCAAAATTACTCGTTCCCATCTACAAGTCAATATTAACACCCACAACAAATGTCATGATGATCAGATGAACAGTACGACCTGTAGCCCGTGCTAATGGATTGAATTTTGAAATCCAAGATGGCCACTGGCGGCCATGTTTTTTTTCCGAATGAACCAAAAATGACTCGTTCCCATCTGCATTCAAATTTTAACAGCCATGACAAATTTTATGATGATCAGAATAAAGGTACGATCTGTAGCCCGTGCTAAAGGATTTAGTCATACAAAGAGTAAAATCCAAGATGGCTGCTGGTGGCCATGTTTTTTGGCCGAATGGCCCCAAAATGACTCGTTCCCATTTAGATGTCATTGTTAACATCCATAACAAAGTTCATGATGATCTGACCAAAGGTACGACCTGTAGCCCGTGCTAAAGGATTTAGTCATGCAAAGAGTAAAATCTAAGATGGCTGCCAGCGGCCATGTTTTTGGCCGAATGACCCCAAAATTACTCGTTCCCATCTACATGTCAATATTAACATCCGTGACAAATTTCATTATGATCAGACGAACAGTACGACCTGTAGCCCGTGCTAATGAATTGATTTTTGAAATCAAAGATGGCCGCTGGCGGCCATGTTTTTCGGCCGAATGACCCCAAAATAACTCGTTCCCATCTACATGTCATTGTTAACATCCAAGACAAATTTTACGATGATCAGACTAAAGGTATGACCTGTAGCCCGTGCTAAAGGATTTACTCATACAAAGAGTAAAATCCAAGATGGCTGCTACGGCCATGTTTTTTGGCTGAATGACCCCAAAATTACTCGTTCCCATCTCCATGTTAATATTAACATCCATGACAAATTTCATGAATATCAGACGAATAGTACGACCTGTAGCCCGTGCTAATGGATTGAATTTTGAATTCAAAGATGGCCGCTGGTGGCCATGTTTTTGGTCCGAATGACCCCAAAATGACTCGTTCCCATCTATATTCCAATTAAAACAGCCATGAAAAATTTCATGATGATCAGACTAAAGGTACGACCTGTAGTCCGGGCGAAAGGATTTAGTCATACAAAGAGTAAAATACAAGATGGCTGCTGGTGGCCATTTTTTTTGGCCAAATGACCCCAAAATGACTCGTTCCCATCTACATGTCAATATTAATATTCATGACAAATTTTATAATGATCAGACTAAAGATACGACCTGTAGCCCGTGCTAAAGGATTTAGTCATACAAAGAGTAAAATCCAAGATGGCTGCTGGTGGCCATGATTTTCGGCCGAATGACCCCAAAATTACTCGTTCCCATCTACATTGTTAACATCCATGACAAATTTTATGTTAATCCGACCAAAGGTACGACCTGTAGCCCGTGTCAAAGGATTTAGTCATACAAAGAGTAAAATCCAAGATGGCAGCTGGCGGTCATGTTTTTTGGCCGAATGACCCAAAAATGACTCGTTCACATCTACATGGCATTGTTAACATTCATGACAAATTTTATGAAGATCCGACCAAAGGTACGACCTGTAGCCCGTGTCAAAGGATTTAGTCATGCAAAGAGTAAAATCTAAGATGGCTGCTGGCGGCCATGTTTTTTGGCCAAATAACCCCAACATTACTCGTTCCCATCTACATGTCAATATTAACATCCATGACAAATTTCGTGACAATAAGACGAACATTACGGCTTGTAGCCCGTGCTAATGGATTGAATTTTGAAATCCAAGATGGCCACTGGCGGCCATGTTTTTCTTCCAAATGACCCCAAAATGACTCGTTCCCATCTACATGTCAATGTCAACATCCATGACAAATTTCATAATAATCGGACCAAAGGTACGAACTGTAGCCCGTGCAAAAGGAAATTGTTGACGAATCACGCACACACGCACACGCACACACGCACGACGGATACCAAGCCATGGCAATAGCTCAAACTTCACAAAGTAAAGTTGAGCTAAAAATCAGTACTTCCGGAACTACTTGGCAAGTTTTATACCAGGCCTGATCCAGTTCCCTGTCCTGTTGACACTGGTCATTCCATACCGGCAGTGTAATTGCAGTACCCGCATATTAACTAAAAACCCACAAGTGACAGTTATTACGCCACCTAGTGTGGTGTTTCTAGCATTTGTTTTTTTTATATCGCATGGAGTACAGGGCGAATGTATTCTTGGAGATTGTTTGTACCTTACTCAATCGTACCGATATAATCACGTAGATGCCGAAATTGTAAAGTTAACGCCAGCGGTGTATAATACGTTTATGAAAATATGATAAATCCTATCGATAGAGTCAGGACAGGCTCAAATTGTAAACTTAAAGTCACCGGTGTAATAATATGTTGTTGAAAATATAAATAATCTGATGGCCTGAAAATATTGTATAACCTATTGGGAGCCCATAATAAATGGGAATAACCTATTGGGAGCCCCTGCATGTAGTGAACTGAATTGTGGGTATTTTATGGAGATTGTTTGTACCTTACTGAATCGTACCGATATAATCACGTAGATGCCGAAGTTGTAAAGTTAACGCCACTGGTGTATAATATGTTTATGATAAATCGTATCGATAGAGTGAGGACAGGCTCAAATTGTAAACTTAAAGTCGAAAATATAAATAATCTGATAGCCTGAAAATATTGTATAACCTGTTGGGAGCCCCTGGTGTAGTGAACTGAATTATGGGTAATTTTAATTGGAGTGCGCATGTCTGTTTTTTTTGTAGTAACGGCCATCTTTTATTTTCTGTAATTATGGTAAGAGTTTATGGTTTAATTTATTTATTATTTAAGTTTGTTTCAATTTTTGAATGGTTTTATGTTAACCCGATAATTTGTATTTTGTAAAGAATAAAATTGTTTGAAGAAAAATGGCGAATTTCCAAATTTCCGGCTTCGGATGCTGTTCTGAGTGTCAGCTCGATAGTGAGACTGAGTGAGACTGTGACGGTGTGAGTGACTGAGAGTCTCAAGTTAGTTTATTTACAGTTGTGTTCCGAGTATTTTTTGTAGTCAAATATTAATGAAATACGCTTTGTTTATATATACTAATTTGCTTATTTATAGAAACGTGTAATATTAATTTGAAAGTTATTTCGATAGACTATTTGTTTTTAGTTGAAGATAAAACAAATTTGGAAAACAAATATTATAACCCATTGAGAGCCTCGTGAAGTGTATTGTGGGTATTTTAATATAATTGCGCATGCGCAGTCTATATGCGTTCTTTTGGGGAAATTCGCTATTTTGGTTAAGTGAAACAATGGTATGAGTTCAATGTTTGTTTGTATATAAGAAAGTATATTGAATTTTGGAGGCCGACAATTGTATCTATTTGAAGATTAAAAGTTGCTTGTGTGTATTTACCTGTGCATGGTTCGTTAATTAGGCCAGCCTATTGTCATATTAGAACGTCTCCAATAACATACAACCTCTCTGCAGTTAACATTGTGAATTTGGCAACAGTCCAAGCAGGCCCTCTAATGGAGCACTGTGAATTTGGCAACAGTCCAAGACACGTGGGGTATAATAACTGAACACCTGTGGCCAACTTTATCTCCAGAATGTTTTTAAGTGGAAGGGACAGTGTAGTGGGGTGGGGGTGGAAGTTAGATTTTGAGTGTGTATGATTCACAACTTTTGTAAAAAAAAGTTAATGCACATGTAGTTGGAAATTTCATACATTATTACACTACAACATAAAGGTTAAAATACATGGTTACCATTGCCTGGTATCCCAACTAGTAATTATTGTCCCCATTATGATGGGGACGGGGATCGAATGATGGAGGTATTTTGAGGGGGTGGGAGTCACAACTGTTATAAAGAATTTTAACAGTTGGAAATTTCATACATGATTACACTAACTTTTTGTCCCCATTTATTTTACTGCTGTCTTGTTTGTTACTGTATTCCTGATATGGAAATAATAAAGAGCATTTATTACGCCACCTGTGGTGTATCTAGCTGCTGAGATTTTGATATTGCGTGGTGGACAGGGCGAATGCATTGTGGGGCTTTTATTTATAGAGTTGGAAATTCCGTTTATTTAAAAGTCGGAACTATGCGACCAGTAGGCCAAGTCCAGTAAAACGGTTCGTTATAGGTGCTGGTTGTTATTGTTATTTTAACGGAATTCTGAGTTGGTCATTCGCGAAACCAATATATTTTATATTCTATAATTAAAACCGTGGGTATATAATATATGATCCTCTTTATGGATATTGTAGGAAGGTAAATTTAGCTAAAGCGGTGGGATATCTTGCAAGACAACACATTTCGGTTTGCGCTATAACTGCTCAATGTTTTAAGGTGTTACACAACGTCTGATAAAAAGAGTTCTATCGGGAATATTCACACTATTTTTTCAGAGAACATGCATAGAGTAAACATAGTCCTATCGGACTATCGTAAAGTAGTTCCGTTTAATTCGGGATTAATTAACCCTCAGACTGCCGAAACTGCCGACAATAAATTCGCTTGTTCGTGTCCCCCGAAAATCAAACTTGCCTGTTTAGAGGTCCCATTTTCGTGGCTAATGGTGATAGAATCACAATTTTTCAGTCAAGTTCATGGATAAATTACATCACACTTAATCGGCTTATGTCCGCGGCCATAAACCTGCGTTTTGATAACAATTTATTTGAGACAAACTGTTGCGCGGGTATCAGTCGGCGCTTATCGGTTGAAGTTATTATGATCGTGCAGCCTGCGCGTGCAACAAGTGTTCAAATACAACAGAAGAAAAAAATACTATGTCAAATAAATAACGTCATCAATGGACAGACAAGTTTCATTTCCGCGGGACACGAAAAAGCGAATTTAATGTCGTCAGTTTCGGCAGTCTGAGGGGTTTAATTAATCTCCTTTACGATATCCCGATAGGACTATATTTACACTATGTTCTCTGAAAAAAAATGGTGTGAATATTCCCGATAGAACTATTTTTATCAGACGTTTTGTAACACATTAAAACATTGAGCAGTTAGCGCAATTTTCTGGAATTTCGGACTATTTCGTCTATAAAAATACGATGAGCAACTGAAAATGTTTTTCAACATTCTGGAAGGGGTAGATGTCCAGGTATATATGTTTAAAATTTCACGCATAAACTATGACAGATAACAAAGTTATAATTAGTTTTATAGGCCCACCATAAATCCCCTATAATAAACGCATGCCTCCGTAAGCACATGGCTTTGCTGTGGATGCTTTCGTTCCCAGCATGCATCATTCTCGCTATCTGTAAAATGTCTATGAACAATGGCTGTGCCACGCACTCTTAGCTTTGATCCGCATTTAGAAGCATTCTGGTGTGGCGAATGAGAAACCTGCAGTAATTTATAAGCCGTAGTTCATTGTAATAATTTGAAGAATTACTTATCTTAACGGAATTCTGAGGCGGTCCATTCATGTAACCAATATATTTTATATTATGATTTATATTTATGGCTAATAATACGATCTTGGTGGCGTTACCATTTCTGACTATGGTTTTCTTGTTATACATGTGTATAGTCATGTTATTACACATGTGTTCTTTTGATTGTTACTAAAAAGTTTACTCCGACTCGAGGAATGGTGTACCTGGAAGCTTATGCTGATATTGTTTCTATTTTTTTAATTAAAATAATTACACTTCTGCTGTATATGTTTTTAGATATTTTAAGCCTTAATATTCTACATGTACATATATATCTCAAAAACATAGTTGCACTAAAAATTCTAATAGAGACTGGCATCAGAGCCAGAGTATACTTTCAAATAGTGTAATTTGGATGCAAAGTATATTAATTATAAAAGAACTAAACTATTTTTCAAATTAAAAATATAATGTCTGTATATGATGTACTATGTATTTATTAAAGATGCATCATGCAATATTTACAAATAAAAGTGAATATATTGGATACGGCACTGGATACGGATACTATAACGTACATGCACCCTCCAGTTACACCCATTTCCTAGGTCGGCGTCGGAATATACATTTTAATCACAAACTGTTTTTACTTATAAATATTCTTATTTTACGGTGGCTGATTTGCGACATACTCAAAACATATTACCTCGAGATAATATCTCGAAATATTATCTCGAGATCTCGACATAATATCTCGAGATAATTATGTCGAGATAATATCTCGAGATAATATATGTATTGAGCATGTCGAAAATCAGCCATCGTATTATTTAATATATTGAATTATTAAATAATGTACATGTAACTAAACTGAGTGCTTCTCCCTTCATTTTATGGTATTAAAATTGCTCCCTCCCTATAATCCTTTAGAGTAAAGTATTATTAATAGGGCGGTGTTAATTTGTGTTATACTGGGTATTTTTCACAAATGGTCAATAAATTATGTGCCTGATAATAAGTTTCATCTCATTACATAACTTTAGACGTACATGTAGTACTTTTCAGGTGTCCCAAAAATTAGATGATGTCCCCAAATAATGTGCACTTTTGAAATTTTGAAGCATCAGTGCAAATGACAAGGAGACATAACCTAATTTTAGGGATATCTGCAAAAGAGTTTTTTATGAACTGTATATACAAAATGTTGCCCATAAGTGTAGTATATTAAATTACAATACAAATTGTAGTATCAATTAAAAAAATATATGACTGCTATACCGGTATGTCGGTATGATGTACAGTAATGCCCACCAAAGTAATTGACCACTTAACCACAGCAGAATTATGGTTAATTTTTCAGGATTTAGTTGGAAATATGGCTTGTTGCCATTTATCAGAAAGCCCTCGCTGAGAGCTTTCCGATGAATGGCAACATTAAATTACAATACAAATTGTAGTATTAATTAAAAAAATATATGACTGCTATATGTCGGTATGATGTACAATAATGTAACTTTAATTAATAAGTAATTTAATAAAAAGGCACAACTGATTGGCATATGTTGACAAGACAACAGCACACAGTAGCTATCTTGTCCACAATAGGAATTTCTCCATCATCGCTCAATAGATAGTCAATTGACAGAATGCCAGAAAGAATTGTGTATTTATTTCTGACCAAACCGATCACTCTTTCCACATGTATGCGCACATGAGCAATCTTTCTTGTTGTCTCGACTTCCAGTGCTGGCAATTGGGCTTTCCCCTTTGTGAAACTGGGGATTTTCATTGTAGCACACATAAGACCAACTGAATCTTCAATGTCGAATCCTCTATCGGCTAGAACAATGTCACCCGGCAATAATTTGTCTAGTAAACCACTATTTTGTGTCAAATGTTTGTCACTTGTACGTCCACCCCATGAATCCGATAGGAATGACACATTTCCCTGTGGTGTAATGCCTATCAGGAATTTAACAGTATTGTGGTGCTTGTATTGTGACCAGCTCTGTGCTCTCGCTTCCAAATTTGATGGTCTCTCGATAAACACTTCAAAACAATCAATAATTACTGCTGCCTTAACACCAAAATCCTTTCGGAATTCCATCGGCATAGTCATTTGCAGTTCCTCTCTATTTGGCCAGTAAATTACTGGTAGCATGCGAATGTACATAACATGTAGCACTGACAAAAAAGTTCTTGAAATTGTTGACTGCGACACACTAAACTGATATTGTGTTGGTAAATTAAGGTGCAGACGCATCAGTACGATCAATAGTTTTTGAAATTTGGTTATTGAAGAGCGGGATGACAATGGAATATCGTCTTTCAGATAATCGAACAGATCAATTAAAGTCGAATATTTTGGTAAGCCAGTGAAATGTAAAACCTTTTTGTCGTTGTTGAAAAAGGATGCCTGGGAAACTTTGAAATCCTCTAACTTTGATCGAAGGTCCATATTATCCGATAACAGGCGCTGACATTCATCTTGTAGTTGTTGAAGATGTATTGTTGGAATAGTACTAGTTGTTTCACACAGGGGACCAAGTTTTATGAATAAGCAAGGCTTTTCCCTTTGCGGATCTTGTGTCTGCTTCCCCACACACTCTCCTTTGATATTGATATTTGATAAATCAAGAACTGCCTCTGCAGCTGAATGACGCTTCTTTTTCACTTGTCGCTATTCACATCTATTATACCGATTCAAACTTTTGCATTTCGACGGTGGTGTATCGATGACAGCTGTGTCCGCTGTTAAACTCAAGGACGGGGCCCAATCTGGATGAGTGATGTGATGTTTGTATGCAGGTTTTCCTAAAAATGCAAAGAATATATATTCATTATAACAAACCGGTATGTAAAATTTATGTACATACATATGTACACACTGTCACACATGTATAGTATGGTCCTGGCCTACTTTTAAATACCTATCACAAAGCTATGCAAGATTTGCTTATTCTGAAAATTGCATTCAGAAATCACAAAAACTTGAGTAAAAACAATTATCACTTGCCCCCCCCCCCTCTTGAAATTAGGCTAGTAAACTAGTCTAGTGGGCCCCATTCACTCCCTTGTGATACATGTACACATATACATGAACAAACTATACATTTCACAAGTTTTTATGATTCATTTCCATACATCGGTTCATATTACAATTACACCAGAAAATGCATGGTACTGGTAGCATTGAATTGATCACCGCAGCGCAGACCAATGTTTACAACGAAAATTGGAAAGACGCAAAACAAGCAGTACAAGCTTATCCGACTCCAAACTCACAAAAAGCAATTTAGATATTGTCATAACTGCTGATACAACTCTTTAAATTAATTGAAATAGGTATCGATATACAGCCTTACCTGTCACAAAATGCTTAGAACAGATTTTCATTGTCTTCGTGGGCACAAATTCTTTGCGATCAATCCTAGCAACCCATAAATTTCGTCTTTCTGATGTTATTCTTCGCGTTTCATCGCCTTGATCTTCAACAATAGTCGGGAAAGCATGCATACTTCGCTTAGGCTGTGTTTTATCATCGGCGCGATACTTGCAGCCGTGAATGACACATGTATTGACCATTGTTGTCTTTACGCTTTCCGATTTCTAACAATAGAATGTTTGACCTAGGCAATGGCGGCGGGTCAGCCTGGTGCGTTTTAGTGACATCATCAGAATTCCATGTATTACAGTTACATATGTATTTGATTTTTCAATTTCAGCGACCCGTATGAGCCTGTTTCCCCATGTTAAAACATTTTTCTAACAACTATTCTTTCCTGTCGGCTGTACTCACTGTGATGTTGCAAGATTTATCCGTAATGTGTATTCCAATAATATCCTCAATATCAATAGAATCACACAGTCCGCCGAGTACAGAATCACTTGAACCTTCCGATTTTTCCCCGCGGGAAACAAATTGTCAAATTTCTCTTCGTTTTCGACATTTTATGCGTTCAGCTGATGAGCACACGTTACCGAAATTCCACATTGTAAGTATCCCCTATTTTAGAAAATATCTCCAAAATGCTAGCGCTGATCGTATCGTTGTTTAGTTGTCGCCATTTTGATACAGTGTCACAAATGACGTATATAATATCAAAATAATTGACGGTAAGAAAGTACTATTAAGCACATATGTCTTGGCGTTCAAACGGTCGAAACACCGACAGGAATTTAAGATTGGATACATAAAGCAACACTCACTACAGTTATCCCATTCCCTTTGTGATGATTTCATTATCAATAGTATGAGCATGATCAAGATAATTGCAAAAAGAACGACATCACATATGCATGGTATTCTACCTCACGAACAAGCGAATTGCGCACAACAATAATGTTCAAGTTGTCGGTACACATGCAGCAATGGACAATTAGTGTCCCATTTGAGATTATGAATTAAAAGTACAAAACATTAGGATGAGAACCAACTTTCATATCCAGATGCTCAGAAAATTACTGGCCTGCGAGCGCCAGATGGACACCGCACAGTTTCTGCGGCGGTGTCAGCAAGACAATGTGTTGATGCCAGCACTCCAACTGAGTATATCGCAATCAACTTACTTGAAATAATATTCTTGCTTCGGTTCCAAAACCTGTATAACAGGCCGCGGACACATCTACACAATTGAGACCGTCGTTCCAAACAATCTCAAAAATCTCTCAAACATTGGACCCTCAGATAAAGGTTGATATTTAACATTGGACCCTCAGATAAAGGTTGATATTTAACACTGGACTCTCAGATATAGGTTGATATTTAACATTGGACCTTCAGATAAAGGTTGATATTTAACATTGGACCCTCAGATAAAGGTTGATATTTAACATTGGACTCTCAGATAAAGGTTGATATTTAACATTGGACCCTCAGATATAGGTTGATATTTAACATTGGACTCTCAGATATAGGTTGATATTTAACATTGGACCTTCAGATAAAGGTTGATATTTAACATTGGACCTTCAGATAAAGGTTGATATTTAACATTGGACCCTCAGATAAAGGTTGCTATTTAACATTGGACTCTCAGATAAAGGTTGATATTTAACATTGGACTCTCAGATATAGGTTGATATTTAACATTGGACCTTCAGATAAAGGTTGATATTTAACATTGGACCCTCAGATAAAGGTTGATATTTAACATTGGACTCTCAGATAAAGGTTGATATTTAACATTGGACTCTTAGATATCTAGGTTGTTATTTAACATTGGACTCTTAGATATCTAGGTTGATATTTAACATTGGTCCCTCAGATATCTAGGTTGATATTTAACATTGGACTCTCAGATATCTAGGTTGATATTTAACATTGGTCCCTCAGATATCTAGGTTGATATTTAACATTGGTCCCTCAGATATCTAGGTTGATATTTAACATTGGTCTCTCAGATATCTAGGTTGATATTTAACATTGGACTCTCAGATATCTAGGTTGATATTTAACATTGGACTCTCAGATATCTAGGTTGATATTTAACATTGGACCCTCAGATATCTAGGTTTATATTTAACATTGGACCCTCAAATATAGCTTGATATTTAACATTGGACTCTCAGATATCTAGGTTGATATTTAACATTGGACTCTCAGATATATAGGTTGATATTTAACATTGGACCCTCAGATATCTAGGTTGATATTTAACATTGGACCCTCAAATATAGGTTGATATTTAACATTGGACTCTCAGATATCTAGGTTGATATTTAACATTGGACTCTCAGATATCTAGGTTGATATTTAACATTGGACTCCCAGATATAGGTTGATATTTAACATTGGACTCTCAGATATAGGTTGATATTTAACATTGGACTCTTAGATATCTAGGTTGATATTTAACATTGGACCCTCAGATAAAGGTTGATATTTAACATTGGACCCTCAGATATAGGTTAATATTTAACATTGGACTCTCAGATATCTAGGATGATATTTAACATTGGACACTCATATATCTAGGTTGATATTTAACATTGGACCCTCAGATAAAGGTTGATATTTAACATTGGACCCTCAAATATAGGTTGATATTTAACATTGGACCCTCAGATATCTAGGTTGATATTTAACATTGGACTCTCAGATATCTAGGTTGATATTTAACATTGGACTCTCAGATATAGGTTGATATTTAACATTGGACTCTCAGATAAAGGTTGATATTTAACATTGGAATCTCAGATAAAGGTTGATATTTAACACTGGACTCTCAGATAAAGGTAGATATTTAACATAGAACTCTGAGATAAAGGTTGAGATTTAACACTGGACTCTCAGATAAAGGTTAATATTTAACATTGGACCCTCAGATAAAGGTTGATATTCGAGTTAGAAAAGTTCAACTCGATGCCCAGAGAAAAAAAAATTTGCGTTTGAAAGATAGTGTCATTTGAGACGGACGGGCGCATGTCAGGTTCATAAACTATTGTAAATATCTTGCCAATTCCAAATAGTAACGTATTTACATATTTCGAGGTGATGCCTTGGTAAATTGAATGTTAGTATTTGCTTTATTATTTATTCCACTTGTATTTGTATGTTAATTTTATGTGTTTTAGATTATATTTTCACACTAGTCAGTTCTTGTATATATGTTCCTGACTCCAAGTGGAAACATTTCCTCTTAGGCGCTTTAATTTCTACATATCTCATTGTTTAGTCGCATCCACTGTCTGCCTTGTGTAAGCAGTTGCGTCGATGCAATAGTTTTCGACCTGTTCCTGTTCGAAGTCGTGATATGGACAAGCGGTTGAACGGCCTTAAGCTTCAATCAATAAATCAATCAATCTAATGTATACGGACTATACATAACATAAAAGATCTGATCTGTGTTACGATATTCCTCACACAAGAGATAACACCAGAGTATGTAATCCTCTACTATCTGGGAAAACAGAGTTAACTGTTATATATTGCTATTAATAATGTAAATGATTAGCGCTAGGCTAACTCCTTTGCAGAACATTATAGGAATCACTGAACTAAATAGTTTCCCATAGACGACGAACTAAATGGTTTCCCATAGACGACATTGTTAATGTTTCAGCCAAATTCACTGCAGGCCACTCATGTGATGTTTACCATGCTAGATTGACAACAGTTGACCACGAAAATGCAAGAAAAAGCATAGGTCATAGGTTTACATTTTAAAATAAATATTCCAGTTATACGACAGTGCTATCTTTTTACCTGGAAAACCCAGAACTTCAGCAGTTAGTTAAATAAATTTCCACTCACAAAGATAGTGACGGAATTTGAACTCATTTTCCTCTTTGGTCATAACTATGTTTCATGCGAAACGATATCTATTACCGACATCGTATCTCACTTATCTAGTCTGGTATCTTATTTAGTCAGATGTATATCAATGATTTAGGATTATCTCTTTAAAAAAAAAAACCCATTTAATTATATGGATCTAAATCAGTCTCCTTGAGTATAACACTGTGTATATGCTTAGTGTTTATATGCCGCTTTAAATTAAGATATATATCTGAATATTTATTACCTCTGGAAGCATGAATGCAAACTGGTTTTCTGCAACCAGAATAGCGCTCCGTTGCACAGCCTTGAATTGTTCGTCATGAAGTCCGAATCGTTTACCCAAAGCAAGTGAAGAGGTTACGTTGGCGATCGCAGTTTGCATCTTTTCCGTAACGTCGAATGGTTCGGTCCCAGTGGCGTCAATATCTTCTATCAGCGCTATAATCTCTTCTTGGATTTTCATCTCCATGAGGTTTTTCCCCATTCCAAAATCTTTGAGAGTCCTTAGGACGAATCTACGATAATATGACCAATCCTTCGCGTCTGAAGTGAGCACACCTGTTATAAATATATTCCAAACGTAAGGACACTGTTATCACCAGTGCATGCGCGTTATTGTCACAACTCCACACATGATTACTACTGTCAGTTGAGTACACTGAGGCGAAGAACTTCCTTATATCACATCCAAATAAAAGTCCCCAAAATGGCGCCCACAATGGCGTACACATTTTGAAACATCACATCAGTGGGCGTTATTGTCATGACAACTCCATCCATGTTAAAAGTTAAGTTGGAAATACTAAGGTGAAGTAATTCCCTTAAATCATGTGCAATAACTGGTTTCCCAAATCTAAGATGGTGGCCAAAATGGCGACCGAAATTTTAAAGCACGCCTACATTCCTTTACTTTACTGCTACGCGAATTCAACCCACAATTACATGCCGATATCGAAAATTGATACAAATTTTTCATTTGAGTTGGGAAATTGATAGTCACTCACAGCCAAGATGGCGGTCAAATTGGTGGCCCGAAATTGAAAAGAAATCAATACTTTCACATACTAATTCAACTCTTTGTCATAATATCGATATGTATGGACGAAACAGTATGTTTATTTGGATGTGGTATAAGGAACTTACTTCGAATCAGTGTTCTAACAGTAAACATGTGTGGAGTTGTCATGACAATAACACTCAATCAGAGATTTTTCAATTTCTGGTGGCCATTTTGACCGCCATCTTGAATTTGGGTAAATATTCATCAATTCAGACATAAGGGGAATCCTAGCCCGGGTATCTACTACACATCCATATGCATGGTTGGTGTTATGATTACGATAAAACCATTGATTCGAAACAGATTCGACGCAGGCGTGGCTAGCTTCGATTCGGCTTTGATCGGATTATACCGGAATTTGGAAAAAAACGATAAATGTATCACACCAAGATGTCCATGTTTTCTCACAGAGACAAACGATAGGTGGTGAAATGTAAAAAACAAATAGCAAATCCAAATTTCATAGAAACAAATTGTAATTTCGGTTCCATTGGATATTTTACATATGGAAATTTACAGGAAATATGTGTCTTGCGTTGTTTATTAAAACAGAGAAGGCTATTGACAATTGAGAGTCCAGAGTCTACTTTATTCTCCCATATTGCTCCATATAACAACATATACACCATTGTACCATTAGCCTTCTTTATTTCACTCATAATGCACATATATATGTAACAGGAGGTCGTTCAGAATAACAATATTGAATCAGGGAATGGCTTGGCGGCACTTGCATGCATTCAACAAATCAATAGTTTTAGATATTTCAATGGATGGTGCTTATATTCAACGTATGTCTATGGTTGTGACGGACAGATTATGTCGAACGGTGAACGGAACATTGCAATCAACGAGTAAGGTACATTAAGGACCAACCATTAGTGGTCCTTTCCTCAGATGGACTGACATAGAGCATGTTTATGACATGTTCCCGTTCTTGGCGTATTATTGTGTGATATGATAGATGGTGGATGCAAGTATTGTTCATTTGAGTTGCCTGGGGAACGGTAAATCAGTTCAGAAAATTTAGAATTATTTGACGTCAATTCTGACCGTGGTATATAATATATGAATGAACAAAACTGTTACATAATGTGGTGCAACGACGTCGGATTAGGTCACTGGTGGACCAGACAATTCTTCACTCGATAATAATGTAAATCGTTGTATAATTTATATCCCAAATAAATTACCACTCTGTATAGTATTTGTATCAATATCATGTCGCATTCTGTTTATCCTATATATTGGTTACTAACTTATGAATATACTATTATTCACACTAAACCCTGTTTGCAATTTGCACGTATAATCAGTTCTCGAGGCCACTGACTTTGACAATACTATGCATATAGGACATGTTCAGATAATACTTTCAGATAAGATGTTGAACTTATATTATCTAAACATTTATCACAATAAATAGGACGCCCTCTGTACTTTTATTGATCTATCGTCTACTTATATTACCTGTACATTCCTCTTATACCAATAGTGGACCATTCTGATGGACACTTTTTAACTGACTGGGAGAATCAATTTATTATAGAAAGCGTTAAAGGAGAAAAATATTCCCCAAAACACGAAGAACGTAATCACGTATACCGACATGCTGAATGGACCTAACTAGAGCTTGTTGTGCATGTGGATCACCCTCCACCTACGCAGAATTTTGGTCGTTATGATATATTTGTAGAACTATTTCAGTCCTTCAATTTGCCGGTTGTTTGCCATCTGGCTATGGGGCTTTATAGAGTTATCTGCCTTTGAATCCAAGATGGCTGCCAACATTGAATATCTTACCAGGTAAATTTCAATTCGTAATTAATCAGGAAGATTATGAGCTATTACGTCGTGCGGTGTGTCATTACATTTATAATTGAGTTCTCCTTATTTATATGTATGAATAAATTTCATGTATTAAAAATGGTTGCCAAAATGGCCACCGGAAGTGGAAAATATGACGCATTTTCACTAACATTTTCTACACCAGTTTCTGCTGTTTGGAACTGGTTGAGAATTGTGACTTTATTTTGTATTTTTGTATGTTAACTGATCATTGGGGCAATGAAATTAGAAATTCTTTTGTGTCCGAGCCCCTTCAGATCCCTCATAAATTTGATTTTACAGAACGCGGTATACAATTATCACACAAAACAATCACAATTGGGATTCGGTTCACATTTCGACAAGAAATGAGCAGAACTGTGTTATGTAAGTGAGGCATAACATTGTCCGTGAATATTCCAAGTTATTAGAACCATAAGTGTTACTTTGATTCAAAATGGCCGCCAAAATATGGAAAATTGTAAATATTGCCCAGCGGGCCCTGCAATCGCTTAAAAGTTGTGGTTGATGAATAAAATTGGCTATTCTGCCTTATAGCCATTGAAAAATAACATGTCTCATTCACCTTGGTTAATTGTTAGTATTGTAACCACTAACCGTGACATTACCAGAAATATTGTATTTTCATATAAATATCGGCAAAAGTTAACTTGGGCCAACTAAATAACTTTGGTATCAAGGTGTTTATTGTTTTGATCTATTTTAAATGTGTCACACTAGGGTGTTCATAGAACAAATTACTCAAGATGGCTTCCAAAATGGCAACGAACATGGGTAAAAAGTTCATTTTTCACATATATCCAGAACAATATTCTCTGCTGTTCCGCAAAGTTAGCAAATTTGTGACTCACTTGGTTATTATGCATGTTGTTAAGTAATCAACTGACAACTAACTATGATATATGGTTGTCCCAGTTCCTTATGGGGCATGACAAATTCAGTTTAAAGTTGCAGTTTCGAATTTTGCCGAAAATTTGGGATTCTGTGAACATTTTTTAAAGGAAATGGGCAGAACTATGAAACGGAACTGAGATGAACCATAATTTGTGACTATTCTGGCTCATTAGGATAAAAAATTATCAACTTGATACAAGAGGGAGGTCAAGATGGCAGCCGGGGAGTTACTGTATGATCACAGGCGAGGTGAATAGGTATGTACATGGAGTTATTCTATGGTCATGAAAGATGTGAATATATATTATATAGATAATGAATGGCTTGGAGTTGACAATGCCAAAATAGTGGTCCTCGATGAGGAATAGTCCATGAGCCGCAAGCGAGTGGACTATTCCTCCTCGGTGACCACTAGTTTGGCATAGTCAACGACAAGACATTCATTAATTATTATATTATATCGAACATTGGTGCCATCTCTCACAATATCTGTGTCTGATTTTGTCACATTTTTATTTACCTTGAATTTTGGAAATCGGTCTCAGATTTTACAATTTACGGCAATCTGTTGACGATGGCAGTGGGGCATAACTATGTTATTAGTTACATCTAACATAACCTCTTCATGATTCATGCATTTATTGCAATAAATACGTCCTTAGCAAAGACATTTTGGCGAAATTGTAGAAGTTAACTAGCTTAACTTCCATTAAAACGGAAATGGAAGTTATAAATAACTTCCGCTGGCATTACAAAATTAGGACTGGCCGCTTGCCAACCAAGCGGACAAACTATTAAACACATCGGCTAGCTATGATCGGACATTTGTAAAATCATTACAACTCACCAATAAACCTAATGATATGCCAATATTGCAACAAGTATCGTACAAGGTAAGGTATAGTTTAAGATTGGCCGTATCTTCAGGCGGCAAACCGATTTGGCGAAATGAGTTTGTTACTATAAATATAAAAGGAATAGTAGGCATGTAGGAATCATACTGGGGTACTATCGTAAAATATTTTATCTCACGTGACTATCTAAGCCTTATCCACGCTTGTTATTGGTTGATTGACATTCACTATTATCGATAGTGTTGTCCACGAAGCCATAGTGGGCCTCCTAATTTTAGCACACCCACTATCGCTTGGAAAATCCATAAATCAATTTTTAGCATGCCCACTATTCCGGGGAGGAAATTTGAAAGTCATCTCCACCTCGCTGCAAAAGTTCAACACTTTTTTATCCGAAATGTCTTTGTAATCGACAACTAGAGCACAATAAATGATCGTAAGCAATTTCTTTATGTTATTTGTGATGTTTTATCCATGTTTGGTGTGGCGATTTATCATGTTCCTTTCTCCGCTGATCACAATATCGCTTTGATATTTTTGTCTATTTCCTTAGTTCGCGCTACTAAATTTTCTGAACGAATCTTCAGTTTGTTTTCGATAAAAAATGTAATGTTTTGAACTGATGTCATTGTTTAATAACAACACCAACAACAACGACGTCTGCTTTCCATTGTTAATAATTCCTGAGGAAGAAAATTTAAGATGTGCCCAACTAGAAGCCCGGCAATTATTGAAGAAAGTTTACAAGCAAAATAAAAAAAGAAACAACAAAACTTTGCATTGAAAATATTGAAATCGTTCTGCAATGAAAAGGAAATACATGGGAATATAGATGATTGTGAATTGTTTGACATTATGGGTCCTGGGACAGAAAGAAAAACGTTCGATAAAATATAATAAATATTGCACGGCTTGTCGGTGACTATGCCAAAATAGTGGTTCTCGGTGGAGGAATAGTCCCCTCGCCTCCGGCTCGGGGACTATTCCTCCCCTCGGACCACTATTTTGGCATAGTCACCTCCAAGCCGTGCAATATTTATATAATAGTATAGCAGTGTGCAGCCAATCAGAATGCGAGAAAGTCACGTGAAATAATATATACAAGGAATGGGTATATGATCATGAGTGGGGTGTCAATTGTGATATTTATATATATATAAGTAGTGTCTGTATGGTAACGTGTGAGGTGAATGTTTAATAAATAGAGCATGGCTTGGAGTGAAATACGCCGATATAGTGCATAGTGAGGTTGTGTAGTTCACGACGCGAAGCGGAGTGAACTACACAACCGCACTATGCACTATATCGGCGTATTTCACGACAAGTCATGCTCTAATTATTATATTGTATCGAACAAATACAGAAATTACAAACCTCATTATAATTTATTGAATTTAAGTCTCTCTAAATCTCATTATAATTTACTGAATGTAAGTCTCTCTAAACATCATTATAATTTACTGAATGTAAGTCTCTACAAACCTCATTATAATTTACTGAATGTAAGTCTCTCTAAACCTCATTATAATTTTCCTTTGTAATTTTGATTTAGCGGCGAAATAACAAGTAGTTTCAGAACAAAGTTTGATGTAGTGTTCGTTACTATTTTTAGTAGTCAAAACTACATATGCATAGTGCACGATGGGAGAGACTTGAATGCGTAGTATACAACTACGACTAATAGAGTCGAGTAGCCAACCAATCGGAAAGCTTGATTTCAATAACAAAGTCACGTGAGATACAATATTTGCAGTTAGTGACTGAATGGTTGTATGGTTATGTGTGGATGTACTGGAATACACGATTCGACTGTATAGACAATGATGTGCATATAACGAGAGTAGCTACATGGTCATCTATTTAATTTGATTAATCTCTGTTAAAATAATGTCACAAGGCGCAGAAGATATTCTGAAAGAATGCGTAGCATAAATTCCCGGAAAATAAACGCTTACGCGGAAACGAAACCGAAACTGCATTATGTCAATCAAAGTTATTATTAAAAACAAATGTGGACGGCGACGTCATATTGCATACTATATACTGTGGAAGTTATTTATAGCGACAGTAATGAGGCAAATAGCGGGTTT
The DNA here is from genome assembly GCA_032622095.1 of Siphonodentalium dalli. Classification (NCBI taxonomy): domain Eukaryota; kingdom Metazoa; phylum Mollusca; class Scaphopoda; order Gadilida; family Siphonodentaliidae; genus Siphonodentalium; species Siphonodentalium dalli. The sequence continues at coordinate 206,954,925 of CP136065.1, forward strand.
CTTCAGACTCAGTATCTTTAGCGCCTGACTATGGTTTTAATCAGACTGGTGAGGTTGCTGCGACAGTCTTGTGTCACATTCGCGGAAAGCAGGGCGTCTGAAAAACATTTTCTAGCCTTATTGTTTCTTAATTTATCTGCCTGTCTAGTGTCAAGGGAATATGTGAACATATTCTTAAACGATTTGGGAGATTATTTCTAGTCCAGTTGTACATAATGACAGATGCATTCATTGTATATATATCTTTGAACATTATGATATTTTCTTGTTTGAAGAGGGGTTATGTGTGACTCCAATATTTTGTGTTGCATAAAGTACGAATTGCCCATTTTTGTAAGGTGGACAGTACGCCCGTGTGAATCGTGTGTCTCCACATCGGGAGACCATAAATAAAATAAGATGACAATCGATAACGACTAATATAGTGTTTTTCGTGATGTTTAGAGTGTGTGGTTCAGTTTACGTTGTATCATTGATATATGGTTTTTAAAAGTCAAGTTTTCGTCGATCAAAATGCCTCAAGATTTTATAGATTTTACTCGCATTTGGTTCCCAACTCTAATTAGTTCCATGTTATTCAATTTCAGTGTGAAATTTCTCCACTTTTCCTCGTTGCCTCTGGGTGGATCAACATGAATTTACTTTTAGTTGCGTTGATAGATAGTTTATTGCAACAACACCATTCAAAAATGTTGATTAGTTCAGCCGTTGGTGATTTGTTTAACTGTTTCCTTTCATGACCAGAAAAGTAAAGCGTGGTATCATCAGCAAATGATAGTAAGTTCATCGAGGTACATTTGGGCATATCGTTAACATACAGAAGAAAAATTATCGGACCAAGAACGGACCCTTGGGGTACACCACACGTTATCTTCGCAAAACTGGACGTTTGACCAAGACAATCAGCGTATTGTTTTCTCCCCTTTAAATAACTCCTAAACCATTCATTGGAACCCCCCGAATTCCATAATGTTCTAAATTGCTCAATAAAATATTAATTGTATCGAATGCTTTAGAATAGAATCCTTTGTTGGTTTTATAATTATTTGCTGCTACATGATCTAGAAGGTGCATCAAAGGATGTATGGTAGAGTGATTTTTACGGAAGCCATATTGATGGTTATGTAAGATTTCATATTTTTCGAGAAACGAGAAAAGCTGGTTTTATGCATGAGTTTCTCTGACAACTTCGAGAAAACGGACAAGATGCTTATGGGCATATAGTTCTATATATAGGCATATAGACTCTTTTATGTAAAGTCGTCTGCTAACACAATTCTGTTGTGGATTAGACGCTATACAAATGTTAATAATAATAATAATAATAATAACAATAAGAGGAGGTCGTGACCCCTTTTGTCATCCACGGTTGTTTTATATATATATATTTAGTTGGTGATTTAGATCGGACCAATGGAAATGATTCATTAAACGCCATAGATATATTGAAAGAAAATTGTCATTAGCTTGGTTTGGTGAAGTACTATCGAAGACACATAGAACATCTTGTTGTTGGAGTATTGATTTAAATTTGTCTGTGTTCTCTTTACTCATTATACGTTTGTCGGTAGAACTGCTCGCTTTTATATACTTATGATCGTGATATTCGGCATAAAATGTAGCAAAATAGTCTGACACATCTGAGAGGATTATCCCAGTATCGGCACGGGAAACAATGTTATTAGTATAAATATGATCAATGAGTGTACACATGGAGTGCCTGTATGACCAATGGTGAGGTCAATATGTATGCATTGATTGACTGTATGACCACGAATGTGGTGATTATGTATACACATAGTCACGATATGGTCATGGGTCAAGTGTAGGACGTATACATGATATACCTGCATTGTTACTCATATATGTATGGTGTACATGGGTATACACAAGTATTATTTATGTACGGTGATGGTGAGGTACATGTATATGGTGTAAACAGAACGATATATTGCCATTTGTGTGGTATTTATTTATATATGGGGTGACTATATGGTCCTGGTGAGTTGTACATGTATACCTTGGGTGGCTATCGCTTCCCACAATAACTCAATGATATGTTAGTCGACAGAGAGGTAACTTCAGAGAGTCCTCTTTAGTGTGGGCGTTTATGCACACTGGAGGAAATGCTAAACGATTTTCATGACAACAGTTGATAAATGTTTATGCTAATGGGATAGAGTATTATGGTCCCTCTCAGTTCCGTTTCAACGTTCTGCCAATTTCTTTTCAAAAACGTCATATTTTCCACTTCCGGTGGCCAATTGGCGGCCAATTTGAATATACTCCAACACATAAGGAGTACTCAATTATCAATATAATGACATAGCACACGACTTAATACCTCATAAACTCCCTGAGTGATTGCGAATTAAAATTTACCAGGTCAGATATTCAATTTTGGCGGTCATCTTGGATTCAATGGACTCGAGACATGTGAACAATGACTACCTATATACATCCATGTGCTCGTGGAATGTTATAGAAAACTGCCCTGGCTTCTCGTGGAAAATCATGAAAACATCGGTATTGTTCATAGTTTAATTAAGTTATGCATGCATATCATCGGTGTCACTTTAAGAAAATTATCGAGTCAGATGCCCACCTAACGTTCTCGATGCAGACACTTATTATATTCAGTTCGAATGAAACTGAGTTTGAAAAGATACATAGAGTTTTAGTATTGATTTTGAGAGAAATGTTCCCCTACCCCCAATAAGGATTTTATCGCAAAAGTCACAGTAGTTTGTTTAAAATCTCTATAAAAATGAAAAAGCCCCTACGCCCGAGTCGCAAACAACCAGAAAAATGTGTTAAATACATCCGTCTAACAGAAAAACATAGTCGGCGAACAGCCGCGCAGGGGGAGAGTGTGGCCATATGGTAGCTCACGGTATAAACGTGAGTAACGTTAAGTGCTATGGAGGTCATCCACAGGGCGCTTTGCGCTCCAAAATACTCCTACTAATATTCGCTTTTGTGTTTTTGCCGGTATTGATATATGTCGATAAATATTTTAACTACAAATACTTTAACTACCTTTCTACCATTTTCGACTGACGTTATATGTCACAGAAAGACGCATTGAAGTCATAAAAAAAACGTTGAACACGGCGCTTGGGTCCCAAACAAATAAAACCATATGCACGGCATGGAACTGAAAAGAGCGTTCCGTGTTAGTCTATTTCTGATATGGTAGATATAAAGAGCGTTTATTTCAATTATGAGTGGACAATCGAAAAACAGCTGGAAAATGGCTGTGATCATGGAAAGTATAATTTTCAGAACATTTGACGCCAATTTAGAACATATATCAATATTTAGTGTATTTATCAACCTATCTTATGCCTTCTTCCAAATTACGTTGACAAAATTTGGAAGCTCGGATGAACACAAGAAATGGCGTTGAGGGAGTGAAATTTGCCTAAACGTGCATGTCTAAATTATTCACGTCCATTGAACACTCTATTTTAATGTCAATACATGTGTATACACATGAAGTCGTACGCATTCGATGTGTACATGAAAATGAAAGGCTGATTGCATTACCTGGACATTCACATGTAGAATCCCATAGTTCTGCCTTCGGCCGACCGCTGAAATCATCTGCTCGTTTCACAAAAGCTTCCCGAATGACGTCATAGCCGCTCAGTACAACGATTGGCTTATGGAAAAACCAGAACGTGAAGACGTCGCCATAACATTTCCGATATTCCTCAAAGAGGATGGTATAGTCCTTGATAAAAATACTCAACATGTTTCCGAATAGTGGAAAAGGTAATGGTCCTGGGTGACAATGTTTCCGTCCATAAAACCAGAAATAGTAGTAAAATAATCCCGCAGAAACTAGACCAATAATCCACCATCCAGTCCCGATTAACAACATGTCTAACTACTGTTCCGATATCAACAATGTTTGGTTACCAAAAGCAATCGAATCATTCTAAGAACAGTCGGTTATATAGGTATGCGGGTGGAAAGACATTAATGCTATCGACTGTGCACTTTCCTTTAAATGCAGTATTGTAGTCAATAAGCTGCGAAATACACGCTCGGCGAGCGTGCTGGAATATTTATCTTACAATGGGACACGGCTATTATGCAATAACTATCTGGGCCGGGTGAAGTTATTTATGGCGACGAATTAATATTCCAGGACAAACAAAGCTTATTTCGTGTATATGAAGTGTCTAAGCCGTATACGATAAAAGCAACGGATACAGTCTCGACACGGTCGCCTTAGAGCACTGTATACGGGGTTCTACGAGGGTGACATTACTGCACAGTATAAGTCTCTAAGGGGGTCACATTAACACACCGTATACAGTCTCTACGAGGGTCGCATTAGCACACCGTGTACAATATCTACGAGGGTCGCTTTAGCACACTGTATACGGTCCTCTAAGAGGGTAGCATTCCAGCACCGTATACAGTCTCTACGAGGATCGCATTAGCACACCGTGTACAATATCTACGAGGGTCGCTTCAGCACACTGTATACGGTCCTCTAAGAGTGTAGCATTCCAGCACCGTATACAGTCTCTACGAGGGTCGCATTAGCACACCGTGTACAATATCTACGAGGGTCGCTTCAGGTTACACTGGTGTAAATGTTTCCCATAGGCCTCAGTGCTAACGTTTTAGCGTATAGTGTTGGCAATATAAATGTTGGGTCCAAAATTTTCTTTAAATCTGAAAAATTGACATTTTGGGAAACTTTTTACACAAAAAAATCATGTCTGTCTAGCAGGGAATTCGCCTTTAAATCTTATGTTTTCGTAACTAGTGTCAGAACCGCATAAAAAAATACAGTCATATTTTAGACCACACCAAAATATTCAAACTTCACTACAAAGGGTTAATTCCTGTGCCAATGGTTATTTTACCTATGGGAAATCATAGGGAAGAGGTGTGATGATTTTTTTATGTGAAAAGCACACAAGGCTATTGACCAATCAGGGCCCAGTGTCTATTTTATTCTCTCCTATATATTCCTCCCGCATCCGCAAGATGTCACTCGGAACCTTATTTACACCAGTGTAACCTAAAGCGATAGCCCGCTTTTTCGCGGAATAATTGTAACTCCCTACATTTCTTCAGAATTGCCCATCAATGCAAAAAATGTGTTCAAAAACAATATCACCCCTATGGTTCTTTATTTATCATACACAATTTAACCCCACCCCCTTTAACAAATTATTCATCAAAAAGGCACAATTTTCCACCACCAGTCATGTTCAGGCCCCATTTTCACTCAGTTTTAGGGGTCTGGTGTTGCAAACTTGGATCAGCTATGGAAGACTGTACAATATTCTTTCCATGAGAGAACTTCTGGTGATGTGAGGTCATTGAGTCCAGATCTGATCAGCTGAGCATCAAGCGCATGACTTTATCAGCACATTGAAGAATAAAATATGACATTTTCAGGTCTGCAAGGGTGATCCAAGAAAACTGGATGTGGATGTATATTGAATTAGTTGAATAAAGATATGCTCTCTTTGAATTGCTGAAGCATTTTCTTAAATGTGTCCAAGTTTTAGTGCTATTAACCTTCAAATGACCATACCCACCAGTGGAAATGACACTTTTATGATATATATCTGTATATCACTGGCTATAAAATCCAAAATACTTGTTAGATTAGGTTCTTATAACAATTGATATATGTGTCGTTGACATGCTCATGTTATGGGTCATTTGCATTATCATGTGACTATTACCACCTTGAAATTTTTTGAAAATACCTTGAAAAATTGGCATTTTTTATGAAAAATCTTACTATTTTTTTGGCTGATGTAAGTGACAGAAGACATCAGCAGCAAGAATAGCCACACCAAGCATGAGATATTCATTGGCCTGAAAGACCAGGCTCTGTAAAATGCATTAAAATCCTTTAAAGTGACTCCCAGGAATCAAAAATGATAAAAAGCTATTTTTTCCCTTTAGGTTACACTGGTGTAAATGTTTCCCATAGGCCTCAGTGCTAACGTTTTAGCGTATAGTGTTGGCAATATAAATGTTGGGTCCAAAATTTTCTTTAAATCTGAAAAATTGACATTTTGGGAAACTTTTTACACAAAAAAATCATGTCTGTCTAGCAGGGAATTCGCCTTTAAATCTTATGTTTTCGTAACTAGTGTCAGAACCGCATAAAAAAATACAGTCATATTTTAGACCACACCAAAATATTCAAACTTCACTACAAAGGGTTAATTCCTGTGCCAATGGTTATTTTACCTATGGGAAATCATAGGGAAGAGGTGTGATGATTTTTTTATGTGAAAAGCACACAAGGCTATTGACCAATCAGGGCCCAGTGTCTATTTTATTCTCTCCTATATATTCCTCCCGCATCCGCAAGATGTCACTCGGAACCTTATTTACACCAGTGTAACCTAAAGCGATAGCCCGCTTTTTCGCGGAATAATTGTAACTCCCTACATTTCTTCAGAATTGCCCATCAATGGAAAAAATGTGTTCAAAAACAATATCACCCCTATGGTTCTTTATTTATCATACACAATTTAACCCCACCCCCTTTAACAAATTATTCATCAAAAAGGCACAATTTTCCACCACCAGTCATGTTCAGGCCCCATTTTCACTCAGTTTTAGGGGTCTGGTGTTGCAAACTTGGATCAGCTATGGAAGACTGTACAATATTCTTTCCATGAGAGAACTTCTGGTGATGTGAGGTCATTGAGTCCAGATCTGATCAGCTGAGCATCAAGCGCATGACTTTATCAGCACATTGAAGAATAAAATATGACATTTTCAGGTCTGCAAGGGTGATCCAAGAAAACTGGATGTGGGTGTATATTGAATTAGTTGAATAAAGATATGCTCTCTTTGAATTGCTGAAGCATTTTCTTAAATGTGTCCAAGTTTTAGTGCTATTAACCTTCAAATGACCATACCCACCTGTGGAAATGACACACTTTTATGATATATATCTGTATATCACTGGCTATAAAATCCAAAATACTTGTTAGATTAGGTTCTTATAACAATTGATATATGTGTCGTTGGCATGCTCATGTTATGGGTCATTTGCATCATCATGTGACTATTACCACCTTGAAATTTTTTGAAAATACCTTGAAAAATTGGCATTTTTTTTGAAAAATCTTACTATTTTTTTGGCTGATGTAAGTGACAGAAGACATCAGCAGCAAGAATAGCCACACCAAGCATGAGATATTCATTGGACTGAAAGACCAGGCTCTGTAAAATGCATTAAAATGCTTTAAAGTGACTCCCAGGAATCAAAAATGATAAAAAGCTATTTTTCCCCTTTAGGTTACACTGGTGTAAATGTTTCCCATAGGCCTCAGTGCTAACGTTTTAGCGTATAGTGTTGGCAATATAAATGTTGGGTCCAAAATTTTCTTTAAATCTGAAAAATTGACATTTTGGGAAACTTTTTACACAAAAAAATCATGTCTGTCTAGCAGGGAATTCGCCTTTAAATCTTATGTTTTCGTAACTAGTGTCAGAACCGCATAAAAAAATACAGTCATATTTTAGACCACACCAAAATATTCAAACTTCACTACAAAGGGTTAATTCCTGTGCCAATGGTTATTTTACCTATGGGAAATCATAGGGAAGAGGTGTGATGATTTTTTTATGTGAAAAGCACACAAGGCTATTGACCAATCAGGGCCCAGTGTCTATTTTATTCTCTCCTATATATTCCTCCCGCATCCGCAAGATGTCACTCGGAACCTTATTTACACCAGTGTAACCTTCAGCACACTGTATACGATCCTCTAAGAGGGGAGCATTCCAGCACCGTAAACAGTCTATACGAGGGTCGCATTAGCACACCGTGTACAATATCTACGAGGGTCGCTTCAGCACACTGTATACGGTCCTCTACGAGGGTAGCATTCCAGCACCGTATACAGTCTCTACGAGGGTCGTATTAGCACACCGTGTACAATATCTACGATGGTCGCTTCAGCACACTGTATACGGTCCTCTACGAGGGTAGCATTACAGCACCGTATACAGTCTCTACGAGGGTCGCATTAGCACACCGTGTACAATATCTACGAGGGTCGCTTCAGCACACTGTATACGGTCCTCTACGAGGGTAGCATTCCAGCACCGTATACAGTCTCTACGAGGGTCGCATTTAGCACACCGTGTACAATATCTACGAGGGTCGCTTCAGCACACTGTATACGGTCCTCTAAGAGGGTAGCATTCCAGCACCGTATACAGTCTCTACGAGGGTCGCATTAGCACACCGTGTACAATATCTACGAGGGTCGCTTCAGCACTCTGTATACGGTCCTCTAAGAGGGTAGCATTCCAGCACCGTATACAGTCTCTACGAGGGTCGCATTAGCACACCGTGTACAATATCTACGAGGGTCGCTTCAGCACACTGTATACGGTCCTCTAAGAGGGTAGCATTCCAGCACCGTATACAGTCTCTACGAGGGTCGCATTAGCACACCGTGTACAATATCTACGAGGGTCGCTTCAGCACACTGTATACGGTCCTCTAAGAGTGTAGCATTCCAGCATCGTACACAATCATCTACGATGGTCCAGGGTTCGCGCTGCCGATTGATAATTTAGTAAATAGCTATAACACAATGAATTTTCAATAAAAATTGGCATCTACCATTTTAGCTTTTTGGCAATTGATCCCCATCGGGCATATGATAAAACTTACAGTCAATTGGTCCAAAAAAAACAACACAGATTGCTATGCGGACGCAACATTGCTAATTGGGTCCTAACTGAAACTCGTTGAATTTATTACAGAAATCGTGAGCTACCACATAACTCGGCAGTTACTACAAAACACGGCGTAACCCACGTAGCAACTTCGGATAATGCATACAGTGGATGTTAGTTGCATGGAAGTGTAATATTTAAGAATCTCACAGGTGATAGAAGCCACAGGTGATAGAAGCCAGCAATCGATGACACTCGTTCGATCGCGAAATGATAACACAACCATGAGCACTCTGGTACTATTTATTGATACACCATCGCACACAACCCATCAACTGGCGACCAGATAGGGCTTCGGTCGGTTGACCTTCCTCGTTGTTTCTACCTTGGTCTCTTTGACGCCCTGACGAAATATGGCTTCGGTCGGACCACGAGTCCATTAACCTTGTCCAGTGGCGGCACGGACGCAGTGGATACCGGAGAGAAATTGTACCGCTGAAGCAGAGCTGTTGTTAACAAGAAGATCTCCATCCTGGCTAATTTGGACATGCCCTCGATCCGGCAACACATGTTATATAATAATAGTAATAATGTATATCATTTGTAAAGCACTTTGTCCATGCGGTCTAAAATCGCTAGATATGACAAACACTTGATACAAAAACAGTGCTCTCGTAATATAAAGTCTGTGGTGGACAATACCCACACTGGGCGATCTGCACCCGATGAAACTTCGTGTCTGCAATAATCCCGGAAGAAATATCATGAAAAGGGCACCGACATAAAAGAATTAAAGACTGTTGATGCAAGACGCACAGAAGCGTCACAATGGGAAATGTATGGTTATGGGTTCTTAAATAGTAATTTCCACAGTGTTTGGCTAACCCGAATACTTTGTAAGCAATTGTATTTATGAAACATTCGTGAACTTACATATTTAAAACGTTTTAATCATGGCTGCTCTGGTGTTTGCAAAACGACAGGACAATTCATCATCATTATGGTCAGTTTGCAACAAAAGTACCATTATTAAAATATTTTACAACACATATGTTTTTGAATATTTTATGCACAAAATGGATTTATCTCCATTCGTTGAGATTAGCTAATGGCCGCGAAAATGACAAATTTATAAAAAAAATAACAGTGAAGTTTTCTCCATCACCATCATCATAGCAATTTAGTAGGACATAACAGCATCATAGCAAGTTAGCAGCTGATATCGGGGATGGATATCATTTTGTTTTAAAATGTAATACATTTAACTCAACCCGCAGGATCCACCTTAATTCATATTACCACTCATACCCAAACCGGTACAAAAAGTGCTGCATTTTAAAAGATTTAAAATTCCTGGGATAAAGACTCACAAGGGCCTCTTGGAATCGCTGAAATAGCAGACTCTGATTTAAGTTGATAAACATTAGTATGTACTCTTGTTGCATTACATGCTTTTTTGAATATTTAATACTCGTTTATTTACACTATGTATGTGTATGTATTTAATTGTATTTCAAACCTCCAGTTCTAGGATATGGACGGAGTGAAAAAAAACTATTGATTGATTATTATTTACCAATCGAGAAAGGCATTATTTCTGTCCTGGCATCAAGTGTTCCGCCTCTAATGAATCGCTCAGGGTCAAATTCTTCCGCGCGATCCCATAAAGTATGTTTCTTCAGATCAGCTTCCAGTCTGCCCAGGAGAATGCTGCCTTTCTTAATAGTGCGTCCTCGGAATTAGGAATGCCGGCATGCAACGTGAGGCGCCGATACAGGGGCAATTGTTGTGTACCGATGAACTTCCTCCTGACACGATTGTGTCAAGGTCATTTTTGTTTTGTCCTTGACCGATGGCAGTCGGTCTCCAGATACAACATTCGTCATCCGTTCCTGTATATCCGGGTTTCTAACCAGATGCAGGACGACCCAACTCATAATCGGCGATGAGGTGTCGATTCCACCAAGAAACAATTCTGCGACCAAGCGAGTAAGAATCTTTACTGGAAAGGCAAACAGGTATATTTATTTTCCGAACGTAAGGATGTGCAAGCGCTGCACGATTTACGAGAGGGCGTGCAAGCGCTGCATAATTTACGAAAGGCCGCGACAGCGCTGTATGATTACGAAAGGCCCTGCAAGCACTGCTTGAATTACGAAAGGCCGTGCAAGCGCTGCATGAGATACGAAAGGCCGTGCAAGCGCTGCATGATATACGAAAGGCCATGCAAGCGCTGCATGAGATACGAACGGCTGTGCAAGCGCTGCTCGAGTCACAAATGGTCGTGCAAGCGCTGCTTGAGTCAACATGTAACGCAACATTTTGAGCAGCGACTTGGTCCAAATAAACTGCGCGAACTAACCCACAGTTAACGAAATAGTAGTAATGAATTTATTAATTAATGGCCTATGTTTAAAGTTTTGAATCATAATCAGAATAGTTCGACAAAGTCGTATCCGTGAGGCTTCCATTTAAACAGATAGTCAGGAAAACCCCATTGGCACTGCTATGCCGTGACTGTATGCCTGGTAGACTAGCTCCACGTGTGACAAATCTGTACCATGCACGTGGAGCGGGGTGTGCTCTGCCACGGGGCCTGCCGACAATGTATGACAGGGTTGAGGCCGTTGAGCGTAATTAGTCGTAGGTAGGTGTGGGTAGATATGAGCTGTATGCATTGCTGGAGTATCCAAGTGTGCGGTTGTTGTTTGCTCACAATTGCCTTCGAGTGTTGATGGATTGTACAACCAAATATGTACGCGTGATATACATCGTAGGCTAAAACCAGGAATGTACGTTTGTGTTATACATATATGTAAGTAATGTGGTATATATGTCAAATTATATGATACGATAGACACTAAACTTGAATTGAATTAGTCTCTAGCTGCATGCAGTTGATTCGTAAACTCAGTAACATGTTAGAAATGCGTCGTAGTTTTGTTCTGCACCAAAAACTGCCATATATGTTTTATGTTCGCGATATATTATTGATGTTTCGTGGAATTTGGTTTGGTAACTTCGGTTTGCATTAATTGAGGTTTGTCGTTCTTTCAACAAACTGGCCAGATCACGGCATGGTTAGTTTTATTGATGTGGGAAAGAGCACCCAAAGAGTTAAATTGCTGGAAAATCACGTTTTGGAACGTCGAAATCACCGACCGACAGCAATCCACGTGTAGAGTGGCAATTGATGTTCAACTAAGTTATTCCTATGCATGTATAACACATTTTCCCCAGTCGGTATAGGTAACACTAATGCACATGCAATCTGGATTTGGCAGCTCTCTATAACTTACTTGAATCCGTCAAATCGTCCGACTTCTGTTTGTTCACCCCCGCATGGTGAATGAAAGCGTAGATTATATCAGACAGGTTGTTCTCGTCGCAGCTCGCCACGTGTTCGTCAACAAATCTTGTGGTAAATGCTGCCATGTTTCGAGTGTTCTACTGATCTAGTCCAGCGCGGAAAGGGTCTCCCGGTATCTTTTTCACAGCCTACAAAATATACAAATATATCGCAATGTTCAAAGAAAGTACCACGGATCAATATAGACGTAGCATGCAGTGGGCATGTTCCGACTGTAGTGTGTCTCACGTGACGGACAACGTCGGTGGTATACGCGTGACCGTTAAAGTTCACCGCAAGACAAATATCTGCATGCCAAATTTAAGCGATTCGCAATCTTTGAGTCTCAAGCGGAACCAACGATCTTCATTTTCCCTGTTATCAAAATTGGTCGACAAGAGCAAATGAGCAATTGAGGACAACAACATTAGGATGTAGAAAAAATGGCGGCGTCGTCTTACCAAATTATGTAGTTTATGCGAATGGAGGCTGCTAAAATGTGCTAATTCTCGACTAAATTCCACAATGGACCACCATGAATGGATCGCGGATGGCGTCCGACCTGAACCGTGATTGTCGATGTTTACACCTTGCAGAGATGAGCACGCTGGAAGATATGCATCCTGGTGTGCACACTGCCATGAGCCAGGGACTTTCAAGCAATTCGACGTTCTCGAAACGTGTCGGTAACATTGCATGGCGTAGGGTTCCACCAGCGAATCGAGCAAACGCTCAATAAAGATTGTGGTACCGGGGGATTCTTAACAGTCACATTGCGAAGTGACAAGCACATCGAGCGTCATTATCTTACAGCACATATAAGAGCTGACGTAATGTCGAACCTACTTAAGATTTACGAGTCGAACATAATCTATTCTAAGCTATGAAACAAGGACCATAGATTAAGTGTAGCTTTCATGAAGAATCTAAAGTCTTGTGTTGAGCTAAGAGAAAATACATTCAGTTCAGAAGGAAAGTGACCCAGAAATGTGACAAGCTGTATGGCTTGCGGCAATGAATAAAGTATTATGAAGGCCTCAATTCCATATACGTTTATGATATCATACCATATTTCATTCCTGAGAGCTGACAGAGAATTGCAATGTATGATTATATGCTCAATTAAACAAGAATAATTTGACGCACAAAGGCGACAGACACCAGCGTCCTCGTAAGCAGTGTGTGCAATTATCCTTGCTAACACGAGAAAGAAAAATTTCTCCTCTGGATAAAGTTGACATGTTCTCCATAGCTTGGATGGAGCTAGGGTTATACTGTATTGAACCATATTTGGATAAGGACAGTTCATAGTTAATAGTGGAGAGCCATTTAGTTTCATCATACACTCTTACAGATAAACGGACGATATTTCTCCAAGAGTGCTTTGATGGGAATATGCTCTCCTCGACAAAATTCTTAAGATGATCTATCATGTTGTATTTAATAAGAATGTCAAATATCTCATAGATGAACAAATTTGGATTAGGATCTGCGTCCAGCATATAACTGTGTAATCTTAGAAGAAAGATTTGTTTGCCAGTTTTGATGTGACTCAATCTACACAGTGTGGCAAAGAGATTAAGTTTTCGCCTATCAATGTAAGAATTCAGACAGCTGCTTCCAAGAAGACCCTGTGCGATAGCTGTTCTAGTTTGGGTAGGCAAGCCTTGCATATTTTTAAGGCAAAAGCGGTGAGCCTTTTCTAAATGAAGATTAATAGCTTTTGATGTGCCCTAAAGTAGTTCGCTACCATACAGAGCTCTTGGGAGCACTACTGAATTATATATTTTATGACAACTCAGAGGCGTTATCCCACCAGCGTACATGCAGGCATTCGTTAAGGAGAAGTATGTGCCTTTCAGTTTTTGACATATGTCCAGTGAGATAGAAGAATTTAAGTCATATTTATCGAGGCGAATACCTAAATGAGTTGTCGATGTGACCTCATCTATAGGGCAGTTTCCAAGATGCCATTCCCTAGAACTGTTCTCATAATATCTTTTCGTCTCGTTGAATACGATAATACAAGACTTTGTAGAGTTGTAAATGTACCTCCATTTGTGGCTATAATTTAGACATATATTAACGAGGCTGGACAAGCGGTGCCGGAAAGGGAAAGTAATATCATGTCGTCCGCCTGTACCGGCGATGTGCAGTTGATGTTCTCTAAGACCAAGCCTTTGTGGGATTTTTGGAGGTCCGATATTAATTCATCAATGGAAATCATGTAAAACATTGGTGAGAGAATATGACCTTGTCTCGTTCCTTGGAGTATATCAAACCAATTGGAGTATGAGTCATTATGGCGTACACAACATTTTATGTCAGACAGGAGTGCATCTAACGTACACCAGATTTTATTACTGAAACCACGCTACAAATATATCGCAATGTTCAAAGAAAGTACCACGGATCAATATAGGCGTAGCATGCAGTGGGCATGTTCCGACTGTAGTGTGTCTCACGTGACGGGCAACGTCGGTGGTATACGCGTGACCGTTAAAGTTCACCGCAAGACAAATATCTGCATGCCAAATTTAAGCGATTCGCAACCTTTGAGTCTCAATCTGAACCAACGATCTTCATTTTCCTTGTTATCAAAATTGATCGACAAGAGCAAATGAGCAATTGAGGACAACAACATTAGGATGTAGAAAATATGGCGGCGTCGGAAGATTAGTTGCCGCGTCGTCTTACCAAATTATGTAGTTTATGCGAATGGAGGCTGCTAAAATGTGCTAATTCTCTACTAAATTCCACAATGCACCACCATGAATGGATCGCGGATGGCGTCCGACCTGAACCGTGATTGTCGATGTTTACACCTTGCAGAGATGAGCACCCTGGAAGATATGCATCCTGGTGTGCACACTGCCATGAGCCAGGGACTTTCAAGCAATCCGACGTTCTCGAAACGTGTCGGTAACATTGCATGGCGTAGGGTTCCACCAGCGAATCGAGCAAATGCTCAATAAAGATTGTGGTACCGGGGGATTCTTAACAGTCACATTGCGAAGTGACAAGCACATCGAGCGTCATTATCTTACAGCACATATAAGAGCTGACGTAATGTCGAACCTACTTAAGATTTACGAGTCGAACATAATCTATTCTAAGCTATGAAACAAGGACCATAGATTAAGTGTAGCTTTCATGAAGAATCTAAAGTCTTGTGTTGAGCTAAGAGAAAATACATTCAGTTCAGAAGGAAAGTGACCCAGAAATGTGACAAGCTGTATGGCTTGCGGCAATGAATAAAGTATTATGAAGGCCTCAATTCCATATACGTTTATGATATCATACCATATTTCATTCCTGAGAGCTGACAGAGAATTGCAATGTATGATTATATGCTCAATTAAACAAGAATAATTTGACGCACAAAGGCGACAGACACCAGCGTCCTCGTAAGCAGTGTGTGCAATTATCCTTGCTAACACGAGAAAGAAAAATTTCTCCTCTGGATAAAGTTGACATGTTCTCCATAGCTTGGATGGAGCTAGGGTTATACTGTATTGAACCATATTTGAATAAGGACAGTTCAGAGTTGAAGGCACGTGAGGCATTAGATGTCGAAAATATTCATATTTGTTCCAATCACCGTAAACAGAAAAACATTAAAACGCATACAGTTTCGTTCATATATACCATGACCATCGCGAAAACAGCATGTTATCACAAAGACCTACTATATTTTACCTAAGCAAGAGCCTGATTGTGTTACAGAAGACAGCACAATGCTACTGGTTAATCACACACAAATGGCATAAACGCTCTTTATTAGTTCCATATCAGGAATTCACCAACAAATAACGCTCTTTATGTTTACCATCATAATATAAACAAACACCAGAAAAGTTACTTTTTATGCTTTTGTTTACATAACAATGGTCAAACAGATGGCAATACCATACTGTTTATGCGATATTTCTTATTTGTATACGGACAAAGTCTGTCTACATTTTGATGTTCTTTCTGTTTGTGGCGGTTTTTGACGGGTGTAAATATTTTCACATGATACCCACCGCCAAGGCCAACCGTATCTTTAATAGTGGAGAGCCATTTAGTTTCATCATACACTCTTACAGATAAACGGACGATATTTCTCCAAGAGTGCTTTGATGGGAATATGCTCTCCTCGACAAAATTCTTAAGATGATCTATCATGTTGTATTTAATAAGAATGTCAAATATCTCATAGATGAACGAATTTGGATTAGAATCTGCGTCCAGCATATAACTGTGTAATCTTAGAAGAAAGATTTGTTTGCCAGTTTTTATGTGACTCAATCTGCACAGTGTGGCAAAGAGATTAAGTTTTCGCCTATCAATGTAAGAATTCAGACAGCTGCTTCCAAGAAGACCCTGTGCGATAGCTGTTCTAGTTTGGGTAGGCAAGCCTAGCATATTTTTAAGGCAAAAGCGGTGAGCCTTTTCTAACTGAAGATTAATAGCTTTTGATGTGCCCTAAAGTAGTTCGCTACCATACAGAGCTCTTGGGAGCACTACTGAATTATATATTTTATGACAACTCAGAGGCGTTATCCCACCAGCGTACATGCCGGCATTCGTTAAGGAGAAGTATGTGCCTTTCAGTTTTTGACATATGTCCAGTGAGATTGAAGAATTTAAATCATATTTATCGAGGCGAATACCTATATGAGTTGTCGATGTGACCTCATCTATAGGGCAGTTTCCAAGATGCCATGCCCTAGGACTGTTCTCATAATCTCTTTTCGTCTCGTTGAATACGATAATACAAGACTTTGTAGAGTTGTAAATGTACCTCCATTTGTGGCTATAATTTAGACATATATTAACGAGGCTGGACAAGCGGTGCCGGAAAGGGAAAGTAATATCATGTCGTCCGCCTGTACCGGCGAGGTGCAGTTGATGTTCTCTAAGACCAAGCCTTTGTGGGATTTTTGGAGGTCCGATATTAATTCATCAATGAAAATCATGTAAAACATTGGTGAGAGAATATCAACTTGTCTCGTTCCTTGGAGTATATCAAACCAATTGGAGTATGAGTCATTATGGCGTACACAACATTTTATGTCAGACAGGAGTGCATCTAACGTACACCAGATTTTATTACTGAAACCACGCTACAAATATATCGCAATGTTCAAAGAAAGTACCACGGATCAATATAGGCGTAGCATGCAGTGGGCATGTTCCGACTGTAGTGTGTCTCACGTGACGAGCAACGTCGGTGGTATACGCGTGACCGTTAAAGTTCACCGCAAGACAAATATCTGCATGCCAAATTTAAGCGATTCGCAATCTTTTGAGTCTCAAGCTGAACCAACGATCTTCATTTTTCCTGTTATCAAAATTGGTCGACAAGAGCAAATGAGCAATTGAGGACAACAACATTAGGATGTTGAAAAATGGAGGCGTCGGGAGATTAGTTGCCGCGTCGTCTAACCAAATTATATAGTTTATGCGAATGGAGGCTGCTAAAATGTGCTAATTCTCGACTAAATTCCACAATGGACCACCATGAATGGATCGCGGATGGCGTCCGACCTGAACAATGAGTGTCGATGTTTACACCTTGCAGAGATGAGCACCCTGGAAGATATGCACCCTGGTGTGCACACTGCCATGAGCCAGGGACTTTCAAGCAATCCGACGTTCTCGAAACGTGTCGTTAACATTGCATGGCGTAGGGTTCCACCAGGGAATCGAGCAAACGCTCAATAAAGATTGTGGTACCGGGGGATTCTTAACAGTCACATTGCGAAGTGACAAGCACATCGAGCGTCATTATCTTACAGCACACATAAGAGCTGACGTAATGTCGAACCTACTTACAATGTGTGATCTGAATGCTGGGTCAGCTTCACTCCGCAGGGAAAATACCCAATCTAGAACCACTGCAGAAGAAAGGAAAATGGTCATAATGCATATGGTGAAAGTTGATTCAGGTTTGAAAAACCCATTTAAGGTTGATAACGACGCAAGCGAGGATTTGCCCATGATACTCGTCAACATCGTCACAGACGTGCTACTTCCCAACGAGCCTCATTCCAAAGAACTCTTGACGTACTTTGAAACAGAAATGGGGAGGAAGGAAAGAAACCGTTCGTTGAAGATAGGCTACACAGCGATACATTGGACATTAGGGACCCGATTCGCAAATCTAAAACAAAAACATTTGCATCAAAGCTTAAACCAATCAAGATGACATCCGCGACGGAACAGGAGACTAGCCTTAATACTGATCGTCACTTCTTGTTGTGAATCTTAGTCATTTCAAACGACAGACAGGCAAATGTTTCTGTTGTGAACTATCCTCTGTCCCATTGTCGCTATTCGACATCGATGGAACTATGCGTTCTGGAACAAAAAATGACATTCCCTCTCTTTTAGAAGACAATGTTAGTGACAGTTCGCACCTGGAACCAAAGAAAATCGACATTTGGGTATATGAATTTATGGCAATCGTCCAAATAATATGTGGCAGTGCTAGGTTTAAACCTGAAACTGTTGGAGAGCTGTTTAACACTGTTGAACGTTAGTGCTCTCAAATCTAACTTCAACGTACAAGGTTGTTGTCCTAGTCGCAGACCGTTATGTCAATGCTGATTCCATAAAGTATTCTGAGCTATCAAAGAGGTCAACACAGGGCAGCATCTCTGAGCGAGTGTTCAAGACAGGTAACACTCGTCTGCCCTCTAACTTGACAAAAATGCTTGCAATGTCGATGAAGATAAATTTAGTGGAGTACATCTACGTTCAACTCGAATCATACTTGGCTGCTAGATTACTTGATGGTCAAACAGTGTATTTGGTGGGTGGATTCACATGAGGAGGATTGCAGATTGCAGATGCCGTCGGACCAAAACAGCTGTCCAGATTTGAATTCTGACTCGATTGTGTGTTCATGTCGCCTATCTATTCTATTGAAAGAGGTGGAATATAGTCGGCGGTTGTTTGGACCCCTGGTAGTGATGTTGATGTGCTATATATAGGTTTGTATCATTTACATTTGTTACACATGTACGTCTCGACGAGCTGGTATAATACTATTACAGAAGAAACGTTTTGTAGCTCTGTATGACATCGCCAGAGAAATATGATCGTACATGTGTATGCGCTTCCAACTTTACACGCGTTGACTGGCTGCGATACCACCGTCTGCACGGAAATAAATGTGCCATGTCAACTGCCGAAAATCACGAAGAGATAATAAAGCTCACATCATTTTGTTGGTGAAGATACGGTTATAGCGTTTCGGATGACGAGAGCACAGATGAGGAAGATGTGGTGGCATAATTTAATTATAATAGTACGTAGCCAATGGACAATCCGATGTTTCCTGATATACATTGTATACACACCACTTACTATTCAACAAACTATTTTTCTGGTTGAATAATGTATTGTCTAACGAAAAAAGAACATATATGATTTATAGAACCGAAAAGACACGTCCAACTGATCACAAATATGCGAAGTGTGTTTCCGAATTCTGGTTCGTATTAGCGCATATATTACGAAATGTGGGCCCGAGAAAATTGAATTCAATCAACAAAGCATTTTGAGAATATGATGCCACTTTCGCTTTTTCGTAGTATTTATAGTGGAAAGTTGTAAATTGGTCGGTTCCGCTGAGAAAATATCTAGCATAAATATTATGCGCACCGATAATTAGTGTAACCCTTTCACATAGCAATATCTCAATTGGTAAATTTCAGTTATCTGCGAGTGTTTAGGGGGATCGTTAGGTTTTCGGGTACTGAGTAATTACCTGCAGGATAATTACGGCTATATCATATATCCTCTGAAAGCGAGATATCTCAGGAAGCTTTTGGTGTTTGAATCATCCCAATATCTTATTATGTGTCGGATAAATTATCATTAGTTTGCACCAAATTTGTTTTTAGTGATTTTCTCGATTTTTTTTCTCAAATTTACACGAAAAGTTGCCTTTTTGTGATATATTTCATAACTTATTTCGCCATACACATGAATATGTTGATATTACCGTTTAAAAATGTCACATTTGTCGGTGGCTAGTGGAAACTGGTGTTCTCTTAGGATATTAGTCAATTTTGCCATATTTTCTGGCTCAGACACTCACAAAAGTCAATATTTTTCATAGCAGCCAATCCAGAATCAAAAATCGTACAACCGTGGCATATGTACCAAAAGGTAGTTTAACGTCATGGGACCTGATTTTCTGGAGGGCTCGGAAGTGCGGAGTATCTAAAAAAAACTAGAGGCTTTCTGAGAATCTCGTACTGGCCTAAATATGGATTTCGTCCAAATCACTCAACTTTTCATCCCATTATTCATTTATTAGACCACGTGGCTGGCGAAGAATATGATAAATCGACACGAGACTCAAACCTAGCTTTATTCATAGACTTGTCTACAACATTTGATACGATCAGTCATGACATTCTACTTTCCAAACTTGACCACTGTGGTATCAGAGGTGTGGCTCATGGTTTCAAAGCTATTTAGGCGACATACGTCAATACGTCGACTACTGTGGGAACGCCTCTAAACTCAGCAGCGTGAATTCCGTTACTTATTAAGGCGAGATGACATTTTGGGTGAAAACAAATCCAGTTCAAAATTGCCTCGAAAATAGGCAAAGTCCTAAAATAAACGGAAATTGTCCGAAACAAGTTCGGGGTCATAATGGCCACATCGCTCTGCTCGGTCGGGAAAATTTGGGAAAATATCCCATATTCATAATTGGACACCTGGGCTAAACATTTTGAGCCGAATTGTTTTTGGGTCGAGTCCGAAAAAATGGGTCTAATAGAAATAAAACACATATTGCATGACTAGCCGGATATAGTTACAACTATCTTTTAAGTTGATTATAAACGTTACTTATTGCTAATTAGTAGTGCCTCTTCAAGTCTTTTGATATCAACAGCACCTGTTCCGTGACACACCCCCGTGCCATCTTACTTTGGTGCAATAATTTTCCCACATAGCGTCTGGGCTAATAATAAACGCTCGTTATTTATCATCTAATTTATTAGTCCCCCTTTATTTCATCTGATGTCAAAGGCGCCTTTCACATAAAAATCCCCTGGTCATGTGACAAATATGTACCAATATGTCATGACACTCTACGGGTCAATTTATCCCCGTATTTCAATTTTCCAGATTGCAACCATTTTGAGTATATAGTTAATTATTGTGTTAAATTAATAAGTAGTGTCCTTTTAAGACATCTGAGGTCAACGGGACTTACCTAATAAGATTCACAGGGTCAAATTACTCATATGTACAACTTTTCAGCTCCGATCGTCCAATCGATTGGTCGCATCTAGCTAACATATATATCCACCAAGCTTTCACATAATGATCTCCATGATATGATGAATCCAATGGAGTGGATTAAATATGTCAAATTTGTGCCGTTTGGATGAGAGATGGGGTGGGGGCACTAAATTTAATAAGAATTTGTTTAATCGCCAATTACTGCCAAACTTATACACAATCATCTCCATTATATCAGAAGTCGAATGTGTGGCTTAATGCTGTCAACTGTGGCGCCGTTCGAGTAAGGGTTGCACGGAAGGGGAGAGGGGCACCACAACTGATAAACTATTTTTAGCACCGATTTCCACCAAATTGATAAACATTCTTCCCCACGATACATGGAATCTAGTCGTGTGATCTAATGATACCAAATTGGTGCCGCTTGGGTGAGAGGTTGGGGGGGGGGGGCACTAAATTTGATCAGATTTTGTTTAGTCGCCTATTACCACCAAACTTATAAATAATAATCTCCGTGATATCAGGAGTCTGACTGTGTCGTTTAACGATGTCAAATGTTCGAGCCAGGGTGCATTGTTACATATTCATCTTCGTGATACGAGGCATTTATTATGTGGTTTAAATACGCCAAATTGATGCCACTTGGGTGAGAAATGGGGACACTAAGTCTGATAAGAATTAGTTAATCGCCGATTTCCATAAATTTTATATATAGTCATCATAATGAGTCCAATAGGGTGGTTTAATTCAGGGATAGGGAGGAGCGGGTCACAAAAACTGATAAAAGATATGTTTAGCGCCAATTTCCACCAAATCCATACATGTTCTTTTCCAATAAGTGAGATCACTGGGTCGCGGCCGTATTGTATTCATCCAGCTCCGTTCCGTGGTTTCAGAGATTCTTTCAGCACCGATTCCGTGGTGTTTGTGCTACAGGTCGAAGTTCTGGAGTAGCATTTCCACATAAAGAGCTTATATATTATTCATGACTTCCATATATGGAAGGCTACTCCAGAACTTTGACCTGTAGCACTAAAACCATGGAACAGGGCGTATACGAGAAATCAAGTCGTGTGCGTTAAAGACGCCACATTTGGTGCATACGTTTGCTAATGTCTGTCTGTTCTATAGAACTTCACAGGGGACTATGTCAAATGGTTACCGAATTAAGTCACTTGAACAATTATATCTTCTCAATTATCATATTTGTATAGGGACGGGAATCGGGGCATTCATATAGTGAGCCAACAAAATCAGATACAGAAAGCATTAAAAGTGTATTTGTTATTCTATTTAAGAGATACATATATTCTTGCAAAACGAGGTACCTTGAACCGTTAGATGGAATGTTACAATGGCTCATGTATTATAACAAAATTGAGTCTTTCCTCTTCAAGATATTGTCCAAAAAAGATACAATTTGTCAAGAGAGATGGAATTGTATAGGCCTGTTCAAAAATAGTGGTCACAGTGTGCAGTCACGATTTTCGCGATTATCCAATACTGACATCTAACAAGGGTACATCTGCCCGATACAGAGGATTTTCTTTCAATTTTTATAATAAAATATCCCTCTGTGTCGGGGACATGTAGCTGATATATGGCAACATTTATTTTAAGCTGATAATAATTAGTCAGTATAGCGCCATGAGGCCTAGGCGCACCTGTACAATTAAAACAAATATCTATATCTTCATGGATATATGATAACTAGGTGGCCTCAAAATATTAGCCTAACCCACGAGATTGATTTATACATCTCTATGTAAAACCTAATTGTCGTATTTCGAACTAATGTTCATGTTTTGATCCCATCAACAAATATTTAAAAGCAATCCAAAACAAAAAAATCATTCCAACCACGTTGATTGTACGATTTATGAAATGATAACGTTTGACTGAAGTACGCTCACATGTAGATAAATAAATTCTTTATTGGTGGGACGAATTAATTGCGATAAACAAAATGACAATCACTCCGACAAGGTGAGCCACTACTTATAATCCACTTATAAGAATGCCGTTTTGTGATCTTTATTGGTGGGGCGAATTAATTTCGATAAAGAAAATGACAATCACTCCGACAAGATGAGCCACTACTTATAATGCACGTATAAGAATGCCGTTTTGTGATTAAATTTGGATATACAATTTTGGGAATACTTGTAACACTTTGAACAAGAGTATTCTCTATTCCCACTGAATATACAAAGCAGAAGGTTTCAGATCATTTAACCTGTGCAACGCCGGGTAGTAAAACTGCACGAACGTGGACGTGACAATGACACTGGTTGTGTGAAATGTGACTGGTGACGCGACCACACTCCCTATTCACAAGGTGGGTTTAAAGTTGGTCTTAACATTCTAGATAATAAATGTTTGACTTATTATCAAAACTAATTTTGGGGCTATTTTGGGAATCAAAATATGTAATTACTTGGCCCGAAACAACCATTGGATACGCCCCTGTATTATATCTACCTTAATTATGATCTTTGACACTAATACCCAAGATTCATGAATATATCCCACAATACCTTTATTCATATAAACGTGTTCGCGCCCAAATCCATATCATATTGACTCGACACTGAATTGTCAACATTGACAAACATTTTGTGAATTATTTTCACTTCGATTCAAAATTGGAACACTCGATCTGTTTCGTATTTGAACTGTATACGCAGTGTGTCGAAAGAGGCGACAAAAGAGAGTTGACAAAGTCTATTACAGTAAATTACAACTTAAAGGTGAAGTTGTCAAAAATAATTCGGGAAAAAACGCTCCCATAAAAGAACAAAGTCAGCCCAATAGCGAAGCTGAGAACAACAACCAACGTGATGACGACTACACACGGAAGCCATTGCCCAGCGATGAATCGGGTGACAGTGGTGGTGAAATTAAAGCTGACGAGGAAGAATTGGCAACGATACAAGAGATCGAGCAGAATAAACAAAAAATCCTCCAAGAAAAAAGAGATGCGAGGAAGGTATAGTTACAGAAAGAGTGAGATCGAGAAAGGAGCTGACAGAAACTGAGAAACAAACATTAAAAGTTAAACAAAGTAATCCTTTAATTTAGATGAAGTGAGAAAAGATAAAACACTGAGAAAGGAAGTGGTCCCGAAATTGAAGATGCTCAATTCAGGACTCGAGTCACGAGATCAGTCATCAGACAGTAGTTATGATTGGGACACATATTGTGCAAGTACCGGTAGTGGCAGTACATGCAGTTCGAGGAAAAACTTTCGAAGTAGAGATCGAACAAAGTCAAAACTATAAAAAATTGTATCTGGGCTGGAAGCAAAGCCTTCCACAACTAAGTTGTATCAACAATTATGTCCACAATCTTTGTTACAATTAGAATATATAAACAAGGAAATACATTTTAAAGATTTGTCATTCAATCACTTGGTTGTTGGAGAACTGGAAATAATTTCAAGACTTGAGAATGGTAGGGAAAGAGAAGGGCGTCTGGCGGTCCTAGCAAATTGGCATATTATCATGAAATGTATGAGTGGAAATCACTTCTTGATTTCTATGCAGCATTCATTCGCAAGATTGAGTATTGTCACGCCAAGTGGGGTGATGACACTAATATGTTGGAAACCTCATTGCTGGTAGGGCATACTAAATTAAAACCAATGAATGAACAGAATTTTAATGTTAGAGGAAGTTACACTTCAGGTTCTTATGGAAATCAAAACAATAATAAAATGAATCAGAATGCAAATGCAAATAAGGATTGTTGGTTTTGTCCTGAATATCAAAGGTTGAAATTTACCCAAAAATATTTCCTCATTTCAAAGTGGTAAAATATACAGGTACTGCACATTTGTGCTACATGTCCAGAACGATATAGCATGTTTATCTCATCCGGAATCCAGCTCAGTTTGTACTCATCAAGGGAATTCAGGGTTATGATTTGTAAAATCTTCCCACACTTTTTGAATCGACAACTCCTACTAAAGTTTTGGAGGCTGGCGAGCTGGTAATGGATGAGGTAGAATGTGATGCTTCTTCCCCCATGCCAATACATCAAAGAGAAGAAATGTCTGTACACATTCCAAACTTGCATGCTGAATTATATAGTGGTGTTATAGGCACTGGTGGCATTACCAATGAAATGAATGTAGCCTTTGGTCAAGAGGTAATCAATGAAAACTTGAAAGTTAGACAGTCTGGATTGCATAATTTTGAAGGATGTAAAATCCCAGTTTATTCAAAATTAAACATAGCATTTTTCAAAGAAATGTTGGCTGATTCTAATAAATGCCTTGTAGAATTTTTAGAGTATGGTTTTCAAATTGGTACCAGAATTGAATTTCAAGAAATCAGACTAACCAATGTTAATTGTAGAAATAATAAAGGTGCTACTTCTTTCATATTGAAATGCAGAAATACTTTGAGAAATTACTTTCGTACTAAGCTATCATAGGTCCATTTAGTCATGTACCATTTGATAAGTTTGTGTCACCATTAAATCTGTACCAAAAAGGGATAGCTCGGATAGGCGAGTAAGTTTGGATTTGAGCTTCCCTGAAGGTGATAGTGTCAATGATTTAATCCCAAAAAATATGTATTTGGGAGAAAACTACAAAATAGTGTATCCTACAGTTGATAGTTAGGTAAATTTGATAAAATAATACGGAAAAAATTCATTTCTGTTTACCATTGTTATAGAAAAATTCCAGTCGACGTAGGATACATAAATTTCTCAGGAAATAAATGGAATGGTAACATATTTTTGATAGAGAATTACCAATGGGACTGAGGAGTGGAGCATTACCATGTCAATCACTGATCAATTCCATAACTTACAGGATGCAACAAGCTGATTATAATTTAGTCAACTACTAAACGATCTAGCGGGGTGTCAGTCTGGGAAGGAAGAATCTGAAGCTGCATTTAGTTATCTTAAACAGTTGTTAGACAACTGTGGCTTAGAAGAAGCAGTAAATAAGAGCTGTTCTCCGTCTAAAACATGTTTGATACCCAGAATTTAACACTGAGCATAGACACTGAACGAGTTAATGAAATTCTAGAATTAATTAATGCGTGGTTAAAAAGAAACGTGCATCAAGAAATGAATTTGAATCTTTGCTCGGTAAATTGAATTTTGTGTCATCTTGTGTGAGGCCTGGGCGCTTGTTTGTGTCACGACTACTTACATGGCAAGAGGGCTAAACGTTTCAATTCCGAAGTATGCCCGAAAAGATCTGAAATGGTGGAGAAAGTTTCTAATTAATTATAATGGAGTGTTTATAATGATATTGGAGGAATGGTGTGAGCCAGATGTAGGATTTGCTTGTGATGCAACTCTGCAGTGGAGGAATAAGTTATGAGTGCTTTCACAGAAACTTGCCGTCATTCATTTTGAGAAAGAATTTACATATAAATTGTTTAGAGCTTCTGACAATTGTTGTAAGTTTGAAATTATGGGGTAGTTATTATACAGGCAAACACATCTTTGTTTTCTGTGATAACTCGTCATCTGTTTCAGTATTAAATTCAGGTGCCACTCATGATTCATTTATGCAGTCATGTCTGGTGGCAATTGAGTGTACAGCGGCCACTCATCAATTTTGAATTAAGGGCACACATATCAGGAGAATTGAATGGAATTCCAGATTTGTTATCGAGATTGAATGAAACCAATGCCAATACATTTAGAGAATTGACGATCGACCGTCCTGTTGAATTCCTGAATTTTCCTAATGATATCTTCAAATTTACTCATGATTGGTGAATATCTTTAATTTTGCAGACGTGGCTATGGTACAATTGAAAATAGAAGTAACTTTATCGACAATAGCCGTATTTGCCCCAGGAACTCTCACGAAATTAAAGATTCAATTTGAATCCTTCTTGTTATTGTGTATCCTAATTTGATCTGGAATCACTTCCTGCAACATGTCAAGTAATTCAACTTTATGCACAATTTCTCAGTAGGTCATTTGCATCGGTGGAAGCTACAAAAATATATGTAGCTGGAGAAAAAAACATTGCATTTACTTACAGATCATCCATTTCCGTCGGACAGCTAGCTATCAATTAAAATTACTTTTCAAGGGTATAGCTCGCTTGAATCCACATTCAGTTAAACAAGCCAAACCTATTACTCATGAGATTTTATTGGAATTATACAATTTGATTGATGTAAAAAAAACCAGTAGACGCTACATACTGGTGTTTGTGATAGCCTCCTTTACTTTCGCAATGAAGTCGAATTTAGTTTCAGATTCTAAGATAGCATTTGATCCAGCTAAACAACTAACAAGAAGGGATATAAGTTTTTATAAAGATTGTTATCTTTAAATGGTCATAAACTAATCAGTTTGGAGAAAGAAAGTTAGAAACACCATTAGTTTCAATTCCCAATTCACCACTTTGTCCTATACTTTCGTTCCTCGACATGAATCCAGCTTCAAAAGAGGAACCAGCATTCTTTCTTAAAACCACGAAGAAGCCATTAACTTGCCTCAAGTTTCAAAGTAAACTAAAATCATTGAAATGAAGAACAAATAGGGACCCTGAGTGCTAAGTTCGTCCTGTAGACTGTCCAAGTCTACTTTTATGTGTCAGCGTTTTCTAAATGGATACTAATATGTTTTCTAAATGGATACTAATATGTTTTCTAAATGGATATGGCTGTTTTTCTGTGAAACCCTCTCCCAAGCCCCTCCCTATTAATCGCGACGACTGGAATGGGCACATTGTCATGATGTGTAATTGACCAAAGTCTTGTATAACTGGGTGTGACAATTGGATATCACTGATATCCAATTTTCACACCAAAACAACCAACGCTTGGTCAATTACATATTACGGCAACGTGCCCATTGTGTCTATTCGTCAGGATAGACACCTGATATAGACAATGGGTAACGTCACGGAAATGTTCTAACAACGGGGAAACACACCATAAAATCCCGCTAAATTACACATTTTATGTGGACCGGCTTCGGGTTACACTTTTGGCGTGCACCTAACTGGGTGGTGATCACGACTAATCGAAGACGAAGTACAGACATTAATATTTCTCAATATGTTTTAGTGAAATTGGATTAATTTATTAGCTTCTTAAATGCTGGAATAGCGTTAAGACTGTCTGATATCGGTGTATATATGAACCGGACAAGATGTTAATCTCCGAAAATTAGCGATGGCTAAGCATTGATAGTTTACCTCGCTGCATGGCAGCAGTCTGACATCTTGGCCAACAGGCTATACACTTAGTCTTCAAGAAATCACAGAGACACGGATCCAATTCTACCCAATATCACAGAATCAGTCACAATGCTGTGACTTTGTTAACTGTATGCAAATTCAGCTATGCTCTAATTAATCGAACCCTTTCACGAGTTTGTAGGGCGGTTGTTACCGTTGTAACGCCATATAACCGCTATTGTGAGCGGTTGGCATGCGGCATCCATCGGTAATCTTACTGCGATACTAGTAATAGTTTTTAACTGCCATGTTGTTTTTACATTCATGACCGCCATGCACCCAGTTCAGTTTTTCGTTAGCGCCAGCATGTACCACGTTCACTATACTCAAAAACAATATTTCACTTCATGAATTGTTTGTGGATTATTCAACATTCGAAGTTGGTCAGTGGTCACTGACCGGCATTCATCATTGCATCATCAACGCAGCGTCACGCCATGCCATAGATACACAATCTCTGGTGTGTTTATAGTATAGATGTTTACAAGGACCGATGTAATGGATGCATCATGTTGTTATCGAAAAATGTGTGACTATATATCATTCTAACGGATCCGCCATTTCCGCTTCGCTGGGAAATAACCTCTTCCAGAAATTGAAATCATATTCGCGCAATGCTACAATACATGGCTCTGGTTATCAGGCAATTACATTGACTTGCTGGCGCATATACGTGACTCAAGATATGAAGTGCACATGTAAGTGACTGGACAATTTGAATTATTTCACGCTTGTGATTGGAATAGTTTTATACCAAAACAGTTATGCCAATTCAAATGTTTTACTGTTAAATATTAAAACTCAAGTGATAATTTTGATAGCTTTGTTCCTTTATGTCTTGGAATGAGCGGCCAAATTCGAGTGATTCAGATTGGTCGAAATTAGTATTACTCGTAATTGGAAAGTTCGCCTGAGTTAATAGTTTGCTATTATATTACATGTATAATGAGAATATCAATGCGATATTATTCAAAATACACTTTGTGTGAACTGAGCGTTTGTTTATATAATGGCAAAGTACGTAAAGAGTGTACGATAAGCAAAACACTCAACACCATGGCGATTCTTTGAGAAAGTGATTCACGACGATATTAGAGGCGAGACATTTTGCGTCGAAATGAAAGAAAGAACGAAAGATGAAAGAAAATGAACTACAAATATCAAAACTATTGCTCGAAATTGAAATAGATAACAATGACTTAGATACAAAAAATAAAGACAAATTACTGGATAAAATACAAAAAGTTGACACTGACCTTTACGAAATAAGAAAAGAAGACACGAAGGGGGCTATGGTAAGATCAAGGACCAAATGGATTGAACAGGGTGAAAAACCAACAAAATATTTCCTCACTCTAGAAAAACGCAATTCTACATCGAAAACTCTATGCAATCCTACCGACACCACCGGTAAAACATTGACAATCAATCAGACATAATTCATGAAGTTAGACATTTTTACGAAAATTTATATGCATCGAAAATCACAAATAATCTTGATATTCATACTATTATTGAAAAATACCATACAATATTGTCCAACGACACTGTCAACAGTATAGAAGGACCAATAACTCTAACCTAACTAACGTGTGCGTTGAAGCGATCGCAAATGATAAAAGCAGCGGACTGGATGATGGATACCCATATGAGTTTTGGAATTTTATTTGGCTTGACTTAGGCCCAATTCTATGTGAATCACTCAATGAAGCTTTTGATAAAGGGGAACTCTCAATCACCCAGAAACAAGAACTGATTACTCTGATCCCCAAAAGAGATAAAGAAAGACATCATCTGAAGAACTGGCGACCAATTTCACTCTTGAATATATCATCCAAATTAGCTTCTTCGTGCATAGCTGAACGATTAAAACGTGTTCTCCCATATATAATAAATGATGATCAAACGGGATTCTTAAGATATCACTACATCGGGGATAACACTAGACGTATCTATGACCTTATTCCAGAGAAGAAATTGGCCGGTAAACCTGGGTTACTGCTCCTCCTATACTTCTAAAAGGCTTTTTTTTTATTTTGGAGATGCCACGAAGAGGTGGATTTCTATATTGTTTACGAATATCAACTCATCTATTTTAATAAATGAGCATATATCTCAAATTTCAAATTATATCGTAGCTGTCGACATGGTGACCCAGTCTCGCCGTATATTTTGTTGATAAACGCGGAAATATTAGCTATTATGATAATGTCCAACGACCGCATTAAAGTTGTCAACCTCGGCAATTTAGAATACAAAATTACACAGTATGCAGACGAAACGACTCTCATCTTAGACATATATTGGACTAAAATTTGATAGTACTTTCAATCTCCTTGAAATACACTTTGATACCAACCTTTACAACTGAATATCAATTATGATAGAAAACTTGCTGAAGTCAAACGTTTGATAGAAACATGGAATCACCGTTTACTTACACCCATTGGTCGAATAAGGGTGATAAAATAACTAATACTCCCAAAATTAACGCACCTTTTTGTTGCTCTCCCAAATCCTGGTAATCTTTGTATAAAAAATCTAGACATAACGCTCTTTAATTTTCTCTTGAACTCGAAGCATGATCGAGTTAAACGCAAAGTTATTTGTCAGGATTATAAGAATGGCGGATTAAAAATGGCTGATGATGCTGTCCATGACAGTAACTTGGTTGAGGCGCCTCGTAACCAAAAGTGCCAAATGGATCCCCTTAATAGATATACATTTACGCGATTGCCCTATGTTCCTTACTTATGACGACTATTCTTACAAACAAAAACAGGCAAATAAATTAACCAATCCTTTTTGGCATGATGTCCTGATGGCAATCACAAAATTTCTAGAGAAAGATAGAAACAATCGCCAAATATCAGCATGTATGGAATAACCCAAACATAAAGCAGCATGGAAAAGTCTAAATTTCACCTCCTGGCGAGAAAAACGGATAATATTTTTAAATGATATGCTGGACAATAATGGTCGCTTTCTGATATGAGACGATTTATAAGCTTTATATCGCAAAACTTCATCACTCTTAATAACATTCAACATCAGATAACATTACTCACAAAAAAACTTGACCAGCCTCTAACTCGAACTCTTACCCCCCTTTTACCAAATAATTTCATTAAACTGCTTAAAAACTGTCGAGGAGAACAATACTTTTATAAAAATTGTAATCGATATTCCAACTTCTACAGTAGCACACAGAATATGGCAAGCGTTATTTCCTGACAACATAATTCTATGGTGTACACTAGATAAACTACCCTCTCTCACGAACTCACGATGCTTGACACAAAGCTGCAATGGCAACAATTCCGAATAAACTCACGAATATTATCAACTAACAAGTTTCTTAAAATGTCCAATTACGACAAGATGATAAATGCGATAGATGTAAAAGCGAGACAGAAGACATCTCCCACATATTTTGGAACTATGTTCACGTTCAGGAATTCACAAAGGAACTCAGCGATTGGGGTACAATTAACAGCATTGATCTCTGTCCAACATATGACAATGATTCTCGGCTCATCAACCAATCCGAACTTTACAACGAACATGCTATGGCTTCTAATTAAAGGGGTACTGTGCGCCATTTTCATTAAATTTCCGGTGATAAAAAACAACGATGTAATATCGATAATATATAGAAACATAAGTAATTTGAGTCGAAGATGTATTGTGTAAACGCTCAGGTTAATAGGCTATCTTAAAATTTAATAATTTAAAAGTTAATAATTTGATATAAATTGAATTTATGACTGGGGCCATAAAATGGCGTCAACTAAATTACGAATTTCCGTGTACACGACGTAATCAAATAAAGTAATTGAGGGATACTGGATTGTTAAACCGATCGCGCACACGATCGTTTAAATATAATGATGATGCGGGGAGAAAACTCAAGCCACTAACTGACTAGTGACGATACAATAACTCAAATGAGAATATGGGACTAGTATGCATATAATATAACTTTTATTTGGTTAAAAACTGTACAAAAATTACTCGACAACGACAATTTGTATTTTTGCATTCCGGTAAATTTGCCATCCGTAACACTACTTCGTACTCAACAGATTTTCAAATAATGGAAAAATTGTTACCTTATTCTCCGACTCGGAGACTATAGAAACCAACAACAACATTTTGGGTACAGTATCCCTTTAAGCAATACATTTATAAGACTAAATTAGAGCCAACAAAGTTATCGATAAATGTTTTCCTAAAAGAATTGAATTATAGATACCAATGTGAGAAGTATACCGCACGATGCCAATCGAAACAACAAGAATTTTCGAAAAACTGGTTCCTTTTAGAAAAGGCTATACATATAGGCACTAGTTAACATCAATAAACTTGAGTGTCCTGGAAATGATCTCTTCACCAGTTCGAAAACTCACTTAATTACTATATCCAAGAAGTACTATTACCGCCCCCACAATACGGTATATAGTTAGATGTCATACCGATGCGCTATACACAGGAACAAAGTTCAAAGATTTAAAATCTGAATTACTATATATTTAAACATTAACATATATTCGATTTATCCCTATTCACATGTAAGTCATTGGGAGTGCATATGATGTACGAAAGACGTGTAAATGAAGTGAGCGAGACATGCGCGAATTGGAAGAATGTCACTTGATCTATTTTAGCATGTAACCCTGTCTGTATTTACATTCATTCATTGATGTCTGTTTATTCCAATAAAAAATATATATATATCTGCATATTTCTTACCTCTGGAAGCATTAATGTAAACTGGTTTTCTAGAATCAGAACAGCGCTCCGTTGCATAGCTTTGAATTTTTCGTCATGAAGTTCGAATCGTTTACCCAATGTAAGTGAGGCGATTATGTTGGCGATCGCAGTTTGCATCTTTTCCGTAATGTCGAATGGTTCGGTCACAGCGGCGTCAATATCTGCTATTAGCGCTATATTCTCTTCGTGAATTTTCATCTCCATGAGGTTTTTCCCCATTCCAAAATCTTTGAGAGTCCTTAGGACGAAACTGCGATAATATGGCCAATCCTTCCCGTCAGACGAGAAGACACCTGTTATAAATATATTTCCAACGTAAGGACTCTGTTAGTGATAAGGGTGCGTTCACATTCTGACAAATTGCCCTAGCAACTGTTAAGCCATCCGCTGTAGTTGCTACAATCTACTAACACAATCTACAGTACCGACAGTTTGATACATGCGCAGTAACTATGTAATACACGACGTTTTATACAGCTTAGATTAACCAGAAATTGTCCTTAAAATATATGTAAAAAATCTACTGTGCAATCACTCGTTGAATTTCATAGTTCTAATAATCGACAAAGCAATTGAATAAATACATTCATTCATTCCTAGATTTATCATCCAAAAGTTAGTGTGCAATAGATAGCCGTCCGATCCATCTTGTAAGCGTAGTTCATTAATGTGGCGACAGACGCGGAGTACCAATGTATCATCAAGTCTATATAAATCACTAAGCAGCTACTGTTTCCAAAGTGAGTTGATGATGACATCCACGTGGATATCATTGGAGTAAAGTCAATAAATATTATTATCTTCAAGTCATCTGGTAAGTTCCAGAGAGATATATATATATATATATATATATATATATATATATATATATATATATATATATATATATACTAGCAGGGTTACCCGGCGTTGCCCAGGTTAATGTATGCTGTGGATATTTGTTGAGAATAGAGAATGCTCTTGCTTAAAGTGTTATACGTTTTCTCATAAATTGTATATTCATGATTATTACAGTCATGGAATATAAGTAGTGGCTCAGCGTGTCAATTGTCATTCTGTTTATCGCGATTAATCCGTTCCACCAATAATGAAGTACTTATTTGTTTACAACTGCGTATACATTAGACGTTATAATATGATACATGACCATCATAAACACATTAGTTCGATAAAAGATGATAATTGGGTTTTACATATTGAGATGTATCAATCAATCTAGTGGGTTGGACTAAGATATCGAGGACACCTGGCTATCATATCTCCACGAAGATACAGATGTTTCAAAGAAATTTCCAGGTGCTCCTCTGTTCATGGTGCTATATATTGGCTAAATATTCTTAGTTTAAACGAAATGTTGCTGCGCAAATATATCAGCTACATGTGCCAGGCACAGCGATATTTTGAGTTGTTTATGTGTCAGTCGATGAGTCTGTTCTAAAACCCTTGTCAGATGTCAGTATTGGTAGGATCCTGAAAAGTCTTGTGCTACTAACTGCATTTTCTTGTATATCAGAAGAAACTATATTTGACTGCACACTGTGACCACTATTTTTGAACAGGCCTTCCATATCTCTTGACAAATTGTAACTTTTTGTGGAAACTGTATTGAATGGAACAGACTAAATTTTGTTATTATATATATGCAATCCTCTGACGGTTCGAGGTCTCTCAGTTTGCACGAATATATGTATCTCTTCAATAGAATGATAAATATATGTTTAATGCTTCTTCTAGTTATCTTTTTTTGCTAGCTCATTGTGTGAATGCCTTGATTGCCATTCCCATATAAATATGACTGTTAAGAAGATATAATTGTTCAAGTGACTTATGTGGGTCACCATATGTCGGGATTGTGAAATGTGAACGCCCAACTACTTAAAATGATATGGAGATGGCCTGGTGACTGTATATAACTTATATGTGGATATCGGCGAATATCAATCTTATCAATGATAGTGCATATCCGCTCGCCATCCGTGACGCAAACGACACCAAATGTTATTTAATTCATGGTATATCATTAGAGAAAAACGTGTATGAATTTGGTGGAATTTGGTTTATTAAATCAATTGTTGATGCAACGCTGACTCGAACAACGCCATGTTGCGAAGGTGATTATGTATTCGTTTGGCGGAAATCAGCGACAAAACTATTTCACCATATAGTTTTAATTTCCCCTCCTCCCAACAACAGCGTCGTTTTAGAAAATTTTAACCCTCACCATTATCTTCCTTGTAAAAAGTTACCCCTCTTAGAACGCCTTGGTGCCACCTCGATTGTACCGCGTGAAGTTATATATAGAACGCACACAGACAGACAAAAAGACAGACAGACAGCACGATTTTATTTCTTGTATCATTTGAGAAGAACGTGTCTGAATTTGATGGTACTAAAATATTTTGTATCAGTTTTGGTGACCCTCCTGTCCCTATTTCGGACTCAAGCTGCACACATTAAGACTCAATAGAGATTAGAGATGCATATATATGAAATTGGTGAAAATTAGCGAGTATACAAGTTCGTGTCAAATTTAAGATACCCATATCTCTCACCCATAGGGCACCGATTTGGTGTATCTAAACCACACGATAAGATTCCTCGTAAAATCAAGGAGAAGAATATGTATCAATCTGGTGGAAATCGGCACTAAACATATAGATATAATTTGTTGTGTCCCTCTCATCTCTATACACTTGTGACATCCTTAAACCACACGATTACACTCCTGATATCATGGAGATGATTGTTTATAAGTTTGGTGATAATCGGCGACTAAACAATTTGTTTTATCAAATTTGGTGCCAATCCCTCCCCTCTCCATCTCTCACAAAACATCACCACTAAGGCGTCTTTAAATCACGATTAGATTCCTCGTATCATGGATAAGAACGTGTATCAATTTGGTGGAAATCGGCGCTAAAATAATTGTGCATCAATTTTGGTGCCCCTGTCCCTTTCACTGCAACCCTGACACGAATGAGGCCATATTTGACAGATAAAAGCCACACCATTAGACTCCTCATAACATGGGGATGATTTTGTATAAGTGTGGTGGCAATCGGCGACTTATTATCAAATTTAGTGCCCACCCCTCCCAATCTCTCATCCAAAAACAACAATTTGGCGTTGTTAAATCGCACAATTAGATTCCTTGTATCACGAAGAAGAATATATATCAATTTGGTGGAAATCGGCGCTAAAATTAGTTTTATCAATTTTGGTGCCCCTCTCCCCTTCCGTTCATCCTTGACTCAAACGACGCCACTTTTGACATATTTAAACCACACCGTTGGATTCTTCATATAATGGAGATGATTATATGTAAGTTTCGTGGCAATCGGCGACAGAAAACAAAATCTGCCCCCCCCCCCCTTCCGGGCACCCCTGACGCGAACGGCGCGACTTTTGCCATACTTAAACCACCCCATTAGATTCCTCATATTATGGGGATGATTATATATAAGTTTGGTGGAAATCGGCGACAAATTTTTTTTCTGCCCCTCCCCTTTTTCTGCCCCTGACAACAACGGCGTCACTTTAGAAAATTCTAACCCCGACCATTATCTTTCTCGTAAAAAGCTACTCCTAGTAGACCCCTTTGGCATCATCTAGATGGTCCCCTGTGAATTTCTATAGAACACAGACAGACAGACAGACAGACAGACAGACATTCGCAAATATAGATATAGATATATACACACACCCTAAATCTAGTTGGATAAAAAGTTATCCAACAGTCAATCAACCGTTGTATGCCCACAGCACCTATCTACGTTGTGTGAAAAGTTGCATGACAATTTTGTTGGATACACTTTTACACAACGTTGCATATATATTTACTACCAACGGTTGTATGTTAATTATACAACGTGTTGCATGAAATTTCACACAACACTCAATCAACATTAATTGTCCACAGCACCTATCTACGTTTATTGAACTATTGGGTGCTGGGTAGATTTGGATGACATTTGTTGATTGGAAAGTTTACCCAACGTTGATTGGAAATTAAAATGGGGCAACACGTCGTGGATAGCTTTGCCGGTATAGTATACCTTTGTTATAATTATTCTTTGTACGATACACTGATTATGTAGGCTTTATGTGTTGGGTGTATGAATGTACTACTTTAGTCAAATTAGTGCCGTCAGCATTTGTGTAAATTTGTAAACTTCAAAATTTGGCAAATATAAATGAATATACTCTCAATACATAAAGCCTACATAATCAGTGTATCGTACAAACAATAATTATAACAAAGGTATACTATACCTCCAAAGCTATCCACGACGTCTTGTCCCATTTTCCGATCGCTCAGGTGTGTTCTCATACAGTCGTCCATCTTGTTTTGAAATATTTGGAGCCAAAAACTCGCATGCTCGCCCGCACCGGAAACGCGTTGCTATTGGATGACCCGGTCACGTGGCGGTTTTATCCAATGTGGTATGAAAGCAAT
This sequence comes from Siphonodentalium dalli, assembly GCA_032622095.1. Taxonomy (NCBI): domain Eukaryota; kingdom Metazoa; phylum Mollusca; class Scaphopoda; order Gadilida; family Siphonodentaliidae; genus Siphonodentalium; species Siphonodentalium dalli. The sequence continues at coordinate 206,992,681 of CP136065.1, forward strand.
ACCACAGAAGACAGTTCACGCAATCAGTTGTGTACATCGTACACAATGTAAGTACCAAGAATTTTACGTATAGGATACAATGCTTCCAATAGTTAAACTACGATAATAGTAATTTTATGTTTAAGTGAATCAAAGTCCATAGAATACCATACTAATGGGTTACTAGTATGTATATTGCACACACACATCTAAGTGAATTAAGTGTACATGCATGTATGTAACTCACGTATCGACTAATTAAGTAGTTACAAAACATTACTATTAATATAAACCAGGAGAACGTGTATTAATTAATATATCCTTTTTAGGTTGGGAAATATGTATATTAAAAGTAGCAAATGCTCCTGAAAAGTATACACATTTCATTGAGTATTGGCTACTTTTTACTACATCAAGTGGACTATATTTTTACGAACAGACTCAGCTTTTGGATTGTTTCTAGTGAATATAGTTGAGATAGCTTTATAGATGCTTGGTCCTTCATAGTAGTATGAGTCAGCATATTTCGTTCTGCGATGTCTCAAACCAGAGCACCAAAGACTATCATGTGTGTCTGAATAACACAATGTCAAGCCGGTTCTATATGTAGTTAACTGCGCTACCCAATTTCACCGTCACAGAAATATTCTCCAACATAAATCTACTTTTGAGATTAATACAACTGTAGTAAAATCCTTATTTGATGTGTGACGTGGCGGTAGTTATATATGTTAGTAGGAAATACGAACTGGACTAATATATTTTCATTTGTTTGCAAAAACAATTGTATTCGGTTTTCTGTCCGGTCATTTGCCTAGTATGAAGTCACGTATATTAGCCGGATTTTGAATGGGTAACTTTCTCGAAGTTTGAGCAGTTAACAAGTTTGACATAATACTTGATTTGCAATAACTAGGCGAGACAGACTTGGTGAAGTTTTGATAAAGTGTGAATGTTAACTGGCTTTGCTTGAAGCTATCGATTGGTCGAGACATCGCTATCTTCTCTGCGATCACTCTCTCTGCATGGGTGATTTCATCATAACGAACCAAAGCCGGACGATTCGAGTCGTATGTAGACTATATCTGATTTTGTGACTCACCAATTATTATCTAATACGACGTTTGAATTTTAGCGACCACTTGTGTCGCACAGTAGATCGATGGGCTTAGAGCGTTAATGTCGTAATCGGAAATAAACGTGTGTGTCTTTCAAATGCCGGCGTTCCAAAATGAGGGGGTACTATATTGGCACCTTGACGCGATCTTATACATTTATCGTCTAGAAGAGTCATTGGCGAACACACGGGAACCATAATATACATTCCTTGCTGGATATTTTTGTCAGATATCACGTTTTCCCAAATGCCGGTATAATCCGATCAAAGCCAAACAGACGCTAATAACGCAATGTCTGTTTCGAATCAATGAATGTTATTGCTATCATAAGATTCATAACAAAACTCATGCGTATATATGTGTAGGAGAAACTCGAACTAGGATTCCTCTTATACCCGAGTTGAGGAATATTCACCCAAATCCAAGATGGCGGCCAAAATGGCTACCAGAAATAGAGAAATCGCTGTTTTTAACATCAGTGAGAGTTATTGTCACGACAACTCCACACCTGCTTACTATTGTGGCGAAGAACTGTCCTTATATCACATCCAAATAGAAGTCCCCCAAATCCAAAATGGCGCCCACAATGGCGGACAAATTTTGAAAAATCACCGAAATTCCCTCATTTCCACATCATTGGGCATTATTGTCGAGAAAACTCCACACATGCTGACAGTTGAGTTGGAATACTGAGGTGAAGTAATTACCTTACATCTGATGAAGGAAACTGTTTTCCAAATCGAAGATGGCGGCCAAAATGGCGTCCGAAATTTGAAAACAAGCTTACATTCCTTTACTTTCTTGCTATGGGCGTTATTGTTACGCGAATTCTACCCACAATTACATGTTCATATGGAACATTGATATGAAATATTCATTTGAGTTTGGCTAACTCTCACAGTCAAGATGGATGCCAAACTGGCGGCCAGAAGTTGAAAAGAAGTCGAAATGCTCACATACTAATTTCAACTTTTTGTCATAATATCGATATGTATAGATTGTACGAAACGGCACATAAGCCATCTATTAGTTCCAACATAGGTCGTCGCCTTCTGGAAGGATGAAAACCCACAATAATCGCGATGAGACATTTCGAAATCTATTATCCACTAAGCGCCCATAATGGTTGTAACCGTATATGGGTGCGCCGAATAGTCATATTATGACTTCCAAGAATCAAAACAACAGTACCTGAGCTTATTCTGATTTGCCACATTCAGTATTATCTGGACCAGCATCCGTTTCTTCGTCACATTAGTCTATCTCACTCACACCAACACAGTTTTCTACACTTCTTGGTAGAAGGGTCCCACTAATCGGAATGTTTCAAACAACACATATGCCGGTATCAAGCTCACGTGTTTGTCTCGAAAGCTGGGCATTCTTATCCTTATTGTTGCCGAGCTTCATTCGTGGTAGCTTATGGTATGATTCAGATGCTACATATGGGATCTGAGAGTCATCTTACGTGATAAAATAGAAAGGTGTGCGGTCGATGCGTATACTAGCTTTCAGAAGGACCTCTCTATCTGCGTATTTTTCAGATTTGGTTACCTAATGTGGATAACAAAATGTACATCTGGTGTTCCTCCCATCCAGCCACTTCTTAATATATGGTTCATCAATTCACATATTCACGCACTGACGTAGTCGGACAACTTATGTATATGGCTTCGAATGTTGAAAGCCTAACATTTGTCGGATGCCTTTCTGCTAAGGCGTAGAAGACCATAATGCATAATATACCCACACTTCTTGACCATGATCATAAGAACAGTCATGGTGGCGTCCAGCAATCGTTTCACCGTACAGATCCAAGCCGATAATAACAATACATACGGTGGGCATGTGTCATGATAGTGGAAATGAAATTGGACCATTACTGCACCGCCCCTTCTTTGGGTATGTTTTAGATTCAGACATGATCTCATGTGGCTTTGCTTTCCTTGTATGCTAAGATTGTATCTTCCAATCCGTTTGGAAGCCGTTCTCAATCAATTGGACCAGGCGCGTACCATTGGCTAGTACTATATACGCCCCACCCAGACTGGGATGTAGTATTAAGGACGATGCATTTGGTAGTTGATATGTCATATTCACGATGGGTGGTGGTCGGTATAGTTCAATAAAGTGCAATGCCATTAACAGATGGGTGAAATGTTCAACGCGAAGAACACCTAGAGGAATGTTACTTTGATGAGATCTTGCATTCAAATTAACCTACGTTGGGTACACCAAGTGATTTCTTGGTAACATCATCATTCAAAACCATTGTCCTGCATGAGACATATTAACTACTATATTCTAAAGTTATATAATATAAAGCTACATGTATGATCATACAGGTCACGTTCACCAACGTCCATATCCATTGCCGCCGAGACTATAAATTGTTCTTTAAACACACAGTGAAATAAATGCACCACAGTTCCTGACATTGTCTTGAATAATACCGTCCACATACTGACACTAACCCTGAGAGAGGATAACAACAACGCATACTTCATCCCATGAAGACATTATCCTTTACCCCACCCGACTGTTCTGGGGAGGCTAGGATAGTATTATCCAGACAAAATTATACGTCTGGTCAAGTTGATTCAGAACGGACTTGAAACGGATGTGGAAATACAATCTTACCACACCAAAAACACCAACACGCATAACATTCTATATCTGAAACATGCACCTGGTGTAGTGGTGTATACCGTGGCCCATTTCATTCCCACTGTCATGGCGCATGTCCACAAACTAGCACCGCGAGTTTTGTTCTTCTCTGCTGGAAGCTATTCGACGAGATGACTGCGGGACGTCACACAGTTTGCTTAGGATTATGGCCAAGAAGTGTAGTCGGTACATTATGGTCTTTTCCTTAGCAGATAGGCAGCTGTCCAAGGGAATGAGACAGCTACCTTCGAAACACTGCCGAAGTTGTCCACGTATGGCAATACGTTCGCTAAGTTTGTGAGTTGAACCATCTATTGAGAAGTGACTAGTTAACTGGGAAGTTCGCCTGGTGTACATGTCGTTATTCCCATGGGGTATGAGAAAGACATACACAGAGATGACCTTCTGTAAGCTTGTATACTTATCGACCATATGCCTTTCTAGTTCAAGATGACGAACAAATCCCATATTTAGCAAGTATTTAAAATCTTAAGCTAGACACTGGAAAATTAATCCTGGACCCTTCTCCCAGGAAGTGTTGAATACTTTGTTGGTGTGAGCGACATAGATTTATCACGCAGATTTCGAAATGCCACGTCGCGATATTAATTGTGGGTTTTCGTACTTCCAGAAGGATACGAGCAACGGTATGCGTTTTGATACGTCTTGAACTAATATATGGTTTGTGTATAGTTTCGTCCATACATATTGATATTATGACAAAAAGTTGAAATTTGTATGTGAAAATATCGATATATTTTCAATTTCTGGCCTCCAGTTTAGCCGCCACCTTGACCTTGAGTATTAATTGCTTAACTCAAATGAATATTTCATATCAATATTCCATATCAACATGTAATGGTGGGTAGAATTCGCGAAACAATAACGCCCATCGTAAGAAAGTAAAGGAATGCAGGCGTGTTTTCAAATATCGGTCGACATTTTGGCCGCATCTTAGATTTGGAAAACCATTTCTTGCATGGGATGTAAGGTATTTACTTCACCACAGTATTTCCAACTCAGCTGTAAGCATGGGTGGAGTTGTCTCGACAATAATGCCCAATGATGTGAATATGAGGGCATTTCGGTGATTTTTCTAAATCTGTCCGCCATTGTGGGCGCCATTTTGGAATTGGGGGACTTTTATTTGGATGCAATATAAGGACAGTTCTTCGACTCAGTGTTCACAACTCACAATAGTAAGCAGGTGTGGAGTTGTCGTGCAGGGTTCGCGCTGCCACTTGCCAAATTTGCCAATGGCAAAAATAATTCATATTTGGCAAAAAATATTTTCATTTGGCAAAAGTTTTGGCAAGTCACTTTAATTCTAAAGTCTAAAAATATCGGTCAATCAATACCATTAATTTTAGGAAACTATTACAATAGGATTAGTGGTGTTTTAATGGTTTCGGAAAAAATTAACACCCCCATTAAGATGCAGTTAATCTGGTAACATTATTATCGATGGGTGGATGGATTACCAGTATTTAGTGTGGTGGTGTTGTTTACATAGCTAATCCTCTTTTGATGTTCCCTTCTGATGAAGCAACTCTTCGTCCATTTTCGGTGATTGGTTTATTGTTGTATGATAAAACACAATAGATATGCGAGTATAATTATTGGTTTAAACAATATTTTATTTGAACTAAACAGAACAGAATTACAAACAATAAATACATGACATATAATTATAAATTGTTCAAAAGAGGTTTGGGCAACAATTATTAACTAACTGCTTTCCTATCGATATCAAACGTCGTTCAAACTGCGAGTGTCAAAATATAAAACTCAATCAAAGTTGCAGAAAATGATACTATCAGGGATAACATATTTTCATTTGACAAATTATTTTGGCAAAAGTCAATATCGGTTTAGCGCGGACCCTGTTGTCGTGACAATAATTCTCACTGATGTTAAAATCAGCCATTTTCGGCGATTTTTCTATTTCTGATGGCCATTTTGGCCGCCATCTTGGATTTGGATGAATATTCCCCAACTCAGGTAAAAGAAGAATCCTAGTCCGGGTATCTCCTGCACATATATAATCATGGCTGGAGTAATAATAGCAATAACCCTCACTGATTCGAAACAGACATTGCGTTATTGTAGCGTCGTTTTGGATTTGACCGGATTATACCGGCATTTGGGAAAACGTGATATCTGACAAAAATATCCGGCAAGGAATGTATATTATGGGCCCCGTGTATTTTCCAATAATTCTTCTAGACGATAAATTTATAAAATCGCTTCAAGATGCCAATATTTTCCAACAGAAACAAACGAAAAGTGGTGAAATATCCGAAAAATAGCAATTTTTCACATTTCGGCGGCCATCTTGGCCGCCATATTGGATTTTTGTGTCAGATTTTGGGATAATTTGTAAGGGTTGTATATTACCATAACGAATAGAACGGAAAAACAAGACCGCATGTGACATCATCTTTACTATAACGGCGATCAAAGAGACCTGGTGCATATATATAAAAATGGCCGCCATGATGGACGCCATCTTGTCTGGAGTCTCTGCGGCCATTTGTTTTCTTGATAACAACCGAAACAAATTAGAGGAGACATTAAGAAAGAAAATTAGTGGGGGGTGAAGTTGAGTCATGGGGGGTGCAGAGGTCTACCAATATCTCCTGGACTATATATGGTAATGGAACTAACCATAAATTTGAATTATAACCTTTACTGTACTTTTATTGATGTTGAGAAAGCGTTTAATATGGTATGGAGACCCGGGTTCTGGCAGAAATTACGGACATATGATATTAATGGAAAGTTCTTCCGAGTTATTACATCAGAATATTAAGTCTTATATCAAACTAGGGAGTGAATATTCTGCCACCTTCCCATGTTTATCAGGAGTTAGACAGGTTGAAAATCTATCCCCATACTATTCTCTCTATTTTTGAATGACCTGAAAACTTCACGATACGGTAAGGCATCGTTGGCCTCTCAAAAATATCAAACCAGACTGAAATAGAATTGAAGACCTACATACAAATACTACTTGTAATATATGCAGATGATAGAGTACTCATGGCTGAGACCCAAACAAAATACAGACAGAATTTAACGCATTCAGCAAGTACGGTATTAAGCTTGAATTAGTTCAAGAGTTCAACTACTTTGGCATTATTTACGCAACATCGGGTTCGTATTCTGAAGCATAACAAACCATTGCCTCATAGTAGTGTTAAGCTTATTTTCTATCACACCTTATATAAGTAGATTGTATTTTTGGACGTGGATTTCTCTAGGTAAACAGGATTCTACCACTTCATGAATTTCGGACGTAAGTTTTCTTTATTTCTGGAATTAAGTATTCTTCAATTTTCGACAACCTTCCATCGTGAATAACAACTATGGCTTCCACTTATTTGTAATTGTCAGTTAAATCTTTTCGGACGGTTTCCACTTCATGGCGGATAATGGTGAATTCATTTCTCACATGACCAAAATTTAAATTCATATTTTCATTGGGTATCAGAATTGTGTCAACAGTGTCTTCATATGATACTGATTTACTGGTCTCTTTTGCACCTTCAATCAATAGCAGCTTTTTAAAAACGAATTTTGTCTCATTTGATGAGACTTTTGATCTGTTGATCTCCTTCCATGGTTATGTATTTCATAACATACAATGAACATGCATACATCAATATTATCCCACTATTTTAGGACAAAATGACGAGTATATCATAAAAATATGTCCACTTGTCCGCCATATTGACCGGAATTAAATAAACTCTGTGCGTATATTTCATCACCGATAATTGTGCACATATATGTGCAAATGTAATTGATTGGTTGAATACGTTACCTGGACATTCAAATGAAGAATCCCATAGCTCTGCATTCGACCGACCGCTGAAGTCTTCTGCTCGTTTCACAAACGCTTCCCGAATGACGTCATAGCCGTTCAGTACAACGATTGGCTTATGGAAAAACCAGAACGTGTCCGATATTCCTCAAAGAGGATGGTATAGTCCTTGATAAAAAATACTCAACATGTTTCCGAATAGTGGAAAAGGTAATGGTCCTGGGTGACAATGCTTCCGTCCATAAAACCAGAAATAGTAGTAGAATAATCCCGCAGCAACTAGACCAATAATCCACCATCCAGTCCCAATTAACAACATGTCTAACTACTGTTCCGATATCAACAATGTTTGGTTACCAAAACGAATCGAATCATTCCACGAACAGTCGACTATATAAGTAGGCGGGTGGAAAGACGTTAATGCTGTCGACTATGAACATTGCTGTAGAGGCAGTATTGTAGTCAACAAGCTGTGAATTACACGCTCGACTGATCGAATATTAATCTTACAATGTGACAATTCGCCGTGAACTTTTATGTTCACGAGTAAACTATACAGGCATGTGTAACTATTTGGAGCGGGTGAAGTTGTTTCTGGCTACTAGTTCATTTCCAGGACAAACAAAGCTGATTGTGTGTATACGAAGTGTCTAGCGAATCGAATACGACGAGAGCAAAGAATACAGTCTATATACAGGGTCACTTTAGCACACTGTATACGGTCATCTACGAGGGTCGCATTAGTACACCGTGTATAGTATCTAAGAGGGTCGCATTATAGCACCGTATACATTATCTAAGAGGGTCGCATTATCACACCGTATACAGTCTCTAAAAGGGTCGCATTAGCACACCGTATACAGTGTTAAGAGGGTCGCATAAGCGCATTGTATACTGGACTCTACGAGGGTCGCATTACATCACCGTATACAGTCTCTAATAAGGTTGCATTAGCGCACCGTATACATTATGTACGTGTGTCGCATTAGCGCATTATATACGGGACTATACGAGGGTCGCATTAACGCACTGTATACAGTGTCTAAGATGGTCGCATTAACGCACTGTATACATTCTCTACGTGTTTCGCATTAGCGTATTGTATACGGGACTCTACGAGGGTCGCATTAGCGCACTGTATACAGTCTGTAAGAGGGTCGCATTAACGCACTTAGTCAAACAAGGAACTTCATGAAGTCTAGCTCGTTAGGAAACTACCAGATATGCTATTTAATAAAATTATAATTGCAGATCATGAATAGCTTTTTCAATAAGGTAGGCTTTAGTAATACCAATTAGAACGTTTGAAACCAAACAAAAGCATTTAGGAACTGTAGATTATATCCCTCCAAATCATCGATAATATATAATTGAAGTAAAACGTGGGACCTCCAACTCAAAATATTCTCGGTGGGTCGCATTATCCAAATCCACAATAAAGACCTCCAACTCAAATTGGGCACAACTAGGACGGTGGATTGCACAGAATACATCACCATACCATCTGCTCTCATGAGACACTGATATCAACTGACTAAATTGGTAGTCTGATCACAGGACGCCGTGGATAATTCACAAAAATATACTCTAAAATTAGAAACTACATGACCTGCAAAAACGAAAGCCAGACAAACAGCAGCTGGCTACTGACTTGCATCACAAAGTTAGCTTCTTACAGCATGGTACCACTTGACCAACAGTTGGCAAATAAGAAACCTCTGTGTTTTGGAGACCCCTGCACACACGCACATATGGTGAATCTGCTCTCGTGACACCACGAAGGTTTGTAAGAATGGGAAATTACAGAAAATATATGGGCAGAATGATCTCTGGAAAGCGCGGACCATTCACAGAAGAACAATACAATTGTCGACAACAGTATAACTGAACTTAGAGACGGGGTAATGTCATACTTTACAATCAAAGGAGCGATAATCTAATTTCAAATATGTAATAAACAGAGGTCAACATGAAAAGCCATATGAAGTTTGAAATCAACTGGAAGAAACTTATTGGCATGAAGTATTTAGTCATAAAAAGAGTAACATCCAAGATGGCTGCGGCAGCCAAGTATTTCATTAAAACCGTTCAAATGCGATAGCCCCAATCTGGAGATGATCCTGAACATGCCTATAACTGCTCAAAAACATTTCTCCTTTAAACATGGGCTGCATGTACCGATATTTCAAATGTGAAATCCATGATGGGCGCTGGAGGCCATGTAGAGGTAATCCTGAAGATCTAGTTAAAGTTTTTTGACGATTGAATAAGGGATGTTGCATATAGGATGTGCCGAAGGATTTAGTCATGCAAAGAGTAAAATCCGAGATGGCAGCTGACAGCCATGTATTTTACCGAATTTTGGAAACAAATGTAGAACTGCTGATCAGTATCTTATTTCGCAATTTAGGTACACCCCTAAGAATGTTCGTCTGTCAGACTGTCCATCAATCTGTCCGCCATATAATTGAATAGGGGCCATCCGTATGGCCCCAAATGAATCTAACGAGAAAGATAAAGGTGTATGTTAAACTTTTTACCCTGTCGTAGAGTCGGGTATGGAAGAAATGTGGGGCACCAAATCTTTGAGTTTGATTTTTTCGAAGTGGCCCTAAAGGTCGGGCTGTTCAGTGGGGGTGGGCATAACAAAAGGCATATACATAATATGATCATCAAATAAATCTTAAGGTTATCTTCATTGTGTTGGGAATTGAATCTAACAGAACATGAAAATAATTTATAAATGTTTCTGGTGATATTTTCATAAATATTATGCGCTAGTTTAAATCCATGTAAGAAAATTAAAAATATATTAAAATTTATTTACATAAATAAATACACATAAAACATAATGTATTCCCAATAAGTTGGTGCATATCTTCATGTCGAAACCTTTCCAATACATGTAAATGTAGAAAGTTTATATGTTTATTGCTTGCTTCTTTCTATTGTTTCAGTCGTTTCTTTTTTCCATGTTATGCAGTGATGTCTTTATTAAATCAAATTTGATGTGTTAATTTGAATTATTTCATTATTTATTCCCATGCGATCAAAATGGTTGGAAACTAACAATTTTAATCAGATGTAATAAAAAAGTAATCGATTACATTTACTAAAGTAATTGTAATCGTAATCAATTACAATGGAAAAAATGTAATCAGTAATCGTAATCATGTAAATCAAAAGTAATTGTAATCGTAATCGATTACATTGGCATGTAATCACTCCAACCCTGATACATATGTCCATTAGACAGTGAATACGTGTATAATGATGTGATACAATGTTGCCAAGTAGGCACAGTCTGTTTCAAGGAGAAGCACAACTATTAAATAAAAACATTTCATTGTCGATTTTCCCACACAACTATATACAGCCATTACCATGATATAAGGCATACGCAACTGTAGTTTAAACTTTCAGAAGTGGTGCAAATCGAGACAGGAATGTGAGTGTGAGTCAACAACATTGATAATTCAGTCCCATATGAGAACCAACAGTATTATTATGCCAACGTTACGGAGTATATGTTGCAAGAGATGGCGATCTTTTGACTTAGAGTTGAAGCACGGAAAAAAATGAACACCTTGACAAAACAAAGAGAAGCGTCGCCAGAAATAACAACTTTTGGAAGACAACATTTCTGTTAGTTAACCCAATTGTATTGAATTATACTAGGATGTTAAATCTAAATCTCTTGTAGTAACATTCAGTTAGATCGCAGTTTGGCGATTAATTCTGCACAGAAAATGACAATTTTCTTGTCTGCATTAATTTCCAATAATATCTTAGAAAAATGTTAAATAATTAAATAAAACTGATTTCACCGAATGGAGTGGCTAGAATGTCTCCATTGGTGGGGTGTCCGTATTTTAATGTTGAATACTGCCCAAACTTATATATGTGGGTCATAGGCTGAAAAGCTTGTTGTACAAGTTAGAAAACGGCGTTTTCCTGAGTTCAAAATGTCGGTATGATACATTGGCATAAGGTGTGCAGTTAGTTGCATGGCACATGCAAGTTATACACCACCCAAAGGAATATTTCTACCTCGCCCCTGATGATGCAACATTCAAGTAGTATAGACTGCCACTATGTGGCACCACTGTCTTGTTGACCATATGTCGTGACCTAGGGTGTCAACGAGTCGGAGCTTACCACATATTATCAGGCTATCCTGTTCATGCAATGTCAGTCATCAACCTTCCATTGACTGCTGTGTCATGAGACAGTGATGTATTTGTGAAAATTCAACAAGTGGTATCCATTGAATATGGTCTATTACTGTTCTGAATCACATGCATGCACTTATATACCGATTTGATTTAATTTTATGCAGACTGAAGGACAAAATCGACTGTCTTGAACGTTTGGCTGGTTTTTCGTTTTGCTTGATAACCACTCGTTAAAATAATGATATGTACCTATTTCCTTGACAAGTTTGTTATTATTACCACGTCTTTGTGAGCTATTAAGCCTCACTCAGTTCAGTACAATCCGAATCGCCCATTATCACCTATATAATCCTTAAAGTTAAAGTACATCGCTCGCCCATTACCAATTGTTGCAAACACAAACACTTCTTTGAACAGAAATTATAAATTATAATGAAACCAATATACATATCTCCTATTTCTCGACGCACATTGGTAACTAAAATATAGGTCTTTAATTAGTCGTAAGCGTGTATGTATAGCCCCCCCCCCCCACATTTGCTGGAATGAGCAGTGTCATTTGGTCCGAGAAAGCGATAAACCAATGGTCATTTTATATGAAATAACTGCGTATAAAAGTGGCCATCGGTGCGTTTGTGTGTTATGGATTGTGTTGCTTTGGCCGAATGTAAAAAATAGTGCTTTTACGTTATGGTTAAGATTTTATTTGACAATACATGTATATGCTGATATCGTAAAAAATATCATCTGGCCTCATAAAATTATCTTCTACCTCGTCCGTTGTCGTGTTGCATATGGTGCTATAGCCAAGTCATCTGCAACAACCCGCCCGGTTATCGGGGATAGACTCGACAACTTGATTGGTTAAGCTTGTGTGTGACGGACGTTAATGACGTTTCTTTGGTACTCCGCTGTTTCTCGACCGATTGGGTCGTTGAACATTGATACACATGTATAAATTGACACGGGAGTGTCACGGAATAAGTGCTCTGGACCTCATGATCTGAAATAGACACTACTATATAATTAGTCACATAAAGAGCATCCCTTAACAGCTTAGTAGATGTGTAGTGACGTTGGTACACAATTTTCCTACAAGTAATCTAGGCTGATACGAAGCGTTCTATGTTGCTCGTTTTTAGAGTACTTTTAAGTCATCTTATGTCAACATCAGCCATCCCGTGATATTCCGCGTGTCATGTTACCTATGTATACAAACTTCCCCACACATTCTGAGCTGATTATAAAGGCGCTTTATTTATTATGCATGTGTATATGTAAATATAATTTATTAGCCCCCCCCCTTTAAGTCATCTAAGGTTAAATGCGTGAATACAATGACATTCCTCTGGTCAGGTGACTCATGTGCATCACTGTGCATCACTCTTTATCTTGTTACTTATTTATTAGTGCCAGTTTAAGATCTCTGAGGTCAACAGCACTTATCCCGTGACACTCCCCTTGTCAACAAATCCATGTGTATTCATTTTCAACGACCCGATCGATCGATCGAGAAACGGTGGAGTACCGAAGAACCAACATCAAGTTACAACGTCACTACTATATTATCTATACTAATAAAACTCAATTATGTTTGTTCGTACGTTTTTGTTTTGTCCGTCTATAGGCAAACAGACGGCTGGACCCACGGGCTGATTATGTGTACATAATGGTAATTTTACCCGGAGAAGCTTATCAGATAATTCCCGTTGACATAAGGTGTCATAAAAAGACCACCTGCGACTCGGAATGTTAACAAGTTGCTAACAGAACAATCTCTATTCACACCATATAAGTGAACGCTGTTTATTGTTAATCTACAGAGACCGCACTCAACGTCAAACATCGCCTGGATAGGATAGGATAGGATAATTTATTTACATTATACACATGAATAATACAATGACAGTAACATACAAGAAAACTAAGATGCATGCATCAGGTCGGCCGTGAACTATCTACCATAGAATTGTTGTAGCTATCGATTATACATTTTGGAACACCTGTCTGTATGTATGTGTGTATGCATGAATGCATGTGTGTATGTGATATAGACTCTAACACTGCTCGACTGATCCGACTCGGATTTGGTATTTAACGTGTCAACTTGACCTCGCTCATAGGCATGTTTCTGGACCTTGACCGATCCGACTAAAAATGTGTGTGTAGGACTACTTCGATCCCGGGAGCAATATGGACGGGTCCAATTTCACGTGGGACCATGTTCTCGAACGTGCTGATGTAGGCATGTTTCTGGACTATTTGGACGGGTCAAATCTTGATCCCGACCTGACTTTGACACTCAAAAAGATCAATTCAAGGTCAAATCTGGTAAAACGAAGTATTTCAACGAAATATAATACCTACTGTTACTTTTGTCCCATGAGTGTTACGGGTGGGTCAAATTATGACCCTGACCTGATCTTGACATTCAAAATTGTCAATTCAAGGTCAAATCGGGTAAAGCCGGGCGGATTTCGACGGGTACTTTTGTCGTGACTTTTGTCCGGGGAGTGTTTTGGACGGGTCAAATCGTGACCCGACATGACGTTCACCTTTAAAATGGTCAATTCAAGGTTAAATCGCGCAATTCTCCGTAAATCAGAGGGGAACATCCCGGACGAAGTAGGGTCCACCAGCTACAATTATATATTTCTAGATTTAGTTACAAACTAAATACCTGTATATTGTACAAAGAAATGTTTGACAAATATATCTGTATCAATATTACCATACGGGTCATTAAAATAGATACGACGAAACAAATTTTGAAGGGTGCATGGTATCAGGTAAATTTTTATATTTCAAATGATGACAGGAATGCGGAAAGTTGAAGTACCTAGGTAATACTGGCTATCCGAATGAAGAGATATACATGTATATAAAAAACAAAATAGAAGATGACTGCTGGCGACAATGTTTTCCAAAAAAATTCAAAGCATTCGATAGCTCCCATCTAGTTGTCAGCCCGAAGATCAATATAAAGTGTGGTGACTATCAGATGAGGGATATGACTGTACAGTTGCTAAACAATTCAGTCACGCAAAAGAGGATCAAACAGTAAGATACCAAATTGCTGCCTGTGGTAATGTTTTTTAACGAAATTCGGGAAAATTAGATTACTCTCACCCTGGTTATCCAGAAGATCATTGTGGAATCTGGTGACGATCGGACAAGGGGTGTCGTCTGTAGGATCAACCAAATTATTTAGCCATAAAAATAGTAAAATTCAAGATCACCGCTGGCAGTGATGTCTTCACAAGGACAGCTTGAGAACAAAACATGGCTCACATCTAGCGGTGACCCAAACTATCCACATGAGAAAAAGTTCTCCAATAAAAGCTGGCTGCAGGGTGCGCCAATTGATTCAAATTCGAAATTTAACAGGGTGTACTGCTTGTGGCCATGTTTTCCCCGCAAATTTGATAGACTGATGGACAAAACCACTGAATCCGTTGAATCAATATACATGTATACATGGATTAATGTATATGCATTGTTATACACAGTACTGGTATATAAAGGTACTGAAAATAACAATATTACTAGTATACACAAAATAAACCATATATCATGGCTATGGGTTCTAATATCCGAATATGACAGCTGATAACTTGGTGTGAATTGAAGAGTGGTGGTGTCTCAAGCATATCTAACCCTCCACGTTAGAAACATGCCATTAAATGTCATAAGTATAATCTAGCTTGAGGACAGAAGTTATCCATAAAACCCCCCTTAATTCAACCAGGTCCTCGCGCGATGTATGGTCGATCACATGATGATCTAGGGGGGATTAGAATTGTTGTATAAAAACAGCACTGCATGTAAATATAAAATAAAATAGTGCTACATCTTATTACAGATTATTGCCATATATAATCAGTGACTATACAGACAGTCTGACAAAATAAAGTTTCAGTGACACTCTATCCGAAGAGGGGAATAATTCCATCTGTTACAGTCAATGGAGCAGTTATGAATCTGGAAAGGTGAAATTTCTAAGTAATACTAGATATCGACATGACGCGATAACATATAACGTAAATGCAATATGGCCTCTGGCGACCATTTTTTCCTATAAAATTAAAAATATATTTGATAGCTCCCATCTGATAGATCAATATCAAGATAAATATGAAGTTTAGTGATGATCGGATGAGTGAAGTGGACTAAACGGTTTAGTAATGCTTAAAAAGATTTTTACCTTAATATTTTTATGTTCACTTTATAAACTTCACTGAGTCATCTTTGTCATGTATTGAGTTTGATATCTTTTGTTAACAGTTTATAAATCATGTATGTCTCATGTTTGTTATTTTAATTTATGTGTTTATTATCATTAAATAAAGTTGCATTCCTTAAAAAGATTCTTACCTCAATGTTTTTATGTTCACTTTATAAACTCCACTGAGTCATCTTTGTCATGTATTGAATTTGATATATTTTGTTAACAGTTTATAAATTATGTATGTCTCGTGTTCGTTATTATATTATATACACTTTATAGTGTGTTTCAGAACGAAAACTAAATGAATAAAATCAACAAATTTGTAAATTTAAAAACAATTCAAACGTTGTTGTATTCCATGTCCCAGCCCGGACATATACACCAAATTTCAATAATATTCATTGAGAAACAACGGACCAAACGCCATATAACACCCCGTATGCATCTTTTATTCCGAGTTGGCCTTTTATTCCGAGTTGGCACGCCCGATTGGGGCGAGTTAGCCATGGGGCGAGTACGCCGATTCCGACACCTTTTCTATTTGCAGCAGGTTAAGTTTACGCGTAATTTAATTTACAAAGTTCCCCAATTGGTATCGTAAATAGAGCGACCTTATTTGACAGAGAATGCCTCTGTTATTGATTATAAAGTTGCTATACATTAAAAACGACAATTCACATGCTCGTTCAAGCGCAGTAGTCTATTTCCCCCATGTTAAAGGACATCCACAAATACTAAATAACGCTAACTTACTGCCGAATGTTTTACACGACAACTGTTAACATATTTGGGCTGAATTCATCTGACGCGGTATTATTCCTCAAAATAAACAACAAAACCATCGTTACATGGAAATGTAGTTTGGGCTAACATTTACATAAATCCTCCACATCATTATTCCGACACACACGTCAGATGAAAAACTCACATGAAGTAACCGGCCAAATTGGCCGAAATAATAAGATAAATGCTGTATATATTGTTGGGGTTAGCCTAGCCGTATCGGGCTCTCTTCCTGCTACCCCCTAAAACAAGTATCACTATAAATAATTGCATAGATGGCTTGTATTTTATCCACGCATACGTACAGACTACATGTATTATCGTGTATAAAACTAACTAGAAACTAGTTTTGGGGTATATCACAAACAAGTGTTGGTGTGGTTGTGAGCCAATCCAGACGAATTGTAAGATACCGCCGTCTTCAGTTAAGTAAATAAGATAGGAATTATCTATATATATCGCTGGAAAGTCTGTTTTGTTGAGTGAGGTGTTGGGGTATTCAAATTAACAGTATTACATATATGTAATGTGTATATGTATGTTTAGTGTCGAGAACAATTATGATTATGCATCGAGTATAACAATGAATTTTCATATTATTTACAGAGCACAGTCGGGACATCCTTTGTTTTTACAGCGTACATTTTCTTGGTAATTTCTGAGCATTGCTATCTGTAAGCGCTTCTTCAGTGTGTGCCTGCGTTGGTAAGATGTATAGTCTTTTTCCATGTTGTTCCATGTAGTGGGGAAGCCGTGGTGTGGCAATTTACCTGACCAGTCAGTTCTAGGTAGTTCTAACAGTACGGGATTTGGGTGTCTTGGTGTTGATTTTGCTCGTTTATTGTACATCATTCCAAAAGACGCAGGCAGGCGGTTATAACACCAGTCATGCGTGAAAATGGAGGAATTGAGGGTGTGCAAGTCATATATTTTCAAGATATTCTCTCTTTTAAAGAGTGGATCTGTGTGACTCCTATACTTCTTATTGCATATTATACGCATTGCTCTTTTTTGTAATATGAATATTTTCTTGACTTCTGGAACATGACTCCATATTTGGATACCATAAACTAAGTGGCTTTGAATCAGTGCATATTACAATGTTTTCAATGCTTTACTTGGGAAATTTTTTTTTACTTTATTGACGCAGTATATTGCATGTGATAATTTGGAGCAGATTATGGATATGTGCTTTTTGAATGTCAAGTTCTCATCAATGTGGATACCTAGAAATTTTGCCGATGATTCATGTCCAAGATTCCCTATTCGGTTCAATTGAGTGTTATTTAGCTTTACTTTCAAAGTATTCCACTTTTGATCATTATTTTGGGGGTGTAAAATCATATAGTTGCTTTTATTAATATTAATTGAGAGTTTAGAACAGCAGCACCAGTCGGATACATTGGCTAATTCATTGTTGACGTATCTTTGTACTAGTTCACCATCTTTACCGCTTGTGAACAGTGTTGTGTCATCGGCATACGATAAAATGTCCATTCTTGTAGAATTTACCATATCATTCACGTATATTAAGAAAATAATCGGCCCAAGAATTGAGCCTTGGGGGACCCCACAGGAAGTATTCATAAGGTTAGAAGTAATCCCACCATATTCAATGTATTGCCTCCGCTCATTCAAATAACTATTGAACCATGACATTGCTACACCCCTGATGCCATAGTGGTTCAGTTTCGATATCATTATGTCGTGGTCGATCGTATCGAATGCTTTAGATCAATCAATAAATACAGCTAGGGTGGAATCCCGTGTCGGTTTATCATTATTTTTAACGAGATGGTCTAGAAGGTGCATAATCGGGTGAAAAGTTCAGTGATTTGGTCTAAATCCATATTGGTGTTTATACAAGATTTCATGTTCATTTAGAAAATCTACTAGTCGTTTTTGCATTATTTTTTAAAGTAGTTTAGAGAACGATGGCAGGATACTGATTGGGCGGTAGTTTGTTATTTCCTTTGAGTTATTTATTTTAGGAATGGGGACTACTTTTGAAACTTTCATTTTAGTCGGGAATATTCCCTGTTCGAACGATAGATTAAATATATGCTTAAGTGGTGTGGCTATTGTGAAGATACTCTCTTTCATAAGTGCGGTCGATATGCCGTTGTAATCTTGGCTCATTTTCCCTTTCATAGTATAGAATGTCAATATTATTTCCTGTATCGATGTAGGTTCGATTTCGAATGCGTTTATTTGCCTGAGTCTGGAAGATAATCAGTGAAATTTGCATCATTTTCAGTGTGTATGGAGTTGCTGGTGTTTCGACCGATTTTTGAAAAGTAGTCATTGAATTTTTCAGCTATTATGTTCTGGTCAGATAGCTCTGTATCGTTATCATTAAATGTCTGAGGGTAGTTACATGATTTTTGATTTTTATTGATTGCGTTTTTAAGAATTTTCCATGTGTTTTTTATATCATTCTTATTTGTTTTCTAGGCTATGGCAGTAATAATTATTTTTACATTTCCTTATTAGTTTATTGTATAATTGACGATAATTTAAATAGGCGATATTATTTGTTTCTGAAGGTGCCTTCAGTTTATTAGAGTATAATTCTTGCTTAGTAATAGGGGATTTGATGAGTCCAGATGTCATCCATGGTTCGCGTTTTATATATTTTTTGGGTAAAGTTCGTGTTACGAGAGGAAAGGCTAGATCATGCGCGTTCATATATATGTCTAAAAATAATTCATATGCCTTATCAGGGGAGATACAACCGAGAACTGAGTCGAATTTACATGATTTTAACAAGTTTTGACATGACTTTTTTATGAGGGGGGTTTATGGGTTTGTATTTGTTTGATTCAGATAGGAATATGCCGAAATGATCGGAGATGTCGCAAGTAATTATCCCTGTTTGGTGACCAGCTTGAACTTTGTTAGTATAGATGTGATCAATTAGGGTAGCAGAGTGCTCAGTCATTCTTGTCGGTTTCGTTATCATGGGCACGAATCCTCTAGTGAAGACATTGTTTATGAAATCGTTAGTTATTTTATGCGTGTCAAAATTTAAGAGGTCGATGTTGAGGTCTCCTATTATGTAAGACTTGGCATTGTTCAATTTTTCTAACATATCGAATTTCAACATAAATTTGTCCAAGTCGGCCTTTGGTGCTGTGTTCGGTCTATAGATACATCCTACTATATAATTATCGTTCGCTCCTATGTTTATTTCTATAAATAATGTTTCGATTACATGTGGTATAAATACTGTCAAATCTGGTCTGGGTCTATATTGGAGATTTTCCTTTATATAAATACCAACACCGCCTCTGGCATCATCGCCGTCAGGTCGAGATTTGAATTCTAAGGGGTGATATCCTGGAAGTGAAAAATCTGAGGGACTATGCACTTTGAATATTTCTGTTAGGGCTATAACATCTAACAAATTTTCTTCTGTTTTCAAGTCACAAAGTAGATTTTTTAGATCTCCATAATTTGCGTTAAGGCTTCTGCAATTTAGGCCGAAGATAGAGAATTTTATATTATTTGAGAGCATCTGGAATAGCATAATCTCTTTATCCATACAATATCACGACTCCCATTGCCAGTTCTACGCTGGGTGCTCGGGTGTTGGATCATAACAATACTTATTCACCATGCAGCAGAAGGGAAGACCACCAATGTGGTGTATAAAAATGTTCTTTGAAATTGAGTAAATGCATGTCAAAACACTTCAAGTTGTTTCCACTCTTTTTACCCGAGCAACGCTGGGCACCCCAGCTAGTATTGTATACAGTCCAAACGGGTTAAAAAAATGGACGTTGATTTTCTACTACATAACTTGTTACCTCAATTTATTACATAACTCGGCAGTTACTACAAAACCCACGTGGAAACTTCGAATAATGCATACAGTGGATGTTAGTTGCATGGAGGTGTAATAAACACAGAGTCTCAAACGTGTAACAAGCCAGCAATTGACACTCGTGCGATCGCGAAATGATGACACAATCATGAGGCTTCTGGTACTATGCTTACACCATCGCACACGATCCACAAACTGGCGACAGTAACACACGAGTGCAGGTCTATATAATATGTATATATGAACATCACGTTACACCACGATTACATTTGTCGCTAGTTATATCGGTCTCTTTGAAACCATCACAAGATACGAATTCCTTCAAACATAACGTGCGTTGACCTTCCTCGTAGTTGTCTACCTTGGTCTCTTTGACGCCCTGACCAGATAGTGCTTTGGTTTGAGCACAAATCCATCAACCTTGTCCAGCGGCGGCGCGGACGCAGTGGATACCGGGGAGAAAATGTATCGCTGAAGCAGAGCTGTTGTGAACAAGAAGATCTCCATCCGGGCTAAAGATTCCCCTGGACATGCCCTTGAACCTGTAAAATATGTTGAATAATAATAGTAATGTATATCATTTGTAAAGCACTTTGTCCATGCGTCCTAAACGCGCTAGATGTGACAACAGTATGACAAATACTTGGTAGAAATACAGTACTCTCGTAAATGTTAAGTATGTAGCTGACAATAATCACACTGGGTGGTGTGACTAAACACCGCCCGGACCAGCCCGGCCGCCCCTATGGTGTATATTGACCATTTTAGTGGAAATATCTGAGCGGGGGGTTCCATGACACCCAGCACATATATTGTCACTAAAATCACCCCTATACACCACAGGGGGACCGTGCTGGTCCGGGCTGGTCTGGGTGGTGTTTATTCACACCTACAATGTGCTATATATATAGGCACCAGATGAAACTTGGACCGTGTCTACAAGAATCCCGAACGAAATACAACGCGAAGGGCATCAAAATAATAGAAACTTGGATCGTTCCTACAGGACAACAATAAAATGTATCATTATATTAGGTTGTCATTTTCGCAGTATTTTACTAATCTGCGTACTTAAATAAAAAGCAAGTGTATGCATGAAACATTTACAATAGTTTAGGTCATGTTTGCTCTGGTATTTGCAAAATGACCGGATAATTCATCTTGAATTTGGTTAGTTTGCAACAATCAAAAGTGTCATTATTAAAATATTTTTGCAACATTTATGTATCTGAATGCTAAATGCGCATAATGAATTTATCTTCGTTCTTTGAGATTAGCTAATGACCGAGAAAATGACAACTTTAGAAAAAATTATAGCAAACTGATATTGATATTGGCGATGAATATTATTTTGTAATGAGCTGTACTGCACTTGACTCACCCCGCATGATCCACATAAAAACATATTACCACTAACACCCCAAAACAGACATGGTTGCAATTTAAAACACATATGTCAAAACAGCCTGAGAGTTAGTTCACTTGGCTAAATTCCTGGGATAAATACTGAAAATTGACTGACTGAATAGATAGAAATCGCCGACATTGACTTAAGTTAGCATTATTATGCACACCTATGACACTTCATGTATACTCTATGTAGCTCTGCACATTTAATACTTATTTGTTTACAACATTTATGTATATGAAATAAAATTGCAGACATATATTTATGCAATTTTATTTCAAACCTCCAGTTCTAAGATATTGACGGACTGAATAAGCTATTGGTTGATTGTTAATTACCAATCGAGAAAGGCATTATTTCTGTCCGGGCCTCAAGTGTTCCACCTCTAATGAATCGCTCAGGGTCAAATTCTTCCGCGCGATCCCATAAATTCTCTTTCTTCAGATCAGCGTCCAGTCTGCCCAGGAGAATGCTACCTTTCTTAATGGTGCGTCCTCGGAATTCGCAATCCCGGCATGCAACGTGAGGCGGCGTTACAGGGACATTTGTTGTGTACCGATTAACTTCCTCCAGAAACGATTGTGTCAAGATCATTTTTGCTTTGTCCTTGACCGATGGGAGTCGGTCTCCAGATACCACATTGGTCACTTCTGATGCCATCCGTTCCTGTATATCCCGATTTCTAATAAGATGCAGGAAGACCCAACTCATAGCCGCCGCCGATGTGTCGGTTCCAGCAAGAACCATTTCTAGGACTAAGCGAGTAATAATCTTTTCTGGAAACACATAAAAGGTAGATTTATTTTCAGCACGATTGGCCGTGCAAGTGCTGCGTGTGTTAACATGTAAAGCACCATGTTGAGAAACAACTTGAGCCAAATAAACTGTGCGCCAATTAACACAATTAACGAAATATGAGCAATGAATTAATTAATTACTGGCCTATGTTTAATTTTTTTTATCATAATCAGAATATGTCGACAAAGACGTAACCACGAGCGTTCCATTTTAAGAGATGGTCATAAAATGTCCATCGGCACTGCTATGTCGTGACTGGATGCCTGGGGTCAGACAGACCTGCTCCACATGTGGACCGGGTGTGTCATGCCAGTGGGTCTGGCGATGCGGTATGCAGGGTGGACCGTAGGCTAAACCTGGAAAGGACGCGTGTGATATGCAGGTATATTAATTAATGTTGTATAAATGCAAAAATATATGCTGTAGCAGACAATAAGCTTCAACTGAATTGAATTAGTCATTAGACATTTAGTAGGCATGCAGCTGATTGGTAAATAAATGCGTCGTGTTTTTGTTAGAATTTTGGAAAAACAGCCATTTATGTTTTAGTTGTCCTTTCAATAAATTGGCCAGATCGCGACATAGTCAGTTTTATCGATGAGGGAAAGAGTGCGTAAATGGTTGAATTTTATGCAAAATCGCTTGTCTGCACGTACAAATCACAAACCCACAGCAAACTACATGTCATGTGGCAATTCAGGTTCAAGTCAATACTTCCTATGCGTGCATCACAGAATTCCCCAATCGATATACATCAAACTAATGCATATGTAAATTGGATAGGGTAACTCTCTATATGACTTACTTGAATCTGTCAAATCGTTCGACTTCTGTTTGTTCATCCCCGCATGGTGAATGTAAGCGTAGATTAAATCAGAGAGGTTGTTCTCATCATAGCTCTCCACGTGTTCGTCAACAAACCCTGCGATAAATGCTACAAGCTTTCGAGCGTGCTCCTGAACTATTCGAACGCGGAAAGGGTCTCCCGGTATCTTGTTCACAGCCTACAAAATATACAACTATATAGCAATGTTCAAAAATAGTATCACGGATCAATATAGGCGTAGCATGCAGTGAGCAGGTTCCGACGGTAATGTGTCTCACGTGACGGACGTCGGTGTTACACGTGACTGCCAAAGTTCAGCAGAATTCTTCTCTGTCGCAAGACAAATATCTGTATGTTAAATTAAACGACTCGTATTCTTGGAGTCTCAAGTTGAACCAACGATCTACATTTTTCGTGCATATCACAATTGGCATACAAATGCATCCAATATTTTATACCGCCCCGTATGACCCCGAGCAGCAAAGGTGCAGCATCCACTGTGATGGGTAAGAATCTCATAACGTGGCACTATGTTTGCCGTGAGATTCATTCGATGAGGTGGGTGTAGGAGTCCTGGCGGGGTGAAGGAGTCCTTGTGGCACGAATATCACGTGAGACATCGACCTACTTAGCACATGGTCCTCTTCGCTCCTACATCGCTTGTAAGTTGACCCAGCTCAATAAGCTAGTTCCGCCTCTCCACGGTGTTTCATAGTAAAAGTTTGTTATATGCTGTATTGTATTCTGGTGTATGCATTTGTCCCTGTTTATTCATGTTTGAAAATGATTTTATTGTCTCAAATTTCGTCTTGACGAGTGTTGAATGTTCATTCTAATGACGTTCAAGCAAGTCTCTCACTGCGGGGGGGGGGGGGGCTACAAGGAGGCTGCTATAATTATGCATAGGTTAAAAGAGTCACCACTTCAGCTGTGTCAGTCGTTAGCCCGACCATTATTCGAATGGTAGTATGATATTGTGATATTTCTCACTATTTGTACATCGTATTTTCAGTGGGCAAATTATTTCATTGAACAACCTTATCCCCTATAAACCAGACTTTCCCAATACATCTCGAAATATAATCCCGTGTACAATGGGCAGATCATTCATAACAAAGACCTTTGTCAAATATATCCGCATGATTTAATATTGCGACATTAAGTATACAGTCCCATGCATTTAATACTACCGTGTATAATTACGCTAATCACGCAAATCGAGTTCAATCATGCCCATATCATTGTTTGTAACTTGGAAACTCTCACAATCACACGTGGGTGGATAAAAAGCTACGGTAATTTTCGATGGAGGGAATTCGAATTTGGAAGTTGTTGCTGTCGAACACGTTTACCTGTCGGGATGCATGCTATGTGGTCCTCGGGGTCTTTATATATATATTGTTGATGCTGTTAAATCTGTTGATTCATGTACAAATTAAAATGACTAGTTCCCGACTATGATCTGTCTTCTTGAAACCCGGAAATCAGCTCTACTACAGTGGTGGATAATCAGGGCAGTATCCAGTTTATATCTGAACGGATACGACAATCCTGGAACGGGAATATCTCAAGAAAGACGTGAGTACAACGCACGATGTTTCTGCAGACTGCATACATTTTTTATCGCCGATCAGCTTTTACCTTCAACCCAGTGCAGTTCAGTCTTCTCATCGAATCCCCATCAAATTAGCGCAAGTACGCTCCGTGCATGGGTCAGGTCGGGGGACAAAACTGGACGGTGCTGGTTAGCAGAAGTCGGGACCTCTGTACAGAGAAAACAAAAAGTCGGCATCTTGGTGACCGCCAGCCTTCTCCGAACGAATAACCACAACGTCTACTTCATAATTCGTCAATTCGTGGGTCATTTCGGAGAAGAAATCTGCAATTCGCGGGAGCTGACGCCGGAATATTCTGTATGGAGGACACAAAAACCCGCCTGTTTGTGGAGGAATTGATGTTCGGAGTTCGAATATGGATGCAGGAAGCAGTGATGGAAAATAGGATACTCTGCATGGATCTCACATATAAGACATTCGGACTTGTGTTCATGTTCAATCTCCGTACAAATGTTCACACCAATCATGAACGCAACCCTCAGCCTACTGTCGGTGAACGGACTTCCAATCACGCGACCACAGTTTGTAGTGATGTCATCAATTCCAACGGACACAAATTGTTTTGTTCTTCATTGATCATATCAAATTTTTTTTGGAGTTACAAATCGCCCAACCGAGCCTTCACATGTGTAAAAAGTTACATTTTAACAGATTACTCATGGATCCGGAAGCGATTGGAAATCATACAAATTAAATAAAACAGACTTAAATCGTTATAATTGTTTGTTTTAGGATGAGGACCGTATTGTGTGGGCCGCACGTAAATAATATCGTTCTGGTTGAGGTCACTCGGAAGGACACGCAATGCTTCACTTAAATTCAAACTGGTATTGCATGCTGCGGTGTTTAAATTTTCATTTTTCCATCTAAATAAACTTCATGTTAGTGCTTTTTTGACATATCTACAATTCAATGTACACCATAGTTCACATCATGCTACAAAAATATTCGTATTTCCTACTACCGGTGCTTCACGAAATTCAACTTTAATATTGCGCAAATTCAAATGCTAATACAACCAATAATGCTAGCAGATAAGTATATTTACTTTAACAAAAACTGCTATTGGTTCTTGGGATAGGCGAACTACGATTAATGATGGCCTTTACTTCACTATCCTCTATATTGCATCCCAATATAGTCCCAGTAGAGCCTGATCACTTTACAATATGTGCTGTTATGGGAATCTTATTGCTTTCGTACTGTCTTTTATGGCCCAGCATTCTTCGGAGTATCGCCATATTCATCATATGCTTTCCCTTCTAAATGGGCTGTGAAGCATTTTCAAACATACAACGACTGAACTATGGTGTTATATCCGACTTTCAATCGCTTGATGTACACCTTCAATTTAATGTAATTTGTTAGTAGTGCATATTTCATTACATTTTTGCTGGGTAAAATAATTTGCTATTGATTCGCAAAATTATTCCTTATCTTTATCAATTTTATTCAGATATGCCAGGAGTCATCTCACCCCAGCAAAGAGGTTATATGATATTGGGATATTTCTCACTATTTGTATATCGTATTTTCAGTGGGCAAATTATTTCATTGAACAAACTTATCCCCTATAAACCAGACTTTCCCAATACATGTCGAAGTATAATCCCGTGTACAATGGGCAGATCATTAATAACAAACACCATTGTCAAATATATCCACATGGTTTTATATTGCGACATTAAGTATACAGTCCCATGCATTTAATACTACCGTGTATAATTACGCTAATCACGCAAATCCAGTTAAATCATGCCTCTATCATTGTTTGTAACTTGGAAACACGTGGATAAAAAGCTACGGTAATTTTCGATAGAGGGAATTCGAATTTGGAAGTTGTTGCTGTCGGACACGTTTACCCGTTGGGATGCATGCTATGCGGTCCTCGGGGTCTTTATATATATATTGTTGATGCTGTTAAATCTGTTGATTCGTGTACAAATTAAAATGACTAGTTCCCCGACTCTGATCTGTCTTCTTGAAAATCTACAACCCGGAAATCAGCTCTACTACAGTAGTCCAAGCCGCTCTTTTGCTAGTTGTCGATAATCTGCTTTCCATATGGAAACTCAAACTAAACAACAACGCACTGGACGTAGGAATGCTGATACGCTAAGTTCCAACAATGATACTATATCCTTAGTTAAGTACTTGGTTCGTAGTTTTATCCCAATGTCAACTTCCAATGTCAAGACATCTTCAGGGTTTGTTATTGACAAGACACTGCAAAGCAAAGCAGTTCAATTGAAATAGAAACCGCGATATAACTGAGCTGACTCCACATCCACTTTTCAATTCTTTATTCTCATTACCTAATGCATACATGCATGGAGAAAAAAATTTACAATATATACATTATTTACAATAGATGAGGACTTCCGGTGATCAATTTCAATTACTATCTATTTACTATAATACCGAATACAATCAGTATAAACAAACAATAGTCCGTGGATGTGTATAACTAATTTAACATAGTTATGTATATATATCTTATTGTATACAGTCATGCGCCCATATATACATACATATACATATACATACATATATACATATTTACATATGCATACATATACATACATACCCGCACTTGCTCATACGCACATTTATATATACTATATTTTATATGCGCGCACAATATTAATTTCAAATTTCCATTGTTATATAAGGATTAA
Organism: Siphonodentalium dalli; assembly: GCA_032622095.1. Lineage (NCBI taxonomy): Eukaryota > Metazoa > Mollusca > Scaphopoda > Gadilida > Siphonodentaliidae > Siphonodentalium > Siphonodentalium dalli. The sequence continues at coordinate 207,020,609 of CP136065.1, forward strand.
CTGTTATGTGGACTGTTTTTATGGAGATGTAACCATGAGGTAAGTGGTCATAACTTGTGTAAAACCCGAAGGGGAAACCGCTATCTTGGAGATTGGGGTCGTCAGCTATGGATTGTGCTAATTACAGTAGAACTTTTGGGATTCGATCAGCGTCACTATTGACAATATTGAACCAGTATTTAATCATTCTGACTTTAATCATTACTTCAAGTGGTACTTTCAACAAAAATCATAAAATTTGGGGTCGATGATCTCAGTCCTGGAATATGTGTTAGAAATTTCTCTGTACGCTCTCGAGTATGCCATTATTATCAAACCCCCATACTTCACAGCCATAAAGAAGAATGGGTGTCACGTATGTCTCAAATAGGTCGAGCTGAATGTCGATAGATAAACAGTGTTTCCGATATTTTTCTATTGTGGAATATTCATTCCTAGAGCCGTCCTGGCCTTCTCTTATCAGTGGACTGTTTGTGATATCAAGATAAAATAACTGTTCGTAGCTCAAAGCTGGTAAATTAGCTACTATCATATTTTCTTCAATGTCATCGATACAAATATCGAGTTCGGATGCAGTTCGAGCTTTAAAATCACCTATATATACAAAAAATGTTATTCGTTCGGTTAGTCAATGTAATATATTCGTTCACTATCTCATCGAAAGAGTTCTTAGTTGTATATTTGCTTCCTTCGGGAGTTATGTACACAACTCTAATTATAATATGAGAGATAAGTCCAGTCGATTAGTTAATTTTCTTTATCTCTACCCAGCTGACATATTCAGACTTAGTATCTATAATATTTGAAAAATTAATAATTTCATTTTTCAATCCAATGACAATACCACCTGATCTAGTATTTGACAGAGTTTTTCTATTTTTCATGAATAATGTGAAACCCGATAATTCTAAAAGGTCGCAATCCGTCAGTTTTTTGTATCTACGAAGCATAGTAGGTCGTGGTCTTCACACAAATTACAAAATTCAGGATATTTGAGTCGTTGTCTAAGGCCATGCACACACGTTCAATGTAACTATTTTTAAGTGGTGCGATGGATCGGAATCAATAATATGTTTATTACTTGTGCATGTATCTGTTATTGGTGCACATGTTTTAACTGAGTCATATATAGTTTCTCGAGCCTCTCTAAGGACGTTCGATAACTCGTAATTAATACTACACCTGTCGGCACATCAGTTTGGTTATGTGAATCAATAGAAATGTTATCTATGATAACCGGAACCGGCGGTGCTATGCAAATGCTGTTAGTGCACGAATTATGTTTTCTATCAGAATTAAATGTAAAAACATCAACCTTTCATCTGGCAATAAATATAACTTTTTAGGTTCATCACGGTTTGCCAAATGCCCATATTTCATTATTCTTTCCCGTATTCGGTCGTATTCGTAGTCGGTTTCGGATGTGTGTGCTTTACCCGAATCGACGTCCCTGTCTTCCGGCGTGTACAATTCTAGCGGTAAATGATTAGCATGGTGAGAGTCTGCGCTTATTACGATAGTGTCAACAGCTTGTCGGGTCACGTGCTCCGCACATGATTTATTGTCTGAATAAAAATAGTCTGCATGGGACAGGCAGGCTATATATTCGCAAGGGGGTTGGTCTGCAGTTATTCTTTCTGGAAATGGCACAGGTTCCAGAGCATTTCTTAAAACGTACGATGCTTCATCGCCCGGCTGTGGCAAGTAAATATAATTACAGTTCGCGTTTAAATGTTTCGTATTAATCGGCCCAGATGCACACGGATTTGAATGCGCAGTGAACACGTGGTTATTGTCATTAATATACTCAATACAAACTTGCTTTGAGTCGGATGTGTCGTCACGAAATGCATGCACTCGATGTTCTTGCTGAGTACAAACAACTGTAACGTTATCGTATTGGCTAATGTCGCTCGAGACATTATCAACGAACGGGAGGTCATTGAAGCTGTTAGCAGTAGGCGTGTCGCTGCGATTAGAAATGTAAAAAAAACCAACTGATTGGTTCGGATTATCGTTCACGTGATCGAATGCATTTTGGGTTATCGACAATACGATTCCAATTAGCAACATAGCCACATGCATGGATGGTCCACGTGTCTGAGTGGGTTTACATTACACGATGCTATTGCTTAGACGAGGTACATGTATTATCGAGTGTACATGTATGTGTACCATGCGGATAATCTTTCTCACATTCAATAAAATGAAACATATTTTTTCTGACGTCCTTGAGGGCATCTGGAATATCATTATACTCATGTGGTAAATGCATATCGATTTAACCTGTATGACCAACATGTGAGTTGGACCCGGTTCGCTGTGTGTATGAAATCGGGTCAGTTGACAGATTCTCGTTGCTAATGTCTGTGGAACCCAGAGAATATGTACTGCTGATTAGGTTAACCGCAGCTAAATGTGGCATTTCAGAGACGAAACCTCTGGGTTTGTAATGCGGGGTGGCTGTTAATTCATAATTCCACATTCGCTCTCGATTAGCATTGAATTCAAGATCTGAGCCATTGACAATGAAAGATCGCTCAGCGTGTGATTGGCGTTGACGATTGTGACACGGTTTCAGATCAGATAAACATGTGACGCCGGTGGGCGTGTCCAGAGTATTGTTAGACAGTTCGTCATAAGACAAGTAACCGACTGATTGGTGCGAACTAGCATTCACGTGTTCAGCTATATTTAAGTTATCAACATAGTTATCCAAAATAACAACAGAGCCACATGGTTGATTCGCGTGTGTAAATGAGTTTACGTTTACTTGATGATCGTATTTCGTAGTGGTACACGCGCATGTATATATTGCCGGTCACATGTGGGTAAACAGATCGTCGATATGTACTATTGCTAGCTTTCACCCAACCACATGTGTATGTATATGGTGTCTCAATCACAGCAGTTGGTGCATTATCACTAAGGGCATTTAGGACATGTAACATTGACACATACTGGTGCATGTTGTTTGGGTACTCAGTGGTAAATTTGAATTGTCGGGTAAACGTATGTGATAATCCGTGGGAGGTGTTTTTTTATTCGCTGGTTGCGCTCGTATTGTTCATAGTACTATAGCCGGGGGGATTCCCGTTGCATGAGTACACACGGGGAAATTGATTGTTACTGATTGAACACGCGTTAGCTGAGTAACTGTGTGCAGTTTCCAAAAACACAACAATGGGGCGTGGCAAATTCAAAACTTTGCCTGGGGTTGGGTATATGTGATATTGGATCAACATTTGCTCTGTCTGAGGCACCACGATGCATTATGCCATTATATTGGGTCGAAATAACAGGTGATATACATTCAATTTGGGGATATGAAACAGTTCAATCAGAATCACCAGAAAAATGTTCTGGAGTGTAATTGTTCCTTACTCGCTTTCGTTGCTGTTCATGTGAATGCTGAATATCATATATTTGGTCCGAGAATTCCTCTCTAGTTCCTTTTTACCTTTTGTGCTGAGGTGGTGTCACGGAAATAGAGACATTAAATACTATGCTATGTGTAGGTAGCCATTTTACTTCACCGTAACCACACACATCCATATGACGTCACAGTACCAAAATACGTCGCAAACAAGTACACACAAATATCCACGACATTCTCCGGGGGGGGGGGATAAATTGAGTTCGAGCAACTTTTCTATAGTTCATCATCCGTGTCTTCGGAATAATATGTCATTATTCTCTTCTTCGCTGCAGCTGCCGCAACTCGTTCAGTTCGAACACTATTTGTTCCTTGAACTCTGCTCGACCGAATTCTCGAGATCACGTGTAATATATTCATCGCAATTAACCTCTAGTGGGTATTACTTTGCGATAGCCCTGTTGGTAATTTTGTTTTCAAAGTTACAGATCGCACAAGTCCATCCTTCCCAGTGTGAAGTTCTGTTATCAATCCCAATTTCCATTTCAGTCTAGGACAATCGTCATGAACCTGGACGACATCACCGACCCGCACGAAACTGTGTCCATTCTTACTCTTATTGTAGTGCTCCCGTAAAGATAGAAGATATTCATTCTTCCATAGATTCCACGTGTGTTGCACAATTGAAGTTAATTTATTTGCCCTCCTGATGCAGCTGTCCTCACTAAAATAATCTACATCTGCAATGTTATCTTTCAGTGAAAAAAAGGGGTGTAACCAAATTCCTTCCACACAATAGTTTTGACGGGGTTATTGGTTCTGGTTCACCATTATCAGAGAAACAAAATGTTAACGGTCTGTCATTAATAGCCGCTTCAGCTTCCATGATGATCGTTGACAGTTCATCCAAACATATCCGTTGTCGACCGATGATCTTCTTCAAAGAAGTCTTCGTAAGACCAACCATTCGTTCCCAGAACCCACCGTACCACGGAGAACGTTTTAGAATGAACGACCATTCAATGTTATATTTGGTCATTTCATCTTTGATGTTAGGATGCGACATCAAATGTTTTATATGTCTAGCTGCTGCTTCGAATGTACTGGCGTTATCAGATATCATCTTGCCTGGAATTCCTCTCCTACTCACAAATCTACGAAAGCACATTAAGAACGTCTCTACCTTTAGATCAGAAACTAATTCCAGATGAATTGCGCGAGTCGTTGCACATGTAAATAGACACACGTACACTTTATGAGACGCATCACTTACATTGAGATGTCCAGTAAAATCAACACCAGTGATCTGAAAAGGTTTGCCATCCGGTTCGAGGGACCAATTTATGTCACGGAAATAGAGACATCAAAGACTATGCTATGTGTAGGTAACCATTTTACTTCACCGTAACCACACACATCCAGATGACGTCACAGTACCAAAATACGTCGCAAACGAGTACACACAAATATCCACGACAGGTGGACTCCTTTATTGAACAATGATTTCACCAAATTTCCGCCCTTGATGAATATTGAATCATTGTCTATGAAGTCAAATTCACTGGTTGAGTCACAGAATAGCATTATATAATTATTCACAGCGGTTGCAGTTGCATTTTGCGGTTCCAATTTCCCACCTGACATAGTTTGTGGAGGAATGCTGCATATATTAATCACAGCATTTGGAAACTCTTTTGGAGAGGAATCAAGGCTTTGTTAAACCACATGATGACCACACCTGTACTAGCTGCTGTATGAATGATGTCATTGGTACCAAGGTGTATAGTTAATGAGTTTACGTCTTTGGTCGCGAAATCCTTGGAACTCTTGGCCTTGGCTATCAGTGTGTCTATCTTTTCATAAGGGGCTCCCGAAATGAAAATAACTCGCGCGTTTGGTTTGTCAAGTATAACATTTCGGCAATTACTTGCCCCGAATACCAACTATTCAATCTTGAGTGGATTGACATCCTCGGGTCTCGTTGGGTGGCTTGTTGTTGCCCATTGATGCAGTTGTTTTGATTGCTTCTCGGCGTTCACGATCCTTGTTTACATCGCGTTAAACGGGTTCCGGTGGTGGGCGTGGATCACCATTGTTGACATTCGGTGTGAACTTTCGCGCATGCGTACACACGAATCGGCTTTGTGTCCTGGGTTGCGACACCGTCGGCAAACAATTTTATTGGAGCACGAGCTAATCACAAGGTCATCTTGAAGACATCCGGTGCAATAAGACGGTGGATGGTGTGCCTTCTGTGGACAGATCTTACCCCAATAATGGCTGTCACTACATGCGTCGCAATTTATTTTAGTTTTGTCCGACTGCAATTTAACTTCAAATCCATCGATTTCCATAATATGCGGGATAGTTCTGCTCCCCGTTTGCACGTGTTCGGTCCCCCTCATAACAACTCTTCTATACGAGTCGTCCACAACATTTCCATAGGCAGACATGTAGTCTATAAATAGGTCATCGCTGACCTCGATAGGGGTGCCAATTACAGTTACATATGTGTTTGATATTTCAATTTCAGCGACCCGTATGAGCCTGTTTCCCATGTTAAAACAATTTTTCTAACAAATATTTTTTCCTTTCGGCTGTACTCACTGTGATGTTGCAAGATTTATCCGTAATTTGTATTCCAATAATATTCTCAATATCAATAGAATCACACAGTCCGCTGTGTACAGAATCACGATTGAACCTTCCGATTTTTTCCCGCGTGAAACAAATTGTCAAATTTTTCTTCGTTTTCGACATTTTATGCGTTCAGCTGATCAGTACACGTTACCGAAATTCCACATTGTTAAAGTATCCCCTATGTTAGTCCCATCCGCATCCAAGTTACGAAAATATACCCAAAATGCTAGCGCTGATCGTATCGTTGTTTACTTGTCGCCATTTTGACTCAGTGTCACAAATGACGTATAATATCAAAACAATTGACGGTAAGAAAGTACTAATAAGCACATATGTCTTGACCTTCAAACGGTCGAAACACCGACATGAATTTAAGATTGGATACATGAAGCAACACTCACTACAGTTATCTCATTCCCTTGGCGATGTTTTCATTATCAATAGTATGAGCATGATCAAGATAATTGCATAAACAACGACATCACATATGCATGGTGTTCTACCTCACGAACACGCGAATTGCGCACAACAATAATGTTCAAGTTGTCGGTACACATGCAGCAATGGACAATTAGTGTCACATTTGAGATTATGAATTAAAAGTACAAAACATTTAGGATGAGAACCAACTTTCATATCCAGATGCTCAGAAAATTACTGGTCTGCGAGCCCCAGATGGACACCGCACATTTTCTGCGGATGTGTCAGCAAGACAATGTGTTGATGCCAGCACTCCAACTGAGAGACAGAACAATGTAATCAGTATATCGCAATCAACTTACTTGAAATACTATTCTTGCTTCGGTTCAAAACCTGTATAACAGGCCACGGACATATCTACACAATTGAGACCGTTGTTCGAAAATAATCTCCAAAATCTCTCAAACATTGGTCCCTCAGATATCTAGGTTGATATCTAACATTGGACTCACAGATATCTAGGTTGATATTTAACATTGGACTCTCAGATATCTAGGTTGATATTTAATATTGGCCCCTCAGATATCTAGGTTGATATTAAACATTGGACCCTCAGATATAGGTTGATATTTAACATTGGACTCTCAGATATCTAGGTTGACATTTAACACTGGACCCTCAGATATCTAGGTTGATATTTAACATTGGACCCTCAGATATCTAGGTTGATATTAAACATTGGACCCTCAGATATAGGTTGATATTTAACATTGGACCCTCAGATAAAGGTTGATATTTAACATTGGACTCTCAGATAAAGGTTGATATTTAACATTGGACTCTCAGATATCTAGGTTGATATTTAATACTGGACTCTCAGATAAAGGTTGATATTTAACATTGGACCCTCAGATATCTAGGTTGATATTTAACATTGGACCCTCAGATATCTAGGTTGATATTTAACATTGGACCCTGAGATATCTAGGTTGATATTTAACATTGGACCCTCAGATATCTAGGTTGATATTTAACATTGGACCCTCAGATATAGGTTGATATTTAACATTGGACTCTCAGATATCTAGGTAGATATTTAACACTGGATCCTCATATATCTAGGTTGATATTTAACATTGGACTCTCATATATCTAGGTTGATATTTAACATTGGAATCTCAGATATAGGGTGATATTTCATCATCATCATCATCAATCTACAGGACAAGTCTTTTGACTTTTCGTCCCGGTAACAATTACATAATATTTAGTGACAATTTAATAAATAGCAGCTCGTCTGATCACCAGATTATTTAGAGTCTTTAAATTGATACTTCTTGCTGTAGAAGTACGAATCCAAATGAGTTTTAAAGTCAGATAGATCAACTGCCTCTACAATCATATCTGGTAGGGAATTCCAGTCGTTAATCACGCGTTGCGTGAATGATAATTTCTTTATATTTTTGTTCACATTCTGTTTCTGTATTTTTAGTGAATGTCCTCGAGTTTTTGTATACAACCCTCTTTGAAATATATCATCTATATCTATGTTGTAATGTCCTCTGATTAATTTGTATACCTTAATCAAATCACCTCTGAACCCGCGATATTTGAGGCTCATAGGATTGAATTTAACTAGCCGTTCTCTGTATGATAATTCTCTAAACTGTGGTACCATCTTCGTCGCCTTCCTTTGAACCTTCTCCAATTTATCGATTTGATATTTCAAATGTGGACACCACACTGTGTGGCAGTACTCCAAAATAGGTCGGACCATGCTGGCATATAGTAATATGAACGTTTCTGGATCTAGATAATTGAATGTTCTGTTAATGATGCCTAGTATGCGATAGGCTTTATTACAAGCTGTGTTCATATGAATATCAAATTTTAGTTTATCGTCGATTACTACTCCCAAGTCTCTTTCGGCATTGCTGATCATTATAGGAGAGTTATCGGGCGTGTCAGACATACAGTAACTTACTTTAGGGTTGTTGCGTCCGTAATGAACAACATGTATCTTTGATGTGTTGAAAGATAACTGCCACTGCACAGACCACGTACATACTGCATCGATATCTCTTTGTATGTTGTCAACTATCGGGTTACCAATTATTTTTGTGTCATCCGCGAACATTTCACACATAGAATTTACCCTTTCCGATAGGTCATATATGAAAACAAGGAAGATAATTGGCCCAAGAATAAACCCTTGTGGAACTCCACTGGAAACTAATTTCCAGTCAGAAACATCCTGACCAACACGAACTCTTTGTTTTTGTCCAGAGAGAAATTCATCGATCCAGTCCCGAATTTCGTTGTGTATGCCATAGGCTTCAAATGTCGCAATAAGACGTTTGTCGGGGACAGTATCGAAGGCCTTCCTAAAGTCCAAGTAAATGGCATCCACCGGTCGGTCGTTGTCTAATTCCGTTGTCACGTGTGAAATATATTCAATACGTTTGACAAGATAGCTTGCTACGGAATCCATGTTGTCTATTTGAGAAGAGGTTGTATTCTTCCATATGTTTGGTAATTGCTTCAGATATAAATGATTCAATGACTTCACACAGGATACACGTGAGGCTAACAGGTCTATAATTACTTGGGTTTGATGGAGTTCCCTTTTTAAATAAGCTTGTTACATCAGCATTGTTCCAAACATCGGGGATGAATCCTTCTGAAATTGATATGTTGAAGAGGATACATAGGGGTGTGCTTAATTCCGTTGCGGTTTCCTTCAAGAGTCGAGCCGGTATGTTATCCGGTCCAGAACTTTTATTTTGCATTCAATGAGCGTAATTTATTTTCTACTGCAACCGGTGTAACTTGCATGTTGACAGATAATCCATCTGTATCAATGGCTGGCATTGATGGCATTTTGTCCGATTTTTCTTTGGTGAACACTGATGCAAAGAATCGATTTAGAAGCTCGGCTTTTCCGTGATCGTCTGTCGTTAGCTGGCAATATTCACTTTCTTTTAAATCGCTGATTCCTTTCTTCAGTTTTGTTTTGCTCTGGACATATTTTCAAAACGCTTTTGGATTTGTCTTACATTCTGAAGATAATTTCTTTTCGAAAGATCGCTTGGCTTCTTTGATTCTAGCGTTTGCTAGTTCTCTCAGCTGTTTGTATTCTTTGTAAACGTCATCGTTCAGAGTTGAGTGGTATTTCTTGTAAGCCCTTCTTTTTTTGCCTTATTATAGATACCACGTCATTATTCATCCACATATTCCGCTGATTCTTTTTCTTGTTTGCAGATATGGGGATGTGTTTACGTTTAAGTTCTTCAAGTTTATCATAGAACATTGGACTCTCAGATAAAGGTTGATATTTAACATTGGACTCTCAGATAAAGGTTGATATTTAACATTGGACTCTCAAATAAAGGTTGATATTTAACATTGGACTCTCAGATATAGGTTGATATTTACATTGGACTCTCAGATATCTAGGTTGATATTTAACATTGGACTCTCAGATATCTAGGTTGATATTTAACATTGGACTCTCAGATATCTAAGTTGATATTTAACATTGGACTATCAGATATAGGTTGATATTTAACATTGGACTCTCAGATATAGGCTGATATTTAACATTTGACTCTCAAATATCCAGGTTGATATTTAACATTGGACTCTCATATATCTAGGTTGATATTAAACATTGGACCCTCCGATATCTAGGTTGATATTTAACATTGGACTCTCAGATATAGGTTGATATTTAACATTGGACTCTCATATATCTAGGTTGATATTTAACATTGGACTCTCAGATATCTAGGTTGATATTTAACATTGGACTCTCAGATATCTAGATTGACATTTAACATTGGACTCTCAGACATCTAGGTTGATATTTAACATTGGACCCTCCGATATCTAGGTTGATATTTAACATTGGACTCTCAGATATAGGTTGATATTTAACATTGGACTCTCAAATATCTAGGTTTATATTTAACATTGGACCCTCAGATAAAGGTTGATATTTAACATTGGACCCTCAGATATCTAGGTTGATATTTAACATTGGACTCTCAGATAAAGGTTGATATTTAACATTGGACTCTCAGATATAGGTTGATATTTAATATTGGACTCTCAGATATAGGTTGATATTTAACATTGGACTCTCAGATAACGGTTGATATTTAACATTGGACTCTCTGATATAGGTTGATATTTAACAATGGACCTCAGATATAGGTTGATATTTAACATTGGACCCTCCGATATCTAGGTTGATATTTAACATTGGACCCTCCTATATCTAGGTTGATATTTAACATTGGACTCTCAGATATAGGTTAATATTTAACATTGGACCCTCAGATAAAGGTTGATATTTAACATTGGACCCTCAGATATCTAGGTTGATATTTAACATTGGACTCTCAGATAAAGGTTGATATTTAACATTGGACTCTCAGATATAGGTTGATATTTAATATTGGACTCTCAGATATAGGTTGATATTTAACATTGGACTCTCAGATAACGGTTGATATTTAACATTGGACTCTCTGATATAGGTTGATATTTAACATTGGACCTCAGATATAGGTTGATATTTAACATTGGACCCTCCGATATATAGGTTGATATTTAACATTGGACCCTCCGATATCTAGGTTGATATTTAACATTGGACTCTCAGATATAGGTTAATATTTAACATTGGACCCTCAGATAAAGGTTGATATTTAACATTGGACCCTTAGATAAAGGTTGATATTTAACATTGGACTCTCAGATATAGGTTGATATTTAACATTGGACCTTCAGATAAAGGTTGATATTTAACATTGGACCATCAGATAAAGGTTGATATTTAACATTGGACCCTCAGATAAAGGTTGATATTTAACATTGGACTCTCAGATATGCTCGAAGATAGAAGTTTGCGTTTGAAAGATAATGTCATTTGATACGGGCGCATGTCAGGTTCATAAACCATTATAAATATCTTGCCAATTCCAATTAGTAACGTATTTACATATTTCGAGGTGAAGCCTTGGTAAATTGAATGTTATTATTTGCTGTATTATTTATTCCACTTGTATTTGTATGCTAATTTGATCTGTTTTAGATTATATTTTCACACTAGTCAGTTCTTATATATATGTTCCTGACTCCAAGTGGAAACATTTCCTCTTGGGTGCTTTAATTTCTACATAGTTCATTGTTTAGTCTCATCCACTGTCTGCCTTGTGTAAGCAGTTGCTTCTATGCAATAGTTTTCGACCTGTTCCTGGTCGAAGTCGTGATATGGCCAAGCGGTTGAAACGGCCTTAAGCTTCAATCAATAAATCAATCAATCAAATGCACGGACTATACATAACATAAAAGATATTATCTTGAGTTACGATATTCCTCACACAAGAGATAACAACAGAATATGTAATCCTCTAGTATCTGGGAAAACAGAGTTAACTGTTATATATTGCTATCAATCATGTAAATGATTAGCGCCATGCTAACTTCTTTGCAGAACATTATAGGAATCACTGAACTAAATGGTTTCCCATAGACGACGAACTAAATGGTTTCCCATAGACGACATTGTTAACGTTTCAGCCAAATTTACTGCACGCCTGCAGGCCACTCATGTAATGTTTACCCTGCTAGATTGACAACAATTAACCAAGAAAAAGCATAGGTCATAGGTTTACATTTTAAAATTAATATTCCAGTTATACGACAGTGCTATCTGTTTTACCTGGAAAACCCAGAACTTCAGCAGCTAGTTAAAAAGTTTCCCACTCACAAAAATACTGACGGAATTTGAACTCATTTTCGTCTTTGGTCATAACTATGTTTCGTGCTAAACGATATCTATTACTGACATCGTATCTCACATTATCTAGTCTGGTATATTATCTAGTCACATGTATATCAATGATTTAGGATTATCTCTTTGAAAACAACAAACCATTAAATTATATGGATCTAAATAAGTCTCCTTACTTGAGTATAACACTGTATATATGCTTCGTGTTTATATGCCACTTTAAATTAAGATATACATCTACATATTTATTACCTCAGGAAGCATGAATGCAAACTGGTGTTTTACAACCAGATTAAAGCTCCGTTGCACATCATTGAATTGTTCGTCATGAAGTCCGAATCGTTTACCCAATGTAAGTGAAGCGGTTAGGTTGGCGATCGCAGTTTCCATCTTCTCCGTAATGTCGAATGGTTCGGTCCCAGTGGCGTCAATATCTTCTATCAGCGCTATAATCTCTTCTTGGATTTTCATCTCCATGAGGTTTGTCCCCATTCCAAAATCTTTGAGAGTCTTTAGGACGAATCTACGATAATATGCCCAATCCTTCCCGTCTGAAGAGAGCACACCTGTTATAAATATATTCCAAACGTAAGGACACTGTTATCATCAGTGCATGCGCGTTATTGTCACAACAACTCCACACATTATTACTACTGTTAGTTGAGTACACTGAGGCTAATAACTTCCTTATATCACATCCAAATAATAGTCCCCAAACTCCAAAATGGCGCCCACAATGGCGGACAAATTTTTCAAAAATCACAAAAAATCATGCATATTCACATCATTGGGCGTTATTGTCATGACTCCATTCATGTTTAAAGTTAAGTTGGAAATACTAAGGTGAAGCAATTCCCTTAAATCGTGTGCAATCACTGGTTTCCCAAATCTAAGATGGTGGCCAAAATGGCGACCGAAATTTTAAAGCACGCCTACATTCCTTTACTTTACTGCTACGCGAATTCAACCCACAATTACATATCGATATCGAAAATTAATACAAATTTTTCATTTGAGTTGGGAAATTGATACTCACTCACAGCCAAGATGGCGGCCAAATTGGTGGCCCGAAATTGAAAAGAAATCAATATTTTCACGTACTAATTTCAACTCTTTGTCATAATATCGATATGTATGGACGAAACAGTACGTTTATTTGGATGTGGTATAAGGAAATTATTTCGAATCAGTGTTCTAACTCACAACAGTAAACATGTGTGGAGTTGTCATGACAATAACACTCAATCAGAGATTTTTCAATTTATGGTGGACACTTTGGCCGCTATCTTGAATTTGGGTAAATATTCCTCAATTCGGACATAAGAGGAATCCTAGCCCGGGTATCTCCTACACATCTATATGCATGGTTGGTGTTATTATTACAATAAAACCATTGATTCGAAACAGATTCGACGCAGACGTGGTTAGCTGCGATTCGGCTTTGATCGGATTATACCGGAATTTGGAAAAAACGATAAATGTATCACACCAAGATGTCCATGTTTTCCCACATGTAAACAAAAAATTAGCAAATCCAAATTTCATTACAAATTGTAATTTCGGTTTCATTGGATATTTACATATGGAAATTTACAGGAAATATGTGACTTGCATTTTTTATTTAAACAGACAAGGCTATTGACTAATGAGAGTCCAGAGTCTACTTTATTCTCCCATATTGCTCCCAATAACAACATATACACCATTGTACCATTAGCTTTTATTTCACTCATAATGCACATATATATGTAACAGGAGGTCGTTCAGAATAACAATCTTGAATCAGGGAATGGCTTGGTGGTACTTGTATTGATTCAACAAATCAATAGTTTTAGATATTTAAGTGGATGGTGCTTATTGTCAACGTATGTCTATGGTTGTGACGGACAGATTATGTCGAACGGTGAACGGAACATTGCAATCAACGAGTAAGGTACATTAAGGACCAACCATTAGTGGTCCTTTCCTCAGATGGACTGGCATAAAGCATGCTTATGACATGTTCCCTTTCTTGTCGTATTATTGTGTGATACGATAGATGGTGGATGCGAGTATTGTTCATTTGGGTTGCATGGGGAACGGTAAATCAGTTCAGGAAATTTAGAATTATTTGACGTCAATTCTGACCGTGGTATATAATATATGAATGAACAAAACTGTTACACAATGTGGTGCAACGACTTCGGATTAGGTCACTGGTGGACCAGACAAATCTTCACTCGAAATTAATGTAAATCGTTGTATAATTAATATCCCAAATAAATTACCACTCTGTTTAGTATTTGTCTCAATATCATGTCGCATGCTTTTTATCCTATATATTGGTTACTAACTTATGAATATACTATTATTCACACTAAACCCTGTTTGCAATTTGCACGTATAATCAGTTCTCGAGGCCACTGACTTTGACAATACTATGCATATAGGAAATGCAGATAATACTTTCAGATAAGATGTTGAACTTATATTTTCTAAACATTTCTCACAATAAATAGGACGCCCTCTGTACTTTTATGTATCTATCGTCTACTTATAGTATCTGTACATTCCTCTTATACCAATAGTAGACCATTCCGATGGACACTTTTTAACTGACTGGGAGAATCCATTTATTATAGAAAGCGTTAAAGGATAATAATATTCCCCAAAACACGAAGAACGTAATCACTTATACCGACATGCTGAATGGACTTAACTAGAGCTTGAGGTGCATGTGGATCTCCCTCCACCTATGCGGATTTTTGGTGGTTATCATATATTTGTAGAACTATATCAGTCCTTCAAATTGCCAGTTGTTTGCCATCTGGCTATGAGGGCTTTATAGAGTTATCTGTTTTTGAATCCAAGATGGCTGCCAACATTGAATATCTTACCAGGTAAATTTAAATTCGGAATTACTCAGGAAGATTATGGGCTATTACGTCGTGGGGTGTGTCATTACATTCATAATTGAGTATTCCTTATTTATATGTATGAGTAAATTTCCTATAGTAAAAATGGTTTCCAAAATGGCTACCGGAAGTGGAAAATATGACGCATTTTCTGATGATTTTCAATAACATTTTCAGTTTCTGCTCTTTTAAACTGGTTGAGAATTGTTACTTTATTTTGTATTTTTTATGTTAACTGTTCATTGGGGCAATGAAATTAGAAATTCTTTTGCGTCCGAGCCCCTTCCGATTCGTCACAAATTTGATTTTACAGAACGCGGTATACAATTTTCACACAAAACAATCACAATTGGGATTCTATTCACATTTCGACAAGAAATGAGCAGAACTGTGTTATGTAAGTGAGGTATACAATTGTCCGTGAATATTCCAAGTTATTGGAGCCATAATTGTTACTTTGGCTCAAAATGGCCGCCAAAATATGGAAAATTGTAAATATTGCCCAGCGGGCCCTGCAATCGCTTAAAAGTTGTGGTTGATGAATAAAATTGGCTATTCTGCCTTATAGCGATTGACAAATAACATGTCTGATTCACCTTGGTTAATTTTTAGTATTGTAACCACTAACCGTGACATTACCAGAAATATTGTATTTTGCTCTCACAAACTTGACATAAATATCGGCAAAAGTTAACTTTTTAGGATTGGGCCAACTGTAAATAACTTTGGTATGAAGGTGTTTATTGTTTTGATCTATTTTAAATGTGTCACACTAAGGTGTTCATAGAACAAATTACTCAAGATGGCTTTCAAAATGTCAACCAACATGGGTAAAAAGTTCATTTTTCACATATATCCAGAACATTATTCTCTGCTGTTCCGCAAAGTTAGCAAATTTGTGACTCACTTTGTTATTATGCATGTTGTTAGGTAATCAACTGACAACTAAATTTGATATCTGGTTGTCCCAGTTCAGTTTAAAGTTGCAGTTTGGAATTTTGCCGAAAATTTGGGATTCTGTCCACATTTTTTAAAGGAAATGGGCAGAACTATGAAACGGAACTGAGATGAACCATAATCTATGACTATTCTAGCTCATTAGGATAAAATATTATCAACTTGATACACGAGGGAGGTCAAGGTGGCAGCCGGGGAGTTACTGTATGATCACAGGCGATGTGAATAGGTATACATGGAGTTATTTTATGGTCATGAATGATGTGAATATATATACACGGAATGGGTATATGATCATGAGTGGGGTGTCAATTGTGATATTTATATGTATATAAGTAGTGTCTGTATGGCAATGTGCGAGGTGAATGTTTACAGGGAGTGACTGAATGGTTGTATGGTTATGTGTGGATGTACGGGAATACACGATGCGACTGTATAGACAATGATGTGTATATAACGAGAGTAGCTACATGGTCATCTCTGTGTTGTTTATATATATATATATATATATATATATATATATATATATATATATATACACTAGCAGGGTTACCCGGCGTTGCCCAGGTTAAAATGATGTGAAACCCTCTGCTGTGGACATTTGGTGGGAATACTATTACTCAAAGGTGTTACAATTATTCTCATAAATTGTGGCATCACAAAACTTCATTATTATACATGGCTTATAAGTAATGGCTCACCTTGTCGGAGTGATTGCCATGTTGTTTATCGCGATTAATATTCTCCCCACCACAACAATTGGGTTTTACATAGAGATATATAACTCAATATAGTGGGTTAGACTAAGATTTTGAGGACACCAGTTTATCATAGAAGATAGATACTTTAAATAAATGTCTAGGTGCTCCTCTGTTCATGTCGCTTTACTGGCTAATTATTCTCAGTTTTAAAGAAATGTTGCTATATAGCAGCTACATGTGTCTGACACAGCGAGATTTTAAGTTGTTTATATGTTAGGCTGTGAGTCTATTCTAACAAAAATGAAAGAAATCCTCTGTATCGATCAGATGTACCGTTGTCAGATGCCAGCATTGGATAATCCTAACGAAGTCATGTGCTATAGCTACTGACTGTTTTATCTCAGAAGAAACTATATTTGACTGCACACTGTGACCACTATTTTTCAACAGGCATTTGATACATTTCTATCTCACTTGACAGAATGTATCTTTTTGTGGAGCCATTCTAACATACCACCCTCTTACGGTTCAAGGTCCCTCATAGTGCAAGAATATATGTCTATCTTAAATAGAATGATAAATATACCGTTAGTGCTTTCTTCTATGTATAATTTCTAGCTCAATATATGAATCCCCTGATTTCCCGTCCTCATATAAATATGACAGTTGAGAAGGTATAATTCGGTCACCATTTGTGAGGTTGTGAAATATGAACGCCAAAAACTCCGTAGAACGAATTCTGGAGATCACTTTATTTATCTTTTGTGGATATCGGCGACTAAACAAATTCTTATCAAATTAAGTGTGCCCCCCCCCCCCATATCTCACCCAAACGGCACCAATACGTCGTCTTTAAATCGCACGATTAGATTCCTTGTGGAAGAATCAATTTGGTGGAAATCGGCGCTCAACATATTTGTTCAATATTGGTGCCCCTCTCCCCCTTTGTGCACTCATGGATCGATTAACCACCGTTGACAGCTTTATAATCTACACCATTAGTCCCTGATATCATGGAGATTATTACGAATCAGCTTGGTGCTAATCGACGACTAAACAAATGCTTATCACATTTACTGCCCCCTCCCCATCTCTCACCCAAACGGTAAAAAATTGGCTTCTTTAAATCACACGATTTTATCGCTTTTACATGTATCGTGGGGGAGAATATGTATCATTTTTCGTAGAAATCGCACTAAAAATATTTGTATCCCCTCTGCCCTTCGTGCACCCTGACTCGAACGGCGCCAACAACTTTAAACTACTTCATTATATTCCTCATATTATTGAGATGATTATGTATAAGTTTGGTGGAAATCCGCGACAAAATGTTTTCTTGCCCCCTGTTCTGCCTCCGACAAAAGCGTCACATAAAAATTTAACACACACCGTTATCTTCCTAAAAAAAAGTTAACCCTTTTAGACACATTTGGTGCCATTTATATGGTCCACGTGAAGCTATATAGAACACAGACAAACATATATTCGCAAATATAAGCACCAAATGTGGCGTCTTGAACCCACACGATTTGATTCCTCGTATCTTTGGTGGAAATTGGCTCTAAGTATAGTTTATATCAATTTTGCTGACCCTCCCCTCCCTATCCATGCAGCAAACGACGCCACTTTTTACATCTTTAACCCACACAATTGTACTCATTATGAAGATGACTATATATAAATTTGGTGGTAATCGGCGAATAAACAAATTCTTATCAAATTTAGTGCCCCCACCCCATATCTCTCACCCAAACGGTACCAATTTGGCGTCTTAAATCATACGATTATATATCTTGTACTGTGGGTAAGAATGAATCAATTTGGTGGAAATCGGCGCAAAATATATTTGTTAGCAATTTTGGTGCCCCTCTCACCTTACGTGTACCCCTGACTCGAACGGCTACACTATTGACATCTTTAGATTCCTCATATCATGGATATGATTACGTATACGTTTGGGGGAAATCCGAGAGAATTATATTAGATTAGACTATTAGATTCCTTGTATTATAGTGAATAGTGTGTATCAATTTGGTGGAAATCGGTGCTCAAAATATTTTACCAGTTTTAGTGCCCCTCTCCCCTTCCGTGCTCCCCTGACTCGAACGGCGCTACTTTTGACATCTTTAAACCACACCATTAGATTCATCATATCCTTGAGATCATTATGTATAAGTTTGGAGGATATCGGCGATAAACAGTTTTTCTGCTCCTCTCCCTTTTCTGCCCCTGACAACAACAGCGTCACTTTAGAACAATCTAACCCGCACCCGCATTATCTTCCTCTTAAAAAGGTATCCATATTAGGCCCCTTTTGTGGGTGGCTGTGTTGCCAACATGTGTTGTCTGTGAGATCGTGGGTGGGGTCGTGTTTGAATGATTATGTGTAGTGTGTAAAGGTGTACGTGGATGTATATTATCATTGGTGGATGTATATGTATACAGTGAGCAGCTGTATGACCATGGGTGGCGTGTACAAGTATACAACGAGTGGCTGAATTGTCATGGGTGGGGTGTATATACAATTATGGCAGGTATGATTGGCCGTGTGTGCGAAGTATTGGTACTATAGAGATTTTGGACAAGTTTAAGAGATTGTAACAAAACTAGTGTGGTTGCTGCGACAGTCTTGTGTCACATTCGCGGACAGCAGGGCGTCTGAAAAACATGTTCTAGCCTTATTGTTTCTTAATTTACCCGCCAGTCTAGTGTGAAGGGAATATGTGAACATATTCTTAAACGATTTAGGGAGATTATTTCAAGTCCAGTTGTACATAATGACAGATGCATTCATTATATATATATCTTTGAACATTGGGATATTTTCTTGTTTGAAGAGGGGTTATGTGTGACTCCAATATTTTGTGTTGCATAAAATACGAATTGCCCATTTTTGTAAGGTGGACAGTACGCCCGTGTGAATCGTGTGTCCCCATAAATAAAATAAGATGACTATGGATTAAACGACTGATATAGTGTTTTTCGTGATTTGTAGAGAGTGTGGTTCAGTTTACGTTGTATCATTGATATATGATTTTTAAAAGTCAAGTTTTCATCGATCAAAATGCCTCAAAATTTTATAGATTTTACTCGCATTTGATTCCCAACTCTAATTAGTTCCATGTTATTCAATTTCAGTGTGAAATTTCTCCACTTGTCCTCGTTGCATCTGGGGTGGATGTGTTGATAGATAGTTCATTGCAACAACACCATTCAAAAATGTTGATTAGTTCACCCGTTGATGATTTTTTTTAACTGTTTCCTTTCATGACCAGAAAAGTAAAGCGTGGTATCATCAGCAAATGATAGTAAGTTCATTGAGGTACATTTGGGCATATCGTTAACATACAGAATAAAAATTATCTGGCCAAGAACGGACCCTTGGGGTACACCACACGTTATCTTCGCAAAACTGGACAATCAACGTATTGTTTTCTCCCCTTTAAATAACTCCTAAACGATTCATTGGAAAACCCCCATAATTCCATAATGTTCTAATTTTCTCAATAAAATATCATGGTTAATTGTATCGAATGCTTTCGATAAGTGTATGAAAATCGCTAATGTAGAATCCTCAGTTGGTTTTATCATTATTAGCTGCTACATGATCTAGAAGGTGCATCAAATGATGTATGGTAGAGTGATTCTTACGGAATTGATGGTTATGTAAGATTTCATATTTTTTTTCGAGAAACAAAAAAAGCCGGTTTTATGCATGAGTTTCTCTAACAACTTCGAGAAAACGGGCAGGATGCTTATGGGCCTATAGTTCGTTATTTTATGGGGATATTCACTTTTATAAAGTGGAATTACTTTTGATATTTTCATCTTATCGGGGAAGATACCTTGTTTAAATGATAGATTGAATATACGCGTTAGCGCTGGGGGCGTTTCGGTATGGTCCCAAACAAATAAAACCATGTTCATGGCATGGAACTGAAAAGAGCGTTCCGTGTTAGTCTATTTTTGATATGGTAGATATAAAGAGCGTTTGTTTCAATTCTGTGCGGAAAATCCAAAACAGCTGGAAAATGGCTGTGATCATGGAAAGTTAAATTTTCAGAACATTGGACACCGATTTAGAAGGTATATCAATACTTAGTGCATTTATCAACCTATCTTATGCCTTCTTACATAGATAAAATTTGGAAGCTCGGATGAACAAAAGAATGGCGTTGAGGGAGTTAAATTTGCCTAAACGTGCATGTCTAAATTATTCACGCCCATTAAACACCCTCTATTTTAATGTCAATACCTGTGTGTACACATGGAGATAATATAAGTAAGCATTCAATGTGTACATGAAAATGAAACGCTGATTGCATTACCTGGACATCCAAATGAAGAATCCCATAGGTCTGCCTTCGGCCTACCGCTGAAATCATCTGCTCGTTTCACAAAAGCTTCCCGAATGACGTCATAGCCGTTCAGTACAACGATTGGCTTATGGAAAACCCAGAAAGTGAAGACGTCGCCATAACGTTTCCGATATTCCTCAAAGAGGATGGTATAGTCCTTGATAAAAATACTCAATATGTTTCCGAATAGTGGAAAAGGTAATGGTCCTGGGTGACAATTCTTCCGTCCATAAAACCAGAAATAGTAGTAGAATAATCCCGCAGCAACTAGACCAATAATCCACCATCCAGTCCCAATTAACAACATGTCTAACTACTGTTCCGATATCGACAATATGAGGTTACCAAAAGGAATCGAATCGTTCTAAGAACAGTCGGTTATATTACTATGGGGGTGGAAAAACATTAATGCTATCGACTATGAACTTTGCTTTAGAAGCAGTATTGTATACAACAAGCTGCGAAATACACGCTCGGCGAGCGTGCTGGAATTTTAATCTTACAATTTGACACGGCTATTATGTAGTAACAATCTGGGCCGGGTGAAGTTATTTATGGCGACGAATTAATTTCCAGGACAAACAAAGCTGATTTCGTGTATATGAAGTGTCTAGCCGTATACGATAAAAGCAACGTATACAGTCTCGGCACGGTCGCCTTAGCGCACTGTATACTGGGCTCTACGAGGGTGACATTACAGCACCGTATAAGTCTCTAAGAGGGTGGCATTAACACACCGTACAAGTCTCAAAGAGGGTGGCATTAACACACCGTATACAGTCTCTAAGAGGGTCGCATTAACACACCGTATACAGTCTCTAAGAGGGTCGCATTAACACACCGTATACAGTCTCTAAGAGGGTCGCATTAACACACCGTATACAGTCTCTACGAGGGTCGCATTAACACACCGTATAAGTCTCTACGAGGGTCGCTTTGGCACACTGTATACGGTCCTCTAAGAGGGTCGGATTACAGCACCGTACACAATCATCTACGATGGTCCAGGGTTCGATCTGCCGATTGATACTTTAGCAAATAGCTATAAAACAATGAATTTTCAACAAAAATTGGCACCTACGATTTTTGCTTTTTGGAAATTGATCCCCAATCGGGAATATATAAAAACTTGGAGTCAACCGGTCAAAAACAAAACACAGATTGCTATCCGGACGCAACATTGCTAATTGGATCCAAATCTGAAGCGTATTTTGGATTCGTAGCTTATGTCAAATCGACTTCCTGTATCGCAGGATTGAATGGGTTTCTCATTTATACTCGATTATAACAAAGGGTATGATTTGGACTCCAATCGGACAAACATTTGTCAAACAAATGACTTCATGAAGTCTAGCTCGTTAGGACACTACCATATATGCGATTCAATCAAATCTAATTGAAGATCATGATTAGCTTTTTAAATAGCAGGCTTTAGTAATACCAATTAGAACATTTGAAACCAAACAAAAACATTTAGGAACTGTAGATTATTTGCCTCCAAATCATCGACAATATATAATGAACTAAAACGTGGAAACTCCAACTGAAAATCTTCTCGGGGTCACCCCAACTCCCCAATAAAGACCTCCAACTCAAATTGGGCACAACCAGGATGGTGGCCTGCTCATAACACACCAACAGCCCATCTGCTCTCACGAGACACTGATGTCAGTCGACTAAATTGGTAGACTGAATATCACAGAACGACGCCGTGGATCATTCACAAAAATATACTGGAAAATTAGAAACTACATGACCTGCAAAAACAAAAGCCAGACAAACAGCTGGCAACTTATTTGCATCGCAAAGTTGGCATCTTACAGCATGATACCACTTGACCAACAGTTGGCAAATAAGAATCGTGCTTTATCTGTGTTTTTGAGACCACTGTATATGTAAACAACAGTACACACACGCCCATATCGTGAATCTGCTCTCGTGACTCCACGAAGGTTTGTAAGAAAGGGAAATTACAGAAGCTATATGGGCAGAATAATCTCTGGAAGCCGTAGACAATTCACAAAAAAAGACTGAATGGAATTGTCAACGACAGTGTAGATGAACAGGAAGAGGGAGTAATTAGTCAGGGAAAGAGTAAATCCGAGACGGCTGCTCGTCATGTTTTTGTTTTTTTTTTTTTTTTTACAAATTTCGGGGAAAAATGTAGAACTGCTTATCAGTATTTGATTCAGCATTTTAGGTACACCCTTTAGATTGGATACTGTAATGCCCATATATCATGTACGTGATCTATTTTTTGCGATGTCGGTATGGAAGAAATTTGGGGCACCAAATCTTTGAGTTTGACTTTATAGAGGTGGCGATATAGGCCGGGGCTGTGGTTAGGGGGGCACAGCAAAAGGCATATGTATAGTTATATCCGTTGGTGTCGGCGCACACGATCCCGATTGTGCCCGGTGAATCCGGCTGCCGGATAAATCGGGCCCGATAAAATCGGGGGTTCAGCGCACACGAGTCCGATTTTCACTCCGGTCATATGCATGCTATGTTCACTGTAGTAAATAGCCAACTGGTGTGGTCAGCCTATCTAGACATTTACTATAGCTAGTCATGGTGATTTATATTAATATGTATTTCTAAAGGCTAATAATTATTAATAATAAACTAAATAAATATATTAATAATAATATAATATTGAGGTCACAGGCAATACAGTGAATACTGCCAATATCCGTACATTGGCGTAATCTACCTTTCCACAGCTGCCGCCCTCCTGTTGCGATTATTATATACGGGCACCTATTTTCTGCCCATAGGTCTACCAGCCGTTGTTCCTTGTCGATTGATCAGAATTCTTGATGTATTTTTCGAATAGCGGTCGCTGCTAACTATTCCGACATTTTGAATGATGTTTTGGTCATGTGACAAGCAAAACACGCGCGTTGCCATCGTCACGAGCCGGATTTTCCGGATGAAATCAAACTCAGTTGTCCCAAAGTTAGGCGCACACGATCCCGGTTGTCCCCGATTTATCCGGCAGCCGGATAAATCGGGGACAACCGGGATCGTGTGCGCCGACACTTAGACATGGAATACGTGCATAATGATTCAAAGTTGCCAAATCGGCACCGTCTGTTTCAATGAGAAGCACACAAATTAAACACATTTCATTGTCGATTTCCCACAAATCTATATATAGCCATTTCCATGATATAATGTATATTCAGTGTTCGCGCTGTCAGTGGACAAATTGGCCAATGGTCAATCTTTTTCGAATTTGGCTAATAAAAATTTCATTTGGTTAAAATTTTTGCCAAACTTTTGATTATCCCAAATGGAGTGTTTTTGTAATGTCCAATAAATATGCGAATCGGAATAGTATTCATCATTCATAATTTCTGCAATAAGTAACAAACGCAAGATACCGAATGCCACAGACGTGTGGATGACGAACATACCTTGGTTGACGTATGCCAATAAGAAGGGTGTGATGTTCGGTAGTAATGTGCATTCAGGCTGGCGTGAGTAACCTGTTTGTGGTTGGCTGCACAACATTGAAACTGCACATAATCAAACTTTACGAGCCAGCAACAGGTAAGCTCTAACGTTTAGCCAGCCTAATCGTCAAAACCCTTAATTTATACACTGTTGATGTAATGTTTTGTTGATTAGACAGTCTTTAAGATAAAATACCTAAATGCATTGTTGCATGATCGGATGCACAGACGAGCAGTTCTTAACTCAATGGTTACGTAATGTGTCATAAATTGCATTCCGTCTAATAACAACCTGGCTTCACATCGTAAAAGGTTTGAATACAATGGATATTCAACAGTTATCATTTTACTGTAATACGCAATTGTTAGCGACCGCCATGGTGTCAGCGACAAGCGTTATTACAATTGGTTTAGCGGAGTTATGTGTTTATACTTATATAGAATGTTGGTTTCATGTCCGCGAATTTCGTTTCAGGTAAAAACTCCCATAGTGCATCTGAATAAATGTTGAAGGAGAGTAAAACATGAAAGAAATAGAAGTAACACCCATAGCCAAAGCAGAACTGTGCATCGTCTCCGCGATGAAAAATTTCTGAATGATTTTCACTGGGCTTTCTGCATATGATCGGATGGGAAATCCCGCCGTATTTTGTATTAATGCTTTAAATGAATTGATCAGTATGTGTGATATAACGCATACCTATGTTCGTATAATATTGTTTTGAAAGTCGTGCTTGTGTTGTTTTAAATATGTTTTTATTCTGAGTAACAAATAAAGTTTAAAGCAGATATTTAGTCATTAATGTGAACCGCCCAGAAAATGAGGATTAGTTTTTAATTTGGCCAAAGTTTTTTTACATTTGGCCAAAGTTTTTTTTACATTTGGCTAATACAATTTTCATTTGGCTAAACTTTTGGCCACACGATTTTTCGGTCCAGCGCGAACACTGTGTATATACTAGTGTAGTTTAAACTTTCAGAAGTGGTGCGAATCGGGACAGGAATGTGAGAGTGAGTCAACAACATTGATATGACAAGAGGCCAAGTCCCGCTACTGTGATGTTGGTATACATTGATTAAGTAACACTAATGATCCTTGTTTTCTATGTTCAGTCCCAACAGTATTATTATTCTAACGTTGCGGAATAATTGTTGGGAGAGATGGCGATCGTTTGACAAAGAGAAGCATCGCCAGAATTAGCAACCTTAGGAAGATCGACAACATTTCTATTAATTGACACTATTGTATTGAACTCCACTGGTTGTTAAATCTAAATCTCTGGTAGTACAATTTGTTAGATTGCAGTAAAGCTATTAATACTGCTCAGAAAATAAGTTTTCTTGTCTGCATTCATTTCCAATAATATATTAGAAAAATGTTATTAACTAAAACTGAATTTCACCGGATGGAGTGGCCAGAAGGACTCTATTGGTGGGGTATCCGCATTTGAATGTTGGATACTGTCCAAATTTATATATGTGGGTCATAGGCTGAAAAGTTTGAGGTACAAGGTAGAAAACGGCGTGTTCCTGATTTGAAAATGTCGGTATGATACATTGGCATCAGGTGTGTAGTTAGTTGCATTGGAAAATGCAAGTTATACATCACCCAAAGGAATGGTTCTACATCCGCCCCTGATGATGCAACATTAAAGTAGTATAGACTGACACTATGTGTCACCCTGTCTCATTGACACTCTGTGCCATGACCTAGAGTGTCAACGAGTCCGAGTTTACTCCAGACTCGTTATTTCGTGGGAGAATCTGGATTCAGATTACGGATTGCGGAGTGCGACGTACGACGTGGTTCGGTAAACGAACAGACCAGAATCAGTAAACAAACAGACTGTAAACGTTATTTCGTCGTAATCTAGATTCAGATTCTGATTCCGTAATCGGAATCAGAACATTCATAATGTAAACAAACTGAGATTTCACCACCTCGGAGTTTAAGAACACAATAATACATAAGAATCCGTACTTTTGGTACAAATTATTGCAGATTATAAACGATTCACATCAAATAATTTTAAATGCTGAGACAAATTTGTGTTATCGAGTGTAAACGGTGAGAATTTACTGAAATTAGCCAAATAATAATGCTATTGATAGTAACGCTGGGGGAGCACTTCGGTTGATGGCGAACTTGAATAAACTCCTTGTCAATTTCACTGCCATTTTTTCATCATGTTCATTTCATAATTCCATCCATAAAATACCGTCCGAACGCATGCCAATTTCAAATTCGGCGGATAACGTCACCATTGACCGAATTCACGTGAACCTGAATGCATAGATATGTCTTCTGCTTTGTTCGTAATTATATGTTTCTTCTTATTCAAAAAATGGTAGGATTATATGATATTTATGTATTATCAGATACACGTATGTACTATCTAGTCTTAAAACAATTTCATATTTAAAATGTTTTGTTTCGTTAAATGCAGTCGTTTTCGCACACTTGTCTCTGTAGTGACGAAACACAGGCACTTTTTGGTCAACGTGCTGTGAATTAGATGGAAAATTAAGCTTTGCCAATGTAGCTAATGTTGTGGTCTTGTGATCGCACGTGATCTTCATCTCCCAATCGCACAAACACAAATGTAAAGCTTATTCTATGATCGCAGGACTATAAAGTGGAAATGTCAGTCAATTTATTTGTTTAAATACCCCCACGTACAAGTTCTAGGGACGTGGCTCGAAGGTTCCCGTCCAACTGCACCCACCCCCTTGAACCAAGCATCAAACTCACAGGTTCGCAGAATTCCATTTGCATCAGCCTTGGAAGTATCCAACCTGACATACCTTAAGATTGGAAGACTGGTTAGAAAATCAAACAATGAGAACAATTCCAACCTATATATGTGTCAAATTAATGTCCAACTAATATTGTGTAAGGCATGAAATTTCCAACTGTTGGAAATGTACCAAAGTTCGGGGGGATACACCAACCAACCAACCCCTGCCGCCACGTCCCTGTAAACTGACAAGTTTCGTGTGTTCTCTACAACGTCTTCGCAATTTGATTCAGGAAATATAGAGCTGTTAGAAATGCTTGCCCTCAACAATAAACACACTTTAACTTGAAAAAAGATGCGATTAAGTCGGATTGGCAGATAGTTAGGTGCCATGTATATACACATAGAATAAAAGCATGACTTTCACAACAAACATGAACATTATATATATAAGATACAAATGATACTTGTGTCAAATACATGAGCCATGTTTGACGCTGGGAGGCGACCATGTGGATTTCAAAATCTTACCTAGAATAGATTTAGCCCCGCCCCATAATCGGTTTCGGATTCTGAATCCAGATTCTCCCAAGAAATAACGACTCAGGGTATCATCCTATCCTATTCATGCAATGTCAGTAAACAATCGTAATTATTTAGCCCGAAGGGTATTTAAATAACAGTGGATAAACGACTGCTGTGTGTGCCGGCTTATAAGACGTGAAGGATTTGTGTCAATGTCAGCCCAAACTACATTTCGAAGTAACGATGGTTTTGTTGTTTAATTTCGTGGAATCATACCGCATCAGATCAATTCATCCCAAATATATTGACATGTGCTAAGGGTCCACTTATACACCGAACGGAAACGGGCTCACTCGCCCCAGTGCTCACTCGCCCAGTCGACATGGGCCAGATCGTCCCGAGCCAGCTCGCCCAGGGCCAACTCGGTCCAAGGGATAATGTCTTATTTAAATTGTTTTTCTTTGGTGTCTTTTTGCTTGCTCTCCCCCTCTCTCTCTCGCTCTCTCTCTCTATCTATCAAAGGGTTGTCAGGTGATAGACTTGATAGTTGGGTAGTGGTGATAATACCGAACAAAATAAGAGCAGTCCTCATAAAAGCCAAACATTATTTCGAAATCACGGCTGTGGAACAGCTGTAGAAATGCATGTTTAAAGCGATATCGCTATGCCCACAAGCAAACTTGTTTATCATCTATTGCACAAAACAAATCTATTAATTCGAGCGAAGCTGCGATTTATGCACACCTTGAGACCGATTAACCCACCCATGCGAAGGTGCCACGAATCACGAAAAACTGGGTTCGACATCGATGTTTAGAATTTAGTTATCTCTGTGAATACGCTAGCAAACAACAATTATTATGTATCAAATGACCCAGTGGAATAGTGCGCATTCGTTTTAGCTACACCATGGCTGTTTTACTAATAATACTGTTATAGCGAACACGCAAACACGCGCCGATGAAAACAGCTAAAAATAGACTCGATGTTTACAATAACAGGATCGATTTCAGCTGATATATTCCATATAATGCATGGGGTTTATAATATATCAAAATTTAGGATTAGACACAGGGAATGTAATTTTGTCCGAATAGGTCCACCACGCAGTGAAATTGTTGCAGAAATTCGCTCCAAGAAAGAGCACTACTTTTTCTCGTAAAAAAAATAGAATGGCCGACTGAAGCGTTTTATCGTTCCAACTAAGCCTGTTCTTAGCAGCACTTCATCCACAAAATACGAATATACACGATGTATCAGAAGACGCATCAAATGTGATTTTTTTAAGGGATTTGCGCTTTTCATTTGTTATCAATCGCACTTATTTTTTATTTTAGTTGTGACTAAAAGTGCAGATGCCGGAAGCCGGTGTCAACTGATTACATGCAAGCCAAATTACAAAATAGATTAACATATTTGAACGCATGAACATGTCAATGGTCAGACTGTTCAAAAGAATATTCAAATCAAGTATAGTGTTTATAGACTTAAAAACATGTCCGATGGTCATATACGAGGTGGAGGTTATCATATTATCAGCCGGTCATACGCGGGTGAGGTTCTCATATGAACACGGGGAGGTTCTCATATTATCCGCCGGTCATACGTGTGGGAGGTTCTCATATGAACATATTATCCGGCAGCCATACGCGGTGGAGGTTCATATTATTCGCCGGTCATACGCTAGGGATATTCTCATATGCGCGGAGGTTCTCATATCCGCCAGCCATACATGTGGGAGGTTCTCATATGATAATATTATCCGCCGGTGATACGCGGTGGAGGTTCATATTATCCAGCGGTGATACGCCGTGGAGGTTCTTATTATCTGCCGGTGATACGCAGTGGAGGTTCTCATATTATCCACAGTCTGCGGGGAAGGTACTCATATTATTAACCGGTCATATGTGGGGGACATTCTCATATTATCCGCCGGTCATACGTGTGGGAGGTTCTCATATGAACATATTATCCGCCGATGATACATGGTGGATGTTAATATTATCCGCCAGTCATACGCAAAAGAGGTTCTCAAATTATCCGCCGGTCATACGCGGGGGAGGTTTTCATATTATCAGCCAGTCATACGCGGGTGAGGTTCTCATGTGAACATAATATCCGCCGGTCAAACGCTTAGGAGGGTCTCATATTATCCGCCGATTATATGTGGGGGAGGTTCTCATATGAACATATTATCAACCAGTCATACATGGTGGAGGTTCTCATATTATTCGACGGTCATATGTGAGGGCGATTCTCATATGAACATATTATCCGTCAGTCATACACGGTGGAGGTTCATATTATTCGCCGGTCATATGTGAGGGAGATTCTCATATGCAGCGGAGGTTCTCATATTATCCGCCAACCACACATGTGGGAGGTTCTCATATGAAAATATTATCCGCCAGTCATATGCGGTGGAGGTTCATATTATCCACCGGTCATATGTGGGGGAGGTACTCATATGAACATAATATCAACCAGTCATAGGCGGTGTATGTTCATATTATTCACCCGGCATACGTGAGGGAGATTCTCATATGCGGGGTAGGTTCTCATATTATCCGCCGGTCACACGTGTGGGAGGTTCTCATATAAAGATATTATCCGCCGGTGATACATGTTAATATTATCCACCAGTCATACGCAAGGGGGGTTATCATATTATCAGCCAGTCATACGTGGGGGATGTTCTCATATTATCCACCGGTCATACGTGGGGGAGGTTCTCATATGAACTTATTATCCGCCAGCCATACGCGGTGGATAGTACAGGCGATCTAGCAGAAAAATGGGGTAAACCCCAAACTAATTGAAACACATATGCCTTTCAGTTTACTGGATAGCTGAATATGTACTTCATTAGAATATAATGTTTTTAGGAAAATCTAATTGGGACAAATTTGTGTTTCCATGGCAACGATAGCTAATAATCGGGTATTTGGAAATTTTACATTAAATAGTGCCCGTAGTGAATAATTTAACAAGTGCCTAAAAGTTTACATTGGTTTATGGATACACTTGTAATGGCCAATATTTCCATATATCCATGGTAACCTTGAAATGTCAAGGTAATGTATTAAGGTCAAGGTCATTGTTAAAAATCTGGATTTTTATCATTTACCAGTCATATTTTCGACCGTCCTGGAAATGATTTATTACGAATAGCGATACCAACATTATTTTATAAACTCCAGAATGCAGGTTCCACGGAAAGGTTAATATGAATGGATATCGATATCTGCTTTAGAAAGTATAGCAGTTTGAAATATGTGGCGACAGCAGTTTTATGTACAACAAGACATATAAACCTGTGATATATATGTTGTCGATTGTTGAGATAAAAAACATAACTTCTCATATGCAACATGTCAGTCATTGTGAACTGGTTGCAGCACAGATGTCTTTTGGAGCACTGGATAGTTTAATGTCTTATGTGTTATAATATCTTTTATTTTGGAAAATCCAACTGGGATAAATTTGGTAAATTTGAGTTTCCATGGCAACGATGGCTAATAATCGGGTATATGGAAATTTTACATTAAATAGTGATTATCGTGAATAATTTAACAACTACCTAAACGTTTACATTGGTTTATGGAGACACTTGCAATGGGCAACATTTCAATATATCCATGGTGACCTTGAAATGTCAAGATCATGTATAAAGGTCAAGGTCATTGGTGAAAATCAAGATTTTTATCATTTACCAGTCACATTTTCGACAGTCCTGGTTATGATTTATTACGAATATTGATAGCCAACACTATTTTATTAACTCCGGACTGCAGGCTCCATGGGAAGGTTCATTTGGATAGATATCGATATCTGCTTAAGAAACTATAGCAGTTTGAAATATGTGGCGACAGCATTTTTATATACAAGACATATAAACTTGTGATATGTATGTTGTCGATTGTTGAGACAAAACATCACAGCATCACTTGTCATATACAACATGTCAGTCATTGTTTACAGGTTGCAACTGCATACACTGGATAGTTGATAATGTCTACTGTGTTAGGATATCTTTTATTTAGGAAAATCCAACTGGGACACATTTGGTAAATTTGAGTTTCTATGGCAACGATGGCTAATAATCGACTATATATAATTTTACATTAAATAATGCGTATCGTGAATAGTTTTATAAAGAGGCCCATCGATCTCCAGATAAGAAGGCACACGCGTGTTCCACGCATAGCACATTGCGATCATATGTGTACGGATGTTTAGGGTTAACATAGAATCGTTACAATATTATCTGATGACTCTTTAAAAAGCCATAATTGTATAGTTTGTAGCTATACGATATATGTATATTCGTTCAGATTATTCGGTTTCATTGTCGCGTAATGGTCTACTCGAGTGGGAACGAGTCATAAAGTCTAAAATAAACATGATTATAACAAATCATTGATATGTCGTAGCGTGTCGTCCTGCATGTGTGGTCTATAAACAAACTCCAAGCATGTTAATACTAAACGAATAGCCGGTTAGCTGCATGCATACGAATGACAACATTCACTAAGTGTGATCAAGGCATCGCGTTATCCTTCATTCACCTTTTTGAGATCGCAAATCTGAATGCTGTGATGGATGTTCAATTAATTTCAATTTAAATACATT
The DNA here is from genome assembly GCA_032622095.1 of Siphonodentalium dalli. Classification (NCBI taxonomy): domain Eukaryota; kingdom Metazoa; phylum Mollusca; class Scaphopoda; order Gadilida; family Siphonodentaliidae; genus Siphonodentalium; species Siphonodentalium dalli. The sequence continues at coordinate 207,053,108 of CP136065.1, forward strand.
CATAATCGATATGCACACAATATTTCGAATATGTTATGGATCCATATTTCAGATGACATTCGCAGTCCAATTGATCAGTCTCAGTTCCACATAAGAACACTCGAAAACTTCGATCGGTTGACTTTCCTCGTAGTTTCTACCTTGGTCTCTTTGACGCCCTGACGAAATATGACTTCGGTCGGACCACGAGTCCATTAACCTTGTCCAGTGGCGGCGCGGACGCAGTGGATACCGGAGAGAAATTGTACCGCTGAAGCAGAGCTGTTGTTAACAAGAAGATCTCCATCCGGGCTAACGATTCCCCTGGACATGCCCTCGATCCTGCAACACATGTTAGATAATAATAGCAATAATGTATATCATTTGTAAAGCACTTTGTCCATGCGGTCTAGCATCACTAGATATGACAAACACTTGATAGAAATACAGTACTCTCGTAAATGTAAAGTCTGTGGTGGACAATACTCACACTGGGCGATCGGCACCCGATGAAACTTCGTGTTTACAAGAATTCCGGAAGCAATACCACGCAAAGGGTACCGACATAAAAGAATTAAAGACTGTTGATACAAAACGCCCAGAAGCATCACAATGGGAACTATATGGTTATGGGTTCTTAAATAGTCATTTTCACAGTGTTTGGCTAACCCGAATAATTTGTAAGCAATTGTATGTATGAAACATTCATGAACTTATATATTTAAAATGTTTTAATCATGGCTGCTCTGGTGTTTGCAAAACGACAGGACAATTCATCATCATTATGACAAGTTTGCAACAAAAGTACCATTATTCAAATTTTTACAACATGTATGTTTTTGAATGTTTGATGGGCATAATGGATTTATCTCCATTCATTGAGAGAAATGACAAATTTATTAAAAAAATAACAGTGAACTTTTCCCCTTTCCCCATCATCATCATCATAGCAATTTAGTAGGATATCACAGCATCATAGCAAGTTAAAAGCAGATATCGGGGATGGATACATTTTGTTTTAAAATGTAATACATTTGACTCAACCCGCAGGATCCACCTTAATTCATATTACCACTCATACCCAAACCGCTACAAAAAAGTTTGCATTTTAAAAGACGTGTGGCAAAACAGAGTTAGTTCACTTTGCCATTTATGTGCTTGTATGTAATTTTATTTCAAACCTCGAGTTCTAAGATATGGACGGAATGAAAATACTATTGATTGATTATTATTTACCAATCGAGAAAGGCATTATTTCAGCCCGAGCCTCAAGTGTTCCGCCTCTAATGAATCGCTCAGGGTCAAATTCTTCCGCGCGATCCCATAAAGTCTGTTTCTTCAGATCAGCTTCCAGTCTGCCCAGGAGAATGCTGCCTTTCTTAATGGTGCGTCCTCGGAATTCGCAGTCCCGGCTTGCAACGTGAGGCGGCGATACAGGGACATTTGTTGTGTACCGATGAACTTCCTCCAGAAACGATTGTGTCAAGATCATTTTTGTTTTGTCCTTGACCGATGGGAGTCGGTCTCCAGATACAACATTGGTCACTTCTGATGCCATCCGTTTCTGTATATCCGGATTTCTAATCAGATGCAGGAAGACCCAACTCATAAGCGCCGATGATGTGTCGATTCCACCAAGAAATATTTCTGCGACCAAGCGAGTAAGAATCTTTTCTGGAAACACAAACAGGTATATTTATTTTCAGAACGAAAGGATGTGCAAGCGCTGCACGATTTACGAGAGGCCGTGCAAGCGCTGCATAATTTACGAAAGGCCGCGACAGCGGCGCATGATTACGAAAGGCCCTGCAAGCGATGGTTGAATTACGTGCAAGCGCTGCATAAGTCACAAAGGGCCGTGTATGTTGAGCAGCGACTTGGTCCAAATAATCTGCGCGAACTAACCCACAGTTAACGAAATATTAGTAATGAATTAATTAATTAATGGCCTATGTTTAAAGTTTTGAATCATAATCAGAATATTTCGACAAAGTCGTATCCGCGAGGCTTCCATTTAAACAGATGGTCAGGAAACGCCCATAGACACTGCTATGCCGTGACTGGATGCCTGCTATATCGGCTCCATGCACGTGTGACAAACCTGGACATATCTACAAATATGCACCATGCACGTGGGGCGGAGTTTGCTCTGCCACGGGGCCTGGTGATGCGGTATGACAGTGTTGAGGCCGTTGAACGTTATTGGTCGTTGGTAGGTGTTAGTAGACATCAGATGCGTGCACTGCTGGAGTATCCAAGTGTGCGGCTGGTAACTTCGGTTCGCATTAATTGGGGTTAGTCGTCCTTTCAGCAAGCAGGCTAGATCACGACATTGTCAGTTTTATTGATGAGGGAAAGAGCACGCAAATATTTAAATTGCTGGAAAATCACGTGGTTGAACGTAGAAATCACCGACCGATAGCAATCCACGTGTAGCGTGGCAATTGAGGTTTAAGTAAATAATTCCTGTATCACAAATTGTACCCAGTCGGTATAGGTAACACTAATGCACATGCAAACTGGATTTGGCAACTCTCTAAAACTTACTTGAATTCGTCAACTCGTCTGACATCTGTTTGTTCATCCCCGCATGGTGAATGTAGGCGTAGATTAAATCAGACAGGTTGTTCTCGTCGTAGCTTTCCACGTGTTCCTCAACAAACCCTGTGATGAATGCTGCCATGTTTCGAGTGTTCTCCTGAACTAGTCCAGCGCGGAAAGGGTCTCCTGGTATTTTTTTCACAACCTGTAAAATATAAACTACATCGTAGTGTTCAAAGAAAGTACCACGGATCAATATAGGCGTAACATGCAGTGGGCAAGTTCCGACTTTAGTGCGTCTCACGTGACGGGCAACGTCGGTTGTACGTGTGACCGCTAAAGTTCACAACAAGACAAATATTTGCATGCCAAATTAAGGGATTGGCAATCATCGAGTCTCAAGTTGAACCAACGATCTTCATTTTCCCTGTATATCAAAATTGGTCGACAAGAGCAAATGGGCAATTGAGGACAGCAAAATTAGGAGGTAGAAAAATGGCGGCGTCGGAAGTTTAGTCGCCGCGTCGTCTTACAAAATTATGTAGTTTATGCGAATGGAGGCTGCTAAAATGTGCTAATTCTCGACTAAATTCCACAATGGACCACCAGGAATGGATCGAGGATGGCGTCCGACTTGAACCGTAATTTGACTGTGAGTTGTAGCTCCGATTATCTCCGAAAATTGACACATGAAGAAATGATCTGTGAAAACTCCGAAGCACGTTGGTTTGGGTATGTCAGTATATCACTGGCCTCGAATGAGAATGCTAATAAATGTTCTAAATCGACATGGGACGTGTATCAGTACGACATACAAACAGTTATCAGTATGGACAGAAGTTGGTGAAAGTTGTGCTGTGTCAACTAACATTGATGCGGGGGTTTTTCAGGCACGCCGCAGCCGATAATTTCGAACAAAAATCTGAGCGACTGGATGGAACATTTTCGAATGTTATGAACACTGTCATCTTTAAAAGCAGAGGTCTTAGTCAGAAACAGAACAATATCTTTGAAGATGCCGAACTTCGGTGGATATGAACACTATTCTTGAATTAACATTAACGTTAAACGCGCATCTCCAGTTCACCTGAAGGGTTTGTTGACCAGTATGACCCCCTTATTTAAATCCTGTTGATATTGCGTGGTTCACAACGAGAGCTTTCAGCAACATACTTTTCGATTTGAGTGTCGGCGCACAGATTATAGCAGATTGGACTGTAATTCACATGAAGCTATCGTTGAAGATCCAAGTACCCGCAATCAACGTCGGATACTGTAGAAAGGTGTCTGCTCCTCCGCACGATGTTGTCGTTGCCTTCATGGCGCTCGTGCTGCTCTGAAGTATTCAGGAGGATTAGTCGTGACTATTGTGTGATTACTTTTGACGAGGCATTTATACCCAAAAGCACAGCTGATCAAATGTAGGAATAACAAACTATTCCCTCGATTAGTGTTGAGACTTGGTGGATTATAGATTAGAAATAGTTGAGTTTCTTTATTCGTTTGATCCTACATTGCTGAACAACATCAGCAGCGGTGTTACTGTTCCCATTGAAGAGGGCGTGCTTAAAACTATAAATCATAAATGTGTGAATTCAAAGACCTATTCTCCAACTTTAGATCGAGTTACCGCGAACTTTCAGCCACGTTCGCATTTTTGGACGAATATCTTAATATGGTATAGTGTCTATTGAACTATGTTGAACTATGTTTCACTCCACTGGGTCAGTTTCACTCTACGTGGAAAATACCCAATCTAGAACCACTGCAGATGGCAGGAAAAAATGGCCATAATGGTGAAAGTTTATTCAGGTTTGAAAACCCATTTAAGGTTAGTAACGACGCAAACTAGTCGTCAATATCTCCACAGACGTTGTACTACCCAACAAGCTCCATTCCAGATAACATTTGGCGTTCTTCGAAACAGAATTGGGGAGTGAAGAAAGAAAACGTTCGTTGAAGATAGGCTACACAGCGACACGTTGGACATTATGGACCCGATTCGCAAATATAAAACAAAAACATTTGCATCAATGCAAAACCAATCAAGTTGACATCCGGGACGAAACAGGTGACTAGCCTTAATGCTGATCGTCACTTCTTGTTGAAAATCTTGGTCATTGCAAACGACAGACAGGCAATGTTTCTGTTATGAACCAACTCTCCCACTGTCGCTATTCAACATCGATGGAACTATGCGTTCTGGAACAAAACATGACATTTTCCGCCTTCAAGAAGACAAGGTGAGTGACAGTTCGCACCTGAAACCGAAGAACATCGACATGTGGGTATTTGACTTTATGGCAATCGTCCAGATAATATGTGGCAGTGCTAGTTCTAAACCTGAAACTGTTGGAGAGCTGTTTAACACTGTTGGACCTAAATCTCAAACTTCGATGTGCAAGGTTGTTGTAGTCGCAGACCGTTAGGGCAATGCTGATTCCATCAAGTCTTCTGGGCTATTAAAGAGGTCAACGCAAGGCAGCCTATATGAGCGAGTGTTCAAGACAGGTGACACTCGTCTGCCTTCTAGCTTTGACAAAAATGCTTGCAAACTCGAAGAGGAAGAGCAATGTAGTGGAGTACATCTATGTTCAACTCGAATCATAGCTGGTTGCTAGATTACTTGATGGTCAAACAGTTTATTTGGTGGGTGGCTTCATAGGAGGATGTGTGATTGCAGATGCCGTCGGACCAAAACAGCTGTCCAGATTTTAATTCTGACCACGAAGAGTCTGACTCTCTGGTGTGTTCATGTCGTCTAGCTATTCTATTGAACGAGATGGAATCAAGTCGGCGGTTGTTTGGACCCCTGGCAGTGATGTTGCTGTGCTACATATAGGTTTGCACCACTTACATTTGTTACACATGTACGTCTCGATGAGCTGTTCTTCCACACTGGTATAACAGAAGAAACGTTTTTTAGCTCTGTATGACATCGCCAGAGAGATATGACCAGACATGTGTAAAGCGCTTCCGCTTCTGGTTGAATAATGTATTGTCTAACGAAAAAGAAGAACATATACGATTATATAACCGAAAACACACTTCCAAGTTCCAACTGATCACAAATATGCGCATTCTGGTTCGTATTATAGCGTATATATTACGAAATGTGGGTGGAGGCTCTACATTGGAACCTTAATTATGAATATACGAACAACCACACGAACCTCATATATATATATTGGGACAATATATCCAGGGACGTTACTATGTTCTGAATTATCATCAGAAAACAATAATGTAACCGAGAAAAAAATTCAATTCAATCAACAAAACATTTTCAAAATTAGATTGCCAATTCGCTTTTTTAAATATATATAAACGATAGTGCTGATAACATGGAATCACAAGTCAGACTGTGATACATGCCTCATAAAATCAGATACGGACATACAATGCCTTGAACATAGTGTAAATAACGACATGGAGAAAATAAGAAAGTGGGCGGACTCATATGGTACTCATAACGCGAAGACAGAACACGTTTCACAAAACTTAGAATTAGTGACCACCAACTGTCAATTGAGAAAGGCCGCCACCATCAACGATTCATTGGATGAAAACGGTAAATTCATTAAAATTATGACAAACGAGAACGAAAACTGTGGAAAGATCTGCAACGTGATCCGTGAATACTTCGACAAGCGAACAATATTTCTGCAAAACAAAAGTTCGTGATAATTCATATATACATTTCATGTTTTATATTCATTTTGTACCATTTTACTCTTCATTTATATCATATAATCATTGTATGCATACTGCCTATATTACCGGTGTTTCATGCATTAAAATTATCTTATCTTATCTTATCATGGATAGTTAAATTCTATAATTATAAGACAAAATTACTATTTTTCACAAGTTCTCAAAGCCTTGAGAGACCGCTCATAATCTTTGATGGGTTGAGACTTGATTATTCTAAACAGCACAAGCTTCTAGGCATGGAAATAGATTATGATTTAACATGGGACAGTTACATAGTCTGATAGAAAATGTATGTACCAGAGATTATGCTAAATTATCCCAACTTCGAAGACTCAAGTATCTTTTGAACAGCAAAACTCTTGAATTCCTCTATTTGTCACATATCATGGAATATGCGAGTAGTGTTTTGACAGGAGCACCAGACACGTTACTCAAACAACTAGATGATGTAGAACGTTATAAGTGAATGTACGGGATATGTACCCCACTCGCAGCTCACTACTAGACCCCATCATTGTAATTCAAACTATAAACGTTCTTGACGCTGACACAATCGAACCCGGAGTCTCTGACCACCTGGCCACAATCATACACCACAATATCATGCGATTATGACATTTCACCTGCAATAAAACGCCGAATTTGGAATTACAAACTAGCTGATTTTGATGAAATGAATCGGATTTTCTCAGTAGTGGAATGGACACATGTCCTGAACCAAAATTCAATAGAATCTAAAGTATCAGTTATTGAAAATAGTTTTAATAGTAACGTTGAAAAGTGTGTACCAAACCATATATCTACCATATAATAAGACAAAACGACAAACCGTGGTTTGACAGTCGCATGAAACTCGAAATTAGACGACGACCTAGATGCAGAAGGAAAGCAATTGAAAGCAATCAGCCGAATCATTGGTCGCAATATAAAAAGCACAGAAACTCCGTAAACAGCATGAACAAATATGCGAAAAAACACTACCTTGATGAAATTCCAAATAAACTAAATACCGCACAAGATCTGAAATCTTTTTGGAAAATGACCAATGAATTTCTTCGCGAGAAGAACAAATCACTGACCATACCGCCACTGCAGTTTGGTCAAAATTTTGCCTACGATGTGGACAAAGCAAATATCCTCAATGAAAAATTTATAAATAATAGTGGAATAAACGACTCTGGCCAATCAATTCCAGATTTTCCGAAACGAACAGCCAAGACATTAAATTCAGTTACTATTACACATTATGATGTACAAACAATTCTTAAGGAATTGGACGGTAACAAAGCCACTGGTCCAGATGGGATAAGTAATAACATTTTGAAGTGCTTACATAAAACACTAGCCCTACCACTGTACATTCTTTACAAACAGTCCTTAGAAACAGGTATATTACCAATGCAATGGAAAGTTGCTACCGTAATACCAATCTTCAAGAAATGCGAGAAAACAGACCCATGTAATTACAGGCCAACATCACTTCTTTCATGTGTTCTTGAAAAGATCGTTTTTCGATGAACAACCTATTGTACAAATACCAATCCGGTTCCGCCCTGGACACAGCACTACTCATCAATTACTAGCAATAATTCACTACCTTAGCAAAACTATGAATGAGTCGATGTTATCCATATGTGTATTCTGTAATATATCTAAAGCGTTTGAGCGGGTTTGCCATAAAGGACTAATTCATAAAATACGTAGTTATGGCGTTGGCGGCAAATTACTCGTCTGGATAACTGACTATATCAGCAATAGATCTCAACGAGTGCTTGTTGGATCGGAGTATTCACATCCCTTGCAACCAGCCTCTGTGGTTCCTCAGGGGTGTATTCTTGGTCCCTTGTTGTTCTCAATATTCATCAATGACATTCGAGACAATCTGAAGTCAAACGTTCGCCTATTTGCAGATGACACCTGTATATTGTATTCACTTTCGAAGATATGGTGGTTCATTTAAATAACGACCTTAAATCACTTGATAGTTGGACTCGCAAATGGCTGGTTTCGCTCAAATAATCAAAAACGAAAGCTATGATATGTCAGGGCCACCAATCAACATTCCCGCGCAGTGCAGACGTCATATTCAGTTCCAGCAAACTCGAAATAGTCGAAGATCACTGTCATCTCGGGATCGTTCTGCAATCCGATCTTCATTGGGACCTTGCCATAGAATACATCTACAATAATGCATGCACTGTGCTTTCACAACTCCGAACATTCAAGTATATGTTATCACGAAAGACACTCGACACATTGTTCAAAACACATTTATTGCCCATACAAGAATATGGCAGTTGTGTTTGGCACACTGCCCTTAACATTATAAAATCAACACTAGACAAACTGTATTACGATCATAAAATCTTCCGGACGATTTGCTACGTGCAACGAATGAGCTCCTGTAAACTCACAAAATCGGAACTCTGTGCCATAAATGTACTGCCTGCCCCAATACCCTGTTATATTACTTACTCAAACGACCCCTTCTATTTACCATTTCCAAAACACACCAACTAACGCTTTCCCCACCATATACGTATACATGCTGCCAGTTGTCATACTAGTCATATGTGTGTATAATTATACTCATTACCCCCAGCACACCACCGATTTATAATAGTTAACACCTCATTAATATCCGTTATACTCACGCACTCAAAATATATATATTCTACCCGCCCTACCAAAACCTAATATAAATCAAAATAAATTGTTATATTTATGTTTCATGTATGATATGTAGGGAGCGGAGGTCCATCTAAATTTCACAGAACTTGTCCTCCAATCCCTTATGTGTATTGTATTATTTATGTATAATACTAATAAAAATATGTTTAAATAAAAACATTTTTTAATTAAGATATATATCTACATATTTCTTACCTCTGGAAGCATGAGTGTAAACTGGTTTTCTAGAACCAGAACAGTGCTCCGTTGCATAGCCTTGAATTGTTCGTCATGAAGTTCGAATCGTTTACCCAATGTAAGTGAGGCGATTATGTTGGCGATCGCAGTTTGCACCTTTTCCGTAATGTCGAATGGTTCGGTCCCAGCGGCGTCAATATCTGCTATCAGCGCTATAATCTCTTCGTGGATGTTCATCTCCATGAGGTTTTTCCCCATTCCAAAATCTTTGAGAGTCCTTAGGACGAAACTGCGATAATATGACCAATCCGTCCCGTCTGACGACAACACACCTGTTATAAACATGTTCCAAACGTAAGGACACTGCTATTGATAAGGGTGCGCTCACATGCTAACAAATTTGCCTACAACTGTTAAGCTATTCGTCGTACAGGGCTGTAGTTGCTCTGATATGGGCTACATACTACTAACACAATCTACAGTCCCGACAGTTTGATATATGCGCAGTAACTATGCAATACACAAAGTTGTTATACAGCTCAGATTAACCAGAAAGTGTCCTTAAAATATCTGTCAAAAAATCAACTCTGCAATCACACTCGCTGAATTTCATAGTTCTAATAAGCGATAAAGCAATGGAATAAATACATTCATTAATTCCTAGATTTATCACCCAAAAGTTAGTGTGCAATAGATAGCCGTCCGATCCATCTTGTAAGCGTGGTTCAGGAATGTGGCGACAGACGCGGGGTATCAATGTATCATCATGTCTATATAAATCACTAAGCAGCTACTGTTTCCAAAGTGAGTTGATGATGACCTCCATGTGGATATAATTGGAGTAAAGTCAATAAATATTATTATCTTCAAGTCATCTGGTAATTTCCAGATATATATAGTTCATTTAGCTGCATCAGGTGTCCCGGACCAAGATAAGTACCAAGATTTGCACTTATCAGATACAATGCTTCCAATGGATAACTACGATAAGAGTCATTTTATGTTTAATTGAATCAAAGTCAATAGAACACCATAATAATGGGTTACTAGTATGTAGATGTGCACACACACATCTATGTGAAATAAGTGTACATGCATGTATGTAACTTACGTATCGACCAATTAAGTAGTTACAAAACATTACTATTATTATAAACCAGGAGTACGTGTATTAATTAATATATCATTTTTAGCTCGGGAAATATGTATATTAAAAGTAGCAAATGCTCCTGAAAAGTATACACATTTCATTGAGTATTGGCTACTTTTTACTACAGAAGTGGACCTTTTTTATGAACAGACTAAGCTTTTGTGTTGTTTCTAGTGAATATAGTTGAGATAGCTTTATAGATGCTTGGTCTTTCATAGTAGTACGAGTCAGCATAATTCGTTCTGCGATGTCTTAACCCTTTACCCAACAAACCGGCCAAAACCGGCCAAATAAAGCTTCAACAGCCTAAAATATCTTCGGACTGTCTCAATAGAACCATACAAATATGGATATCATTGGAACCGGCTCCTTGACCACATTGTGATAGTTACAGTTATGCCCGGTGCCAATGCATTCTCTTATATATGCGAGTCGACCATAGGTCGCCTCGCATATATAAGAGAATGCATTGGCCTAAAAAAAATCCTTTTTTAACACTTTTTACCATTTTTTCTTACATTCTTTAACAATTTTATAATTTTTAATGTGTTAAGCCAATGCATTCTCTTATATATGCGAGGCGACATATGGTCGACTCGCATATATAAGAGAATGCATTGGCACAGGGCCCTTCTGTTGGGTAAAGGGTTAAACTAGAGCACCAAAGACTATCATGATATGCATCGCTTGTGTCTGAATCACACAAAGTCAAGTCGGTATTATCTGTAGTTAACCGCGCTACACAATTTCACCGTCACAGAAAGATTCTCCTTCAGAAATCTACCTTTGAGATTAATACAATCGTAGTAAAAATCCTTAGTTGTTGTGTGACGTAGGGGTAGTTATATATGTTAGTAGAACATACGAACTCGATTAATAGATTTTAATTTGTTTGCAAAAACAGTTATATTCGTTTTTTTGTCCGATCATTTGCCAAGTATGAAGTGACGTACATTAGCTGTATTTTGAATTGGTAACTTTGTCGACGTTTGAGCAGTTAACAAATGTGACATAACACGTGATTGGCAATAACTAGGCGAACCAGAATTGGTGAAGTTTTGATAAAGTGTGAATATTAACTGCCTTTTGCACGAAGCTATCGATTGGTCGGGACATCGCTATCTTCTATGCGATCACTCTCTGTGCGTAATTTCATCATAGTGCTACATTAGTAGTAATGGTGGGCACTATGGCCCAGTACCCCCCAGACATGGGCACTATGGCCCAGTACCCCCCAGACATGGGCACTATGGGCCATAGTGCCCATGTCTGGGGGGTACTGGGCCATAGTGCCCATGTCTGGGGGGTACTGGGTCATAGTGCCCATGTCTGGGGGGTACTGGGCCATAGTTCCCACCCTGAGGATAGATGTTCCTGTCATTGATGTGACATTTCTGATCGAAAAAATGAAAATGGACTTAGAATTATTTTTTTCAAAAGGAAAATCTCCCTTTGGAAAATATCAATTAGCAATCAAGAGTTTTTCTTTTCGAATATTTGGTGGCCCTGAAAAGGGCCGTTTTATTTTTGTTATAGTTTAGAATCCGCCACATTGAACTTCTTTGTTCGCCAAAACTTCAATTGATTTGTCTCCTCGCCTCATCCATATTTCGCATTCACAATAATGCTCGTGGCAAACGTGTGGGATCCACACTAGAGTTATTGATGACTTGAATCTTGGTGTTGATTTGTAGCCGCCTTTGGTAGCATCAAACATGACGATAGGTCGCTGTATAACAGTCGCCGCTAATTCAACCATCAATCTTGATTCAGCCAAAAGTGGTGTGCGCCGTAAATCTTGTGCCGACGCACCAAGTTCGTCACTCTCTGCGTAGTACAGGTCAAATGCCGCATCTCTCAGAATCATCCATCCATCGGTCGTCCCGTAAACCCCGAGGCTGAGTGCCCTCCAAAACAGCGATATTTCTTCACCGTACACTGCTTTACAGTATACCCCACCGGCCATTATCTCGTCAAGATCTGTTATGTTTACAGCAGTCATCTTTGAATGTAGAATAAGTCTGAAGATCCGTCTTGAACATATATCACGATTGCGCGGGCGGTAGAGAAAGCACATAATACTTTGACGTTAAAAATGACAAATGCTCCCTGACGTTGTGTTTCTTTTCAGTGCATTATCTGTTAGTTTCACCATTTCGATATGATATAGATTAAATTCATGATAGTATATGCAATTAATTAAGATATTTTAACATATGAATTCATCTTCGTTCATAAACGATGACCAAGTAAAGTTATCAATTGTAATGATGAAGAAAAATGTTCAGTATGTTTTCTTGTGTTCAGTTTTATGTATAAAATATGTACATTTCCAAAACCAAAAACTAGAAAAACATTCCATATTTGCCTAACGAGGTAACAAATATATCAATCATGTGTACCAAATAATAGATAATGATCTAACGAAATAAAAAACATTTGTTTGATCGCTATGCAATAATGATCAAGAAAAATATGAATGCTGATCCGTCTCTGAAAAAACACAACGCCAGGAAACATTTGTCAATTTTAACGTCAAAGTATTATGTGATTTCATTGACGCCCGTGTCAAATGTATAAAAATATTTTCGAATTTGATCAACGTTACATTGCATTGCTATCAAAGATGGATCCGTTAACAGAATTTCTTCAGAGTGAGATATACAGTAATCCTGTTGTACAGAATACATATGCGGCACCAGAGTCAACAGGCCAAGCTAATACGACAATGACTATAGGTGGTGATACACTCATTTTAAAAGCGATTTTAGATGAACTGAGATGTCTTCGCAGGGATATTGACGTGAAAACACAAGTAACGCATCAAGAAGTAAAAGTGAATCTTCGTTTCGTTGCAGAAGAGATAGATATACCAATCAGGGTTCATGATGTTCAGAGATCGAAAGAACAGAAACAGATCAAAAAAGAAAAAATATTGGCGGCGAAAGAAAAAGAACCTAAAAGTATCATGAAGCCTTCTACTGAGACAAAAGTCAGATTTCGTCTTCCTTGTAAAGAATCTAAAGATACAGAGAAAAGTGATGAATTCGCAAAAGCTATTGGTTCTCATGGGAAAGATATGTCAAGATATAAGAAAAACACAAAACGATGTTAAAGTCAGATGATAATTTTAAAACGGCCCTTTTCAGGGCCACACACATTTCCCAAAAGGTTACTCTTTCATTGCTGAAAAAATCAAAAACACTATTGTTCAATTTATATTTTATTCAACAACAAATATTTGCAAGTATATTTTGTTTTAAATTATTCGTGGCGTGATTTTTTCAAAACAAAACATAGGGTACAAAGAACATTATTAGTTCTTAAGCAATGCTAAAAGTTTTTCTTTTTGAAAAAATTGGTTTGGTCCTGAAAAGGACCGTTTTTGTTTTTGGCCCTGAAAAGGGCCGTTTTGTATGGCATCAAAGTTCACGCCACGATTTTCTTTTGAGACTTTTGCTTTTGTTCCAACGCTGTTGTTTTTTGCATATTTGCATAACCAGTTTTGCACTGGCGGTTACTTCTTTTGCGTGTCCGGCCCGCATTATCTGGGGCGTTAGCCCTATCGTTCCTCTTAGTATAGACATCAACGGTTCGGGGATTTCGGACATCTTTGAATGCAGAATAAAAATTGTTCACGGCCGTGTTTGAACATATATCACGATTGCGCGGGCGGTAGAGAAATCACATGTCACGTTGGCATTAAAAATGACAAATGTTTCCGGGCGTTGTGTTTCTTTACAGTGCATTATCTGTTAGTTTTACTATTTCGATATGTTATAGATTAAATTCATGATAGTATATGCAATTAATTAAGATGTTTTAACATATGAATTCATCTTCGTTCATAAACGATGACCAAGTAAAGTTATCAATTGTAATGATGAAGAAAAATGTTCAGTATGTTTCTTGTGTTCAGTTTTTATGTATAAAATATGTACAATTCCAAAACCAAAAACTAGAAAAACATTCCATATTTGCCTAACGAGGTAATAAATATATCAATCATGTGTACCAAATAATAGATAATGATCTAACGAAATTAAAAACATTTGTTTGATCGCTATGCAATAATGATCAAGAAAAATATGCATGTTGATCCGGTTCTGAAAAAACACCATGTCAGGAAATATTTGTCAATTTTAACGCCAAAGTATTATGTGATTTAATTGACGCCCGTGTAACAATCTTGTGTTCAGTTTTATGTATAAAATATGTACAATTCCAAAAACAAAAACTAGAAAAACATTCCATATTTGCCTAACGAGGTAATAAATATATCAATCATGTGTACCAAATAATAGATAATGATCTAACGAAATTAAAAACATTTGTTTGATCGCTATGCAATAATGATCAAGAAAAATATGCATGTTGATCCGGTTCTGAAAAAACACAACGTCAGGAAATATTTGTCAATTTTAACGCCAACGCGACATGTGATTTCATTGACGCCCGTGTCAAATGTATAAAAATATTTTCACTCTTTCAGTGAACTTCATTCATTATGCCGTCGTTAAAGAAATTTATCAAGAAGTTATGGAGGAAGAGAGATTCAGAGGAGACGAAAATAAGAACATATAGGAAATGGCAGGATTCTCCTGAACAAAAGGTGGTACAGAAACAGATGCTAAGAGATTTTCTGGCTCGGCGACGACCATCGCCTGAAGTATGCGATCAAGCAATCAAGAATCAAGAATCAAGCAATCTTGATCTCGTGGAGATCTTGTCACAGATCTCGAAGAAAGATCTGTGCAATGCAGCAATTGACAGCTTCGCTCAGGCTGCTGCGGCGCACAGATCAAATCCTACTTGGTCTGTGACAATTAATCCCAACGGGATATATCCTGATTTGGCAGAATTTTTATGAATTCTGGAAAAGAAAAAACGGCCCTTTTCAGGGCCACCCACATTCCCCAAAAGGTTACTCTTTCATAGCTGAAAAAAACAAAACACGATTGTTCAATTCATAATTTATTCACACAACATAATTTTCAAATGTTTGTATCGATTCGTTTATCTGTTTTTGGAATGTAGAATGGTCTCAGCTTCTTTTTCTTGGAAGTTTTCTTGGAATTTTCAAAATCTGGATTTTTATCTTCAGATTTGTTCTGTGAATCATTCGTAGGATCAACAGGTCGGGGTTGTTTGAAAACATCTGATGTTGTAGACATCTCTTCAGTTTTGATATCTGCATTTTGTTCTTGTATTGTTACTGCTTGTAGACATTTTTGTATGGTTTTCACATTTTTTTTGTCGCCGAAATCTGTTTTACAATGGAAGGACCAATGGGATTCTTGTCCGCATTTGTAACAGTAACCATATGGCGGTTTCCAATTTTTATCAGCTTTGTTTTTCTCTTGTTTCTCTTGCCATTGCATTTTGTTACAAAGTTTAAACAAATTGGCAGAGATCTGTCTCATTTCGACAAGATTATCTTGAATTTTTCTAGTCTGTGGCTGTGTAGATTTGTTTGAATCTTCTTTATGTAGCTCAATATAGCTCTCTTCAATAACTGCAGGCCTTGGTCTTTTTCTAACAATATCTTCTTCGCTGGCGGCGTCGTCTGAAACAGGTCTTTTAATTCTCTTAAACATTTTTGTCTTGAGTTTTGTCAGCAAAAAATATTGCGACTGGCTTCTTCGGAGTTGAAGTGTAAAGTGTAGAATTACATCTGCTTTTATAGCATTTTCATCGCAAAAGCTATAAAAGCAGGTGTAATTCTACACTTTACACTTCAACTCCGAAGAAGCCAGTCGCAATATTTTTTGCTGACAAAACTCAAGACAAAAATGTTTAAGAGAATTAAAAGACCTGTTTCAGACGACGCCGCCAGCGAAGAAGATATTGTTAGAAAAAGACCAAGGCCGGCAGTTATTGAAGAGAGCGATATGGAAACTGATAAGGTAGAAAGTGAAGAGAGCGATATGGAAACTGATGAGGCAGAAAGTGAAGAGAGCGATATGGAAACTGATAGGGCAGAAAGTGAAGAGAGCGATATGGAAACTGATGAGGCAGAAAGTGAAGAGAGCGATATGGAAACTGATAGGGCAGAAAGTGAAGAAAGTTCTAGTGATGGGCAGATTGGACGCGGTCGAAGACAGAATAGAGAAATTGGTGGGAAGAGAAAGAGAAGTCTGGCTAGAGAGCGTGTTGTGTTCAATCCAACAAAATATTTCAAAATGGAGCTGAACTCGGAGAAATTTTCCAGAAAATTTAAATCAGCATCACGACAATTTGGTGTGAAATTCGAGAAATTTACAGATCCAATCGAAAACATTCCAGAGATATTTGAGAAGTTGACAGAAGAATTGAAACAGAAATGTTCAGCAAATGAGAAGACAAGAATCAGAGTTACGATAAATCATCCAGGACTTGATATGAGCATTTTCATTCCATTCACAAAAGCCAGTGAATTGAATGGTGGGACACTCATGGATAATATTCAAAATGTGGTTCAATCAAATGCAGCCTTTACAATTCATGACGGTGCACTCAATTTCGAAATCTTCGTTACAGATATTCCGGAAGGTGGTACACGACACTCACTACATTATGGACCATTTGCAGACAAGAACAAGTTGACAAAAGTAAAAAGAAGTATTGTCCGGATTGAAAATGCTGATGATGTTATGTGTATGGCAAGATCTATTGTCGTCGGAATGTGTAAGGCAGATAGTGATGGATCTGCGTGCTGGTCAAAGATATGGAAAAGAATAAGACAATCAATATACACAGCACAAACAGATGCAGCAAAAAATCTACTCAACCGTGCTGGCATTCCACACGATACAGTTTGCAGTATCAATGAGTTCCACAAGATTCAAGAAATATTGTATCCAGAATATGTTGTGAAAATTCACAATGAATTTGCTGGCGCTGGATTTCTATTTGAACCTGCAGAAATGTGTTCGGATAGCAAATGTGTACACATCTACTACAACAACAATGACTTCGACACCATAACATCAATCAAAGGATTTCTAGGCACCAGCTACTACTGCGAATTCTGCAACATTGGATTCCATATGCGTGGCGATCATCGATGCAGATTTGTTTGTGCATGCTGGTCATTGACACAGTGTAATTTCACAAATTGGGTGAAGTGTAGAACGTGTCGACGATCATTCAGAAGTAAATCATGTTTCGACAACCATTTGAAGACGGAAGGAAAACAGAAAAGAAAAATATGTGATTTGGTTCAACTATGCAACAATTGTGATGAAGAAATTCTCATCAATAAATCAAGCAGACATATATGTGCGGGGTTGAAGAAATGCAAACATTGCAAAGAAATCGTTGAAGCAGATCACAGGTGCTACATTCCAAAATATGAATCACCGGAAAAGAAACCTGCAAAGATTCCATATGTATTCTTTGACTTTGAATGCAGACAAGACACAGGTGTTCATATTCCAAACTTCTGTGTTGCACATACCGCTTGTGGAGATTGCATGTGCAAACCAATCGAAGAAAAATGTGAAACATGCGGACCGGATTCCAGAGAATTTGTATTCAAGGGTGACAACGTTTTAACAGACTTCACAAACTGGTTATTCCACCAAGATCACAAAGGATGTGTTGCAATAGCACATAATGCTCAGGGATACGATGCACAGTTTCTACTTCAAGCACTCATACAAAGTGGAATTCATAAACCAGAACTGATCATGAATGGAAACAAGATTCTCAGTTTAAAATGCAACAGCGTGAAAGTTATTGATTCTCTGAGTTTTCTGATGATGCCGCTTTCAAAGTTTCCACAAACTTTTCAGCTGAATGAGATGGCGAAAGGACACTTTCCACATTGGGCGAATTCACCAAAGTTTCAAAATTACATTGGACATTACTTGGCTTCTGATTACTACAAACCAGACATGATGAGCGTGGAAAATCGAGAGAAATTCTTTGAATGGTACAATGAGAAAATAGAAAATTACGTGATATTCAACTTCCAAGAAGAGATGGAGAAGTACTGCAAATCAGACGTGGATATTCTTCGCCGTGGATGTGGAAAATTCAGGAAATACATATTGGAAACAGAACAGATTGACCCGTTCATTGAGTCAATAACATTGGCGCAAGTTTGCAATTTGGCATGGAGGAAGAATTCAATGCCAGAGAAAACAATTGGAATCATTCCAGATGGTGGATACCCATTTTCTAAAAACTATTCCATGAAAGCGATACGTTGGCTTCAACATATATCATTGTCACGTATGATAACAATCAAGCATGCTTTGAATGGAGGAGAAATCAAGATTGGTGGACACTACGTCGATGGATATGAGGAAGCCACAAGAACAGTTTTTGAGATGAATGGATGTCTGTTTCATGGATGTCCAAAATGTTACAACAACAGACAATACAAGAATCCCTATACGATGCTCACCATGGAAGAATTATATACAAGAACCCAACAGAAGAAAGATGAACTGGAAAGTCTTGGTTACAGAGTTGAATCAATTTGGGAGCATCAGATCGACGAAAGAATGAAATCGGATGTGAAATTCAAACAACAAATGGAATCTTTCTACAAACATCGAGACCCCATTTTGCCAAGAGAAGCATTGTTTGGTGGACGTACAAATGCCATCAAATTGTACGAGGAAATTGATCAAGATTCCACAAAAGAAATCAAGTTCATCGATGTGTGTTCGTTGTATCCATTTTGCAACAAATATAAATTCTACCCTGTTGGACATCCAGAAATTTTGAGCCAAATGCAGATCGATCAAGAACACATTAGAGACTATGCGGGGCTTGTTAAATGTACAATTTTACCACCATCGAAATTGTATATTCCAGTTCTACCGATTCATTGTAACAAGAAAATGGTTTTTACTCTGTGCAACACTTGTGCCATCAATGAGAACGAGGCATGTAACCATTCAGAAGAAGATCGAGCTATAACCGGAGTGTGGACCACGCCAGAATTATTCAAAGCAATGGATGTTGGTTTCAAAATACTTGATGTGTACCAAATTTGGCATTGGACAGATTGGACACATGAAATATACAAATCCTATATCGACAAACATCTAAAGATCAAACAGGAATGTAGTGGTTATCCATTTGGTGTTGAGACAGAAGAACAGAAGCAAAAGTTTGTACAGGATTATTATGCAGCTGAGGGTATAAAATTGGAGAACATCGAGAAGAATCCAGGAAAACGCCAAATATCTAAAATTATGATTAATTGTATATGGGGTAAGAATGCACAAAGAAATCTTATGTCAAAAACAGAGTATGTGGATAAACCATCACGTTATTTTGAATTGCTTACTAGTAACAATATAATTGTTCAAAATGTTACACTTCTTGATGGTGACAAATTCATTCTGGTAAATTATGTTGATATTTTAGATAATATTGAACCTCATCATTCAGCAAATGTTGTTGTTGCTTCTTTTGTTACAGCGTATGCAAGATTACAATTGTATAAAGTTTTAAAAAAACTTGGAGATAGAGTGCTGTATTTTGATACAGACAGCTGTATGTATGTCAGTGATCCATCAAAGAAGAACATCAAAACTATCGAAGGAAGATTGGGGAAATGGAGCGACGAACATCCAGATGCAAAGATTGTCAAATTTGTTGGACTTGGGCCAAAGAACTACGGATATGAATACATCAAAGATGGGAGAAGATACACCAAATGTAAGGTAAAAGGTATCACTCTTGATTACAGCACAAGTCAAAAAGTTAATTTTGAAACAATGGTACAATGTGTTAATGATCGTGAAAATTTCAAAACTGTTGTTGAGTATCCTTCCAGAATTAAAAGACAAAAGTACCATCAACTGATTAGTGAGTGTCAAACCAAAACTTTCAGATCGGTGTACACAAAACGAAAACTCGTCAATGGTATTCATACATATCCATACGGATGGAGATGTTGAGTCATTTCATGTCAAGATGTTGGCAGGAGTAGTACCTCCAGAAATTGCTGAGAAGATTTATGGATATTTGGTGGCACAGTCAACGCTTATTCCAGAGATAAAGAAGGAATTACAAGAAGTCTGGTTTGAAAGAGAAAAGAAAGCAATACTACGATGCTGTGATGTCGGCGAATGTTTACAGAGATTGGCCTATCTTGAGTCAAGTATATCTTCTCATTTCTCTCAAAAATATATTGAATCATTTATTAAATTCAAAACATTTTTTCTCATTGAAAAAATATCTGATTTTTGGATATTTGGTGGTGATCAACCCCATTTAGATTTAGATTTAGGAACTTTTGATGAACATGACTATATTCATTATACAAAGTATGAAGATCATTTTCCTCTTGCTGGTGGAACTTTTGAATCAGCTCCTAGGATCTATGGGTATTTGTTAACAAAAGAAATGTCAACACATGCAAAAATTCAAAACATTTTGGGGGATGATTTTTATATTTACAGAACAAAGTACAGAAGAATAGAAGACTATAATAATTGGATTATTGAAATGTATGGAAATATTTACAGCTTTGGAGATTTCTCTTTAAGAACTAAATTCACACGTCGTTAAGTTCACTCTCTGATTAGACATCAAAGTGACAACATGGAAGAATCTTTACTTTTCCAACATCCGTGTAATTTCTTTATCAGCGGACCTAGTGGATCAGGTAAAACAGAATTTGTTAAAAAAGTTATTGAATTTAAACACGATTTATTCCAAACACCACCAAAGAAAATAGTTTGGTGTTACAAAGAATGGCAATACACAAACAATCGTATAAAAGAAATTGATAACGTTGAGTTTATCGATGGTATTCCAGACGATGATGAGGAAATTGTATCAGATAAATCATTTCCTCATCTTGTTGTTTTCGATGACATGATGGGGGAACAAGATGAAGACAAAATAATGCTTTGGTTTACTAGAAAAGGTCATCATCGAAATGCTTCAATAATTTACATTACTCAAAACATGTTCCAAAAATCAAAAAGTAGCAGAACTATAAGTTTGAATGCACACTACATGGTTTTATTTCAAAGCGTTCGAGATAAAAATCAAATAAAAGTTTTGGCTCATCAAATGCAAACCAATCATTTGAAACAAGCATACGAAGATGCAACTTCAATAAATCATGGATATATTTTAGTAGATTTTCATCCTAGAACAGAAAATTATTTGCGAATTAGAACTGATATTTTCCATAAATGGTTGACAGCTAATGACCGAGGTCCTGTCATTTATTCAAAAGTATAAATTCAGTTGTTGTTACTTTTTTCATTTTAGAACCATGTCGTCCACCGAGATGTTTAGTCATGATGAACTGTCACAAATTATAAATTTCTTCACTTTTGCAGCTGAATTATTTCTTGAACATGATTGGAAATTACCATCACAGACAAAAAAGTTTTTTCAGAGAAATAAAAATGTTCTTAAAAAAATCTCTGATCGATCAACTGATATGGAAACAAAACGCAAATTAAGTTTACAACGAGGTGGTAGTGGGTTCCTTGGGGGAGTTTTAATTAGAAGTCTTTTGAAAAATTCATTTGAACAAACTGGTAGACAATCTAAAAGTAAATCAAAGGTTTCTCCAAAACGTTCAAAGATTACACTGATGCAAACACAACAAAGGGGTAATCAAAAAGAATCTAAACGTAAAACAAAGCTTTCTCTAAATCATTCAAAGTTTACACCGATGCAAACTCAACAAAATCAACATTCTAAATTTACACCTATACTTTCTCAGCAGAACCCTCAACATCAACCGTTACAAAAAAAACCAGTTATTGATCTTGAATTTTCTAAATTTATGCCGTTGTCTGATCCATCGAAATCGGCATTCGAAGCTTTAGAATGGTTCAATCAGAAAAGATAAAAGATGAAACATATAATTTTTCTACTCATTTTGAGACAACTACTTAGACTGTGAAGATGCCTTCAAAAACTAAGAGCCGGAAAGTACCGCTGATAAAAAAATATGGGGAGTTGATTGTTGCAATGAGTAAAGTTCCATCTGCATATAAAAAGAAAATGATCAACGATGCTCCGAAACAAGTGATGGATTGCATTTCAGAATGTTGTCAAAATCTTTTAAAAGGTAATGTAAAACTGAATGAAGCTCAGAACCGCAAGTTACATTCGAAGCGTAAACATATCAGATATCTTGCAGACAAGAACAAACCTTTGCAACAAAAGAAGAAAATTTTGAATCAAAAAGGTGGCTTTTTACCATTATTATTTCTTGCTCCATTGATTAGCAAAACATTAGGTGCAGTTGTTAAAAATATTTTGTAAAAACTAAATCTCAAATAAATATGAAGAAAATGGTTATTGTACCATTCAGAATGTTGGAAGATTTCAAACAATGGAAAATGTCAGAAATGAATAAACCTCAATTACCTCCTGATCCTGCAATTTCAAATGTTTCAGATTCTTACAAAGAATTGAAATCAGTTTATGATAAAAATATTTCTGAATCAGAAAAGTCACAGTTATTTGGAGAAAATTTGTACAAATTGAAAACTTCACAAAAATCTTTAAATTCAAAATTCAGTTTACCTGAACAAAAGTTATCTGAAAACTTTGGGAACATGAGTGAACATATATTGGAAAGTGTTCCATCTAAACTTCGTGGTAAAGCACAACAAATTTTAACATTGTTGTCAACTAATCCTAAACTTAGATGGGATGATCGTGGACAATTAATTTATGGAACAGAAACAGTTACTGGATCAAATATAATTGATTTGATAAACGATGTTGTTCGTCACCGAAAAGGTTTTGACCCAGTTGGTTATGAAACATTCCTACGTGGATTGGGGGAACTTAATGTACCACAAGATTATGTAGGTAACAGGAATCGATGGTTGTGGATACAAAGACATTTAAAAGGTCACACTGGTGATGAGTTTCATACACCTCATGCAACTCCTAGCAGTGGCAAGTCAAGAAAACGTTCAGTTGATATTTTCACACCTCAAAGTTTTCCTAAAACCAGAAAATCTATTTTGAAAGAATGGTCCCCACTTACATAAAATTTGACAAACTTCTAACTGAAATTTACTACAATCCAAAAGAAGTTGGTGGTTTCAGTGGAGCAAATCAACTTTATAAAAATGCAAAAGAAACAAATAACAAAATTAAACTTTCAGATGTTAAAAAATGGTTACAATGGCAAAAAACATATACTTTGCACAAACCAATTGTTCGGAAATTTCGCAGACGTAAAACTATTGTTGCAGGAATTGATATTCAGTGGCAAGCTGATCTGGCAGATTTGCAAACTTTGCAAAAGCACAATGACAAATACAGATATTTACTTTGTGTTATTGATGTGTTCTCAAAATTTGCATGGGTTGAAAGAATTAACGATAAAACTGGTAAAACTTTAGTTAAAACATTTCAGAAAATTCTCAAATCATCAAAACGAAAACCAGCTTCATTTCAATCTGACAAAGGTTCCGAATTCAAAAATAAATTATTTTTACAATTTTTGAAATCTAAGAAAATTCATTTTTTCACAACAGAGAATCCAGAGACAAAAGCAAGTATAGTTGAACGTTTTCAACGGACATTGAAAACAAAGATGTGGAAATATTTTACACATAATCAAACTTTGAAATACGTTGATGTTTTGCACGATTTTGTGAATTCTTACAACAAAAGTTTTCATAGAAGTATTAAGATGGCACCAGTTTTAGTAACTCGAGAAAATGAAATTGAAGTTTCCAGAAATCTTTATGGAAAGTTAAAAACGAAAAAAGATAAGATGTTGAAAGTTGGAGATTTTGTTAGAATAAATAAAACAAAGAGAACTTTTGATAAAGGATATCTTCCAAATTGGACAAAAGAAATTTTCAAAATTAGTAGAGTTTGTAAAAGTACACCATTAACTTACAAATTAGTAGATTTAGATGGTGAAAACATCGCAGGATCATTTTATGGTAAAGAAATTCAACATATAAAAGATAATAAAGTTTACGAAATTGAATCAGTTGTTGGTAAACGTTCAAGAAAAGTTGCTGGTAAATCAGTTAGAGAAATTAAAGTTCATTGGGGTGGTTATCCTAAAAAATTTGACAGTTGGATTCCTGCCACAAATTTGGTATAAAACTTTTAACATGTCTCAAAATGGTTCAGTTGGTCTCGATGTTCCATCACAATTTCAAATCTGTGGAGAAAAAATTGCAAAAAATCAAGTAACATATTTTACACAAATTATTATAATTGTTGGTATAATCGCTACAGCAATTGTTCATTTAAGTTTACAAAGTGAAAATAACGAACTGTGGTTAATTTTACTCAGTAGTTCTTTGGGGTACATTTTACCAACACCGCGTTTGAAATATTTGAAAAATCAGTCGACAGAAATTTTGAAAGTATGAATTCTTTCTACATTACAATTCCGAGCGACAGTTCAATGGTAATGTATCCAAACAATACTCAATGTTGTTTTACTGTACAATTACCAAAACCAATTCAAATTGATAAAGAAAAATGGGAAGTTGCATTAGTCGAACTGATAACACCTTCAGAAACATACAATGTTACAGGGGATTCGTGTAAATTCAATTTGATTACAACTGATGCAATAATACTGTCTGTTCTTCAAAATCGTTTTGAAGAAAAGATATTTACGAGACCTGATGGCGTTCGTGCAATTGAAATACAGATACGCGAAGGTTCGTATACCTCTGCGACAGATTTACTTGATACAATGCAAGATGTAATTGATGAAACACTTGGAGAAGCAATGCAAAACGAATACGGATTTCACATCAAGTACTCAAAAGTTACAAAACGTGTGAAAATTATTCGCAAGAGTTTAAGTATCCCAAAACTAGGAATTGAATTACCACAATGTCTTTTGCACAAGTTGGGTTACAAAACTGAAAACGCTTCTGAAGATTTTTATTCAAATAGTAGATTTCCGTTTGGTGTAGATTTGTTTGTTGGTCATAATCAAATGTTTGTTTATTCTGATATTGCCGATTTCACAATTGTTGGAAATGTTGAAGTACAAATTTTACGAGTTGTTTCTTTCAGAATTAAAAGAGATATCGACGGATTACATGTAAAACATGAATTTTTAAATTTACATTATGTTCCAGTTTCAAAGTCATACTTTGACAAAATTAGTGTAAATATAAGTGGCGACACAGGAGAATCAATTCAGTTTATTGGTGGTAAGTCTTTGGCGAAGCTGCATTTCAGAAAACGAGAGGAGTTCTAAAAACAATGTTTCCCGTGTATAGAGGTGTACCACGGCAATATGGTAACGGTATTGGTTCAATTTTCAAATCACTTATGAGATCTGCTGTACCATTTCTAAAACCGATTGGTCGGACAGCTTTACAACTTGCGAAAAAACACACTTTTGGTGTTGCAGATGAAATTATTAATCAAGGTAAAAGTCCGAAAGAAGCGTTGATGTCTGAAGGTAAAAAAGCTTTAAAATCTTTTGGCACACAAGCTAAAAATCAAATTTTGAACTCGAGACAAAAACCTAGAAAAAGAGTAGCGAATTCAAAAATGAATCATTCAGCTGTCAAACGCCGAAAAAGTCAGTCGAAAAAACATCCTAGCAGTCGATTAATCATGGCACAAATGGTAAATGGATCATGCGAATGCAATAAATCGGAACTTGATATAACACATGTTCCACCAACGGTGGCTACAATGTCAGAATCGCAGTGGATCGAAAATCATCCGATTGCACCGCTGAATAATTCTGCTCCGATAGAGTTTGTCATACCATCTCAAACCGAAAAGTGGACAGATATTAACCAATCTTATCTTTATGTGAAATTCAAAATTACAAAACAAGATGGAACTAATTTGCTAGCTGGTACGGAATTAGCACCTGTTAACAATTTCTTTCATAGCATGTTCAGCAGTATCGATGTTTACTTGAACAACAAATTGATAACTTCGAATTCTGACACTTACCCATACCGAGCATATTTCGAAAATCTGTTGGGATACTCTCCAGAATATAAAGATAATCAATTAGCAAATTTAGAAATGTGGTATGGCGATACAGCAGAACAATTTGAAGAGAATACCAAAGGTGGTGGCAATGCTGGATTAACTTCTAGAGAAAGTTTGATCGGTGGTAGTAAAATTGTTGAACTATGTGGACGCTTACACACTGATCTGTTTCTTCAAGAAAAATATTTACCAAATGGAATTGAAATTCGTATCAGATTAAACAGATCACCATCAAAATTTTGCCTCATTGGCGCCGAGGATGGACAAATTGTTTTCGAATCAGCAGTGTTCCATGTCAGAACAGTTAGTCTCTTTCCAGCGGTCTCAAATAAATTAAATCAAGAAATTGTCCAGTCAAAAATGAAAATACCTATCGGACGAGTAGAAATAAAAACTTTCACAATTAGTACTGGACTTAGATCAAAAATTGAAGACCACTTATTTCAAGGACAATTACCAAAGAGAATTTTTATTGCGTTGGTCGAAAATAAAGATATGAATGGAGATTTGGGTACCAATCCATTCCACTTCAAACATTTCAGTTTGAATAAATTGGAAGTTAGTCAAGACGGTCATACAATACATAACCGTCCATTTGAACCAAACTTCGCAACAAAACAATGTCTCAGATCATATTTATCTTTGTATCAATCTTTAGGAATGTTTGGTGTTAACAAATCAATTGGCATTAATTTAAAAGAATATATGAATGGATATTGTTTGTGGGGTTTCGACTTGACACCGGACCAAGGAAGTGACGAGGGACATCTACATCCTATAAAGACAGGGAACCTGCGTTTGGAGCTTCAGTTCTTGACAGCTCTCACTACAGCCGTCAACGTTTTGGTGTATGCTGAATTCGACAGTGAAATAGAGATCACAGCTTTGAGAGAAGTGCTTACTGACTATTAGGATGGATTTCACATCACAGCTATGGAACTACTATGAAGAACACCAACGTTCACAAAACTTTGCTCCGAGATGGAACCTGATCTTGGACACACTCAACAACGCTATGATTGAAGAACTACAAGAACTTATTCGCAAGGAAGTGTCAGCAAACTGTGAAGGATGTAAAATAGAACATCCTAGTCAACGTGAACATGTTCTGTGTTTGTTCTCTACAACTGATGATTGGACAAACCAGTTTATCGACTTAGCGCTGATTAAACTTGACATATACAATGTTTGGGAAAGATGGTTCCCGAAGCTGATGTGGTTAAACCCACACTGCAAGGAGAAGTTCGAAGCATTCATCATGTATGATCATCTGAGAAACAGTTTGGAGCTCAACCGCAAAAAAATCGACGCAGAGTGGACTCTGATGTGGTCACAGCGAGTCAAAGAGAATTACAACGATGCAGACAGCTGAACTTCCATATATTCTGGACAATTCCTGGTTGTGTAAACTTAACACACATGTTTGTGCTAGAGATCTGTTACCAGAGAAGAAACCACAGCATATTCAAGCATATATTGTGAACACGCACTCATCGGATCAGCCAGGAGAACACTGGACATTGATGTTATTCAAGGGAAGATCAGCTGTATACTTCGACTCATTTGGACTACCACCACCGAGACGATATATGTTACCATTCATAAAAAGGAACTCATCAGCATGGACTATGAATACAACACGATATCAACATCGTGCGACAAATGTGTGTGGATTATATTGTATATTCGCACTCCACCACATGATGAAAGGAAAGAGGATGAAAATATTATTCAATTCTCGGGATTTCTTCAAGAATGACAGAACAATAGTTCGATGGTTTGGAAAGCACTATGGTCGATTATACAGAAAAGCAAATTTGCTGTTGAATTAAACTTCACCAGGACATCGACGGCTGATATACATACAACGCAAAGAAGACGACGACCAGATAACAACGAATGTGTCAACAACTCCACAAAATAGACTCTTTTTGTTATTGATTCAGCGTAGGATGTTGTAGGATGTTCAATTAAGTTTCTTCAAATCTGAGACCTTGTTTTGTACATAAATTATTGTTCTTTTTAATATTATTGATGTATAATAATATATTATTGTTCATTGTTCTTGTTCTTGTTTTTGAAAAATAAAATGATAAATTTCAACAAAATCGTTTTCACTGTAGGACCCCCACCATTTGATTCTGTTCGTGTCGATGTGTCATCTCTGGTCAGAATTATACAAACTTTAAATTAGTAATGAAAAAATGTCTAAGTCCATTTTCATTTTTTCGATCAGAAATGTCACATCAATGACAGGAACATCTATCCTCAGGGTGGGAACTATGGCCCAGTACCCCCCAGACATGGGCACTATGGCCCAGTACCCCCCAGACATGGGCACTATGGCCCAGTACCCCCCCAGACATGGGCACTATGGCCCATGGGCCATAGTGCCCATGTCTGGGGGGTACTGGGCCATAGTGCCCATGTCTGGGGGGTACTGGGCCATAGTGCCCACCATTACTACTTACATTCCGTTTGAACTAATTTATTCCATTGATGTCTTCAGACCCAGTTAATTTTAATGTGATTTTACCGTGTATATTGCGAAGTATGTTTTGTAGGGATTGAAACTATTGAATACGACCTTCAATAAAGCTCCTTGCACAGCTCGCCTTGGTTGGCCAGTAGCCTGTGTTTTCGTGGATAGGTGGGCGACTTTTTAATGTAAAGGTATGCATGCACCATAGCGGTGAAATCACTGCAATGTCGGCAATTATAGGCTGGTGACAGACATGGTATGGCATATCAGATATATCTCGTAAACACAGTCGAAACACAATAGAAATAAATACACTGCTTCGCGTCGTGCTACAATCCTACAACCTTTGTTGTAGAATTCTACACTATATTACGAGCCATTGGGGTGCTTATCGTGTAGCTGGGTAGTTAGGCCTACACGCTTTACTTTGTGTTCTAGCTATGCGCGTCAAACCAGAACCGAGTTCTAGAGGCCATTGCATTTGACAAGAATATTTGTTCGTAAAAGATGAAACATATTGCCCAACGCAAGAAGAACGTAATCATAAATAGTGTTGATACTGAACGGACATGACGTCATCGAGTGTTGGCAGGGTCGCACATTTTGTAGTCCCACAAAACGGGCATTTTGTGTTTTTGGACTGTCCAGCGCCCAGTCCGTCTGTTCATATTTCGTATCCGAATGATAACAAAATGGAACTAAATTCTGTATGGTTTCAGGATTACTATCACAAAATACAGGTCTTGTTCGATTTTGGGGTCCAGCAGCTGATTTGTTTCATAGTTGATAAGCATGCGTCAATGACTCTGTAAACGAAGTTGCCATATAATTCCTTTAGAAAACTGACGATGCTTTCTCCTTTTTGGATGTAAAATTAACTAAAATAAATACATGGGACAATATTAATCATTATTCTCTTATGAAAACAACAAATGAGTGTTCATTTTAACTGAATGAAATTTGTTATGCAACTTTACAACCACAAACTACGGGTAAAGTTCGATAATGGGTTCCATTTTACCAGAATAACAGAAGTATGACATTTTGGTTACATGTGTTTCCTGTTGTAACTGCAGGTCGGGTTGCTTGATCACAGCACACGGATGGGACGGACCGAACGCACCAGAATCAGACTTCATGAGAAATCACCATTATCATAATAATAATTTAATACAAAAGTTTAAAGAAAGAAAATGACGTCACGTGCCGGCAACACGGCCTATCATGTCGTCTTCCTGTCGCCACAATACAGTACGTATATTTATCATATGACTCAATCATTATTTACGTTGGAATCTATGTCATAAATCAATTTCATATCAATTACTAGTTCATATCACCTTTCGATAATTTTATTGGTTTGTTGACAAAAAGTGTGTTCTGATTGGCTGAATGGCAGCCGGGTATCTCTGACTAAATGCAGGTCAAATTCGTGCGCGTCAAATACACGAATCAACGCGATGCCGAAATTCTCGCAATTATAATCTTGAAATATATAGTTTTGGACATTGTTATACGATAAATAGAATATGTAATTCGTATTTATCTAATAAACATACGATATAACCCGGAAATGCAATATTATTATAATTATATTATACAATTATATAAGCTTATAGATATGCATGTATGCTGTTGATGGTGCTCATTCAAACTATCATTTCTCAGTGAGAGAATATAACTCAACTCGCAAAACAAGCCCGCAAATTGGTTAGACCAAACCAGCACCCACACAACCCACTAGATTTAAGTAACCGTTAATTAGTAGGTGATACAATCAATAATATAAAATTTACCATTACATCGCTTATCTTAAATTGACGGTCACTCTGATGCAAGGTGCATGTGAGATTCCAACTCAGTAATTTGGGGCGGCATGTTAGGGTGATGAAATCAATAAGCGAACCTGTAGGTTGTTTATTGAGATCACTATCCGACCATTCCCATTGTAAATTCGAACTTCAGTAGTTCACAGTTCAGGTCAGTGATAATAATAGTAATATTTATCTACCTTTACGACCATTGGCAAAATCTTTGTAATTAGATTACCTGTTTACTTTCCACACATTCGGCGACATCCGCGTACACGTGCTTCTGTTTCCATTAGGTTAGATAAACACGTACCTGACATCTTCATACTCCAAGATAAAACGATTAACCCATGACGGGTGAATATTTCCCAATTGCACAAGAGACATGTATATACTATGTATATACCATATCATACTATTTATATTATTTTCTGTAAATTACTCTTTCTAATTCTCTATACATTCATATGAATAAATCATCACCAGCTTGTTAAAGTCATCCCAGTGAGAATTGAGGCTTTGATAATTTACAGAATATACTTATATGCAACCATCGTTGGTCTCTGTATTATAATGGGACTATTTTGGAGTAAAGTAATGGGAATCAGGTATTTGTAGAATAGTTTCATCACTATGTTCACTTATATCTAGGACATCAAGATCAGAAATTATTTCAAGCTAAATTTCAAACCCTCTCCTTACTGGCCAACTGCCACAGGGCTTTTAGTATTACTTTCAGTCATAATCAATTGCAATACTGTTACAAACCATCATTCTGATATATTTAAAGAGTAGACATTTTGTGAAATGGGCATATATAGACAAGTACGGTTTAAAGATTTTATGTTTAAGGAGCTTTGGATCTGCAGTCCTATGACACATAAAACCAAATGTAAAATGACAACTATTCTCGAGAGCAGTGGTGAAAAAAGATAGATATCTTACATACAGTTTTCATAGATAAAACTACTGTGTAAATAAGCACTCTAGATGTACCTTTAAACTACTGTGTAAATAAGCACTCTAAATGTTCAGTAGGTCAGATTAAGGAAGTTACGGATGATTTTAAGTGTTAAACCCAAGGAGGCAGGAAAGTAGAATAAGTAACCGAGTTTACATCATCGGATTCATTTCATCAATTATGACCAATATATTTACAATTATATCATGCAACATTCACTAAGTCTATATAAGCTACATTTGGATGGTGGTTTTGAAATGATACTTGGGTAGCACATTGGTACATGTTCTGATAAACGGTACAGTATAATTGAATCAAATCTACTGAACTGCAACACTCCTTAGTTGATAGAGACATTAAAGTTATCCCACAATCCATTCATGGTATGGTGCATACATTGTCCATTATGCTAGAACATAGAGCTACCCCCTTTACATGTGTGTGAAGCATGTAGAACACTTTAAGACAGTGATCAAGACAATTCAAATATCTGTTTTCAGGCCAAAATCACACCACTTCTGTCCACTTCTTCCGGTTCCTGAAACTCTAATCCATGTCTTCGTGTTCTCTTCCTTTCGCAAAGAGCTAATTTAGCTAGTTTATTCGTCTCTCTCTCTATTATATTCTGGGATAAGTCAGATCTCATATTGATTTTGCTGCTGCGATATTATTTGATGATTGGATCTGTCTGTCGCCGCATGAATGATGATTGGATCTGTCTGTTGCCGCATGAATGATGGCTGGATCTGTCTGTCGCCGCATGAATGATGATTGGATCTGTCTGTCTCCGCATGAATGATGATTGAATCTGTCTATCGCCGCATGAATGATGATTGGATCCGTCTGTCGCCGCATGAATAATGATTGAATTTGTCTGTCGCCGCATGAATGATGATTGGATCTGGAGATTTGTGAACAGAACTATGTGCACCTCTATTTCCATCAGGTATCGGGGAGGTGAAATAGTTAACCGGTGACAGTTGACCACCCTGTCCATAATTTTACCAGCCACGTCCTCTGCAATTTTCTTTTCAGAATTTTAATCAATACGTCACTCATCACCTCATAGTAATGCCATGCTTCTTTTCTGGCACATCGTATATAAGTCGATTGTATTTTTGGACGTGGATTTCTCTAAGTAAACAGGATTCTACCACTTCCTGAATTTCGGACGTAAGCTTTTTTATATTTCTGGAATTAAGTATTCAATTTCCGACAACATTTCATCCTGAATAACAACTACGGCTTCCACGTGTTTGTAATTGTCAGGTAAATTTGTCGGACGGTTGCCATTTCAAAACGGATGATGGTGTATTCTCATTCATATTTACATTGAGTATCAGATTTGTGTCACCAGTGTCTTCATATGATACTGATTTACTAGTCTCTGTAGCACTTTCAGTTTTAACTTATTTTGCGACTGTTACATTTATTTTTCATTTGACATGACTTTTGATGTCTTGATCTCCTATCATGTTTATGTATTTCATAGCATACCATGAACATGCATACATCAATATTATCCCACTATTTTAGGGCAAAATGACGAGGAAAACATAATAATCTGTCCACTTGTCCGCCATATGACCGGAATTGAACACACTCTGTGTGAAAATTTCATCACCGATAATTGTGCACACATATGTGCACATGTCATTGAGTGGTTGAAACGTTACCTGGACATTCAAATGAAGAATCCCATAGTTCTGCCTTCGGCCGACCGCTGAAGTCTACTGCCCGTTTCACAAACGCTTCCCGAATGACGTCATAGCCGCTCAGTACAACGATTGGCTTATGGAAAAACCAGAACGTGAAGACGTCGCCATAACGTTTCCTATGTTCCTCAAAGAGGATGCTATAATCCTTGATAAAAATACTCAACATGTTTCCGAATAGTGGAAAAGGTAATGGTCCTGGGTGACAATGCTTCCGTCCATAAAACCAGAAATAGTAATATAATAATCCCGCAAAAACTAGACCAATAATCCACCATCCAGTCCCAATTAACAACATGTCGAACTACTGTTTTGATATCAGCACTATTTGGTTACCAAAACGAATCGAATCATTCCACGAACAGTCGGTTATACAAGTATGCGTGTGGAAAGAGCAGACGTTAATGCTATCGACTATGAACTTTGCTGTAGAGGCAGTATTGTAGTCAACAAGCTAATTACACGCTCGAGTGCTGGAATATTAATCTTACAATGTGACATTGAGCCGTGAACGTTGATGTTATTGGGTAAACTAGGCTTATGTAACTATCTGGGGCGGGTGAAGTTATTTATGGCTACGAATTAATTACCAGAACAAACAAAGCTGATTTCGTGTATATGAAGTGTCTAGCCGAATACGATGAGAACAACGTAGGGTCGCATTAGCGCACTGTATACCGGCCTCTTCGGGGGTCGCAATACAGCAACGTATAGTCTCTAAGATGGTCGCAGTACCATAGACGGCCTCCACGATGGTGGCATTACAAACCGTATAAGACGGGCCTCTTATGAGGGTCGCATAACAGCACCGTATACAGTCTCTAACAGGGTCGCATTAGCGCACCGTAAAAGGGCCTCTACGGGATTCGCATAACAGCACCGTATACAGTCTCTAAGAGGGTCGCATTAGCGCACGTATACAGTCTCAAAGAGGGTCGCTTTAGCGCACTGTAGACAGGCCTCTACCGGAGTCGCATTACAGCACCGTATACAGTCTCTGAGAGGGTCTCATTAGCACACCGTATACAGTCTCTATGAGGGCCGCAGTACAGCACAGTATACAGTCTCTAAGATGGTCTACAGTCTCTGAGAGGGTCGCATTACCGCACTGTATACAGTCTCTGAGAGGGTCGCATTACCGCACTGTATACAGTCTCTAAGAGGGTCGCATTACCGCACAGTATACAGTCTCTGAGAGGGTCGCATTACAGCACTGTATACAGTCTCTAAGAGGGTCGCATTAGCGCACTGTATACAGTCTCTATGAGGGCCGCAGTACAGCACAGTATACAGTCTCTAAGATGGTCGCATTACCGCACCGTATACAGTCTCTGAGAGGGTCGCATTACATCACTGTATACAGTCTCTAAGAGGGTCACATTAGCTTACTGTATACAGTCTCTATGAGGGCCGCAGTACAGCACAGTATACAGTCTCTAAGATGGTCGCATTACCGCACCGTATACAGTCTCTGAGAGGGTCGCATTACAGCAAAGTATAGAGTCTCTGAGAGGGTCGCATTACCGCACTGTATACAGTCTCTGAGAGGGTCGCATTACCGCACTGAATACAGTCTCTGAGAGGGTCGCATTACCGCACTGTATACCGTCTCTGATAGGGTCGCATTACCGCACTGTATACAGTCTCTAAGATGGTCGCATTACCGCACCGTATACAGTCTCTGAGAGGGTCGCATTACAACACAGTATACAGTCTCTGAGAGGGTCGCATTACCGCACTGTATACAGTCTCTAAGAGGGTCGCATTACCGCACCGTATACAGTCTCTGAGAGGGTTGCATTACAGCACTGTATGCAGTCTCTAAGAGGGTCGCATTAGCGCACTGTATACAGTCTCTAAGAGGGTCGCATTAGCGCACTGTATACAGTCTCTGGGATGGTCGCATTACCGCACTGTATACGGTCCTCCGTGGGGATCGCATTAGCACACTCTATAGGGTTTCTAAGACGGTCGCATTAGCACACCGTATACAGTCCGCCATGAGGTTCGCATTACCGCACTGAAGTCGGGCCTCTACGGGGGGCGCATTACAGCACCGTATACAGTCTTTGAGAGAGTCGCATTAGCACACTATATACAACCTCTAAGAGGGTCGCATTAGCACACCGTATACAGTCTCTAAGAGGGTCGCATTAGCACACTATATACAACCTCTAAGAGGGTCGCATTAGCAAACCGTATACAGTCCGACATGAGGTTCGCATTAGCGCACTGTAGTCGGGCCTCTACGGGGGTCGCAGTACAGCACCGTATACAGTCTCTAAGAGGGTCGCGTTAGCTCACGGTATACAATCTCTAAGAGGGTCGCGTTAGCTCACTGCAAACGGGCCTCTACGAGGGTCGAATTACAACACAGTATAATTCTCTGAGAGGGTCGCATTAGCGCACTGTATACGGGATTCTACGGGGGTCGCATTACAGCACCGTATGCAGTCTCTAAGATGGTCACATTAGCACACCGTATACAGTCTCTAAGACGGTCACATTAGCATACCGTATACAGTCTCTAAGAGGGTCACATTAGCATACCGTATACAGTCTCTAAGATGGTCGTATTGGTGCACTGTATGCGGGCCTCTACGGGGGTCGCGGTACAGCACTGTATAGTCTCTAAGAGGGTCACATTAGCACACCGTATACATTCTCTAAGAGGGTCGCATTAGCGCACTGATTAGTCTCTAAGAGGGTCGCATTAGCGCACTGTATACAGTCTCTAAGAGGGTCACATTAGCATTCCGTATACAGTCTCTAAGATGGTTACATTAACACACCGTATACCGTCTCTAAGAGGGTCACATTAACACACCGTATACAGTCTCTAAGAGGATCGCATTAGCATACCGTATACAGTCTCTAAGAGGGTCGCATTAACACACCGTATACAGTCTCTAAGAGGGTCACATTAACACACCGTATACAGTCTCTAAGAGGGTCACATTAACACACCGTATACAGTCTCTAAGAGGGTCACATTAGCACACCGTATACAGTCTCTAAGAGGGTCACATTAGCACACCGTATACAGTCTCTAAGAGGGTCACATTAGCACACCGTATACAGTCTCTAAGAGGGTCACATTAACACACCGTATACAGTCTCTAAGAAGGTTACATTAACACACCGTATACAGTCTCTAAGAGGGTCACATTAACACACCGTATACAGTCTCTAAGAGGGTCACATTAACACACCGTATACAGTCTCTAAGAGGGTCACATTAGCACACCGTATACAGTCTCTAAGAGGGTCACATTAGCACACCGTATACAGTCTCTAAGACGGTCACATTAGCCCACCGTATACAGTCTCTAAGAGGGTCACATTAGCATACCGTATACAGTCTCTAAGAGGGTCACATTAGCACATCGTATACAGTCTCTAAGAGGGTCACATTAGCACACCGTATAGTCTCTAAGAGGATCTCATTAACACACCGTATACAGTCTCTAAGAGGGTCACATTAACACACCGTATACAGTCTCTAAGAGGGTCACATTAACACACCGTATACAGTCTCTAAGAGGGTCACATTAACACACCGTATACAGTCTCTAAGAGGGTCACATTAACACACCGTATACAGTCTCTAAGAGGGTCACATTAACACACCGTATACAGTCTCTAAGAGGGTCACATTAGCACACCGTATACAGTCTCTAAGAGGGTCACATTAACACACCGTATACAGTCTCTAAGAGGGTCACATTAACACACCGTATACAGTCTCTAAGAGGGTCACATTAGCACATCGTATACAGTCTCTAAGAGGGTCACATTAGCACACCGTATACAGTCTCTGAGAGGGTCACATTAGCGCACTGTATACATTCTATAATAGCGTCGCCTTAGCGCACTGTATACAGTCTCTAAGAGGGTCGCATTAGCACACCGTATACAGTCTCTGAGATGGTCACATTAGCGCACCGTATACAGTCTATAATAGCGTCGCCTTAGCGCACTGTATACAGTCTCTAAGAGGGTCGCCTTAGCGCACTGTATACAGTCTCTAAGAGGGTCGCATTACAGCACCGTATATGTCCATAAGAGGGTCGCATTAGCACACCGTATACATTATCTAAGAAGGTCGCTTTAGCACACTGTATACGGTCATATACGAGGGTCGCATTACAGCACCGCACACAATCATATACGATGGTCCAAGGTTCGCGCTGCCGATTGATAATTAAGTAAATAGCTATAAATTAAATTAAATTTCACCAAATTTAGCACCTACCTTTTTTGCTTTTGTCATCCGGCATATAGTATAGCTTGCATTTAATCGGTCGGAAACAAAACAGATTTCGATCCGATCGCAATATTGCTAGTTTGGTCCTAATTGAAATCGTATATTGGTTTCGCAGCTTATGTCAAATCGACTTCCTGTATTACATGATTGAATGGGTTTCTCATTTATACTCGATTATAACACAGCGTAGGCTATTGACTCAAATCTGGCAAATATTCGTCAAACAAAGGACTTCATGAAGTCTAGCTCGTTAGGAAACTATCATACTGCTATTCAATCAAATCTAATTGCATATCATGATTAGCTTTCTCAATAGGGTAGGCTTTAGTAATTAGAACATTTGAAACCAAACAAAATCTTTTAGGAACTCCAAATATATTTTCCCTCCAAATCATCAACAATATAATTATAATGAAGTAAAACGTGGGACCTCCAACTCAAATTGGGCACAACTATGACGGTGGCATGCACAGAACACACCACCAGCCAGCCCGTCTGCGCTCAAGAGACACTGAGGTCAACAACTTAAATTGGTAGTATGATCACAGGACGCCGTGGAGCATTCACAAAAATATTACTGGAAAATTAGAAACGTTATGACCTGCATAAAGAAAAGCCAGAGAAACGTCTGGCTACTGATTTTCATGGCAAAGTTGGCGACTTACAACATGGTACCACTTGAAAAAGTTGGTTAATAAGAAACTTGCTTTCTATGTTTTGGAGACCCATGTATAGGTATACACCAGTTAAGACACGTCCATATTGTGAATCTGCTCTCGCGACACCACGAAGGTTTGTAAGAAATGGAAATTACAGAAACTATATGGGCAAAATGATCTCTGGAAGCCGTGGACCATTCGCAATAAACAGCGAAATTGTCAATGACACTGTAGCTCAACTTGGATTAGGGATAGTCTCATACATTACAGTCAATGGAGCGATAAGCACATTCAAAAGGTTTAAGAAATAGAGGTCAACATGACAAGCCATATGAAGTTTGAAATCTATTGGATGAATAATATTGGCTGTAGGGTATTATGAAGTATTTAGTCATAAAGAGTAAAATCCAAGATGGCTGCCGGCAGCCATGTTTTTCATCGAACATCGTTCAAATGCGATAGCCCCCAAGTGATCCTGAACATGCCTATAAATTTTCAAACATTTATCCTTTAAACATGGGCTACATGGTGTTCCGATATTTCAAATATGAAATTCATGTTGGCCGCTGGAGGTCATGCAGAGGTCATCCTGAAGATCTAATTAAAGTTTGGTGACGACTGATTAAGGGATGTTGCATGTAGGATGTATCGAAGGATTTAGTCATGTAAACAGTAAATTCCGAGATGGCTGCTGGCGGCCATTTATTTTAACGAATTTTGAAAACAAATGTAGAACTGCTTATTAGTATCTGATTCAGCATTTTAGGTACACCCCAAGGTTGGTTACTGTAATGCCCATATATGATGTACGTGATCTATATTTGCGAATGTTCGTCTGTCAGACTGTCCCGTATATCTGTCCGCTATATAATTTAATGGGGGCCATTTAGATGGCTCCAAATGAATCTAAAATCTAACGGGAACGATAAAGGTGCAGGTTAAACTTGTTCTAAGTTACTCTGTCGGAGAGTCGGTATGGAAGAAATGTGGGGCACCAAATCTTTGAGTTTGATTTTTTAGAAGTGGCACTATAGGTCGGGCTGTTTAGGGGGCAAAAAACAGACATATGCATGTCTATTGTTATATCCATTAGACAGGGAATACGTGTATAATGATGTGATTCAAGGTTGCCAAAATCGGCACCGTCTGTTTCAAGGAGAAGCAGAACAATTAAATAAAATCATTTCATTGTCGATTTATAGTCACTTCCATGCTAAAGGGCATACACTAGTGTAGTCTAAACTTTCAGAAGTTGTGCGATCCGGGAAGGTAAGATAAGACAAGAGGCCGAGGACCACTAATTGTGATGTTGGTATAAATTCATTAAGTCAAATTCGTGATCCTTGTTTTCTATTTTCAGTCCCATATGGCAACCAACGGTATTATTAAGCTAAAGTTACGGAATATATGTTGCAAGAGATGTCGATCGTTTGACTTTGAGTTGAAGCAGGGAGCGTAAAATATGAACACCTTGACAAAACAAAGAGAAGCATCGCCAGAAATAACTTTGGAAGACCGACAACATTTCTATTAGTTGACCCAATTGTTTACTGGGTGTTAAATCTAAATATCTTGTAGTAAAATTCAGTTAGATTGCAGTTTAACGATTAATGCTGCACAGAAAATGTCAGTTTTCTTGTCTGCATTCATATCCAATCATATCTTAGAAAAATGTCATAATTAAATAAAACTGAAATTTACCGAATGGCGTGGCTATATTGTCTCCATTTTTGGGGTGTCTGCCTTTGTTTGTTGGATACTGTCCAAACGTATATGTGGGTCATAGGCTGGAAAGCTTGAGGTACAAGTTGAAAACGGCGTTTTTCCTAAGTTGAAAATGTCGGTATGCTACATTGGTACCAGGAGTGCAGTTAGTTGCATGACAAATGCAAGTTATACAGCACCCAAAGGAATATTTCTACCCACCGCCCCTGATGGTGAAGCGTTTAAGTAGTATAAACTGCACCTATATGGCACACCTGACTCATTGACACTCTGGAGCACAACCTAGATTGTCAACCAGTTGGATATTACCCCATAGTGTCAGCATATCCTACTCATGCCATGCCAGGCAGCAATTATACTAATGATCCCGCTGAAATATAGCAGACTGCGCGATATTAATTGTTTTCGGCATTGTGCATGTGAACTGATCAGATCAGATTCCTCCACTAAACCAAATACGATCGATTATTTTTCACAAATATTCTTGTAATTTATCTGGTTGCTTAGCATTCAATAATAAATATAATAATAATCATCAAGCATAACATATAATTTGCGACATGTTTACCCGTCTTTCCCTTTGACGGCTGTGTTATGAGACAGTGAAGTGTTTGTGAAAATTCAAAAAGAGATATTCATTGAATATGGTCCATTAATGTTCTGACTCCCATGCACTTGTGGTATCTGATTTGATTAAATTGTATGCAGCATGAAGGATAAATCTACAATCCCGAACGTTCGGCTGGTTTTTCGTTTTGCGAGATAACTACTCGTTAAATTAATGATATGTACCTATTTCCTTGACAAGTTTTTTATTATTACCACGTCTTTGTGAGTTATTAAGCCTCACTCAGTTCAGTACAATCCGACTCGCCCATTATCACATGGAGACTCCTTTATTGACAAGATGTTAATAGAGGAGTCGCTCGTCCATTATCAATTGTTGCAAATACAAACACGTCTTTGAACAGAAATTATAATGAAACCATTATACATATCTCCTATTTCTCGGCACATGTTGGTAACTAAGATATAGGTCTTTAATTAATCGTAAGCAATTTTGCGGGAGTCCGCATGTATAACCCCCCCCCCCCCCCACACACACACATATCTCCTATTTCTCGACGCATATTGGTAACTAAAATATAGGTCTTTAATTAATCGTAAGCAGTTGTGCGGGAGTCCGTGTGTATAGCTCCCACCCACATTTGCTGGAATGAGAACAACTGTCATTTGGTCAGAGAAAGCGATAAATCAATGGTCATTTTATATGAAATAACTGATTATGAAACCGGCCATCGGTGCGTTTGTGTAATATGGATTGTGTTACTTTCGCCGAATACAATAAATAGTACTTCTACATTATGGTCAAGATTTTATTTGACGATATCTGATGTAAATATCGTCCGTTGTCGGGTTGTATAGGGTGCTACAGCCCAGTCCTC
This sequence comes from Siphonodentalium dalli, assembly GCA_032622095.1. Classification (NCBI taxonomy): domain Eukaryota; kingdom Metazoa; phylum Mollusca; class Scaphopoda; order Gadilida; family Siphonodentaliidae; genus Siphonodentalium; species Siphonodentalium dalli. The sequence goes on from CP136065.1 coordinate 207,094,361, forward strand.
TGCAACAACCCGTCCCGATTATCCGCAGAACTTAGAAAAAGAGCATATAACACGGTGTTACGCCGAGTTTTGTAGTAACTGCCGAGTTATGTGGGAGCTCACGAGTTATGTAGTAACATTCGCCGAATTAGGTAGTAATTTTAGGTCACGAGTTCTGTAGTAGAAAATCAACGGGTTGTGTAGTAAAAAACAAACAATCGCCAAGTTTGGGCGTTCTACAATATTATATGGTAAATTCAATGTTTATTTGTGTAGGATTGTGTGTGACGGACGCTCTTTTTATTTATTAATGCCCATTTAAGACGTCTCAGATCCACAGCACTTATCCCGTGGCACTCCCCGTGTCAATTTATCCATGTGTATCAATGTTCAACGACCCAATCGGTCCAGTTGTGTTTTTAACATCTGCCTAACCGTACCAAACGATCTACTGCTTTCGAGAGAGAGAAAGGAAACAAAAATTATGTACCGAAGGAACAATACCAAGTTGAGCAAGAACGAGAAGAAAACAAAATGTTGCAACTAAATTAGATGATGTTTTGTTTGTTTTTGACTGCACAACTCGTTGATTATCTACTACATAACTCGTTGAATTTACTACAGAAATTGCGAGCGACCACATAACTCGGCAGTTACTACAAAACTCGGCGTAACCCACGTGAATAATGCATATAGTGGATGTTAGTTGCATGGAAGTGTAATAAACACAGAATATCACACGTGTTACAAGCCAGCAATTGATCGCGACATGATAACACAACCATGAGCCCTTTGGTACTATTTATCACTGTGTATATCCGACACCGGAAATTATGCATGAAAATTTCATTTGTTTACACAATATGCCGATTTTTTTTACCGAATATTCGTGATTGTTAAAAACCAGGACACATCAGGAAGATAAAATCCCTCTGAATATCAGTAGAGTATACTGTACTTTTAAAATATACTATCTACACATTCTGGATATAAAGTACGTCCTCAGAAATTACGGATATTAGGTTAAATTCTACGGATCGTCTGGAACTTGGTATTATAAACGACCGATGTTCTTATATCTAAAACGTATGTATGTTTACATATTGCTATGTACATGACGTAAGAAAGGTCGACAACGACATACATAGCATCAAACATGAGTTTTTCGGCTGTTTGTTAAATTATTGGCGAAAGACATACTTATTTGGTGTACAGCGAAATGCAATTCGCATGTTTTGTTACTGTACGGCATATTGCAAGCCCGAAACTATATCTGCCAATTGTAGGCAAATTATTGGGTCAAAATAGGAGTAATATCATTACACACTATCATGGTGACGATTGTAAATGAGCATTAATGATTATAGACCTCCCATTTTCTAATGTTCGAAGTCAATCTTAGTTTACACCATGTCTGACTTCATACACCAGTACTGGTTAGTAACTGCACGCCAACGATGGTTTTATAAATGTAAAATAAAATGTGCTGTTCAGATCTGCTGATTTCGGACGGAGCTATCTCCCTTTTTCGACTATAAACTCATTCCAATTAGAATCTGCCGATTATTATTCCATCATGTACAAATTCCACACATATTGTGTTTTTCTGAGCTTGTGTCTCATATGGTTGCTGTAGCACACTTGGCGACATGGTTCAACGACATCTTAATTTATGTATCTTCAGGGAATACTCGTATTCAGTTTTAAATCCGCATATCTCACATGTTGTTTCGTTGTCCACCTGAACAGACTCTACTATGGGTGCGATCTCAAGTGATGACATTTTGGACAGAATGAATACCTCGTTCGCAATTTGTGCCATTTATACATACAGTACATATAAATGGCGCTTTGAACGGACATCACGATGTGGACATCGTGTTATCTTATTACTGACCTGATTTGTAAATAGAAAGGCCATTATAACCCCAGTGCATGAATGATGTGGTAAGTTCATTGCTGGTGAAATTATTGGCAGCTGCGCACGTTTGTTCACGCCCCATGCAGTTTCGGCGAATATCTAAAAAAAACAAAAAAGGTTGATGAGCCCACCCATCCCAACACCACAACGCTCCATATAGAGATAATTTTTGAACTATTCTATTAAGGTTTATGGTAGCAGGCATCCATATGATGAAACGAGTCGCAATGGCAACATTATGTCACTTGTCCTTGTAGGATAACTCCATGCAAATTCAAGAATCAACCCATTAATCTACATGTATGTCAAATTTAAACAACTGAATTTGTTCAGGATGCAGCGGGCCTGGTCGTTTGACAACTGCAAAAGAGTCGCATTGCTGAACACCACCTTGAATAATCCCATATCTGAAGGAATGATAAGAACAATTTATGGAATAAAATATTTATATAGATGAATATTTATGTATATATGAATATCTATCATTCTCACAAGTTTATGATCACAATTAAATTTATTGGAAAAGGAAAACAATAGTTTTCATTAGGTGAGCAAATATGAACAAAGATATTGTATTAGTTTAAACAGTATTTATTCCATGAACAATACAACATAAATTACAACATATCAGAATATAACATCATGGACCGGATTCGACATCAAGCGTGTGTGCTTATGTGAGTCGTTTCCGGGAATCAGTTTTTTGTCCATCCCACCCAGCGAGAGAGCGACTGTCTGATTTATATAATGTGGTGTCGTACGATATACATTCCGTAATCCAGATACTACTGTCGTTCCATGTAGCCGATTATTACTCTCGCGAGGTGGGGTGGGTGTAGGTACGTCAGGTAATGGCATTATGTAATTGTGTATAGGCATGAAGAATAATTAATGTTTTATAGATAATGATGGTGTATCTCTTCCCTATGTTTCTGTATAGATTCAGATATGTACATGTAGAATAAACTTCGTGTCGCAAAAGCGTCCAACATATTTCTTTTCACTGGCTCTTCTTTCCACTTTTTTTTCATTAATGTGCAATTATGTATGGTTTATATATTAAATAGATATATAAGTAGATAAAATATGGTCTTTTGAGTCTATTTTTAAAGGATATAACAATGTTCGAAATGCTGCTGGCAATGTTGATGGGAAGAGATAGATCACCAGTAATGGTAATGGTAGAACGGTATAAGTCTAAGTTAATAATAGGAAAGCAATGAGCTTAGAGTAGTAAATTGGGTTATGTCAGATATGGTTCAGGGGTTTTAGAATGGGTTTTTAGTGTTTTAAATGACTCGGTGACCTCGTACCAACGGACTGTATGGCATTGATACTCGCGCGAGTTATTGCTAAGTATACATTCATTCTGTTATGTCTGAGAGTATTAGATCATTTAACATGGCGATATACAAACTTATTTAGTTGGCGAAGCGCTTTGTCCTGGAGATGTATTTCTGTACTTCTCTGAAAAATTTTGCGTTGGTTTTGGGTGTTAATTCGGGGCATCCATACAGAAGTTTGTGTGTTGTCAGGTTGCATATATCATTTAATGACTGGAGAAGTGAGTTTCTTTCAGCTGTGTATCTATCGCAATTCATTAGGTAATGGTCGTTGTCCTCTAATTGTCCGCATAAACAATATGGGTGATCGGCGATGAAATTTGTGTATTTGTGATAATTTAGATCGCTGCAGTTGAGTCTGAGGCGGGTGTGGTTAATTTGTGTTTTTCTGGTAATAGCTTCATAGTAATATCGTGGTACTCCCTCTCTAGTACAGTTTAAGGACTTTGTGAATGATGCAATGGACTCGTAACTTGTTGCGTTCGGGTCGAGTTTATTCCAGAGGTCTGTTGTTGAGGGGATGAAGGATTTTTTGAAGGAAGTGGAATCGAACTTTGGGGCTCTCAGGGAATTAGCCTGTCGGGTGTTAACATTTGTTATTTCAACGTGTGTTGGGGGCATTAGATTTCGCAGATAAGGAGGGGCTTGGCCAGACATCATTTTGTAAAAGAGACGGAGCTTTAAACGTTTCCGCCGTACGGCGAGGAGTTCCCATCCGGTTTCCGTCAGGAGAGATTTGTTACTGGCAGATCGGGTTGCACCCGTTGCTATACGAGCTGCTTCATATTGTACTTTTTCTATGTCATCGCTTTCTTCTTTGGTGCAACCATCCCAGACAACACAAGCGTATTCTAATACAGTGCGTACCAGGGTAAAGTAGCATCTTTCTAATGATGCTCTATCCAACGAGAAACGATGTTTTCTGATAAGGGCTATTCTTTTCCATGCTGAGCTTAATAAATTATCTATGTGTGGCTTCCATTTTCCGTCGCTACTTAAAACGACACCAAGATGTGTATGAAGTTTCACTTCCGTGATGGGTTCATTGTTCATATAAAGGGTTGGGTGGTCGATTATATGTCTCTTCCTAGTGCAAGTTAACGCTTCAGTTTTTAAGACATTAAATTTTACGAGCCATTTGTTTGACCAGGATTCAAGTCGTTTGACATCCTGTTGTAATCTTAGTGCACAAACAGTCGGGTCTTATATTGAAAGAGATATAGATGTATCGTCAGCGAAGAGGCGGATATTACATGATATGTCGTTAACAATGTCGTTAATAAAAACAAGGAATAGGATAGGGCCTAGTATAGAGCCTTGTGGAACTCCAGCTGTAATGGTTCCCCAGTTTGAGGCTTCGGATCCCATAACTACACGTTGGTGTCTTCCACGGAGGTACGATCCGAACCACTTTAAAAGATTGTCGCGGATACCCACCGCGCTTAGCTTATATAATAAGCCATCGTGCCACACTTTGTCAAATGCCTTGCTGATGTCGAAGAATAGTAGGCGGGCGTCGCGTTCATCATCTAGTGATTTCGCCAAGTGATGGTATATGTCGCATAACTGATATGATGTTGAATCTGATGGCACAAATCCCGACTGTCGTTCGGTTATGATATTATTTGACTGGAGATATGACATTAAATGCTTTGCAACACACTTCTCAAAAACCTTTCCAAAAACTCCTAATAAGGAGATTGGTCGGTAGTTTTCTGGATTACTGCGGTCCCCTTTTTTATGGATTGGGACTACGTTTGCTCGTTTCCATTCAGTTGGAAAATATGCTTCTTTAAGAAAACGATTGTATATTATAGAAAGGGGGGTGCTGAGACTGAGACAATTCTTCAGAATACGAGGGCTTATTTGGTCGGGTCCAGAGGCTTTGTCGGCTTTTATTACTTTCAGGATATTAGTTAGCATGGGGGTGTTTGTCTCGTCGACAGGCGGGTCTGGCAGATCGTAGGTCATATTCAATGAGGCAATATTGCAAAAATAATCATTTAGTACAGTTGCTTTCTCGTAATCTGAGGAAGAAACTATTCAATTCCTCGAGAGGGGCGGGACCGAATTAACTTTTTTTGCGGGACAGTTTGTTGAAAATCTTCCACCATTTTGAGTCGCCAGTTTCTGGATCTTGAAGGATTGATTCCATTTTTTGTATATGAATTTTCGTTGAGTTTCGTACTTCAGTAATTACTTCATTGCGGATTGTCCGATATTTTTGCCACATGGCTGGGCTGTTCCTAGCTTTTGCAGTTTTGTGTACCCTTTTCCGTTGTCTAATGAGATACTTAACTCTCGGTGTCATCCATTCAGGCTCGTTCTGACGGCATTTGACAATTTTGCTGGGTACATATTTGGCGATAAGATTATTCACATATGATGTGAATGTTGAGCAGATTTCATCAGTTCCCAGGTTGTAAATTATTCGGTTCCAGTCACATGAACGAATTTCATTGTTTAAGGAAATAAAATTAGCCTCATCATACATGTAAATAAGACGATTAAAAGATTTGCTTCCTTTCTGTTTGTCTTCGATTTCTATCGTGGCATATACCGGCACATGATAGCGGACTAGATTGGAAAAAAGGGATCCAGGGTACCAGATCCTTTCAGTTCACATATATCATTTATGAATATTAGATCTATTATGGTTTCAGAGTATTCTGTGAAGTTTGTGGAGTCGTGAATAACTTGTTTCAGATTACATTCTGCGACTATGGTTTGTACTTTCTTGTTTACAGGGTTGTATTGATTTTCATTAAAGTCTCCAGAGACAATTAGTTTGTGTGTGGGATACGAATTTATGGTGTCACCGATGTTTTCTAATATGTTGTGCCAGCAATTCACATTTGGGGGGCGGTAAAAAAAAAACAATCAACACTCTTTCTCTCGGTAATATAACTTCAAGCCAAATGCTTTCTAAACCAGGTTTCTCGATATCTTTTCTGCGTGTATAGGCTAAATCGTTTTTTATATAAGCGATCACGCCCCCACCTACAGTGTCCGTTCCTACTCTGTCGGCTCGCTCGGGTTCGTGAAATCCGTGTATTAGCAAATCATGCTGGTCCGTTTTATCGCTCAACCAAGATTCCGTAAAGACGCATATATCGTAATATTGTATTTCGGTGGCAAGTATGTCGATTTTAGGGAGGAAACTTTGTACGTTCAAATGGAATAGTGACAGTTGACGATTATTGGTGGGACCAGGATTTGGTTTAATATCACCAGAAGTGATGAGAAGATGCCTGAACCAGAAGGGAATTCCAATTTGGGTATTGACCAAAAGATTGTGTCGGACGTTTTTTTCGCGTGTGCATAGATGTAGTTGAGATTTCAATTTTGTCGTTGTATCTCACCATAAACAGCATGGGTAAGGCCAGTAGTATTTCATTTTTACCAGCGCCCTTTAGTTGTAATCCAATGTAAAAGATGAGTAATTCCGATATCAATGGGTCGCATCTATGTTTTCGCTTAGCATAACGCGCGCGAGTATAGAACATGCCTACCCGTGAACGGTGCGCGTCAGCCAGGATCATCGGTGTATATCTTAGTATATTTTAAGCGGGTAGGCAGTTCGTTCCTGTCATCGGTTCGTTGGTTTGAGGCCTTAGTCAATAGCTGGGGATTGTATGAGTAATCATAAAGATGTAAGGATAGAGAGGGTGTGGCGATGGATGTAAGAATAAAGGTAATAATGATAAGCATGGTATAGAGATATACACACATGAAAGTAGAAAATCATAAACAGTTCTGAAAAAAAAGATTATATACACTGCAATACTTATGTGTTTGTTTGTAAGTTCAATATATAAAACGGTGACCTAAGATACCAATATTGTCGTGTGAATTAATTCTACCAATATTAGTACAGATTGTGCGAGCGTTTATGGATGAGAATGATCAGATGTGAGCTTACAATGTGTAGTAAATGACGGACATCCGTGTGTAAATATATTATGTAAATATATTATGTAACTAAATTACGGATGTATTGTGATCAAATTGGAAGTCCACTGGTTATATAACCAGTTGACGTCCATTTTGATCACAACACAACCGTAATTTACGTAGACATACAGTCCCAGACTTATCACCAATCGGTTACAATAATAATAGTATTCGTGTTTGGCGTGCATATCCAGGTGAAAGATCGGTCACTCTACGTAAGTACGAAGAACGATAACACAACATGGGCTTACGGTCGAAAGGGAGACCAATTATTTCATAAGGAGAGTGATCTGCATGGACGCCGCGAATAACTGCATCGGTGGAGTAAGTTAGGAGATTCCAGGCCATCCGGCATTTCAGTGGGCAGAGCTTTCATGAGAACACTAATATCAGGTGACAGTGAAGTCGATAACGCTTGCATTTCGCGCAAGATATTGTATTGATGCATATATTCGTTGACCAGCATCTATAATATGAAGGAAAACATTATACTTACTTTTAAATGTTATTGGAGAGGAGCCAAATATGTAACCCGTACAGCAGAGCAATTATACCACCTCCTTATTTGAATTGTATAGGAGTTCCGGGGAGCTGGAGCATCGAGGAAGGGATTAATAACTTGCAAAACAAAAACTTTTCCTAACCCATTTTTTATATTATAGATATCAAATAAATTTCAAGTCAAGCTGATCTCCTTAAAAGCCTGGGCTCAGTTCGTTTCAGCACACTTCTTTGTAGCGAATAACTACCAGGGGATCGGATTACAATTAAGTTAGTTCATCTTAAATGTAGTCAGTCGATCGTATTTATCTCGTTTGTTGACCTTTATCGAAAAACAACACACAGTATGTGTCGATTTATGGGCTACAAAGTTGTTTATTTCTGGAAGGCGACAGCGCCAATTCGCATGACAGTAAATATATTGCGATTTGTAATTTGCCGTAAACTATCATCTAACGTTTATGTATGATTGTGTGGGGATGCGCTGATAATTGCCATACAGATTACCACACCCTTTCTTCGTTCGTATAATCTCTTCATGAACACATTGATGACTCAAGAAAATTGAAGAGGGTGATTTTAATTAGAGGCGTTTTAGCCCTAATTATTTGTATTTTCCCGCGCAGGAACGCGCTATCACTCCGAGTGCGTTGAACCGTTCAACTCATCGTTGATAATCAACCAAGGCCATTGTATTGCGAACGTATTCAGCGAGAGACTTTGTCAAAATTATTACGCATTATAAATGAAATTTATAAAATTCTAACAGTGGTATACAATCAAGAAGACAAAATTGGCAAAATTCTTGCATAATTTCCGGTGTCGGATATACACAGTGCTTATTGTTACACCATCGCACACAATCCATAAACTGGCGACCATATAGAGCTTCGGTCGGCTGACCTTCCTCGTAGTTGTCTACCTTGGTCTCTTTGACGCCCTGACCAGATATGGCTTCGGTCGGACCACGAGTCCATTAACCTTGTCCAGCGGCGGCGCGGACGAAGTGGATACCGGAGTGAAAATGTACCGCTGAAGCAGAGCTGTTGTGAACAAGAAGATCTCCATCCGGGCTAAAGATTCCCCTGGACATGCCCTCGAACCTGCAACACATGTTAAATAATAATGTATATCATTTGTAAAGCACTTTGTCCGTGCGGTCTAAAAGCGCTAGATATGACAAACACTTGATAGAAATACAGTACTCTCGTAAATATAAAGTTTGTGCTGGACAGTACCCACACTGGGCGATCGGCACCCGATGACACGTCGTGTCTGCAAGAATCCCCGAAGCAATACCATGTAAAGGGCACCGGCATAAAAGAATTAAAGACTGTTGCTACTAAACATTCATGAACTTATATATTTAAAAATGTTTTAATCATGGCTGCTGTGGTGTTTGCAAAACGACAGGACAATTCATCATCATTATGGTCAGTTTGCAACAAAAGTGCCATTAAAAATTAAAATAGTTTACAACATGTATGTGTTTTAATGTTTTATGCGCATAATGGATTTATCTCCATTCGTTGAGATTAGCCAATGTCCATCAAATGACAACTTTATAAAACAAATAACAGTGAATTTTCCCCATCATCATCATGGCAATTTATTAAGATATAACAGCATCATAGCATGTTAACAGCTGATATCGGGGATGGATATCATTCTGTTTTAAAATATAATACATTTGACTCAACCCGCATGATCCACCTTAATTCATATTACCACTCATACCCAAAGCGATACAAAAAGTGTTGCATTTTAAAAGACTTGTGGCAAAACAGAGTTAGAGATAAATACTGACAAGGGCCTCTTGGAATAGCATGAAATCGCCGACATTGATTTAAGTCGATATACATTAGTATGCACTCTTGTGAAATTACATGCATTTTTGCATATTTAATACTTTTTAGTTTACACCATTTATGTGTTTTTATGTAATTTTATCTCAAACCTCCAGTTCCAAGATATGGACGGACTGAATAAAGTATTGATTGCTTGTTATTTACCAATCGAGAAAGGCATAATTTCTGCCCGGGCATCATGTGTTCCGCCTCTAATGAATCGCTCAGGGTCAAATTCTTCCGCGCGATCCCATAAAGTCTCTTTCTTCAGTTCAGCTTCCAGTCTGCCCAGGAGAATGCTGCCTTTCTTAATGGTGCGTCCTCGAAATTCGCAATCCCGACTTGCAACGTGAGGCGGCGATACAGGGACATTTGTTGTGTACCGATGAACTTCCTCCAGAAACGATTGTGTCAAGGTCATTTTTGTTTTGTCCTTGACCGATGGGAGTCGGTCTCCAGATACAACATTGGTCACTTCTGATGCCGTCCGTTCCTGTATATCCGGATGTCTAGTAAGATGCAGGACGACCCAACTCATAGCCGCAGATGAGGTGTCGATTCCACCAAGAACTATTTCCATGACTAAGCGAGTAAGAATCTTTTCTGGAAACACAAACAGGTAGATTTAATTTCAGCACGATATGCCGCGCAAGTGCTGCGCGAGTTAACATGTAAAGCTCCATGTTGAGAAACGACTTGGACCAAATAAACTGTGCGCGAACTAACACACAACGAAATATGATTAATGAATTAATTAATGGCCTATGATTAAAGTTTTGAATCATAATCAGATTCGACAATGACGTATGCGCGATATCAGCACTGCTATGTCGTGACTGGATACATGTGGTGGTCTGTCGGACCCGCTCCACATTGGAGATATCTGCCCCATGTGGACCGGGTGTGTTCTGACACTCTCCCCGGAGATGCGGTATGGCAGGCTGGACTATAGGCTAAACCAGTAATGTACCGTGTCATATGCATGATGCTAATTATAAGCAATATTATATGATGTAATAGACAATAAACTCGAATTGAATTGGAATAGTCATTAGTCATTTGGTACACGTGCAGCTGATTCGTAAACAAATGCATCGTATTTTTGTTGGAACTTTGTAAAAACAGCCATATATGTTTTAGGTGTCGTCATTTCAACAAATTTGCCAGATCGCGACATTGTCAGTTTTATCGATGAGGGAAAGAGCGCATAAGGGTTGAATTTGCTGGAAAATCGCTTGTCTGCACGTACAGATCACAGACCCACAGCAAACTACATGTAATGTGGCAATTCAGGTTCATATCAATACTTTCTATACGTGCATATACATAGCACTAATGCACATCTGGATTTGGCGACTCTCTATAACTTACTTGAATCTGTCAAATCGTTCGACTTCTGTTTGTTCATCCCCGCATGGTGAATGTAAGCGTAGATTACATCAGACAGGTTGTTCTCGTCGTAGCTCTCCACGTGCTCGTCAACAAACACTCTGATAAATGCTGCAAGTTTTCGAATGTTCTCCTGAACTAGTCCAGCGCGGAAAGGGTCTCCCGGTATCTTTTTCACAGCCTACAAAATATACAAATATATCGCAATGTTCAAAGATTGTACCACGGATTAATATAGGCGTAGCAAGCAGTGGGACAGTATTGTGTCTCACGTGATGGGCAACGTCGTTGTTACACGTGACTGCCAAAGTTTAGCGGAATTCATCTATGTCCCAGACAAATATCTGTATGTTAAATTAAACTACTCTTAATCTTAAAGTCTCAATTTGCACCAACGATCTTCACTTTTCATATATATCAAACTCGGCAGACAAATGAATCCTATACTTCATACGGCCCCGTATGGGCTCCGGCAGCCAAATGCATCCAATATTTCATACGGCCCGGTATGGACCCGGGCAGAATAGGTGCCCCACCCACTGCAATGGGTAAGAATCTCATAACGTGGAACCCTGTTTGCCTTGGGATTCATTCGATGAGGTGGGGTGCAGGAGTCCTTGTGGCATTAGGGCAACCGTATCATGTGAGACATCGACCTTCGTGCACGGCTTTTATCATGGTCCACTTCGGTCCTACATCGCTTGTAAGATATATGATTAAGTTGACCCGGCTCAACCAATCAGCTAGTCACGACTCTCCACGGTGCTTCATATTAAATGTTTGTTACATGTTGTATTGTGTTCTGATGTATGAATTTTCCCCTGTTTATTCATGTATGATAATGTTTTTGTCGTCTCAAATATTGAGTTGAACCTAATGCCGTTCATGCATGTCTCTCATCGTGGGGGGGGGGGGTTACACGGAGGCTGCATGTGCTAGACGGGTCACCGCTTCAGCTATGTGTCTGTCGTTAGACCGACCATTATTCGAAGGGTAGTCCGGGGCGACTGGCGTGCTAGTTGTCGATTATCTGCTTTCTATATGGCAACTCAAAATAAACGACAACGCATTTAACGTCGGAAAGATATGCCAATTCCCAATAGCGATGATATTTATCCTTAGTTAAGTACTTGATTCTTAGTTGTTATCCCAATGTAAAGACACCTTCGTCTTTTGTTGTTGACAAGACACTGAAAAGCAAATCTGTTCAATTGAAATAGAACCCGCGATTTAACTGAGCTGCTCACAAATGACGTATAATATCAAAACAATTTTGACGGTAAGAAAGTACTATTAAGCACCTATGTCTTTACCTTCAAACGGTCTAAACACCGACAGGAATTAAGGTTGGACACATGAAGCAACACTGACTACAGGTGTGCCATTCCCTTTGCGATGTTTTCAGTATCAATAGTATGAGCATGACCAAGATAATTGCAAAAACAAGGACATCACATAATGCATGCATGGTATTTTACCCCACGAACACACGAATTGCCCACAACAAAAATGTTCAAGCAGAAATGGAAAATTATTGTCCCATTTGGGATTATGAATTAAAAGTACAGAACATTAAGGATGAGAACTAACTTTCATATCCAGATACTCGGAAAATGACTGGCCTTCGACCGCCAGATGACCACCGCACATTTTCTGCGGTTGTGTCCGTAAGACAGTGTGTTGGTGCCAGCACTCCAACGGAGAGTCAGAACATTGTAGTCAGTTTATCACTAGCAACTTAATTGAAAGAAATAATATTCTTGATTCGGTTCCAAAACCTGTATAATAGGCCACGGACACATCTACACAGTTGCTCCAAAACAATCTCCAAAATCTCTCAAAGTTTGCGCTTGGAAGATAGAAAACAACATGTGTGCTTTGACGCTTCCTGCTTGGTGAGAGTCGATTCGTTTTCACCCACCCGACCAACTTTGGGGTGAGAACGGCATATTTGTCGCCATACGGTTCGCGAGTGGAACGACATATATGTTGTTTTAGGTAGTGTCATTTTTATGTAGACATAACTTCAATTAATTATATTATTTATAAATGAATTGTATAGGAGATATTTTGATTAATATAATGTCCCAATGTATAAGTGCAATAGATTATGATAGCACACGTAAACAGAAAATACACATAAATGAAAACCAATTATTGGACCCTTTTGACCCGAAATTGTTAATAGCGCCCGCTCTCCCGCGGCGAAGCCGCGGAAGCGAAGCGACCAGGGTATACGTATGCGAATATGAGATATACTAATCGACTTTTTCGGCCAATCTAAACATAGATAAAATTACTTATAATAGGATAATTTATTCATAACTGAAGGGTCAGCGGGGTTCACAAAATTATTTTTGGCGACGGCCGCCATTTTGTATCGATTAGTTCCACCTCGCTACAGCAACAATTAGTGTGATTGATCAAGTGCCCAAGTGCAAATACAATTGCAAATATAAATATATTTTTTCGGCATATGTCAATTATACTCAATTATATAGGCATACCATGCTTCAAAGGCCAAAAAAATTACGATTGTAAATAAAACGAAACCATTATTAAAAAAAAACGTAGAATTGCATAAAAAAAATTGTTTACATTTTTTATAAAATTATTAAAAATATTTGGCCCCAAAGCCATTTCTCTATATCCAAATTAACATTTAGAGTTTGACTTCGATTTTCTAACGGTATTCTCTCCTAAAAGTTTGATTGAACATTCCCAAAGTTAAAAGCCAACAAACCGAACCTATTATCTCGATTTTTAAATCAGAATAAATAATATTGCAGAAAATGGAACGAACGAAAGGTACCGGCTCATAACATGAGGGAGGCAAATATAGTTCCAGTAATCTATGTATTTTTGGGTCATTAGATTCACTAGTTTCATAAGACCAAACAGTTATATGATTATAATAATTTAAAATGGATGTAATTTATTTGCATTTTCTACATTTCTATTTACAATGAGCGAATGAGGTTCAAATTTTGAATTTTAGATCAGTACGCACAAATAAGACAGAAAACAGAATCAACGAACGGCACCTGCTCGTCACATTGGATAGGAAAATGTAGTACCCAGTATTGTAGGTATTTGGGTCATTAGATTCACTATTTGCATAAAACAAAATAATTATATGTTTATAATTATCGGCAATGGATGTAATTTCTTTGCATATCCTGCATTTCTATTTACAGCAAGCGAATAAGGTTCAAATTTTGAATTTTAGATCACTGCGCATAAATAAAAAGGTCCGAACAGAAAATAAAAATTCATGAATGAATGCGCCATATATGGGCATACGCTATGACCATAAGTGGAATCTCTCGTGCGTTGACGTGTTACGTCACGTAGTTTCGTCGGCTAATTCCTTCGAGTTCGACGAGGGCCCCAGAGCCAAACTATCTATCTATCTATCAAACAACAACAACTATCTATCTATCTGTTTATTCCAATCGAAGTTTGTGAGTATCTTTTACAGCAAAATCTTATCAAATTATGTAATTATGAGTTTCCAAAAATTAGATAATTCGAAGTTTTAATTAATCGCAGTATTCCCACGAACAGTGAAACACGGTACACTAGATCCATTTGACTAACGGTACACCCGCTTTCGCAACTCACTCACTCGAATCACTGACCTCCGAGTCTTTGACTTTGACGATGGACTCATGAGTCACTCGTCTTTACAACTTCAAGACAATGATTGAATTGGTGGCCTAATGACGTAATGTATATCATATGCGATGGCTGGTACCACAATCTTAATTCTAATTATTGCAACTATGGATTGGAACCAATTTTCTAATGGATATTACTTATGAATATGAGCAGATCATCAATATCGCTTCATCATCATCAATCATGGCTGATTCATCAGTGGTCATGCTGCCATCGAAATTAGGAAAAGTGACCCAGCGAATATTAATTTCCGAATCCAAATTGAATTTTGAGGCTGACAGTGACATCAAGTTTCACAGCATATTTTCATTATGTCATTTATGATATATTTGACGTTGCGTTGAATTTTTTTTATTATTATATTAATAATAATATTTAATTAATAATATTATAAGTAATCACTGTAAATTGTAATGCGCATAGTGACAGTCTATCACTATCAGACTCTATGCGAATATACTTGTCACTGTCAGGTCGGGCACAGGTGCCAAATGAGCTAAATAGCTCATTTCAAATGAGCTATTTAGCTCATTTGGCACCTGTGCCCGACCTGACAAATTTAGCTCAATTTAGCTACATGAGTCATGACTCATGAGCTCAAATGACATTTGAGCTCATGTAGCTAAATTGAGCTAAATTTGTAATGGGATTTATGTCTGTCTCTTCAGTTCAAATTTCAATGCCTACCTCGAAATGCAGCCCTCTTAATTCAGATTGTTTGGCTTCGGCAATCCGCTACGGCAACAGTATGCCGTGGCCCAGTTTGCTTCAGCAAATAGCTTCGGCAATGCTTATTGCCGTATCCAATTATGAAGGCTGGAAATGTGAACATGTGCGTTGTTGATTATTGTGCTTGGGGACCCAGGCGGGACAACTAAACTATTATTGACCTACCTTGAATTT
This sequence comes from Siphonodentalium dalli, assembly GCA_032622095.1. Classification (NCBI taxonomy): domain Eukaryota; kingdom Metazoa; phylum Mollusca; class Scaphopoda; order Gadilida; family Siphonodentaliidae; genus Siphonodentalium; species Siphonodentalium dalli. The sequence goes on from CP136065.1 coordinate 207,109,879, forward strand.
GAAAATTATCTCCATATTGGAGGGGGGGTATGTGTTCGTGTTTATCCTCCAAGGCTCCATGCATGTAAGATGGCTCAAATGAATGGTGTTCTCAATAATGTCGCTATTTGACACGCTCTTTCTTATTGTTTTTTTCGGGAGATGGACTGTGTCGATTTCATTTTGTCAATATTAATAAAAATAAGTTAGATATATAGCCTGTCGACACAGACAAGATTGAAAAAGTTTTTAATAGCGTCATTTATTTGTGTGTGAGCGGGATTTCATGCAACAAACAACGGGGGGAATGGGTCCGTGGGACAGACCCGCAGCCGGCCTGGCGGAAACCCTGCGTACTGTCTACTGACTTCCGTTACTTGCTCGTTGCTATATAAATTATAATATATACATGTACATGTAATGATGTATAAACAAACCAGCGGCGTCACTTAGCCTTATGTCGAAATGACGAAATTTGGCAGTCAGTACATTCGCCCTGAATACATGTACTTTCAGAAATCACACATCACCCCTTATAGTTCGTGGACCCAACTACATGTAATATATTAACAGAGCTACCGGTAGACGCTCTCGATTAGTTGGTGGACCCAACTAATCAAACAGAGCTAGACACCCATATACTAACTCTATATCTATTACTATTCGAGGTGGCAATTTTTTGTCTTTTAATTTTTAACGATATTAAAGATTAATAGCGATGCTATTTAGGCCAATTTTAGGGACTATATTTTATCCAGCACATTATATTTCAATTCCGCTAGTGGCCAGGCTTCGATTTCATGTTTTAAATTTTTATAGCATTTTGCAGTCTTGGCTTGTTGGGGCTTGACTTTCTCCATGAGGACATGGATAAAGTTTTATTCTGCGCCCATTCGGTTAGTGGATAGATTTTGTATAGCATTCCTTACCAATACAGGGGGGGGGTGTGAACAAAAAAATTCTGGCACGTATGCAATTCATATACAGCTGACCCCCCCCCCCCCCCCCCCCGACCAATACATGTTTTTTGTCCCCCAAATTTTTTTTTCAGGAGTCTATTAAAATAGCCAGTGTCCGTCCGTGCATCCGCAAATGGTTTCATGATGATATTTAACTTTCATTTCGGTCAATAGATCAAAAGCATACCGTACATGTACAGGTCAAGTTCAAATATGGGTTTGCTCCACCCATTTTCGCGAGAGTTATGGCCCTTTTTCGACTTAGAATCCTGTCAATTTTTGTATGATAGTTTATCCACCATTTCAGGGGGCACTGGTTGGATTGTTCTGAAATTTAGTATCGGATTTTAGGGTCCTTGTTAGTTTTTTTTAGAAAAGCTGACGCCCCCAAATTGGCCCCAAATGAAGCTACTTTTTCTGGGCACACTGTGGCTGGATGGCCTTTTATTTTATATTAAATTGGTTGTCATTATAGCGCTAATTGCATCGCAAGGGGGGGTGGTGGATGTAAATTTTTATGTGCATTTCTGAACAAATACACCCATATATTATAAGAAAATAGAAAACATTCAGAATAGCAAACCTTCGGAATACCCAAAAAATCACTTTCTTTTATTGATAAATGCTTTTCCTTTCTTTCAGTGTTATTTACTAAGATGCTGTGCTTATCATATCATTGAGACCAACACTTGTTGATAAAGGTGAGTTTTAATTTACACTATACATGTAGGGCTGCAACTACATGTATACAATACGTATCACGATACTTTCCAGACTGAAAATTGGACCAGTTTACAACTTTTGTCTGCTTAGTATATTGTTTTGGTGTTGTCGACATTCCTAACACCGTTTTTCTCAATAGCACGGAAACCCAAGTGTTTCCATAGAAAACTGAAGTTTACCATACAGGCGATTTACATTTCGCAACAATTTTTATCTCCCGCCAATGGCGCCAATTTGAAAATTTCCGGGGGATATAGGAATGGGCTCCGTCTGTCCGTCCGTCCTAACCAAATCTGTAAGAGTCATAACTTGAACAAATGTCAAGAGATTTCAAAGATTTGTGGTATATGAGTTCACCTGTACTTTGTTTATTATGTTTGTCGAATTTACCCAATACAGTAGCAAATAGACCTCACAGGGATCATTTCCACTAATCTCAATGAATTTCAAAGATATTTGGTATGAGTTCACCTAACCATTACCTAGAATGATTTTCAAGCCAGGTCCAGCCGGATATTTTTACCGGAGTTACTGGACTTTGTTTGTTTTTTTTCGAATTTACCATATAGCAAATAGATGACATCAGGGCTCATTTCTAGAGGTGCCACGATTATTGATTTTGATAGTCGGTCGTCAATAATTGATAATAATCTATTAATCGTACCTAATATCAATAACAGTGGAAGTATTCCGTAAATATGGCCTATTGGCTGTGTGTTGGTTTAAAAAACTCGGCTGATGTAATTTTTACGTTAATAATGTGCACCATAAACCACTGGTAATGGTAACGGGTACAATGTATTAAATACCAGCACATTTCTCAGCGATGTCAAGGTTATAATAATTGTGAGTTTATTAGAACGAACATAGCCATTAATTTCAGTGTTATGAATAGCCAAACATACAAACAATATCAAAATAGGAATGCATGACGACTGCCGGCAGTTCCTAAAAAAGGAATCTAATGTTACAGAAACTATAACTTTCAGCAATCTTCCAGAGTGTGGATAACAATCACAAAGGTGCCCCCCCCCACCCAGAAATTTCAGGACTCAGAACAAGTTAAGTAATTGTGATAGTAAGTGAATTTCATTCAGCAGTCACCATACGATAAGTGATAGCCTGTACTAGTAACATCTAAGTATACTCATGTTGTCAGAATCTCTCTGATGCATGATCAAATGTTGTTAAACCTTTGGTTGTAGATTAAATACTCATCATTTTCCGACATCCAAAATAAATAACGGAGATTAATCGATGACGGAAATGGTAATCGATTATCGGCTTTATCAACGTTTCATCGATTATATGATTAATCGTGGCATCCATACTCATTTGCACAAATGTGTCAACGGATTTCAATGATTTTTGTGACATGAGTTCACATGACCAGTATCTAGAACGAGTTCGCTAACGGTTGAAACCAGGTCCAGCCTGCCGGATATTTTCAGCAGAGTTATTGGACTTTTTAAAATTATTTTTAGTGCATCAAAGGGCTCATTTCCACAAATGTCAACGGATTTCAAAGATTGTCAGTATACATGTATGAGTTCACATGATCAGTATCTAGAACGAGTTCGCAAACAAGGTCCAGCTGGATATTTTCAGCAGAGTTATTGGACTTGTTTATTATTGTCCCCCGAAAAATTTAATTTTCGTGGGACTATAGAAATGGGGTCCGTTCCCACAAAATGCCACTTATGTGTCTTCGAAGCCACTCAAATACCATTTGGACTCAAATGATTGCTTATGTGGCTAGTCACATAAGCAACCTCATTTGACAGCTGAAATGTGATCTAAGTGGCCTGACTCTCCCTATACATGTATACTTGTAGTAATTAGTTTACATTTATGGTGCATGTTATGATATGCTGCAGAAATTATGAATGACCCACCCTATATTACTTTGTAAAGTTTGAGCTATTGCCATGGCTTTGTCGTCTGTGTGTACATGTATGCGTGCGTGCGTAATTCGTCAACAATACAGGCTACAGGTCGTACCTTTGGTCAGATCATTATGAAATTTCACAAAGCTGTTGACATCAACATTTAGACCGGAACGATTCATTTGGATAAAAAAACATGGCCACCAGTGGCCATCTTGGATTTCAATATTCAATCCATTAGAACGGTCTACAGGTCGTACTGTTCGTCTGATCATCATGAAATTTGTCATGGATGTTAATATTGACATGTAGATGGGAACGAGTAATTTTGGGGTCATTCGACCAAAAAACATGGCCGTCGACAGCCATCTTGGATTTTACTCTTTGCATGACTAAATTCTTTGGCACGCCATACAGGTTGTACCTTTGGTCGGATCATCATGAAATTTGTCATGGATGTTAATATTTACATGTAGATCGGAAACGAGTACTTTTGGGGTCATTCGGCCAAAAAACATGGCCGCTGGCAGCTATCTCAACTGGCTATCTTGGATTTTACTCTTTGCGTGACTAAATCCTTTGGCACGGGCTACAGGTCGTACCTTTGGTCAGATCATCATAAAATTTGTCATGAATGTTGACAAAGACATGTAGATGGGAACGAGTCATTTTGGGGTCATTTGGCCAAAAAACATGGCCGCCAGCAGCCATCTTGGATTTTACTGTTTGGATGACTAAATCCTTTAGCACGGGCTACAAATCGTAGCTTTAGTCTGATCATCATGAAATTTGTCATGGCTGTTTAAATTGGAATGTAGATGGGAATGAGTCATTTTGGGGTCATTCGGACAAAAAAACATGGCTGCCCGCGGCCATCTTTGATTTCAAAATTCAATCCATTAGCACAGGCTACTGTGAGTCTGGTCATCATTAAATTTGTCATGGGTGTTAATATTGACATGTAGATGGGAACGAGTAATTTTGGGGTCGTTCGGCCAAAAAACATGGCCGCTGGCAGCCATCTTGGAGTTTACTCTTTGCATGACTAAATCCTTTCACACAGGCCACAAGTCTAACCTTTGGTCAGATCATCATGAAATTTGTCATGGTTGTTAAATATGACATGTAGATGGGAACGAGTCATTGTCCAGTCATTCGACCAAAAAACATGGCCGCCAGCAGCCATCTTGGATTTTACACTTTGCATGACTAAATCCTTTGGCACGTGCTACAGAACGCACCTTTTGTCAGATCATTGTGAAATTTGTCATGGATGTTGACATTGACATGTAGATGAGATCGAGTAATTTTTAGGTTATTCGGCCAAAATCATGGCCGCCAGCAGCCATCTTGGATTTTACTCTTTGCATGACTAAATCCTTTGGCATGGGCTACTGGTCGTACCTTTAATCGGATCATCATGAAATTTGTCATGGCTGTTGACACAGGCATGTAGATAACAAGTCATTTTAGGTTCATTTGGTCTTAAATGTGTCCACTGGCAGCCATCTTGGATTTTACTCTTTGCATGACAAAATCCTTTGGCACACCCTACAGTCCACTTCCCTCATCCGATCATCTCCAGACTTCATATTAATCTTGATATTGATCTTACTAGATGGAAGCTATGAAATGTTTTTAAATTTTATTGGAAAACATAGCCACCTGGATTTTACATCTGTAACCATCTTGGATTTTACTTTTTTATATACCGGTGTGACAAATCAACTTCCCCCCCTGCGCATCTTCCCCCCGGGGGGGAAGATAAACTGGTTTTACCTAGTTTATCTCCCCCCCCCCGGGGGGGAAGATGACCTAGGTTATCTTCCCCCCCCCCCGCCCTGATCATCTTCCCCCCCCCGCCTGAATTTTCCATTCCTTAACATCTATTGGCGTGATAGTCTCATTTTATCATTCACTATGACTATGTGACTTAGAAAAACTATCATTGGTGGCAAGGAAGCATGTCTTTTCTTCGGCAGAGACATTATTGTTCAGATTTTTTTTTATTGAAAATCACCCAGTTTATCTCCCCCCCCCCCCCCCGCCTGAATTTTCCATACCTTAACATCTATTGGCGAGTTAGTCTCATTTTATCGTTCACTATCACTATGTGACTAAGAAAAACTATCACAGGTGACAAGGAAGCATGATTTTTCTGTAAAAGAGACAATAATTATAGTTTGGAGAATTTTCACTGGAATTTACCTAGTTTATCTGAACAATAATGTCTCTGCCGAAGAAAAGACATGCTTCCTTGCCACCAATGATAGTTTTTCTACGTCACATAGTCATAGTGAATGATAAAATGAGACTATCACGCCAATAGATGTTAAGGTATGTAAAATTCAGGCGGGGGGAAGATGATCAGGGCGGGGGGGAAGATAACCTAGGTCAACTCCCCCCCCCCCGGGGGGGGGGGAAGTTGATCGGTATACATGTACCGGTATATGTATCTCTTCATGTTGATAATCTAGTATTACTTAGACATTTCAACTTTCCGCACCCCTAATCGCTCCACATTAAATTATTCCCTTTCCAAGTTGAGGTACAGTGTCATTGACACTTTCATTATATGAAGTACAGCTATGCTCTAATTAATCGATCCTCCTTAACGAGGTTGACATGCGGTATGACCACGGTGTAATACCGCGGTCGGGCGGTGTAATACCGCCTGACTGCGGTGTAATACCGCCTGACCGCGGTGTAATAACGCCTGACCGCGGTGTAATAACGTGGTCAGCCGCGGTATTGAAAACGCGGGCAACCGCGTGGTCGCGGTTGAGTTTTTGGTGCCACTACCACTGTGTAAGTTTAAACCACAGTAAAACCTAGCGTCAATATCGCAACTGAGCATTGTAAATTATCTGACAATAGACTGACATATTGCGCATGGAAAATATTAATCTGAAATTGAAAATAAATCGGTTCTAATTTACCACAGTCCCCGATTTCCTTAAGCGTGCCAAATAAAGAGCGTCTGTTTATTCGTGATATGGTATATGGATAAGGCGTGCGCGATTAAGAATTAAAATGGCTTTTCGGTTCGAGCAAGATAATTATGCGATCGCCATGTGCACATTTCACCGACACAAAAATCATTTGGCTCAAGGAATTACGTGGGGACATCAACCATTGAAGACATCAGTACTCTAAAATAAATTAGTTTGGCGCGAGGAATGAATGTAAGGTCAGTTTCTTAATATATTGACGCAAATTATAGGCCAACCTGAACAAGACAGATCGAAATTCTTACCTTGAGTCTTCCAAAAGAAAAAGCAGATTTTTATCGGCAGATTATTCGAACGCGGTTGACACCGGGAATGACCGCTCGCGGAAAATACTACCGCGGTGTACGCCGGTAACGGTCTAGATTACCGCGATGGACATGACCGCGGTCAGATACCGCATGTCACCGTGCATTGCGGTGTATTACCGTATGACCGCGGTGTACTACCGCATGACCGCGGTGTACTACCGCATGGCCGCGGTGTACTACCGTATGACCGCGGTGTACTACCGCATGGCCGAGGTGTACTACCGCATGACCGCGGTGTAGTGGCGGTATGACCGGCCCATAACCTCGTTAAATGGGTCGATTAATTAGAGCATAGCTGTACTTGACTTAATTATTTTAAGTGATTATTGCTGGAAATGATAATCTGTAACTGCAAACTTGATACTAGTAATAGTATTAACTATTTTTGCGCATACACATATATATACTTAGAAATATTTTACTTGAGTTAATAAAACTGAATTGAAATGTATATATAACTAAAACAACAGGATAAGGAGAATTGCAGATGTGATGCTATTTTCTGCCAACAAATTAGGCCTACAATAGTACGTGTATGGTACACTGAAATTTCCCGAGGCAGTATAATAATAAAATCTGGACTGACTGGTTGCTATTCATGTTGACATAGGCATTAGGCAGCCCGATTTTTTGTGGTAAATTGCCAATTTGTAGAGCCCTAATTGCACTCGAGATGTGTACTAATAATTTCCCCAGAAAAACTTATTCAAACAGACAAAGATGGATAACTCTAAAATCAAGTGTATTAATATTGCAATTTTGACTGAGACCGTCCTTTTGATGGCGTGTTTCTGGGCCAGAACATACCGGGTATAGAAATAACATAACTTCAAAAATTGATATCTGATCGTGATCACTCTGAGCGTTGATAGGTTGGTTCCTCGACTCGAATGATCGAATCGATTATTTTTATCCCCGAAGCCAAAGAAATAGTAATTGATGAGGGCCTGATCGGATTGAGTACCTTTAATTAAATGTCCATACCCGCTGGACAAAACAAGTGTCCATTGGCACCGCGGTGTATTTGCCGTTCGGCTGCGGTGTCAGAGTTTGTAACTGCAGTTTAGCACCGCGGCCGAACGGCAAGTACACTGTGGCCCAACAACAAGTACCCTGCGGCCGAAAGGCAACTACACTGCACCATGGTTAGATTTCCGGTTTGTATCATCTTTTTTCAGTTTAATGAACGTACAGTGTACACCGCGGCAACTACAACATGGCTGAACGGCAAGTACATGTACACCGCGGCCCAACTGTAGTTAGCCGATGGAGCTGCGGTGTAGTTGCATTTCAGCCGCGGTGGCAACGCTAACTGCACAGCGGTTAGGTGGACACTTGTTTTGTCAAGCAGGGTATGTATGCCATATACTAGAATATGTACATGCATAAAGTTATAAGCTCATCATTTTGATATCAGAATCATATAGAAATCTTGACTTTGTGCTCTTTTCAATTTTCATAGCCTCAAAATTAATGATTGTGCAGACCCAAATAAGCACTGTGTGTGGGGGAAATTTCCCACAAAAATAATAAAGGTGCATGCATGTTTATTTGGAGCCCAAGAGTATGGGTTATGTCGTCAAAACACTATATAACACCAGGTGCCTCGGTCGGGGGTGTCAGACCGATTTTCCGAAGACCTATTACTACGAAGGCCCACAACTCCGAAGACCCGATTCTCCGACGGCCCATAACTCCGAAGGACCGATTCTCCGAAGATCTATAACTCCGAAGGCCCGATTCTCCGACGGCCCATAACTCCGAAGGTCCGATTCTCCGAAGGTCCGATTCTCCGAAGATTTTGTTTTATCGGGGTATTATCGTTTACTAAATAGTGTACAGTCCAGTGGCGAAGCCAAGGGGTCCCAAATTTCTACTGCCCCTATTAAACCTCTACTTGCTATTTCAGACAATATGGGCCCCTACCAAAACATGTCCAATGTCATGTAAACGCCCGGAAATCGTTCATGGGGCATCAAAATATACAAAATTTTCCTACCCCCCCCCCCCCCCCCTCCACCTAAATGGGAATCCTGGCCCGCCACTGACTATACACCATATACTATAACATTACGTTGGCCCATGAGATGCCAGAGTAAAATGTACAGGGGTGAACGGGGAAGAACTTGTACTTTTTCATATATAAAATGAACCTGATTGCATCAAATCACCCCAATGCAGTCAGATGTGCACAGTTTAATCATGTTAATTGTATTAAGACGTACATTGTGGCAAAATAATTGTATTTCTTTCATAAATTTAAGCATTCTGTGGAAAATTAAGGCTTGTCGCACACTACTGATGGTGTAGATATCACCTTATTATAATACATATATAGTTAACGTTTCCAATATATGAGGGCCCTTTCCCCCCTTTTCGTACGCAGGAAGTATAATTTTCAGTCGCCAGAAAAAGGGCGAGTTCTGCCCCTTTGGCCCCGTTCGCCCCTGTGCATGTTAGGCTACTCTGACATTCTTGCAGCGTTTCGTTATGATATACCCGGTGCACACCAGTGGCGGCGCCAGATTTCCCATTTAGGGGTGCACATTAATTAGCATATGTGGGGGATATATCATGCATATGATATGCCGAAAGCATATCGCGAAGGCCTGATTTGGGGAGCGCATGCATGGGAGGGGTCGCCCCCAATCGTTGGTCCGGGGGCTCCCCTGTGCAGGAACACTGAATATTTGAATGCCTATATACAATACGGACGTTTACATGACACTTGACATGTTTTTTTGGGGGGCGGTCTTCCCTAGGGCCCCATTGACCCCGCCACTGGACTGTACACTATTTAATAAGCGATAAAACATGATCTTCGGAGAATCGGCCCTTCGGAGTTATAGACCTTCGGAGTTATGGGCGTTCGGAGTTATAGGCCTTCGGAGTTATGGGCTTTCGGAGTTATAGGCCTTCGGAGTTATGGGCTTTCAGAGTTATGGGTCTTCGGAGTTATGGGATTTCGGAGAATCGAGACTTCGGAGTTATGGGCTTTCGGAGAATCGGGCGTCGGAGAATCTGACCTTCGGAGAATCGGACCTTCGGAGTTATGGGTCTTCGGAAAAACGCTACGTAACCCGGTCGGGGGTCATTTAATGTTCAGGACGTCAGGGTTCAGGAAGTGAAGGGTAGGCCTATGTATATGTTTTTAAAAATTTGCTAATGGGTACACAGGGTTTGCTATCGGTTGCGACGCAGTTACTTCAACTGTGTTCCAGAATGTATGGGGGCAATTGGCAATTTCTTTTCAGTTCATTTTCATTGTAATTGTGAACAGTTATTCTGTAGCATAAATTGCAGCCCTCTTAATTTACGTTGTTTGGCTTTGGCAATGTGCTACTGCAACCCTTTGTCTTGGCCCAGTTTGCTTCAGCATGCCTGATTACTGTAGCAAATTATGAGAACCGGTACTGAAATTGTGACAGAAAGTCATTTGGAATGAGAATTCAAAACTTGTGGGTAAAATATGCCCCGGCTCATAGCACAAGATTTAGCCAAACTTTTGTTTTCAATTTTCTGGTAAAAATACCTGTACATGGCTGCTAACAGCAACAGGCAACATCTCTCATCCGATCGTCACCAAACATAATATGGATTCACCATAGTGACATCTAAATGAGAGATTACCCCATCAAAAATCTGGTAAAAAAAACATGGCTGCCAATGGCCATCTTGTTTTTACTCTTTGTTTGACTAAATCCTTTAGCACACCCTACATGTAACATCTCTCATCTGATCGTCACCAAACTTCATACCGGTATGGATCTTCAGGGTCACATCTTGATGGCAGCTATCCCATTTTTTCCGAATTTTGTTTAAAAAACATGGCTACCAGCAGCCATACTGGATTTCAAATTTGAATCAATCGGCACACCATGAAGCTCACAATTATTGGTGAAATGTTTTGAAAATTTAAGGGTACATTACTACATGTATGTTTGCAGGCCTTTAGATTAGGCTAATTTGGGGACATTTTGGGGGACCGAGGTGGTGGGTTTGCGAGGAGGGGGGGGGGGTACCCCCTAGTGACTATTGGGGGTACGGGGTTTTCCCCGGGGAGAATTTTTTTTAAAGTGAGCCTAAAATGGGGGCTGTCTGGTTGTTTATGAAGCATATGAAAGGTGGCCCCCATATCATTTCCTGGCAACTTGGGCTTGTTTCAGCATTCAGCAAGTTCTATTACCCTTACATTTTCAAGTTTTGTAGGTCACAATTTATTGAATATTGGGCAATTTTGCATAATTCCAGCACCTTACATATGATATGTGCAGACGGTGCATCGTGACTACCTATTGTAGGTGACTAACCATAGATCACATAGTTTCCATCAACAACAAATGATCTGGCCTCATTGTTATATCGCCTCAGTTGTGGAAAGCAACAAAACCCCAAAAAATATACTCAATGTTGATACTGCCTTTCATTTATTTATTTTATATTTGTGGTTTTACGTGGCTTCCTACAATTAAGCGATATCACAGCTAAGGCAGATTAATTGTTGGTAGAGGAAAACATGTGTGCTACACTTAGTTGTGTACAATTCAGTACTTAAAAAAAAATTAAGTGATTTATGCACCATCTGCTCTCATGTTACAAATCACTGACCACTGTGAAGGTAGCCCATGTTTCCTCTGTTAATATTCCCATGTTATTTAATTATACTAGTAATTAGATGAAGGTAGCCGGTGTTTCCTGTCCTTCCCATGTTATTATCATTAGATGAAGGTACACCGGTAGTCCATGTTCCCTCTGTTCCTCCCATGTTATTATCATATTATGCCTATGGGGGTCGGGCAGGGGGGGGGTATTTTTTACGGGCACTTATGCGGGGGTGGGTCACTGGATGGGTGGTTTGGTCGATGGGACTAACAAACAATTTTTTCTGCAACTCAGAACTTTTTTTGACTGTTTTTTTCAATGAATTTGGCTTAAAACACCTTAGAATAAGAGAAATAATGTAATTCTAACTGCTAAACTGACTGCAGGCAGTTATTGTGTTGTATTTTGTTGCAAATTTTGGAATCCAAGATGGCCGCTGGCAGCCATGTTTTTTTGGCCGAATGGCCCCAAAATGACCCGTTCCTATTTACATGCCAATGTTAACATCCATGACAAATAGTATGCACAGAAATTCATATTCAGCTGTTTACAGTGAAACCCCCCCCGCAAATCTGCTTTAGTGTTAAAAGGGGGTGGGTGTCCAAAAATGGTCCGAAAAATTTGGACGCATGGTGGGTGGGGGTCCCAACAAGGGTCGAAAGTAAAAAATCAGCATACGTGCCTGAAAATGTTTTCTGACCCCCCCATTTACCAGTACAGCATATCATCTTGTAACTCGGGTGTTGATTATCAGAGTTTGTTATCTTTTGTCGTGGTGAAAGCACAGGTTGGTACCTACATTAGTTAGGCTAATTATTCAAGGTACCGGTATGTAACTTTGTTCCAAAATTTTGTTGTACGAGAAATGTCGATTTCATGACAATTAGGTGTTGGACATTGATTTTTATCTATAATTGTAGATGTATAGTGCAGACATTTAGCACCTGTGGACCTGGTTGAATTTTTCTGTGGTTCGATGGATCACATCCATCCTCAAGCTACTTATGTCATTTACTGGCATTTGTTTATAATGTGTAGGGGTAGATCGCTTGAGACCCCACCACAGTTCAATTCACACCAGGTTCTCAGCTTCAGATTACGTTGGCCATGTAATTTTACGATTAAACCGTAAATTCACATTACGATGATGTTGTAATTTTACGATAGTTTTTCTGTCATAATATTACGATCATTTTGTAAATATACGATCAAATTTGTAAATGTCAGATTACGCTGATCTCGTAATTTTACGAGTTACTGATGGTCCAATTCCTGCCAACAGTTTCTGTCGTAATATTACAATGAAATTTTTTTGAATGTATGATCATTTACATATACCGGTATGATTTTTGTAATTATGGTTAAATAATCATCAAATCCTACGAAAGATTAACAAGCGGGCGCAAATTACGTTTACGTATCATCATATTATTTATTGCTTATGACGTTGACGTTAAACTCACGCATGACGTCATATATATGACGTTATAAATAATATCCAAAGGGTTAAGTCTGAATCAATAAATTAATCAATATATGGACTATACGATATTCCTCACACAAGAGAGAACGGCAGAATCTGTAATCGGCTAACTCCTTCACTGAATTAAAGCCTACAGGCCACTCATGTGATGTTTACTCAGCTAGATTGACACCATTTGATCACGAAAATGCAAGAAAATTCATAGGTCGCGGTTTACATTTTAAAAATAAATCCCCAAGTGTACGACAGGGCTATCCCACAGCCAATTTGTTTACCAGGAAAAACCCAGAACTACAGCAGCTAGTTAAATAAATTTTCCACTCACAAAAAAACTGACGGAATTTGAACTCATTTTCGTCTTTGGTCATAACTATGTTTCATGCGAAACGATATTTATCACTGACATCGTACATCATATTATCTAGACTGGTATCTTATCTAGTCACATGTATATCAATGATTTAGGATTATCTCTTGAAATGCCAGAACAAACCATTTAATTATATGGATCTAAATCAGTCTCCGTACTTGAGTATAACACTGTGTATATGATTCGTGTTTATATGCCGCTTTAATTTAAGATATATTTCTACATATTTCTTACCTCTGGAAGCATTAATGTAAACTGGTTTTCTAGAACCAGAACAGCGCTCCGTTGCATAGCCTTGAATTGTTCGTCATGAAGTTCGAATCGTTTACCCAATGTAAGTGAAGTGGTTACGTTGGCGATCGCAGTTTGCATCTTCTCCGTAATGTCGAATGGTTCGGTCCCAGCGGCGTCAATATATTCTATCAGCGCTATAATCTCTTCGTGGATTTTCATCTCCATGAGGTTTTTCCCCATTCCAAAATCTTTGAGAGTCCTCATGACGAATCTACGATAATATGGCCAATCCTTCCCGTCAGACGAGAACACACCTGTTATAAATATATTCCAAACGTAAGAACATTGCTATCATCAGTGAGCGTTATTGTCACGACAAATCCGCCCATGATTACTATTGTGAGTTGAGTACACTGAGGCGAAGAACATCACATCCTAATAAATGTCCCCCATATCCAAAATGGCGTCCACAACGGCGGACAAATTTTGAAAATCACCGAAAATCCCGCATATTCGCATCATTGGGCGTTATTGTCTTGACAACTCCACCCATGCTTACAACTGAGTTGGAAATACTAAGGTGAAGTAATTACCTTAAATCACTTGCGATAAATTGTTTCCTAAATCTAAGCTGGTGTCCAAAATGGCGACCGAAATTTTTAAACACGCCAACATTTCTTTATTACGATGGTATTGTTACGCGAATTCTACCCACCATTACATGTGCATATGAAAACTGATATGCAGTTTTCATTTGAGTTGGGCAATTGATACTCACTCACAGCCAAAATGGCGACCAAATTGGTGGCCAGAAATTAAAAAGAAATCAATATTTTCACGTACTAATTTCAACTCTTTGTCATAATATCGATATGTATGGACGAAACGGTACGTTTATTTGGATGTGGTATAAGGACATTACTTCGAAAGATGCGTGGAGTTGTCATGACAATAACACTGACTGATGCTAAAATCAGTGATTTTTCAATTTCTGGTGGCCATTTTGGCGGCCATCTTGAATTTGGGTAAATATTCCTCAATTCAGATAAAAGAGGAACCCTAGCCCGGGTATCTCCTACACATATATATGCATGGTTGGAGTTATGATTACAATAAAACCCACTGATTCGAAACAGATTCGACACAGGCCTTATCAGCGTCTATTGGGCTTTGGAAAATCGTGATAAATGTACGAACAACATTTACACTATTGTACCAATAACTTTTATTTCACTCATAATGCACATATATGTGCAACATGAGGTTGTTCAAAATAACAATCTGGAATCAGGGAATGGCGTTGGTGGTACCTGTGTGCATTCCACAAATCAATAGTTTTAGATATTTCATTGAATGGTGTTTATATTCGTGTTGCCTGGTGAACGGTAAATCAGTTTAGGAAGTTTGGAATTATTTGACATTTAAATCTGACCATGGTATATAATCTATCAATGAAAAAAACTGTTACACAATTTGGTGCAACGACATCGGATTAGGTCAATGGTGGACCAGACAATTCTTCACTCGATACCATAGTAAACCGTTGTATAATTTATATCCCAAATAAATGACCACTCTTTATAATCTTTGTCTCAATATCATGTCGCATTCTTTTTCTCCGATATATTGTTTACTAACTTATGAATATAATATTGTTCACACTGTACCCTGTTTGCAATTTGCACGTCTAATCAGTTCTCGAGGCCACTGACTTTGACAAGACAATATGTTTCTTAACCCTTTTTATACTAAAGCATCATTGACGAGTATTTATCATATAGGAAATGTTCAGATAATGCTTTCAGTTCAGATGTTGATTTTATATTATCTAAACATTTCTCACAATAAATAGGACGCCCATTGCACTTTTATTTATCTGTTGCTACTTATATTACTTATATTACCTGTGCCACCCTGCACGTCAATAATAGACCATTCCGATGGACACTTTTTTAACTGACTGGGAAAATCCATTTAGCATAGAAAGGGTTAAAGAAGAAAAATAATCCCGTAATCAGATATAACGACATGCTGATTGGACCTAAAGTGAGTAACGTTTTTCAGTGATATCGAGGTCGATTTAAAGCCACATACTAATAATAGTCGCTTTTGAATATTTCCGGTATTGAAATATGTCGATAAATACTGTAACTACAAATACATTAACTGCCTTTCTACCTGTTTCGATGGTATTATATGTCCCAGAAAGACGCATTGAAGTAATAAAAAATACAAATTTGAACACGGTGCTTGGGTCCCAAGCAAATAAAAGCCATGTGCAAGGCATGGAACTGAAAAAAGCGTTCAGTGTTAGTCTATTCCTGATATGGTATATATAAATAACGTTTGATTCAATTTTGTGCTGAAAATTTAAAACAGCTGGAAAATGGCTGTGACCATGGACAGTATATTTTTCAGAACATATGACGCCTATTGACGCGGTGTATCAATAGTTAGTATTGATCAACCAATCGTATATCTCCTTCCCAATTACGTTGCGATAATATGCTTAGTTTCGTTTTATCTAGTTGGAACATTTAATTTGCTGTAGTATTATTTTGTTTAACTAGCAGAGTTGTGCATCTTGAATAAGAAAATAGTTTCTAAAACGTGTCTCTAAATATCTGAATAATTAGTCCACGGTGCCCATGCAATGATAATATTACATGGTTGCAGTAAGAAACGAACTTTCTCCCCACCGTTGTGCAAGTTGAGCGCTTGGTGAACGCAAGCTGACATTGCAAGTCACTCTATAAATTTCTCGTTTCCGTCGGTGTGACCTTAGACCCCGGTAACACAGAATGAATGAAAACGCGGTGGTGGGCAGGGTTGGGGTAATTATACTTCAATGTGTTAACATTGAAGTATATTGTAATTCTTATTTTTATTTTTTTTTATTATTATTATTATAAAACACCTTTAATCTCAGAAACCGCCAGGTCGATTGATTTGATAATTCCTATTCATATACATCCACGAAAAGTTAGTTTTATGCACTTACCGCTATTTTTGTCCGACCTTGACCTTGACATTGACCGTCGCCAGTAATTTTGTTGCAAAAAATAATTCGTCCTAATTTGACCAAACTCACAGGGTGGTATCGCATGGCAAAGACGATTAAGATGCAATATAAACTATGTCAATCGGTCAAAAAATGGCGGAGTAATGGCGGTTTGATTATAGCCACATTTGAACTGTTATTGATCTTGGATCTCTTATGGGTCAAAAATTAATTTACCGATTAGAATGCTTTTTGGTACATATATAGCGTTCGCCCTTAGCTATTAATCTGACTGGGTGTGAATTTCGTACGACCTTGAACTTTGCACTAAACGCTCTTTATGTGTATTACTGTTGTGTACGTATCTCCTCCGGAACGGCTTGAGATATCGAGTTCGGACTTGCATTATCAGTTTCCTCTCATCGTGTGCTACAAAGTTTTCGAAAAACGGTATGGATAGCACTTCCGGTTCGAAAGATCAGTATTGGTCGAAGAATCGGTTAACGCTCTTTGAAAAACTTTTTTCTTCTGAATTTTACCAAATTCATAGGGCGGCATCGCTAGTCCGAACTGAAGACAACGCCGTACAAATTAGCGCAATCGACCAAAAAATGACGTCACAGCACCCGATTAAAATTTTAAAGAATAAAAATAAGCATTTTTACCGTTGTCCGCACATCTCCTCCGAGACGGATGGGGATAGAGAGTTCGGATGAACACCAAAATGTCCAGACATGTGAGCGCTAGATAAATCCTGAAAATTTCCTCAATCGGTCTGAAAATAGCGGAGTAATTGCCATTCAATTGCCGCTTGAAGATAAAAATATAAAAATAAGCATTTTTACCTTTGTCCGCGCATCTCCTCCGAGACGGATGGGGATAGAGAGTTCGGATGAACACCACAATGTCCAGAGATGTGAGCGCTAGATAAATCCTGAAAATTTTCTCAATCGGTCAAAAAATGGCGGAGTAATGGCGGTTTGATTATAGCCACATTTAAACTAGATTGAACTTTTATTGAGCTTGGATCTCTTTTGGGTCAAAAATTGATTGACCGATTAGAATGATTTTTGGTACATATATAGCGTTCGTCCTTAGATATTAACCCGACTGGGTGTGAATTTCGTACGACCTTGACCTTTGCACTAAACGCTCTTCGTGTGCATTGCTGTTGTCCACGTATCTCCTCCGGAACGGCTTGAGATACCGAGTTCGGACTTGCATTATTAGTTTCCTCTCATCATGTGCTACAAACACGCGAAAAATGGTATGGATAGCACTTCCGGTTCGAAAGTTCGGTATTAGTCGAAGAATCGGTTAACGCTCTTTGAAAAACTTTTTTCTTCTGAATTTGACCAAATTCATAGGGCGGCATCGCTAGACCGAACTGAAGACAACGCCGAAAAAATTAGCGCAATCGACCAAAAACTGACGACACAGCACCCGATTCAAATTTTTACTTTTGGGTATCCTGCAAGGTGGGGCCTTGCCCTGATTTCTTTGAAAAAGGCGAATAGATCCAAAACGACTACACCGATTGCCTTGATTTTCTGTACGTACATAGCCCCCGTCCTTGGCTATTGACTGGACTGGGTGCGGAGTTCGTCCGACCTTGACCTTGGCACAAAAACGCTCTCCATGTTGATTACTGTTGTGTGCGTATCACCTTCGGAACGGATAGAGATAGAAAGACGGGACAACTTCGAGTGTGTAGGGTAACTAATGCTTTCGAAGTGGGCGCATTTTGGTATAGCTCTGATGTGCCAAAACAAAGCTCGGTAGGTGTCGAAAATTTGATGTCGTTATTTTAAGATATTTTAGCATTTTCCTAGGAATTTGTTCTAACTTTATACCTATGGTCTATTGTATACGCTGATCACGAATAACGAATGGCGGAGTTACGACATCTTGAATATCTGAAAATCCCAGTTTTAGCAGTGTTTGTGCTATACTGTGTTCGTTGTATGTACATAACGACTTGCTCTATCAGGTTCGTCTTCTCATGTGCTACACGCACACAAAAAATGGTTGCGATGGCTCTTCCCCTTTGTAAACATTGAAGTATCGAAATTGCAGTGCAATTTCAATTTCATTCTAGTTGTAATTTGTAATTGTAATTGAATGTAATTAATTACATTTTCCAAAGTAATTGGATGTAATTTGTAATTGAAGGTTTTTTCAATTACATGTAATTGAATGTAATTAATTACATTGAGAAAAGGGGTGTAATTTCAATTACATTTCAATTACATTTTCAATTACATTCCAAAAATACAGACCAATATAACAAGTTAACACATCAGCATTTGTATCTGAAATGTGACATGACTATGATATGTTAATAGTATCAGGTAAAACACTTGGTTACTAACTTACTTGACTAGTGTTATACACATGGGGTCATTATCCTCATATTTTCCTTCTATGTTAGTAGTTTCATGGATACATGTTCTAAATTAAAACTTCAAAGATGGAGTCATGAAACCCTCTCACTATAGAAGTCACACAATGTTTTGATAGTCTAAATGTGGTTTGATTTAAAACAACTCACAAGTTGTGGGTCACAATAGAATTAATATGAACAATGTTTTGATACCCCCCCCCCCCCATAATGAGATGGTCTCATCATTTGTTGTTACAAGTTTGTATATAACTGCATCACTGACTATCAAGCAATCATTATCTCTTTGCCTCTATTAGAGTCATTAGCGATGCCTTCTCAAAGTTTTTCATTCATGAGGCAACATTTTACCTTGCCCAATGATATTTCTGACAAATTCAAAGCTACATGTAAACATTGTCCAACTCTGATTTCGGGTTCAGCAAAAGCAACTTCAAATTTCATCACACATCTAAAGGTAAGTCATGTTGAATTTTATTTTATATTATTTATATATGTTATTGTTATTATTATATGTATATGTTTTAATACACCTACAATAATGTGTATATCATCATGACAATATGTACATCTATATCTATATTTGCGAATGTCTGTCTGTCTGTCTGTCTGTCTGTGTTATATAGAAATTCACAGGAGACCATCTAGATGATGCCAAAGGAGTGTACTAGGAGTAGTTTTTTACGAGAAAGATAATGGTCGGGGTTAGAATTTCTAAAGTGACGCCGTTGTTGTCAGGGGCAGAAAAGGGGAGGGGCAGAACAAATATTTGTCTCCGATTGCCTCCAAACTTATATATAATCGTCCCCATAATATGAGGAATATAATGGCGTGGTTTAAATATGGCAAAAGTAGCGCCGTTCGCGTCAGAGGTGCCCGGAAGGGGGGGGGGGCAGATTTTTTTGCTGTCGCCGATTACACGAAACTTACATATAATCATCCCCATGATATGAAGAATCCAACGGTGTGGTTTAAATATGTCAAAAGTGGCGTCGTTTGAGTCAGGGTTGAACGGAAGGGGAGAGGGGCACCAAAATTGATAAAACTCATTTTAGCGCCGATTTCCACCAAATTGATATATAAAAGGGCACTAAATTTGATAATAAGTCGCCGATTGCCACCACAATTATACAAAATCATCCCCATGGTATGAGGAGTGTAATGGTGTGGCTTTTATCTGTCAAATGTGGCCTCATTCGAGTCAGGGTTGCATTGAAAGGGACCCGGGCACCAAAATTGATGCACAATCTTTTAGCGCCAATTTCCACCAAATTTATACACGTTCTTGCCCATGATACGAGGAATCTAATCGTGATTTAAAGACGCCATAGTGGTGCTGTTTGGGTGAGAGATGGAGAGGGGAGGGATTTGCACCAAATTTGATAAAAAAAATTGTTTAGTCGCCGATTATCACCAAACTTATAAACAATCATCTCCATGATATCAGGAGCGTAATCGTGTGGTTTAAGGATGTCATAAGTGGGGCCATTCGAGTCAGTGGTGTATAGAGATGAGAGGGACACAAAAAATTATATCTATATGTTTAGTGCCGATTTCCACCAGATTGATACATATTCTTCTCCGTGATACGAGGAATCTTATCGTGTGGTTTAGATACACCAAATTGGTGCCCTATGGGTGAGAGATATGGGGACCTTAAATTTGATACGAATTTGTATACTCGCCAATTTTCACCAATTTCATATATATGCATCTCTAATCTCTAATGAGTCTTAGTGTCTGTGCAACTTGAGTCCGAAATAGGGACGCGAGGCTCACCAAAACTGATACAAAATATTTTTATTACCAATTACCATCAAATTCAGACACGTTCTTCTCAAATGATACAAGAAATAAAATCGTGCTGTCTGTCTGTCGTTTTGTCTGTCTGTGTGCGTTCTATATATAACTTCCCGCGGTACAATCGAGATGGCACCAATGCGTTCTAAGAGGGGTAACTTTTTACAAGGAAGATAATGGTGCGGGTTAAAATTTTCTAAAATGACGCTGTTGGTGGGAGGGGAAATTAAAAAAATATTGTGAAATAGTTTTGTCGCTGATTTCCACCAAACGATACATAATCACCTTCGCAATATGGCGTTGTTCGAGTCAGCGTTGCATCAACAATTGATTTAATAAACCAAATTCCACCAAATTCATACACGTTTTTCTCTAATGATATACCATGAATTAAATCACATTTGGTGTCGTTTTCGTCACGGATGGCGAGCGGATATGATATTCGCCGATATCCACATATAAGTTATATGCAGTCACCAGGCCATCTCCATATCATGTTAAGTAGTTGGGCATTCATATTTCACAATCCCGACATATGGTGACCCACATAAGTCACTTGATCAATTATATCTTCTTAATAGTCATATTTATATGGGAATGGCAATCAAGACATTCACACAATGAGCTAGCAAAAAGAGATATATAGAAGAAGCATTAAACGTATATTTATCATTCTATTGAAGAGATACATATATTCGTGCAAACTGAGAGACCTCGAACCGTCAAAGGGTTGCATATATACAATAAAAAAATTTATTATGTTCCATTCGATACAGTTTCCACAAAAAGTTACAATTTGTCAAGAGATATGGAAGGCCTGTTCAAAAATAGTGGTCACAGTGTGCAGTCAAATATGGTTTCTTCTGATATACAAGAAAATGCAGTTAGTAGCACAAGACTTATCAGGATCCTACCAATACTGACATCATTCTGACAAGGGTTTTAGAACAGACTCATCGACTGACATAAACAACTCAAAATCTCGCTCTGTGCCTGGTACATGTAGCTGAGCAGCAACATTTCGTTTAAACTAAGAATATTTAGCCAATATATAGCACCATGAACAGAGGAGCACCTGGAAATTTCTTTGACATATCTGTATATTCATGGAGATATGATAGCCAGGTGTCTTCGAGATCTTAGTCCAACCCACTAGATTGATTCATACATCTCAATATGTAAAACACAATTATCATCTTTTATCGAACTAATGTGTTTATGATGTTCATGTATCATATTATAACGTCTAATGTATACGCAGTTGTAAATAAATAAATACTTCATTATTGGTGGAACGGATTAATCGCGATAAACAGAATGACTATTGACAAGGTGGGCCACTACTTATATTCCATGACTGTAATAATCATGTTTTGTGATGCTATTTGAATATACAATTTATGAGAAAACGTATAACACTTTAAGCAATAGCATTCTCTATTCCCAACAAATATCCACAGCATACATTAACCTGGGCAACGCCGGGTAACCCTGCTAGTAATTAATACAAGTACATGTATTGGATTTAAAAAAAATAAAAAATTCATAAACATTATTGTTGTTTCTGAACATTCCCGGGATATATCTTTAAAAGTAATACATTCATTTTAAAACAATAATTGTTTTATAACATTAATAATAAATGCATTTTGTCTTCATAACAAAACCTAATTTAATCTATTTGTTTTGAGCTTAACTGTATTCACCTCCATATCTGGTCAGTGTTGTGCACTTAATCTGTGTTGCTGTCCTAATTATATGACTCCACTGCAGTCTTTTATCAATGCGTTAATCCCATAACAAAGGCAGCATTAGGCGCACCTGTGGCCTGTTTTACTTCATAATCCTGATTATGTCATTGTGTGTGATTTACAACCCTAGCTGGCTTGATTGTTTTAATCCCTGCCATTAGTATGTAGGCAAATTATACATAATGATGTATCTTAATGTTAATTATTTTTGTTTCAACGGAAACATAGGGATAAATATGAGCGCCCTCTTCATACTGGCGACTTAATTGTACAAACTTTCCTGGGTTAAGCCTGCTAGCTGCAAAGCACCTCTGTGTCCCTCCCTCATCAGCACCCGTTGAGCGGCTCTTCAGTATTGCAGGCAAAATATCCAGATACGACATGTGTCGAATGACAGATGACACATTCGAAAGAATGATGATGGTCAGTTGTAACCACCACATCAAATGAACAATTTGTGCTCGATATGTAGTTGTTGTTTTATTGTTTTGTTTACATTGTTTCACTGTGTTACATTAATTTGCTTTTATATTTTATGTATATCAATAAAGTTCATCAAACACAAATGACTTTCCTCCTTGAAGCTCTTCCCGATTTTCATTAACCAAAAGTAATTGTAATTGTAATTGAACCAATGTAATTGTAATTGTAATTAATTACATTACATTTCCAATGTAATTGTAATTGTAATTGTAATTGACATATTTCAATGTAATTGTAATTGTAATTAATTACATTGCAATGTAATTGGCCCAACCCTGGTGGTGGGCGATAACGAACAAAATCGCAACACAGTAATCTCGATGTCACCGAATGTTGCTCCCCCAGAGCCTTTAGATAGTGACAATAATGTTGTAGATAACTGTAAATTATGGAAACAAATGTGGTCAAATTATCTGATAATCTCTGGTCTAGATGCACGGGAGCCTAAATATCAGACAGCCCTACCACCACACTGAATGGGGAAAGAGATATACAATGCTATGACTTTTACTGATGCTGAAGACAAGAACTATCCGAATTTGATCATAGCGAAATTTGATAGACCTATTCTAGGGGTGACCAAATGAATTGTTTGAGAGGTTCAAATTCAATCAAAGAAACCAAGAAAGTGGTGAAACTATAGACCAATATGTCGATACACAACGAAACCTGTCCAAAACATGTGGATTTTGTGATTGCATGAAAGAATAATTAATCATGGATAGGATTATTCTAGGAGTACGCGATGAAAAGACAGGAGGAAAACTTATTTCGCAGAGCAAACTGGATCTCACAAAAACCATTGACATTTGTCGTTGAATTGAGGCAGCACATGAGCAGATGTGCGCGGTGAGTTATCAAGCAGCTGTGGACATCAACAAATTGGATCGGGCTCAAGGTACAAAAAGCCAAAGCGACTGCAAAGCCAAAACCAATCTGCCTCATTGAAGTGTAAATTTTGCAAACAGTTTCACCAATTCAAAAATGAACTCTGTCCAGCTTGGGGCAAAAAGTGGAATGTCTGCCTTAAGTGCCTTTTGAAAAACCACTTCAGTTATTCTGTTTGCCGAACACACGTGCATTATGTCAGACCACATAATGATCCACCTGGCTACTCATCTGATTGTGAGAGTATCAGTTCTGTAACTGTTGAAACTGCATATGTGACCCGCCATATCAAATCCAGTCGTAAGTGTGCCAATGCATTCTCTTATATATGCGAGTCGACCATAGGTCGTCTCGCATATATAAGAGAATGCATTGGCCTAACAATTTTTTATCATTTTTTTAAAATAAATGTTTCTTACAATTTTTAGGACATAAAATAACAAAACATCCATTACCCTGCGGGGAGCCCCACACATATATAGAAGCATATGGAAGAGTGTCGTCTGCTCATGTTTGTCTGGGGTTCTGTATGGGTGAAATTATAAAATTATTAAAGAATACAAGAAAAAATTATTAAAACTGTAAATAATTGTTAGGCCAATGCATTCTCTTATATATGCGAGGCGACCTATGGTCGACTCGCATATATAAGATAATGCATTGGCACAGGGTAAAACAATCCAGACTTATGACTGGATTTGATATGGCGGGTCACATATGTTAATTCAATAAAGCAACAATCAACCAATATACTGTGAGTTCCTTATGATTCATCAATCTGTGATTTTTCAAGTTGACAGTGGTGCGTCAGTAAATGTATTGCCAACAAGACATGCGATGGGCGCGGAAATATCAACAGCCAATATTCAACTGAAGATGTGGAATGGATCAACACTCGGTGCACTGGGGCGAGAATCAAAGTACTGAATCCTGCAAATGAACGCAAGTTAATTTCGTGACATTGGGTCAAAACCTCACTCCATTACTTAGCCGGTCAGCAGCTGAGAAGATGTAGTTGATAAATGTGATCTATCACAATCTGAAATTGCCATCGGACTCGGAAATAGTTGCATGTGTAAGCACATAATCTGAATGGGTGAAATCGTTCCCCAGAGTTTTCGATGAAACTGAGGTCGGGAACCTTCTAGGAGGTGATTTGCATTTAACACTTAATGAAAATGTTACTCCAACAATTAAACCTCCACGTACTATACCAGAAGCGATGAAATCTGATGTAAAGAAAAAAACTTGAAAGCTGTACGTGGAAATGAAAGGCTGATTGCGTTACCTGGACATTCACATGAAGAATCCCATAGTTCTGCCTTCGGCCGACCGCTGAAATCATCTGCTCGATTCACAAACGCTTCCCGGATGACGCCATGGCCGTTCAGTACAACGATTGGCTTATGGAAAAACCAGAACGTGAAGACGTCGCCATAACGTTTCCGATATTCCTCAAAGAGGATGGTATAGTCCTTGATAAAAATACTCAACATGTTTCCGAATAGTGGAAAAGGTAATGGTCCTGGATGACAATGCTTCCGTCCATAAAACCAGAAATAGTAGTAGAATAATCCCACAGCAACTAGACCAATAATCCACCATCCAGTCCCAATTAACAACATGTCTAACTACTGTCCGATATCAGTTGACAGAGATGTCCAAAACAAATCAAGTCATTCCATGAACAATCGGTCATAAATGTATGAAGTAAGTGGAAGCAATCGAGCTTCTTCGGCCTTAATGATCTCGACTATGAACCTTGTTGTGGGGTCAGTGGTCTAATATCCAGCGATTCTACATCAAGGTACATAGTCGAATTACCAGCCACACGCTCGAGTGCGGGAATAATAATCTTACAATGTGACAATATACGTCAACTGTTATTGAACTCCTAATCACTATGCTGCAAACCTGCATGGAGCAGGTCAAAAGTTGAAGCAATTTGGAGCTTGTCTTATTTGCTAGCGAGGTGAGCCTGTAACACCATTCTAATGTTGTACATTAAAGGCATAGTGTCATAACATTTGCCAAATTCCTGAGACTTTCATAACTGTGATCCATCGTCAACTCACATGAGATATTAAAAGTCCATAGAAGTAACATAAACGTCCAAATATAATCCTACACCGCGACTCGACTCAACTCTTCCAGCTTTTCTTATTTCCAGACCTTATTTAGAACGTACTGTTAAAGTCACTCTTAGTTAAAGTAACTATAAATTTTGGCAAACGTTATTTTACTTGAAAAGAATCAGACTATGCCTGTAATGCATCACTTAGGTGTAACATCCGATGTATGGCAGTAATGTTGGAACCCAAATTTAGAGTATATCGAAGGTAATAACGAAAAACACTCGCAAGTCGGATATCGAAATTGGCCAAGTGGCTATTTGAAGTCTGAAGATATGTTCGCGTTTTGTATGGTACACGTCGGTCATGTTTTATGGTGCCCACATCCGAATGAGCAACGGGGTATGCCACAGTGTCCAGGGCCCGCAAACAAAGTACACTGCCTTACTCACCGGAAGCTTTTATCATGCCAATGATGAACAGATAGTCTGCCGTCAGAGCAGTTTTTGCCAGTCCAAAATTAAAATAGTATAAATTGGCCAACTTTTTTCGAGTGGCTGTTTGAGGCCTGCAGTATGTGCGCGTTTTACATGGTATACCCGGATCATGTACCGGGGAGAAAGCAGTTAAGCGGTTAATGCCTTTATATGGACATTATAATTGAAAAAATTGATGTTGGTATGAAACAATAAAGAGCGTTCCTTAGTATCCTATTCCTCTTGTGATAAATATAAGGAAGTTTGTCTCATACAGTCTCATACAGAATGATATGTTTTCACATTTACCCATTATTTGCGTCCCAACAAGCGAGTATTTGCACTCAATGTTGTATATTACACGTTCATTATTTGTGGTAAACCCTTGCTATACTAAGGCATCATTGACGAGTAGTTATCGCATAGGAAACGTTTAGATAATAAGTTCCACAAACGTTTGTTGAATTTATTATCTGAATAAATTACCTCAATAAATAGGCCTTTTTCTGCACTTTTATTTATCTGTCGTCTGCTTTTATCACCTTAACATCCCTCCAAAATGAATAATAGATCATTCCAATGTATACTTTTTGTAACTGAATGGGCGAATCCATTTAGTATAGAAAGGGTTAAGAAGACTGAAACGAAATTGTTCAACGCTGCCAAGCCTTGAAATAGTGTGTCTGTCATTTGCAGAATGAGGTCCCAAGAGGGTGAATTTAGTTATGCTACCCCGCATAGCGGGCTAGCATCACAAAATTCACCCTCCGGAGACCTCATTCTGCTTACACCTCAGCAGAATGAGGTTCCCAAATGGTGAATTTGGTGATGCTAGCCCGCTATGCGGGGTAGGGTCGCTAAATTACCCTCTGGGGACCTCATTCTGCAAATGACAGACACACTATTTCAAGGCTGGAACGCTGCCTCGGTTCCTTAATATTTCAGATGAGTGCACCTATATCATCATATGACGGAGTCTTTCCTTGTTGCAAAAAGTTATAATAGTTCAGTCTTGACACCTGTGCATGCAAAACGATGGGGAAAACAGAAAGTATCTACTCAAGAAACTTTGCGTCTCACGAATAACACATCCGACTTTATATTGCAGACGTTAGTAATTCTTGGTAAATGTAACACGCAAAACGATTTTTTTTTTATATCTTTAATTTTCAACACAAAGCAACAGTAATATCATTGTGGCGGTGGTAAAATATATCATATCATAATTATATTTTATTAGATCAGAATTATTAGGAAAATTTATTATTAACAACCTTTTTAACAATATTTACTAAATCAACATTTGTTAATTTACCCTGCACTTAAATCTTTGCGCCCCTCTCCCACTTAATTTCTATCTGCTGTCTTGCCTATTTTTACTTCAGCCCAATCCCGCCTTGAGTACTTCTCACTCAGTTTTCCCGCTCTTTCTAGATAGTTTTCTCTGAATAGAAAAATGGTGCGGCTGTGTTTTGTCTTGAACTTTAAAAGAGTAAATAAACAATTACAAATAAACAAGTTAAACTTCTAAAAGTTAAAGTTATTTCATAGCTAAAGGAAATATTACACCCGGACTCAAATCATTCCACCCGGACTCAAATCATTCCGAATTGGTGAGCTTCTATTATATATTATCTCCGATAGTTTTACTTGTCATGTTTGTGTTGTCTTGTTACATATTGTTTTATCATCCATTTATATTTATAAGTCAGTTGTGACAATCCACATCTGGAAAGTATAATTCTAGAGTAGTTTGGAATGGATGATCCATTTACCTGGATAAATCCGTTTGCTTTTACGGTGCTGTAAATAGTTATATTTGTTAGAAGTCTCCATGTTGCAGCTTTAATGGAATTTCTACTCTTTTATATATTTTATTCCCTAGGTCTATATACATATTCTAGATTAGGTAATATCTATCTTTCTAGGGTCTAGCTTCAAGATTTCAACTTATAGATCACCATGCAGTTTATTCCCTCCGAAATATGTTCGGATAGATTGGTCCTCTGTGTAGCATGTGATTCTTCATCTGTGAATACCCATATGTGTGTTTATTCATTGAGATCGAAGAGAACATTGTATGTATACAACTTTGCTATTCTGCACCCCAACTTGCCCACCTGCAAATTGAGGTAATTTATATACAGCCCTTTGTTTTAGAGTCTCTAACATACTACTAGCTGGGAATAATACAGTAGACATAGGGCCATATCAAGTTATCCACTAAATGAAAGAAATTTTGAAAATACATTGTTCAGATTCACCCACCATTTACTCCTTAAACACAATTAATCCCCTATCATATATATATCTATACCCACATTAGTCCAAATTATTTCCGGCGCAAATTCTTAAATGAGAAATAGGAGCTTGTCAGAAATAATTAGTTAATTCTGAGAATGCTCAATTCTTCACCTGTAGAACTTATTATCCGAACAACGCAATCAATGTAAGTACAGCCACTGCTCATCGGCGAATATTCGTTCATCTGAGTGTTATATGTATAGTGGTGGTGTTGCAGCAGTAATTTGGACTAGCTGTCAATATTTGTTCTGACTCGATCAGATCACGTAAACACAATGACACGTATATATTCGAGCAATACTGGAATATATATCTTTGTATATGTGTGTGTATATGCGTGTGTGTATATAACTCGGTCACGTTTTTGGCAGTTATAACTTTTTAACCAAGCGTCCAATGTGGCCCAAATTTGGACCACGGCCTATAATGAGTTGTAAAAGATGACTCACAAAATGTCATGCCGATTAATCAAAGAAAACCTGAGATCGAAGATGGCCATCAGATGCCGTATTTGCACTCAAGTAGAAACTATTTCTTATGACGTTTGTCCAAATGACGTCATATGACGTCGTACACAGACCCACACTTGCGTTGCTATTGTATTGACGAAATTTCCATGCTTTCAACCAAGGCATTGTTGGAAATGGGCGCTATAAATAAAATTTTCACTTCAGGTTGAGTGTGAATAGAAATACTGCATGTCAATTTTGTCGTGGAAGTGCATGGGGTGTTGAGTCGAGACTCGAACGTTATATACCATCGTTGGAAATTGGTACTAAATAGCATTTTAATTTGCCATTTCAGTGTGAATATAAGTAATGGATGTTGTCTTTGTTATGAAAGTTGTGCATTGAGTGTTGAATCGAAGGAGTATTTATCCGGAAGACGGCAAATTGATATGTATAAAATATTGTCTACACAATATAAAAATGGGCGCGAAGTGCGCAAATGGGCCGCAATGCAGGGGCCCGTGGCCCTATATTTGCGCTGTTGAATAAAAGCTCCCGAAGGGAGCCTGTTAAATATCATAATACATGTGCGCTATCATACGTGCTCAAAGCGCACAGAGGGCCTGACGATCACTCCGTCGCTAAGTAAAGGCTCTGTTTCAGTTACTGTAGTATATATATATATATAGCAATAAAGTAATATATGTTGATTTTGTTGCATTCCATATGTGCATGCATATATGGGGGTGGTGGTCGAAAATACAGTTATTTTGTGAAATAAATTGTTCCCGAGCCATATACTCATAGCGCTCAAAGGGCAGCCCCCCCCCCCCCCCCGCTGAATAAACGCACCCAAATGGAGTCTGTATCAGTTAGTAAACATAGTAATACCGTACACTGGGGAAACTAATTGTTAACATTTTAACCAATTGAATTGTTAAACGTGATATTGTTTGTACTAAACCACAGTTTTGGTCGTAGCACATGACAACAGCGTTTGGCGTGAGAACATAGTTGTTCGTAACAAACAATCGACATTGTTTGACCCGAAACGGTCGCTCGATTGGTCAGTCGGTATTACGTCAGTCGGTATTACGTGGTGATGCGTGCGTCGTCTGAACGTTTCAAAATGGACGAGTTTGTAAAGACGAAGTGACCGACTCGGAATGGGGATTTTCGAACCTGGACGAATCCTTTAAAGGTAATAATTGTTGTTTTATGACAACGCAATAACTATAAAAGAAAAGGTTTAGATGGACATGTTTAGACAGAGATATGTAACCAAAATAGTCGGTGTTAATAACATTTCGACAGAAAGCTAGAGGTCGTGCACTCTCCCGTGTCCGCTAGTTCACATTGACAATTTGCAAACGCATTTACTTTTTTAGTCTGATGGATTGAGCTTGATTTTTCAATTTGGAGAACCACATAATGAACTCTGATACTTTTACATTCTAATGTGTCAACTCGTTAATTAGTGACTAGGCCTACCAGTAGGCAGTACGTTTTTGATAATGTACGAAAACTGTGCGTACATCAAGGGAGAGAACTCTAGTCTCCATCGTGCAGGTTGAATAATTGGGGAAAAACATGGGTTTCTCTGATAATTCTCTCACAACTTTATATTTCTTAATATTCAGAAGGTATGCATACTATGAATTAATTGGTGGTGGTTGATGGGTTCCTTGTAATGATGGGTGTTATTTTTATTTTAAACATTGTTATAATATGAACTTATTCGGTTGATTTAATACCCGAGGGTATCGCCAAAGCCGAGAAAATTGGAAAGTCGTTTTCACGTATATGATATGGGGATATGTTGGTTTCTCATCGTAAAACAGACAACGGACAACGTATGTGTATGTCCACATGAAGCAGGAGTATTTATCCACCCGCTGTCAATCAGTTTTCCCAGATCAAACAATTTTATTTTTTTGGGGGAATTTTTTCAATAGTGTTTTTGCTTTTGCTCACTCAAATTTTCGAGAACATCCACCCACTAGTATAGTTCCTGGACTTCCACGCTGCCAAAAGATATGCCGGTATCTAGTTGAATCTGTCAACATCTTTCAGGTGTACATACCGTCCAGTAATTACCCAGTTACATTGTATAGAGAATATATGAATCATATACATGATTTATTCGATATTTACTCAGCTATAGGGCATGTTGTCGTAATGGTTGATTTCAACGGCAGTGTGCAGAGATCAGATGCCAGGAATAGATGTCTGTCTAAACTCATATCACAAAAGTCGTTGGTGTCTGTCAATAACACGGAAGCTTGCATTGGGCCTTCTGCAACATATGTCCCCGCCGATGGTGGCCCCGGTACCATGATAGACCACATCCTCATTCCCGAGGAAGAAACATATTTAGTGCAGGCAATCGAAATCATCGATGACGATGCACTGGACGTCTCAAATCACAGGCCCATTAGAATGGTCATAAAATACCCACAAAACAATACTATGCGAGTGGGAACGAGTCATAAAGTCTGTAAAATAAACATGATTATAACAAATCGTTGATACGTTTTAGCGTTTCGTCCTGCATATGTGGTCTATATACAAACTCCAAGCATGTTAATACTAAACGAATATCCGGTTAGCTGCATGCATGCGAACGACAGAATTCACGTGCGTGTGATCAAGGCATCGCGTTATCATTCGTTCACCTTTTTGAGATCGCAAATCTGAATGCTGAGATGGATGTTCAATTAATTTCAATTGAAACACATTCATAATAGATATGTACACAATATTTCGAATATGATATGGATTGATATTGCAGATGACATTCGCAGTCCAATTGATCAGTCTCAGATACACATAAAAACACTCGAAAACTCATCAGAACTGCTTAAGTACTACGCATATTTACTGCACATATGCTCGGCGTTTGGTGACATCTTCGTCTGCGGCGTTAACATCTTTCTGTGCCGACAGTGGTCACTCCATATCGCGCGGATATGGAGAACGACACTTATTTTTTTAATTCTGTTCAATCCTATGCTTCATTGACAGATTCAACTATATACCGGCTTTGTTTTGGCAGCATGGAAGTCCAGGAACTATATTAGTGGGTGGATGTTCTCGAAAATTTGAGTGAGCAAAAGCAAAAACACTGCTGAAAAAATTCGCCAAAAAATATTAAATTGTTTGATCTGGGAAAACTGATTGGCAGCAGGTGGATAAATACTCCTGCTTCATGTGGACATACACATACGTTGTTCGTTGTCTGTTTTTCGATGAGAAACCAACATATCCCCATATATACGTGAATACGTGGTTTCTCGGCTTTGGCGATACCCTCGGGTTTGGCGATACCACGTACACGGGGGTGTACTAATAGTGAGTTCTGATTGGTGCTACTGACGTCAAATCCAGTGGTTCGAGAAATAGAAAGTCCATGACAAGTGTTCAAACAGTTTTCCAGCAACATATAATACCAACAGTAATTTTACATGGTTGGGAATCCAAAATTCAATTCGGGAATTTCCATTTAAAGATTTTGGTATACTAGTAGTCTTAGTATGTGCTATTATATGCCTCGCAGAAATTAAGAACGTTTAGAGTACTTCTGTGCTGAAATTTGAATCGTAGTGTAATATTAGCACATGGATGACTGGTTGTGAAACTGATAGTCACTGATGTACTACTGTAGCTCACTTGGGAAGTTCAAATGATTAGTTCAACAAGTAACATTATTTTAGTGTTTGCTGAAATTATTATGTGAACATTCCCTACATATGAATGAATGGGAATATTTTGTGTTCTACACTTACTTCACCAGTTTAAAACTTGGGAACTTTTTGTATATGTTCTGAAAAAACAATTCATGTAATATATTTCTTAGTTGACACCTGTTCCTAAAAGATGTATTTCACAGTAGATCAATCTCCCATCTCAATATTGCATGATTTAGTTGACTTTGATGAGCCAATTTTACTTTGCGTCGCTTTCAATCGTGGAATTTTTCCCTCATAATTAATTCAATATTTATGGCGATATTGGCTCTCAAAAGGCACTAAAATCATGCAATAGTGAGATGAAACCAACCCTACTGAGAAATAGATTATTGAGGAAGAAGAATTAACAAAGAATTAGGCCAGTTTTATATGTCGAGCCAGACATGGGTCGCGCCAGCCTAATCAGTGTGAAAATGACAAAGTCCAAGATAGCTCGACTGAAGCACGACGCATAAAACCAACTGGCTCATCATAATTTCTCTGGCACGACCCGACGTGATACACGTGTGGTGCCGACGTGCTACACGTCTGTGACTCGAGGCTGTTTTATATTACGTGCTAAACACTGATCGCGCTAATATGATTAAGGGAAAATCACTCCCCAGTCAGAACCCCTTTGGCTGAGAGCATGTGCAATTTGAAGTGTTTGACGGCACTCGTCATCTCTGAGTCGTCGTAGCGCGACCCGTGTCTGGCACGTCGTATAAAACAGCGTCGGGGCAGAGACGCGCTGACTCTTTGACTTAACGTTGTCAATATACACTGAAGGCAATGGTAGAGTACGCAGTTCTACGGTGACATTCATGTATTGACGCAAACAGAATGAACCTTATATTACATGACCATGTAAATCTTATCGCCACTTTGTTATAATTGTTCTATACTATATAATTGATGCTTCATAAAATAGACTATTTTAAAAATAGTATTTTTTATACAATGTACTTTTCTTTTCAGGTTGTGCTAACGGGCAGTAGGGATTCTAATGCCAGAGTGTGTGCTGTATGAATAGGCGACTTGAATGTGATTGTGCAGCTTCTACATACTTCATCATGGAAATAACGATATGTTATTCATCAACTTTATCTACATCAAAATTGTACTGCGGTATACGCGTGTGATACAGTCTGGAATGTTCACTGTTTGTGGTATAGTACTAGTAAACATGACGCTGAACAATCAAGAATATTCCACAATAATCGGTGAAATGTTTCTCCGTACCTTTCTCCTACTGACATAATTATGACAAATGAGCCAAGCCGTCAATCCTGGGGCAGGTCAATACAAGTGGATGTGTGGGAAAACTATTTTGTGTGACTTAAAGTACTGGAGTAATTTTAACTATCAGTGGGCTGGCACATTGGATAATATTGAACAGTAGCAGGTGTCAGAGGTGGGTTGTCTGTGCTGGTTATTTCAATGTTCTTATTGCAATGTGTGAATACATGTCGAGACACTGTCGAGACACTGTTATGACAGAAAGGCAATGGCAGCCTAACTCTCATTTCTGGAGAAGTTTGAATAAATGTTGAAAATTTTAATTTTATGAAGCTGTGTGTTCCTTTTCACAATAGTTGAGTCTGGTTAGTATTAATCAAAGATGTTTTTCCTCGATAAGTTATACTTAGATGCAAGTCTGGAAATAGTGTGTCTGTCATTTGCAGAATGAGGTGCCACATAGTTGAATTTAGTGATGTTATCCTGCACAGCGGGCTAGAATCATCAAATTCACCCTCTGGTGACTTCATTCTGCTTAGGTCTCAAATTAACATTTTTTTTTTTTTAATTTGTCCACTTCACTTCAGTTTCTATATACCCTAATTTGCAGAAGATAAAATGCATAATCGACGTGACTAATGGGCGAACATCACCAACTTCAATTGGGGAAATTCACTCTGATACTAGGTCTCCCACAGCAGTTGAGGCTTAAGCAGAATGAGGTCACCCAGATGGTTAAATTGTAACGCTATCCCGAACAGCTAGCTAGCATCACCAAATTCACCTCTTGGGACTTCATTCTGCTTAGGTCCAATCTTCCAGGAAGTGTCTATAGTCTCAAATTAACATCGTTTTTAGTTACTTTTTCCCATTCTCTTCAGTTTCTATATCCCCTAATTTGCAGAAAATAAAATGCATAATCGAGGTGACTAATGGGTGAACATCAACAACTTCAATTTGGGGAATTGCAATCTGATACTACATGTAGGTCTAAGCAGATAAGGTCCCCAGAGGGTGAATTTGGTGATGCTACCTCACTGAGCGGGATATCTATCGTCACTAAATTCACCCCTTTGGTGACCTCATTCTGCAAATGACAGACACACTATTTGCAGCCTTGCTTAGATGTACATACGTGTATAAACACTTTGATGCAGAGTTTCATCTGTCTCCTAACTTGTGTCATGATGCTAGTAGCCCCCACACAGATGGAAATTACATGTACCATCTGGAAATTATTGACAGCGCTTGAGCAGTATATAAGTTTCAAGGAGTTCATAATTTTAGTAAAAAACAGATGTTTAAGTTAGAAAACTTATAACTTTGCCTGTCAAGCACCAAAAGACTATAATGATCCATAATGTGTGGTGGTCGTTGACGTATAATATTTTTTATAAGCTTAGCATAACACTGACCGTGAATATGTGTACATGAGTCGTTCCTTTATATGATGCATATTAATGTTTTACATTACATGCCAGATTAATGATAGCAATGGGGATTGTTGCACAGACACGCATTGTTTGGAAATAGAACTTTAGCTGGATAATACTGTCCCGCCAAGGCATAAACTTATAGTCTTGAAGGGCAAATTTAAATGTTTTCCGATCTAAATCGCCCTATTTAGAAAATTTTAATTGTATTTGTTATGTCTTGGGGCAATGTCATTCATGTACTGGATATGGTGTCGACATAAGTATTATTTTGGTTAATACCTTGCTCATAATTTAATTCGCGAAGTATTATTTTTCGCTCAGTTTTAATTTTGCACACCCTGATTCATTAGCATGGCCCAATAATAATCATATTTTGCAATGCTTATGGCCCTCAAATCGATTTACATGTAATTATGCCTAAATGATATCAACAACGACTTAGAAATGTCACGACTCACTTATAGTTCATACATGCTGTTTGCATTTATAGGCTATAAACCCCTTTAATGTTCCCATTTGTTCGCTAAATTCTTTGCATCAAACTACTTTAGCGCCGTTTTAAATTGGTGCACTAAAAATAGTACTGCGTGAATTAAAATATGACTAAGGTATTAAAAACTATTTATTTGTTACAAACAACAAATTGTTCAAATCAACAACAAAAAATTCGAAACAAACAATTTAATCACTCCAAATGTGTCCGATTCATTTTTTTGTACGAAATAAACAATTGCATTTGATTATGTGAAACATGTATTTTGGTTAATTTAAGTTATTGGGTTGTTTGGTTTGAACAATATATTGTTTGGTCTAACATGATATTATATCTTTCAAACAATTAATTGTTTATTCTGACAAATATATTGTTCAAAACAAACAAGTCTATATTACTCAAATTAACTAATAAAATTGGTTGATTTTAACAAAGATCCACTTAAACAATTGCAATTGTTTAATTTGAACAAGATATGAATCGGACACATTTGGTGTGATTAAATTGTTTGTTTCGAACAAATTTTTTAAGAGTGTAATATGCTGATTGTGTTGCGTTCAATATGTGCATGTATATATGTGGGATAGGTGCGAGTACAACCTAGAGTTTTAGTTCAATGAAATGTTCCAATGCGCCTCCAGTGAAAGAGAAGCTTGTCCAATCCATTACTGATATAGAAATAAGATTGTGTTCATGGCCGCGGAGACCAGAAAGTAACGAAGAACATTTAGATACCCGTCATTTTGACGGGCAAACCCCTAGTATATACATATATTATAATACTCATGTCGAGTTCATTGTCACATGAACCCGATCACACTCGTCAACTTTCAAACCGGTCACAGGTGTAGCCAGTTTTCAAGGGCAGCCACATGACATTGTGTATTATTGCTCTTCATTTCCTCCTAGATACAGAGACCAGCTATTCATATTTATAATGAATGAAACAGCTAGATCAATTTAACAGCTCTCAAGAAGGCGGCCCATTCGGGAATTTTCAAAAAATCTCAATTTCAAACTATAAATTTGAAAGGTAAAATCATTATCCTTCATAACCGATGTATGATATAGTACTATAACAACACACATTCACCCCACGACATGAGAGATATATTCTAATTATTAAATTAGT
Organism: Siphonodentalium dalli; assembly: GCA_032622095.1. Lineage (NCBI taxonomy): Eukaryota > Metazoa > Mollusca > Scaphopoda > Gadilida > Siphonodentaliidae > Siphonodentalium > Siphonodentalium dalli. Next base: position 207,147,087 of record CP136065.1, read on the forward strand.
AGTTTAAAAAAAAATACAAAGAACATTTTTAGGTAGGCCGATAGAGTTTAACAGGAAATATTCTCGAAAGATCACACTGCATTATCTAGCGTATGAACCCAACTAGAGTATGCGCTCATACTATCATCTGAAATCATTACTGTCTGCGAGAAAACAAATCAAACATATTTCATCGCATATTTTAGTTTGTTTATATTTGCCAGATTGTTTCAAACGAGGTTGAATAATATTTACAATGTTTTATATTGTTTTAGATACAAAAAATAATTATGCAAATGGCTTAAAAAATATGCAATGGAAAAGGTCTGATTTATTTTATCGCAGATAGTAATGATTTCAGATGGTAGATGAGCGCATACTCTAGTTGGGCCCATAAGCTAGATAATGCAGTGTGTGTTTTTTTTTGCGAATATTTCCTGTCAAAACTCTCTATCGACCAACTTAAAAAACATGTTGTTTCTGTTTTTTAAACCATTTTAATCATTAAAACATATCTCATAGTGTGTGTGTGAACAGGTGTTGTTATAGTACTATAGCATACATTCGTTATAGAGGATAATGAGTTTCACCTTTAAATTTATAGTTTTGATATTTTTGAATTAAGAAATAAAACAAACTTACAAACAACTGGCGTCGCCATTTGATCGCAAAAGTGAATGTATTATATCACGCGAACAAACAATGATATTTTAATATCGATAGCTATTCTAATGTGATTCCCCGTAGACAGCTTGCTAAACATGTGACAAGTTTAAAAAAAGACTCATTACTATTGTTATCCTTGCCTTCTTACCATGCCCATGTGGCAAGACAGCTGTTTCCCGAATATCAGCACGTTATCGTCTTATAATAGGATTTGTTTTAAGTTCACAATTGGCGTAGAATCGCCTATTTTTTAGTATTTTGAGTCGATAACCAGGTGAAAATGAGAATGTTTTAGTGCAATGATCGAGTCATAATAATTTATTATAAGTTCATTATGGGCGGACAATAACAAGAATATATCAACTCACGGATTACTAGATTATGCTCTTTAAAATGTGTTTATATGAGGTTATCTCATAATCAAATAAGTTACTTACGAACCTATGTGAATATCTAGGTCATATATGAGCATATTTTCGAGAGGAAATGTTGCACGAGGACAAGGGCGTGTCCTGCTCATTAGGAACTGTTGTCGTTGACCTGGTTGATTTCTTGAACGTTCGTCATATAATATCGACTTACATGCGTACATAGTTCAATTCATGATGAAAGACGATCCATCGTTATTATTACATGTACACGCACCTCTCCATTTCCCAAGACTGTAACAAATAAAAACCATTATATGTGAAATAGGATTTATTTTTATCAAAGATTTGTTTTCATCTTTTTCAACAAGTCACCTGGTTTTTTTCAGTATGCCATTTCCAGCATAACAACAAGTCAAGCCATGTCCCCATATATAACACTAGCAGGGTTACCCGGCGTTGCCCAGGTTAATGTATGCTGTGGATATTTGTTGGGAATATAGAATGCTCTTGCTTGAAGTCTTATACGTTTTCTCATAAATTGTATATTCAAATAGCATCACAAAACATGATTATTACAGTCATGGAATATAAGTAGTGGCTCACCTTGTCAATTGTCATTCTGTTTATCGCGATTAATCCGTTCCACCAATAATGAAGTATTTATTTATTTACAACTGCGTATAAATTAGACGTTATAATATGATACATGAACATCATAAACACATAAGTTCGATAAAAGATGATAATTGGGTTTTACATATTAAGATGTATCAATCAATCTAGTGGGTTGGACTAAGATCTCGAGGACACCTGGCTGTCATATCTCCACGAAGATACAGATGTTTCAAAGAAATTTCCAGGTGCTCCTCTGTTCATGGTGCTATATATTGGCTAAATATTCTTAGTTTAAACGAAATGTTGCTGTGCCTATATATCAGCTACGTGTGCCAGGCACAGAGCGAGATTTTGAGTTGTTTATGTCAGTCGATGAGTCTGTTCTAAAACACTTGTCAGATGTCAGTATTGGTAGGATCCTGAAAAGTATTGTGCTACTAACTGCATTTTCTTGTATATCAGAAGAAACTATATTTGACGGCACACTGTGACCACTATTTTTAACAGGCCTTCCATATCTCTTGACAAATTGTAACGTTTTGTGGAAACTGTATTGAATGGAACAGACTAACTTTTGTTATTATATATATGCAATCCTCTGACGGTTCGAGGTCTCTCAGTTTGAACGAATATATGTATCTCTTCAATAGAATGATAAATATACGTTTAATGCTTCTTCTAGTTATCTCTTTTTGCTAGCTCATTGTGTGAATGCCTTGATTGCCATTCCCATATAAATATGACTGTTAAGAAGATATAATTGTTCAAGTGACTTATGTGGGTCACCATATGTCGGGATTGTGAAATGTGAACGCCCAACTACTTAAAATGATATGGAGATGGGCTGGTGACTGTATATAACTTATATGTGGATATCGGCGAATAGCAATCTTATCAATGATAGTGCATATCCGGTCGCCATCCGTGACGCAAACGACACCAAATGTGATTTAATTCATGGTATATCATTAGAGAAAAACGTGTTTGAATTTGGTGGAATTTGGTTTACTAAATCAATTGTTGATGCAACGCTGACTCGAACAACGCCATATTGCGATGGTGATTATGTATTCGTTTGGTGGAAATCAGCGACAAAACTATTTCACCATATTTTTTTAATTTCCCCTCCCACCAACAGCGTCATTTTAGAAAATTTTAACCCGCACCATTATCTTCCTTGTAAAAAGTTACCCCTCTTAGAACGCCTTGGTGCCATCTCGATTGTACCGCGTGAAGTTATATATAGAACGCACACAGACAGACAAAAAGACAGACAGACAGCACGATTTTATTTCTTGTATCATTTGAGAAGAACGTGTCTGAATTTGATGGTAATTGGTACTAAACATATTTTGTATCAGTTTTGGTGACCCTCCCGTCCCTATTTCGGACTCAAGCTGCACACACTAAGACTCATTAGAGATTAGAGATGCATATATATGAAATTGGTGAAAATTGGCGAGTATACAAATTCGTATCAAATTTAAGGTCCCCATATCTCTCACCCATAGGGCACCAATTTGGTGTATCTAAACCACACGATAAGATTCCTCGTATCACGGAGAAGAATATGTATCAATCTGGTGGAAATCGGCACTAAACATATAGATATAATTTTGTGTGTCCCTCTCATCTCTATACACCACTGACTCGAATGGCCCCACTTGTGACATCCTTAAACCACACGATTACACTCCTGATATCATGGAGATGATTGTTTATAAGTTTGGTGATAATCGGCGACTAAACAATTATTTTATCAAATTTGTTGCCAATCCCTCCCTCTCCATCTCTCACCAAACAGCACCACTATGGCGACTTTAAATCACGATTAGATTCCTCGTATCATGGATAAGAACGTGTATCAATTTGGTGGAAATTTTGGTGCCCCTGTCCCTTTCAACGCAACCCTGACTCGAATGAGGCCACATTTGACATATAAAAGCCACACCATTAGACTCATCATACCATGGGGATGATTTTGTATAAGTGTGGTGGCAATCGGCGACTTATTATAAAATTTAGTGACACCCCCTCCAAATCTCTCATCCAAAAACAACAATTTGGCGTTGTTAAATCGCACAATTAGATTCCTTGTATCATGAAGAAGAATATATATCAATTTGGTGGAAATCGGCGCTAAAATTAGTTTTATCAATTTTGGTGCCCCTTTCCCCTTCCGTTCATCCCTGACTCAAACGATGTCACTTTTGACATATTTAAACCACACCGTTGGATTCTTCATATCATGGGGATGATTATATGTAAGTTTCGTGGCAATCGGCGACAGAAACAAATATCTGCCCCCCCCCCCTTCCGGGCACCCCTGACGCGAACGGCGCGACTTTTGCCATATTTAAACCACGCCATTAGATTCCTCATATTATGGGGATGATTATATATAAGTTTGGTGGCAATCGGCGACAATTTTTTTTTCTGCCCTCCCCCTTTTCTGCCCCTGACAACAACGGCGTCACTTTAGAAAATTCTAACCCCGACCATTATCTTTCTCGTAAAAAGCTTCTCCAAGTAGACCCCTTTGGCATCATCTAGATGGTCCCCTGTGAATTTCTATAGAACACAGACAGACAGACAGACAGACAGACAGACATTCGCAAATATAGATATAGATACAGGATATCAAGTCAAACAACGTCGATCTGACAAAGACTGGAGAATTTATTCTCACTGTTCGCAACAATAGAATCCCACTGGTAAGATTCACCTTTCATGATGATGTATTTGCGGTTTGAATTTGGAGCTTTGAATTTGTTGTTGAAGAACGTCATCTCACTGTCGTCGTGCAGAAGCCATTTTCCATTTGTGTCGTCATACGTTCCGTCGATCCATGCACCTGTAATTTGAACAGACACCTTTATTTTATTGCGCATTTGGACATATTAGATTAGATTTATTTATTTGTCTAATTTTATAAAACAAGGTATATGTCACAACCTCGGTGGGCTTCTGAAATGTCTACCTCAGCCAATAATTTTACACAATACCACTTTCTGTCACAGTTATAATAGATATACTTTCATATTCAATTATCTTCTAGTTGACGAGAGAACATGACTTTATAGTCTTATACGACACTACTTTAGAAGTAAAATATAAATATTGTCTATATCTATAATTTTGATGATTCCGGGGCTTCGTTAGTCTGTCACTCATGATAAGGAGGATACCCCCTCCGGTCATTCTTCTTCAACACAATCCTATCAGGAACGGTTTCGAAAATAAAATTTGCGACATTTCTGAATCAACGAAATATTTTCGCGGGGAACCCAGATACGACATTTTAAATCACGAATTTCCCTGAAAAACATCGATAAATCGTATTTATACTTGAAATATCAGGGGGGGGGGGTCAGGACAAAAATTACGAATACAAGGTGGAAATTATGTGTTTTTCAGTTTTGGGGACCCACCACCCCGGGAGCGTAAACAACGCAATGTAAGTACAGTCACTGCCCATTAGCTAATATTCTTTTATCTGAGTGTGATTACGCCCTCTATGGATGTTTCATGTGAACGTGTTTTTTACTTGTCAATGGGCCAATGGGCGAAATATGATTTAAAAGGAACTTGATTAGACGGTTACTTGAGTATTTTCGTACTTCGTACTCGTTTCTATTTCAGAGTGAGCATCAGCGAATCTGCCGTGATGTATATTCACGTATCGCTGTGTGGTTACTTCGAAGGGCGTCTCGACGTGCTATGTGGATATATGTAAATCAAGCAGAATAGACAATGTGGTGAATGAGCACATTAGTAATTGGAATTAATGTCTTAAAGCGGCTCTGTGTCATCTCTACAATGGCATGATTGACTTGGAATGAATACCTCTCTGTTTAAAAACAGGTATAATCGTACTCATCTACAAGAAAACCCCAAAACCACGCGCCATTCCTGACAACTATCGAGTTATCACTCTGCTTCCAGTTATGTATAAAGTATTCGAAGGCGTCTTGCTTAACATGTTCCTCAAGGACGGTCACTTTCCAAATTTCCCAAGTAAATTACAACACGGATTTCAGACAGGTGTGAACTGCCTCATGGCCTTCTTCGTTCTTCAAGCGTCTATCTCGTATCTACATGACCTTAATGCCCAAGCATATATGTGCTTCTTTGATTCGCAGAAGGCTTTTGATTGTGTATGGCACGGGGGCCTTCTGGTAAAACTTCATGACATGGGTATCAATGGAAATATTTTCTCTCTGACCTGATCCATCTGCCTTAGGACACCAGGTGCCTCTTACGATCTTTCTCCAGAAATTTTTCCAGCACACAATTTTCGATCGTCATACAACTGGATTCGTCCCGGATATCATTGAAATATTAAGTCGCTATGACCTTTATCAACTCCTAACGACATATGTAGGAACTGGACTTTTTCCAATTAAATCTTCTCGGAAAATATTGTGCAGACAGCAGTCCGACAGAACTATTATGGAGAATGTTGCCAGTCTGTGTCCGTCGATCGAAACATCGATGTATTTAAAATTGTACACGGAGACCCAGCACCATGTTGGAACATTTGGATGATCCTGCGAGAATACCCACGTTATAATAAAGAACTGCGAAATCTTGCCTTGTTGCTGAACAAGACAACATACAGCAATAACTTGACTTGTTGTACATGTAAAAATACATATAACAATGAGTTAATACACGCAATTCGCTACTGTAATTCAACTTGTTCTGTCTTCCTGGTGAACGACTATCTGGATTACGTAACTGACCAATACGGCGTCGCCGTCTTTTTGTATATAGATTCGTTAAGTGATATTGAACTTGGTGCATTTCTACACGGCACCGACATCTTGCAGTCGCCGGAGGAAATAGCACAACACATGGACCAAATAATTATCGACACTTCTTCATTTCTGTTCGTCTTGTGGCGGGTAATAAGTGCATTATTAATCCATGACGTTCGAAAGTCGTCCTCAGCATATTTGAACCATATGGGACATATGAGACAATGAACATATCAAGGCGGACCCACTCCGCAAACACACTGAATAGTGTTGTTGCTTGTATATGAAATATACATATTCTTCTCCATAGTGGAGGTCCACAATCATTATATAAGTAATGATTGGTAAATATAACACGCACAATGGTGTATCTATGGAGAAAATTATCTATTTAATTTTCAACAAAAAGCACCCTTAATATCATAGTATACAATAAATGAAAGGAATTTTGAAAATACATTGTACAGATTCACCCATCATTTACTCCGTACACAATTAATCCCCTATCCTATATACCCGCATTAGTCCAGATTTTTCCGGCGCAAATTCTTAAATGAGAAATAGGAGATTGTCAGAAATAATTATATTAAGTCTGAAAATGGTCCATTCTTCACCTGTACAACTTATTATCCGAACAACGCAATCAATGTAAGTACAGTCACTGCCCATTAGCTAATATTCGATCATCTGGGTGTGATTACGCCCTCTATGGATGTCTTCTGTGAACGTGTTTTTTACTTGTCAATGGGCCAATGGGCGAAATATGATATAAAAAGGTACTTGAAAATTTTCGTACTCGAACCATATGATCAGAAAGGTACTTGAGTATTTTTGTACTCGTTTCTATTTCAGAGTGAGTATCAGCGAATCTGTCACGATGTATATTCACGTATCGCTTTATAGTTACTTCGGCTTGTTCGCAGCATGCTAAAAAATGGCGCACCGAGTAGTTGGAACGGGAATTCGCACGTTAACACGTACGACACTGCGCGTTGTGTGTTTCTATTGTTCTTTAATCTGCTTTGTTGTATTGTTATTTGAACATCTTTCATTTATTTTCACCTGACACAAATCGGAATGCTATATACTATTATATTGTACGGGGAATTGAGGATGGTATAAGAAATTTAATTCGCACATGAACACTTCGAGCTGTTGGTTTATATCGGTGCTTAAATGGGAACTGTTAAATGTTTATCATTTCAATGTTATATGGCTAGTTTAGTGTGAATAAGGTTCAAATATAACATCCAATAAAAAATTAGATATAATTTTATCGATAAACGTGTTTTTAGCGACTTTTAAAAATCGATTATTATTTCTTAGCTGATTTTGCTCGAGTCACGTGACCGCAAAACCCGTGACGTCAAACTGGGACTTGCCCCCCGCAGACGAACTGTTTACGAAAAATGGCTTCTGCACACAGAATTTCCGCGTCTGAAAGTGACTCTGATCACGAAAATGACGACGAGTTACGTGTTGCGGAGGACACTGCATCTATGGCAGATACTGAAGATGTCTTTGATGGCTTTCTTTTGAATATTGACCCATATTTACACGAACCAGCCGAACGAAGATAGTCGCAAGGACAGCGAGACTTAAAATTTAAATTCACCAAGTCACAGTGTCAACAATCATTGAATCGATTAAATTATCAATGTCATTCATTGTTGACGACGCGACGATTGTCATGATAATTGATTGTTTATTCTACAAATGAATAATTTACATCTAACTCTAAAAAATAAATTCCAAGAAGACAAGGAAAATAAAGCAACCAAATTTGAGGACTGCAATCTGAATCTGCATCACTACCAGTACCAGTACTACAGTAGGCTAGTTCAAAATTGACTATATCTTTAGTATCCCGTAGATTTTCGACTACCAGTAGGCCTATCCACTCATTCACTGTCAGTGTGAGTGTTAGTACTGTTACTGTCCCCAGTGTGGCAGGGAGTGTGTCAAAATCTGGTGGAGAACTTAGGAGGTGTGCAGCAAGTGCTAACAGCACCATCAGAGAATCGTTCGATCTACTGCGTACTAGCACTGTACATTACGATGACTTCTTAAAAACAACCATTGAGTTGAACCGCCTTGAACAGTCAGTTGTTGATTCTGGAGATCGTTAACACTGAACATCTGAAGGATTTATAATTATATTAAATATGGATTCTAAGTTCTAGACGCTTCGTACCAGTGTCGTTGGATTATCAATGGATAGGATTCTGAACATTGCCGGAGTAGAAATTGAGTACACCTGAAGTCGAACAGAACAGATGTCATATCACCTTTCACGTTGCATTATATATATTGTGACCATATAAATGATATACAACTATAGTGACTTCTTCATTATTTCACTATCCGATACCATGGTCGTTTCATACCATATTTTTTGGTTACTTTTTTTTATTTCGTACTTTGCAGAAAATCATTTATTTGTTTCCCTATGGTGTGACATACATGTACATGTAAGGTGATATGGTATCATTGGTATGAAAAGACGAATTGATTTCCAACATGGTGCGAAACGATCAAACAATAAGGTACGAAACTACAACAAATATGGTGCGAAACTACAAAAAATATGGTACGAAACGACTTAAGACGATCCAAAATGTCGTGTACCCATTTATATCTCCTCTGCAAGGGGAACAACCAGACACTGACCCTTTAGACTATCAGCATCCACCAAAGTGCCTACTCTTGTGTGCCAAATATTTGTACCTGTATGAGAAAAATCCACCCTGCACGATGCTTAAGCCTTATTACCATACATGTAGATCTGCACATTTAAACAAAATTATGGCTCTGTTCCAAATTTAACAAATGCTATACAAATAGTTTAATTACAAATACTAGTACAAGAGACTGGATTTTTCATTTGAGATGTTGCGCACACGGGGCATGTACGTAGACAACGATGGCTACATTTCCCCATGCATATATCAATGTTAAGCATGTCAATTGCGAAAACTTGCTTTATAATCAAGTCTAGACACAAATATAATTGTTTAACGGTACTCAATCCGATCAGATGCTTCGGGGGTAAAAAAAATTGATTCGATTTAATATCAGTTTGTGATCAGCATTTGAAGATGGATTTATATCTATAGCTTCCTATATATGTTTTCTATAATTCCCAGGGTATAAAATAATAAAATCGAGTCGAAGACACATGTCAGGAAATGCTTATATCAATTATCGATATTCATACCCCCTTTAAAAAAAAGGGGGTATACTGTTGTGCACCTGTCTGTCTTATGTCTGTTCAGGGCATAACTTGAACAGTAGTGCTAATAACTGCTTGGATCTCAATGAAATTCGGTATACATGTAGATGTTCACCACTATGAGGGCATTCAATATCTTATATAATGTGATTATCAATTGGGACATATTTTTCGTTACTATTTTTACAACAAACTGCGTCATGTCATAAAACTTTCAGGCGATCTCAGATAAAGTTCTCCCACTTGCTAAACTCCAAACATTTTTGCGAGCTGTAAAATGTCCCAAATTAGTTGTACATGTGTATGTATCTAATATACCAGAAAATATAAAATAAAATAAATATTGTCAGATAGAAGCATTTCCGGACAGGGGTTTTCAATTCATATTTATTATTTTTAATATTTCATACATATTTCAGGAAACTGCTGCATATAAAACTTGATTTAGGGAGAGATAGACCACCTTTAAACTGTAATTACATTAAAAACCAAGATTATTCCTTAAATGATAATTTTGAGAGGGGGGGGGGGCACTGATTTTCTAATCTTTCAACCCAAATCAGAACAACACATGTCTATCAACTTATCAAGCAATACTACCGGTAGTATACCGGTACATGTAAATTAAAAGGTGCCACAAGTTTGAAGTCAGAATCTCTGAGTGCATTCTATTTACAACCACATGGGGTCCGGAAACTTCTTAAACAAGAGGTGGCATCAGAAATGCTGTGTCTCGTTTTCGGTGGCTACCGCCAATTGGTGTGCATCAGTATCGGTAGACTAATTAATAGGTAAAATCGAAAAATGACGAATTAAGGGCCATAACTCCATCAAATTTTATCGGGCCAGGCTGGTTTTCGAACTCCTCCGAAATATTCTTGGCAAGTATGTCTATTCCAAATTTTAAACAAATCGGAGGACGTTTGTTGAAGTTATCGCGCTAACGAGCTAAAAATTCACGAAAAATGACTAATTAAGGGCCATCACTCTATCAAATTTTATCGGACCAGCTAACGAGCTGAAAATTCGTGAAAAATGACTAATTAAGGGCCATAACTCTATCAAATTTTATCGGACCAGGCTGGTTTTCTAACTCGTCCGAGATATTCTTGGGAGACACCTATATCCCAAATTTCAATCGAATCAGATAACGTTTGTTTAAGTTGATGCGCTAACGAGCCTAAAATCAGTGAAAAATGGCAAAGGGCCATAACTCTGTAATAAATGTGCGGACGAACCCGATTATTTGTCTGCAGCTTACGTGCATGGATATGTACTCACACACCCAAAAAAAATTGAGTTATAAGCAAAACACGTCGCCCGCCCGCACGCCCGCCGCCCGTCCGCCGCCCGCCCGCCAACCGTCCCTCATCAAACTATAAGTCGAGTTTTGGAAAACAACTCGACTAAAAATCTTTATCTATACCTATATTTGTGAATGTCTATTCTATATTAATTCACGATTCACGAGTGACCTTCTAGATGGTTCCAAAGGGTCTAACAGTGGCAATTTCTTACGAGAAAGATAATCAACATAATTGTGCAGGTTAGAAATGTATACAGCACTTGACGGTATTGGGGTAAGGGACAAAAAGTGGGAGGGGCAAAACAATACCACACTGCATTAACATGGGTAACAACCCTGCTAGTTACATAATATTTAGAGGATATTACTTGGTTGGTTTGATATTAGACCAAATATCGGCCTGAGGTACTAGTAACCTCATATCTCTATCAGCCTGGCATCGAAGGTCGAATGCTGATATGAGGTTACCGAGGGGGCTCAAATCAGGCCTATATATTCAAACCAACCAAGTACATGTAATACCCTACACGTATCTATTAATTTGGTATTTCTTATGAGAGAGATAATCATCATAATGGTGCAGATTAGAAATGTCTACAGTGATGGTACTGGGGTCAGAGAAAAAAAGTGTGAGCATTAACCTGGGCAACGACTGGTCACCCTGCTAGTTATATAATAATTAGAGGACATGTCTTGGTTGGTTTGATATTAGGCCTGATATCAGCCTAAGGTAACCCCATATCACTATCAGCCTGACATCGAAGGTCGAAGGCTGAAATGAGGTTACCGAGGGCTGAAATCAGGCGTATACTATCGAACCAACCAAGTAATACCCTATCCATAACATTAATTAGTTTGCCTCTTAGTAACAGTGTACTATTGACAACTCTTTCAAATGAGTGACATCACAAAAAATCATTGTCTATGCATTATTTAACAGTGAAATAGAATTATGCCATGTTGTAAAGCCATATTACTCGGATCCGTGATGTCATGAAATCATATTACTCTGATTGGTGATGTCCTAAAACTATATTACTCAGTTTAAGGCAAATTGAAGTGATATTCACCTACGGTAAGTACATGTACAAATGTAGTTTGATAACAAGCCGTACCGGGCAAAAATTTGAAAAATATTTGGACCGATATAGCCATCAGTAGGAAACTTCCTTCCAAGGGGTGCTGTCGTAACATACATGTATCAAGGTGGACCCCCCTCCCCAATGGGGAGACTATCTAGCCACGTCTCTGATTTCAGTGGTCACACAATGAGTGAACAAGAGAGCTCTTTCGCAGATAAGTCGTGGCTTCCTATACATGTATTTATACTGAGGCCACAGGGGCTTGTTAAGAAAACAAGTAAAAATGTGTATACAAAAACATGCGTTTGTAAAGCATTACATGTACCGGTATACATATCAATAGAATATTGATGCATTTATAATGTTTGATAAAGTGGCACCCCCAATTTTACTTGTTTTCTTTACAACAAGCCCCTCTGACTATATCACATGTACAATTAGTTCAAGATTGAACTTAACACTAAACGCTGCTTTAATATTTAGTATTACCTTTATTTGGAAATAAATTATAATGTGCAATGGACTGAACAGCCAATAGGTTGCTGGACATTTCGTGCCATAGAAGTTTGACATAGAGATGTTTCGCATCAGGGTTCTGGACATTTCATACCAGTACATGTATCACTTCGACAATTTGTACCATTGAGTATGCCGTATTACGTTTTTGAAATAACATTAAAGGTACTCAAACCGATTCGATGGTTCCCATATTATCAGATTCCAACAACAAACATTTTTTTGAAATGCCGCTTCGGTTATCAGAATCGATTAATGGCCCAAAAAAAAATGCTATTAACCAGTCAACAATAGTAAACAATTGCCCAAAACCTGTTATTTATTAACATTTTGTTCAACACGGGTGGGTTCCTCGACTCGAATCAAATATGTTTACCCTCGAAGGCAAGGAAATAGTAATATACAAGCGTTAATTCGGATTATGTATCTTTAACTTGGTTGCCACAATTTCAATTTGTTCATTTTTTTTTCGCAAAAAAAGAAAGAAATATGTTTACATGTAATTGATTCCAACAACAAACATTTTTTTGAAATGCCGCTTCGGTTATCAGAATCGATTAATGGCCCAAAAAAAAAATGCTATTAACCAGTCAACAATAGTAAACAATTGCCCAAAACCTGTTATTTATTAACATTTTGTTCAACACGGGTGGGTTCCTCGACTCGAATCAAATATGTTTACCCCCGAAGGCAAGGAAATAGTAATATACAAGCGTTAATTCGGATTATGTATCTTTAACTTGGTTGCCACAATTTCAATTTGTTCATTTTTTTTTCGCAAAAAAAGAAAGAAATATGTTTACATGTAATTGTCGGGTTGTCATCATCACGTAACTTTAAATCGTAAACATGTTCGCTTTCATTAAGTTAACAAAATTAAAATAATTTTTCACATGGTACGCTGCATACGCATGACCAATTGCCATTTGTGGGAACCAACGAAACATACAAATGTATATGGTGTGAAATGACAAAAAATATGGTACGAAACAATCAACTGTGTGGTTCAAATTAAGGGTATATATAAACCGGCCATGGTAGGAATTTCTTAGGAAACATCGTTTGAGCCATCCAACGAACCTTGGTGAATCACCGAGTGATCTATAATAGCCCGGACGTGCTTAAATAGACCGACCGGTCTTCCACAGTCAGCATGCATCTGGTAAGAGGGGAGTCAATCTAAACTGTTCTATAATTATCTTTCAACCAATACTAGTACTTGCAAACAATAGCAATTATTCTGATTTCTTTTGAAACAAACAGAATAATTATTTACTGAGAATATTCAATATAAACATCTACAAATTCTTGAACAAACGGAATTTCAATGTTCAAGAAATTTAGAGGTCTCCCCTCTTACAATACAACAGTGAGCAATATGCCAGGAAGACCGATCAATGAATCTATTTTAACTCGATCAGGCTATTATTGTACAATGTACATCGGTTGTTCACTAACTTCACCAACACTTGTCCAACTGATACTGATTTTGGAGAATATTATATACAAGTGAAATGGTTAAAAAATATATTTATTAATTATAATAAATAATCATCAAATTGGAAGAGTTCAGCATCAGCTCCTTGCTGGTATTGTTGAATACTGCCCACGTCGGATTACCATCGGAAAAACATCGAAAATAGGTGATTTACTTCCCAAATTGCCATCGTAGTTTTAGAATCTTTTTCCACCAAGAATGTGTTGAAAACTGCAGACAACTGTTCTATGCACATTACAGTCACATAATTTTGACTCTTGGTTGATAAACATTCCTCTAAAACATAAATCTCGTCAATAAAAGTGTCAATTTGTTTCAATTGCGAAACGTCAACCTCCAGAATCTAAAATCCAATTCACAATATTCATCGAAAATTCTCAAAACAGCGTTCAACGTATAGTCCTAGCACAACTCCGTGATATTATTTGATTACACACTTCAGTCCTCAATACTTTCTAAATGTCTAAATTGTTGAAAATAGTAGATTTGTATCGTAAGTCGCCATTAACAAAACAAATGAGAAAACACGTGGACATGTTTACGTCTTATTCCCTCATCCGAAAAAAAGTTGCGTTCCCACTTTGACGTCACACTTCTTTGTGCACATAAAACTGGCGAGTGGCTTTTTAGTGTTTCCTTATTATTTTCGACGTCAAAAGGGCATTAAAATCTCGATTTTTACGCTATAAGTTGGTGTTTTCGAATATGATTCGTTTTAAGTAACCTTAATTCTACGTTATGACACTGGTATAGTTTATTTTACTGAAAAAAAAAGTTTTATTAACAGTTCCCTTTTAACATGTTATTTGACATCGTTTAGTGAACTCTTTCATTTAGCTATACACGACAAATATCGGCATGTTATATTCCAAATAAATTTGGATGGTAATTATTAACCAATTCCCACATTACTCATTCGTGCTGTTTCTAAATATTGACGTTTAGGGAACGTTAGTCTTGGTCTATTTTTGTTTTCGTTTCGTTTTTCGCGGAATATATCTCAGCTATGAATGGAGATGTTATTAAGAAAAGCTCCGACACTAACTCTTCACATTAGTTGTTTACCATACAATGTGGCCTTATTCTAAATATTTGTATTTCTGTGTACGGAACATATATCAGAATACTATATGAATTGAAGACAGTTCAGAAATTACCCCTCCCCTCCTGGGACCCTGTTTCAATTAATCCTAATGGGGAAGAGTCTAATTAGTATAATTAGTCCTAATTTGACCATATTTAATTGACACTGATGGGACTATATTTTATTTAACCCCATGGAACTGTAGTTTAATCAACACTAATGGCACCATATTGTAATTTTAATTAACCCACATTTGTATTACCCCCCCCCCCCCCCCATGGGACCATATTGTCATTAATCCTGATTAATTATTGGACCATTTTTTA
Organism: Siphonodentalium dalli; assembly: GCA_032622095.1. NCBI lineage: Eukaryota > Metazoa > Mollusca > Scaphopoda > Gadilida > Siphonodentaliidae > Siphonodentalium > Siphonodentalium dalli. The sequence goes on from CP136065.1 coordinate 207,162,522, forward strand.
ATTAACAAGGTACACTTTTAATTAACCATCATGGAACCATATTTGTTTTATTAACCCCCATTGGACCATATTTGTATTAACCCCATGGGGCCATATTTTATTTAACCCTCATGGGACCATATTTTAATTAACCCTCTCTGAAATTCTGAATGTGACCACATTTTAATTAACACTCATGGAACCATACATCTATTTTAATTAACCCTCGCGAGAGGCCATATTTTCAAAGTTGATATCAGGAGTGCATTACCTGAGGCCATTCTTAGATCAGCATTACACAACTCTTAGCGTGTATATTGGCGAGTATATTAGACTATATAGTAGGAGATGATGGACTAAATGTGATTAAAACGTGCTCGGTATTTGCGTAATTGGATGTACTAAATGTGATTAGAAACGTACTCAGTATTTGCATACTTGAAACATATAGCGATGATCCAGAGCTTTTGGTCTGGTTATTTATTCTGCATACCTCTATTTTAATAGGAATTAGAACAACTAACAAAGATAAGATAATACATTGGCGTATCAATACAATGGCCATTGCATGTTTGGTGGTGAACATTTCAACCAATTAGAACGTATGCGCCCTTTGTGAACACATATCATACGCGATGTATGGTGTTTAAATATTTGAAATTAAACTTAAATTTGGCACGTCCAATTTTAAAAATGTTTTCACATCCTTTCTCACCAAGTGGACATTATACACACATACACAAAATATCATACCTAGATACAAATGTTTCACAATCACTACATTAAATCTGCAATATATTTTATATATGCCTACTAATATGATCTCGAGGGCGTTACCATTTCTGACTGGTTTTCGTGTATGTACAGCGGTGGCGTTGCAGAAGGAATTTGGACTAGCTGTCTGACTCGATCGGGTACGTAAACACAATGCCACGTTATATTCGAGCAATGCTGGAATTACGACTTACGATTTCATAATACGCATGTCGGGTTCATTGTCACATAGACCCAATCACACTCTTCAACTTTTCAAAACGATAACATGTGTATCCAGCTTTCAAGGGCAGTCACCTGACATTGTGTATTATTGCTCTTCATTTTTTTCGTAGAGACAGAGACCAGTTCCTCATATTTCTAACAGATGAATGAAACAGCTAGATCAATCTAACAGCTCTTAAAAAGGCGCTAATTCGTGAATTTTCAAAAAATCTCAATTTCAAACTATACATTTGAAGGGTAAAATCATTATCTTCTATAACCGATGTATGACATAGTAACACCATGAGAGATATGTTCTAATTATTAAAAATAGTAGTTTAAAAAAAATATATAAACAACTTTTTTAGGTAGACCGATAGAGTTTGACAGGAAATATTCTCAAAAAAACAACACACTGTATTGTCTAGCTTATGAACCAAACCAGAGTACTCGCTCAGCCTACCAGCTGTCATCATCACTGTCTGCGAGAAATCAAATCTAACATTTTCCATTTCATATGTTAGCTTTTTGGCACCCATTTGCCGAACTATTACTTTTGTGGAGGAAAAATCACCATAAAACAACATATTGTCTGAAATATGAATAAGTATTCAGTGTTTATGTCTGGCAGATTATTGCAAACGATGTTGAATTATATTTAAATTGTTGTATGTTGTTTGGACCCTTCACAAGATAAAAACAAATAATTCGCAGCCAAATAAATAAAAAATCTAAATATGCAATGGGCAATGTTTGATATATTTTTTCGCAGACAGTAATGATTTCAGACTGACTGGTCGACAGAGCGCATACTATCGTTGGGTTCATAAGCTAGATAAGTCAGTGTATTTTTAACGAATATTTCCTTCAAAAATCTCTATCGACCTACCTAAAAACACATTTTTAGTACTATGGCATTCGTTGGTTATAGAGGATAATGATGTTCACCTTTAATTGTAGTTTGGAATTGAGATTTTTGGAAAATTCACGAATGGGGCGCCTCCTTAAACAATTTCTCACTTCAAGATATTTTGCGTTAGTGATTACTGAGGAAAGCTTCGAGCAGTGTTTATCTGGCCATGATCAACATTGCAATTTGCTAAGAAGACGCTACAAAACATACAAGAAAACCATAGTCAGAAATGGTAACTCCCTCAAGATCATATTATTAGGCATATATAAAATATATTGCAGTTTTAATGTAGTGATTTGAAAAATGTGTATATAGGAAAACGCTATGTAGTTGACTATATGTGATATTGTTTGTATATCTGTATTCTGTCCACTTGATGAGAAAGGATGTGAAAACATTTTAAAATTCCCACGTGCCAAACTAAAGTTTAATACAAATATTTACACACCATGTATGATATGTGTTCACAAAGGGCGCATATATATACGTTCTGAAATGTTCATCGCCAAACATGCAACGACCATAGCATTGATACACCAATAACCACACACCCATTGCCAAAAAAATTGACCAGCGCCTTGACGATCGACACGTTATTATGTTGCGGCAAATACACTAACCTTTTTCTCGGTTCTCTTATACGACGTTTTAATTGTTTTCGACTGTCATGTATCATTTCTTTGTTATTGTTCTAATTTCTATTGCAATAGAGTTATGGATAGTGCATGAAATAGCATGCACAATAATAATCAGACAAAAACACTCGTTCTTCGTTATATGGTTCAAGTACGTAATTACCGAGTACGCTTATAATCACATTTAATCCATCCAAGTATTCATACTGTTCTAATTTATATTGAAATAGATGTCTGAATAGTGAATAAAATTGCATGCAGAATAATAATAATCAGGCCAAAATTGTCGATCTTCGTTACATAGTTCAAGTACGCAAATACGGAGTACGTTTCGAATCACATTTAGTCCATGCAAGTACGCAAAACACGAGTACGTTTTTAGTCACACTTAGTTCACCACCTTCTACCACAGGGTCAGATATACTTGCGAATATACACCATGAGAGGTCGTAATGATGATCTAAGAATGGCCTCAGATAATGCACTCCTGGTATCAACTTTGAAGATATGGTCTCTCGTGAGGGCTAATTAAAATACATCTATGGTCCCAGGCTTAATTAAAATATGGTCACCTCCATAAAGGTTAATATATGGTCCGATGTGGGTAAACTAAAATACGGTCCCATGAGGGTTAATTAAAATAAGGTCCCATGATGGTTAATTAAAATGGTACCATGATTGTTAATTACAATATGGTCCCATAACTGATCAGGGTTAATTATAATATGGTCTCATGACGGTTAATAGAAATATGAACTAATGGGTGTTAATTGAAATGTGGTCCCATGAAGGTCAATTAAAATATTTGGTAACCTGAGGGTTAATTAAAGTTAAAATATGTCATCCGTGTTGATTAAACTACCGTCTCATGTGGGTTAAATAAAATATAGTCCCATGAGGGTCAATTCAAATATGGTTCAATGACAACTAAGTAAAATACCACCCCCATGAGGATCAATTAAAACATGGTCACAGGAAGGTTAATTTCTGAACATTGTTTAATTAATATAGCATGCTGCGTGCACAGCACTAAACATGATGTTTAGATTAACTTGAAGGCCACATTGTATATTAAACAACCAATGTAAAAGGTTAGTGTTGGAACTGTCTTAAGACCATCGCTATTCGTAGCTCAGATATATACCGCATACAAAGACATGAAGAAAATAATTAGGCTCCCTCTGAAATAGAAACACGTCCATAAATACCAAAGTATGTATTTAGTCACATAAAACTCCATAGCTCCATAGACTACCATAGCTCCATTGGCACACGAAAGACACGCTCACATAATACACCCATAGTGGTCCTAATTAAGAAAATAAAAAACTTACAAACAACGGTCATCGTCATTTGATCCCAAACGTGAATGTTTCATATCGCGCGAACAAACAATGATATTTTAACTATACTATATTATTCCCAATAGATAGCTTGCTAAACCTGTGACAAATTTGAAAAGACTCACTAATATTGGTATCCTTACCTTATTACCTTGTCCATTTGACACGAAAGCACATTCTCAGCAATAGCAGCACGTTATTGGCTTATAATAGGACTTTTTTTAAGTTCACAATCGGCGTAGAATCGCCTCATTTTGAGTCGATAACCAGCTAAAAATGTGAATGTTTTAGTGCCATTATCGACTCAAAATAACGAATTATAAGTTCATTATGGGCGGACAATAACACGAATAAACCAACTTATGACTTACGAGATGTATGTTCTTTAAAATGTGTTTTCCATGTGGCCCGTGCAATAAAACTGAACCACAGATATATATTACTCCACTGTGGGCTTATTTCATAATCAAATAAACCAATATGAACCTATGAGAATACTCGAGGTCGATTATGAATCTATTTGCACGAGGACGCAGGCGTGTCCTGCCCATTAGGAACAACTGTTGTTGGGCACCCCCATTTACTCACATACGTTGGTCACACAAAGCAACAGGTGTTTTCGTTGACCTGGTTGATTTCTTCAATTTTCGTCATATAAGATACGTGCATTATTGACTGAGAGCTATGGAACTGTAGCCGTTTGTACCTTTTCCTGGGAACTGCGAATCGGTCACAGTGTCGTGTATACGTATTCATCAACAAAATACACACCACTATAATTCCTTAAGAGTGCACATAGTTATGGAGTAAACCATGAGTCTCATATTTGATAGTCGTGGGTGTATTGTATGTTATATATAGTCACCGTTCGCATCGACAGTGTTTAACTTTGAGGCAAACCAGGTTTGCATCTGTGCGGAATTGATCACCAGTAACTGTCCGGAATCCGCTTTGCACTGCGTTGTCGAGGTGGCCCGTGTATTTTGATCGTTCACCAGCGTGTAGCAAACCTGCAATAGAGCCTGGTATGTGTAGCCGTCGTGTCTGTGACACACAGACGCCGGGTCAACTGTCGTTGTTTCAACTGCTTAACTTAGAAATGGATATATCAGATCCGTTCCCAAGAGGATAACTCTATTTTCCTTTAAAGCAGATGTATTCGGAATTCAGAAGGTGTTTAGGATGGGGAAATGGTGGCAACAATCATCCACTGGTAATGCCTGCATAGCATGTGTCGTTACAGGTTTGATGGTTTAATTATTTTTAGGGAAGAAATTAAATGGATGTGTGACATATTTGTTGTTCCGTATTAGGTGCAGGGCAAATCTGTATGGCTACATATTATATGTATAATACGCCCGATATCTTAATTTTGCCGTATGCAAATTCAAGACAGTATTTTGCAATTACTAGCATAATTGTTTTCTATTTCCAACATTTCTCAGTCTTATCATATTTCTATCGGGTTAGAAGATGCTTATAAATATGTATATTCTGAGGACAGCGGCACATAATCTATATATTATCAGTACAGTATCCCAAAGTTGGCCGAATTAGCTAGATATTGTGTACAATATGATCGTGCTACCCAAATTCGTTCATCACGTATATTCTGAGTGTTGCATCGTGGTCGACTATTCTTGTAAAATTCTAGCTGGAAAATGGAAGTATTTTTCAGAGCTTATGAATGAAGCCGTTATATTGATAATTCTTGTATATGTAAACCTATCTCATACCTCGTTCGAATTTAAGTAGACAGAATTTGGAAGCTCGAATGAGCCATGTCTCTTTAAAGGCACGGGCGGTGTTCGTTACATAAATATATATATATTTGTTCAAATCGCCATCAACAGAAAGAACACCAAGAAATATACAGTTCCACTCATATGCCAAACATAATCAGCGCGTAAATAGTATATTGTCATCAAGACGTACGATAGTGTATGTAAACAAGAGACTGCTCGTGTTACAGAAGTTGTGCTGTTTACATAACACAGCGCAATTCTATTTGTTAAAGGGGTACTGTACACTAAATCCAACCATTTATGTGACCATCTCCTTTTATACTCAGCAGAATATATGCAACAAATTAATGAATTTCAGACATGGATTAGTGCAAAATACACGTGCGCGCTCTATGAATGATGCAAACAAATGGAAATTATAATGAAAATGAATTTATTTATTCATTTCCATTATAATTGCCATGTTTTTTACCCCGCTCAAAGAGCACATGAGTGTATTTTGCACTAATCCATGGCTCAAATTAATTCATGTGTTGCATATATATTCTGTTGAGTATAAAAGGAGATTGTCCCAATAATGGGCGGATTTAGTGTACAGTACCCCTTTAATCACACACAAATTATATAAACGCTCTTTATTATTTCCATATCAGGAAAACAGTAACAAATAAAGCTCTTTATGTTTACCATATCCGGATCTAAACAAAAGCCAGGAAACGTAACGTTTTTTGCTTTTGTTTACATAACAAAGGGGGAAATGTTGACAATAACATACTGTTTATCCCATATTTCTGATTGGCATAAGAACAAAGTATGTCTATATCTTACTATTCCTTCTGTTTATGGCGGTTTTTCACGGAGGTGAATATTTTAACAGCGCAACCACCGCCAAGGCCGCCCGTATCTTTAATACACTGGTAATGGTGTGTAATAGTATAAGTAAACAAACCAAACACAGACCTACGCGAGGCATCGGACCTTGTTGAATGACATAAGAGAAGCTCTCATATAATTTTCACTTTATTGACTTACACTATGGTTGCAATTTAATGCGAACATTGAGTGCATTTAAAATGCCAGAGCACGGCTGAATCACTCTATACAATTACGAGATCGATGTACATGTGGGAACACCACCGGGTTCGTCTGTCAGCATATTTTTGGACGACAGGTTTGTCTATATTTTGTTCTCCTATTTCGCATTTTGCCAAAACATTTCTGGTATGGATTTATTGATTTTCTTAAAAACTGTCAGGAGTTTATTTGTGAAATTAGGTACAAGTGATTGATGTGATATTTAATAACCATCGACCCATTGGATATTATAACTTCGTTTAATTTATAGTTATGGCATGAAAACTGTTACAAATTTCACTGTTTTCAGGTACCAAGAACTCTAAGATATATATTTTTTTAAAGTGGAGTTCATATACCGATAATATATCTCAAGATTACGAGAGGAGCCTTAATTATTCTTGATTCGTGAAATCTAATGATTATTTTCATTTCGAAAGGCAACTACCCACAAATAGTGTTCTATATTTCAGAATAGTCATGCCATGCCTGTCATGCCTATTTTATTGCATAATAACGCAACGGGATTGAGACACACGTTTTGCAACTTACAAAGGGTATCTCTCCCCACATAATTGTATTACACAAAACGAACATAAAATACAATTACACACAAACATGATAATTCATATACATAACATCGTTTCACTTATAACAATATATGATATAATCTTGAGTGTGACCATAACGGTGGATATTTCACTGTGTTGTGGGTGGTTCGTCCCGTGGTTTGGTAGTTCGTGCCTGTTGATCAATGAACAATTGGGATGAGATTAGTTGTGGGTCATGGGTTCATAAACAAGTTAAAGCTGACCACCATATCACATAACACTGTTGCCTAATTCAAGTTGATTACTCTCTGTTTGAGTGGACCACTCTGCATATCAACATTTGTTTCCATTGGACTGGAATATTTGTGACTGCTTTATTCTTCATTATACTATATGGGATATGATGCTATATTATGCAATTAAAAATTTAACTCAACATTATGATACAAATGAAGCCTCCTCTCATAGATCCAAGAAAATAAGTGAAATTATAATTATTCTAGCAAGCAGTTCTTGGTACCGAAGGGACACAAAATAGAATAATATTTTCAACCTGTCAAATTATATATACAACGAAGATGATATATAAACTCGAGATTTTTTGCCTGATAAATTCTTTGTTGAAAATCTTTTGCCATTTTTTTGGCTGGATTTATCCAAAATGTACGTCTCCCCTTAATGCATATTTTGAAGGACTCATTGATTCTCCTTATCATAATAATAGTGAGTTATATCTGACAACCTGAATATACACACTGCTTAGCTGCAAATTCGCGAAAACTTTCAATTCTAACGTGGAGAAAATGACGCGAACTACTGTATTTTAAATAAAATCGGACCGCGTATTGTAAGCTATTTGAAAGAGTAAACATTCCCACGTCAATGAATGTATGATCGGATCCTATCATGTATCAGTGTATTGATCGATCAACGGATGACGAATATATGCATCATGGTTCGAAGACGCTGTTACCAGCTGAAGGTGTACGGGTTGGAGGACAAATCTGATGAGTTCTTGTACTACGGGTTTTCACACATTTGCGTATGATGTATCTGGATGATAGAACACAGCAGCTAGAGAATGGTCACTCTACATTCACCACAAATTAAAATAAATAAGATATTATATCTACAATGTATTTCATGTTTACAAACCAACCTGACGCCAGATGGTTTTCAGCTGGGTGAGGTGAGAAGGACTCTCATGGAAATTCACGCCTGACATTATCAACTGGAAATTTTTGAAGCAATATGTATGCAAATTGTTCTTCTATTTTTATTTCTAACCTGTATTTACAGGGCAATTTGATATTTTGATGGAATATATTCTAAATTCCTGTCTTATTTGGGGCTCAACAACCATCATTTGGAGGATTTCCAACCACAAGCGGCGCCAGATTGTTGTTTTTTTCGCAACAGTTGGCGGTTGGAAAATTGTGACTCAAGGGGTGCCGAGGTGGGGGTGTAGACATTCTAAGCCTGGGATGCTGGGTTCGCGACAGGGATTTTACGATTGGGTCTCTTTTTCTCATTGGTTCATATTTAGCATTAGGACGGGTATCAGTTAAAGGAATCCAATGCCTTCAAACTTGATGCATTCGAATTAACACAAATTATATAACAGTTCGTCGAAGAGATTGAAAAGCATCACATGTCTTGCATAAGAATTGTTTCGATATCTGACTCCGAGGTTTCTGTCAGGAGTAATTTTTTTTATAGAACGTCGGTTGAATCAACATCCAGTTGAAGACGCGCAGGGAGGGGTGGGTAAACTGTTACACCGGAATTGCTTCGGTTCTCATTAAGGGCATATTGTTGTATACACACAAATAGATACCGGGTTAACTGATTAATGCATCTGTGTTTTGTTAGTTTCTTACTGGGAAAACCTGGGGAACAGTGGTTTCTATGTGACGTGGAGTAATTTTCCTATGAAACTAATGCTCAGTGATTTCATTCAGCAATAAAACTGAGTGTCTTGATCATTTCTATGTATGGTATGCTTGCCCAAATATATAGTTCTGATATTAATATAATGTAGTATCACAGTGGTCACTGGTGCTTATGGTATATATTACAGGGGGATTGTACCTAAATCCAGCCATTCTATAAGCCACCTCCTACTTTATTCAACAGGAAATATGAAACAAATGAATGAATTGGAGGCAGGCTTGACGATGTACAGCAACATGATAATTACAATTTTTAGTGAGTTTTGGTAAATGACTAAAGCCTTTTACTTAATTTCGTTAAACTTATCAGCTTATTATACGTGGTTCTTTGTGTACGTCAGGTATTTAGCTATCGTTACTGGCTCATATTAATTGAGTGTAGTAGGACATATGGCTCAATAATTGACTGAATTTAGGTGCTGTCTTCCTTCAAAACAAGAATGCAGAAAACTATATTTTATGACAAGTAACTGAATTTCAAAGTTCTTGATCGAAACCTACCTGCTGGTATTGTGGCATTATTTGTTTTCTTTCTTGCATTTTAGATTGATTTCATTCTGTCATTTTACAATTTGTGTTTGTTAAAAGTGATCTGAAAATGGATTATGTGTGCCTGTATGTCTATTTTCAGGATTGTCTTATTTCCCTTCTTGAATTCGTACCGAAATGTCCAGTAGCTCGTCCATTAACCCTGACATATGTGACTGTGTTTAAAGGCATGAAAATTCTAATTGGCAGAGAAACCATCCTTAATGTGCAATGTTCGTCTAGATTGATAACTCCATTTACAAACAGCATGATGTGATTTGCTAGATCAGACTTGGATTTCTAGAAACAAAGTTTATTATAATTTACATGCACGTAAAGTTTTCCGTACACACATGCATATCAGACTTAAATTCATGATGGCGTATCCCTTCGTTGCATGTTCTGTGTTGGTGCAGATGTGTATGTATCAGAAACACACTTTTGAGTCCGAGATACCAGTTAATACTACTTGGGAATATTTGTTCCATGAGAGGTGACATGGAGAAATCAATATTTTAAACACTTTCAAGATAAACAAGGATAATACCATATAACGTAATCATAATTATATTATACTAGCTGATATGCTCGTCTTCGTCCGGGCTTATTAGAGATTTCTTTATGGTCGCCTCCGTCTGGACAAACTATTGTTCGATCGGTCCATAAACATGCCTATATGAGCATATATGAGCGAGGTCAATGACACCGTCGCACGTGAAATTTGATCCGCCCATATTGTTCCCGGGATCAAAGTAGGCCTACATACCAAATTTTATGCGGATCGGTCGAGCAGTTTTCGAGTCTATAACACAAATACATACAAACAGGCAGACAGACAGAAGTTCCAAATTATAACATTATCAAGAGCCCACTGAGCAAAAACAATCTTTTTTCTGATAATTATGCCATCTACTGTTCTTCGTTGCTGTATAACTGCTATGCAAACGAATGTCATAGGAATATGTGTTTTTGTATAGCTGGAATCGTTCCAGAAAGTGGTATATGCCATCTCTAATTAACAGAATACTCCAATATCATATCCTGTTTACTGGTGATAATCCGTACATGCTAATTTTGTAGCTAATGTATTGCCCTAACCCGTACACCAAAAGCAAGAAACATTTGCTCTGACCCATACACTCCACATGCTCTAACCCGTACACAAACAATCATGGGTGATTTAACCCAAAATGTGGTAACAATTGTCAGATTGTCACAATCTGGTGTTAGTGTTGCTAATTTGCCAATTTAACATCGAAATTATCAAAGTTAACAATGGCCTGGAATTCTGATAACATCGTTGACTTTGTGTTCGATAGAAATAGATCGCGTCCTTAAATATCATTGTAGTTTGCGATTATTTTGGAATTATTGTGGAATACTGATACCGCATTTGTTTGTTTACATTCAACCCGGAAGTATTCTACCCGTATACCGACCGCGTGATTGTATATCAAGTGTGAATCTTTATTCAGTTTCGTCTCCTGTTTTAATAGCTATGCGATGAATGGATTAAATCTGGACAATATTAACCCGTTCGTGATGGGAGCTGCGCTAGTGCTGCATTAAAGGTCATGTGCCAGTGCATTCTATTATATATGCAACTCTCTTAAAGGGAGCCTCGCATATATAAGATAATACACTGGCTTACAAGGTCAATGTGAATATTGTTAGGCCAATTTCCCTGTGGGAGACTCGCATACATAAGCTCGAGAATGCATTCGCACAGGGTTTTCTTAACCCTTTACCCAACAAACCGGCCAAAACCGGCCAAATAAAGCTTCAACAGCCTAAAATATCTTCGATCTGTCTCAATAAAACCATACAAATATGGATATCATTGGAACCGGCTCATTGACCACATTGTGATGGTTACAGTTATGCCCTGTGCCAATGCATTCTCTTATATATGCGAGTCGACCATAGGTCGCCTCGCATATATAAGAGAATGCATTGGCCTAAAAAAAATCTTTTTTTAACACTTTTTACCATTTTTTCTTACATTCTTTAACAATTTTATAATTTTTAATGTGTTAAGCCAATGCATTCTCTTATATATGCGAGGCGACCTATGGTCGACTCGCATATATAAGAGAATGCATTGGCACAGGGCCGTTCTGTTGGGTAAAGGGTTAAACATTTAAGATATCTCCACTCATGGAAAGGTTAAACCTCTAGGCTCGACTTCACCAACTGGGTTTGTTTTATAAACCGTGTAGTGCATACGATAGCGACTGTGTGCAGACTGTACCTTTGCTGGCGTTTACGACACACTGTCGTCGATATCAAATAAATTTGCCATTTAATGTGGCCGTGGGAGAGTTGAACCAGGAAGAAATTGTAAACAATCTGATTTTGGTGTCATTCGACACCAGGAACAACATACCAAACATCCGCAAAAAAAAAACGCTCCTGGTAAAATTCAGGATCCACGATGGCGTCCAAAATGGCAGCTGTAGTTGAATTTGTTCAGTAGGTGCTCCAATGAGTGCCAAATTCGCAATAAATTGAAATATACACAGTCCAGAAGCAAAGGGTCAATTTTAGGGGTAAGTAACAATTCCCTGTTAAAGTTTTTTTCTCAGAGGATTGTGATTCTGGATGGCATATGCTTCAATTTATATGAGTGTGGAGTTCACATCCTTGAGCATTTCCTAGAATCCAAGATGGGGTCCAACGTGTTACAAAATATGAACTAAGTCAGTTTGATCCGCTACGTTGGAGACAATATCTTATAAAATATATACAAGTGTATAAATTATTGGGGTGCTATTATATGGTACTATATTTGACAGGAAAGGTTGGTACTCCAATAGCAAGGTGGATGCCAATATGGTGCCCTGCATTGGAAAAATAGACACATTTTCATTCAACTCTTCTATATAAGTTTCTCAAGTTTGGAACTGGTGGTAAATTGTGGTTCGTTTTCCTATTGTTCGTGTCCTACGATTATTTGGGCAGTAAAATGTGTTGTTCTTTGTTTTCAACTGGTTTAAATCCTTAAACAAAATTATTATAAAGAAAGTAGTATATTTCATCGAAAACTCAGATTCTAGACATAGTTTAATGTGAAATGAACAAATCTGAATGAGTTAAGCCAGTGTATTAACGAATAAAATTCAATCTCATTAGGGCCTGATATGGTTACTATGCTTTATGATGGCTGTCAAAATTTATTAAAAACAAAATATGTATTTTGTCCTACTCGTTTAGATGTGGTTGAATCATGGGGTTGGCTAATCTGCATTGGAGACATTACACCTGTTATGTCTTTGATATCAGTCCATTTCAATTCCTAAACAATTTGATCTTGGCATAATGTTGTTTCGAGCGATATTGCATTCTGAAACGAACCCGAACTGAGGGATTTAAGCACAAGCTATTATTACCTACCGGGTATAAAATTTAATCTCATTGGTGCCTGAAATGGTTATTATAATCCATGATGATAGTCCAAATGGCTGAAAATGTATATAAAGTGTTGGATTGGTGACACACACTTGAACAATTTGATAAAGTATGGTTCATGATGGCTGCACAAATCAGTATTTAGCCTTATACGACTGAGCCATCGATTATGTGTATAAGCAGTTAGGCAGATATTTAGACTTCTTCATATTCATAGAAGCAATTGAGTTCGCGCATCTGCTCAGGAATTAAATCACCAAATAGCTCAACTATTACGGAAATAAAAAAAATATTATGGTCAAAATTCAACATAATCTGGCTACGGGAATGGTGTAGTATTAATGGTCTATCGACTGAAACAACCAATAAAATAACGCGTACTGAGTAATGCTAGGTGGCTGATGATTGCTTATAGTTAAGCGCTTCCAGAACAGTGAGATAGCGCCCAACATGATCATCCCATCATAAGTAACTTTCACAAACCCTCGAAATAGAACTGAGCGAACTCGTGCTTCACTTGAAGGACATACAGTTTTAATTTTTGTCTTGAATCTGCGCAATTGTCTTCTTATGTATGATACGTCCCGCCACATACATACATTTGTTATTTCTAGGGAGAGTTATTTGTATACATAATCAGTGAACTACGCATTTAACTATCAGTTAACTATCTTAGTCAGTTAAAGGGGTAAATCCGGCCAGTTATGGGACCATCTCCTATTATACTCAACAGAATATATGCAACAAATGAATTAATTTGAGCCATGGATTAGTACAAAATACACTCGTGTGCTCGATGAAATGAGGCAAACAACATGGCAATTATATATGATAGAAAACACTCTTGTATTTTGAACTAACCCATTGCTCAAATTCATTCATTTGTTGCATATATTCCGTGGAGTGTAAAAGCCTAAAGGAGATGGTCCCATAAATGGCCGAATTTAGTGTACATAGCCCTTTAAGTAGGCATGTATCTACACCATGTCTTTTGTACTGGATTATAAAACAAAGTTTAACATAACCATGTTATCTATTGGGAAAACTGAGTCCAACTGTGGTGATGCGTGTTTCGACAGGCTATATATCATTATATACAATGGCTCTCAAAACCATGCACGTGTACATTCAAGTTGAATCTTCAAAGTTGCCAGTTTTCTCCTGGTAAATGTGTCTTTTATCTATACTGCTATCTGTGGCGAAAACCGTTCCACGCGGCGTGTGCCCATCGCGCGTCAATTGCGATTCTGGGGCGACGGCGTTTTCTGCGGCGACGGCGTTTTCTGCAGTTACTCGTATGTTTCCGTTGAAGTCTTGTTTTTTTTGTTATTCGCTTATTTTGTATTTAAAATGACTGCACGGTGAAGCTATGCACAGTCCAAAACTCAACTAGACCTAACACTGTTGTGCTTCTAGTGTCTTCATTTTATACCGTCACTGAAATCGGCGGAAGTTACCCAACAACCGCAGCCAAAAACGCCCCATATGCGTGTGACCATACCGCCGGATTACGACAGTGATGTAATTCTGCCATATCGTTTTATGCGATGTCGCCAGCCGTGTGGAAGCGCTCATTGCCTCCAGTGTGCTATAATTCGACGAAACGCGCCGAAAACGCCATGTGGAAGGGCCTTAACCGGACGTACAATAAAATTAAATGCCATCATTTATTCAGGATCATGTATATTTCACATATACCATGGACAGATATCCAAATATGAAAACACCATAAGCTATTATAGTCGTCTGCACTTAAAATGAAACTATATGTCATAGAAGGGCATTCGCTCTTAAACCCAAACATTCTGACATTCAGATAATGTTTTCCATCAACACTTATCGTTGAATATTGCAATATACGACCAGAGTAGTCATTTGGTGCCAACGTCATAATTATTATGCCAACCACAATATATTTAGCTCACCCCAATTTGGGATGTTCCAGAGGCGAAAATCATTTAGAGAAACTGATATCCTAGCCTATTCATGTACATCTTCAGGTTTTTTCCACGGAGACCCGATTTTCTCCTCAAATATTGCTTACAAGCAACAATTGTCTTAGGTATACTTTGAAATGTATCACCCGCTAGCGATCAGGATCAATCGCCAGTGTGATATCTAGTTAACTGAATAGTCCAGATTTGCACACTTCCGTGGTTGAGAGCTAGCATATATTCAGTCAACTGTGTGCTATTTTAATTCGGCGGGTAGGGAATTAACCAGTTAACTATATTCACTATGGGATCGTATCATTCAATATATGTGGTATATTCATTGCGAAATTTTCGGATCGGATCAATATATGTGGTATATTCTATTATTCATTGGGAAATTTTCTAACTGTCGCTGAAATACCATTCTATTCAATCTCTCGTTACACATGATTTCACCAGGTATTTAGATTGGTATATGTGGAGTTAGGATTCATGTCATCCCCTGTAATCGTATTGCTCACGGAAATTATATTGTTTTTCATCCTTGAATATGATGTAGAATAAATGTTAACTCAGGATCCTATGGTCAACAATACCCGGTATACACTGATATCAAAGTTCAATGCTGTCATATGAACATGTTGTTAGTGATAACTGAATGTCATGATAGCGCCTTACACCATAGCGGCAGCCAATGTATCTTCCTTTGATGACGATGTGATCAAATTATTTCCCAGATATATTTGGGCATGACACAATTTTAGGTTGTAGAGCTTTTGGAACTCTTGAAATATCCACCTCATAAGGTATGAGACTTACTCATACCATTGCCCACAAGACCAATATGACAAAATTTCCGTATACATAGGGTCCAGCTTAAGCACGTCAATATGCACCAATCGAATCATCTTCATACATTGAGTGTACTTTCTCCACATAGCTGAGGTCAAGGCACTATATTATACAAGGTTGTATCTTGAATAAATTAACTATAACGCGGGAGTCTCTGGTCTTCTACAAGATATATATATATATATATATATATATAATATATATATATATATATATATAGCTATGTAGAGTAATCATTAGGAGGACCATTGACCATCATTAGGCAGACCGCGACATTATGCACACGAAATCCGGTCTGTCTAATTTTTGCATTCCAGTCACAACTAGTTATCTTGCACTTTAATTGTTAACACCTCTCCTTGTTCAACCGATTAGGGTTGTCTTTTGTCTATAAAATGATGGGATTGAAAAAATTGTTGTTAAGGGCATTTCCGCCCCGATAATTTTGAGACATGTATATTCGATCGATATATAGTTTCATCATTGTGCGGTCTTTTTTTTATCCAGAAGTTTGTACTCAATTTCGATGTATACTCCAGATTTATCGATGTTTTAATGACATTTGGCCAGTTATCTCCTTGTTTGCTGCATCCTATACATAAAAAATGCAAAACTAGAAAAGTTGATTTTTGCAAGACCGCTGTGGATGTTTCGACCGCACAATGGTGAAACTATATATCGACAGAATATACATGTCTAAAAATTATCGGGGCTGAAATGCCCTTAACAAAATATTTTTCAATCCCATCATTTTATAGACAAAGACAACCTAAATCGGTTGAACAAGGAGATGTGTTAACAATTAAAGCACCAGATAACTAGTTGTGACTGGTATGCAAAATATACGCAGACCGGATTTCGTCTACATAATGTCGCAGTCCGCCTAATAATGGCCAATGGTCCTCCTAACATTAGGCAGACCTGAGAATATGTATATTTCATATTACTTGAGGAATCACAAATTCCCATTGATCATTGCTTGGTAGTCACATTTAGAACAAAACTAGAGAAAGAGTGTTTAAAATTGAGCAGTTTTAAAGTTTTTTGTATATGTCTGCCTAATGATGGTACTAGGGTAATGTATGCCTAATGCCGAAAGCAGCCTTATATATATATATATATATATATATATATATTATATATTTTGGAAGATCTGTGTGTGTGTGTGTGTGTGTGTCTGTAATCGATGGACTCGAAAATGGCCCAGCCGATTTCGATGAAACTTGGTACGTGGGGGTATTTCCGGCCGGGGACGAACATAGGCATATTAATTTGTCCGTGCGACGTCACCTTGACCTTGAAATCGGGTCATTTCAAGGTCAAACGCCCGAATATCACGGGATTTCGATGAAACTTGGTATGTGGGGGTACTTTCTTATGGCGAGTCTCATAAGCATATTCATTTGCCCGTGCGACGTGACCTTGACCTTGAAATCGGGTAACTTCAAGGTCAAATCGCCAATTTTGATGGGATTTCGACGAAATTTGATACGTGGGGTTACTTTTGTTCACCGATTGTTTTGGACGGGTCCAATCGTGACCCCGACCAGACCTTGAACTTCAAAATGATCAATTCAAGGTCAAATCTGGTAAAACCGGATGGATTTCGACGGGCACGTATGTCGGGTACTTTTGTCCGGGCAGTGTTTTTGGACTGGTCAAATCGTGACCCCACTTGACCTTGACCTTCAAAATGGACAATTCAAGGTCAAAGCCCGGACGAAGTCGGGTCACCTTCTAGTATATATATATATATATATATATATATATACACGTTACTTTAAACTGTGAAATATATATATATATATATACATCTATTATATATTTTGGAAGATCTGTGTGTGTGTGTGTGTGTGTGTGTGTGTGTGTGTATCTGGCTGTCTGTCTGTAATCGATGGACTCGAAAACGGCAGAACCGATTTCGATGAAACTTGGTATGTGGGGGTATTTTCGGCCGGGGGGTGACATAGGCATATTAATTTTCAGATCCGATGTCAACTTTCACGTGCCGAGGTCAAATCTGTTTTTACGCTGTGTTACAGGACTTTCATTTGAGTTCGGTGCTTACAAATAGCGCGAATAATAAAATGCCAGTCATAATAATGACACTGAGAATCTTTCGTGTTTCCTCTTTCCAACGATATATAATGCGTATGTATCCGTTTTAGTTATCTGCCTCAATTATCAAGAAGAAGTGGTACTATCTTCCATCAGGATAAAAACAATGCGTGACTTCTATGACGTCGTTAGAGGTCGTAACGTTAGATCACATTAACGCTTAACCGGCCGATGCATTTGACTGTTTCAGACGTCTTGGCGATATCTCGGGCACCGATGGTAATTTATCTTTACGTTGAAACTTGATAATTAATGAGCGTGTGTATATGAGGCGCGTTTATATACTTGAGTGGAAATCAAATCAGGTTAAACTGGCGGATTTTTACGGACGAAATTTGATGCATATGGTATCTCGGTATCCGCTGGGCCGATTTCCCGCTATCCGCTGGGCCGATTTCCACCATTTTTGGGGTGTTGGTGTTGGACCCCACCTGACCTTGACCTTCAAAATGGTCAATTCAAGGTCAAAGCCCGGACGAAGTCGGGTCACCTTCTAGTATATATATATAGCTATACATATATATATATCCATGTTCATATTGTCTCAGGTTGTGTCCTATTTAAAGTGTTTCTGTGTAATGTAGATTAGCCAACTCCATGCAATTGTCAGTCACGACATGTAAGCACATAAAGATGAAATATATCATTTTATATATATTTGCTGCCCATTTGACTACCGTCATAAACCATAGTGACCGTTTCAGGCCCTAATAATATTGCATTTTATAGTCAAAACTCTCACTCGCTTAATTCCTTCAAATCTGTTCATGTCACATTAGTTATTATGGCCAGGAACCAATATTGAGTTTTCGGGGAAATGCCATACCACGTTATATATATATATATGTAGATCGATTTTTGTTAACTCGAGTTTGGCGGGGAAGAGTGCTTGCAGAGTATAAGAGAATCTTTTGGTCATAGATGTACGAACTCTCTAATGTATCTCACGAGAGAGCAAGTGAAATCAGGGCATCATGCTTTGGGCGTCTGTACTCTTTAATTCTGTGATATATTTGTAATTAAACAGATAAATTGCATTTAGTATGGATTATGTATTGCGACTATGACATTTTCTAGAATACATGTAATCAGTGCAGTCTCACGAATGCGACCGATCATCATTTCATTTTGATATCTACAACATCAAACCTTTCAAAATGCACTGACATAGAACAGTGTGGGATGTAGTACTGGGCAAAATATGTAGATCATATTGTCCGTGTCTCAAAATAGTAACCATAGTTGATCAAGTGATGAAACACGAATCTTTTACTTTTATCTCAAGAATGCATGGTGGTTATATCTTAAAAACTCATTCCGTCAGAAATTCAGTGAAACCGCTGTGTGTAAGAAACACGCGAATTGTATCCGGTTTGTGTTCAGGATTTAGTAGAGATGCGGTGTCTATTGATACATTAGTATGGTCGTTGAAGTTGAATTTGAGGATCAAACCGGAAGAAATTGGATACAATGTGATGTTGGTGTCATTCGTCGCAGGCAAAGCCTCAGGAACAACATATCCAAAATCCGCAAAAAGCCTCTTTGGCGAAACTTTGTTATCCAAGATGGCGTCCAATATGCTTGTCTATATTACATCAGTTCTCGAAATAAGTCATCACACAATATATTGTGGGATTGGAATTACGCAGTTACACAGTTTGTGTGGAATTAGAGTACGGGAGCGAATAGAGTGACACGGACATAAAATAATACAATAGCTGTCATCACATGGCTGTCAAAATGGCCGCATATCCAAGCCATACCACGAAGAAAACAACATATTTCATAACCACCTACTATGTAGGAGTGAAAATACGTATTGATATTATACAATGGTGAAAGGTGTTAAATATCTTTAAAGTACACGTCATTAAACCAGATTGTTCTGAAGGATTTATCGGTCACTGAAACTGTCGGGCCAAAAATAATAATTTCGGGCATGCAACACACGAAGTAATGTTTCGCCACACAGTACATGATAGTTTCATTCGGCATGATGATTAATTGTTGAATGTAACGCAGGAACTGAAGTGCATACCCTTGTGGTATAAATAGTTGTTACTTTTCCGGAATGGTCAACACTCTCCGTGATAATAAACCATACACTTATGTCGCAATGCTTATTATACTGTAAAGAAACAGTCATATCTTCTAAAGATTAGCACCGCATCCCACCAGATCAAAGAGACGGTACATCGTACAGTTTATGTATAATAAAATTCCATGCTGCCACCAAACAGGTTTCTTAGTAAACAATTGTGTTCAAATTACTTCAGTCCTCACTTTACAACTGGAATATGCTACCACACAATGCAAATCATTATTTTTCAGTATTCTTTTGTTTCAAATTATCTGACAATTACCATCCACGTGATCATCGTTTAAAGATGTTATTTCAACATTGAGCATTCACGGAATGTTGCTATATGTGGTTGTGTGTGCAGCATCTAGGTATAACATTGGGGAGAAGGGGCTAACTCGGTGATGCGGATGCAGAAAACGTAGCAAGTTTCGCGTATAATATGGCCTTGGTGAATACAACCAAATATAATTTGCAGGTATAAACACTGTCTCTGCCACAGGGTATGTAGGCAATTTTGGTCAAGCTTAGCATGTATTGAAGATAGTCTATGGTACTCATTTGTGTTTTGATAAATTGCGTTCATGGTACGCAATTTTCATTGTTTTAAATAATTAGGAATAAACAATTTTGTGCTTCAGACCACCCACCCACACGGCCCTGTGTACGACATTTTTCGTAAAATCTCCCCGCTCCCTAATCAATATCCTAAATCGATCATTGTATGGCATTTACATCTTACTGATTCCAATCTTTGATTGGAATGCATACAACAGAAAATAGAATATCAAATGTGTTCACTAGATATGTAAAAAAATATCGGCATAAGGCATACAACGTCGCGCGTCTACCATATTGTAACAAATACAATAAATGTTGTCTCTTCCATTACTTTCATGTCGTTGTGATACATCAAAATGGGTTACGGCTGCCACGATTCAATTTCAAAATGATCGAATCTGGCGTGATTACTGCCGCTTCTCAGTGAAGCAGTTATTCTTTTACAGTGTAACCAAGTATTTCTTTTTCAAATATAAAATTCTTCTTGTGTTTAGAGAGTCTTTTCTTGAAAAAAAAAAAACATTTGGAGCCGCCATTCGGAAATCAAGCCTCATATACATAACACGCCAGTAAAGGTATATCTAAGACGAAGCAGCCTAATTGGTGGAATGAAGTTAAATTTAGCGTTGGTTTCAGATGTATCCCGTAATACATTTGATTGAATAAAAAAATGAAGTTATCAACGCAATATCTTCTGAATAGATGGTGTTTAATGTGACATTTCAATTTCACAACTTTATATCATTGATTTTTCACCACGATATTTCTGTTTCAGTTTGCTAAATTATGGACCCGAACAAAAAACAGTACGGACAGGCATTGGATAAATGGCGAGCATTTATTAGGGATAGAGACTACCCACTTGTGTATCTTCTGGATGTGATGATTCATTCCGGGGGGTCTTGCTATAATCAGGCAACAAAAGTAACCAAGGTAAGGGACGCTGAACGTGTGCGGGAACATACCATTTGGATGATGATTCTACCAACACTATTGGATTTACTTTGTTTTCATGTCTGTTTGTCCATCCATTTTCTCTCTCTATTCTGGAATATATATCATCCATATATTTGTTGTCAGATCTAAACACAGATTTAGTATGGATGTTCATGATCTGGAGTGCTCTCTTTTTCTGTTGTAGAGTTATTTCTTCTCAGCCATGGTTCATTGGTCCTCGTGCAGTTAAATTTGGTATGGTATGGTCTGCCATCCAGAGATTTCAAAAGAATGTTCAATGATATTTCACATTTTAAGTTACACTTTCTAGCTCGATCACCTTGACGTGTTAAGATCAGGGTCAGCACTGGACTGAAATTTACTTTTGCCAAATAATTTGCTAAATGAAAATATTTTTTGCCAAATTATTTTACCATTTGCCAAATGCTATCGCTGATAGTGTCATTTCTGCAACTTTAAGTCTTACATTTCGTCACTCGCTGTTTGAACGATTTGATATCGATAGAAAGGCAGTTATTTCGCAAATAATTAACTATACTCGCATCTCTATTATGGTTTATCATATACCATGGAACCAATCACCGAACAATACAATGATAGAAGGGTTGCTTCATTAGAAGGGCACATGATTAGCAATGTAAACGCCAACCACCACCACACTAAATACTAGCAATCACTCCAACATCGGTACTAATGCTATAAGATAAAACGCCACTAATATAATTATGTTGTAGAAGTTTCCTACAATGAATGGTATTGATTGACCAATATTGTTCAACTTTCTTGCGGAATTAAAAAGTGACTTGCCAACACTTTTGCCAAATGAAAATATATTTTGCCAAATGTGAATTATTTTTGCCATTGGTAAATTTGGCAAGTGGTGGCGCGAACCCTGGTTAAGATGGCGCTGTTCTCATTAGTTCACATCAGTGCATATGTCCGTGTGTTCGTTCGTTCGCCAATAATTTATTTCAGCACAATATACAGGCCATATCCCTCACCTGAGTGTCACCAATCCTCATATGGATAGTTGTGGTGACATTGGGTGTACGTTATTGGTTATCGCCAATAGGATACCTCAAGCGCCACATCTGGGAACGCGCAACCAGAGAACAAAGCAAAGCCCCAGTAAGCCCTTGCCCACATATATGGCAGTCATCTCGTCGTGGTAGAAGCTATGTTGTGTTGTTGAAACAGTGATGTATTTGGTAATGTCAGTTTAGTTCCCACCATGGGACACGAAGTGCGCGGAACAGCGACAGGCACCACTGTCCCGACTGCAGCACTGTTTTTCCTTTTCATCGCTCCTTATTTCTCGCATAACCACCGATATGGTGATAACTTTTCCAAATTGTGACACTTTTAGTAAAATTGTTTCCAAACCAGACAAACCATGCTAATTTGAAAATGTTTGAATCAGTCAACATATTCAGTGTCGATCTCGATTGGCTCATCAATAGTATATGTTGTCTTTCATCATCCAGGAAGCATGTCGAATAGATGGGAATGAGCTGTGTATGTCTACAATTTCCGTGTATGGTGATACCAATGATGATACATGTAGCGGGTCCATATCAATGTCGATGGCATCATTATACAGGTGAGCAAGTAACTCGAACAGGTGGGCAATACAGCTCACCGTGATGATGATTTATTCCCATTAATTCGTATGCATATTGGGACTTCACGGAACAGAACATAAATAGTATGATAGTATATACATATTAGGTCACTGCAAATTTATAGCCTGTTTACGAACACCGCGAACACTTTGTTTTAACCCTTTACCCAACAGAACGGGCCTGTGCCAATGCATTCTCTTATATATGCGAGTCGACCATAGGTCGCCTCGCATATATAAGAGAATGCATTGGCTTAACAGATATTAAAAATGTTAAAATTGTCAAAGAATGTAGAAAAATATTATAAAAATTGTTTAAAAAATGTAAGAAAAAATTATAAAATTGTTAAAGAATGTAAGAAAAAATGGTAAAAAGTGTTTTTTAGGCCAATGCATTCTCTTATATATGCGAGGCGACCTATGGTCGACTCGCATATATAAGAGAATGCATTGGCACAGGGCATAACTGTAACCATCACAATGCGGTCAATGAACCGGTTCCAATGATATCCATATTTGTATGGTGTTATTGAGACAGACCGAAGATATTTTAGGCTGTTGAAGCTTTATTTGGGCGTTTTTGGCCGGTTTGTTGGGTAAAGGGTTAACGAAATTTGGGAAACAAACATTATGGCATTGATATCCATGTAGAAAGGACGACCGGAACTTATTCTGTCCCGAACTTTATGTGATGAATTATATATATGTAAATAACCATATGTAATCATATATAGGCTATTCCTCTCATATCTACATATTACATGAATAGCCTATATGTGATATGTGGACTGGCTCATTATCAAATAGCCCCCACCAACACCCATGGGTTGGAAATTCCAACTTGGGCTCCAATGAGTGAAAACACACGTGTCTGTATGATGTCGCTTTGGATACATCTGACCTCACATAACAGTAAACCGTTATGTGCAGTACGATGTGAACGTGTGTTTACTAATTTACTAAACTAATGACAAGTTTTGTGATTATTTTGACAAACATTTACCAGACATTTTCGAGGTGAATAATGTTGTTTTGGCGATGTGCCTGACGAAAATTGTTTAGATTTCGGAATGCCATAGCAACAATTCCGGTCGTCCCTATTTAACATTTTACTAATGGTTATTGTTTAAAGTATAACCCATGTAACGCCTTTACGCGATGAATGATGATATGTTGGCTATATGAAAATAGAATGTTTTCAGTTTAAATTTAATTGCAATGACGTTTCCAAGATGCTGAAAAGCGAAAATTAGTATAAGGACAACCAGCGATTGCGTTGTTACGTAACATATGCGCGACAGGGCAGTGCCCAGTTGGTCGTCATTAAAACATAAATTATTATTTGCCTGTTTGTTTCAGATTGCTTCTGTGTCCGATCCCTGTTCCGTGTTAGTAATGGTTCGGCGTCCGGTTCCGATTCCGTGTTTTAACTGCGTGCATCTAATGGTTACAATCACAACTAATTAGTTCCCAAAGGCGACAGTGTTAGGGTTAAGCCATGCCCACGATTATTTACGGTACTGAGCCAATCTTGAAATAGTTTGGCGTTTAGAACTCTACTCTATAATGGTGCCTTATCATACTTATTCCTGAAAATAAATTGGCAGTTCCACAACCACCCCTTTTGTGCACACAATTTCAGTGTAGCAAAAGTGAATTAACATTGCCTATGAATTTCTTTTTTCTTTCACATTATACAACCGAAGATAGTATACACCATTCAGCTGCCGGTATTTGTTTATGCTGACTCCAGTTTCCCTACACAAATAACAATGGGCATAATTTCAATTATTTAGATGCTTATAACTTATACGCAACCAAAAATGTGTAGATTTTTGTTTATACATATATCAAATTGTCACAGAAAACATAATATTACTCAAAAACGTGCTTTCCATACAAGAACTACATCATTTCTCCTGCATTGGGCTGTGTTTACCCCCCCCCCCCCCCCCTATTCCCGACATTGGGTACCAAATAAAACTTCGTCGGAGCACCTATGTTCCACTTTAACCCCCAGCAGACATCACGCCATCGGGACTCTAGCAACTTTTTCCTGTTTTATGTGCTATTTTTTTAACAGAAGTCGTAAAGCTGTGAAGTAGCTTTGACAGAATAAGCTTTAAAAACAACATAAAAACCCAAAAAGCGCGATTTTCGAATCGAAAATCGTTTGTTTTGGTCTGGAAAAACACACAGGGATACACAATTACGCCGATTTGACAATGTCAGTAATAACAATCGTCAAGACGTAAAACAAATTAACATTTCATTACATCAAAGGAAATGACACATTTGTGACTTGAATTGACCCCCATCGATTTTACGGACTCCAAACTGGGGTTAGCTGCTTCCGAAGAATTGCCTGGTCTACTCCCAATGGAAATTCGAAAATAGTTCGATCACTAAAAACGATGAGAGGCGGCTGGGCTCGTTAGTCCACTTTTCGGCATTAAAAGTCAACTATCTGTCCCAAATAACTCATTTTAACAAAACTCCAATTTTTGGGCACAGAATCTGAATATTGTTGCTAGGGGTTCATTTGCCAGCTTATGTGGCGCTGCGACACGCTTTGAGTCCCTAATTATTTTGTTCACGCTTGGATTTTATTTGCTTGGTGGCCAAAATGTCACCCCGTTTCCCTACAAGCCGATGATACCACAAAACACGATTTGTGCCTATAGATTACAATCAATTAATTATTTCCCATAGGGACAGTATTAGGGTTAAGGCATACCCATGATTCATTACGGAACTTGAAATATTTTGGCGTTTAGAACTCCACGTCGGATATATGTTGTCAAAAAAGAAATGGTGCCTTACCCAGTCTGGAGTAAACTACATACCCACATATAAAAAATAGTGGGTCTGACGACCTTTCGTTCAGTTTTCATTTCCCAAACCCGGGATTCCTTGTAATTACCGCCAATCAAAACTTAGCTCCAAGAAATGTGTGCCCCAATAAAAAAAACTAGTAACATGTCACGTACTTTCGGTGTGGAAATTCCGAAGGTGTGGCTAAATGTTGTTAAAATAGTATCCATGACGTAATGTTATACCAGAAGAGAAATTCACAAATCGACAAATAAAGTAGATTGTTGACGAGCGGTCGAAAGTTTAAAATCAAGAATCACCGGAATTTGGATTGCAGGCAACTGTAATTAGGGTACAACTGGCCAATCGTTGGAGCTAATAATACGGCTGTGTAAGGTCGGGAGGGTTTCGGTGGGGTTGGTGGTAGAATTGTGTTGCTCTTCGCTCGTTTTGGCTGCGGTGGTACTACTGCCGGTACTGGGGAACTGATATATCGTTTTGTTATGTCATTTAACTTTTTTTTAGTTCTGGAGTTGTTTTAGCAAATAGTCCCGACATTCATGTATTTTTGATTCGTGGCCGTTGATTTGTGTTATTTTTTGACAACATGGTCGACAAATCGCCAGGCCAATCTAAAAAATAATTCGTTCTGAGTCCGAGAGATCCACATAAATTTACATTTTTTTTATAATTTCAAGAAGATCTGTCTTAGTTATTGTACATATTATTTTGGATCCCGGAAGTTAGCTGTTTCCCTTTTTTGTCAGTAAAACAACCGCCGAACGAAAAGTCACAAACCCTGCAACTATTAATTCCGATTCTTAGAATCGGCTTCACAGGGTTGAAGCGGCCATGACGGCACTGGCACGTGACCATGTTTACGCCTGTCAATCACAACTAATTTCAGATTTATATTTAGTGCCGTGTGACGTAATTTGGGGGAAGCCCACTACCGTTCAGAAATGAAAAGTTGATGGGAATGCAATAGACTCAGTATCAGTATGAATCTGAGTGTATGTTTACATAGACTGTGCCTTACCATGCTTATTCCTGGAAATAATTTGGCATTTCCACAACTACCCAATTTTGTGCACAAAATTTCAGTGTAGCAAAATACCCCCACCTCTTCTCAATTTGGCGACTAAGGTAGACGCTTGACGAACAATCTCACACAAATGGTCGAGGAATTAACATAACCTATAAATTTCTTTTTTCTCCCACATTAAACAACCGAAGATAGTATACACCATTCAGCTGTCGGTATTTGTTTTATTATTGTACTTCCGATTCAACTAAAACGCAGAATGGGACGATGGGACGGGACGGTATATGACGGTATTAGAAAACGCAGAACAATAGCTAAAATGCAGAACAGTGCAGATGGGACGGGACAAACCCCGACGTTTATCAATTATACAGCATGTAGCAGCATCGACATGGTTTTTAATAGTTGGTATTAACATGCGTATAGGCAGAAATGTTTTAATTGTCATATTTGCCAACTCAAATCTCGTAGTGTCAGCTAAAATAGACAAATAGAAAGTAGGCAATTTGGTAAAAGACAGAACAAAAATGTAAACATCAAAATCACTCGATGGATTCATATTATCCCGTCCCATGGTGAACTTTTTCAACAAAATATTAGATTAATATATTCTCGATATCATTCTAGCATTTTATTGAACATAATCAAGTTTAAAACAACTTGTTTCGTCGATGGGACAGCCGCGGTAAAACGCAGAACGAACATGTAAATCGCTCAATACATTCATAGTTAGCCGTCTCACGATGATATCTTTGCACAAATTGTCAGATTAATATATTCTAGCATTTTATGCGACATAATCAAGTTTATATATAGCATCGTTGGAACTGCGCTGGCAAAACATCAAAGACGTTGGAGGGAACATATGCGTGCCAGTATGATGTCGCTTCGTATACGACATCTGACGCAAAACCACGCGAACGTGCGTTTACTAAATTTCTAAACTTTCTAAAGGAAAGATATTTACGAGATGAATTGTTTTGATGATGTGGCTAACGACAATTTGCACTTCTACGTAATGCCAGAATGGCATATGAACAGTTCCTGTCGCCCATATTTATGATTTTACTAATGGTTATTGTTTAAAGTATAAACAATGTAACACCTTTACGCAATGGATGATGTTATGTTGGTTATACGAAAAAAAAAATTGCAGTTTGAATTTAAATGCAATGCCTTTTCCAAGATGGCGCAGAATCAAAGTAATAATGGTGGCGCCCATGTTGAAAAACGAACTTAATACACGCAACACAGCTCGTCGTCCTTAAAAAATGGTGAAACGTAGTCCAAACGATAAAATACACATTCGCTGATATTTGCGATAATTTTGTCATCCGTAAAATTAGAGCAAAACATGTGGCGAAGAGTCTAAACAAAGCAGGTGCTCGATTTGCAGCTTGTGACCATGGAAACCTATGTTTACAGAACCCGGTTAATGGAAAGCCTATAACATAACTCATGTAAACACATATCATAATAAAGTGTGATTCCAAGCATTTTGTGAGAATTATAATTTCTATTATTCAACAAGCATATGTAATAACCGGAGAGAACCTCCCAATTATG
Source organism: Siphonodentalium dalli (assembly GCA_032622095.1). Classification (NCBI taxonomy): domain Eukaryota; kingdom Metazoa; phylum Mollusca; class Scaphopoda; order Gadilida; family Siphonodentaliidae; genus Siphonodentalium; species Siphonodentalium dalli. The sequence goes on from CP136065.1 coordinate 207,191,176, forward strand.
ACATTATTAATAACAAATATTATGTCACTTAACTTTGTCTTGATGATGCTGGTGATAGACTTATAAATGAAATTTATCCTAGTCTCAAATAAATTTAAAAACAGCGACATGAATAAGCACACAATACCACTCTTACTATTGTACAATAATAAATATGTATTTATAATCATGTCATTGCTTTTCAGAATGTCCATGATGTGGGATAATTTGATTGCACTAGAACCACGTAAGTACTTGATAATTTGCCTTAAACATTCAAAACAAACACGTGTGTTGTTACTGAGACAATGCTGCGCTCATCTTACAACCATGTATTCCCAACATCTTAGCAAGGCCAGAACAATACAAATATGTAAATATGTGGGCCTATAAGTTAGAGGTATACTGGTATCCATTGTTTTTCTAAGGTTATGTGAGAAATAAGTACCGGTATTATATATGTTATTGTTGCATCAATCTTTATGTATATTCGCCTGTATATTCGTCCATGTTCGAAAATTTGTTTTCCAACTTCATCCTAAGTCGGCATATCTCTATCAAGCCAACAAACTTTTGTCGGTTTCGCGTAACACCGAAATAATATACGATAATTTATTAATATTTCGTGGTAGAATATTGTTAATCAAATGTAAAAAAATTGAACCCAAATAAACATATTGCCTCAATTCTTAACCGACTAAACTTTAGTTAAAAGTAACTAAATTAATTGTGTCTGCCAATATTTGGTTACAATCAACCCAATATTTAGTATAGTTCCGCAACCCAATATTGGGTCACCCAATGGTATTTAGTTACAACATCTGGCTAAATATTTAGGCATTTTGAACTGAATTAATTGGGTAATCAAATATTTAATGTTGAACAAATTGGGTATGGTCTGTAGTTACGGAATGTATCCGAATGTTTAGTCATTTTGAACTGAATTAATTGGGTAATTAAATATTTAGTCGTTAAACTGAAAAAAGGTCAGTAAGGTTTGGTGAGCAGTGCCCCTTCTAATGGGAGTGTTTCAAAGTTTAACTGAATATAACAAAATGAAATATTTAATTCGCCATTGCAGAATCATCCAAAAATCAACAAAAAATATTCTTGCAATTAGTTCTTTATTTACAAAATAATACTAAAGGAAATATAATATTTGTCTTTGTTAATTTGAACAGCAAAGTATGTATCAATATCCACCAAAATATTCCTTCTACTAATACATTTATACTAATAAAACTCAGTACTTAAAGATAATTATTATAGATATTAAATAGTTTCACCCTGCCCGCTGAATCCTGGATACCAATTGCCAGATAGGTGAATCATGAGCACCAGTTAAGAAAATATGGAATTACAAGACAATAATTTCACACTGATATCATAGTTTCCACACTTGAAGAGATCTGAGATTGAACTACATCAAAATATATAATTTGGGCAGGAAAATACTAAACAATTGAACAACTTCGTGCTATAAAACCTGAGTACGAGCCTTTCTGTTGAATCCTGAATAGCAGTGTACACTGTCGTCTTACCCCTTGATATTTTCCCCCGTGGGGAAATATATCTTACGAAATCTTCACCACCACCCTGTATATACCCTACCACCAATGACAAAAATTAGTTTGACTTCATAGCCTAAAATCCTGAGAATAAAAATTATTTTTGACAATAAATATAAAACTCTATTTTGTTAAACCTCCAACTCACCCAGCAGCTATATGACAAACACATATCTTATGATTTTATTGCTTTTGCTTTATATAGTCATGACATAGCAAACAACGTTTCCCGGTAAGATAATAGCAATATGTTGAGTCAGGCTTTGGTATGGGCAGATTATCTTGGCCCCATCCCCCCACGGACATCTACATGACAATATTATTTTTTGCTTATTTTGCTTTATATAGCCATGACAAATCAAGAAATTGTCATATGTAGCTGATGGGCTGCGTGGTGAGAATTTGTTCATACATACTGAAGCAATGAACACTCCCGATTAGTCCGTGCTTCCATAAATATGGTATACTTGATGCAATATAATCATAAGCATAAGATGACAGTTTTGCCATATCTATCTGCTTTGGGGGATATCCGAAGATATCCAGGAAAATAAGCATATACAATTATAGGATTTTCTGTCACATGTAGACTTGTCAGTGGGTGGGGTTGGGTGGGGTAACACAATTGACTTGAACCAAACTTGTTCTGGAATATAGTTTTCTTGGCATTTCATGATAAACTAATAACATAGTAAATGAAATTATTTGCTGGGGTGCGGTATATCCATGGTGAGAGAAGGTATCCTACTGGGCCAAGACATGCAGGGAGAGGAATATACCATGTTACACCAGATAAATTAAACATATGAATCCCGTGTACCAGTTTAACACTAACTGAATCACTTTGATTATTCTTAAAACTAGTATTAATGCAAGTTAAATTACTATGAAAGTGTCATAATGGGTTAACAGTTTGTAGAACCATCGTCACTAAGAAAAACATGGAAAATAGATAGACTTTGTTTTTACTTTAACATTGAAAACTCTTCAATGACGACAGATCACAGGAAACAGCCTTCTTGTGTAAACTCTTCGCTGTAACAGTACTAATTTCATAATAGCGGTTTAAACACGTGAACTCTCGTTCTTGGAGTTACAAGTAATAAGAGTCAGGTCAATGTCGACTTATTTTCCATTTTTTTATTTTACCCATTTACCCACTGCAAGTGCCTCATGTCTCATTACATATAGGTAGCACGGGAGCTTAAATGTTAAAAGTAAACAATCTAATTCGATGGTCCCCGTATCTTCAGATTCCAACATGCCTTCAAAAGACGATTTAGTTATAAGAATCGATTAAATACCAAAACAATAATGATAACCACTGTATTGCTGACAATGATTATGCCACCGTAGTCGGCATAATAATCTCTAACTTTGTGTTTTTAATTTGCTCAACTAAATATACAGACATCATCGTATTTAAGCCATGGATATTCTACTATATATTTTGAGAACTACGTATATGTGTGTGTATATATATACTTTATAGAATCGAAAACGGCTGGACCGATCGAGACCAAACTTCCCATCTAAGGGTAAAAAACCACGGGAATGGTCGTTTTGTAGAAGCTCCGATCACCCGTTCTTCACTCCCAGTCACAAAAAACGACACTGTGGAGTTAATCGCGTTGATAGTTAAAGGGCGTTCGTATCCACAGTGTCGTTGATAAAGAGCGTATGCGTATAATGTGATTCTTACGTCTGGGTCCGGGCTTGAGCGTGACTGTATCCAGACATGAGCGTGTTGTGTGATTCTTACGTACTTAGGACTTCCTAGGAACGGGTGAAATTTTCATCGGGTCAGTTTTTCAGCACGAGGTGATCTTCACCTTGAAACGGGTACCCACAAATGATATATATGTGTGTGTCCTTTATAGACTCGAACCGATTGAGCTCAAACTTGCTACATACGGGAAGTATCATTGACGGGTTAAATTGTGACCCGACCTGACCTTGACCTTGAAAATAATCAATTCAAGGTCAAATCGGGTAAAATTAAAAAACAAAAAATTAAATTAAAAAGGCACAATTAACTCATTAAAAAATAAAAAATAAAATAAAAAAATTAATTAAAAAAATTAATTAAAAATTGGTATGTTTCTGACGATTGCCGCCAGTGGCGGGCTAACCTGCTAGTCTACTATATAATTTGAGACTTCCGTATATATATATGTGTGTGTATATGTGTACTTCATGGAATCCAAAACGCGTGTACAGATTGCGCTCAAATTTCGTATGTAAGTTTAAAATCCCACCGACACGGCCGTGATCGCGTTTTGGAGAAGCTCAGAGCACCGTCTCTCCCTTCCCAATCATCAAAATCACCGCAATCGGCACTTCGGGGTTAATTGATATTCGCTCGCGATCCAAGAGGAGTAACTCTACATTTTTTTATATCTGTATATGTATATTTTTATATCCATATTCACTTCAAACTGATAAACCCGTTGAGCCAAAACTTGCTAATACCTCGCAAAATATAGAATTTACATTTTCTGATATATACATTTTTTGTTACGGCTGAAAATCTTAGTCTATTTCCGAAACATTCAGATTTTAAAGTCTAAACTTGCACACCTCAATTCCTGCTAACTGACGCAGCTATATGGCAGTGCCCCAAACCGTGAACGCCAACGACATTGTTGGCGAGAAAATAGCCCCCAAGCCGTAAATATCAACGACATTGTTGGCGAGAAAAAAATAGCCCCCAAGCCGTAAATATCAACAACAACGACATTGTTGGCGAGAAAATAATTAGTTCAAATTACTAAATACACGTTTTCGGCAATGTGAGATTTTTCGGGGAGCCGTGATGCCAACAACAACGACTCGAAGCCGTGATTGCCAACAACAACGACATCATCGGGTCAGTTTTTCTAAATACACGCAATCCTATTTTCCCTTTTCGGCAATGTGATATTTTTCGGGGAGCCGTGATGCCAACAACAACGACCCGAAGCCCTGAATGCCAACAACAACGACATCATCGGGTCAGTTTTTTAAGTGAATCCAAGGCACTGCGAAACGTCCCGAATCTGACGGGACTTCCACTGCCCAAAACCGTGAACGCCAACGACATTGTTGGCGATAAAATAGCCCCCAAGCCGTAAATATCAACAACAACGACATTGTTGGCGAGAAAATAATTAGTTAAAATTACTAAATACACGCAATCCTATTTTCCCTATATGGCAATGTGAGATTTTTCGGGTAGCCCCGAGCCGTGATGCCAACAACAACGACCCGGGTTAATAGCATTGATATATAGAGCGTTCGGTTTCCGCAGTGTCTATATAACGAGCGTCGTTTTCGCTATCTACTTATCTGTATGACGGGAGTCGCTCGAAATATTTCGGACGGGTACGGCAGACTCGAAATATTATGCAGAGAGATTTCATGACATTAGGACGGGTACGGGCAGGTTAAAAAAAAAAAAAAAAACAAAGAATGTGTTGTCTGTCGTTCTCAATGGCCACGGGCAGGTTAAATAACGGGGAAGTTTAGGACGGGTACCATGAATTAACTCATTGAAAAACAAAGAATGCGTTGTCTGTCATTCCTAGGAAGGGGGGATTTCATCGGGTCAATTTAAAAAAACAATTAAATTATAAAAAAGAATTAAATTAAATTAATAATTAAATAAATATTCAAAAATTCAAAAAAACATAAATTAAATTTAAAAACATTAAATTAATATTAAAAAATTCAAAAAAACATAATATTAAAAATTAAAAAAAAATATAAATAACAACTAAATAATTAAAAAAATGTCATGTTTCGGACAAACGCCGCCGATGGCGGGCTAACTGCTAGTCTACTATATATTTTAAGAACTACGTATAGATATATATGTGTATGTGTGTGTATGTGGGTACTTCATAGAATCGAAAACGGCTGGTCGGATCGAGCTCAAATTTCCCATATAAGGGTAAAAAACAACGGGGATCGTCCACGTCGTATTTTGGACGAGCTCTGAGCACTCATTATCCACTCCCAATCATCAAAATCACCGCAAACGGCACATCGGGGGTTAAGGCACCAACGATCTTTATATTGACCTTGTTTGAAGTTGTTAATCTAGAAACGCTCTTTATTGCTATCGACGTTGCTAAACGGTTACCCATGAGTACTAAATTACGGATGCAAAACGCGAAATGCATTTATCTTGATTAAAAAGGCAGAATTAACGTGTTGTATGATTCTTATGTCTGTCGTTCCTAGGAACGGGGGAAATTTTCAATCATACCTCTTTTAGGGACGGGTACTGCGTGTTGTGTGAAAACAAAAATGCGTGTTGTGTGATTCTTATGTCTGTCGTTCCTAGGAACGGGGGAAATTTTCATCGGGTCAGTTTTTTCGCCCGATGTACCTTAAATCATACCTCTTTTAGGGACGGGTACTGCGCGTTGTGTGATTCTTATGTCTTCTTCACCTTAATAGGGTAAAATAAGGTCTAATCGGGTAAAATATTGAAAAACCAAAAATTAAATTAAAAAATTAATCAAAAAAATTAATTCAAAAATCCAGTAAATTCAAAATGCACATTTAACTCATGTTATAAAAAAAATATATATATTAACTCATTAAAAAATTAATTTAAAAAAATAAAAATTGTCATGTTTCCGACGAACGCCGCCAGTGGCGAGCTAACCTGCTAGTCTACTATATATTTTGAGAACTACGTAAATATATGTGTATATATATATATTTGTCCTCTATAGACTCGAAAACGACTGCACCGATTGGGCTCAAAGTTCCCATCTAAGGTTAAAAACCAACGGAAATGGTCATCGCGGCGTTTTGGAGAAGCTCAGAGCACCCGTTCTCCACACTCAGTTACAAAAAACGGTACTTTGGGGTTAATAGCGTTGATTGTTAAAGAGCGTTCCCATCCGCATTGTCTTTGATAAAGATCTTCCATATTTGGGTTCGTTAACCGATTAACGCTCTTTATTCCCTTCGGCTTTCACAAACGGCGTTTGTTTACGCTCTTTATTCCCTTCGGCTTTCACAAACGGCGTTTGTTTACGTTATCTGGAACTCGCTTCCTAGGAACGGGGACATTTTCATCGGATTAGACCCCACGGCATCCCCACGGCAATTTTAATTCACATTCCCAACACCTAGCAGTGGCAAATATCTATTAGCGAGCATCAAGGCGAGTCTTGTGGCGTATTAATTCAAATGCTTTCGATCAAACAATATTCTCTGTCGCACTGATATTTCGTCATCTATACGATTCCACTGCAATCGACCTATTTTTAGAACGCAACACATGGTACAAAAATTACGTCGCGTTGGTGATGGGGTGCACGGCAGGATTAATTTAAATATGTCATGTTGGTAACAATATCTAGCCGAGAATTCCTCAGACCTACAGACGAATGCGACCAACAAATTTCAAAATTGGTCACTTGACCTCCCCATGAATATGTTCTGGGAAATTCAATGCCGATTGAGCTCAAACTTGCTACCTACGGGAAGTGTCATATATATGTGTGTGTCCTTTATAGACTCGAACCGATTGAGTTCAAACTTGCTACCTACGGGAAGTGAAATGGATGGGTTAAATTGTGACCCCGACCTGACCTTGACCTTGAAAATGATCAATTCAAGGTCAAATCGGGTCAAATTGAAAAACAAAAAATTCAATTAAAAACATAAAAAAAACCAGTAAATTCAAAACGCACAATTAACTCATTGAAAAATTAAAAAAATCGGGTAAAATTGAAAAATAAAAAATAAAAAAGGCACAATTAACTCATTGAAAAACAAAAAATTAAATAATTAATTAAACAAAAATTAATAAAAAAATTAATTAAAAATATTTAAAATTGTCATGTTTCTGACGATTGCCGCCAGTGGCGGGCTAACCTGCTAGTCTACTATATATTTTGAGACTTCGTATGTATGTGTGCATGTGTGTATATCCTTTATAGACTCGAAAACAGCTAGACCGATTGAGCCCAAACTTGCTACCTAGGGGTACTTTTTTCCTGGATGTGTTTTGGACGGGTCGAATCGTGACCCCGACCTGGCCTTGACCTGCAGAATGGTCAATTCAAGGTCAAATCGGATAAAACTGGCGGATTTCGACGAAATTTGATATCTATGGGTACTTTTGTCCGGGGAGTGTTTTGGATGGGTCAAATCGTGACCACGACCTGACCTTGATTTTCAAAATGGTCAGTTCAAGGTCAAATCGGGCAAAACGGACGGATTTCGACGAAATTTTATATCTATGGGTACTTTTGTCCGGGGAGTGTTTTGGACGGGTCAAATCGTGACCCCGACCTGACCTTGACCTTCAAAGGGTGAAATCGGGTAAAAATTGCAGATTTTGACGAAATTTGAAAGCTAGGGGTAATTTTGTCGTGGGAGTGATTTAGACGGGTCAAATCGTGATCCCGACCTGACCTTGACTTTCAAAATGGTCAATTCAGCGTCAAATCTGGCCCGATATCGCATGCGACCTTGTCCTTGCTCATATACGCTCATAACAAAGCCATGGGACGAATCCTGGCAGTGGCGGGCTAATCTGCTAGTTTTCGATAAATGAGAGGTGGGTATTATTTTTTTATTTTTCGTCTAGATTGAGTGGCATTGTATAAATGCACCATTATGGTAAGTAATAGAAGACGGACGTGCTGGCCTGAATGTCAATGTCTATCTGTATTTTCTATAGAAGAAATGGACGTTGATTTGCTTTAGTTCTATATAGTATACAAGTTGGTCTGACATTTTGTTCTGAACGCGAAAGCTTTCCACACAAAAATGTCAGACCAACTGGCATCCATACTCTATGGAATGCAACAAAATATATTCCCATTACTAATATTCAAGTTCTTTATTTAACATAACGGTACAAGTGGTAACAAACATAAAATTATAACACTTTACTGGGATGGTGGCACGACCTTCTGGCCATCTTCCTGCCATCTCATAAGAAATACATTCCTTTCTGGCTCCGAGCCACCCTCGTCAGTGGTCATACAATCAAATTAAACTTGTGCTTATATTTTTAGTAACCAAGTCAACTGGTAGATTAAAGGAGCATATAAACGCTTCTCAAACGTTTTTTCTCGTAGCTCATTGCAAGTTGCGCCTACACACAATGGAAGCAAGTAGTGGTCAGCGTGTGCATCATGTGACTTAATGTCGACAAACAAACCAATGTCCTGCATTCATGCTCCGCAGCACGAATGCATGTAGGAGAGTAAATTTACTGTCATGAAATTACACTGACAGCAGAGTGCCACAAAAAATATCAGGTAAAACAGGGTGAAATATGAATAACAGCTTTGCCTGTTATTTAATTTTTTAAGCTGATAGTAGGCTGCATTAATTGGTGCTACTGATAGGTTATATGAAAATGGTCAAATATCCAAATAACTTGATATGTCAAATACTGTGTCGCATGAGTATATATAACGCAATTATACAGATACTCCTGACATGATTTATTAAAATTATGATGACTGTATCTATATTTCAGGTGAACTGTGCTGGAGATATAGTCCAACAAATATCAACCAACAACACGACCTGCTAAACCAGTCCTCAGAAGTAATGCCACTGCTCAAAGTGTTGGTGAATAAAATGGACAGTTGCAATGCTGTGGTCCGGCTGAAGATCCGAGATATAGCACATCAGCTGAATTTGGCAGCACCAGACACAGGAAGTATGCTATACAGCATGCTATGCTCCTTCCGTTCGGACTGTGAGGTGACCGATCGACCAAGTAGTCGTAGTGTCATAAATGATATACATAAATTGTTGCAACATGGGCTGAACTGTCTGACAGAGGATTTTCCAGTCATATTCAAGCACAGTACAGCAGTACTACTCGGGTCAGTAGCGGAAAAGACCAAAACTGTCAAGATGGATGAGGGAGATTTTGTCATTTTCCTGCCGTGGCTATATGATCACCATACAACATACTTCCCGGTGTCTACACATATGTATCACTTCCTAGTCAGTCATTCATGTGCTGAGTATATTAAAAAAACAATGGTGAAAGCTAGAGGAAATACAGAAGTACATGGCGATGACGATGATGATGATGATGATGATGAAGAAGTGGGAGCATGCCTGAGGAGGCTCATAGTAGACTCGCTAATATGCAATGTGAAGACAATACACAACCTTACATATATCAAGCAATGCAGCAGCCATAAAGCCACAGCTGTAACATTTGAACTCAACAACTCAGAACTCAAGCTCGATATATCAGTCGGGATGATGGACGAGAAACTTACATCAATTAGAAGTGATCGACCGGTACAACCACTCAGTGAACAACCACCATTCGCATTCTACATTATTAACGATGTTGGAGATAGGTTCCTTTTGACAACAACGTTCGCTGAGTCCAGGCTGCTGCATGGTTTGTCGGGAACTGGTGCAGGGATGGCATACCAGCTCACTAAATGCGTAGCTCATTATTTCCTCCCGGATTATAAACAGCTTGACTATGAGTGTCCAAAGGCAGTCTTCCCTTCATATCATATCAAACTGGCCTTATTTTATCTGCTGAAGCATTATGGTGTGGGAGAATCATGGTGCAGTGAGCAGCTGACTAACCGGGTTATGGAACTGGTCGCTGTGTATGCTCTATGTCTGAATCAGGAGGCGACCCATAACATATTCCATGACATCGGAAGTACATTGTTGATGGAAGATATCCAGAAGATACTATGTTCATCTGATGTCTCTCGCCACAATGGTGGCCGATGGGATGGTACAATAGAAGAACATCGTGGTATATACTTGGATATATACCACTCTAATGAGGAATTGTGTCCCAGTACTCTGATGTTAGATCTCTGCACCTTACTATGGTCCATGCGAGTTACTCCTGCTGGTGAGTTACTGTTAATTTCATAACTTTCCTTACAAACTTTGAGATATAGTAAAACCTCTCCAAACCGAACACAGTTCGGACCAGCCTTTCTGTTCGGTTTAGAGAGGTGTTTGGTTTATAGAAAATTGCACTATAATCTGAATGTAGTAACATCGTTACTAAGACTATAAGAGTTGTCGGAACACAACCAACTCATTGTTGATTAATTAAACTGTATTCAGTAAAGTACCAACTAAAATATAAACAAAAATAGATAAAACATGTTATAATAAGAATTAAAAACATGGTCTTATTAAGATATAAGACATATTGATAAGACAGGAAACACGGAAAAGAAAATTTTTACAGTAATTTTTTTTCAAATGTTGCTAAATATTGTCACATCGTTAGTATAGTAATTATGTACTATTGAATATTCGTACCACTTTAATTAGTGGTGTTTTGTTTGGCGAATGTTTGAACCGGATTATAATGGCAGCTGTCTGATTAGATAACTGTATGCTTATTTAACACTTTGTGTGAACAATGGTGACTTCACAGATAATACAGTGCTGACACTCTGCTTTACATCAAGCATAGAGCTGAATTGGACTCTTAATTTTATGACCACTGTACAAACTAAACACTAATTAGCTAAAAGTACACGAAGGTAGTGTATTGTCACCAATAAAGTTTTACTCAACCTGTCACAATGAATGAGCCGTCACGAAAACGACCACTCAGAGTTGAATGTATAGACCAAACGTTTAAACTTATAAATGATCCCCATTCTACACGAGTGCCAAAACGAGCTCAGCGTCAAGTATATTAAATCTGCCAGTATCCCTTTCCATGTTCGGATTTCGGAGGTAAAAATTAATGTTCACATTTTGCAATATAAAAGCCATCTGATGTTCATAATAGAGCGTTTCTGGTCTACAAAGATAATTTTTAGTAAAATGTACTTTGGTGAATTCGGGACGGACAATTTGTTTGGTATGGCGAAGGATTTGGTTTATATGGGATCCGGTTTGAAGAGGTTTTACTGTATTTTTGAAAACTATAAAGCTATCAATAACCAACCATTTCTGTGCCTGTGATTAATTTCTGAATCAAATGCTAGCAATACATCAATGGTGAAACAACAATATGTTTGGGTATGAATAATGCGAAATATTGTATAATGAACACGCAACCTGACACACGAAAACACACTGATAGATGTGATTACCAGCAAAATCAGATGGGATATCAGATATTTCTAAGCAATACCTTACTCACCAAGGCACTCGATTGTAAAACTGTGAATTTAATGTTTGTAATTGTGTGGCAAGTGTGACTCTGCTGTGTATATGGGTGAGAAAATGTACAGTGATTGGCAAACTGAGAGAATATATGTGAGATATGGGACGGCACAACAGTATACAAGCATTTCAATACTGTAGAGGTTAGCTAGATCACAAAGTATTGAAGATGGAAACTGGTGAGTGGTGGTACAAGGAAATTGTTGGCCAGAGAGAAACAGTATTGTAGATTAGGTGTTTAGTAAAGACAAATGCTATGACTGTCCTATTGGGTGGGACTGTTCTACCATACTTGGGACGGTTGATATGACTATATGACTACCCTGTTCGATGTGGGATTATGATATGACTACTGTGTGTGGGTGAGACTTCTGATAATGGCAACCCTGTTTGAGTTGGGTTTTTGATTACAGACTAGCAATTTGCATTTTGGTTCCAGTTTTACTTCTGCGCAAAAAAATAGCATAGTTTGTGTTCGGTTTTCGGTTTTGTTTCCACAGTGTATGTGGCAGGATACGCTTGGTTTAACTCAGATCATCGGCTATTATATAAAACAACGACACTACTATTCTCAAATATGTGGTGGTAGATACCAAACTGAATGATTATTAACCCTTTTATAGAAGTTCCAAGTATATCAGCCTTATTCAACACAGTTGGGATGGCACTGTTTAATGTTAAGCATCAAACATGCTGCCTCACATCACATCGTGATAAGAGGGAGTCTGGAGAATATTTGCAGACAGGAGGCTCAAGTGTTTTTCCGACCACAAGGTACCCACCACCTCTATTTACTTGCGCCAGTCTATGCTGGACGCAAGTAATGTTTTCGGTCTGTCTGGATCTGTTTATTTGTCTGTTTATCTGCCTGTCCTTCCGCGAATATGTTACGTCATACTGGAAGTACAGAATGTAAAGAATGCACATGCGCTAATATGAAATGGTTGCACCAATTGTAATATAAATCCACATTTATACTTAATTTGCATTGTTAATTGTTTTTATTTTGGTAATAAGTCATTCTTCTTTTTTTTCGCATGGAAAGTGACGTGCGTACAAATTTCTGGAAACTTTCTTCGAAGTTCAAACATTTCCGAAAGACGCAGGTGCATATAAACCATGTCCGGACAAACAGTCCAGCGCATCGTTCTATCGAGAAAAAATTGTACTGAAAAATATGTTGAAACATGGATTATTAAACGCCTTATTAATTAACTGAGTAAACAAGCTTTCTCATTCTCAACGCAATTGACATTTTGATGATATGTTCCCGAAGACCACAGGTCAGTCGCTAAGGGCATGTTCACATTGACACAATACTAACCATGATCTCGTGTCTTTTACTTAAAAGTGTCGGAATTTGAAATTGACTTTTTTTTTGCCGCTGAAGTGCAATGGCATACACAAAGCATTCTTGTCAGACTAGTAATGTAACCCAATTGGTATATAATATATAGCATTATCGGCAACCAATCGTATTCACACCCTTCACATGAGCGATGTCTATATTGTTCTATAAATATGTCAAACAACTCGTACGTCATTACTAAGACTATCATTAGTGTAATAGATCAACTGGATATAACAGATATTCTGTCCGTACACACACATATTTCAGCGATGGGTGAACTGAAATTTGTTATCCATATTTGCTATCGATCTCTCAAACGAGGGCCCAGCACCCGCGGTTCAAACTGTCCGATTGTGTAGTATGCCTGTCGCTCACATGGGGCTAATCGTTTTACAGGGTTAAAGCCATATTATGCCGCTACGGTGTCATAACAATGATAACCGAGTCAGGTCATGCCTTTATCATTAATTTAAAAAAACAAATGATATCGCCATTTAAAATAAAATAACAAGTTAGGAAACCTATCTATTGTACAAGTATCACTTCGACCACATCTTTCGTCGCCAAATATAAATTAGTCAATGGAACCTCCGCTCATACTGGCTCATATTTGAATGTTCAATCTGTGCGACAATCTACCCATGACTGCTGACCATAATATCGAGTTTTAATAAGGTAAATTGTCCAATTGAACCCTGACACAGGCTCGACACGTTGTCATGAGCACATTGCATAATGTAGGTTACCCAACTGTAACCTTATTACAAGTGGGGTATAAAATATAATTTAAAAATATGTTGTAATCATTGAGTCCAACGACTGATAACAATATACATATATACACGATACTGGCGACATAATATTGCTTTGGTCCCGTATAATGATTAGCCTGCAAAACTGTAAAGTCGCTATTGTTTCAGGAGTTTCGTATTCGGTTTTATAGGCAAATGCAAACTGCGAATCTCAAACAACATATTTCAGTGTTTCTGGTGCCAACTAAATATAAATATCTGATGAGTGCTCGATAGAAAACGTCAACTATATATCACACAATTATTCGCGGGTTGATAGTCTGAGTACGATCGAGAGAGCTCGCTGGCTTACCGAGGATAGCCTAATAGGGGATAGCCTAATAGAGGATAGCCTAATAGAGATTATAGTGAGCTTCCTGCTCACGAGGGTGAGCCAACTGAGCTAGTGATCGACGGAGATCAATACCTTGAAGACATTGAGACATCATCTCAATGCGACCAGCTCCCTTCGGCTTGAGACTTGGACCGAGCTTTGGGCCCACATAACTTAACTCTTTCAACACAGCAGCCCGATTTAGCGGTCACGACGTAATTTACTTTCACCACCGCAGCCCGCTTTAGCGGCAGAGAATACTTTTTCGAGAATAACAGGCAACAATACCATGTTTTCGGGGATATGCTAATTATTTTATTGGTTGGCGACTTAGATATAATTAGGGTGATAGTCTGTATCAATACTAAATGATTGTTGAACACGCAGACCTGACAAATACGGCCACACCGAAAGTTTCCGGCCTAAATATAGACAGCACATATATGACGTGACAACTACTATTTTGGGCTTTCCCTGGGTTTTCCCAAAAATGGTCTAGAGTAGCCACATAATATGGTTTCACTCAGTTCCGTTTAGAAGTTCTGCCCATTTCCGTTCACAAATATGGCCAGAGTCTAAAAAAGACATCTTTGGCAAAATTCCATACTGCAGTACATCATTTAAAATGAATTGGTCATGCCTCAGAAGGTACAGGGACAACGAGAATGAAATATGTCGTAGTCAGTGGATTAAGTAACATTGTTAATAACAAAGTGAGTTACAATTTGCTAACACTTTGGAACAGAGAATACTGCTCAGGATATATGTAAAAACAACACAAGAATTTACCAAATGTGGTTGCCATTTTGGAAGCTATCTCGAGTAATGTTGTCTAAAACGCATTAGTGTGACGCATTTAAGACAAATAACAAAAACAAACATCTTTGATACCAAAGTTAGCTCCATTTACTTGAATAAATGGTCCAAACCTGAAAAGTAAATGTTGGCCCATTTTGATGTCAAGTTTGTGATATAAAAATCCAATAATTCTGGTAATGTCAGTGCTTACATTAGTAAAACTTAACAAATGTGCATCAGAAATGTTCTAATTTAATGTATATAAGACAGCATAGCCAACTATATTCATCAATCACAATCTGTAAGCGATTACATGGCATGATGGGGGAATATTTACCATTTTCCAGGTTTTGGCTGCCATTTTCAGACAGTGACAATTTTTTTTCCATTGGGTTCATATTTTCATAATAAATTGTATGTCTCTCTAAATTTGCTCAGTTCTGTCAATTTCTTGTTAAAATATGACTAGAATGCTAATGGTGAGTTTTGGTAAAATTTCATACCAAGTTCTCTATACTCGAATTATTGAGGGATCGGAAGGGACCGGATCCCTCGAATGGCATATTTCATTGATCCAGTTTTCACTTAACATGAAAAATACAAAATAAAGTCACATTTCCGAACCAGTTCCATACTGCAGAACCTGATCTAGAAGATATTAATGAAAAAACGTAAAATTTCCTCTTTCAGCTGCCATTTTGACGGCCATCTTAGACGGGGGAGTTCAAATTTTACCCTAAAATGTGGCATTATATCTCTCAGAGCCATACTTACTGTATATGCCTAATTTTAAATTGCATATTTCATGGTAAGATTAATTGTGACTAATAGATTAATAGTGTAGCCGAATAAAGAATTTATTCTTGCGAGTATGTGGGCATCTATTTGGCGAGCCTCTAGGCGAGCCAAATAGATGCCCACATACGAGCAAAAATAAATTCTCTATTCAGCTACACTATGCGGATGTTCTGTTTATCCACCGAACAAATTTAAATGTATTTTATCGCAGTTTTTGTAAAAAAAACATCGAACAATTCACAGGTTCCTTATAGAGAAGCGATGACCTACTTAGCGACTTTATCTGTATAGTAGAGGCTAATTAATTAAACAGTTTTGTATTCATGCAACTGCACCGCGAAATAGTCCGCTTTATAATTTCTAAATTATTCCGGAAAAATGTCATAGCATGGTGTAATTTCTAATAAAATCTAAATGATTCGCGTAACGTTCAAACCTAAAACTGAATTGTACAGGTATAGCAGTCATGTGAATTTGGATTGAAACTTATTAATGAATTGAAACTCTGAACTTTAGCAGTAGCACTAGCATTAGCACCAAGATCGGCAGTGCAAATGCAACAGTTCACGGAAGAATATCGTATATTTTATAGTAACAAACTGCCAATTGCTTAATCAAGTTATAGACTGAATATTGAAAAATTATATTTAAGTGCGTTTTGGGGTGAATCGTGTGTTCTTTTAGAAAGTTGTCGCCACCGATTGCACGAAAATACGTTGTGGATGTTGACGTTTCTAAGGACACTGTCCGTTGTAATGATGCTCCATAACGTTGATACGATCCAGTGACGTCATTCGTGAACTGCTGGAGGTTAACTGTCCCAAGTTCTTGTAACCTTTCTTCCTTGCATATTTAAGTTTATCTGTCTAGTAGAGGATGCTTTATCTGTCTAGTAGACGGATAGAGGGGTGGTTTATCTGATGGGCTTTAAATGTATAGTAGAGAGGGGTAGGATGTGGATAAATTAAATATCGATAGTTTTGTTCATATGCGAAACATAATCAGCGCTTACATAGTATATTGTCATCAAGACGTACTATGGTGTACGTAAACAAGAGCGGACTCATGTTACAGAAGTTGTGCTTCTGTTTACATAACACAGCGCAATTCTATTGGTTAATCACACACAAATGATATAAACGCTCTTTATTATTTCCATATAACGCTCCATATAACAAATAACGCTCGTTATGTTAACCATATCCGGATCTAAATAAAAGCCAGGAAATGTAACGTTTTTTGCTTTTGTTTACATAACAAAGGGGACAAATTTACAATAACATACCATATGTAAAGTTTTCTTATATGTAGTGTCTTCTTTTCACACCAAAAAAGTAGAATTACGAAAAGTGCCATAAAATTAGAATGTGACACTTCTCATATGGATGCGGAATGTCATGCTCTATAATAATAATTGGGTCTTCAAAATTCCGCAGGTTTCCATATGTCGGCCCAAGGTCTATATCACGGTTGTTGATGATAAAGTAAATTTGATACAGTTTAGGGTGCTGTCGTTGTAACACAGTGTGTACTCGTTATGCAGCAACTGGGCCCGCCATTCTGAATGCTTTCGGAGAATTATTGTATCATTGATATAAAGAGAGTGCATATACCATGAATTGTTAATTTTACACTGATAATAACTGGAGGAAACATTTTGTGATTTTTTTGTCATTTCGTCATTTGTTTTTAGTAATTTAAAAAAAGGAGATATACCCGTAATTATTCATCTTATTCTGTCAAATAGCACTATGAACCAGCTAATTTGGTCTTAACACACTTTGGTATAATTTGTCGTCATCCCAAACGCGGGGGCGAATATTTGGCGAAATCCGTGTTATTGCGTAATTTAGGGGATGTGGTTAAATTTGACCCATTAGATACAATACCTCATATCCATAAGTTTAAAATGAATGTTTATACTAAATAAAAGAGTAATAATTGCTGATGTTTTTAGTGTAATTTCAAGACAATGGGACATATATTGGCTACATAACACCCGGACTCAAAGGTTGGAACATATTAAATTTAAGCGTTTTTTGCGACAATCCGAACAAAATAATTTCGAAAACATACGGTCATACGTCGGGAAACTATATATTATGTCGTATATATATCGTATACTATATTTTCGAACGATTTCGATTAATCTTGATGTAATGGCCCATCATTCACTGTCACCAAGGTCACTGGAAAATAATTGGGTAAAATTCTATTTTAATGGGGTAGGAGTTATCCCTTGTAATTTTCGCAATATCTGGACACTTTGCCGGCCTGGCTACAAATATTTTATAATCCTGGAGATGGTGACCTTTAATTTGATATGAAAAAAACTTTGTTCGGACAAAGTGGAGCGAAATCGAAAACTAAACCCCTTATGAAATTTGGCCAACGGACCATCAGAATATTCATATATGTTACTTCATAGCATTGACTGTTTATACACTTGCCATGTTTGAGTGAGGTTTGTTCATATGATTTCTCTGTTTGGAAAAATTACAATTGTCTAAATGGCATGCTTGCTATACATATCTTATACGCATTGGACAGTACTGTATACAGACATTCTGCCATTAATATGATTATGTTTTTTCTCTCCACATCATCACTAGACACTATCACGGATAATGCCAGAGAGTTCACAAGAGAAATGGGTGACACAAATGTCTCACTTCCCAATAAATCCAAGGTCAGCTCAGCCAAACATGAAAAGGACGAGACATCAAATATGGGAGATCATAAAGAAAATAAAAGTGTAGATGAAGTATCAGATGAGTTCCTACAGGTTAGTTTCTCATCAAATCCACTGCACTATTTCGTGAAAATCTCAACAATACCCCTGGACATGTCTATGGAGGGCTGGGTGAGGGGACAACTTGCAGGATCAGAATTTCAGCCCCAACCATATTGATATCTGATAGAAATATATATCGAGAACAGAAGCTTTTCATGTTCCGAGTTGGATCACTTTACTCACGCTATCTGACTTATAATATGATAATAGATGATATCTAGTTGTGAACAAAGAGAATATGACCAACCATGTGTTTTTCACTTTGAAAATTGGTCATCAATATAACTGGGTGTGAAATGATAGACAGTTATTGTAATTTGTAAAGCAATATACTACCGGTAGTACCTACCCCGTGAAATATAAAACGGTAAGCCGAAACAAACCCCCACACCATTGCATACAATCTGCTGTCATAATAGTAAAATTAAGTAGTATGGGTACACAGAACACAAGAGCAATGTCAGGTGAACATATATATTACTGTAATATCTTGAAGCTTTTTACTGGCCAATGGACATTGTTAAGTTGGAAAATAGATATTGCACCATTTTTTATGTATAATAAACATGATCCAGTACTAATGTATGTCAAGAAATAGTGTCTATACAATTCTTCGTATATATATGGTCTCGATAGAGTAACACATTGAAGCCACATGACAGTCCAAAATACACCTGATAACGTTGAACTACATTTCTACGAGCATTATATGTCACAGAAAGACGCATTGAGCACGGTGTTTGGGGCTCGAAAAAAAACGTACTGGTTTTATCCATTCCTGATATGATAGAAATATAGAGCGTTTTTTTTTCACCTCATTGTGAAAAATTGAAAACAGCTGGATGATGGTTTTGACCATGGCAAGTATTTTCCAGAGCACATGAGGCCAGTATATCAATATGTAGTGTATTTGTTAACCTACCTGATCCATCCTTCCAAATAACGTAAACACAATTAGGAAGCCCGATTGAGCTTGTCCGTTTAAGATTTCTCGACAAATTTAGATCCAGAGAATTTCCTAACTACACGTCAATTTACCTCTTCCTGATCAATCAGATGTATAATTTGGCTGATATAACCCAACAACTGGATGAAAACTTGATGTTACTTTATCACTATAACAACAGGATGTTATACCAACCATGCATTTATTTACTCAAATGACTTTCAAAATTCAATTTATTCCCAAGATATCCCCCCATTTCACGAATACAAATAGAACAATAATTACCAATAAAAATGAAAAAAAATACTGGTTTCACTAATATCTTCTACCGGTACGATACATAATATATGATATTTGGAACTGATGCTCATATATATATGCACAGAGAAAGACACATAGCAATTCATATGCATCGACATTTGGGCTATATGTTCTTTTACGATGTAAAATATAATCTGTTTTGTTATTAGCACAATAATGAGATGTATATTGAGGTGTCGTTACACTATTATACATGGCTAGCTACCGCCTGTGCGTCTCGATATTGTAGTGACACCTGGTACAACCGTACATTGAAATGTGCATCTTGTTCATAACACAGGCATATATTCTAATCACTCCATATTCAGGCAGTGGATTTTATACCTCTACATGTCAGGGCATGTTATATATATTTATATATATTGTACGCATTACACTTTCCCAGTATGCATAGGCTTAACTTTATATCACAATTAATTCCGAAAAAGAGAGTTATTGTGTAATTATCATGTAACCACTGAAGATCAAGCCATGTAAACATTATTCCTTTATTTGTGGAATCACCTATAGTGTGAAACTCAAAAAACTGAACACCGAGTTTTATGTTTACCTATATTATTCTGCAAAATAGCAGAGAAAATATCTCAATAGGGGTTGATAATTTGAGCATTAACCTTTTAATTACGGGTGTTTTAAGGTTCTATTCCAAGCTAATCGCGACTGTTACGGTTCCATACAGGAAATGTATTCGAACGATTTCTGCACGTTGGTCCGAATATAGTTTTGTGTATCAAACATGTTAAACCCGGGGTAGGGTGTGTGGGGTGTATAGTTAGGTGTCTTACTGGCCACCTACAACATCATTTGTATGACTTAAATGTGTCAAGGGGCCGCGAAATGGCATGGGACCCATAGCTGAACCTCTCTGAACGACGTCCGTTTTGGATCGGGTTGGGTGTGTGATGAAAATTCAGGGTGTCTTGGGGCCAACATACAACACTCTTTTTTTGTCATAAATCGGATAAAGAGCCGATAAATGAATGACAAGGGTCCCCCATTTGAATCACTCTGGAAGGCTGCGATTTTAAATCGGTGGGGGTGCGTGGAATGGCTGTTTTGTGCCACAATACAGCATCCTTTATTTGAGCGATATATTAATTTTCGAATGAGGAAGAAGGCATGGAAGTCACCTGCATCGCATACGTTGAGTACAAGCTGAAAACGGTAGCCATTTTAAAAACAGTTGCGGATGTTTTTAATGTCGACCTTTATAACTGATTTGTCGGGAAAATGTTCTGTCTTCTCACTGAATGATTGGCGTTATCACCTAGTTGGCTCACAAATCTAGTTTTACCTGTCAAAACTAATTAGAATGAACCGTGAACAAATCTTCCCTGAACCACCACAAACCGGAAATAGTTCCCATACAGTACTGTTAACATTGCCTAGCGATTTAAAGATACAAAAAGTCAGTTGGATGAAGTTAAGTCCGTGAAGGGGTGCAGGTGGCCTAGAATCAGCTCCCGGATTAAATCAAGTTGGCACATCTTTATTATTCTTTGTGTCCATGTTGCACCATAAGGAAAGAATTAAGAACACCATTATAGTACAGGCATTCTAAAATTCATAAGAGTAAATTTACCCAAACATTGCAGCCCCATATCAATGAGTTGGAAACATTAAGTATGTTCAGTTGCTGCTTGGAAAATTGCATAAAATGGTGAGACGTCTATGACATAACCTGGTAAAAATAATATCAGAGACCAAACTTAAAACCTTATTGTTATTTATTTGGTCTGTAAATGTGTGCAAGAGATAGGATGGTGTAATATGTCTACCAATACAAATGTAATGTTGTATATTCAGTCATATATAAAGTATACTATTTTTTATTTGCGCACACACTAATAGTACACAAATTTAAAACTGAGAAAATTAAAAAATAATACAACTTCCAAGTAAATCCACAAGGAATTTACCAGATTTGTGATATAAATTAACTAGTATAGTTACGTAGCGCTTAATTCGCTTGGTTAACGGCGGTTAATCTCAAAGACAGTATTCATGTGTAAAACGATAAATTACGGTAAAGTGTTAAATATGATATGACAATTCGTGTATGGTACATGTAAGAGCTGGTACACACAATAGTACTCGACTGATGGGGCAGGTAAGCAGATCTCCAAATCCACAGCACAGGAGTAAAGCCTTTGTCACAAAATAATATAGTCTGAGTAAATTTTGTCACATCAAGTATCCAAAATGCATGGAGTCAAGCAGGGATGGGGTAATGCTAATGCGTAATGGTAATGTAATACAAGCATTGCTTTTTTAAGTAATGCTAAGTAATGTGCAATGCTACCTTTTTACATCACATGTAATGCATTACTTCACCAAAAATGAATATAATTCAATTAGATTCGCATTACATTTAAATTAAATTAACATACCAGAATGCCTTAGTTGTCTTTTGGAAGATACTGATTGATTTGATTGGGTTTGGTTTTTAATGTATTCTGTCATATTAAAGAGGCTTGGCTCATTCGAGCTTTCAAATGTTTCTACGTAATTTGGAAGGAAATATAAGATAGGTTGACAGATAAAATAAATATCGATTTACCGGCTTCATGTGCTCTGAACAAAAGACCTACCATGCATGGTCACAGCCATTTTTCGCAGTTAAACAAGCGCTCTTTCTTTCTTTATTTGGCTGTTTTTTGGGTCCCAATTTCCAAACATTCTGTTCGAAGTTTTTTTAAGACTTCAATGTTCTTGCTGGAAATATACTGATCATCGAAAGGTGACTAAAATATTTATCGACCTATTTCAATACCGGAAACACTTCAAAAGCAAAAATTATTAGTTGAATTGTGGAGCGCAAGCCGCCAAGTGGGTTTAATAAGGGTCACATAACTATTCATATTGTCATAATGTATCTAACCCAACAATAAGTAAATGAAATGTGATGCATTACTTTTTAAAGTAATGGTAATTGTAATGCAAAAATTGTCCAAGTAATAGTAATGTTAATGTATTACATTGCACTGTAATGGAGCCCATCCCTGGAGTTAAGTGTTGATACTTTCTGGACAAGCCGCCTCTGAAGTTGAGCTTCACTCCTGTCAATTTTATACCAATGAGGTCCAACTATTCAACTGTCATAATAATTATTTGCAGCACTATAAACAACAATCGTCACCTAATAATGAACATAAATTTGGTGTTCAATTGGGCCATGGTGGTCTTTAGTCTAAACATATACCTCCAAGAACGACTAAGAACTGAAACTCAACAGATACACAATATTTAATGAAATATATCTGTCAGCTTCGAATTCAAAGTACGTGAATTTGAAAATGAGCCAAATAGATATTACTGTGCTAATTTAAAGATGGATTATCTCTTCCTATTCATTCGACAAGTTTTAAATTGTTTCCTGGGTATAAACTAATAGTTAGGAACTTAAGACCTGTGTTCGGAAACGCTTCCATAAATTATATTTTGAATATGTTCTAGTATGGACAAGTGTGATCATTTATCTAACGACCGTCAGTGGTTACTGTTAACAGAGACCAGAAATATTATTGTGTAATTGTGTCACAAATAAGCGTTAATTACTGTTAAGACTCATAACATATATATAACAATGTACTAAAACTGATGATACCCACCCTGTTTGGTCTCATTTCAGGAACGATAACTCTATCCGAAGTACACGACCTATATGCAGTACATGGTGTTTGACCTATATTCTCCGCCCACGCGTCGGTCTATTTGTATACCGGTTGGGCATGTCCGGACATGACCCGTTGGTTATATCCAATGGGATAATGTTAAAGTGACACTCGCATTGAAAACTTACAAAAAATTCAAAAATTCAAAAACTTCAAAAATTTCAAAAATTTCAAAAACTTCAAAAACGTCAAAAACTTCAAAAACTTCAAAAACTTCAAAAACTTCAAAAATCGCAAAAAATTTCAAAAAAGTTTAAAAACTTCAAAATACTCAAAAATTTCAAAAAACTTAAAAAACTTTTCAAAAAGAAACAAAAATGAAAAACAGAAAAAAATTCATAAATTAAAAAAATATGAAAAACTTAAAAAACTTCAACTTTTTCTAAAATTCAAAAATACTTTAAAATTAAATTAAAATTAACTGTCTTTTAATATATCTAACCCACTGCCACTTCTAAGGGTTCCACACTACACCTGAGGGGATATTGAGTGGTCTACACACGTCTCCTAAACCCTAGAATAAGATCCAGCCCATAAGAAACACCGCCTCCTGCAATGCCTGTCATTCGAATCTGACGCAATCCCTACTTCTGGCGCAATGCCTGAGTCATTCGAATCTGGCGCAATCCCTACTTCCGGCGCAACGCCTGAGTCATTGGAATCTGACGCAATCCCTCGCGAAACCTACCGGCTGACTCCACACCCATCGGCTAAACGTTGTATCACATGCTTATTATTTGATCATATCGTGGAAATTCAATGTTTTGTCATCACTCATGAGATATAACCCATATCCACTGAAAAAGGGTGGATATCCTCTATTTATTTATAATTTTTTCTTTGTTATCTTTTTTTTATCCCTCTTTTTTATCTACCACTTCCTGTTTTTATTCGCTCTTCTTTTTCTTACAACTTCTAATCCCTCATAATCTTCGAATATCCACTTTCATCTCCAAGTTTTTGAAAAAATTCCTTGTTTAGTAGCACCTCCAGATGGGCTCTATAGAATTTGAACGAGGCATCCATCTTGGATATTACTCTTTCTATGACTAAATCCGTTAGCACGCTCTACAGATATCATATAGGTAGCACGCTCTACAGATGTCATATAGGCCTCTTCACATCTTGTTTTCCATAATTTATTCATTCCTAATCGCTCCATTGACTGTAACAAATTAAATTACCCCCTCCCCCTGTATTTAGAATACATCCTTGATTATTAATATTTCCTCCTTTCATGGTGTGCATGTTCCTTGGGACATCTTCGCTAATGTGAAGCCACACCTATTATATATATATATATATACAACTTTAAAAGCCCGCGAAAATATTACTCATATTATAGACTTCCCTTTGAAGACCTTTGTATGTGACAATGATCCGTAATATTGTTTCTAAGTGACACTGGCCAGTGAAACTGATACTACGGGTATGAACTAGCCAACTTCACATCGTAACAATAATAAAAGGGACACTTCATCTATATCAGTCTCAAAACGTGTTGGTACACATCTGTGTGGAAACTAAAACCAATCACTCTTCGTCCGTCATCCGTACATAATTGTAATATAATTTTCTCAGAAACCACGGGATCCCTTTGGCTGAAATTTGGTCTCAACATGGGATAAGAAATTATCCATGGAAGACAACAGTGTCCGTGTGGGGGAGAAGCTTCGTAGTGTTTCGCTGTCGCCATGGTGTTTGTTTGGGTATAGGCATGGGTGGTGAGTGTGGTTCTCATATGGTATGAACTAGCCTTTACTGACTGAGGTAATTTAGTGCACATGTCATCACTTCACTGATAACCATTATATGGTCAAATCCCTACACTATCAAACGCAATGTTTCAATAATGGGTTTTCTTAAAATTTTGACTAAATATTGGTTATATTATACGCATCAGCGATCCTTCTTAATAACGCTCTGTATATTTTCAAACGCATTGCACTAAATGGGTTTGGAATAGCCATACAGGAAAGGAGAAACTGAGGTCCTGGGTAGGTCGACTGCATATAGCAGTATATATGGGGTACAGACATGGACAGCAATGGGTTCCTCGTGGCTTCTGGTCTACACATGACATATTAAAGTTAACCACACCCATCGGCGCGCCTTTATTGGGCTATGAAGCGCCATACAGGCTCGAATCATGGCTTTCGCCATGTGTTTCTATTTGAACCCACATTAGTAACTAAATAAAATCTTTCTCTCCAGGTTGTTTCACGCCATAACCTTGATTTGGAAAGCTTGAAGGGCTAATTAAGCTTCAATTTAAATCCCAACATTTTCTTATTTGAAGAACGTATCTGGTTAAACATGTCCACCATAGTAAGCTCATTTAATTCAAAGAGCTTCACACATAGTCCCACTAGTAATGATGTGTCGTTATTTACTACAGAAATGGTCATATAGAATACAATACAACACATTTTGGTCACATACCTTAAAGGTGCACGTCACTTTCGCAAGATATCGAACTGACCATGTATAGAGTGGAATGACATGTCGGGTATCAAATGTATAATCAGTTCCAGTATTTCGTCCATAAGGCAGTTTTGGTTGTAACATCATTGTGTATGACGGTTCATTCATATGATATCTTAGCGGTTGCACACGATACTGTCTGTTGTATTTTATGTCTTATATCATGTATATTAATTGCTCCATGGATGGTAGGAGTATGGCATTGGTGTCTGGTTCTTCGATGTATTCTAGTCATAGTTCATTCATATTATTACTCTAAAATCTCCATTAAATGGAGAAACTAAAGAGCCCATATTATGTAGACTAGTGTATAAATACTTACTTCATGCATTATTTTTATCAATTATATGTATTATAACTCCCATCAAGATAGGCTGTTATACAGAGGAAACAAAGCATGTACCAAGTGACAGTCTGTACCAAGTGACAGTCTCATGTCACGAAAGGCCTACTATGTGGACACATTTTCTTATCAAAACGCTCTATTATGTAGGGGGTTATCAACCATTGGTCTGGAAAAGGCATACGAGCGGAAGGCGTGTATACACATTTATTCGATGTACTCTTTAATCGTCGATTTCTCTTTATTGTCGTTAATTTATAGCATTATTAGTAGGAATCTAAACTCGCCGTTATATTGAGAAAATAATGCGTCAATACCAGTCAATACTGCTTTATTGGCGGTAAATGAAATTATTGAATCATGTATCGCAGCTAAACAAGCGAGACAACTGATCACAACACAAAAATTAGTAATATTTCTGAAGCCTTGAGTGGGTTGTAATACACAGTGTAAATTTTCATTATTGCTACCATTTAAGGAAACATGCCCCCGATAGGGCTACTATGCGAACACATGTCTATATTAATTTCACATATTCCTTACCGTTCATTCATATATACTCCAAGCTCTCTGTTAATACAGAGGCATCAAAACATTGGTCTGGAAGAGACCTACTATGTGGATGCGTGTATACATATTTACTTGATGTATTCTTTAATCGTTCATTTCTCTTTATTATCGTTCATTTATAGCATTATTAGAAGAAATTTAGTCTAAAATCTCCATTACATGGAGACAATAAAGAGCCCATATGGTGTAGACTAATGCATAAATACTTACTTCATGTATTCTTTTCACCAATTATATGTATTGTACATCCTATACATTTAGTCCGTTATACAGAGGAAACAAAGCATGTACTACGTGGCAGTTTCATATGACGATAAGACCTACTATGTGAACACATGTGCATATTAATTTCACATATTCTTCTCAAAACGCTCTATTTTATACGGGGGGTATCAAACATTGGTCTGGAAAAGGCATGCTATGTGGACGCGTGTATACATATTGACTTCATATATGCATTCATAGTTCATTTCTCTTAATTGTCGTTCATTTAATAGCATTATTAGTAGAAATATAGTCTAAAACCGTCGGTATATGGAGAATATATAGCGTCAATACTGTTTTATTGTTGGTAACTCAAATTATTGCATTATGTATCGCAACTAAACAAGCGAGATAACTCATAAATTCTTAATAGTTCTGATGTCTATGGCAGTTCACACAGTGTATATTTTCATTGTTGTTACCATTTTAGTGCATACATTACTGATTTCTGTGTAAGAACGCCGGTCTCCATTGTTGTTATGATTGTGCCTATAACTGTCCATATTCTTAAAGCAAGTACGGTACCTCTATGTGATATGATCTATAAAAATTTCCATTTTCACAGGTAAATCACGTATAAACGCTCTTTAATGTATAGTTAAACTGAGTTTTCACATGCAGGGCTATGTCTTTGTGGACTATATACGTGGTATACTTCAGTATATACACGAAGTGAATGTGTTCTAAGTATACGTATCTGATTTATGTATACGTCCGTGTTTCTTAAAGCAAATCCAATACATATTAGTGCGTTATATTATGATGTACATTAAGTGCCCTTTTCACTGTTAAATCAAGTAAAAAGGCCCTCTACTATAGTTAACTATTCAGTTCCACGTACGCTATAAGATCTATGGTGGTCCGGTGTGTCTTATCAATATGCCATTATATGCACGAATGTAATGTGTTCAAATATGTGGGTTATGATGTATACTTTAATGTTAAAGTATATAAGCACTCTTTAAGATATGCATATGCAGAATGTTGCCTCTTTACACTGACAGAAAAAAAAGGAATATATAATTTTGAGTACTACTCTTCATAAAACGTTAGAAAACCATAATCTAACAACGAATATCGAAGAACAATGTAATTACTTGATAAGCATTGTAAATATTTCGTCTGTTTTAAATAAAATGGAAATATTTCGTCTATTTGAAATACAGTTGGAAGCAACAATCAAGTATTTAAATGAAATTTGGACCAAAATCTTATAATTTGAGAAAACGTATATAATTTCTATCGAAGTCTTATAATAAAGGAAGGCTTTGTGCGAATCCATTCGGTCTAATGTGTGAATGTGTTCATCATCGCAAATATAATGATGCAGAAATGAATATTTCCTAGAATAATGTTAACATAGCTTGTATTTAACCGAAATAATATAGCATTTGAGTTAAAATGTTTCATATTAGGACCATAACGAACCAATGCATAAAAATACAATATTTTGTTTTTCATTCTCGATCAAAATAATGCAGGGTTGTCAATTATCAACAAAAAACAAATACTTTGAAACAAAAACGATGACATAAGAAGGAATATCCAAGAGCTAGTGTGAAAATAACCCTCACATTTATAAAAAAAAAACAATAAAATTAAAGTTTTCGAGTAAGTCCTTCAAATTTATTGAATTTTTTCGTCTATGTTGGATAAAATTTGACACAAAAATCAATTAGCTCACTAACAGTTCGCGCAATATCTCATATTTTGAGAAAACGTTTGCAATTTTAGACAACAATATTGCTAGTGAAGGTGAATATTTCATCCTGGAACTCATGAAATATGATAAAAATAGATGTAAAGACACTTCACGAGCCCTCATATATTTGAGTTATGAACATAAAGTCATCTCATAGTGCCATTGTACCCCATAATTTGGTCAGGAGAAATATGTATTTCATATTTGACCCTTCATCTGTGGTAAAAAATGAATTAAGGGACATGGGAGTGGTGTCCCTGGACATTAACCTAGAGCATAAATTGACTCAATTATGCAATTTTAGGCAACATTCTTGCCAGGGAAAGTGTATATTTCATGTTGGAACTCATCCAATGTGATAAACATGCATCATAAGACACTTAATGAGCTCTGATGACTTTGAGTTATGACAACAACGGCATCTCATACTAGATTGTAAGCCATAATTTGGTCAGGAAAAGTGTAAATTTCATATTTTATCCTACATGTGTTTTAACAATCAATGTAATTACACCCCATCGGTCGCCTAGACACAGCGTAAATGTTCTCAAGTTTTCAATTGTAGGCCACAATGTCGGCAGTGAAGGTAAACATTTCATGTTGGAACCCATGAAATGTGATAAAATGGATAAAAAGACACTTCCTGAGTCCTTATGACTGAGTTATGAACATAAAGGGAACTCATAGTGTATTGTAGGTCATAATTTGGTCAGGAAAATTGTAAATTTCATGTCTTAAGCTCCATGTGTTTTTAAAATATATGTAATTACAACCATTGGGTCCCTAGAGATCAATCCACAGTCCATGTGTAGTCCATATGCAATTTTAGGGAACAGTTTTGCTAGTGAAGGTGAACATTCCATGCTGGAACTCATGAAATATGATAAAAATAGATGAAAAGACACTTTCTGAGGCCTTGGTCGGGAGAAATGTGTATTGTATTTTGACCCTTGATGCGTGGTAGCAATCAATGAAATTACACCCCATGGTATCCTCAGATATGAAGCAACATCATAAATGCACTCAGTTTTGGCAATTTAGACAACATTGTTGATGGGGAAGTTGTACATGTCATGTTGGAACTGGTGAAATGTGATAATAATTGATCAAAAGACACTCGATGAGCCCTGATGGGTTTCAATTATGGTCATAAAGGCATATGATAGTGTCATTATACAACGGGGAAATTTGGGAAGCGCTAACAAAGCGTATCTGCACGGTGTTATACGAATCAAAATGATCCTGATATAAGAAATGCAATCTAGATCATACTCAGTATCTTCGTATCGACTGAATATATCGTTATTCGATGGTGTTCCTGGCATACCTCCGTCTTTACTTTTCTTATGCTTTTGTAGATTGTAGTTCGACGATAATATCTTTCTTCACAAATGGCACCCGTGTATTGTCTCGAATCATGGGAAGAACTATCGTCCTTATACCAGCGAAAAGATGAGCAAATATGGTGTGGTATTATAAACTCGCCGCGTTCGTACCTCTATTTATCGTTTAGAGTAATTGTTCTTAGATAAAAAAAAAATAGGCGCGGCGGCAGTGGGGATGGGGGGGCCGCACGCGCGCCTATATATCGAATAACGATATATTCAGTCGATACGAAGATACTGAGTATGATCTAGATTGCATTTCTTATATCAGGATCATTTTGATTCGTATAACACCGTGCAGATACGCTTTGTTAGCGCTTCCCAAATTTCCCCGTTGTATAATGACACTATCATATGCCTTTATGACCATAATTGAAACCCATCAGGGCTCATCGAGTGTCTTTTGATCAATTATTATCACATTTCACCAGTTCCAACATGACATGTACAACTTCCCCATCAACAATGTTGTCTAAATTGCCAAAACTGAGTGCATTTATGATGTTGCTTCATATCTGAGGATACCATGGGGTGTAATTTCATTGATTGCTACCACGCATCAAGGGTCAAAATACAATACACATTTCTCCCGACCAAGGCCTCAGAAAGTGTCTTTTCATCTATTTTTATCATATTTCATGAGTTCCAGCATGGAATGTTCACCTTCACTAGCAAAACTGTTCCCTAAAATTGCATATGGACTACACATGGACTGTGGATTGATCTCTAGGGACCCAATGGTTGTAATTACATATATTTTAAAAACACATGGAGCTTAAGACATGAAATTTACAATTTTCCTGACCAAATTATGACCTACAATACACTATGAGTTCCCTTTATGTTCATAACTCAGTCATAAGGACTCAGGAAGTGTCTTTTTATCCATTTTATCACATTTCATGGGTTCCAACATGAAATGTTTACCTTCACTGCCGACATTGTGGCCTACAATTGAAAACTTGAGAACATTTACGCTGTGTCTAGGCGACCGATGGGGTGTAATTACATTGATTGTTAAAACACATGTAGGATAAAATATGAAATTTACACTTTTCCTGACCAAATTATGGCTTACAATCTAGTATGAGATGCCGTTGTTGTCATAACTCAAAGTCATCAGAGCTCATTAAGTGTCTTATGATGCATGTTTATCACATTGGATGAGTTCCAACATGAAATATACACTTTCCCTGGCAAGAATGTTGCCTAAAATTGCATAATTGAGTCAATTTATGCTCTAGGTTAATGTCCAGGGACACCACTCCCATGTCCCTTAATTCATTTTTTACCACAGATGAAGGGTCAAATATGAAATACATATTTCTCCTGACCAAATTATGGGGTACAATGGCACTATGAGATGACTTTATGTTCATAACTCAAATATATGAGGGCTCGTGAAGTGTCTTTACATCTATTTTTATCATATTTCATGAGTTCCAGGATGAAATATTCACCTTCACTAGCAATATTGTTGTCTAAAATTGCAAACGTTTTCTCAAAATATGAGATATTGCGCGAACTGTTAGTGAGCTAATTGATTTTTGTGTCAAATTTTATCCAACATAGACGAAAAAATTCAATAAATTTGAAGGACTTACTCGAAAACTTTAATTTTATTGTTTTTTTTTTATAAATGTGAGGGTTATTTTCACACTAGCTCTTGGATATTCCTTCTTATGTCATCGTTTTTGTTTCAAAGTATTTGTTTTTTGTTGATAATTGACAACCCTGCATTATTTTGATCGAGAATGAAAAACAAAATATTGTATTTTTATGCATTGGTTCGTTATGGTCCTAATATGAAACATTTTAACTCAAATGCTATATTATTTCGGTTAAATACAAGCTATGTTAACATTATTCTAGGAAATATTCATTTCTGCATCATTATATTTGCGATGATGAACACATTCACACATTAGACCGAATGGATTCGCACAAAGCCTTCCTTTATTATAAGACTTCGATAGAAATTATATACGTTTTCTCAAATTATAAGATTTTGGTCCAAATTTCATTTAAATACTTGATTGTTGCTTCCAACTGTATTTCAAATAGACGAAATATTTCCATTTTATTTAAAACAGACGAAATATTTACAATGCTTATCAAGTAATTACATTGTTCTTCGATATTCGTTGTTAGATTATGGTTTTCTAACGTTTTATGAAGAGTAGTACTCAAAATTATATATTCCTTTTTTTTCTGTCAGTGTAAAGAGGCAACATTCTGCATATGCATATCTTAAAGAGTGCTTATATACTTTAACATTAAAGTATACATCATAACCCACATATTTGAACACATTACATTCGTGCATATAATGGCATATTGATAAGACACACCGGACCACCATAGATCTTATAGCGTACGTGGAACTGAATAGTTAACTATAGTAGAGGGCCTTTTTACTTGATTTAACAGTGAAAAGGGCACTTAATGTACATCATAATATAACGCACTAATATGTATTGGATTTGCTTTAAGAAACACGGACGTATACATAAATCAGATACGTATACTTAGAACACATTCACTTCGTGTATATACTGAAGTATACCACGTATATAGTCCACAAAGACATAGCCCTGCATGTGAAAACTCAGTTTAACTATACATTAAAGAGCGTTTATACGTGATTTACCTGTGAAAATGGAAATTTTTATAGATCATATCACATAGAGGTACCGTACTTGCTTTAAGAATATGGACAGTTATAGGCACAATCATAACAACAATGGAGACCGGCGTTCTTACACAGAAATCAGTAATGTATGCACTAAAATGGTAACAACAATGAAAATATACACTGTGTGAACTGCCATAGACATCAGAACTATTAAGAATTTATGAGTTATCTCGCTTGTTTAGTTGCGATACATAATGCAATAATTTGAGTTACCAACAATAAAACAGTATTGACGCTATATATTCTCCATATACCGACGGTTTTAGACTATATTTCTACTAATAATGCTATTAAATGAACGACAATTAAGAGAAATGAACTATGAATGCATATATGAAGTCAATATGTATACACGCGTCCACATAGCATGCCTTTTCCAGACCAATGTTTGATACCCCCCGTATAAAATAGAGCGTTTTGAG
The DNA here is from genome assembly GCA_032622095.1 of Siphonodentalium dalli. Classification (NCBI taxonomy): domain Eukaryota; kingdom Metazoa; phylum Mollusca; class Scaphopoda; order Gadilida; family Siphonodentaliidae; genus Siphonodentalium; species Siphonodentalium dalli. The sequence continues at coordinate 207,224,544 of CP136065.1, forward strand.
AAGAATATGTGAAATTAATATGCACATGTGTTCACATAGTAGGTCTTATCGTCATATGAAACTGCCACGTAGTACATGCTTTGTTTCCTCTGTATAACGGACTAAATGTATAGGATGTACAATACATATAATTGGTGAAAAGAATACATGAAGTAAGTATTTATGCATTAGTCTACACCATATGGGCTCTTTATTGTCTCCATGTAATGGAGATTTTAGACTAAATTTCTTCTAATAATGCTATAAATGAACGATAATAAAGAGAAATGAACGATTAAAGAATACATCAAGTAAATATGTATACACGCATCCACATAGTAGGTCTCTTCCAGACCAATGTTTTGATGCCTCTGTATTAACAGAGAGCTTGGAGTATATATGAATGAACGGTAAGGAATATGTGAAATTAATATAGACATGTGTTCGCATAGTAGCCCTATCGGGGGCATGTTTCCTTAAATGGTAGCAATAATGAAAATTTACACTGTGTATTACAACCCACTCAAGGCTTCAGAAATATTACTAATTTTTGTGTTGTGATCAGTTGTCTCGCTTGTTTAGCTGCGATACATGATTCAATAATTTCATTTACCGCCAATAAAGCAGTATTGACTGGTATTGACGCATTATTTTCTCAATATAACGGCGAGTTTAGATTCCTACTAATAATGCTATAAATTAACGACAATAAAGAGAAATCGACGATTAAAGAGTACATCGAATAAATGTGTATACACGCCTTCCGCTCGTATGCCTTTTCCAGACCAATGGTTGATAACCCCCTACATAATAGAGCGTTTTGATAAGAAAATGTGTCCACATAGTAGGCCTTTCGTGACATGAGACTGTCACTTGGTACAGACTGTCACTTGGTACATGCTTTGTTTCCTCTGTATAACAGCCTATCTTGATGGGAGTTATAATACATATAATTGATAAAAATAATGCATGAAGTAAGTATTTATACACTAGTCTACATAATATGGGCTCTTTAGTTTCTCCATTTAATGGAGATTTTAGAGTAATAATATGAATGAACTATGACTAGAATACATCGAAGAACCAGACACCAATGCCATACTCCTACCATCCATGGAGCAATTAATATACATGATATAAGACATAAAATACAACAGACAGTATCGTGTGCAACCGCTAAGATATCATATGAATGAACCGTCATACACAATGATGTTACAACCAAAACTGCCTTATGGACGAAATACTGGAACTGATTATACATTTGATACCCGACATGTCATTCCACTCTATACATGGTCAGTTCGATATCTTGCGAAAGTGACGTGCACCTTTAAGGTATGTGACCAAAATGTGTTGTATTGTATTCTATATGACCATTTCTGTAGTAAATAACGACACATCATTACTAGTGGGACTATGTGTGAAGCTCTTTGAATTAAATGAGCTTACTATGGTGGACATGTTTAACCAGATACGTTCTTCAAATAAGAAAATGTTGGGATTTAAATTGAAGCTTAATTAGCCCTTCAAGCTTTCCAAATCAAGGTTATGGCGTGAAACAACCTGGAGAGAAAGATTTTATTTAGTTACTAATGTGGGTTCAAATAGAAACACATGGCGAAGGCCATGATTCGAGCCTGTATGGCGCTTCATAGCCCAATAAAGGCGCGCCGATGGGTGTGGTTAACTTTAATATGTCATGTGTAGACCAGAAGCCACGAGGAACCCATTGCTGTCCATGTCTGTACCCCATATATACTGCTATATGCAGTCGACCTACCCAGGACCTCAGTTTCTCCTTTCCTGTATGGCTATTCCAAACCCATTTAGTGCAATGCGTTTGAAAATATACAGAGCGTTATTAAGAAGGATCGCTGATGCGTATAATATAACCAATATTTAGTCAAAATTTTAAGAAAAGCCATTATTGAAACATTGCGTTTGATAGTGTAGGGATTTGACCATATAATGGTTATCAGTGAAGTGATGACATGTGCACTAAATTACCTCAGTCAGTAAAGGCTAGTTCATACCATATGAGAACCACACTCACCACCCATGCCTATACCCAAACAAACACCATGGCGACAGCGAAACACTACGAAGCTTCTCCCCCACACGGACACTGTTGTCTTCCATGGATAATTTCTTATCCCATGTTGAGACCAAATTTCAGCCAAAGGGATCCCGTGGTTTCTGAGAAAATTATATTACAATTATGTACGGATGACGGACGAAGAGTGATTGGTTTTAGTTTCCACACAGATGTGTACCAACACGTTTTGAGACTGATATAGATGAAGTGTCCCTTTTATTATTGTTACGATGTGAAGTTGGCTAGTTCATACCCGTAGTATCAGTTTCACTGGCCAGTGTCACTTAGAAACAATATTACGGATCATTGTCACATACAAAGGTCTTCAAAGGGAAGTCTATAATATGAGTAATATTTTCGCGGGCTTTTAAAGTTGTATATATATATATATATAATAGGTGTGGCTTCACATTAGCGAAGATGTCCCAAGGAACATGCACACCATGAAAGGAGGAAATATTAATAATCAAGGATGTATTCTAAATACAGGGGGAGGGGGTAATTTAATTTGTTACAGTCAATGGAGCGATTAGGAATGAATAAATTATGGAAAACAAGATGTGAAGAGGCCTATATGACATCTGTAGAGCGTGCTACCTATATGATATCTGTAGAGCGTGCTAACGGATTTAGTCATAGAAAGAGTAATATCCAAGATGGATGCCTCGTTCAAATTCTATAGAGCCCATCTGGAGGTGCTACTAAACAAGGAATTTTTTCAAAAACTTGGAGATGAAAGTGGATATTCGAAGATTATGAGGGATTAGAAGTTGTAAGAAAAAGAAGAGCGAATAAAAACAGGAAGTGGTAGATAAAAAAGAGGGATAAAAAAAAGATAACAAAGAAAAAATTATAAATAAATAGAGGATATCCACCCTTTTTCAGTGGATATGGGTTATATCTCATGAGTGATGACAAAACATTGAATTTCCACGATATGATCAAATAATAAGCATGTGATACAACGTTTAGCCGATGGGTGTGGAGTCAGCCGGTAGGTTTCGCGAGGGATTGCGTCAGATTCCAATGACTCAGGCGTTGCGCCGGAAGTAGGGATTGCGCCAGATTCGAATGACTCAGGCATTGCGCCAGAAGTAGGGATTGCGTCAGATTCGAATGACAGGCATTGCAGGAGGCGGTGTTTCTTATGGGCTGGATCTTATTCTAGGGTTTAGGAGACGTGTGTAGACCACTCAATATCCCCTCAGGTGTAGTGTGGAACCCTTAGAAGTGGCAGTGGGTTAGATATATTAAAAGACAGTTAATTTTAATTTAATTTTAAAGTATTTTTGAATTTTAGAAAAAGTTGAAGTTTTTTAAGTTTTTCATATTTTTTTAATTTATGAATTTTTTTCTGTTTTTCATTTTTGTTTCTTTTTGAAAAGTTTTTTAAGTTTTTTGAAATTTTTGAGTATTTTGAAGTTTTTAAACTTTTTTGAAATTTTTTGCGATTTTTGAAGTTTTTGAAGTTTTTGAAGTTTTTGAAGTTTTTGACGTTTTTGAAGTTTTTGAAATTTTTGAAATTTTTGAAGTTTTTGAATTTTTGAATTTTTTGTAAGTTTTCAATGCGAGTGTCACTTTAACATTATCCCATTGGATATAACCAACGGGTCATGTCCGGACATGCCCAACCGGTATACAAATAGACCGACGCGTGGGCGGAGAATATAGGTCAAACACCATGTACTGCATATAGGTCGTGTACTTCGGATAGAGTTATCGTTCCTGAAATGAGACCAAACAGGGTGGGTATCATCATAAAACAATACAAATAATTAATCTGGGATTTTTAGCGTAACAATGAGAGAATTTTAATAACATATATCGCTATCTGATATCGCCTAAACGGTCTGTTAAAAACAGTAGCTAATGGTGGATACACACATGCATGTAATGTCTGTAATTATCGTGTATTTGGCGTTTTACATGGATCATACAGACCATGTAATATGTGTCCGTTGACAATCCAATCATTGCGGCTATGTTTGACCACAGTGAGCCGAGCTCTGAGCGTGCAGAGAACCGTTGACTGAACGAAGTCGTCAGGCCGTTCGCGCGATAACCCAAATGTCAGTCTTCTCTTGATGTTTATACCGATGATGGCCCCAGGAGTTCCCCAACCCAGGGGCTATGATCCCCAACATGGGGGCAATATTATCAGGATTTCCTGACGCAGGGGCTAAATATGACCCCCGACTTGGGGCTATATATGATCCCGAAAGCTACCAGACGAGGTGGCTAACTCTGAGCTATTTAAGTAAAAATATTGTACATTCTTGCCCAGATTATTCCAACCGATACATTCAACTATGTCACTTAGCGATTTGAAGCTTTCGAAACCCAACGCCAAGCAAGCATCATGGTCGAAAATGTTCTATATCAAGCCTGTATACACCAGATGTGTCGCTTCTGATGATGTGAATTAATAAAATGTCAGATATCACACAGACTTAACTAATTTCCACATCCGTAAGAGAAGACATGTTTTGGACTGGCCTTAAATGTCCTGATAGCAGAGAGTTTGACTTCGCTTATGACTACTCACTTGTCTGGCCTGTTAACAATGAACCGCTCGCGCGCAGGTGATTAATGTTGTCAATTATTGGTGTGGCCATGTAAAATACATGTATTTTACATACAGAGATTACATGCATGTGTGTATCCACCCTAATCCCAGTTGATCAGCGCACTATATAAGAACATATTCGAGAGAAAAAAATCAATATTAATTGATATCTCCGGGCAGTGATGGTTCATAACTATTGTTTTATACCCATGAAATTATTTAGAACATTTTGTAGGAACAGATAATCCATCTTTAAATACGAGCAAGGTAACCGAGTGCCAGTTAAAATCGTGGGCTGATTTAACTATGCACAAAGCAATATTTCAATTAATAAACTGTTTGCTGTTTATTCAACAAGTTAGTTACTGACCGACATTCGCAATTGCAACATCAATAAGAAAAACTACATAATAATCATATAAACGTTGCATGAAAATTCCGTTTAACCACGAACGCGATGTGGTACCATGGTCGGCCGCATCTGGTGGTCAAACTAGTTAAAGATGGTCTATTAATTACACCACAGCTATATATATGGGGCAATGCATAATGTTGTTATCGAAACATTTGTGACAATGAGTATTGAGAACCTTGTTAAGTCATCGACCAATTTTTATGGAGTTTGCTTATAACTGACTTGTGTTTCAATCCAGCTATCTGTGAATGTTACTAATAGTGTTGTCATACATGTACAGTATAAAGATGTGATGTGCACCCACTAGAATGCATCAAGACAACAAGTGCACACGCGAGTAACTGGAAAATTTCACGCCTGTCACATTTCATATCAAAACAAGTATTCCAATTCAAATGTTTTACTTTTTAAATACTTTGATTTATCAGCTTTGTTCCCGTGTGTCTTAAAATGTGAGGCCCAATTCATATGATTTAGAATGGTCGAAATTTGTATTACTCGTAATCCAAAAGCTTGCTTGAAATAATTATTTTTAAATATAGATGCAGTTAGTAGGTTTGTTCTCATTCAACAATGCGTCAAAATTACACCTGTGTTTTCATTTACCTCTAATAGATAAACACAAATGATTGTTCAATAATTCAGCACTATGATGCAGTTATGCATGTGTGTGGGCCTACTGACTACTGTTTATGTACATACAATATGTAAGTACATAATAAACATGTATACTTGAGAGAACATTACATGTGTTGCTATTATGCCAAATGTCCATCTTCAGAAATTACCCGATTCCCTGTATCACGATACATTGAATTGCTGCAACCGAGCATTGTTACTTAAAACTAGGTGGCATACACCCATCATGTATTTATGGAAATGTGGTTCAAATATCCGCGAGAGCACCCAGAGCATGTGTTTGTGCCATTATGTGTATGTCGAAGTTCGAACATAACTGTTGTGGTATAACTGTTAATTCTACGATATACTGTGGTATAGGGCAATACAGTCCAGTAAATCTAGTAAATTTCTCAGTATAACCTTTCAATCTAAGACGCACATGAGTTTGTCGTTAAAGCGAGTAAAATATCAAATAAAAATATACAATTTAAAACAAACGCGCCAGCATAAAGACAACGTCATTACACATAGCTATGTGTGTATAGCGGAGCGATATTTTAGGTGGCACGCTCGGTTTAAATTTAAATATTTTTAAATTTACATTTTACTTGTTTTAACGACATGCCCCTGTGACAAGCTTTAAGGTGCAGGAAACTATATGGTGCACTATTTGTTTCGCGGTTTATTACTGGTGACAACTCTGCTACCGGTATTTTACCGTAAAATTTATAGGCTATATTTTACAGCGAAGATAAAAAAAACACAGGATGGTCTTCAGAATCCAACGTGGTCATATGAAAATGTAGTGAAATGGCTGGGATTATCGATTTGTCAGCCTTGTCTGACTAATATAAATATTTTAACGGGTTGTAAGAGAGGGATCTTTAAATTTCTTGACTATTGAAATTCTGTTTGTTTGAAGATTTTGTATATTTTTATTTTAAATATTGTCAGTAAATAATTATTCCGTGTCTTTCAAAATAAATCAGAATTTTGTTAAAGTATTGGTTGAACGATAATAACAGACATTATAACTGGTTTGTTTTCCGTGAAGTTGAAAACACAGATTGTTTCTGGAAATGATCGTTAAATATATAGAACGAAGTGGGCGAACTGGTTAACGTTATTATTATCTGAATAGTTAATGAGGAGTTTGGTAATACACAAAATATTGGTCCCGCTGTAAAAAAAAAAAATGGTAATATCCCCTGGGGATAAATACCAGATACACCAATTTATTATATACTTGCCCATGAATTATAAGGTTTTAGCAGTAAGATATAATTGATATCAGGTATTAAGGTTGCATGTACCTCTATTACTTTCTCATCATCCATTACAGCGCAAATCATGCCATGGCGGCCGATGGGTGGAACGTTCTGTAATCGCAGTGCTGTCCAGGTTAAAGAATCTGAGAGAGGGTCTGGAGTCCAGACATAATGTTATGGTTAGGACAAAGGAGGCGCTGCTGATACGAGTCATCGATAAGGAAGAATCACAAGAAGGTCCAATCGACCTATGTTGTCACACGTTAACGCAGCTACACATAACACTGACCAGAGCAAATAGGGAGGAAAGAGATGAACTGGAGGACAATGGCATCGCTCGAGACGGTCACTCCCAAACAGAGCTTCACATAGCTCTGTCTGGAGTGAACTGGGCCGAAGGAGAGAGGCGACAGGATTATAACGTCGCTTGGTATGGTATAGGTAAGGAGTGTGGAGCCTTCAAACATGATGGTGAAGATCACATACAGGTGAGATACATCGACCCGACGGCGGCCTCCGACCTCATCATCGTGGTTAGTGATGGTGAGTTAATACATAGGAAGGAGGAACGAGGCTGGAGTACAGTGGCCGAGTCCCCGCGGTTACCAGGTAAGGCAAGTGACATACACGTGATGAGGGACTCTGTATATGTCAGCCTCGAGAACATACCCGAGATAGCTGTGTATGATATCGTAGGCCTCCGTCACGTGGGCACGATCCCGACACCTGGGAGGTGCATGAACCTGGTGAGTATAGCTGACGATCTCCTCGTTACTTTTCGTGGAGACAGCCGAATCAAGAGGATGACGGATCACGGCGTCGTACTCAGCGAGTCATGGGCTGTATTCTCAATGTGTGGTGAATTACATCTCGCTGCTTCGGAGTCAGGAGACCTCATCGTGGTGTGTGACCGAAGTGGACATTCTGTGAGCATCATCACAGGTGATATGCAGAGCTTCCTACACATCGTAATGGGGATGAGTGATCGTAATCGGACTGGTAAGTCCGTTCTGCTCCCCCGTGGAGTGACGGCTGATAATGCGGCACCTACCATCTCACATCACCGGGACCTGAGTTGTCCAACAGGGATATGTATCAACCGGGACCGCGTGTTTGTATGTAGCTGCTGGGGACACGCTATAATAGAGATAATGGTCCGGCCCCCGTACACAACGAGCACGCTACTGACTGAGAAGGATGGGATAACATGGCCGCGGTCAGTATCATACAACAGTCACTTCCACCGACTCGTCGTGGGTGGTTATGAGGATGCATCTTATGTACCGATCACGGCAGGGTAGATTGTTATGTACCGGTGGTATAACAGCGCGGTCCACGTGGATGATAGTAACCGTCCGTAAGTGAGGGTGATGAGTATTGCTGTACGCTGGGCCAGTTATGCTGTTGATAGTGTTATCGATATGTTGTGTGGCGTGAATCTCTTCATATGTGAGCATAGCAGACGACCTCGTGAAGTTTGGAACAGGCGGGTTGCTGGTAGCGTTGCCGACGAGATATCGGAAGGTAACTCATCTCTTCAGTTCACCAAGTCAGTTACTTGAATCATATAAGGTATTGCTCTTATTGATCATTCACCTGCAGTTTGAATGTGTATTAGTTGCTCTTGACTATCCTTGCATATACTACGACTCGCGCAGTAGAAGGGCAACACCAAACCAGGAATGGGATAATGGTAATGTGTAACGGTAATGCATTGCAATACATTAATTTTTTCTAAAGTAACGGAAAGTAATGTGGCATGGGCCCTATTGTGCATTACATGTAATTCAAAGTGAAATTCTTCACACAAAAAAAACAGGTAATAGTGAGCATTTTGATTGCATAATATTTATCTAATTCCCCAGTTAAGTGTATTTAACCATAACATGGCTCCCGGTTTAAGTTGTATGTGGATGTTTTAAATTCCTATTAACTTTCATTCCACATATAGCTGCTTATATATATCAACTGTGGAGCGCCGAATGTGATTCAGCCAGGACCATGGCAAGGGTGGGTGCTGTTTACGGTCGCGACTACAGGGACAGGGTCTCCGTTTTTTTGAATTTACGACTGTTCAAATTCCAAGCATTCCAGCCTTCCAACAAGAGTTTTGGCTGCCACTAGCTCGATTGACATATTAAAAACCAAGCTCAAATTGCAAGGAAGAGTTCAGTCCCTTGCTACGCTAAACTATATGAACTCGATAACTTTGGCTGATAAACTAATATAAAAATTTGGTTCAGATCGAATATATCGGAAAATATTTCAGTTATCGCACCATGCGTAAAGTGTCTACGGTTAGACGGACATGCGGACGGACGAACGACGAGTGGCCAATCAGGACGTCGACACTATGTGTACCACACTATGTTATGGGTACACCCCGATTGATCCAAACAAAGCAAAATGCAGTTAATAGTTACCACGAATGACACTAACAAAACTAAATGTGGTCAATAATTATACCCATAATGACCCACACACAGCATAATGTAGTTAATACTAACTTAATAGTTACCCAGAATGGACAACACAAAGCAAAATGGAGTTTTGACTCACTTCATATATATTTACTATCATACAGACATGAATCGATTTTCGTGAAATGGAAAAGTGTGCTCATCGAACACTGAGAAAATATTCAGGCCAATATGACTAACTTATGGTTAGTCACAAGCATTTGGTGTCACTTTTACTAACCCATACCTTTCATCGGGTCTCTATGACTAACTCTAGTGTCAGTCATAGTGAATAAGTTCCACCAAGAATAACTCTAATTGCAAGACTGTCTTAAATTATGCTTAATATTCATTGCTAAATATTCATTTTACATTTTATCTCAGTGCTATTTGATCTATAATTGAACGAATGTGATGGGATGATATAATGGCATATATATCAGAACTTCACTCCCACATCAAAAGATACACTATTTGGATAAAAGGTTCTTATTCCATGACACGACCGACATCTCTGAATTCTGAGCTAGTTCAACAAACCTATACCACAAACTAGTGTTATACCTTCAATAGACCAGTAATGATATCTGTGTTTTAGAGAATGGATTGACAGTTTGTCCTGCTTTCAATTCGACCTTTGATTCTGGATAATATATCATATGGTTAAGTATTTATATTATTTACACACAAATTCCACTAAATTACACGTTCACCTACTCAGTGACTTAGAAACGTTAGTCGTTGTTACTCAATCCTAGATAGTCGTTTTGACTAACCATTCCTTAGTCGTTAGGACTAACATCACCCTATTTATTGACAGTAAATTTCTGTCTTAGTCATTATGACTAAGCTAAGTTAGTCATCCTGTGGACAAACAATTGACTAACCTAAGTTAGTCATACTGACTGACTTTTTTATTCAGTGCAATAATGCGAAATGGCCCCGAGAACTGAAGCATCAATTTGAAGCAACGAAATAAATGCGCACTATGTCTTTAATTATTATGTTGTTCATATATTGAATATGTTTTAAAAGCCGTATAAACTCTTCAAATTTTATTATTATGCAAGTCATATATAAATTTAAATTTAAGTTTCGAAGAAAACTGTTTGACATAATTTCTACAATTCGTGTCCCTATTCGTTCTCTTGTGTATCTGGGCCCTGTTTCATGAAAGCAACTTATGACATAGTTGGGACTTAAGATGGTCATAAGTTCAAACTTCAGTCATAAGTGCGTTTCACGAACAAGGTCTTAACTTAAGATGGTCTTAACTTTGGTCTTAACTTTAAGACTGCTGTGAGGTGTCATAAGATAATCTTAAAGTTAAGACCCACGTGATAAGTGGCATATCGATCACAAGTATGGCGGCCTATGTTATTTTGCAAATTACGGAGATATCTGTACATTGTCTGGGTGGGCAATTCGTCATCTGTGATACAGGGTCGTGGCTACAGAGTGAGAGGGGGTGTTCGCCTCGAAATGTCCAACTACACCCCCTTAAACAACACCAAATTATCTTTGGGTTTAAACATTCCAAGTGGTACCTCAAACTTTCCAAAACCAAAGTTTGGAGAGGGCACCCCCCACCCCCCCCCCCCCCCCACCGTATAACCATATGGTTAGTTTGGTAAAACAATTCAGAGCGCACAGGCTTATCATCAGGGACGTGGCGGATGGGGTTTGTGTGTTGTCTACCCCCCCCCCCCCCCCCGCCCCACACACACACTTTGGTCAAAATGTTTAGCAATAGGAAATTTCATGCCTGACAACAACATTAATCGTACACTATATATAGGTTTCAATTGTTTGAATTTCTAACTAGTAAAGGAATGTGTTGTTTTAGACAAACAGCAGCAACCGAAAATCACCAACTTTAGAGGCGTCAGGTTAGACATTTAGAACTGTTGGAATATTTGAGATACCAATTGGAAAGTTTAAATCCAATGTGTGGGGTGGACATGGCATTTCGCGAACATGGAAGTTTGGCCCGCTTCAATTAAGGGGCGGGTGCAGTTGGAAATTGCACGATGTACCCCCCCCCCCCCCCCACAGAGACCAACTAGCCACCCCGAGCCTCGTCGAATGTAGCATATAGTCAATTATCAGCTGTGTATAAGACCTGTAGATAATATATATTATAAAATTGTATTACCCACGAATTAAACTTTTTGATCAGAATAATGGCCTAGCTCAAAGCTCACAATCTGCTCTATGTTATTCCATATGTATGTGGGGAGATGGGGTTAAATGAGATCAATTAATGCATTGATTCTTTCCTCTTTCCAAATTTCCGTCGGCTGTTTACAAAGCAGATATGTCATATAGGAAAGGTAACACAAACGCTCTTTATCAAAATATGTTTTAGAAATAGTGACAATTTTCTATAGAGAATATTATTTTTATTATGCCCACGCCCATATGTCGTGATTTTCAAGGCTGTCCAAATTTTGGTCATGTTTTTTTTGCAGGGGTGGGATGACCTTTGTACAGCATACTATATATATGATATACACACCCGTAACGATGACACCCCTTAATACGAGTGTGCTAATGAAAACGTAGTTATATATATATCCATGGTATGACAACCGCATAAAACATCTGCATAAAAATAATAAAAAAGTTACTCTAACAAATATTTTTCATTTCCCTTTGAATCGGGGGGGGGGGGTCGGAATAAAAATTCAGGCACGTATGGAATTTTTTCCCTTTCGATAATTTTTTGTACCCACCCACCCCCCACCGCCAAATTTGTTCTGTTTTCGGCATTTTTTTCCGACCATTTTTTGACACCCCCCCTCCCCTTTTAACACTAAAACAGAGATTTGTGGGGGGAAATTCACTGTAAACAGCAGTATATGAATTTCTGTGCATACTATTTATCATGGATGTTAACATGGACATGTAAATAGGAATGAGTCATTTTGAGGTCATTCGGCCAAAAAAACATGGCTGCCAGCGGTCATCTTGGATTTCCAAATTTGCAACAAAATACAACACGATAACTGCCTGCAGTCAGTTTACCAGTTAGAATTACATTATTTCTCTCATTCAAAGTGGTTTTGCCAAAACACTAAAAAAACAAGTAGGAATTTTTTTTAGTTGCGGAAAAAATTGCTTGTTGGTGGCTTTGAACACCCACCCACCCCGGCATACGTGCCGGAATATTTTTTTTCACACCCCCCCCCTGTTTGAATCGAAAAATGACCTATATGTGTGTCCTGGTGACATCGCCGATTTATTTTGATTATTGCTACACATAGAGAGCGGTGGTCGATAATACACGAGTTATGTCGGCTCACACAAAAAAAATCGCCGCCTGATCATTGCTCTCAGTGGATTAACTCGGCGTGAATGCATGGTTGCAGTCATGCATCGATCCATATAATAATATTGTCTTATTTCTGACACCGCCACTCGTCAGTAAACGCAAAGCTCGTCATTTTAAGAGCCTGCTATGTACTCATGTTCGAATTCACATCGTGGAACTCATACAAGTCTAAGATCCATGTGCGAATATAAGGCCACTGACTATAGACACTGAGATACATGCGCTGATTCGCCCACCCCCACCCCAGCCGCTATCCAGCATCCCTGTCACACAATAATGTCAACTCGGACTCGGCTATTTCTCGACAATCTCTCAATGCCGTACATAAAGATTGCACAAGCCCACATTTTTTTGTTCCGGACTGTAGATAACCAGTCTAAATGAGCGGGAACTTAACTTACTACTTAAGTAGGACTTAATCTTGTTTTGTGAAACGCGTTCTTGAAACAGAAGAGTTACATCATAAGATCCACCTTAGATCTTAGATTAAGTCCATCTTAAGATAATCTTATGACCTTGCTTCATGAAACAGGCCCCTGGACCTTAGGGATGGTCTAAGTCTTCCCAGAACGTTTTATATTATAGCTTCCGTGGTATCCTGGGGCATTTTTTATACTTGGTTTACGGATTTTCCGACCAAAAAAAAACACTGTTTGTCATAAAAAAAACATCAGATTTGGGGATTTTTTATTCCCGCCGATGGGAATATTAAAGACATATTATGTACTTGTTCGGGTGAGTGAAACTGATAAGTTAGTATTCAGGTGCAACGCCAACTAGAGTAATGTAGCATTCTACTAACATCGCCGAAAATCTGAAGCAAATCGTCCGTAGCACTCGATAGAAAACATTGTCTGAACTACGCTAATTTGTAAATATTTACTACTCGAATCGGGACGTTTTTATCGGCGATAAACTAACGAAAACAATTTCGCCATCGGCAGTCACTGCAATTAATTAATATATAAGAATGACGGTGTGTTTTGTCAATTTAGATATAATATTTGTAAAAATAACTTCTTTGAACAAGATTATTCTCCATTTCTATTTGATCACCCTACCGGAGTGTTTCAGATCATTTTAAAGGCACGAGCGGCGTTTGTTGCAAAAACATTCATATTTGTTCAAATCGCCATCAACAGAAGGAATATTAAAATATATATAGTTTTGTTCATATGTCAAACATAATCAGCGCGTAAATGGTATATTCTCGTCAAGACGTACGATGGTGTACGTAAACAAGAACCTGCTCGTGTTATAGAAGTTGTGCTTCTGTTTACATAACACAGCACAATTCTATATGTTAATCACACACAAATGATATAAACGATCTTTATTATTTCCATATCAAGAAAACAGTAACAAATAACGCTCTTTATGTTTACCATATTCGGATCTAAACAAAAGCCAGGTAACGTAACGTTTTTTGCTTTTGTTTACATAGCAAATGAAAAATAATTGATAATAACATACTGTTTATGCCATATTTCTGATTGGTATAAGAACAAGGTATGTCTATATTTTACTATTCTTTCTGTTTATGGCGGTTTTTGACGGAGCTGAATATTTTAACAGCATACCCACCGCCAACGCCGCCCGTATCTTTAACCAAGTTATATAACAAACATGAGAACAAAAAGTTTAAGTTGCATAAAACAACATAAATCAAAAATACGGCGAAGTTAGTGTCCACATCGATAGTTCAATATGGTACGAAACATTACAGTACGTAGATGCACAAGACCGGTTGCAGCAGCTGATGGTCGTAAAAATGGCTGATGCCGAACAAGGCAATATCTTTTTTCATGTTTCAATTTTCTGTTTCAAGGACTCCTTCAAATCGTGTAACATAATTATTTTCCCGTTCGACTTGTAATACAAAACAATAGGAAATCTGCTAACGGATTATCCTTTACCCAACAGAACGGCCCTGTGCCAATGCATTCTCTTACATATGCGAGTCGACCATAGGTCGCCTCGCATATATAAGAGAATGCATTGGCCTAAAAAAAATCTTTTTTTAACACTTTTTACCATTTTTTCTTACGTTCTTTAACAATTTTATAATGTTTAATGTGTTAAGCCAATGCATTCTCTTATATATGCGAGGCGACCTATGGTCGACTCGCATATATAAGAGAATGCATTGGCACAGGGCCGTTCTGTTGGGTAATCCATCACTCCACTGGATACCCCGGTTTCGATCACAGCATCTTGTGCGGCTGATATGCACGAACTTCATCTCTCCCGGGAAAACACCAGCAGTCAGATAATTATGCTTTAAACGTGGAGTGAAAAAAAAACTGATACATATTTATATGGTGTACACTTAAAGATGTTATATCTTATTCCCTATAGATTCAGAAGTTAAATATAACACTTCTCAGTCAGAAAAATCACCCAACAGTAGCGATTGTCACTGGGAAGTTGTGCGCAGAGCCACGACAAAATAGACTACTGGTCAGCATTATAAAATAAACTCAGGTGGTGAATGGGAGCCCTGGGGTTTTTCTTGTGGTTCTAATATTGGTAATATAAATACAAACATGCACTCAAAAAAGGGTTATTTGGAATGTGTGTGGTTGCTATTGGTGTCGGGTAGAGATAGGGCATCTTTAAATTTGCTGTTGTATTGATTATATAAAAGCAACATGTAAATTAATATATGACCATTTATATAGATTTCTCTTTTTAAAATGCCCACATATTCTGTAAAGATTAAAACTTACATCTCAGTATTCGTAATCTTTGGCCGCACAATGGTTGGGTTTGAAATCTCGATTCATATATTTAATACATTTATATACATTTTGTTTTCTACCCTAATTTTTAACAAACTATTTTTATGTTAATTTTTTCCTCCCAACTCCCCAAACGTTTAGCGCAAAATATCCGTAAACCAAGTAATACAAAATAAAATTCCTGTGCTTCGGATTTAATCAGCGGTAAAAGACATCACGGACTTACTTCAGTGAATAAAACCAATAAGTTAGTATCCAAACACTATCTCCACTTGAATGTAGCAATCAACTAAGGTTATCGAAAGTAAAACTAATACACACCATAGACCATTTTAGCTGTTTTAATAAGGCTATTTAAAGTTTATGCCGAAGGCTAAAATTTCATTATCACCATTGTTTAGCTAAATAAAGCACATGAGCGGAAAAGGTTATCCAAGAAGTCCAGATACTGAGTTGCTTCGTCTCGTTTTAATTTGAACATTGTTATTAAAAAATACTCGAACGCTGGGAGTCTTTAAATATGTTCTACTCGCATCTCGCATGTAAGTGGGCCAGGGCATAAAGAGTTTCGCGAGTCCATGTCCTGTATTGAGAGCATTAACGTGTGCAGTCATGCACGTTGTCGATCGTTTCTCACTTGTTATTTTTTAATTTTGGTCTCAATAAAAAAACATAATTCCAATCACATCGACTGTACTATTTCAGAGAATACAGCGTTTGAATTACGTATATATTTACAACTTTATTCGGGCGAATTATTGGGCACAGACATAACGCCAACAATAGTCACTGCATGCGATTCGTTTGAATATAATATTGTATTTTTGTATACATTGTTAAGTAACTTATTTTGGCATGATTCTTTGTTATTCTGTTTTGAGCAGCTCAGTGGAGTGTTTCACATCACTTTAATCCTGAGCTCGCATTGGTGGTTACACTCATATTAACAAATTATCTTGATAATCCGATGTCGACATCTTCACTTTTCAGGTGAGGTCTGCTGTTTATTGGAGTGGGTTCACTGCGTTCGACTGTAATATCCGGTAACGCATATATAGTGTTTGACATTGTATCATCATAATATTTACAAAATCAGCGCTGGGTATAGTTTGTAATGATGACACAACATATCCCGGTTGTAGCAAATTCACAGACGACAATCATAACAACCGACGGAAGCAGGGGTGAAGCTAAAGAAGTAGTCGCAAATGGTGTATATTCTGTTGTATATTCTGTATCGGAGCGGCTAGACAAGTCTTCAAATACTTTCAGTCTTTCTGTTAACTCGCGGAGAATTTGCTCGGGAAAAAAGACCGACAACATATTCAAAACATGGGAACTGTTTGGTGTTGTGCCAGGAAAGTTTATAACAATGTAAAACAGTACAGTTAATATATTTCTTTGTTCATACCTGTTCTTAATACAATGTAATCTGTTGAACAGTATATGGAGCGTTAGAAGGTCGTGGTTGTATGATCTCCCTGTGACTGATTATTAAGGAACAAGTATTAACAATGAAATATTTTCTCTGCGTTGCCTGGTCAATTATATAACGTTCCCCACCAGAACGGGTCGGAATATCATAAAGTCCAGGGTTTTGAACTGGTGGAGTATGATCTTTAAAGACGCCACAAAGCCAGAGTAGAGATTCATATCATGATCTAAAATCGCAGCACGCATAACATTGTCTCAGACGAAATATAGATATACCGAGTTCACTACGAATGGTTCAGAGGCTATATATAACCTCTACTGTGAATTGAACATAATTCCAGCCTTTTATGTGTCCGTCTTCTACCATACTTAACAGAAAATATCCAATAAAGTAGTTAATATGAGTCAAGAATGAGAGTTAAATACCATATCGTACCAAAACGAAAACACGCATAACAACCTAATATCTATAAGGAAAATGAGTAACAGACTTGAGTCATTTACTCAGTTTCATTATAATTACTGATAATTATCAAGTTATTTTACATCGTTCATAGAATAAATTAGTGTATTTTTCACTCCGCCCCGATTCAAATTAATTCCTTTGTTGCCAATTTTCTGCTGAATAGAGTAGGAGAAGACCCCATATATCTCCCTTTAAGGCACAAATGTTAACAAAGAAGCAGTATATTCCCTGCTCGTTTATTCAATGTTATAAAAGTTTCTCCGTCAGAACAGGGGGTAGTAAAAAATTAGCAGGAAGGTATGCCGTTTTTGGCATCTGGCATTTTCGGGGACCCACCACCCCCAAACTTGCAAGAACAGATTATTTTTTACTCCAAATTTGTTTACACCCCCCCCCCCCCCCAATTTCACTAATTTTGGTCTGAAACCACATAAATCCATACTGATATCATTCATATGACTGGGAAATTATCTCGTTTGATTATATGTCAGTTTAACCCTTTACCCAACAGAACGGCCCTGTGCCAATGCATTCTCTTTTGTATGCGAGTCGACCATAGGTCGCCTCGCATATATAAGAGAATGCATTGGCTTAACACATATTAAAAATGATAAAATTGTCAAAGAATGTAGAAAAATATTATAAAAATTGTTAAAAAATGTAAGAAAAAATTATAAAATTGTTAAAGAATGTAAGAAAAAATGGTAAAAAGTTTTTTTTTAGGCCAATGCATTCTCTTATATATGCGAGGCGACCTATGGTCGACTCGCATATATAAGAGAATGCATTGGCACAGGGCATAACTGTAACCATCACAATGTGGTCAATGAACCGGTTCCAATGATATCCATATTTGTATGGTGTTATTGAGACAGACGGAAGATATTTTAGGCTGTTGAAGCTTTATTTGGGCGTTTTTGGCCGTTTTGTTGGTAAAGGATTAACCTGTTTCAGAAGCTGTTTTAATTGAAAAAAAAATCAAATACTGGCTGATAGGCATTTGTCTACCAATGTACATGCATTGGAGTTTCCAGGTGAGAGTGTGATGAGAGTATGCTAGGTCTAACTAGGTGGTCAAATTTGGCACTGATAATTGGAAATTCTAATGCATCGATGTAGTGGACAAATAGAGTAACACACCATTAGCTGATATATACACACACAACACATGTGTAAGGTATGTGCATCAAATTTTCCAAAAACAAATTTTAAATTTCCCAGCATATCCAGTGAGATATCGTTTCCCCCTGCAAGCTATTACATGAACAAAACATGTGTTGTGGCTATATAAACCCTTTACCCAACAAAACGGCCAAAACCGGCCAAATAAAGCTTCAACAGCCTAAAATATCTTCGGTCTGTCTCAATAGAACCATACAAATATGGATATCATTGGAACCGGCTCCTTGACCACATTGTGTTAGTTACAGTTATGCCCTGTGCCAATGCATTCTCTTATATATGCGAGTCGACCATAGGTCGCCTCGCATATATAAGAGAATGCATTGGCCTATGGTCGACTCGCATATATAAGAGAATGCATTGGCACAGGGCCCTTCTGTTTGGGTAAAGGGTTAAGCTAATAACAGGACAGTGAACACAATCTTCACATAGACATATCCAAGACATAACAGTTTTAAGCTCCAATTCAAACAGAGTTGACATATTTTTTAAATAACTACATAGAGAGTCTGCAATTGGAAATATTATTTTATATATTGCTGATATCTGCAAACCTAGACCATTGTGCTTGATACACACAATTCCATCTAACTATTTCATGATTAGTCGGTCAATCAACCCATTATCTAGCATTATTCCATACCACATATGTTAGTCTGGTGGCGCAATTTCAATTATACTAAATGACAAGCAGACATTATGCCGGACTTGGATACTTTACATATAGGGGTTTGAGAGTAACCGGTGTGACTCAACACCACCGGACCAGCCGGACCGCCCCTGTGGAGTAGCCGGGCACACATGTGTAATTCTGGCTGAATCTGGCAAGTTTAGGGGTTAATATCGGTACTTCTGTTTGGCCGTGATCACTTTCCGTGTGTATACTCCACGTGGGCGGTCCGGGCTAGTCCGGGCTGGTCCGGGCGGTGTTTAGTCACACCCAGAGTAACAGATCATCTGAGTTGATACACATACAAATAATTCACTGATGAAAGTTATTTTCTAGCCATTGATGGCCACATTAATGTTTGGGACATTTGCTCGCTCTTGTTCCGTGCACACAAAGATCTACATGTAAGCTTAATTAGTTACATCAGGACAATTGGTTTATTTCAATTTTGCATTTCTGGAAGCTTGAATATTGTGTGGGTTGTAATTAAAGACACAACATACCCTAGTTTTAATATACTAAATTTACAGACGGCATCCCCATAGCAGTGGAACGAAGGGGTGAAGATACGGAGCGAATATCGCCAATGTTTTACTCGGAAGTATAGATCATGCCATGAATCGCTACTATTATAGCTCCGCGCGTAGAGATCATATTCCACCAGTACAAAACCTGGGTACTTTTTTTATATTAAGCAGTGCAAGTAATATATTTCTTTGTTTTGCTAATACAAGTTCTTTAATAATGTATTTCACTGCAGGTGAAGGTCCCAACTCGAAATTGTACGATTTATGTGACTTTGTGATAGGGAACTGCGAATATTCGAGATTCGATTCGATGTCGATATCGGACACCCGATTCGAGATCGACACCGAATCGGTCCGCTGATTCGGATATTTTCGAATCGGTGTTACTTTGGTATAATCTCGTTTTTATGCGTCTAAATAACACAATCATGCCAAATGACCTGAACTCACAAAAATTGAAGCACAAGGTTGAATAGACGTGCGTTATGCAAATTATGTACTTCGATCGCAACCACGTGACGGTGATCAATCGCCGCATAATGGTAATGTATGGACACTATGTAAATTGTCCACAATCGTGATCGCTAGATGCGGAACTCAATTTATACCTTATGTTTAGAACTTCAGATATCCAATTCAGATTATATGAATAAAATTCAATGTCACTTCTTGCGATGTTCGCCATGACACAGCTAGATAGAAATGCAATGCAACATATCCCAAACCCTCCATGAGACTGAGAGTGGCTTGCCTATGTCACGATTTTCCAAAAAAAACCCACACACAAGTTCCAACGGATGTTTAAGGAGATTAACATTGTTGTATAATATCTAGTGAATTTTGCAGTTTTTTGTCATGAAACAATGTCAATCACTAGCTGATTTGATTCGAGATTCGATTCGATGTCGATATCAGGATGGAGATTCGATATTTAGATTCGATTCGATGCAAAATCCCCGATTCGCATATCCCTACTTTGTGAGCAATTTTGCTTTGCCTCGCTTACAATCGTGGACTTTCTCCCTGGTAATTAATTCAATATTTATTGCGATATCAGCTCACCTCAGTAATAAATGAAAGTGTCAATGACACTGTAGCTCAACTTGGAGAAGCGATATTTCCATGTGTTACAATAAACGGAGCGATTGGGAATACCGAAAGTTAAATGTCTAAGTAATATTAGATGTGAAGAAATATATATAAATTAAATTTCAACAAAATTCAGGATAATTGTATGGCTCTAATATAGTGGTCACCCATAAGTTCCATATGAAGTCTGGTGATGATCAGATGAGGGATGTCATCTGTAGGGCGTGCCGAAGGATTTAGTAATGCAAGATTAAAATCCAAGATGGCCGCTGGCGGTCATGTTTTTAAACATGCCTGTAAATTTTCAAAACATTTCTCCAATAAATGCGGAGTGCAGAGTGGCTATCAAATAAACTAAAATATGCAATGAGAAAGGCTTGATTTATTTTTTCGCAGACAGTAATGGCAGATGGTAGACTGAGAACATACTCTAGTTTGGTTTCACAAGCTAGATAATGTACTGTGGGTTTTTTCCCCAATATTTCCTGTAAAACTTTTCTAACTAAAAACAGCGTTTTTATTTTTTAAACTGTTTTAATAATTAGAATATATCTCTCCTATTGTGAGTGTGAACAGGTATTGTTATAATACTATAGCATACATTGCTTATAGAGAATAATAATTTTCACATTTAAATTTATAGTTTGAAATTGAGAATTTTGGAAAATCACAAATGGGGCGCCCCCACAAATAGTTTCTCACTTCAAGATATTCCGCGTCAGTGAATACTGACGAAAACTTCGAGCAGGGTTCATCTGGCCATGATCAACACTGCTATTGGCTAAGATGACACCACAACAAATATAAAGAAAAAACAAACTTACAAACAACGGGCGTCGCCATTTGATCGCAAACGTGAATGTATTATATCAAGCGAACGAACAATGCTATGTTAATATCGATAGCTAATCTTATGTGATTCCGTAGACAGCTTGCTAAACCTGTGACAAGTTTGAAAAAAGCGCACTACTATTGTTATCCTTGCCTTCTTACCATATGCCCATGTGACAAGACAGTCTGTTCTCCCGAATATCAGCACGTTATTGGCTTATAATAAGATTCGTTTTTGGTTCGTAGAATCACCTAATTTTTAGTATTTTGAGTCGATAACCAGCTGAAAATGAGAATGTTTTAGTGCCATGATCGAGTCATAATAACTTATTATAAGTCCATTATGGGCGGACAATAACAAGAATATATCAACTCACGAATTACCAGATGTACGCTCTTTAAAATGGGTTTCCACTGTGGTCCGCGCTATAAAACGGCATCACACATATGAGTCCACTGTGGGCTTATTTCATAATCAAGTAGTAAAATATAAGCCTACATGTATGTCCATACTCCAGGTCGATTATGAACGTCTTTGAACGCAGCCTATTCTCCCGTAAATAAGCTCATATAGAACTTAGTCCAAACACACAAAATATGCCCGTATAGGGATTATTTGAATCCGAATTAAGCTCTATATGAACTTTTATATGGAACACTATTAAAACAGTCGTATATAAGCTTATTTCAATTGAATTAGTACTATTTTACATCGACACGGCGTACCAGATTAACGCTCTTTATAATGTGTTTTCACTGCGGCCAGCGCCATTCAACGGGATAACGGGTATAGTCTTACATGAGCTTATCTCATAATCAAATAAGTTAGATACGAACCTATGCGAATATTTAGGTCATATATGAACCTATTTGTACAAGGATATGTTGTGGCACGAGGACGCGAGCGTGTCCTGCCCATTGGGAACAACTGTTGTGGTTGACCTGGTTGATTTCTTGAATGTTCGTCATATAATATGACTGTAACAAATAAAAATCGCTTTATGTGAAATAGGATTTATTTTTATCAAAGATCTGTTTTATCTTTTTCAACAAGTCACCTAGTATTTTTCAGCACGCCATTTGGTATTTTCCAGCATATCAACAAGTCAAGCCATGTCCCCATATATAACATATAGGATACCACATCAAACAATGTCAATCTGACACAGACTGGGGTATTTATTCCCTTCATTTCCAACAATAGAATCCCACTGGTAAGATTCACCTTTCATGACGATGTATTTGTGGTTAGGACTGAGAGCTGTGACTGGGTTGTTGAAGAACGTCATCTCACTGCCGTCGTGCAGAAGCCATTTTACATTTGTGACGTCATACGTTCCGTCGATCCATGCACCTGTAATTTGAACAGACGCCTTTATTTTATTACGCAGTTGGACATATAAGTTTAAACTTATTTATTTGTCTAACTAAAAAATAACAAGGTATATGTCATACGTGTGTGGGCTTCTACAATGGCTTACTTCAGGAAAATAAAATTTGTTCAGGAGACAAAAACAACTATTTATTTCTGGAACTATACTTGGTATCTGTCAATAATTTTACACAACACCACTTTATGTCACAGTTATAATAGATACACTTTCATTGTCTAATATATCTACGACATTTCAGTTTTGACGATTTCCGCTGCTTCGTTAGTATGTCACTCATGATAAGGAGGACACCCCCTCCGGCTATTCTTTGCGACATTTCTGAATTAACGAAATAATTTTCATGGGGATCCCAGATACGACATTTTAAATCACGAATTTTCCTGAAAATATCGAAAAATGTTATTTATACTTGAAATATTGATAATTTATCTGAGCAACTTAATATGTAATCGAACCCGTAGATTCCGAAAATGCAATAAACATTTTGGCGCCAAAATGACAGGTACAACCTTTTAGAATCCCAACGACGATAAGCAGTTATTACAGACAATGAGTTTGGAGCAAGTTGGAGGACAGGTACTGGTCTCGCTTAACCCTTTACCCAACAGAACGGCCCTGTGCCAATGCATTCTCTTATATATGCGAGTCGACCATAGGTCGCCTCGCATATATAAGAGAATGCAATTGGCTTAACACATTAAAAATTATAAAATTGTTAAAGAATGTAAGAAAAAATGGTAAAAAGTGTTACAGGGCATAACTGTAACTATCACAATGTGGTCAAGGAGCCGGTTCCAATGATATCCATATTTGTATGGTGTTATTGAGACAGACCGAAGATATTTTAGGCTGTTGAAGCTTTATTTGGCCGGTTTTGGCCGGTTTGTTGGGTAAAGGGTTAAAGCCTCATCCTCTCACATGATGTTGAGAATGAGAATCCCACATCGTTTCCGCTCACGACAGCAGAGAAGCCAACTGTCGCGTCGCTTCGAAGGGTATTGAGATAATTTCATTGCATTGGAGAATGACTAAGACCTATTGTTTGCCATATATTCTGATATAACGAGTTATGTTGGGATACAAGATTTTATGAAACGAGTTTGATAAATTTGATTCACAAAGAGTCGTAAACGAGTTGTGAATCAAATTTATCAAACGAGTTTCAGAAAATATTATATCCCAACATAACGAGTTGAAGATCTTGTATATCACTGAAAAAACTAGAGCTTTATGACTTTTTACCAAAACAAAATCCCTAAAAGAAGCTTAAAATGAATACATTTGCATCGTTGGCTGAGACATTTCACAACGTATTCGACAGTATTGCGCGCTCAGGGTTGCAACGAAAAATATGGACCCCAATTTGCCTCTTTGTTTTTGTCTCTATTTTCGTTGGTGCAACGAAGTTGGACAAGAATTTTAGTTTGATGAACAAATCAGTCATTTTGTATAGTTTGGTTTTGGTGTCATGCGTGGCTTTTCAGAATAGTATTAATCCGCCTAATCAATGTAAAGTAATTTTATTGGCGCGCTGCCAAATTGGCGAGAAACACGCGCTTATTAGTCACTAGTGACATACACACTTTGTGATATAAGGATATACGTAATGGCTTTTAAAGGATAGAATAGGGGTTTTATGTGATATAATAATATAGATGTATAGCCCGTATATTTCACACTCAATCATGTCCGTCGAGTTACAAATTTTCTATTGTGTCACATGTTTCATACCTCAACAGTCATGCTCCAAAACACAACATGAAATACGGTAGATATAACGCGACCAACATAGAAACAGGTCTCGCTAATTCACAGGTAAAAATCAAGTAAATATTTGACTAATTTATGGTGATATGTGGGAAAATCTCGAATTTGTGACAAGAAACACATAAAAATAAGAATCATTTCAGTTATTTCTGTGATAATAGCGAGAAAAGCGTTATATACATACTCGTAAATGTCGAGTGAGTGAGGTTTATTTACTTTTGGCACCTTTATTGGGAACTGCGAATCTGTCACAGTGTCATATATACGTATTCACCAACAAAATACACACCACAATCATTCCATAAGAATGCATATAGTTATGGAGCAAACCATGGGTGACGTGTTTGAATAGTTGGGGGTATATTTTATAGTATCTACATTTACCTTCCGCTTCGCTATTTTCCAACTTTGAGGCAACCCAGGTCTGCATCTGTGTGGAATTGATCACCAGTAAATGTCCGGAGTCCGCTCTGCACTGCGTTGTCGAGGTGGTCCATGTATTTTTATTGCTCACCATCTTGTAGCAAACCTGTAGCAGAGCCACGTATGTGTAGCCGCTGTGGCTGTGGCACACATACGACGGGTCAACTGTTGTTGTTTCAACAGCTTAAATTAGAAAACGGGTATGTCAATCAGCTCCCAAAAAGATAACACTATTTGACTTTAAAGTAGTAATCGAATTCTTAGTTTGTAGGAGGGTGAAAAATGGTTGGGGGTGAACCACACATCCACCAGTATAGTAGGTCAAATGTGGCATTACAAGTTTGACGGTTCACAAACAGTATGAAACTAACTGGATACGTGACAATTTATTTTCGTATTAGTTGCATGGCAAATCCTCACTACAATAAAATGACTCATTTGATATATTATGAGGACCAAGAACGTCACTTATATATTTGGAGTATACAATATCCCAAAGCCGACAATGCTGGAACTGTTGTACTACGTGGACTACCGAAATTCCAACTTCACGTATACGGTATATTCTGAGCGTTGCATCTTGGTCGACTATCTAGGTATAAGTCATGATTGGGTCTGTTTAGACCAGACGTTATAACGCAAACTAACCTCTTTGGAAGTGGTGCGAATGTTAAAATTTGTTAAATCAATTTAACCCCATCCTGCGTAGAGGTATTCTGACAGACTTCAATTTTCCCAACATATAGAAAAATTAAATTAAATGTTCTTCCTCTTTTTCCCACCGAAACGTTCCTGTTGTACATCTTGCCTGGGAACATATTTGAACCAATTTTCGGAATTTGTGTGTATGTTTTTGACTCAGTAATATGACTGCTTAAAGATATAACCGACACAACATACACGGTGCTCCCGTCAACATGAAATCATATGAATCTCATTGTGCAACAATTATATGTGTATGTAAACATCTTGTTAGGTGTGGGTAAATGCTCGTTGCATCTTAGAATGTGTATATAAATAATTTCAGTTAAATATCCATTGCCCCCAATCCTCATATAAGTAAATGGACAATATAATTATCGCAATATCGAATATTGAAGATACGCATACATAAGGGAGGACGCGAAATAATAACAAGCCATGGGAAGTTATCTAGGTTCCTCTCCTGTATATATTAACAGTTGATAACAATCATAGCATTATCTTAAATTGAGATGATGTTTATATTGGCTGGTATCATGGCGTTATTTGTGTTTGCAAATTCCTTGAACCGAATGATAAAAAGGATATATGCGGCTATATTACTGTACTATTTCAAACAACGTTTCGTTTATGTGGTTGTTTATTTCCAGTTTCCCAAAGCGGATGTCCAGTATACTGTTGATCTGCGGGTCTTGATTTCCTAGTCTCTCAACCATGGACAATCCGGAAGTCGTGTAATTATCAGACATTGGAAAAAGAAAACAACCGATTCTTGTTTGAGTAAATTTAAGTTTATATAATCAGAACATTTCCTGTGTCGTTTCGAAGTGAAGACGGATACATTTTCAAACTAACTAGCGATTTTTATGAAGTTAATACAATCCTGAAAATCACACGCTTCAGTTCAGCGAGGGGTCATTCAATTTTGATTGCTTTCTCGAATAATTTCACGAATAGTGTGAAAGCAGTCTAATATGTGGAATCCTAACAGTTCCCACCTTTGTCTCAAGTTGGCTAATTTGGATATTTATTGGTCACAATTTTCTCATTGATCCACTCTGATAACGGGAATGGTAATCTTGAAACAAATTGTTCAAATTGTATGTGCGTCATTATGACTTGTCCCCACATCCGGTTGTAACTAGAAATCTGATTGGCTACAACGCCACGTTTAAATCACCATGTCCCCCGCCACTCTTGGCGGCGGGGTATAAGAGAGCGTGCGCCAAACATCGGGGGCATATGAGCACGTGAAATATCGGGGGTATATGAATGACCCTTGAACTGGCAGTTTCCACCAATCGTGAAGTTGCTCTCACACGCCGAATTTGACGTCACCTGACGCCGGGTCCTTAGGTCAGCTACTGAATTATTCTTATTGGTGTGAATTAATCGGATAACCTATGAAAAACACACTTAAATTAAGGAGACATGGTTATTGTTGTGGGGACAAAATCGTTATCTCCGGCAACATCGTGGGGTACATGGAGATTTAATACCTGGATGTCTCTTTTTGAACCCATCGGCTCCGCCTCGGGGTTCAAAATCGACATCCAGGTATTAAATCTCCATGTACCCCCGATGTTGCCGAAGATAACTAATAATATCCCATAGATCTGCAGAAAACGCCGAACAGTTCCACCTTGTATTGAACACATATATACCAGCCATACCCATGCAATACTTACCTTCTTCGATGACCCATACCACAGGGACGTGACTAGAGGGTCTCCATTGCGGGGTGTCCACCTTAGGAATTCCAACTGCACACACCCCCCTTGAATCAGAATTAGACCAAACAAGAGTTTTGCATAATTCCATTTGCACCCACCCCTTTCACTGGCACCTCAGTGCTCATGCCTAATATCCTATATGTTCATAAACCATGGTTCTATATTCCGGTATGAAACATTCAGATATTTTAACCTGAAAATTGCATAAATCCTAACATCAAGTGGTCTAACTCCAGACAAATGCGCACGGTTACGGACAAGAGACCAGGACACACCGGGTCGACCATGGTTGTTCGGCCCGGTGTGAGAAAAGTTTGAAAACTATACAAGAAAATCGCAAATCCTAGCATCTAGACTCGCCTCAACTGAAGCTTTCCAAGTGTTGGAAATTTCAAACCTCATACTCCCCCTCAGGTTGGAAAATTCTCCAATTATGACCATATCGTCCATAAGTTTGACCAAATGTAGTAAAATATTGTTTTGTTAAACTAATTAGCAGTTTTGTATTGGCCACAGGAGAGGGACAATGACACACCGGGTCGACGATGTGCGAAAGTTTTGAAATCTGAACAAGAAAATCGCAAAATCCTAGCATCTAGACTAGCCTCAAGCCTTCCTAGAGTTGGAAATTTCAAACCTGACAACCCCCACTTAGGTTGGAAAATTTCCAACTGATGACAATTCCAATGACAATGCTGACAAATGTATGACAATATTGTTTTCTTAAATTAACTAAAAGTTTTTGAATGGCCACGGGGGAGGGACCAGGACACAAGCTATCCAAAGTGTTGGAAATTTGCAATTTGTCACCCGCCCCTAAGGTTGGAAAATTTACAACTGATAACCATTTCAGTCCAAAATTTTGACAAAAAATAGGAATATATGCAAATATTGGTCCAAAAACCAATTAATTCCTCCCCAAAATGTTTTTAAAAATCAAATTACAAGAACATTTTCAACCTATTGATGTGAAATTTCCAACTAATGTTTTGGCAGGTATGGAATTTCCAACCCCCCCCCTGTCGCCAGGTCTCTGCCCTAACAGGGTACTCCATACGTATATTATCTGAAATATCAGACCGTTAATACTTACCAATCGTCTGGCAGTGCTCGCCCTCGAATCCCACTTTACACGAACAATCACGACCGTTGGTCAACAGTCCACCATTCAGACAGAAGTGGTTCTACAAATAGAATCAAGAATATGGGCGTAAACATTGAACATTTCGTCGACGAAAAGTTTACTCAGTACTCACTCAACCGTTGACCGATGATGTCGTCGACCAAAGAGTGGAGTTAATCGTCTTCTACTCATTGAGATGAGTAAATGGTCTACTCAACATTGATTCACTGGACATTTTGGGTAAATATTTAATCAGAATTCACTGGACATTTTGGGTAAATATTTAATCAGAATGGCATACTGAATTACGATAACTATATATGAAGTGGGAACAATCTCGTCATGCATGGGGTACAACATCGTCCGTTACTACTTGCCGTGGGTCCGGACCGGATGCCAAGTGTTTTTTTACAAAACGATTTTCTATAAACACTGTTAGCAATATTGCATCAAGAATGCCGTCGTGTCTTTTAATTTGTAATGGTATAATGCCTCTATAGCCTCGGATTGTTTTTTTTTTAAATGTTTATTGAAGAAACAATCACATTGAGGAATGTCAAATACAGAATGTTCAATTGCATTGATATGTGTATACATATATGGCATTCCTCGCGTTCACACATATCTCTTTCTTACTGCACACACTAGCCTGGCTCACAGCATTCGCACACCAGTGGTATAAAGTTATATAATACATAAATATATGCATATGCATAGTATATATGGTAAATGTATTATAAATATGTCGGATGTTTCGGATGGACTCAACTCTCAACATAGAGGCTATTGTGGAGATGGTAGTAAATAGTATATGTTTTGACTGACTGCGTGATAATCGATAGGAGTCTCAAAAATTCAAGTAACTTTGTCGATTTTTTATTAAATCGCCTGTTTGTTTAAAGCTTTTTCTTTAAAGAACCAGTTTTTCAAGAATTCTGAAAGTTTCGATTGACATCGTGCTGTATATTTTTCGCAATCGTATCTATATACCAACTCTTTGAGGAAAACATTAACAGACAAAGTGATTGGTTTAAATATATATATTGTTTAATTAGGAGCCAGAGTAAGTTTGTAGTATAGTTTTTACTAATGGGTGGTGTGCCAAGAATCATCGTCATATTTGTGGGATAAAGATTTATATCATTATTTTTTCCCCAATTACAGATATCTCTAATAAATGTCTGCACATGACAACAATCCCAAAAAATGTGGTTGATATCTTCCTTTTCACTTTTACACCTATCACATTTGCCATCTTGTCTTATATTAGATATGTGTAGAAAGTTATTAGTTGATAATATTCTAGAATTTATTCGGAATTGTAACCATTGTAGCTTGGTGTCAGGTGTCGTGAGAAAGGGTAGTTTATCATATGTAAATAATGTACTTCCCATATCAGGAAACTGTGATAGCCCCGGATTCAATGTTACGGAATAAACAATCGACGAATGACGACGATATGGTAGTGTAATACCCAATATACATTCAAACAGGCAAGGAAACAAACATGAAATGGAAACTGGAGAACTATAAAAGGAAATTAGTCATCATAGCAATCAGTACAATAAGGGTACGTGCACTGGCACGTTTGTGCGGTATGTTCTGCAAGGCATTTCATCATAGAAAACAACATGGTGCCATAATTTGAAAGTAAACGTGCATATAATATGCATCTTTACCAAAGTGAACCACATGATAAGTAACATTTCTGTAATTCCACTTGTAACGGTGCTACTGACATTTGCCTTCAAATACCTGTATGATTGATTCTTGCGAGATAATTGAAGGTTATTTACAGGCAAATTCCGGTAGCACGGCTACAGGTGGAACTACGGGAATTTTTACTTCGGTAGGTGCGGTACGATGCAATTTATATGCTTGTTTCCATTCATTTTTCTGGCACCATATCGTTTTCTACGACGAAATGCCTGCAAACCATACCGTGCAAACCTGCCAGTGTGTGAACGTACCCTAAGCGCGGCTCGTTCGTGCAACGTCTCATATATACCAGTTGTTTATTCCATAAGCTTTGCTTTGTATACTATTTCACTCAAGAATACGTAAATTGTTTCTCGCCCCAGCATATACTTTTAAAATATCTCAATCCATTGATATTTGTGCCTAAAGAAACACTATTAAGAAGTAGAACCACATTAAGCGTGGTGCAGCATTTGTCTTCCGAATATCTCTGCTAAGCATTTCGTTACTTATTTAACCCGTTCTATACTAAAGCATCGTTGATGAGTAGTTATCCCATAGGAAATGTTCAGATAATCTAAACATTTCCAATAAAAATAGGGCTTCTTCTGCACTTTTATTTATCTGCCGTCTGCTGTTCACCTCAAAACCCCTCCAAATGAATAATATACATTTAGTATAGCCAGGGTTAATACGTGTTATGTTCAATCCCATGCACACGCAAAAGAGGACAAATTATGTCACTTCTGTTATATTGGTTGTTAGGGTAGCCATGTGAGATTTTCGTCATTACGTTGTTGAAATGAGTTGAAAATATATAAACCAATTCATAATCATATACCACACGATCACCACGCTAACTGTAGGCATGTATCGATTGGCTGCGTGGTTTCAGCGAACATGTTTTCAGAATTTAAGTCCATGGTTTCAATGAAAAGGTTTACTTTTTAAAAACATTTGGCTCCCAGTTACGATTTGTCTGACCGCGCAATGTTTAAACATACCACCAAGTTAATCCATTATGCTTCCAACAATAATATATAAATCATAAAAGGTTGTGTTTATTATCCAGTGCATTTATATGTAGTATTACAAATTGCCTCCAACTAGTCAAAAGAACAAAAGTATATATCTGATAATGTATAACTTAACTTTCTAATCTATATCAACGATCTGTCAGATAC
The DNA here is from genome assembly GCA_032622095.1 of Siphonodentalium dalli. Classification (NCBI taxonomy): domain Eukaryota; kingdom Metazoa; phylum Mollusca; class Scaphopoda; order Gadilida; family Siphonodentaliidae; genus Siphonodentalium; species Siphonodentalium dalli. The sequence goes on from CP136065.1 coordinate 207,256,248, forward strand.
TATACATTCTTTCACGGGTATGTACGCAGACGACACCTGTTTTACGAATTCTTCACAAACCATAGAAGAGACGCGCTCAAACTTATCTACTGATTTAAATCGTATCACACACTGGGCAAAACAATGGCTAGTGACATTTAATCCTGACAAAACAAAAGCAATGTTGTTTTCTTATAAACCGAACACAGCAGATGCTTTTTTTTCTGAAAATCCCATGACATTGAAATTCAACGGCGCTGACATCGAAATTGTTACATCACATCAACATTTGGGCATCGCCATTCAGTCTAATATGAACTGGGACATTCAAATTGCAAATAGGTTCAAGAAAGTTGCATCTCGACTGGCTCAGATCAGAAAGATGAAATATACTTTAAATAGACGTACTTTAGATTTGATGTATAATACTTTTGTTTAAGCATTAATGGAATATGGTGATGTCATATGCGATAGTGCACCAGCGTACCTCCTCAAAAATCTGGATAATCTACATTATGATGAACACGAATTGTTAGTGGCCTTACTAAATCTGTCTCTAACGCTAAATTACTACGTGAACTCGGATAAAATACCCATCCACATCGTCGAGAATGGCATAAATTACGCCTTACCGAATAATGACACGAAACGCACCCCCATATATAATAGATAAAATCCCCCCATACAGGAGAAATAACTAAACATAGATATGAATTTAGAAACCCTAGTTACGTTCGAACTTTTACCCCTGGTTCTCAACACACAAAATGTAGTTTCTTCCCTTCAATGGTTTCGATCTGGAATAGTCTGGACAAAGTAGATCAACAATGTACCTCGATCTCCATATTTTCAAATATTTTAAACCCCCTACTGAAGACATTGAGACCACCAAATGTATACTCTATAGGAAGAAGAGACAACATTATACTAAGTAGACTTCGAAACAGATGTAGTGATTTGAACGGAGACAAACTCAAAAACTATTTAACAAAAACTCCTAAATGTAACTGTGGATACAAGATCGAAGATGCTGATAACTCACCGTTTTTGTAATGAGCATATCCATTAGATTAGTACACCACCAACTGATTCTACATAATCACATTTATTACATGCATACATTGTACGCTGAATCAATACCTTACCCTAGCCCCTGAACCAAACTGATATATATAATATAAACAAATATATTTACTTTTTGCATGAATATTGCACAATCCGCATTAAATTTAAGTTCGTGTTTTTATATTAGGGGAGAGGAGCGTTTCCTAAGTTGAAATAACTCGTGCTCCGATCCCCATTGTACTCCCATCATCTTTTGCTGTTGTTACAGCTCGTGTATTATTGGAATATTATATTAATTTTTGGGATGTTCAATAAAATATGAAATGTATAATTTAACAACGGAAATCGGATTGGGAGAACTAACATAACTTTTCACACTGACATCTGCCCCTATAGCTGACACACTTACCTACATATACCTCCATTATTCAAAATTGAAAGTCTTCAGATGTTACATATTAAAAGGATAATTATTGAGCGCCCATCTCATTCTGTTGTATGTCGCCATGCCTTCAACAGAAAGTGTAGTACCAATATTATACACCTGTTGACTGCCTTGGAGTGAAATAGCGAAATATATTTTCCCCCGATATGGTGTTTTTTGATGGTGTTCAGAAGACACCATCGAGGAAAAATTGCTTTCACTATTGATGAAAGGGCCAGGTTATTGTGAATCTGGCGGCTGCTTTGTTCGATTTCGACAAGAACCAGTCTAATATGCGAAATTCGACAACTATTTCGTGGAAGACAAAGCATATTTTGATGAAATTGCCCAGTGAATGAAAATTTGCAATCTAACTGTCGTCTGCCATTGTTGCGGTGACTCTCATGTCCGTTTATTTGCGCGGACTCTTATTGAATAAACTGGTTCCTGGTCCAAAACTGCAACAATTGAACACATACTAACATGACCCCCTCCAGCCACACTATTCCACCCTTAGATGTTTTATTTTATACATGTATGACACAATTCTCGCCGCGCGCCAACCGTACATCAGCAGGCGGATAAATACTTCGGAATACTGTAGTTCGCTTGCAGTGCAATCATCAAAACTAATCTGTGACACGTGATCGCGCTTCGTTCAATCAAAAGACAGAATGACACTCTGCGAACTCTACAAATATAATAACATAATATTTATCAACATATCCGAGTGTGGCTGCACATTAGACATTCTTAAACAAGGACGTGTACAATCGGCGGATGTTATAACGGGGTGTAGTGACTCGGGGTACCACCGGCGGATGTTATAACGTTGGTGTAGTGACTCGGGGTATCCCGGCGGATGTTATAAAGTTGGTGTAGTGACTCGGGGTACCACCGGCGGATGTTATAACGTTGGTGTAGTGACTCGGGGTACCATCGGCGGATGTTATAACGGCGTTAATTTAAAAACATAATTTGTATTTTCTTTTTAAATAAATAAATACATGTTTTGTTTAATTGAGCATGGAGTTCAATCTAAAAAAAAAAATGATCAAATATTATCATTAAATTTTTTTTTTAATTCAAAACTATTAAAATGTAAAAATGTGCGCGAAGCGCACAAAGGGACCACATAACCCTAATAAAGGCTCCCGAAAGCACACTGCCCAACGCCGCTGAATAAAGGTTACCCACTGGAGCCTGTTTCAAATAGTCTAACAGTGTTGGCTTATTCACACGTAATCGGAAACGACCCCCATAAGCTTTATGCTTGATGTCGGATCCCCACCATACAACCAATATTCATGCTTCATATTTTGTACCATGCATTTTTTTTGAATTATATGGAATAAATACTGTTTACATCAATAGTCTAATACTAGTGAATGAATGTAGACCATAAGTTCATTTGCGCTCAATATTATGCCACCAAAAACCAAACTAGTCACGTTACTTTCCAAAGTACAATCATGCCGAAAGTTTAGTTGTCAAAGTCACATTCCACATTTGGACACAAGTCAATCATACACATATACTCATAGCTGACCTTTTGGGAAAAGTCCGAATAAGCATCCTCCTTCAGATCTGTGGTTGGGTTTTCAATCCACTCAGAAGACATTAAACATTCCGAGCTGCTTCGATTGTAGGATATGGATATACAGCCCATTCGTGAAATGCACATCAGGCCGCACTCCAGGGAGCTCCTAGCCGTCACGGTGTCCAAGTATCCATCGCTGAGTACATCAATCGCCCTCTTTTTCGTCTTTTTGAAAGTTGTTTCCATGCCTATAACACTTCCACACATCACACACAGTAAGACAGGGAACAGAACCGAACGAGGATTCATTTCTGATCTTAGAGTACTATAAATTAATATATCTGTTGTGTGCGATTTGGTTGCAACTTATATCCTGATATAATGGATGTTTTCCCAATAGCGAGGCACATCAGTGGGCGAATGTTGAGCCGATGACATTAAGCTTTTCCTATTCGCCGGACAATACCATTTTAAGTGTTAAGCGATCAAACATTCCATGGTGCTATGCGCGTTCCATCCACCCAATCAGGTTGCTCGTGTGTCGCCACTTCGCTGATAAAACTCGTTTCTGATAAAGTTCTGTTTTTGCTGTACAGATACATCGATCGAGATAGAACGTGTATGAACAGAGTTGCATCGTGCACGCGCCTCTCTGTATTACAAAATGTGCGCCCACGCACGAGGGCTGGATTTATAAAATGGGTGTCCCTATATTTGAAATCCACCGAGCATGCTCATCATATAGCTAAGACCGTCCACAGACGTCTTTATTTTTGAGCCAATGATGTAAAATGTTCATAGCAGTGTCAATTTAGTGACAGTATGCTGTATACTGCAACTAAAAACCCCAATTTTGTAGACTAAATAATAACCAAGTCAACGTTTGTTGTTACATTGGGGCAATCAAAATAGGTAGAACATTATTTTTTAGGTAGAACATTATTCTACATATTTGAAATACTGTTTTCTAGCCCTGACCAGACCCCTACTTCAATTGCGTGTCTATAGTTTAGGGTTCGATATCTAAGCATCGTGATGGCATAATCCCAATTCAATTGCTTAAGGTACTCTTCTCGTTCGAAGGTATATTGTCGATAAAGTAAGAATTTTTCCGAATATCTTATTTTGTCTTTGCACTCAAGTAAATGGTTATTTTGAAGTCGATCCTTAATTTTATTTTTGAATAACGCTAGCGTGCCATACTGCTTGGCGTCAGCTACATTCCTTATAATTACGGCAAAGCAATCTGTTGTACTATATTTCGTCCCCTCAGGAGGGATAAATACATTGCCAACAACTAGACGGTCATTTGCCTCCAAAATAATTTTGAACCAACTGATATAGTCGCATGTGCATTCCATAGGCTGAACAAAATTACATAAACTTTCATTGACGAAAACACAAAGGCCACCAAAGCGATACCGAGTTAAAAGCCATCGGTTGTGCAAAAGCAAAACTTTATACTCTGGAACATAGATTATATCAGCATTATCGGTCTCGGTCTCCTGAATGGAGACAGACGATGTCATATTTATTGACAAAATCGATAAACTCGGGGTCGCCGTACTTTACTCATCAAACCACCAACATTCAAGGAACATATTGTGATGTTTTTGGTGACTATCCTCGCCCCGCACCCCAAAGCTGGTGGGGGTTCTGATTCCCCGACCCCTCGTGCCATTTGGCCACACTTGGGCGGATTACCACAGCCCACAGCACATGTAATACTGCCGACATCACCATGTTCAAATCAAATGTTTCAAATGGTTATTTCTCAAGTAAATCATGTTACATGATATTATGAGAAGATAATACATAATTATACAATACAATACATGGTGTGCAACAGTGGAAAATGGTTTTTCAGTGCGAGGTGGGGGAGCTATTCAATATTTATATTATAGGGCATCACAATGTTGTTTGATGACATGCATCACCAAATCGCGCTATCTCCTCTAAACTGTTGGAGATATCGTGACTGAGTGCAGATATCATGCATTATTCGTGATTAACTCTTGCGTTTTGTATAAATTTGGAGAGTTTAATCAATATATTCTTGTTTTTGGAGTTAAACAATTTAGTAAAATTAACTAAATTCGGATAATTTCGTAAGAATTTGGGAGTATATTTTGTTCTCAGATAATCAAGCGAGGAGCATTGTAAAATACAATGGTATTCATCTCCAAGTAACCCTATATAACATATCATGCATACTCCATGAGTAGCATAAGAGTAAACAGATTTGTTTGCATCACCTTGAGCGGCTACACCACTCGTCGTGATATGGCTTTGTTGCTAAAACGACGTTAAACTCCAATCAATCAATTCAGCGGCTGCGTTCGATACTTTAGATGAAAGGTCGGTGGTCCATCTTGTGGACCTAGTTGACATTGTTCTAGTGGGACCACCGTGGACCATTCGCAGACGGTCCCTAGTGGCCATCAGGTGTGAACCTTGAGCATGCAGAGTCACTCGTACCGAGACAGCTTCCTCGCACCTAGATGCTACAAATGGACCTGACATGTTGGGTAAGAGTAAGTCGCTCTAGTGAAGCGCCTGTAAAATGTAGGCACATATAAGACTTGACATTGCTCAATAACTGCATTGAGTTATTAACGCCACCGGTGTATACTGTGCTTGAAAATATAATATCCACTGGTGTTATGCGGGATTAGGTCATTGTAAAAGCTGCGAATGGGTCGCTTTAAAAGCTGTAATGTTACCCCGAATGCGGTATCCTCAATCAAATAGTCCGACACAGATTAGCACATGTGCTGATATTGATAATTACCACACCCTTTGGGAAGCATGCGATCGTGTGGTAATCAAGGATGGATTTCGACGAAATTTGATACCTAGGGATACTTTTGTCCGGGAGTGTTTTGGACGGGTCAATTCGTGAGCCCGACCTGACATTGACCTTTAAAACATTCAATTCAAGGTCAAATCGGTTAAAACGGACGGATTTCGACGAAATTTGATACCTAGGGGTACTTTTCTCCGGGGAGTGTTTTGGACGTCTCAAATCATGACCCCGACCTGACCTTGACTTTAAAAATAGTCAGTTCAAGGTCAAATCGCGCCTTTCGCCGGAAAGCAGATGGGAACAGCCCGGACAAAGTCGGGCCCACCAGCCAGTGTAATAAAAAGCGAGACAGCTTGAAGAATGTAATGTATAACACGAGAAACTGGAAAACGTGGTATATGGAAGTATCCAAATTTCCCACATGGAATTTGAAAGCTAGTTTATATTATAATTATATTATAATTTATATTTATGGCTAATAATATTATCTTGGTGGCGTTACCATTTCTGACTATGGTTTTTTTTGTAATATGATTGTTACTTCGCTTGTAGCTTTGGGTAAGCTCTTACATAAATATTCTAAATTATTACAAAGCGCTAATTTCGCTGTGAAATTAAACGACTGCTCGTATAAAAAGTTAAATCAGCGCCCTCGGTTAGAAAAGCAAGGAAACAACAGGTCCAGATACGCGAATCAGTTTACTCGGGAAGAGTAACATCACTTCCTTTCCTTTGAAATTTCTCTCCCATGCTATACCATGGTGGGGAATCACATGGTTTCGATGTTGGTTAGTACCACGCATTCAAAATGTGCAAACGCACAAAATCATAATATACGAGGAACTGACACAAAACATAGCAGTTTGACTGTTACAAGCATATGCTGGTTTATTTTTTAAACAAGTTGATACCTTATTTGTTCGGAAATACTTAGTGGTTTTCTATAACATTCTGACCAAAGTTGCCAGTCGGAGGTGCGTGGAATATACCAGTCCACACATCTCGGAAAACCCTTCGACTGACAACTTTGATCAGAATGTTAGAGCAAACAAATGTGAATTTGGACATAAATGAGATCTCAGCTTGTATAGTATAGCATCTGCTCGTAGCTGTCAAAATACTCTGTAATATATCATATCTTATATATACTTTTTTCCTCGTTTCTGGTCGCGTTTTAGATCGCCTCGGCCATTTTGAATGCGTGATACTCATCAACTCGAAACTACGTGATTCCCCACCGTGTATACGTGACATTCCACGCCCGGCGAGTCTCGATCACCCGTCTGATCTAAAATCGATCGCGTGACGAATGTCAATTCTTCTTGTGTCTTTAATAAGTATCATTCCCAGTAATTGTGAATTATTAATCGCTTCATATGCAGCACCGCCATCTTATTCTGCAGTCGATCACTTGTGACCTTTGTTTTCATTTTGATGTCATCGATCGTAGACGGGAACTGTTCAACTGGGTCTCTTGGGTGCCGGATAAAAACATACGTTGATGCATTATTGTGCAAGCAAAATTTCAGTCTAATTCAGACTATCTAACAATTTCGCGTTCCTACGTCTGGAGTGTATTTAGTTATTGTCCCAATATAGCATGTATTGTTCACTTACATAGCACGGTTTCCCCATATTATGACCTCACATTATATTGTACGCATATCAATCTAAATACTTCCATGCAAACTTGTGAATTGTGCAACAGTTATATCTGTGACGAATATCATTTTTTACTTAATGTGTCCAAACATAATGAACCCGGGGTAGAATAGGCCTACCACTGCGATAGGTAAGAATCCCCTAATGTGGCACCATGTTTGCCATGGGGTGTATCCCGTGAGGTGCTGTTTAAGAGTCCTGGTGATACTATGGCGGGCGTACCACGTGAGATATCGACCTGAGGGTACGGCTTAGCTCATGGTCCACTTTGGCCCTACATCTCTTCAAGACGGGTGGTTGAGTTGACCCGGCTCAATCAATCGGCTAGTCACGCTTCTTCGGTGTTTCAGATTCAATTTTATTATCTGTTGTATTGTTCGTCTGATGTTTATTATGTTCATGTATGATGTTTCTGTTCTCTCCTTTCTGTTATTCGTTCTGATGATTGTTAAATGTTGAATCTTGTATTCTTCACGCCTGCCTGTCTCACTCTGGGGAGGTACGGAGAGGCTGCTACATGCAGTGGCTAAAGTGGTAACCGCTTCAGCTATGTATACCAATCATTGGTCAAACCAGAATTCTAAGGGTAGTCCGCCGCGTTTGCTGGGCTAGTTGTCGATTTTTTATATGGCAACTCAAACCAAAACACCACGGCCTGCTCGTATGAATAATGACTCACTTAGTTATAATGATGCTGGGGTATTCCCTCAGTAATTGGTTCTTAGCTTCGACTCGGTTATTAAAAGACCTCTTGTGTTTGTTATTGACAGGACGTTTCAAAGTGTTGCCAGACAATTGAAATATGCCAAAAACGATCAGGACAGGACACGTGACTGGATCTCTCCTGATTGAATGTTCAAAGAAAGTTCGATCTGATGCTTTGTTGCAGTTAACAGCTATTGCACAAACACTAGTCACGGGTTTTCCTCACAAAACATTGAATAGTAGTACAGCAGTTTTGAGAACCCGTGATATCTCCGACTCTTCTGAATCGGAGATATTGGCAGAAAGTTACTGATTATTCGCAGATTTTGATGGGTTACATGCTGCAATGTATAATACAACTGGGACTATGAATTCAAAAAGTCAATGGTGTCAGATTGAGAAACATCAGTCATATTTCGGTCCAAACAAAGAGTTGGTGCTCGACCATCAGTTCAGCCAGTCACATACTATGCTGTCATTTCTACAAACAAAAAGTGTGCTGATGCCAGAACGTAGACAGACAACAGCCAATTCAACAACAATCGGCTATCGCAAGCGACACATCTTGACGTATCTGATATAACTGTTTTCCAAGAACCGGTATTACAAGCCATGGAATCGACTACTGAAGCCGAACCCGTTGCTCACAATCAATCCACTCAAGTTGAGTCAGTTTCTGCAACACAGTCTATTCGTGTTGATGCTATTGCTCCACACCACAAATCGCATGTTTCTTTGAAACACAAATCGCAAAAGTCTCTACAACGTTTATACTCCCAGAAATAGAGGTTCATATTGGAACTATCAAAATTTGACCAGATGCTTGATGAGAAACACATTAACACTAATAGGCAGCAAACAGTAATTGTGGATTGAGGCTGTCGGTTGGTGAAAGATGACATTCTTCTGTATCACTACCCGGCGACAGCTGGACGCATTGATAACGGTTCATGTGTGATTCGTCGAACATTATACCCTATCAATGCAAAATATGATTATTGTTTGAAAATTGTGTTTTTCTTTCAGTGGTGGATACTTTAAGATAAACTTCGACAGTTGAATCAAATGTAGGTATATGAATGTAAATAGTTCGCATTTTAAGAATCACTGCTGAATCTTGAAAGAGTCACAAATATTCCGACATCTCATAGACGTTTGTAATTCCAATTATTGTATAATTCCTTAGATATTTTAATATTCGTATTATTTGAGTTCAAAGGTTCATACATTTTCGTCACAGGCAGATCTATGTAATATTTCTCTGAAATAATCTTTAATTGATTACGTTTGATTGATTGAGGGCTTAACGTCATTTCATCCGCTAGGCCATATCATGACCAAGAACAGAATCAGGTATAAAACGATCGTAGCGAAGCAACTATGTAGATAAATCAGACAGTGGATTAGATTAAAATGGGATCGCCTTGTCAAACAATTTTGGCACGGAATTATGTCTGAACTAGGCAAATTCCCGCTTTCTAACAAAATGGTACTGCCATCACCTGCATCCAGGAGCGGTTCCAGGCGACGCAATATAGCATATACACAGGACGAGTGATGTGGTGTTATTAGTATCGATTAACACTTTAGGACCTGTACATAAGGATTAACTGTCATGTGGACTATTTTTATGGAGATGTAACGGTGAGGTAAGTGGACATAACTTGTGTAAAACCCGAAGGGTTTTACATACAAGTTATGTCCACTTACCTCACCGTTACATCTCCATAAAAATAGTCCACATGACAGTTAATCCTTATATTTATATACATTTAGCGAAAAAGCCACTTTTGTAAATATATTTAAATCGAAAAGTGTATCGTGACAAGATCAGCCCAAAATACCCAATAGCACCCTTGGCAAAAGTTAATAGGAACAATTTCTCTTCATGTTGAAACCCGATGATGTATTAAGTCAATCCTGCGCGAGTCCAAATGCGCCCAAAACATTACGCGTTCGTCTTTCCAAACCTAATGACGTATCGATCGTGTTATTAGCTTGGTGTTATGAGGCGTTACGCATTCACCGAGAAATAACTGCAACTAGCCACGTGGGCGCCGACCAATCAGAATGCTGGATTTAGTGATGACAACACTTAGTGTGTAAATATATTTTAATGAAAACAGTATGCAGTCTAATCATCCCACGATTTCAGCATTTATTCTCCCTAACGAACTCAAAACAATTCGCAATGCGCATGTCAAAATAACAGACACAAAGATATACTTCAAGGAAAGCGTTTGTCTGTGGCTCTCTGTTTGGTTCGTTTTTTTAAAGTTGGGAGAGCACACGTACGAAGGATCACCGACATGTTAGGTAATGAATACAAAGTCGATGTCAATGGAAAATGTTTAATGTGGATTTGACGTCGTCATTCATATTGTGATAATGCGCATTTGCTTAAATGGGATATATACATGAAGTGGTGACGTCATTCGGTTGGACAACACAGACATGGATATCACAGTTGAATGGAGAATATCATACAGGAAAACAATAGCACTCGCTTATCTCAAATACATATACATGTAGTTATGGCTACACACGGGACAATGCAAGATGGTTTACGGCTCTCTGTATATATACCAACACATAAATAATATTCACAAGACATAATAAAATTATATACTCTTATTAGCGCCAACCCTTGAAAATGCATCAACATGAAATCGGTGAAATGTTCGCAATCTATTGCAAAGACAAAGTGCTTTATTGTGTTAGAGATGTTTCGCAAACGCTCCGTTAGCAGTTACATGTACGGCTACAGTAATGCCCTAATTAATCGACTCCATAACGACAGCAGAATTATGGGTAACTTTTCATGATTTAGTCGGAAATATGGCTTCTTGCCATTCATCGAAAAGCTCTCAACGAGAGCTTTCCTATGAATGGCAACAAGCCATATTTCCGACAAAATCCTGAAAAGTTACCCATAATTCTGCTGTGGTTGTGGAGTCGATTACTTAGGGCATTAATGTATGTTCAGATATTCGTTGTCGTAGAATTTCAGGTAAAAAATGTATTTCGCACACACGATGAAGATGAGTAAGATTATGTAATCGACAACGCATAGCTAAACGTTGGTTGTATGATACAGCAAACGTATATGTAGTTGACACTGAGTATCTTATATTTTTGGAACGGACAAAAGAAAACTGAAACCATATCCCTTGTCGTGGTTAAGACTTCACGGTTAAAATTAGAAGGTGCTCACAACTCGATGACGTAGTGCCCTAACTATAATCGTAACTGCTAACACGGCGTTCGCAAAACGTCTTATTATATTATTTTATACTATGGAAAACAGAACGTTTTTGACACAGATATAAGTTTCCCTGGTTCGACTATATACTAAGCGTGATGCAATGATCATCTAAGCACACGCGGTGATTTTAATACAGATTTACATGCAACAATCGTGGAAGTTATGGGTTCCCCTTTAGCTAGTTGAATCACATTATTCCTGTTATCAGACACGTGGAGCCGATGAGAACATTTTCAATGAAGGTGAACGCTTTGCTGCTGATACTCGAATCAGATTTACCTGCGTGTTGTTGCGAAGAATGAAGCGACTCAACCTCCTATACTAAATACTCATTAATGAGTAGTTCCCTTAGGAAATGTTTAGATAATAAGTTCAACATAGGTCGTTATTTATAAACTTATTGTCTAAACTTCACCCCCGTGGATATGAATCATTCTGCTCTTGGATTATCTGGGGGTTTTCTGCTTTAATTACATAATGACCCATCCTAAACAATAATAGACAGTTCCAATGTGTACTTTTACAGCTGAATGGGAGAATCCATTCAGTATGGAAAGGGTTAACATTATCGACAATCTGAGCGTAGAAAGCTTGCCACACTATCCAACTATTGGGTCGACATCTATAAACTCGTAGTTTCGCTTTACATAATCGTATAACAGTTCTAGCTAGCTATCGGAATACCATAGCAATACATGTTACTCTGTAAGTGCATGCGAGTAGCTGAACCAGATTAAATCGCAACACAATTTTCTTTCAGAAAAGATACTTTCATGTTCTGTGAGTTCGTTTATGAATAGAATGCGACCCTTGCCACGTCTATTTGTCCTACGGCTACATGGTTTAGTCTAGCGCCAACCAATATCTGAACTAGATGCCTTTCGTGCAATTATCGGTTATCTTTCTGTAACTATACGGTAGATCCCATCCTAGATAGAACAACCTGGGGTATAGAACTATCATTTATGATAGAGTTATCCCGCCTGGTATGATGAACGCATACTGTGAAACTACATGAAGGTGTTCCTCGAAGGTTCCGCAAGCACAAGGAACACCACACCCTCATCGATTCAAAACTATACTTAAATGGTTGTGATATTTACATTATTTAAATTGCATAAAAGAAATGTAACATTATATGGATGTTTAGAGGATGCGCTTGAAATATATTTTACTCCAAGAATTAGAATGAGCATTCAGACCACAGGTTTGATACAGGTAGCACAGGAACCAGTTAGCAGCAGAATCTGAAATGTATGCCATAGAGCCCATATTATGCGCGACCGATAAACTTTCCCGTCGTCAGAATTTTATTCACATAAACATGCTTTCTATTGTTTAAAGATGTATTTCTCGCGAAAAAAAAAAGAAAAAAAAAAATTAATATATGAAAAAACATCTCACAGAAACCACTATATTATGTGTTCGATTATCGTTAACATAGCCTATTGTTGTCGGTTTAAAATATAGTATTGATAACCTCTTCGTGCACATCTCGATATTTTTTAATCCACAAATTATCGATTGTTCGAGATATTTAATAATCCTAGTTATCTATAATTAAAATGAAAATAATTCAGCATGAATGAGGTCAGACTTGAACATATTATACTGTAGTTAAACACATGTTTCATTATATAGTTGTATACACATGGTTACACATGGTTACTGGGCTCCGTCGTTACATGCTAATAAAATGTAAAACACGTAATACTGACAGGATACCTGTGGGAATAACGAAAGTGAATCGGTGATTGAACTCATGAATATATTCTATCGATAACACTTGTAATAAGGGCGCATCCACGCTAGCTGCATTTTTCGTCAGACCTAATTAGACAATCTATTGTTGTGATTAACACGATACTTGTATAGACCAGATACTCGTTCAGTCATGAGACCCAATAACAATATAAGCCTGATTCTTCATTCATTATATTATCGTCTTAGTCTGTATTTATTGTCACATATACCGAACCTTTATGCACGACATAAAAGTTATTTTAAGACGTGGTGGTGCGGATGCGCCTTTTTTGTAATTATTTACTTATATGTATGTGTGCTGGTGTCCAAGATTGTTTTTTCGATACATATAGATGATCTACAACTCGTTCCCAGTTTATAGCGGAATTTACAAAACGAGTCCAGTAAATTAGGCCTGGACCGAGCCTTTGGGGAGGTCCAGACCTAATTTACTGGACGAGTTTTGTAAATTCCGCTATAAACTGGGGACGAGTTGTAGATTCTCTTTATTACACGATCCAAAACCTCGGCAAAGCATACTTAAATCACCGAATATGACACGAAACTAACATCGGCTGCTATAAGGCATGCGATGACGTTTCACTTAACTATGCGTTGTTTGTCCGCGTAAAGAAATAGTCCCAGATAAATAAAGACTCTGTGGCGTATTTAATAGCAAATATTTAATGACATAACTTTTCAAACTATACATTCATTATAGTTTGTTGGAAAAATATTGGAAGCCATAGTATTTTGAGACGTATCGTATGGAATGTAAACAGACGACAAACCGGAAATCAAATGTCACCCGACACTATTTCTTGTTATCAAACGAACGTTTAATATCACAGTTTATTGAATTGGTTTATTGAATGGAATAAGGGTAGGATCGTGTAATAAATATATGTATTACATGATCTTATCATTATTCCATTCAATAAACTCATTGAATAGTTTGAATAGTGATGTCATTATATATATACGCAATTAAACAAAACAAACAGATCGAAAAAGGGCTTATTGTCTTCGGTCTATGACAAAGATATATTTGTGTCATACATGTAATGTTGAGTTTAAGTTTTAATTACATGATATAACACCATACCATCATATATTACACCGAAGAATAAAGCAGCCACAAATATATCAACCCAATGAACAAACATGTTTATATGCAATCGGGTCCGCTCAAGCAGAGGGGCAATCAACTGGAAACAGGCCACAATGTTAAGAGATATGGTGGTCACCTTGGTGTTTGGTTGTGAACACACGACCTAGAACTGATCTTCGCCCATTACTAAGGAATAACTGTTGTTTCGATGAAGGTTATGGAGTTACAAACGAAAAGTTTGAAGACAAATTCTACAACACGCGTTATAGTAAATTTGTCTTCAAACTTTTCGGTTATAACTCCATAACCTTAATCGAAACAACAGTTATTTCTTATAATGTATTATAATGTATTATAATGAAGGTTATGCAGTTACAAACGAATGTTTGAAGACATTTCTTATAATTTATTATAATGTATTATAATGAAGGTTATGCAGTTACAAACGAATGTTTGAAGACAAATTCTACAACACGCGTACAGTAAATTTGTCTTCAAACTGTTAGGTTATAACTGCATAACCTTAATCGAAACAACACGTTATTTCTTATAATGTATTCCGTCATTTCACAGGAGAAACACCATAAGTTAAATGTATAGAAGTTAAATTAGCGTAATACGTTGAAGTTAATTCCGACGAAAAAGACACATGTATGAAACTGACCTGACGCACTGTCAATCAAACATCCAATTATCGATTGCTCAAGTGGCGTCATAAATTCGTCGCATTTGATTGGCTACCGAACTGTCTGCACACACTTCAAGGTGAGTCGCAGCACCTCAGCACATGTTCGAGATATATTTCGTTGTAACACCAGTTGTTAGTTTCTAAAACTTCATTTATTTACAAATGCTATAGAACGATCGAGTCTTGTTGTTTCTTCAGGCACTTATATATGCACAGAAGTACTGATGATTAATTAGCAGTTAATGTTATTGGCAGGTAATAGTCATGCCTGGAGGAATTTTGATGCAACATCGAAATTCCATTTTAAATGGTAGAAAATGTAAAATAGTTTATATATATTTTCAGACACGCGATATATGCGTGGTCACTCGGCGTTGCAGCCAATTGTTTTACAGTATTTCGTTGATTGACAGATTGTGATTAAATTATGAATTGATCAACATCTAAAGTCATAAAAGTATAGAAAGTGTACTAAGAGGCACCAACTGATTAATGATCATCAAGTCTGTCACATTAATCACATGTACCAATTTTCAAACCGAAATTCCAGACAAATTTCGAGAAAACCCATGTTGAAATATCCGGAAATGTTGGCGACACGTGCGTCTACCATTGTCTCGATGTAAACGGGTCACATTTGTGTTGACGGGAATGTTATCCACCATAATAACTTAAATTATGTTCAACCCATTCTTTACTAAATACTCTTCGACTATAAGTAATTAGAAATGATGGGTTAACACATCTAACGACTGAGAACGCCTTTTAATTTTCCTGTCTATTGTCCTTCCAGTCTAACATGGACGCGTGTGATAATGCTCTACGTGAAGATTCACAACTCTTATGCACTGCCCATCTGTAAACAGGACCAGGAACATACGTCACCAATGTAATCTCTAAACCGTTACAGTACCAGTCAAAAGTGGTATATTAAGCGCGCTATTTTCGCTCCCAATATCCCAATAATATTGCAAGTGGAAACGCTTATAAGCGCGCCGCGAGCGATATTATTGCAATATCTTGCGCTTAATATCGCAATATTTCGCGCTTAATATTCCGACATCTTGCGCTAAAAATTGTGACATTTAAAGCAAATTATTACTTCTTCTATATTGTTTATTGCATAAATAGAGACAACGTTTTTAGATTGTATTTAACTATAGCTGTAAATGCTATATGTACACTATATGCACACTATCGGATATGTATGACATTTTGCGCGCTTAATGTCGCAATATTTTGCGCTTAATATCGCAATAATAGGTGCGACAGATTTTTTGTATTTCGATATAATCGCGCCTTTTTCTAAATTAACCGCGCTCAATATCGCAATAAAGGCGCGCCCTAATATACCACTTCTTATGACTGGTACTGCACTTCAGACGTTCTGATCGCTGCTGTCTGGAATTCATTCAGTGGTTGAGCTAGATATTTGTTGCAGGAGTTGTGGTACTTAACCCTTTACCTAACAGAACGGCCCTGTGCCAATGCATTCTCGTATATATGCGAGTCGACCATAGGTCGCCTCGCATATATAAGAGAATGCATTGGCTTAACACATTAAAAATTATAAAATTGTTAAAGAATGTCAGAAAAAATGGTAAAAAGTGTTAAAAAAAGTTTTTTGTTAGGCCAATGCATTCTCTTATATATGCGAGGCGACCTATGGTCGCCTCGCATATATAAGAGAATGCATTGGCACAGGGCATAACTGTAACTATCACAATGTGGTCAAGGAGCCGGTTCCAATGATATCCATATTTGTATGGTTCTATTGAGACAGACCGAAGATATTTCAGGCTGTTGAAGCTTTATTTGGCCGGTTTTGGCCGGTTTGTTGGGTAAAGGGTTAAGATCAAAATATGTCATGTGCAATTAACGAACATGATAATTAAATGGTTGAGGTGTTTGATGTTTACAATCGCGACACAGTCGATATATATATTTCCATGTAAATTTCAATTATAAATATGAGTTTTTAACGATTACAGATTTTGTATTGTGCATTGTAAATTTCAACAGCTTATGCACTGTCAGACTGTATCGGTATCCATGTTTTAAGCAAATTAAAATACAACCGCTTTGAGTTAGATATTTGATTGGTGACGCAGATTCCTGGTCCCGGTATATCACAAATAATAATCGACATCACACCGCATTCTCCTCCATCATGGTGTAATCGAGTGTGCACTCCGCCTGCCCGGACTGAGGGGAGAGCGTATCCGGTCCGTCTGTTAGTGGTGTCATGTCTTCTGGATCCAGAAACACACAATCCAATTCCGTGTCTCCGAACTCACCGCTATTCTCCTCGACTATCCCACTTTGTGCGAATGCCCTTTTTAAATCGATTGGAATGCAATGGTTTGGGGAGTCCAACTTCAGTGAAAGACTTAGGAAGGTTTGATCAGTTGATGTGGAAGAAAAACTGGAATCATAGAAAGTACTCAACCCTGAACACACTGATTCAGATTGAATGAATGGCTTATAACGTTTTCGCCGATTTTTCCAATTGTAATTATAATCCTTTTCTGTTATTGCACTATCGGCAGACGACGAACGACTGACAGAAGAATGCACTTGTGACGTCACTTGTTTATTTTTCACAGAAGCTTTGGAATGAGAATTGCATTGTGGCGTTTTACTTCGATCTTTGTCCTGCTCATGCGCGAATTCTGGATGAACAGGTTTTGCTCGCACGCCTCGCCGTTCAAGCTCCTTGTTAATCAACCCGACGGCAACCATGAGAAATATCACACCAAACGCAATCAAACATGGTCCAATAACCCGAATGACCTCCCGGTAAGTCCAGAAAAACGTACCTCTTCCTATACTCCAAGTCGTTGACGCGAACGTTAGGATGATACCGGAAGTTAGCCCAACAATAGCGGGAATGTATAGTAACTTAAGCCTCCGCATTTTCGTATCCTTGCGCGACATAATCTTATCACGCTTGTGTTGCACGTGGCGTTTACGTGCATACTCCTCGTCACGTAGAAGGAGTTTTTGGTGGTATGCTTTACTGTATTGGCGGATTTTGTCCTCGAGGTTCCTCCCTCCACCATGCCCCATATTATTTGCATAGAAATGGTCTTCTACATCTACTGGTCTATACTAATGTTGCTATAGCACCATTGACAGTCTGAAACAAACGCAGTAGCATATCATATACGGTTATATGTGTTACATTGCCTATTGCCAAATTAGCAAATTGCTACAAAAGAAATTAAATGGCTCCAAAATAATCCCGATTGGCAACAAAAAGTGGCACCTAGCTTTTTGACATTTGGCAATTTGTACCCATCGGGCATATAATAAAAAAAATATTAAGCTTACAGTCAATCGGTCGGAAACAAAACACATTGATATCCGGTCGCGGCATAGCTAATTGGGTCCTAATTAAAAGCTTATAATAGATTCGCGGCTTATGTCAGATCGACTTATTTTATCGCTGTGGTGAAAGAGTTTCGAATTTCTACTCGATAATAAAACTAAGCACGGCTATTGACTCAAATTTGACAAACATTAGCCAAACAAAGGGCTTCCTTGAGTCTACATCGTTAGGAAGCTGTGTATTGATAGTAGGTGTTAGATAAATGACCATAAATATGTCATTCGTAACTAAGTTTTCACAAACTGTGACATACAACAAATATGAATCGTAAGCGCAAGTTAGATTTTAGCAACAATGCATCAGACACGCAACATACTCCTAAAATGAAGAAAGTTACTGATTTCTTCGCACATTCAGATAATACCGATAGTCCAAACACAGTGGTTGATTTAACATCGACGTGTGCTACACCACCTAAACCGAGCATCATATTAGTGTCAAATGTCACGAGAACGCCACAAAAAGTTGCAAGTTCGCCAAAACGAAAATTCCGAAATGAGTGGAAAATATCTCGCGAATGGCTATCATTCGATTGAGACAAGAGTGTTATATTCTGTTCTACATGCCGCGCTGCGAATGTTAACAACATGTTCGTAACTGGTTGTAGTATCCTGAAGAAAGATCTTATTCTGAAACACGAGCTAACCAAAGGTATGAATACTATGTTTATAATTATATTTAAATATCACGCTATGTACAACGGGGAGTAACTCTATCATTCATTTCTGTCATTTTCACACCAATTTTATTCGATACGTCACAAGTACGGCATTGCCGGAAATTGCCGAGGATATCCGATTGTTTAAAATGGGATGTAACTCTACCATTTATGTTCATCAATATTGTTAATCGGAACTTCTCGGGTTTACTCGGATCGTCCGAAAATCTTCGATATTAATTTTGACAAAGTGACACATATAGTGTAGTGGCAGGTTTCGCGGAAACACTTTATTGTGTTCCGGTCTCCACAGTTGATTGTGAGAGGGCGTTCTCGTATCAGAACATGATTAAGATGAGATTGAGAAATAGACTGTCAGTGCCTCATTTAAATGTTCTTATTGCCAATGAAGGACCTTTAATGTCAGAATTTGACTTTGGCAAGGCATTTCATAAATGGTCAGAAATGAAATCACGAAGAATTTTCAACAATTGATATATATATATATATATTACTATTAGTGTTGTAATGTTGTTTCTCTGAACTGTTATGATTACTTTGTATTTCTTGTTAATTGTTGCACATCATTGATAAAATAAATATATACATATAATAGGTAATTTGCTTGTTTGTGTTTTTTTTCAAAAGTGGCTCCAAAAAATATTGGTCGGAAAGAAAGTGGCAACAGAAAGTATAAAGTGGCTCTAAAAGTAATGCAAATGGCAACATTGTTGGCACCTGGAAATTTTGGGCCAGCACGAACCCTGTATGTGTATGTGTGTGTGGGTGTGTGTGGGTGGGTGTGTGTGTGTGTGTGTGTGTGTGTGTGTGTGTGTGTGTGTGTGTGTGTGAGGGTGAGTGTGTGTGTGTGTGCATGGTTGGCACATGCGCCCATGCAGCAAATATCCGGCAAAAATATGCGGCAAAAAGTTTTAAGCAATGATCTTCCACGGCGATCATCAGCTACTTCAAGTTGGAATATGTCAGTGAAATCAGTGATACTATGTGGGGTTATGTATAGTATTGAGTGAATGCAGTAATTGATATTCATCACTCACCCCATGCATCCGGATATGCTCGTAGCGGAAGACATGCTCGTAGCGGAATAACCACATGGCCCGCGATTTGCACATCGTCCTTAGTTGTCGTAAGTTATTTCATAAAAACACGGTTTACTTTGCCTTGATTTTTTTTAAACGTTAACAGCGATAATCGGTCTACAGAAACGAGCGGTTGTGGTTTCCGAAATTTGCATATTACTATTCGATAATCGGGTTTATACGAAAATTATGACCTGAAATACTTACTCGATATAAGTTTTATCAAATTTTAATGAATCCTTGCATTGACACATTATATAACATACAGTCCCGAAAAATTAGTTTCCATGGAGGCACTCACTTGATTTTGGGGGAATGTCTATAGCAAACGTAAAACCACTGCTATAGACATACCATAATTTATTGCTATGACCTGCATATATGGTAATGTTTTACTATGAAAAATGTAGAAACATGACTGCAAATGTTGTCTATTATATTAAGGGAATATCCGCGGAAATAGCAATGTATGCAGACTATGTTGTCTGGGCTGTTACCACAGAAATCGTAATTTTATGTAAGAAATGCAAATTTTGCCACAATGTTTGGCCTAACTTCGCTATAAAATAGGATTAAACTGCGTCCATGTTTAAAGAAGTTTGATGTACAGTTGGGTAAATTATAGCCACAAATGGTACCACCACCGTCAACCACTGGTATGTGTTGGTTTCGGTGCAACATGTGTTTAACCGTGAATGGTGTGCAACTCGCGGGCCATGTGGTTATTCCGCTATGGGCATGTCTTCCGCTACGAGCATATCCGGATGCATGGGGTGTCACTATTCATTCTCGTTTTGTTCAATAAATATAGAGAACAAACGTGGAATTGACACATATAGGCAGACGAGCATGCCATGAGATGGATGTGCCTACCAGAGGGGACGTTCGAATGGTATGTGTGCGTATTGTTGGTTCAGAAACACTTACCATACAACTTTGGTTTGTATCAAATAACGAAAATTGGAGTTATCGTTTAGAAACCAAAAATATTATGAAATCAAGTAATTTTAGAGTCGAAAAATGGCCATGCAAATCATGCAAACGCCATTGGACCAATCTGATAACCTCCAACAAGCCCATCTAATCTAATGTGGAATTTGACTTATTCGTTGTGGTACTGTAAACTGTTAAAAAAAAATCTCCATTATTTAGTCAATATTACCATTTTTACGATAGCTATTTCAGAAATATTCCAGAGTGATTATATAGAATAAATAACGAAGATATTTAGAAAAAATAGCTAAATTTATCGCACATCACAAGTGCACGGACAGACGGACGGGCAGACTGATCGCACAATACGACTTTTTTTTTTATCGAACGGGTGTATACAATACATGTACATGTATAACGTACATATCAAACCACTTCACGACGGATAAATTAAATCCCAAGCAAAGACAATACTGGAAGCTTCTCTTCGCCTAGAACATTAAAGAGCGTTCAATGCTAGTATGTTACTGATATGATCAAATGTACCCCCCCCCCCCCCCTCATTGACGCAAACCGAAATTTTCAAGTCCGAGAAATTCCAACATAACACCCCCTATAATGGTTGAAAACATTTCCAACTGGCGGCCATTTCAGTCCAAATAATCGACTAAATGTCGGAAAATATTCGACTGTTGGTCTAAATATGGCAACAATTTTCATACCAAATACTGATGAAATACTGGGTCCGAACAGACCCAACCTACTTTTGGTCTGACATTTCAGCATGTTTTCCCGTAAACCAGCACATTATCTGCTTATAATAGAACATATTTTAGGTAGATAATCTGCTTAGAATCGCCTGATTTCTGAGACAATAATATTCTGAAAATGACAACATTTTAGCACATTCTCGACTCATAATGAGGCGATTCTAAGCAAATTATGTGCGGACAATGGCCCAAATAAGCCAACTTACGACTTTTCAGGTCTTTAATGCACTTTAACATGTGTTAAATAATGGGTAAGAGTCCAATATCAGCTTATTTCAGAATCAAATAATCACATTATGCACTTATTTCATATTATATGTCGATTATGTGCATATTTCTGTAAGAATATGTTGGACATATGGGCCCGATTCGTCATCTCAGGTTTAAACCTGGTTTTCGTAAACCTCTAGGTTTAAACCGCCGTGAGTCAGCAAAATCCGTGGTTTAAACCAGCGACCGCAGGTTTAAGTGTTCGTCATCTCTGGTTTAAACCTGGTCCAGCCAGACCAGCGGTTTAGCAGTAGTGTCTCTGTATCGTCGAGATAATTAATCGTACTTTCCTAATGCAGACCGCCTCGTTTTATTGATTGTCAAAATCAAATAATTACGACAGCGACCATATTTTGATTGGAAATTTATAAGCGAGAAGCACTCACACCTATAAAGCGTTTGGGGTAAGTTTTTGTCAATTTCGATATTTTGTTTGCGTTTAATAAGCTTAAACCGGCAACTAAACCATCTAATTCGGCGGTCCAGCTAAACCAGCTTTACCGAGGCTAAACCTGAGATGACGAATCCGTCTTTTCTTCATCGCGGTTTAGAATTGTCAAACAATCAATCAAAGGGTGGAGCTGTAAATTATCTCGAGTGAGGGCGTGTCCAAGTGGCGGCTGCCGACTGGTGTTATCATGTCACAGTTGATTCATTCGCACGCGAGCTTTGCTCAGATATGAACATTTTCCTTAAATATGATTTTTGCAACTATCTTGTGGGTTTTTTTTGCTTGTGGCAATCACAAATACTTGTGTTTTCTACGAATTCATTTGAATGGTTCAACGTTTTAATTTTGCCACCAAAACGCTGATACTGCATGACCAGATATGATATACACATAGTCTGCAATCCTAAACTTATATTGCTATATCAGTCAAATTTTATATCTTATTCTGATGTAGATCATGCCACAAAGCTCTACTCTGGCTCCGCCCATAAATTCCACCAGTTCAAGACCTGGGAACTTTTTGATTTTCTGCATGACGGAAAATTTATTACATTGAAAAAAAGCAACGCATGTAATATATTTCTTTATTAAAAGCAGTGCCTCTGTATGGTTGCCCACAAACAGTTCAGATGCCGCTTGTGGTGTGCACTCATAAGCAAGTAGCTTTTACTTCACTGACCTCTTGGTCCAGGATTGACTCGATTATGGAGCCTTTATTCAGCGTCAGATGGGACTGCGGCCCCTTCGTGCGACAGGAGCCTGCGTCACATTTGCGGACATTTTGATCATTTGAACATTTTAACTTTAAAAAAATTGAATTAAATTTAAAACAAACAAATATTAATATATATTTTAAACATTGTTTCTTGTTAGATACAACTCCTTAATCAATTTTTAAATCAGTTTTAGAACAGTTGCGAACAGACAAACGGACATACATATATACAGCTCCTGTACCCTTTAATATATACATATATACATGTAAATACACCAAATTTTGTCTTTGCGTGCAAAGCATCTTGCAGAAAATCTATCACAAACAAAGTGATAAACAGCGCGTGAAACTCGTGTTGATAGACATGCCATTTGTCAGATTAATTTAAACCCACAAAGAGATCGGATTAATGGTCCATGAGCGATACTTAATGAATAAGTCCAATGAGCGTGCACGCGTTCGCGATAATTTATGACATGTCAATAACCATTATATCGGCTTGTCTTTTGGTCCGATAGGTAAGAGAGTAGTTTGACTGTGTGCTCATATCACCAAATCGAGTTGTCAATTAGTTGGTAACTGAACGAAGAAAAAACGCACCCTTAGACCTGGTTTGGCTGGACCTCCAATGTAGGTTTAAACCAGGTTTAAACTCTGAAGTTTAAACCGGAGATGACGAATCCGGCCATGTTGTACATTTCCAACTGCTTTTGTGACAGCATGAATATTTGGAAAAAGATTGTCGACACGTCCGTGGTCGTTTGAAAGAATCAATTGGGCTGGACACGTGTCTGAAGGTAGTCGACTTGGCCTAATAAAATCAGACGAACCATGCAATGGTCATGGTTGGCTTCAGACCGGGAAACAGATTCACTGATGCATCTAAATTTCTTTAAAGCGAGTCGGGCAACCGTAAGAATTAGAATGGGGTGCACACATTAGCAAACTATATACTGCTGGGCACAAAGTTCGTGCATAATTTTGCCTGGACGTTATGTGGCAGTACAACGCAGCTTTGCGTCTAAAAGGCTTCAAGCTAGTTCTAATTCATACACGAGGAATTTGAAGGTTTAACGTATTCTTTTTCATGTACCCAATTCGAGAGAACATGAGCCGATCGATATACTTTGCTTCGATGTCGACTGTATTCATATCAAATGTGTTTATATTGTCCAGTCAAATCAAACATAGTCACGATGAACTTTTTAAAGTGATGAATTTCAGCTTGTTCTCCAGAAAATCTGCACATTATCTGCTTATAATATAACTTGTTTTAGGTAGATAATCCAGGATAATCTACTGAGAATCGCCTCATTTTGAGTCGATAATATGCTGAAATTGAGAGCGATTTAGTCACAATATCGACTCATAATGGGTCAATTCTAAGCAGATTATGTGCTGACAATGACAACTCACGACTTTTCAAGCTCTTTAACGTGTGTCTTCACTGTGACCCGCGCCATAAAAAGAAATAACGCCTTTTACTCCATTATCTGCTTATATTATAATCAAATGATCACATTATTTACCTATTTCACATTATATGTCGATTGTGTGCGTATTTGTCGAGGATATTTTGCGAATTTAGAATATAGTGGATTTAACGCTATTAGGTTAATATTGGACTCTTTTATTCTGAAATAAGCCCATAGTAAAAATATCCCCTTTATTCCGTTTTATGGCGCGGGCAACGACGAAATTGAGTGAAAACACATAAAAAGAGCGTACACCTGGTAAGTCGATAAAGGTTCATACAGAGCGTAATTCAGATTAAAATAATGCCGATATGAGCTTATTTTCAGGAGAACAGGCTGGTTTATCATAACATGAAAACTCAGATTCGTGTTATAAAGTATGCAGTTTCTTTAGGCGATAGTGTATAATGCATAGTGTTCATTTGTTTTTAAATGGTGTTCTATGTAGACAAATGTTATGTTATGTTTTTTTTATGTTATATATATGTTATGTATTATAACGCTGAAATTTGCGAGATTTACAAAGATTCTATAGATCGTTGTTTGTAAACATTCCCCACGCACTGCTGAAGATCGATTCAGTATTTATGAACAAAATAGTGTATATGGCTGCTTTGGTTATGATCGGGACATTCGGTGACGTGTGTGGACCGAGATGGCAATCAGTTGGAAATGTTAGGTTGTAAATGTCCAACAGTTGGAAAGCTCGAGAGAACCATATCCCGGGTATGGCATACTTCCGGAGTTCTTATCCCGGATGGACCAAATATAGCTTACTACAGAATACAGACTGTTTAGATTGTTTTAGTATAAGTTTAATGTATTGATTTAGTAAAGGTCCCAGTAATTGAGTATGGCTCTGCGTTGGATTTAGTAAAGGTCCCAGTAATTGAGTATGGCTATGCGTTGGATTTTGTGACAGGAGGTCCGTGGTATGCTCATTTGTGATAGAACCATCATTGTTACAGAGAAATATAGATAGTGATTTTTTTTTTTCAAGAAAAACTATTCCATATTTAAGATAAACGCTCTTGATCTATAAAACTTAATTCATTTTACCACTCTATACGTTTTCTACCAACCCAGAGGTTATATGGCATAATTGTGCATACTAATAAGATTGACTATATCAAACTGTCAATGCTGGTCTGCATGCACCATATATACACACATAACGACACGAGTGCTAGCGCGGAAGGATAGGACGAAAGGCACAGCCGCGAGTTATATCCTTCGGCGATGGCACAAGTGCTGTATCGACAAACCAAATAACAAGCGTGTCGGTCTGTGTTTATTACACGCCATCCGTCCTAGAATCCCTGAATTAAAAAACAGACTTGCAGGGTTTATACAGGCGCATACAGTGCTTGCTGTGTCATGTGTGATGACACTATCAACGAGGCAGCCATTTCCGCTTCGGCCATTTCCGTCTTTTCCATAAATAGACACCATATCTGCCGGACTATTGCAATCACGTGATCGTGTGCATACTACTGGGAAACGTTTATTGACTTTACGTTATTTATATTTAATGCATGATCAAGTTTGGTACAGCCATGCAGTAAATCAATGCTGCTCCATTCACATATATGCGCCAACAAGTCAATCCCATTGCCTGATCACCACGGCTGTGTATTGTAGCAATATTACGCAAATATGGTTTCTATTTATGGAAGAGGTTACTTCCACGTGAAAGTCGAAATTAACGAGACGTTTAGATTGGTGTGATGCTGCTTTTATTTTATCTTTCCGGTTTCATCGCTAATGGGAACGCCAAGTCTCAAACTGTTTTTATTCAATATATACATGCTGTCCCCGCGTCACGCGATCGGAAGTCGTTGTTAGAGTTGCTTCCAAATATGAGCTGTATATACATTACCCGATTTAGATCTCGAACAATAATCACATTATTCACAACAAACGTTCCATGTTGACAGCTGGGGTACACGATGTATGTCAGGCTAATGCGTCAAAGTCGATAACGGTATATAAAATTAAATCCACTGATTTTACACTCCAAATCCTGAAATGGAAAACATCAGGACACTTTCTCGTAATGTACACGTATGGTCTCAAAAGTCGCGGAACCAACATGATATTCTGTCCATATACCAACTTCCCTTCGGTAGGATATGAAGTCAATATTAGACAGGCTATAGTTGGATATTAGCATTGGCACGCGAAGGGTCAAATAATACATTGTATAGTATACCAGTGTCGCGTGCCAAAACAACGACGCTTTAGTATAATACCACAGTCCTTGAACTTTAAACTTTTAAAACTTAAATACGGATCTATGAAATGAATATATGTCTAATCTCACAATCCCATATTCATTCACTGAAGTCAAGTGCGCAATGTACCGAAATTCTAAGTGGATTGGATGGGTATACTCTATTGCTCTTAAGTGTTTATATTGAAGTGTTGATCTTTCAACATATTTTGCTTGCATTTAGTACATGTATAATTATGCCGCGTTATATGTTTGTGTCTTGGTTCTATATCTACCGATTTAAATAGGAAGAGCATGTGTTAAAGGGATCCAAGGCATTCGCGGTGGGTAAAAGTACAAAAAATATGTCCATAAAAACATCAGCATCAAGAAGAACATAGATAAACTTTGTTCTTAAAATAGTTATTGATACTTCTCCAATGACGAAATTTTGCGTGTTGAAACCATTGTTATTTAAACAAAACTGTTACAGTGATTTGTCAACAAACATCGCTGAACGTGAATTAAATTTTATTCTAAATTCAATGCTTTGACCTTTCAAATGTTTACACATCAAGTTTTTATTAACTTGGTATCGAATTGGACTTGATCGTCAATGCCACTGTAACGGTGACATAACATTGGTATCAATATGCGAAAGCTAGTTATTGGAGAGTCATTAATAAAGAAAATAAGAACAAACTATCTATTTTACATGTACTTGTTGATGATAGTTGTTTTGCAGAGTTTTATAAAATTTATACTATTTCGCACGAACCCAATTCGAATTAACTACAACACACTCCGTGCACAAGGCGATGAAGACTGAATATTTAATTTCCATGGGAAATTACACGGGTTTATGTAAGCCCAGACAAATATCAGAACACGTTGACTGATTAATATTTAAAAACGCCCATTACAATTTGACACCAAGTTAACCACAGCTTCACAAGTGAATTTATTCCGGCTAAGCGGACAGCTAAAACCTGCAAACTACTTCCAATAACGAATTCATAACTCAACACAAATTCCAACATATCCTGTGCAAATACGCACATAAAAGACCTATAATGTGGAATAGGTAGATAATGATTCTGAAATAAGCAAATAATGAGTCATGGCCGTTATTTCGTTTTATGGCGCGGGCCACAGTGAAAACACAAGTTAAAGAGCGGACACCTGAAACGTCGTGGCCGGATTCGTCATCTCCGGTTTAAACCTCCGAGTTTAAACCTAGTTTAAACCTACATTGGCGGTCCAGCCAAACCGGGTCTAAGGGGGCGTTTTTGTCGTTCAGTTGCCAGCTAATTGACAACTCGATTCGGCGATATGATTATGCAATCAAACTACCCTCTTACCAGTCAGACCAAAAGACAGGCCGATATAATGGTTATTGACAAGTCATAAATTATCGTGACCGCGTGCACGCTCAATGGATTTTTTCTTTGAGAAACAAGTATCGCTCATTGACTATTAATCCGATCTCATTCTGTGTTTAAATCAATTTAACAAAGGGCATGTCTCTCAGCACGAGTTTGACGCTCTGTTCATCACTTTGTTTGTGATAGATTTCTGCAAGATGCTTCACCCGCAAAGACAAAATTGTGTGTATTTACATGTATATTTGTATATATTAAAGGGTATAGGAGCTGTCTATCTGTATGTCCGTTTGTCTGTTCGCAACTGTTCTCCAATACCCCTGGACCGATTTCAATTAAATTAGGTGTGGTGATTAGTGTGGTATAACGGCATTAGGGTTTAGCAATTTTGATTTAAAAATAAGGAAAATATAATTTTAAAAAAATGAAAAAAATGTGTTAAATTGTGTAAGGAGTTGAATATAAAAAGAAACAAAATTTAAATTAACATTTGTTTGTTTTAAATTTAATTAATTTTTTTTTTAATTAAAATGTTCAAATGATCAAAATGTGCGCAAAGCCCCTCTGGCGCTGAATAAAGTCTCCATAATCGAGTCAATCCTGAACCAAGAGGCCAGTCAAGTAAAGGCAATTTGCTTATGAGTGCACACCATAAGCGGCATCTGAACTGCTGGAAGTGGGCAACCATGTAAAGGGACAGCTTTTAATACAGATATATATTACATGCGTTGATTTTTTTTTCAATGTAATAAATTTCCCGTCATGCAGAAAATCAAAAAGGTTCCCAGGTTTTGAACTGGTAGAATATTATGGGAATTTATGGGCGTAGCCAGAGTAGAGCTTTGTGGCATGATCTACATCAAAATAAGTTATCAAATTTGACTCATATTGCAATATAAGTTTAGGATTGCAAACTATGTGTATAGCATATCTGGTCATGCAGTAGCATCGTTTCGGTGTCAAAATTAAAACGTTGAACCCTTCAAATGAATTCGTAGAAAACACCAGTATTTGTGATTGCCACAAGCCAAATAAAAAAACCACAAGATAGTTGTAAAAATCATATATTTAGGAAATTGTCCATATCTGAGCAAAGCTCGCGTGCGAATGAATCAACTGTGACATGATCACACCAGTCGGCAGTCGCCACTTAGACACGCCATCACTCGAGAATATTTACAGCTCCACCCTTTGACTGATTGCTTGACAATTCTAAACCGCGATGAAGAAAAGACGGATTCGTCATCTCGGTCCGAATCGGCATCTCCAGTTTAGACCTAGTTTAAACTACCAGTTTAAACTGGGTTTTAGTAGTAAAACCAAGTTTTTCTCCACCGCTGGGACGACATAGATTTGGTCGATTGCGTTACCTGTGGGCCTCACTTGTCCAATTGCATGAATAGGAGGCGTGGTCTTTCTGTTTATTATCGCTATACTTGTCAATTCATTGTCCGGTCACGCGACCTGTTGTCGCTATATAATCTCCTAATCAGGGGAATAACCCGTGCGCTTTGAGAAATCACGACGAATGTACGGTCTGTTGTATAACGGTTAGATATTATCTAATATCATGGACGAACGTGACTTTTGGAACTCAAAAATATCTCTTGAGGGCATGGTGGGGGCCCGCCACAAATACCCCATAGAAACACCACCAGCCCGGGGGTACCATCCGGACGGGTGAAAATGGGGTATGGACCATTTTTGAGAACGGGAAGGATTTCGGCGAATTTGACGGCATTAATGGGTGGCTCGCCCATAATACCCGATAGAAACATCACCCCTCACCCCGGGATAACAGGGGTATGGACGGTAAGGATTTAGGCTAATTAATTTGGGAGCAGGAGTGGGTGGCACGATCAAAATACACCATAGAACCACCCCTACCCACCCCTCACCGGAGGGGGGAGGGGGTCCCACCAGAGGAGGTGGAAATTGGGTACGCCCAAATACCGAATAGAAACACCCCAACCCTCACCCCCGGGGAAGGATACCTCAAATAACGCATATAAACACCCCACCCCTCACATCCGGGCGGGTGGGGTGGGTTACCACCCGAGGGGTGAAGATGGGATATGAACCATGTTCGAGAACGGTAAGAATTTCGGCCAATTTGACGACAGGGGTGTGTGGCCCGCTCCAAATATCCCATATAGACACCCTACCCTCATCCTTGGAGGGTACCACCCTGCTGGGGTGAAAATGGGGTATGGAGCATTTTATTCATTATTCGCAAAATCATGCCTCTGTTGGTCAATATTACGGCATGTGTAGGTGGCCCGCCCCAAATACCCCATATAATGGGGTATGGGCCGTTATCGAGAACGGTAAGGATTTCGGCCAATATGACGTCATTGGTGGGCGGCCCGCCCTCAAATATAGTCATAGAAACACCCCCACCCTTACCGCGGGTGAAAATGGGGTCCGGTGGGGGTGGGGTGTTTCTATGGGGGGACATTTGGGATGTGCCACCCACCGTTCTCGAAAATGGTCCATACCCCATTTCACCCCCTCGGGGTGGTACCTCCGGGTGAGGGTGTTTCTAGGGGATAGTTGGAGCGGGCTACCCACACTGCTGACGTCAAATTGACCGAAATCCTTACCGTTCTCGAAAATGGTCCATACCCCATTTTCACCTCCAGGGGTGGTTCCCCCAGCGTTCAGGGGTGGGCTGTTTCTATGGGACATTTGAGCGGGCCATCCATCCATGCCGTCAATTGGCCGAAATCCTTACCAGTCTCAAAAATGGTCCATATCCCACGTTCACCCCATCGGTGGTACCCCCCCCCCCCCGGATGTGAGGGGTGGTGTGTTTCTATGGGTTATTTGGGGCGAGCACCCACCCATACTATCAAATTGGCCGAAATCCTTACAGTTCTCCAAAATAGTCCATACTCCACCCCCTCAGGGTGGCCGTTACCCTCCCCCGGGTGAAGGCTGGGGTGTCTCTGATAGGTATTTGGGCGGGCCACCAACCCATGCGTCAAATTGACCGAAAGAGACCTTTTTGTGAATAAGGAATCAGTTTCAAAAGTCATGTTCGTGTCTAACGTGTCAATCTGATCAGTCCGATCCCGCCATGCTCTCAGCCGCCAAATCGACATCCGAACGAGCGAATTGCAAACAGACATATATGGCACACTGGCACATATTTTGTTAGAATTTATCTCATAAGTACCGACATCGCCTCCCCGAATTCCACTAAGACTCTCCTGCATCTACATTGAGTGCCAAACGCCCGCGCATAAACGCCTCCCCCAATTCAAAATAAACACTCCCATATTCACGAAGAAACAACATCAATATTGGGCGAAAAATATCGGCCGAATAATTAAACCCAAAAAAACTAGGTTTTAGTCAAACCTGGGGTAGGGTGGTTTAACTTTGAATTTTTTTCAAAGTATATTTGAAGGTGTATGTTCGAGGCGAGACGTATGGTACGTATAAATCATATATACCTAAGGTTATACTGATGATTATATAGCCAATTCACCACAAACAATTAGTAATATTACCATAACTTTATCACGTTAATAAAACCTAGTTTCAACTTAAACTGAGGTTATCACAAAACTTGGTTTAAGTACGCTAAAACCCAGTTTTACTCCCATAAACCTGGTTTAACTACTGTAAAACCAAGTTTAAACCCTACTTAAACCTAGTTTAAACTGGAGTTAAACCTGGTCTAGAATAAAATCTAGTCTAAATCAGAGATGCCGATTCGGACCCTCAAGTTTAGCCTCGATAAAGCTGGTTTAGCTGGACCGCCAAATTAGATGGTTTAGTTGCCGGTTTAAGCTTATAAAACGCAAAAACAATATTGAAATTGACAAAAACTTATCCCCATACGCTTTATATGTGTGACTGCTTCTCGCTTATAAATTTCCAATCAAAATATGACCGCTGTCGTAATTATTGATTTTCGCAATCAATAAAACGAGGCTGTCCGCATTAGGAAAGTACGTTTAATTATCTCGACGATACAGAGACACTACTGCTAAACCACTGGTCTGGCTGGACCAGGTTTAAACCAGAGATGACGAATGCGTCACTTAGACCTACGGTCTCGGGTTTAAACCACGGATTTTGCTGACTCATGGCGGTTTAAACCTAGAGGTTTACGTAAACCAGGTTTAAACCTGAGATGACGAATCCGGCCCGTGGGTTGGCTTATCTGTGTCATTGTAGACTAAAAATGAGGCGATTCTACGCAGATTATCTACCTAAAACAAGTTCTTTATAAGCAGATATAATGTGCGGGTTCTCGGGAGAAGAGGCTGAAAATGCCCATAACATTTCGGAGGCGCGCATTTTGCAAGATATCAATATTACACGCAAGTGGACACAGCCGCCAACGGCAATCGCAAATATGAAGTGCATTCCTGTCAGGAATCTGAGTTTGAGATAGTTATGCGATTTTCTCCTCATATATTTGTAGTTAATTTAACATATCCTCGCGCA
This sequence comes from Siphonodentalium dalli, assembly GCA_032622095.1. Taxonomy (NCBI): domain Eukaryota; kingdom Metazoa; phylum Mollusca; class Scaphopoda; order Gadilida; family Siphonodentaliidae; genus Siphonodentalium; species Siphonodentalium dalli. The sequence goes on from CP136065.1 coordinate 207,289,054, forward strand.
AATACGCAATCGACCAATAAAGTGAAATATGTACACGGTGTGATTATTGATTCTGAAATAAGCAGATAGTAGAGTCATGTCCGTTATTTAGTTTTATGGCGTAGGCCAAAGTGAAAACACGTGTTAAAGAGCGGATACCTGGAAAGTATTGGGTTGGCTTATATGTCCCATTGTCCGCACACAATCTGTTTAGAATCGCCTGATTGTGAGTCGATAATTTGAATAAAATGCTCTCATTTTTAGCACATTGTCGACTCAAAATGAGGCGATGCTAAGCAGATTATCTACCTAAAACAAGTTCTTTATAAGCAGATAATGTGCGCGTTTTTGCGAGAAGACGCTGAAAATGCCCACAGCGTTTACACAAAAGTGGACACAGTCGCCAACGACAATCGGAAATATGAAGTGCATTCTTGTCAGGAATATGAGTTTGAGATAGTTATGCAATTGTCTCCTCATATATTTGTAGTTAATTTGCTCTATTTATAATCGTATCTTGAAATTAAGTTAATGTACGCTATTTTCAACTTATTTTCAATAGATAACCACCTATGTTAGTACATGTGAACAGTCTGCGTCAATGTGAGAAGTATGAGAAGTTGTTGATAATTATCCTGTCCCTCGATTGGATCGCCAAAAAAAGATAGAGAAGGGGTGTGGAACCAGTGTCACGCAATACAATAAAGGTGTTTATATGCAGTGTTTAAATGTAATGTTGGAATAGAGTAAATACACTAGGCCATTCTATACAATAAAAGGTGTTTTATACGCAGTGTTTAAATGTAATGTTGGAATAGAGTAAATAAACCAGTGTCATTAAATACAATAAAGGTGTTTATATGCAGTGGTTAAATGTAATGTTGGAATAGAGTAAATACACCAGTGTCATTCAATACAATAAAAGGTGTTTATATGCAGTGTATAAATGTAATGTTGGAATAGAGTAAATAAACCAGTGTCATTCAATACAATAAAGGTGTTTATATGCAGTGTTTAAATGTAATGTTGGAATAGAGTAAATAAACCAGTGTCATTCAATACAATAAAGGTGTTTATATGCAGTGTTTAAATGTAATGTTGGAATAGAGTAAATAAACCAGTGTCATTCAATACAATAAAGGTGTTTATATGCAGTGTTTAAATGTAATGTTGGAATAGAGTAAATACACCAGTGTCATTCAATACAATAAAAGGTGTTTATATGCAGTGTTTAAATGTAATGTTGGAATAGAGTAAATAAACCAGTGTCATTAAATACAATAAAGGTGTTTATATGCAATGTGTATGGTCCGAATCGGCATCTCTGGTTTAGACTAGGTTTTATTCTAGACCAGGTTTAACTCCAGTTTAAACTAGGTTTAAGTAGGATTTAAACTTGGTTTTACTGTAGTTAAACTAGGTTTATGGGAGTAAAACTGGGTTTTAGTGTAGTTAAACCCAGTTTTGTGATAAACTCAGATTAAGATTGTGGAATTCGATCTCAATTGAAACTAGATTTTATTGACGTGATAAAGTTATGGTAATATTACTAATTGTTTGTGGTGAATTGGTTATATAATAATCAGTATAAGCTTCTGTATATATGATTTATACGTACCATACTTCTCGTCTCGCAAATATACCATTAAATATACATTGAAAAAACATCAAAGTTAAACCACCCTACCCCAGGTTTTACTAAAATCTAGTTTTGTGGGTTTAATTATTCGGTCGATTTTTTTCGCCCAGTATTGATGTTGTTTCTTCGCGTATAAAGGAGTGTTTATTTTGAATTGGGGGAGGCGTTCATGCTTGGGTGTTTGTCACTCAATGTACACGCAGGAGAGTCTTAGTGGAATTCGGGGAGGCGATGTCGGTACTTATGAGATAAATTCTAACAAAATATGAGCCAGTGCATGTGATGGATGATCTCTTGCTATATATGTTTGTTTGCAATTCGCTCGTTCGGATGTCGCTTTGGCGACTGAGACCATGGGTGGATCGGACTGATCAGTTTGACACGCTAGACACGAACATAACTTTTGAAACTGATTCCTTATTCACAAAAAGGTCTCTTTCGGTCAATTTGACGCATGGGTTGGTGGCCCGCCTACATACCCACCAGAGACACCCCAGCCCTCACCCGGGGGAGGGTAACGACCACCCTGAGGGGGAATGGATTATCGACCAATTTGGAGAACTGTAAGGATTTCGGTGAATTTGCCCGCCCCAAATAACAAATAGAAACACCCCACCCCTCACATCCGGGGTGGACATGGCATATGGGCCATTTTCGAGACCGGTAAGGATTTATGGCCGATTTGATGGCATGGATGGATGGCCCACTCAAATGTCCCATAGAAAACAGCCCACCCCTCAACCCTGGGGGAACCACCCCAGGAGGTGAAAATGGGGTAAGGACCATTTTCGATAACGGTAAGGATTTCGGTCAATTTGACGTCATGAGTGGATATCCCGCTCCAACTACCCCCTAGAAGCACCCTCACCTGGGGGTACCATCCCGACCATTTTCGAGAACGGTGGGTGTCACACCCCAAATGCCCTCCATAGAAACATCCCAACACCCGCACCCCGAGTCCATACCTGATTTTCACCCGCTCGGGTAGAACCACCCGCGGTGAGGGTGGGGGTGTTTCTATGGACTATATTTGGGGGCGGGCCGCCCACCAATGCCGTCATATTGGCCGAAATCCTTACCGGTCTCGATAACGGTCCATACCGCTTTCTGACACCCGGGTGAAGGTGGGGTGTTTCTATGGGGTACTTGGGGCGGGCCACCTATACACATGCCGTAATATTGACCGACAGAGGCATGTTGTTGCGAATAAGGAATAAAATGCTCCATACCCTATTTTCACCCATCAGGGTGGTACCCTCCAGGGATATTTGGAGCGGGCCCCTGTCGTCAAATTGGCCGAAATCCTTATCGTTCTCGAACATAGTCCGGATGTGAGGGGTGGGTGTTTACGGGGGTTATTTGAGCTACCCTTCCCCGGGGGTGAGGGCTGAGGTGTTTCTATTCGGTATTTGGGCGTACCCCATTTCCACCTCCTCGGTGGCACCCCCTCCCCCCCCCCCCCCCGGTGAGGGGTGGTGGTGGGGGTTCTATGGTGTATTTTGATCGGGCCACCCACTCCTGCTGCCAAATTAATTAGCCTAAATCCTTACCATACCCCAGTTCTCCCGGGGTGAGGGGTGATGTTTCTATCGGGTATTTTGGGCGGGCCACCGATTCATGCCGTAAAATTCGCCGAAATCCTTCCCGTTCTCGAAAATGGTCCATACCCCATTTTCACCCGTCCGGATGGTACCCCCGGGGAGGGATGGTGGTGTTTCTATGGGGTATTTGTGGCGGGCTCCAACCCATGCCCTCAAGAGATATTTTTGAGTTCCGAAAGTCATGTTCGTCCATGATATTAGATAATATCTAACCGCTATACAACAGACCGTGCATTCGTTGTTATTTCTCAAAGCGCACGGGTTATTCGCCTGATTAGAAGATTAGATAGCGACAACAGGTCGCGTGACCAGACAATGCATTGACAAGTAACGATAATAAACCGACAGACCACGCCTCCTATCCTTGCAATTGGACAAGTGTGGCCCACAGGTGACGCAATCGACCAAATCTATGTTGTCCCAGCGGTGCAGAAAAACTTGGTTTTACTACTAAAACCAGTTTAAACATTAAACTGGTAGTTTAAACTAGGTCTAAACTGGAGATGCCGATTCGGACCTGTATATGTAATGTTGGAATAGAGTTAATAAACCAGTGTCAGTAAATACAATACAGGTGTTGTTTATATGCAGTGTGTATAATAATGTTGGAATATAGTAAATACACTTGTGGCGAAATGATCAGAATTAACAAATGAGACATTAGCCAGAGCACAAAACGCTAAAAAGATGTGAAGACAGTAAAACTAATTGTCAAATTCAACCATTGCCAAATTAAAAGCAGACTATTTCCTCGGGTTACTAGGTCAAATGTGTCATCTAAACAAGTGAGTTTTTAAGTTGGTCTTCAACAATTCTAAGGATTCAATAAATCTTAAGTTAGTTGTTTCCTGGAGAAATGTTCGACGAGGTTTTTCTATGAAGAGCGAAATTATTTCGTGGATAATCAGCCTGTCTCGCGGAAATAGGGTCATATTGGACTTATTTCAAGGGACTGAAATAAGTTCATTTTGTCATTATTTACATGTGAAATAAGCCCTATATGGACCTAAACGTACAATGAAATATAAGTTCCAAATGGAATTATTTTCAATTCAAATAAGTTCACATCAGCCTTATTCGATCCACTTATTTTACACTCCGCAGCATTTACCGCAATAAATTGACTTACGTACGCTCTTTATAATGTGTTTTTCAGTGCGGCCCGCGCCCGCGCCATATTTAAAACATAATAACGGATATAGTCCACTATGGGGGGTTATTTCAAAATCAGTCCAATATGAACCTATGTGAATATTTAGGTCCAATATGAACCTATATGCACGAGGATATGTTGACGTAGTCTGTCAGCATATAATAGTTGTCTGAATACTGCGTAGATGGTATAGATGGTTTATTGAAATACAGGTAAATGTAAAATAATGATAAAGAAAATTAAAGTTACACAATATATATTTTTGTTCAATTGTGGCTCAGTTTGATGTATATGAGGTATAGCTATACAGCTTAGTAATCCCGAGATGGGTGCACTTTTCCCCCACAAATTGTGTTGTTTTCCCGTCCACCACATCTAGTGAATGATATTAATTCCGGTTATATATGATAGCAGTTTCTATTACATAAAGATACATATAAAACATAAATGATATATATGTTTGTGTGTATCTATACAGCTACATGTACAAACATATGTATTACGTATCTGAAGGAGCACAATCTCGTGGTTTCCTGCATGTATATATGCAAGCAATAAAAGAGTCATTGTGTCCATGCTAATATAAAATGCAACTAAGCCAAAGCAAATAGATACGTTACGTTCTTTATTATTCATCATTCTCATGTATCGCGAAGTTATAATACAAGGATTGCATTTTTCTGAACGACAATCTCACAATGTGCAGTAGCGGTCAAATGGAATGTATATGCGACTAAAAGCAACAACTATACCAACGGATGTCACAAAATAGTTTTAATAGAACGAAACTCGAACGAACGACATTCTGCCTCGGTTCCGATGTGTATTCGACTATATGAGTTATCGCGCATACTATACCCATGCAGTTAAAGTTATCCTGTCAGCTGTGAATTATCTAAACTAGTTGCAACACAATAAACATATCTGCAGATCACGTGTACCAGCCAATCATTTCGCGTTTGATGTTCTCCAATTTGGACCTGGCAAGTATTCAGATACAACCCCCAATACTTGAACCAGACCAAGTTCTAAACTCTGGTAAATTGCATTATCACCCCACCTTCGGTTAGAATTTTCCACCTGCTATCGCAATCCCTCTAACTGTTGGAAATTTAAATGCACTCTGCATATACCTTTAACTGATTATTTGTTGGACGTTAGCACTACATGTATATGTACAATTTAACATATTTTGTGGTCTATAAAATCAAATGTTGTTGTTTCAGACATGGCATTTTTACTGCTGAATAGTTCTGTCCAGTGCGGTATATGTTACAATATAAACCCAACATCCCTGTCATGTCGTCCCTAATGGCGGATATATCTTAGCGACACAAACCTTTAATTATGTAAACTACATCCAGACACTCCTGTGATCACGTGATACTGTCATCAAAGCATGCGTTTTCTGCCATTTTGTTGTCCCATGCGTATCGTTTCGCCGTGGTGAAGAAGCTTCAACCGAAATCCAATAAAAGTTAAGATAGGAATATCACCTAATCCGTCATCCGGAAACCAAATATAATCCGGTCACAAATCAGCTGTTGAGTCGACATGTGTTGTCCGTCTGGTTAGCATTACAGTATTAGTTCAGCCTTTAAAATCGACAAGATCTTCTTGAATCCTGAAAAAAGAAAATACAAGTGAACGGCTACAGCTTATGATATCTGATCATGATCGGCAACTCAGCATTGACCATGGGATTCCGTCTGGTAAGTAAGAATACGAACAGCAAAGAATCGCCATTTTAAACTCCAATGTCATTCTGCTATTGCTCTAATTCGTCGATGTGATGTTCAACGTTGCAAATAACAACCTCCATACACCAACTGGTATGTTTCTTCCTTCGGGAAAGTCACTTCCTATAAATTTGGTTCGTATAAGCTTGGTATGCAAGTTTGGTATGTAGATGTATACACAAGGATCGCTACCACTTATTAATGATGCAGTCACCACATGTGTTGGTGGCTGTCGCCATTTGACAACAGGTGTCGCTGCTAATATTCATTCATGATTATCTACGTTTTACATTTACGTGTAATTCACTCTATGCTAAGCATGTGGTGGAGGATTGTAATCGCCAGCAGGTGGTGTGAAGTTGGATTGTTGTATAAAGATTAAAGAATTTGTTGTACTTGAAAAAACCCAGCATGTTGCTCGTACGCGTCGTCGCAACCCATCCGTTTCTCTTGTGTCAAAGTGACTATCCCGCCATAAAACAGAGGTTAGTAACACGCTCCAATACCCATGTATCGTTTCTTCGTGCGCGTTTAACGCACTTGCACATCTCGGTACTATACCCAATAATGGAGGTTAAATGTGGATAATCTCTTTGTAAACATGTATTATATAGTTACCGAGGTATAAAATATTAGATCTGAATCGAAGACTCCTGTCCGGAAATGCTTCTATTGGTTGATATTCATTTTATTTCGAATATTTACTGGTCTAAAAAGGTGTGGTTGTTTAGCTAACGAACAATAGTGGTTACTGTTAACAGAGACCAGAAATTTTATGGTGTAATTTTGTCACAAATAAACATTAATTATACTCATTATCGCTTATAACTATGGAATAAAACAATACAACCAATCAATCTGGGACATTTGACGTTCGGTGCGTAGCCATAGGAACAGCCTAATTCTCTCTATCGCTATATGGTGTCACCCGAATTGTTTGTTCTAAAAATAGACAAATAAACTGTCCCAATAAAATATTCGAAATAAAATCAATATTAATTGATAGAAGCCTTTCCGACAGGGGTCTTCAGTTCATATTTATTATTTTATAGCTACGCAACTATTTAAAATTTGTTATTTAAAGAGATAATCCATCTTTAATCATTTCTATATACTAAATACATGTAGTCATTGATGAGTAGTTCCCTTAGGAAATGTTCAGATAATAAATTTAGCAAACGACCGTTTGAATCTGAACATTTCCCTTCATTGTATAGAATTCCTTCGGCACTTGCGTTATGTTTTCGTCTGGCTGTCGTCTACTTCTATTGCTGGAACATCCCTCCAAATGAATAATAGACAATTCCAATGTATACTGTTACAACTAGGTGAGATAATCATATGAGTATAGAAAGGGTTTATAAACTATATCAGGTTTCAGATGTTTGCGGATTCAAATGCAGTCAAAACACGAGAAATTGGCCTAACCTAGACTAAATTTGTACAGAATTGAAATTATGTTATGGTGTGCGGGGATCCTTTTCACACCACATTAATATCCTCTGCGATATCTTTACGAAAATTATGAAAACTGACATCGTTTCTCGCAGTACCCATGTGAGTTTTCGGTTGATTCTGTTTAGGGTAGAGATTAAAAACGTGACGTATGCTTGGCGTATGAAAGTTTTGAGATATCCTGGGTAACCTTGTGTACGTAGCCATGCATGCGACAATGTTTCTTTGGCAAGGTTTCGATGTCATAATGTCAATAAGCACTTTTATACGGACTTCATTTGCCACATATAGATAGTTCACAGTATTTACACTTTTCTTCAGCATAGAACAATAAAGAGCATTCAGTTTTAGCCTGTTCCTGATATGGTGAAAATAAAGAACGTTCTAAGCCAAAAATTGCAATAGCTGGACAACTGGCCATTGTTTTAGAGTAAATAAAGCGTTTTATGTCGGTAGTTTGTGTATTCATTTGTGTCTTATCCGTCCTTCAAACTAACAATGACAGCCCATGGTACCGCAATGTATGAACATGTTATAACTGTTTATGTGAGCTTTAACCGTCTATGAAATATAACATTTGGATGACACTAACACGATCGCGTATATCTTCCTTCGGGGGTGTATGATATGAGAAATGTTGCATGATTGAATTACTATAAAAATGTTGGGGTACACTGATCCTTCAAAATTGGAAATCCTACAATACGAATCGTAGGTGACACGTAGTGGACCAACCACACACGCCGTGCCTCGAATTTGCTTTTTCGGCGACATAACGCTAAGAATAATTTATGTAACAGCATGCAATGGCCCCGGTGGAGACGACATGACAATCTTGTCTCGATTCTGGCCCGGAGAGCCAACATGACGTAAATGACGTCATGAACCGTGCCATGACGTCTTCTCTGGTTTTCATAAAGCTGACTAACAAAATTGGTCTAAATCAAACTAATATGCATACATCACATGGGATTTCTTCAGAAGTTGTGAAGTTAACAACGTTATTTTCGTCTCGTTGGTCCACTGCCGATTCCTCAATTTAACAAAAAAATTTACACGCCACCAGAATTTGGCTCATCGCTATAGAAAATCTAGAACAAATTATATGACGTCATCATTCACCTGTGCCTAAGGTATAAGCACCAACGTGTGGTTGCTTTTATCCTGAACTACGAGTGTACATGATTGGACATTCCCGGTATCAGTGAGGTTAAGCAATAAAGGCAGAGTGGCTGTCGACGATTGCGCAATTAATGTACCAAGCAGCCACTAGATCGATCCCAGGCAGTACATATAGATAGCAATCAGCATACACAACCAGAAAACAATATCACTTTATTAAACGCACGCGTTTATTCGTTTATCAAACTGCCCTATAATTACGCCATCCGAGCAGTGATCAAATCCCGGTTTCCCGAACGTGATAAGATCGCGCCAGCGTGTGCGTTGGTGTACGTTTGTTGCTGCACATAGTGGCTTATTTATACAGTGGATAGCAGGCAATGCTTTTGACATGCTATCACTTGACATGTCAATTGCCTGCCTGTTTATACGCGGATCTTCTGCTGTAAGGTCATATATATATAGGTGAGTGACGGGGCGATGAATGTATGTCTCCCCAATACTGAGCTCCAGTTGGAAAGTTCAGTTCGAAGTTAACATTGGAAAATATGACAAACATATTCAGTTTAGTACTTTGGCCGAGAACACATTACAGGTCAATCGACACCGGACGCGAATGCGCGATTATAACGGCCGTTTTCTGTCGCCCGTAGCAGTTCTAAGCGCGAGATTTTTATATTCACACCACAAGCGACTGAGTCGCTAACCGCGAGGCGATCACAGCAGTGATTTTATGCTTCGTTGATTCTCGGTTTGTGGAAAACCAGCGGGATAATTGGGTCGCTGTCAAATATAATATTTATAAGGGCGTATTCATCCTATCTGAAGGCGACACATTTATTCGTCGTCGCGATAACAAAGATGGTGGAGGAGAAGAGAAAATTTCTGGCAATAGATCGACATAATAACAGGATCGTCTGGTTAATTTTTGGTCCCAATCCATTCTAAGCTTGTGAAGTCACTTTGCCCACAATTTGCATCCCCCACCCCCCCCCCCCGATAAAAAAAAACTCACAAACTCGAATTATAGAATTAAATTCAATTAAACGCAATTGCTATGAGAATTTAGGAAGCCCGTGCACCATTCCACTTGACATACTATATTTGACAATTAAATGAGTTTGAAAAACTCTTACATGTATATGTTTAGCAAATTCCATACATTGTATTTGTGACCTGTCTGTAAATGATGCATTCAATCAGTTATCTACCCAAATCATCGCGCGCAACGAAGCGATCTAGTCGCGTTCTGTGTGAATATAAAAATCGCGCGCTTTGAACCGCTACGGGCGACAGAAAACGGCCGTAAAAATCGCGCGTTCGCGCCCGGTGTGGATTGACCCTTAGTCAGTTTTAGACTGCAGCCCCGCAAAAAATGCCAACAATTCATGGTCGATACCGAAAATTTGGAAAGTTTCCTACCAACGAATAACGCCACCATGGTTCATCGGTCCCTTGGACGCGTGTTGTTGTGGTCGATCTGACAGAGACAAGAATTACAAAAGATGTTAAAAGATGTTGGTGTCAGCTTTGATTAAATGAAATCCATATTTTGGCTAACTGGCATTATGTTCAACATTTTAATACACATTTGTTTACCCCTTTTTAATTGATTTGTGTGGAATAATAACCTGCATTCTTCAATCACAACAGTAATGTCATTGCCCCAGCACGTCTAATATATATTCTATGCTTGGCGGCAGATGGGTTGCTGTTGAACACCTGACTGGAAAAAGTTTGCACTTCTACCAAGGACGGAAGGTCCCAGAACTCTAAAAAACAACAAATATAATTCACCTTGTATCCACAATATTTCCCAGACCCCGGCCCTGATCTCGATATAAACAGTCTCGTATGCTAATTATTAAGATGAGTTCCCATTCATAACGGTTCCATTCGGACCTCCGGGGAATATAACGAAGTGCTAAGATCATACCAAACAATGGGCATTTGCCTTAATCGCGGATGGCAGGCACTATGAACAGCTCTTCTATGATACCAAGGGAGCACAGACCTAATTCATAAAGGGAGATAATCACACGTAATCATTCGCCCCATGAACTTATCTCCGTTAGTCTGATCATCGGTCATTCCGTAAGAGCGACTGTACTTTTGTTATCACATTTCATATGGCACTAACAGTGCTCACGCCAAATTATAGTATAAGCCTTGATAGACCGAGCACTGTATGGGAGATACAGTTTCAAGACAATAGCAACATGTACATGTATAACCAATACTAACTAGAGAAGTTGATTTAGAGAACGAGGTTCAATACAGAACCGTTAGAAGTATATAGGACCATGCCCATAGATGTCTCATTTGTTCCTTGTTCATTTCACATGATTTTGAACGAGAGATTAACATTAATATTTTTCAAGTCTGGTTTCAAAATATATTTTATCTTTGGACTTAGACGGTTGAATATTTTGAGACAATCTTCAGCATACATGTATGTTTATATACTAGCGGATTATGTCGGCGGAAATTAGGTCCTTGGATATTTTAACAACTAATACCAATATTGGTAATAGTAAAATATCTGGTATGTTTTGTGATTGTTATGCCGCCACCTGGTCGAACTTAACAGCAATTTGAAGTCCCAATTCCTTCAAAGTAGCAGAAAAATCAGTTTAACTTACCAATGAAATCTCGACTCTTGGGCAATAATTAGCAATTAGATGAGTGTTCTCAATCAAAAGAGTTTGAATGGTGTCCTCACAACAACATAAAACACATCGAAATACCGAGAGAGAAAACACAGACTCCGGTCCAAAATAACCGTGGTCCAGAGATACCCGAATAGGGCTCCATTTTCCCAGAAGTCACCTTCGTTACATGTTAAACCAAATGTGTACTTTAATCGCTCTGCAGTCACCGGAACGCACTGAGCAGCGCTTGGGAGTTCCATTTTCGTAAAAGCAGTACACAAATCACGTTAACAGATGATAGCTGGCCTCGGGGGCAATAACATAGTCTGAACCAGCAACACGGAGATGTGTTAAGCCTGTGTTACATTAGGGATGGCACCATTTCAAAGCGACATAAGAATAAGATCAATAAATGGTCCGGTTGAAACGCTGTCTTCGGCAAAGAAATGCACACTTGTTGAAAATTTGATAGAGCTCTTAGTCATGGTCATTTTGGCTGTCTCATTTCATTTCAACATTAGGAAGATATCAAATAGTCAAACACCAGAGGAAAGAAAATGTATGTCATATAATCCAAATTTCAAATATTTCATCTTATCGCCATGCTTTATTTACCATCTTATCGCCATGCTTTATTTACCATCTTATCGCCATGCTTTATTTACCATCAGCTCTAAATGAAAACAAGGTCCACCAATATCACAGTTTTGTACGAGGACTGTTTGTTCAGGCTTAGAAATGTAACGATTCGAAACTTCTCTCATGTCCCACAATTCGTATGACCACTTCTCGAATTACGACTGCGACATTTTACAACAATACATGGAGTATATACTATGGACAGTACTCTTCGTGGTTAACGTCGAGTCTAGTATAATAATGTCCAGTTTTTTGTCGAAATACGCCGGTCACACTGTCTCATTGGTTCGCGGCCGCTTAGAAAATGGGGACATGTCAGTGAAATTTGAATATTTAACAAAATATGTACATCAAAGATCCACACCTTTTGAAATAAAATTGCCATGAGAAGAAATATATCGTCAGTGGGCAATGCATCTCGCGTTTGCACACGAAAGACTCTATATCCCAATGGTATAGTAAGAAATATGTTAAGAAAATATAACATTTTAATATATACATGTAGTAACATGTATACCACCAATACCCCACGGTACAAAGGTATACTTTATTGGTTTCCACGTCATGTTTGTATACATAGGGGTGGCATGATGTCGGCCAATTTCCGCCATCCTGCTCGTGGGTAATATCACGTTTTTGTATTATCACCATTAGCATAAGCTTGTAAATATTATACAAATAAAAAGTGACCAAATATGAGGCCCTTTCCTGTAACATTGAGGCAAATTAATGAGTTCGGGGTTAACCCCGGGAGATTTGAGATGGCCGTCAGCCCTCTGCTACAACCTAATATGGAACTGATATGATGTGTCTGAAGTACGTCTGTATAGGTTTGTATTTATGTATTTATCTATTCAGGTCAGCGCGACTTAATTGTTTACGATTATTTGTATACGTGATGCGAGCCACTGCGACAGGCAGGAAAGCCCCCAATTGAGGTCTTAACTATCTAACCGCAGTTCAATCACCGCACATTATACACAAATGGACGTTCATGTTGATCATAGTATAGTGTTCTTATCCAGTATATGCAAGTGATGTGATCAAGGGACACCAACAGGCCGTAGTGTCCAAATGATATTAACGCATTATACAGTATTATTTCCCAGAGGAACAAAGGAATGTTTGTGGGTCAGTTGCTTCTAATCTGTATCTGGGTTAGTATGAAACTTTCCCTGTTGCTGATATCCGCGACAGTTTCCACATTTTTGCAGATGTTCGTTCATTGTATATGCAACGGAGAAGTGCAACACAATTTGCGCCGGTCCATTAAAGGCACCGTTGGTCTTCGTTATTTCTTATAAATTAGAAATTGCAATTACAAAATAACAGAAAATTTCCTGAAATAATATACGTATAGTATATTGACAGTATGAATGCGAAAATATCCACAAAACACACCGTGTGTGAGCCGAGGTTTGTTTATATACAGCACGTAAAGAGTGAGCGACAAGCAAAACACTCAACACCGTGGTGATTGTCTTATGAGAGTGATTCACGGTGACCCATTCAACGACGAAATATTGAGTGTCGATGATTAGCGAGCGTTATATCGGTATGTTGTAAACAACTTGGTGGCAGTTTTAACCAAAGTTAATTAGTGGGGTCTTCCCGGTGTTGAAATGTTTTGATTATCACATACTCTTTATGTACTGTACTGTGACAAAATTTGGCTTTTGTTTACATAACACAGCGTACGAACTTGCATTACCATACTATTTGCGCGATATTTATGATTGGTATAAAAACAAAATATGTCTATATTTTAAAGGCACGGGCGGCGTTCGTTACAGAAATATTCATATTTGTTCAAATCGCCATCAACAGAAGGAATATTAAAATATGTATAGTTTTGTTCATATGCGTAAATAGTATATTGTTGTCAAGACGTACGGTGGTGTACGTAAACAAGAGCATGCTCGTGTTACATAAGTTGTGCTTCTGTTTACATAACACAGCGCAATTCTATTGGTTAAACACTCACAAATGAATTAAACGCTCTTTATTATTTCCATATCCGGAAAACAGTAACAAATAACGCTCTATATGTTTACCATATCCTGATCTAAACAAAAGCCAGGAAACGTAACGTTTTTTGCTTTTGTTTACATAACAAAGCAAACAAAATTGACAATAACATACTGTTTATGCCATATTTCTGATTGGTGTAAGAACAAGGTATGTCTATATTTTACTATTCTTTTTGTATATGGCGGTTTTTGACGGATGTGAATATTTTAACAGCATACCACCGCCAACACTGCCCGTATCTTTAAAATCCTTTATGTTTATGGAGGTTTTAATGGATGTGACTATGTTAACAGCAATACCACCGTGAAGGCCACCCGTGCCTTTAAGGGCCACAAAAGTCGTAATAATCTGAACCAATGGTGATGCAAACGTGGGAAATACCATCTGGAAAAGGGAGAAGCTAGACTGAGTCTAGTCTGCCACTGAAGTTTGTGTTAACTGAATATTTAGTCCAACGTCTGCTATACGAGCTGATCAACGTCTGCTATACGAGCTGATCAACGTCTGCTATACGAGCTGATATTGACCAGTCAGTGATCTTGTTAGACTCTGACATACTTTGCTCAATATATCATTCTGAAAATTAAAACATCGAGTTAATTTGAATGAAATGGTGATATAACCATAACCGGACGTATGTATCAATGTCGGGGACAGTGAGCCTTTGGTGGTAATTTTTTTTTCTGTAGAAGGCTGTTCATTTACAACCTTGCATCAAATAAAATCCATGCATGCAGAACCTAATTTAGTTTCAATTTCATATTTGGAGCTCTAGATATCTCAAACATGATATTCGTAAGAGTCCAGATTTGAGAAGTGTGATACTTTCCTTCGGTTGCCACGACGGTCGCGTCTGGCTGCAATTTCAATATCGGTGGTGGTGATAATCCCACCCCATCCCGCGAACGAAACAAAGCACCAATTAGTTGCTAAGATTCATGTATGACCTGCTTTGAATATCACACAAAAGACCATTACCATTACGAGTAACCATCTGGACATTTTGACCTCTGGTGCCAATGGATCTCATCAGCAATTGGGAATATTGTGTCTTCGTGACACGCCACTTATTTCCGCCAGGGGATATGTAGTCATTAGACTTATTGACTGTTTTAGTCTATGATGAGCCGCGAAATTCTAGATAATTCATTTATCTACAATAAGTGATAATATGATTCATTTAAAAGTTGTGAACGTGATTACTAAATATATATGGCTTCCCGATTTTAAAATGTAAATAAAGTGTGGTCTTACCATAGTACCATAACAGACGTCATTGATTATGTCCTTACTCGTTTTTTTCTTATCAAATGTTACATGGTATTGGAGATATATGAGTGTATATTCGAAATATATGTTAAATATCAGAGATGGTAGTCTATAGACATGAATTATATACATTCTGACTCCTCGTAAGTTGTATTGTGGTTGACTCTGTTGTGAGTTTACAGTGACCGGATAAATGTCGTGGCGATTTATTGACCGGATCGTTGATTGTCTGTTATCTAGAGTTATCTTTCTTAATTTTAATTTCGCCTGATTTTGAAGAAATTAGGCTTGTAAACTTAATTTCATTTATTTACGTATTGTTACAGTGATGTTATCCAAGCTTTATATTAGTGCTCTGAGTCCCGCTGCCAGCTATATATACAAATTCGAAGTTGTTTATCTGACCACTTTCAAACTACAGTGAGTTTCCAATATAGATGAAGTATATTGGATGAGGACTATGGTGAAAGGGAATATAGTATGATAATATATGGGTAGCAAACGTCAATGTGAAACTATAGCTGTTGGTATACGGATGTGTGTAAGATCGAGAACATACCGGCAACATAGATATGCCATTTGATGACATTCCCACCGTAACATAAGGATAGTTACATTTTATAAATTCCCATTCAGAAGCCATGCACACAAGTTTCATTACCATTATGAAATTGATGTATGTAATAATCATGTATGATGTGTGTTATATCTAAGTTATTGAAAATTTGTCATCCAATACATAATCTCGTGAGATGCGAGGATTATTTTTCACTCGGCTAACGCCTCGTGAAAAATAATCCTGCGCATCTCACTCGAGGAGAAACTTCGTTCGTCGCTGATGACAGTTAACTATTGTGTTTATTATATTTTCCACAACAGTTTGTCACGACACAACTCTAATAAAATGCATTGAGAAGATGTTCCGATTCTGAATATTGACCTAAATGTTTCCGTTAAATTACGCGCAATGATAAGATAACAACCCAAATAAGGTAAATCGATTACGTCACTCATTCATGAATTTTTTACTATAGCCGCGCGCGCCATAGTATTTTACCCCGTACAAGGAACGTGACGTCATTTCATTGACTGATTTCTCCTATTACCACCAACTTCAAGAGGAATTTTTCAAACAAATAACAAACGTTATTGATTAAATTAGTAACTGTTTGGAATGTCATTGTGTGGATAAGCCTTCCTAGTTCTATGGGATATCACTGCTCACTTTCATTTGGAATATGCACTCGAATGTCAGTGGAATTTGAAGTGGAACTGCTTGAAGATACTGAAGTGGATCTCAACGCTGTTTTCATTTTCTTGGTGCGATCTTTGGATTCCGAAGTGTAGCGTAACCAATAATGTTTCCCAGTTGGCGTTGATCCTGCAAATTCACTGAGCTGGAATTTGATGTCGATAACTCATTGGTGGTCTGTGTTTTTGATGTATTTTGTGTTATCTGACTATGCACTGGAACTGAGACAATTATTTTGGTGTAAGGGGAGTAACCCAAAACGTGCACTTCGAATTACGTAATTCGGAATGTGCGAGGTTGGGATAAATAGTCCGTCGTCGCTGGGAGTAGGATAAACCTCTGAGAGTAGGATAACATCGTGGCACTTCCGGGAGTGGGGATACGATTATTATTTTGGCAGAAAAAGTTACTGAAAATATAATAAATAATTTTATTTAACTGTCATTTCCCAGTTAAAATATGTTCAAATCAAATCAACTTAGCGGCCACACGTGCGTTTCGCTGAAATCGGGACCGATTTTCAGACTTGGTCTGGGTTGATTGACCTCTCAATGTGCCATTCCGATCGACTCATGACCATTTCGATAAGAAGTGAGAATTTGGTTGCGCACAATAAATTAATGAATACTCACAATGAGTATATATATCAACATGTATCTACCACTTCCTATGAAATTCACTGATAAAATTGGCGATAACGAACTGGCGATAAAAACATCTGTATCATTACTGCATTTGCGGTACAAGGCGCGAATGACGTCACTGACTGGTCAAAATCTGAATGAACTGAGGTCACATCAATCGCGTGAGAAATTAAAACAACATTCAACGTATATTCTGGCGCACTATAAACAAATAGTTCTTAAATTTTAACATTATTTGATTGCCTCCCGTCGTGGGTATTATGGTAAAACATATCACAAAGTAACTGATACATATTTGTTGAGTATCTATTATATAATTATATCAAAACGCACGTGTAAGAGATTTTGTGCATTGAATTCAATTTCCGTTAGGCATATTCGCGTGAACTTGCAGGTTTGGAGAATTGAGCAAATCGAGATAATCGCGTGGCACTGTTTTCGTGTTGGGAGAACTTACTACAGAAAGCTAATCGTCGAACACAAATCCAACGATTTTGTCATTGAAAAAACTCCTAAAATATAATTTGTGTGATGGAAGCTGTCACACGAATGGTAGATAAACGTTATACATGTATACCGTACACACTGTATTTGTAATTCATGTATTTGTAATTCATGTATCGGTATCGCGGAATATCGGCTAGTTTTCGTGGCCACATATAGCGATACATGAATCGATACAAACACATTGTGTATATAACACATATGTATCACCTTAATATTTCATCTCACATACGCTCGAACATTTCAAAGGTGGAAGTTCTTCTGTAATCTCGACAGTTGTTTTAGTGATGTAAGTTTACTTCACTATAATTTGGATTGTGCACTCATTGAACTTCTATATAACCGCCGCATCAAACAGCCAGTTGGAGCTTTTGGTACCCGATGCCATCGTGATTCAGAGTATCGTGTTTACCAGCAGACCTTGGGGACTACGTGGGAGGCGGAGCGAATACGTCCTTGCGTGATGGGAGATGACTAAACCAATGAGTCGAGAATTTTAATCAGACGAGGGGTGCACGTGCACACCACTTGTATAATAGGTTACTTTGAACTATGTGTAGCGAAGGTGTTGTCCCCTTTCTGTAGTGCGGTACCTGTGTGATTTTAAGTGGTACGCATGGTTCACAACCCCTGTTAACTGCATGGTATATGTACTTGGAAATGCATTTTCTCAATTTAACCGATATTCAAATTTATAGACACACAATGTTGATATGCAGCTTTCATAGCAGCACAGTGATCAAATTTTTAACAGTGTATATATGTGGTTTACAATTACAATTTGCCGCAATTCTTGAAAGTATGTTTCTCTTCGTTGTATGTATTTGTAGCCGGACTTCGAAAATTTGTTAGGCCTACATTAAAACGTGGGAGACGAGGCCGAAAAATAATCTGGAGAATACGAGGGATATAAGGGCGGTTTCCATCTGATTCATCGTTATCATCGTTGCCGTGGTTATACTTACATATGTCGACCACTCAGTTATGTAAAGCCGTTTGAAACTCCACATACATATCTGATGGCGCCACATACATGTAGCAACGCAATAAGTTATCAAAATGTCCTAATATTCTTTTGTCTACATATTTAAAATAAAGTTCCATACACCTATTCCGTCCTATCCTTCCACCACACCACACACTATATATTATATCATAATTAATTCCGACTGTTTGCAGACAATAATAATTATATTTAACACAAATCCGTGTTACATGTTGAAGAGAACAACTTCAACCACGTCATGCACGTCTCATATCCTTTTAGATCATGTCATGAATCTCTACTCTGAGATCATATTCCACCAGTACAAAACCTTGGAACATTTTTATAGTTTTGATAGGGAACCTTATAAAGTCGAAAAAGTAACATAGGGAATATATATCTTAATGATTATCTGTTCCTTAATAGTGTACATCACTATATGTGACAACTCGAAAGTGCGTGCTTTTCTGTGACTTTTGAGAGCCGATATCGCAATATACATTCAATTAATTACCCAGGAAAAATTCCACAATTGTAAGAATCGCAAAGTAAAATCGCTCACAAAGTCACTTAAATCATGAAATTTCGAGTTGGGTCCTTCACCTACAGTAAAGTACATTATTAAGAAACAGATAATAAGAAAGAAATATATTCCCTGTGTTATTTTTTCGATTGATTGAGGTTCCCTGTCAAAACTTCAAAAAGTTCCCATGTTTTGTACTGGTGGAATATGATCTCTATACGGGCGTTAGCCAGAGTTTAGATTCATGGTATGATCTAATAGCCTTTATGGTTGAATGTCACCTGCTCAGGGTATATATCACAATCATTCACTAAACCTGAAGAACCCGGCAAGCAAATTATCCAGAATTGACTCAAAGGTTACCGATGTGCTAATATATGGTTGTGTAAAATTTATAGCCACCATCGTGTACTATATGTACGCAATACCGGCATCATACTTTATGCATCAAATATTTAAAAAGATTCTTTAATTGATCTTTATGTTTTGTTGCTCTGCATTGTTGTTCTTTTTTGGTCCGATATAGGCATGAAATATAGTTTAAACTCTTTATTTATTTGTGTATCAAAGAACGTACCCTTCTAGACATAAAATGTCGGTGCAGCAGTCCGGTACATCAATTCCGTCAGTGCAGAGTGGGAAGATATCAATAATAATAGTATGTCGGAGATAAGAAATGTCGTCTGCTCCTATTAACATGCCTTAAGGGGTCAACAACAACAAGTTTACCAGACTCACTCTGATTGCATGCCGTGGGGAGTCAACAACAATCTTACCAGATTAACCCTCACTACCCCCACACCACCTTCGTCTGCATGATACTCCACATTTCTTCCGACAGAATAAGGGGGGGGCATTTTGAGAAAGTCGAGTCGTCCTAGAAACGAAAACTGTATGAGAGTTACACAGACGTATATCTGATAAACTGATCGTCGGCTTTTAAAGCCACATGTCGGTTTGCGCTCCAACATACACATAATATTATTCCATTTTGAATGCTTCTCAGTATCGAATTAAGTCGATAAATATCTGAACTGCATTTCTTCGAGCATTATGTAACCCAAAAAGCCGCATTGAAGTAATGAAAAATACAACTGTGAATACGGTGTTTGGGACCCAAACAAAAAACCGCCATTTGCGCGACATTGAACAGAAAAGGGTGTTCCGTGGTTGTCTATTCCTGATATGATAGCAATAAAAAGCGTTTGTCTGACATCTGGCGAAAACTTTAAAACGGCTGAAAAATGGCTGTGACTTTGGCAAGTGTTTTTTTAGAGCATATGAAGTCGGTATATCAAATAGTTCGTTTATTTATCGACCTATCGTATCCGGCGCTCCAAATTACGTAGAACAAAATGTGGAGGTTCGAATGAGCAATGTCCGTTTAAAAGAGACTGTATTCTCCTCGTCAATTTCTTTTTCAGTTGCCTACGGGGAGTCGGTGAATTCATCGTGCAATCTGGAGTGATTTCCCAGTAAAACTAACCATATGTACATGCATGGTATACTACCGCCACCAATAAAATAAAACGTTAGAGGAATTCCAGGAATCCAAGCACAAAACTGACTCCCAACTCGTAACACCGATGCTCTGATGAGAACCGGATTGCAAGAAGCGAACTGTCGCCTCTCACAATATAATTTAACCCTTTACTGAATGGATTCTTCCATCGGTTATAAAAGTATACCAATGATATATAGGCAGACGAAAAGATAATGAATGTGCACAATGGCCGTTTGTTGAACTTATTTAACGTTTCCTGACGTAACCACTCGTCGTTGGGCATTTAGTAAAGACAGTGCTGATGACGTAGTAGCGTGTGTTACCATCCAAGCGGGCACTTTGAATGTAAACTCTAATCGAAATGTAAGGTAATTTAAATAGCTTTCTGTAATTACGTCCGCAGTAAAACTGTCATAAAACATGGCATGTTGTATCCCCGATGCCCACAGCACGAAATATAAATGGGCAGATGATTGGAGTAGAGTTGATATCTTCAGTAACGTATCCTCAAGCGTTTCCAACAAAGATAAGGACACACCGCACTTATAAATCAAAAGGGAAGTACATGTACATCGTGAACGGTTTAGTACAGGTTGCACACAGGAACGTGGCTATAGGGTCTCAGTTGGGGTGTACACCTTATAATTTCCACCCACCATCTTGAACCAGACCCATATGCCTACATTCATTCCCAAGTTCGGGAAGTTCCATTTCAACATATCCTCACACAAATACGCATATAATCTACCTATAAAGTAAGATTTAATGTCCACACAACATATACTATCCTACATCGACCTGTAATGTGAAACAGATACAATAATATGATTATTTGATTCTAATATAAGTAGATAATGGAGTCATGTTCGTTCTTTCGTTTTATGGCGCGGTCACAGTGAAAACATATGTTAAACAGCGTACACTGGGGAAGTCGTAAACTGGCTTTAAAGTATCATTGTGCGCACATAATCTGCTTAGAATCACCTTATATTGTAAGTCGATAATGTGAATACAACGCTCTCATTTTCAGCACATTATCGACTCGAAATGAGGCGATTCTCAGCAGATTATCAACCTAAAAGAAGTTCTATTGTAAGCATATAATATGCACATTTTCGCGTGAACAGGCCCCCCCCCCCCCCCGCTTTCGTTATAATATTCAAATTGGTACCTCAAGATTTCCAGCTGTTGGAAATTTTCAACTTACGACAATCATTCAACATTTGGTCTAAAACGAAATAATTCATGCTAAATACTGGTTGGAAAATTAAAATACCAGAACTTTCAACTTACAAATTTTCAACTTTTGGTCTGATAATTCAGTCTGTCCGAAAACTCGCACATTATCTGCTTATAAAGAACTTGTTTGAGGCAGATATAATCTACTTAGTATCGCCTAATTTTGAGTCGATAAAGTGCTGGAAATGAGAGTATTTTAGTCACATTATCCACTCATAATTAGGCGATTCTAAGCAGATTATGTGCGGACAATGACACACATAAGCCAAACCACGACTTTTCAAGTCTTAGCTCTTTAACATGCGTTGTCATTGTGGCCCGCACCCTAACACGCAATAACGGCTATGACTCGTTATCTGCTTATATCAGAATCAAAAAGTTTATCTACTATCTAATGTACCTATTTCACATTATGGGTCGATATAGGATATTATATGTTGGATAATTCAAAATTATGTTGTGCACACATTAAATTTCCAACTATTGAAAATTGTGACAAAAGTGGGGTTGTGACACACCCCAAACCAGGTCGTACTGGTTATTGTGGAGTTTACGCGGGCTAAACCACAACGAACGAAATTGAGCTGATCGTATCCCACCCAGACATGCCTTGTTCGGTTTCATCTGAAAGTACAATTATAAGACACAGCTAGCTAGACACTCATGGATCTCGTTTGATCAGGCCCTGACTGGCTCAGCATACAATGCGCATAGCGTATTAGGCTGTCGACTGTTGGCGAAGCTGGTTTGACTTCCTATAAGCGCGGATTTGTGAATCATATACAACGAGGAGTATCCTTATTGTTTATCTCGGATGGAACAGTTGACAGCTGCTTACCAAAGATCGGTGCATGGTTTCTACGTAGTGTGGCTGGAGGGGTCATGTTACTACGTTTTCAGATTTGTGCAGCTTTTGACAAGGCATGAGTCTATTCAACAAGATACCTTTAGTGCGCGCAAATAAACAGACACGAGAGTCGCAAAACAATGACAGACGACAGCTAGATAGTAATCTCCATTCACTAAGCAATTATATCAACTTTGGGATGAAAATATGACAACTTTTTGCCGTATTGTTAAGTTAATCTGCACATGTGAAATTGACGCTATGTGCGTTTTGTTTTTCAACATTGCTGTTATACAAAGTGTAGGCCGTAAAAAACAATGAGTGCGAGTCGGGTAAATTCAGAATATTCCGAGTGTAACAAAACAGTAATTATTTAGCCCCACAGGGGAATATAATATAACCTATACGCCCTCCTTTATCTTCATCAGCAATCTCTGGAAAAGCTATATGGAATTGTGGCATTAGAAAGATTATTTTAGAAATCACCATGCATTAAGCTAAAAAAAATCAGCATCGATGAAGGCAACAACAATGTTGTTGCAAAGGTACTTTAGTTTTGGCGGTTTAGATTTACTCATAAAACATTCGTGTCGTCCACTTTGATCACAACAATGCACATATGTTTAACATCATTGTTCATATGCCACACATATCTGTTAACCCATTATATACTCATTGGTGAGTAGTTCCCTTCACATAATGATGTCAACAAAATACCATAAACGTTTTTAGTTGAACTTATTAGCTGAGCATTTCCACACCAATGAACAGGAATTCTTCAACACTCGTATTATATTTTGTCCCTACTGTCGATTGCTAACTTACCGTGGACACCCCTCCAAATGAATAATATGCCCTTCAAAGTTCCGGTGTATACCTTTATGAATTAGTGTGAGGATCCATTTCGAATAGAAAGGGTTAATGTAACCGGCCACAGAAGAGATATCGGTTACATATCGATACCAAACAAGAAATATCGGTTACATATCGATACTAAACTGAATTTGTATTGGACAACGTATACAAGTACAGTAATTACTAAAGAGCGTTTGTCTACTTCTGGCAAATTTTTTTAAATGGCTGAAAAATGGCTGTGACTTGACAAGTGTTTTTGTCAGAGCATACAAAACCGTCATATCAATAGTTCGTTTATTTATCGACCTATCGTATCCGTTGCTCCAAATTACGTACAAAATAATTCGGAGGTTCGAGTCCGTTTAAAGTGTTTGTTTAAAGTGTTGGTTGTGTTGTCACTCGTCATCCACATTGTCCACTGAAATATAACTATACTCAAGGACGTTCCACAAACCTAGAGAAAATTGGTACGCAGTTACGGGGAGATGTGCACAATGGAACTATAAGCCGGACAGTTCTGTGTTGACGGACATTAGCCAAAACCCACGAACGCACAGGTCACCGGCGTTTATGCGACTGACCAAGGCCTTCGTCAGCCAAAATATTAACACGTTAACTAGTCGAGACCAAGTGTTGATGTCAAGAATCATTCTGGTATTTCGCGGACTTATCAGTTACTGTAAACAAAGACATTTTGTAAATAATACGATGGCATTCATGCAAAAATCAGGAAACTCTTTTAGCGGATCACTTTGCAATTATGGTTCCACAGCGTGTACCCAGGGGGTTAAAATTTTGAAACGTACACAAAAGACTCACAAAAACACATCTATAAAACTTACCGATCACGATGAGTCTTAATCCGTTAATCTGTTGGAAGTCAATACAGTTTTAATATAACTGTATGGCGCCATGCATCACGGACACGATGCTGTATCCACTCAACATAATTTTGATGTGATCTAAAAGTGTGTGAACTTTAGAAACACTTCTGGTCGGAAGACAAACCTCATCCTGTATCGATCGTATGTGATGGCAATATAACTCATGGGAGGGGAGTGTAAAATGACCGCAATATGTTCCCAATTATGTATCATAATATCATTGCGTCGGTGGAGGATATCATACGATCATAACATAACTATAATTCCTGTTGAACTCGGCACCCTACTGACCACACAGTTGGCAATGAATTATACGACTAGAGTTGAACGTACTAAACAACTCGCATCGGCGCAGCAGTGGTTTGCTCTTAGGATTTTGGCTGTGCAAATATCTTTATCTTTGAAGAGCGTGGATAGGTATGGACAGCTTATCGTCTATGAATTTGATTTTGATTGCGGTACTTGCGTTCGCAAAAGTAAAATATCAGGAAACAATGTTGAAATATGGTATAACGTCAATCATCCCGTCCGGATATGACGTTAATGCGTGGTATACTCCTTGGTGATGAACTCGGTAACTATGCTCGGTCGTTTTGGTGCATGGTTCGATCTCTGGCAGACGATGTTGAGGAGCAGACGAGGATCACGGGTGTGATACATGTAATTTCGCTGCATGTTAAAGGCACGTGAGGCCTTAGTTGTCGAAAATATTCATATTTGTTCCAATCACCGTAAACAGAAAAAAACAGTAAAACGCACACTGTTTGGTTCATATATACCATGACCATCGCGTAAACAGCGTGTTATCATAAAGACCTACTATATTTTACCTACGCAAGAGCCTGATTGTGTTACAGAAGACAGCACAATGCTACTGGCTAATCACACACAAATGGCATAAACGCTCTTTAGTAGTTCCGTATCAGGAATTCACCCACAAAGAACGCTCTTTATGTTTACCATTATAATATAAACAAACACCAGAAAAGTAACTTTTTATGCTTTTGTTTACATAACAATGGTCAACCATATGACAATAACATACTGTTTATGTGATATTTCTTATTTGTATACGGACAAAGTATGTCTACATTTTGATGTTCTTTCTGTTTGTGGTGGTTTTTGACGGTTGGAAATATTTTCACAGGATACCCACCGTCAAGGCCAACCGTACCTTTAATTATTAATGTGTAACATCTACATTCCGTATCCACTGTATGTGGAAATTTTTCGTAAAAATCATGTTCTGCGATCGGCGACGCCTGTAGTAATTCATCCGTCTTTTTTTGGCATTCAGTTAATCCCAGGGTTAAATAATACGAAATTTAAGTAAATATATAAATATTATACTCATTTAACTTGGTATTTATGGTTTATTAATGGTTCAGGATTATTGTGAGGATCGATACAGACTCAAACACGAGATATTCCCGCGTGTACCGTTCCATGATTTCAAGAACAAAATTATTATAATACGTCACCGATACCAGTAACTTTCCAGTAATCAATTTGCAGAGAATATTGAAATTGGAAATCTACCCAACAATTTGACACTATACGTTCACGGGAACAATATTTTTTTTAAACTAAATTAATTGTAGTTGAATCCTTATGAAAATCAGAAAAACAGAAAGCTAAAGGCTAATATTGTGATCTGGTATTCTCAAATTTGTATTAGTTCAAATAGATTCACTTTGGTAGAGAGCTTGGATTTTCTTCCAGGAAATGTTGTTTTAATGAAGTGTCGAAAATTGCTTTAGTACATGCAGTACTATCTTTTCCTCCAAAATAAACCCGTAGACTTTAACTAGATAAGTGTTTCAGCTTTTCGAAGAATCCATAAATATTAGGACTTTGTTTCAATAATATTCCGGAAGATTCCGTTTCCGAAAAACTTTGCCATGACAATCAATGTTGTATTTAGCCAACTACTCGCTACCTTAAACTGCTATGGTACGTTCGAACACCAAAGTTATGTCTACATAATTTGCTAAGAGGTATTTTTGAACATACCTACCTTGACGATTTCCGAACGAATACGTCGATATAGCGTTGAAGAGACTTGTTTCTTGTAATTTTCGATAATTTGAGATCGTTTCATTTGTACCTGTTAACCCTTTACCCAACAGAAGGGCCCTGTGCCAATGCATTCTCTTGTATATGCGAGTCGACCATAGGTCGCCTCGCATATATAAGAGAATGCATTGGCTTAACACATTAAAAATCATAAAATTGTTAAAGAATGTAAGAAAAAATGGTAAAAGTGTTAAAAAAAAGATTGTTTTTAGGCCAATGCATTCTCTTATATATGCGAGGCGACCTATGGTCGACTCGCATATATAAGAGAATGCATTGGCACAGGGCATAACTGTAACTATCACAATGTGGTTAAGGAGCCGGTTCCGATGCTATCCATATGTTTATGGTTCTATTGAGACAGACCGAATATATTTTAGGCTGTTGAAGCTTTATTTGGCCGGTTTTGGCCGTTTTGTTGGGTAAATGGTTAAATGTTTTAACTAACGGTCGCGTAAAAAATTTATCTGTAGACGATGTGAAGAAAATCGAGAACTGTCGTCGCTTTGAAACGTTTGTGGTACATAAAATACATAATTCTGATTACCTATATCGAGAAATCAGTGCGTGGAGTTTTTTATTAGTTCCATGTTAAGATAACGCAATATACCTTTTCCGGACAGTCGTTGATTGATTGATTGATTGCGATTTAATCTCGCTTTCAGTAACTGATGCTATATAACACGACATTGCCGGTTTTAGTGGTGGAGGAAATCCGCACACTTACGGCTAATCTCACAGTGATTCCAATGGCTGATAAACTCGTCGACCGTGTGCGGCAACCACCGGCCATCGGCGAGTAACTAGCAACTCCACCAGATAACGATTTCGAGTTACAAAGTTCACGATGGAAACATGTGGCTTTAAACCTGTATCACCAGCACTGGAGGGCGAAACGGATCGGAGTTGTACCATAACCGATTGAGCCACCGAGACCCCCGTGCAGTCGTTATTCCATTTCCGATTCCAGAATTCCAATGAACACAACACAAACGGAATTTTTTGCCGGGGTCCGCAATTTGTGTTCGAAGTTGTATCTTTTATGACTGCAATGTGTATTTATGTGGCATATAATGCTCGTATAAAGGTAGTTAGAGTATTTATCGACCTATTTCGATACCGCCAAAAAATCAAAAGTGAATATTATTACATGTATTTTGGAGCGCAAATATCCACGTGGCGTTAAAGTAGCAGTGAATTTTATGTTAACGCAGACAGCCTTATCGATAAGCTGGGAATTTTGTTTCACCATTAAGTCATTCTCAAAGTCGTAATCCGGATTCCCCGCTGTCCTCATAATTATCGTAGAAGCCCCATAGAAACCTTTTCACTCTTTGCTCGTATTTTGGTACATTAGCACCACTTATTCTGGATTATACTCCTCTATGTTCTTTTCAATGTTCGTTTCATGTCGCCGAATAAAAACGAGCGCCTAACGCATGTCTCGTCAAAATTGTCACCCTTTATACTAAATAATCATTCACGAGAGGTTCCATAAGGTCGTGTTCATATAATAAATTGAATAAACGTCTGCTGCAAGGTCGTACCCAGCTTTTTGTGAAGGCGGGTGTGTA
Source organism: Siphonodentalium dalli (assembly GCA_032622095.1). Classification (NCBI taxonomy): domain Eukaryota; kingdom Metazoa; phylum Mollusca; class Scaphopoda; order Gadilida; family Siphonodentaliidae; genus Siphonodentalium; species Siphonodentalium dalli. Next base: position 207,317,219 of record CP136065.1, read on the forward strand.
AATCGATGACGAATGCAACACCTCGGCGGGGGTGGGTGCCAGACGGGTAGACCTTGTCGCTGGTGTGGGTCCGGGGGCTCCCCGGGGAAATTTTTGAAATTAGGATGCACTCAGAATGATTCTAGAGCTACCAAAGAGGCTTCAAAGAGGCCGATGCTTAACCCATCTCTTGGCGATAGTAAGCTGCTATGATCGGAATCATAGTGTAGAACTTTGATGGTGATTTATAGAGTATGTACATGTATAGAACATTATGCACTAAAGGAATCACTGAACTAAATGGTTTCCCATAGGCGACAGTGTTAACGTTTCGGCCAAATTCACTGAATTGAAGCCTGCAGGCCATACCAGTGATGTTTACCCAGCTAGATTGACACCATTTGATCACGGAAATTCAAGAAAAATCATAGGTCATGTTTTTACTTTTTAAAATAAATCCCCAAGTGTACGACATGGCTATCCCACAGCCAAATTTGATCTGGAAAACCCCAGAACTACAGCAGCTAGTTAAATAAATTTCCCGCTCACAAAAATCCATTTCCCCATTCATTCACCAGTTTAAATTATTTAGATATGATGTACAAATCAAATAAACGCGATGTCATCCTTTAATAACGTGTCGCATGTATCAGGTGAAGGTCATTCTTCGGTTACCTTCACCTTTAGTATTCCACGGTGTATTCGCTCCCCGACTCTAGAACACATTTAGCTCCCTGATTCATATAGTAGTACAGACAAATGTACATAATAACACAAATATTTGGAATGTGTGGGTTTATAGAGAAGGGTTAACATCTAAACTATAGAGCCTGTCACCGCTATTATATCGTAAGAGATTATATTTATATTGTTGCAAATTGATATGTAGTCCAGGAGATCGACCCCAAGAAATAACAAATGTTGCTCATTTTGACGGACAAGTGCTATCCGGTCTAATTTTGTAGTAAAATATATGTAGATTACGAAAATCCATGATAGCAGTTGTGAATTTGTAGCTTAATTTGCGAAAAACGTGTTTTTATTGACCTACCCGACGACCGAAAATGAAAGAATTTTCCGACGACGTCATAGTACTACTAGTAGTCCGGGAGCTAATATGGGTACCCTTGCACCCCATGGGACTTAACTTCTCCCCACTCATTTTGTTCCTTATTATGTCCTTCAACTTTTAAGCAATGTTAACAAGAAAAAAAAGTGACCGTATAGACTCCAGACAAAATGGCGTCCATCATGGCCGCCGTTTTTCAGACCAGATCCTAAGTCTGTTTTATGCAAATTATAGCGGTGAAAATCTTGTAAAATGTATACAAATGTATATATTTTCGTGAAGCTAAGACATAATGTCACTTTTTTGGGGCAAAATTGAAACTCACCATCCAAGATGGCCACCAAAATGGCCGCCGGAAGTTGAAAATATGACTTTTTTTTACAAATATCTTCTAGATCGAGTCATGCTGTTTGGAACTGGTTCAGTAATGCGACTTTATTTTGTATAATAACTGATCATAGGGGCAATTAAATATGCACCTTTTGGGGGTCCTAGCCCCTTCCGTTCCCTCAAAATTTGAATTTACAGAACGCGGTATAAAATTTCACCAAAAAATCACAATTGGGATTATAGGCATATTTTAACAAGAAATGAACAGAACTTTGTAATGTAATTGATGCATATGATTATACCTATGAATATTCCAACTCACTGGAACCAAAATTCTTACTTTGGCTCAAAATAGCTGCCAAAATATGGAAAATGGTAAATATTGCCCCAGCGTGTCCTGCAATCGATTAAAAGTTGTGGATGATGTACAAAATTGGCTATTCTGCCTTCTATACAATGAATACTAACATGTCTGATGTACCATGGTTTATTGTTACTATTGTCACCACTGACATCACCAAAAATATTGGACTAATTTTCTCTCAAAAACTTGACTTAAATATCGGCAAAAATTAACTTTTCATGTTTGGACCTTTTTTTCAATTAAAATGTAACTATCTTTGGGTTGAAAGGTGTTTATTGTTTTGGTCTATATTAAATGTGTCACACTACGGGATTTATAGACCAAATTGTTCGCCCGATTTTCACAGAACTGTATACTCTCATTAAAGAGACATGGATACACTTTTTATATGCAGTCTGTGTCAGGGAGGACGCAGTTATATAGGGGTGGGTGTAATATAGTGTGTCATTATGACATATTTCTCGATGGGTTAATATATAATGCTATGCTAATTATGGTCTGAAATGACTAATATCGAGATTTATGGTGACCATTCAACGTTTGATACCATTTGATGTCCCGATGGGGTATATTTTAGAAGTTCTGACACGTCACCAAGCTTCGGTACATGTCACGAAGCTTCGGTACATAGGATGAAAAACCGCCACAGATTTGGGGTTAATGATGCAAGGTCACATTTTTCGCCAGATTTCGACAGAAGTATATGCTCTCATTAAGTAGACATGGATAAACTTCTTGTATGTATCACTGTGTCAGGGAGGAAGCAGTTTAACATATAGGGTTGATGTAATATAGTGTGTCATTTTTACATAATTACACCATGGGTTAATATATAATTCCATGATAGTTACGGTCTGAAATGACTGATATCGAAGTTTATGGTGACCTTCGGTAAATTGGATGAAAAATCGCCACAGATTTGGGGCTATCGATGCGAGGTCAGATTTTGACGGAACTGTATACTCTCATTAAGTAGACATCGATAAACTTCTTATATGTAACCCTGTGTCAGGGAGGGAGCAGTTATATAGTAGGTGTAATATAGTGTGTCATTATGACATATTCCTCGATGGGTTAATATATAATGCGATGCTAATTATGATCTGAAATGATTAATATCCGGGTTTCTGGTGACCATTCAATGTACCATATGATGTCCTATGGTGGTATATTCCCGGAGTTCTGACACGTCACTAAGCTTTGGTACATGGCATGAAGCTTCGGTGCATTGGATGAAAACCCGCCACAGGTTTGGGTTTTAGAATGCATTGTCAATTTGTTTTTTGCCACAGCGCTGGGAGATAAGTACCCAGGGCCACATGTTTCTTCTGATTTTGATAGTACTGTATACTGTTATTAATAAAGATACACCTTGATTAAATTCATGTTGAATGAACCGGTCACAGTATAATTTTCTATTATTGAACATTTAACTTGAATGTCACGAATAATCGGGATATTCATGTTTTTGTTTCGACGCCGACTGTATGCATAAATATGATTTAAATATAGTAATATATGAATACTAATTAATGTACCTAAGCTTCGTATCTATAGGTTACTAACACCTAATTATTTTCCATAGGCGACAGTGTTAACTAAAAGTCCCACCGGCTATGGGTTAAGCCTATTTGAACTTCAAGTGGTCAATTTTCCCTTAGAACGTCATCCGCTGCACAAGTGTGTTACAACAAACGTGCCCTTTTCGGTATTTTTTTCAAACGATAATGTTGCATTTCCACAACTACCCCATTTACTGCACAAAAATCAGCAGCATAAACATATCCAGTCCACTTCCGTAACTTCTGGACACCACCAGACTCTTCCTGGACATCTAAACATACACAATCGCCATATTTACGTAGGCTATGATTTCTGTTCCCGATTAGGGATATTTCCCTCAATGATAATCAACCAATCAGCAGCCAGATTTTTGTGTTATGCTGACTCGAGTTTCAAGAAGCGTAACTCTATATAATTAGTTGCTTGTAACATATAATTGTAAAGAAAATCGAACTTTGATCGTGTAAACCGCGCCAATTTTACAAGAAAAGCTTTACTGTGATACGATAGAAATATAGGAGTCATTGGACATCCTATTATCTCCCAGTGGTCCTTTGACACACATACCCCATTTTAAAATTGACCATTTTTTTGGGGTAAGAAATAACACCGATACCCGATTCCTGATAACTCTGGAAGCACAGTTTAGTAGAAAGATACTAATGTCTCATGTCATGCTTGTTATATACATATATACTGCACAGTGTCGCATGGCCCATGTCCATCCACTCTCTAATCGGAATATTATTACCACAAATGTGACCACACCCAAAATTCAGGGTTTTTCATCATAATTTAATTTGTAAAATCCGACTCGCGTGCATAACGCACAGGATAGAAAGGCATATGTATACGTTTTGAAAACTAGTTACGTATATCTACCATACGCCTTAAGGAATTTATCTAATTTTGAACAGTACAATGTTTAATTGGATTTGAATTAGACCACCCCTCAACTTTGAAAACAAGTAGAAACCTTCTTAAATCCATTTAAAAACATTGTAGAAGCCAAGTTGTAAATTATTTAACAATATTAAAATAATTATGGTGAATTTAACCTTAAAATATCATACTAAGATGAAATGGTTGCAATTTTGCGAAAAAAAGTTTTAAAAATGGTAAAAAAAAAAAAAAAAAAAAAACACATTGAAATTCTTCAATTTTTTTAGCACAATTAGTTATTTAACATTATTAGCACAATTACTATTCAACTTAATCACCAAAATCATACTAAAATGAAATCTTTACACATTGAAAAAAAAAATGAAAATTTTGGGATTAAAATGTAGAAAAATGCCCAAAATATCGAAAAAAAACAAAGAAGGCTACAAATTACGTGCGCTCGCGCAACAGTATGGCGATCAGACAGATTCGTAGCTTGGTGTCACTCTGTTCCGTTTCACTCCATGACGTCACCAAAAACGACGTAAAACCTCGTGGCGTTCTGACATTTTTACTGTGCCGCGTTTTTGCTATGTTTATTTTATGTGTTGTTTTCGATTATGTGTTTGTCGCCGATATCGCCATTTGTCGGGATTCCATGTTTCTATATTTAAAACTGGTATGCTCGTAGTGAGCCTCGATTTCGATTTATTCTCCCAGGTCAAAATACGTCAGAGTTATGACAAAAATAGATCGACCTACATTTTCTCCATTAGAACTCTACATCATGATCAAAGAGTCTATAGACTCCTTCTGGACCTACATAGACTCCTTCGTTTGGGTATTTTTACTTATAATTGGGAAGTTTTATCATTTTTGGTTCGTGCGAAGACCTCTTTTTATCGTGCGGGAAAAGAGAGACATTCAAAACGCGATTTCGTAATTCGACGCAATATGCTGAATAGCCCAACCTTCAGCCGAGTTCCGGGTCAAATACGACGAATGACGTAACACAAAACAAAACGCATTTGTTGACACAAACACCGTTTGAAGAGTTTATTATTACATAAAATGATCGTTATTGATTAATTATTGATTAATTATTCATATTTATTGTTGCATATTGGCTGCTATCAATATTTACACAAATGGTATTAATTTTTTCTTATAATTGCTCCTTTGGTCAACTTTGACTATCGGAAAATGAAAATATGCCGCTGAAAAAAATGTAATCGATATTAAAGGTACGGTTGGCCTTGACGGTGGGTATCCTGTGAAAATATTTCCAACCGTCAAAAACCACCACAAACAGAAAGAACATCAAAATGTAGACATACTTTGTCCGTATACAAATAAGAAATATCACATAAACAGTATGTTATTGTCATATGGTTGACCATTGTTATGTAAACAAAAGCATAAAAAGTTACTGTTCTGGTGTTTGTTTATATTATAATGGTAAACATAAAGAGCATTCTTTGTGGGTGAATTCCTGATACGGAACTACTAAAGAGCGTTTATGCCATTTGTGTGTGATTAGCCAGTAGCATTGTGCTTTCTTCTGTAACACAATCAGGCTCTTGCTTAGGTAACAAATAGTAGGTCTTTATGATAACATGCTGTTTACGCGATGGTCTTGGTATATATGAACGAAACTGTATGCGTTTTACTGTTTTTTCTGTTTACGGTGATTGGAACAAATATGAATATTTTCGACAACTAAGGCCTCACGTGCCTTTAAAGTCTCATCCTTTCGGCAACATGGAATTGGTTTTAATTACTTAAATTATTAATATAGTAATTTGCCTTTTATCTGTGATGAAATGAGAAATGGTAATTGTCTTTTTTTGCTAACATTAAATTAAATTAAATAAATTAAGTAAAATACAGTGAAATTATTTTTTAAATTATTTTTTATTACATTTTTGCGCACGTTGGCATCTCTCTGAGTGCATTCTAGTTTGTTCTTGCTATCATGATTTTTCTTCATTACCATACCTAAAACATTAAAAATAACATGGTCGCAGCTTGTCCGTCAATATGAGTAACACTACCTCCCGATCTCCTGGACTAATGTGAGATATTAAATAATATAGTTATTTAATACTGGAAAAGGTTAACAGACATGGATTGGGTAAAAATGGTCAAATCTCTTATCTCTGGCCCTGATTGATCCAATGTCAGTCCAATCATCCAAGGACATACAGTGGAGCTCCAGTGTTCTAGTTAATCAGATTCACCTGGCTAAGGAGTGGTTAACACGCACATGAAGACATATAGTATCCATGCTCTATGGAATTCGTTTATTGAAAAATGTCAGAGATAAAGGTAAAATCAGACACAGCATGTGAAAGTGACTGTATTGAAGTTAGGTGACTTGAAATTTATGTCGTTGATGTCGCTATTCTGAAGTCATGTAAGCAAAATATATCAGTTAAAAATCCGAAATATATATTAACTATATTAACCTACCTTTGAACAAACATATGTATTCCTTGTAATCCTGTCGATATTGAAGTTTTCGTGACTTCTGTTGCACAGTCTGATCCAACGTAAACATCGTTCTTTGTTAGTTTTCGGCTTCGGAAATGCCCAAAATATCACCATTGGTTTACCGTTAGAATCTGGCTCCAAAGTTTTTATATAACGACTGTCACTATTACAAGATGAATACGCACACGTAGGCATCTTTAAAATCTCGGAAAGAAGTTATATTATCGTGTTAAACACCGTTTTAAAAGGAGTATAAAAGCGTCGTCGAGAGGTTCTTTTGTTTTGCAATGCAACGCCCTTGAACTTCGTTCGCTGTAACGCGATTGGTCAGTTACCGCTGTCAGTCAATAATTTGAGATTCGTCAATTGACTGTGCTTATTGTTCTCAGAGCACGGCAGCGATACAGTATATTAAACGTGTGTCACTTGGAAGAGTGAACCAGCTCTGATTCGTTTTGACAGGTCTGTCACATATTTTTTTTATTAAAGTTCAAAAATCTATTTTTGTTAAAATGAGCAAGGAGTTCAATATGAAAAAAAATCCGAGAAAGGGCCATAACTCCGTTAAAAAAACCGGATCAAACCCATTTTCGAACTCTATATTTATTTTGGGCTGAGAAGCTCATATTATGTAGGATACTGTCGAAAAATAGATTTTCTGTTTTCTCGGAAAAAAGTCTAACAAGACGTAACATTTCTTGTTTTTTACGAATTTCACCCTAAAAGTTCATCGGAGAGTCGGACAAACATTTCGGAAAATGCGGTATAAACAATGCCGGATCATATTTGTTGCTTGAACACTTCGACTGACGAACTCTCGGGCTATTGATCATTTGTATTGATACACTGCCCCAAATACATAGACTGTACCGGTATGATAGGCAATTAATTAACCGAATTCCGAACCGTCGGACTATAATCGAATGGTTCGAACCCTCGGCCTATAGGGTAGTCTCGGATTATATTACCTGTATATCAAATCCTCTTACGATCGAACCCCGAACAAACGCACTCAGCAAATAGTTGTAGGCAATTCATTCACCGAAAGGTCGAACTATCATCGAATGGTCTAACCCTCGGACTATGGGACTATCGGACAGATGAGCCATCGGAATGCACCTTCTTGGCCTCGTACTTTATCGAACCCCTGGACGAACGCAAAGCCCAAATTGGAATAGTGCGATTATGCGATAGTAGTTGGTCGACGACTCGAGGCCAGTCGAGGGTTCGGTAATCGGTAGTCACTACAACTGAACCCTCGGACTAAAACTATCGAACACTCGGATTAATGAACCATAGATATATAGGACCATTGCAATCGAATCCGCGGACTAAGGAATCTTAGGTAAGGCCTATGGGACAAGTTAGTCTATCAGAGGCGCATCCGTATAGTTTGTCATAATTTTCTGACGTCAACTTCAGTCCGATTCACTGAAGACAACAAACTTCGCACACGATAAACACATTAACTAAATTGCGCTCGGATAATTACAACACCAAACGAAATAGCAATACATTATAGGGCATCCATTACAGGGCAATGAGGGTATCGTTCGCGCGAGGGCGTGTTCGTCCGAACCCATCGAACCCTAGTTGGTTACGGCCTTGGTCTGTTAAATCTATTATCTGAACATTTCCCCACAATGAATGAGAATTTTTCTGCACTTGTACTATCTTATTCTGCTTATTTTCCTGAACATCCCTCCAAATGAATAATAAACCATTCCAATGTATACTATTATAACGGAGTGGGATAAACAATTCAGGAAATAAAAGGTTCCCTCACACGGGAATAGGAAAATTTATTCGCTGGAGTTAAATTAAAGGACTACAATGTGGAATTACAACAATTATGCCAATTCAAATCTGTTCCCTTAACTTACATTTGAGTACTAACTGTGATTCATTTTACTCTTATAGATATACCAGTGCGCACATGCATTCAACTGCTCTCTTACGAATTTTCAGATCTTGATTGAATTTGTCCTCTGTTATAAGGTGTTCCCCATCATTCAGTGTGTGTTGGCCTACTGGCTGCTGGATAATTATACCAGTAAGACAATGACTGTACTGCATGTTTGCAGTAGATGCAACAACATATTTAAAGATTGAATTAAGCATAATTCAACAAGGATCAAATGCCAATAATTTTAGTAAGCTTTTTAATGTGTGACCTCAATTTGATCAATGTAGAATTGCATGCGTAATTTGATTTTTCGTCAATTGGGAATTTGTGTCGATGTCTATTAATCTGTTTATGTCCGACCAGGGGATTTGACGTTTATTGGGGTCGAGAGAGCCTGACCCTAGAGATTCTCAATTCCCCCTCACGGACAAAAACAGCTTAATGAAATTTTATGAGATAATTAGCATCAACAACGATTATGGAGGACTGTGATATTTACAGACAACTTACATTTTTAACAGAAATACCGTTATTGTATACGGGAGATTGTGTCGAAATAGATTTACGGAGAAATAATACAATTTACGGTAGGAATTTACGGAATTTACCGTTCAATTATATAAACGGAATTTTACCTTAACGATTACGGCTGGTTCCAGTGGTACCATAGCTTTTTGCCGTCAAGTCATACGGGATTTGTTCACAGTTCCAGAATATGTCACTTTGGGTAATTCATAATATTACTATTAAGTTATCCCTGTACTATCAACATGTGAAGTTGTCACTGGGCAGTTCACGGACTCATTTACAAACAATCATAGACACAATGGTCATGTGATGGCACAGTGTTAGACAATAAAACCGGCCGCACATATGAAGTCTGAATCGATGACAATCGAGGATCCATGTGCAGGTAAGCGAAATGTTTTAACAATGTGAATCATTTTCTCAGTGTGTATGTTTAAAGGCACTGGCGGCGTTAGTTGCAGAAATATTTATATTTGTTCAAATCGCCATCAACAGAAGGAACACCAACATATTTACAGTTCCGCCCATACGCCAAATATAATCAGCGCGTAAATATTGTCGTCAAGAGGTACGATGGTGTACGTAAACAAGGGACTGCTTGTGTTACAGAAGTTGTGCATCTGTTTACATAACACAGCGCAATTCTATTGGTTAATCACACAAAAATGATATAAACGATCTTTATTATTTCCATATCAGGAAAACAGTAACATATAACGCTCTTTATGTTTACCATATCCGGATTTAAACAAAAACCAGGAAACGTAACGTTTTTTGCTTTTGTTTACATAACAAAGGGGAAATATTTACAATAACATACTGTTTGTGCTATATTTCTGATAGGTATAAGAACAAAGTCTGCCTATATCTTACTATTTCTTCTGTTTATGACGATTTTTGACGGAGGTGAATATTTTAACAGCATATTAAGGTTTAACCAAACCAGTCCAATGTGGCCTCCAGGGATATGTTTTTCAAATTTTAAAATTGGTAGAAAAGTATCAAAAACGTCACAAAATTAAAAGAAAACAACAATCAATGTATCATATGTAGTTAACAACACTATACTGGTAGCAGATCAAAAAATATATAGCACATACTTACCAACCACACTCTTGACTTTGTGCGCACGTACAGACAAAACAGTCAACTAATTTCCATAAAAGAAAGAACAACAGGATTCAGGAGAACTCCATAAGAAACGCTTTGTTGAGAAACCACATTTTATAATAACAATACCTATTTAATTTAAATTTTCCAAAGCCAGGGTATGTGTTGTTGCTCAGCTTCACCAGAAATCAAACAGCTGGATTTGACTGGCACTGTACTAGTGCAAGGTCAGATTCCCTCAGCAAGCCAGCTTATAATTTAACATGGCCGGCCTGGTCTAAATCCCAATCAGGATTAATCAAGAGATTACTCAATGAATTCCCACCAGCAAATTTACAATGGATACAGTCATTGGCAAATACTGATGTGTGATATCTGGTTGTGTCATTTCAAAATTTGATCACTCGCTTCAAAAACATGAGAATTAAATCATGTTATGTGCTGTAATATATGGATTTCTCAACAAAGCGTTCTTGACAGAGAACTCCCCAACCAGGATTCAGTTTTGTTTGTGGAAATTTCTCAACAACAGACCCTGTAAGTGTGCACAAAGTCAGATTTCAGTTCGGAAGAAAGTATCAACTATTTCCAATTTCTGTCACAGGTAAAGTGTTATTTACTACATATAATATACGTATAGTTGTTTTTAGCTTCTCATGTGAAGTTTGTGCCATTTTTTTCTCCGTTTAAAAAATTACCCAAATTTTAACCGGAGTCCATATTGGAGTGCTTTGGTTAAGCCTTAAAATTGGTAGTTTCAGTAATTTTCTGCCGGCAGGTGCCCATAAATATACACCAACTGACACCACACCGTATGCCCGGTATACACGAAGTACACAAGAACTTTTGCTGTACATCACGACGCACCTTCTATGTTTGCCCGATACTGTGTACATACGTGTGATAACTCTTGGACTGAAATACCATAATTCATATAGAGAGCAATGAAAATGATACGAAGAATTTTAACTTACGGAAATACCTGGCACATTCACATCAAAGTAAGTTATTCACGATTAATTCGCTACCCGATTTAACTCAAGGGGCATTTGTGGCCAAATAGTTATCTGTGAATTAATATGTGACACGTTAGTTGTAACATTTGCATTAGCCGTTATTGCAACATCTTTATCCGTGAGCTTTCACAAATTGATATTTATTATCCACAGAAAGAAGCAATTTATGAGTGGCGTATGATTTATTGCAAATTTATTCGTGTTACAAATGAGGAAGTGTAAAAATATATTGGAGTTATAGTATAGGGCTGCATTGATATTTTCCGCAATCTATATGACTGCAATCAACGGTGGGAGTGCTTATTCCTTTTACACCTGAGGACGATACTTTCTCAATAATACTTACGCCTGGATAAGCCTTTCTATACTGATTGGATTCTCCCGTGTCTTTATAAAAGTATACATTGGAATGGTATATTATTCATCTAGAGTGGTAATAAACGCAGATAGCAGACACAAAAACATTATGCATATGATATAAATGCAGAATTATTCATATTCATTTGTGGGAAATGTTCAGATAATAAGTTCAACAAACGGTTTGCTGAACTTATTATCTGAACATTTCCTAAGGGAACTACTCGTCAATGAGTAGTTAGTATAGAAAGGGTTAATGCATTATTCTGCTAACATTCTACAATGCTATAGATGGGTAGTTGATTCGTGTCAATAAATCCATGGGGTGTTATTAAAATGTTAATTCGGCACCTGTCTGAGAGAAGAAAACGATGTGTTGTTAAGAAAATGGACCATTATGAAATCTGCACTTCACGTTACAAGCGAATTTGCGACAACTCCAAATACAGAAATTATTTATTGGAATGATCCATGTTTAAACACTCTGTTCGAGTTGTTTGTTGCAGAAAAGCTGACAACAATTCGAGCGGTCAATAATTTCAAGTATGTTTGTTCATATACTATACCCGAATATGAATAGTTTATTTCTTCTATCCAGTATACAAGGTGTGGAGATCAGGTTGTGACAATAACAACACCTACCCCCTGTATTATGCGGTTATATACACACTTAAAAATAATAAGCCATATAGGTACTAAGGTAGTACCAATATGTCTGATAGTACCAGACCAACAGGTATTGAGAAGAATATGGTTCTAAAAATTGATATAGTACCACACCATGTTGGTACTATCCACTCTCATAACCTGAATGTTAGCCACGTGATGGCATCACGTGATAATTCATTTGGCACTAGCGCGATCTCGGTACCCAAGTGTTACCCACGTGATGGCATCACGTGATAATTCATTTGGTACTAGCCGATCTCGATAAAATGGCCTCGTCCAGCCACTTCAAGTTGATACGATTGAGATTTTTTACAGTATATAAACATGGACGAAGAGACAAACAAACATCAGACTTAGACAATTTATGTTGAGATCGGACTGGGCTTACATGTTGTAGTATATGCCAGTTTAGGTACGTTGTTCGCTCGCTGGGTGGATTTAAGATTAGGGAAGTAACTTCTCTGAAATTCATCAACATACTTTTGTGTGTGTGAAATTGGACCTAACTGGCTTCTCAATAACCTGGAATATTGTCAGCACTGTGTGGATTATGGTTGTACATGGACGGGACAAGATGATATATAACCTCCGAAAAAATAACGGGCGTTTACATTATTGAAAGCAGCTATTTTCGGTGAACTGAGCTAGACCAAATTGAAAAGTCATTGAGTGCAGTGTGGTTTAATACATGCACAACACAACAGTATTGTGAATTACAAAAGACAGATACTTAAGTTTCACAACATTATAAACCGCCCAATTAACTCACAAGAGTCAACCACTGGTGACTATGATTACGAGACATCCAATTCTGTAGAAATTAGTCAGAGTTATGACGTCAAAGATCAGTCATGACTCCTGACTCCTGAGTCAGTAACAAGTTTGATGGCTACAACGTACAAGTACCTGTGCAAAGGACGACGGATAATATTCTTCAATTTTCATCAAAACGTGACTTGAGAACCATGTCGCCATGACTTGTCGCCCAGTTACGGATTCTGATATTCTTTTGATCGAAACGCCTGTGATGCTGTGATATTGTTCTGATATATTTATGGAATGGTGGATAATCTCGGAGATATGGATCCAATTCTGGGACACACGCTATAACTGAATCAATCGCAAGCTTTTAGTATAACGTACTACAGCTATGCTCTAATTAATCACCCCCTTTAACAAGGTTGTAGGGCGTTAATGATAGTCAGACACCGGTTATACCATACCGCCGTTCAACCATGGTCAAGTGGTTGATATGTGGCAACCGCAGATAATCTTTATACAGTCTTATTAATAATATTTTGTAACCACTGTACGCCGCACTAATTTTTTACATGGACACCTTGTAAACACCCAGTCCAGATTTTCATCAGCGCCATGCACCATATTAACTATACACAAAACAATATTTCAATTAATAATTTGTTTACGGTTTTATTAACATTCAAAGTTGGTCACTGACCGACATTCGCAACTACTCGTAATATCGGTGGCCAATGTCGTTAAGGGGGAGGGGTCAATTAGAGCTTAGCTGTATACATACATGAACATGAAGACCATTCCAATGTCCAGATGCTTCATGTTCTTATCAAAACATGTCTGGCTACATGTGTGGTTATCATTCTGAGCGATTCGGCCATTTCCGCTAGGAAATAACCTCATCCATAACTGGAAACCATATTAGCGAAATTCTACATTATATGGCTCTGGTGATCAGGCAATGCCACTGACTTGATGACGCTGTGCATATATGCGAATGGAGAATAATTTATTAACTATGGCTTTACCAAACTTTATCATATATTAAATACATTAAACTCTCTTTGTGTTACATGTATCTTAGTATTTGTTCATTTACTGATACAGCGCATTGTAAGTGTACGATAAGCAAAACACTGAACACCGTGGCAATTATTTTGGGAGTGTGATAATAATTCTGGTAACCCATTCAAGACCTCCTTGTAGCGAGGACTAGTGAGCTCTATAGCGGTATTTTTCAAACAACAGTTTTAATTAACCAAAGTTAATGGTCTCCCCATTTTTGAGTATTTTGCTTATCGCACACTATTTACAAAGGTTTGGGAGTTATCGCAAAGATTTGCTCCCTTGGCTGTGAATGACCGATCGGTCTATTTTAGCATGTCCGGGCAATTATAGATTGATAGGTTGGTCACTCAGACTCAGTTTAAGATGTCTGATTTATAATGTTCACAGAAGCCCATTATCGGCAAAAAGCCTTTGCGACAAATCTCAAACATCTTTGCGATAAATCGCAAAAATATAATCGCCCAGTACGTAGTCTGAGAGTTATCATAAAGATGTTTGAGATTTATCGTAAAGGTTTGTGTGTTATCGCAAAGGTTTGCTCCCTCATCACTCATGCATCTGGCTGTGAATGACTGATCGGTCTATTTTAGTCCGACCAGGCATAGATTGATAGGTTGTTCACTCAGACCTGTTTAAGATGTCTGATTTATAATATTCACAGAAGCCCATTAGTGCAAAAAAAACCTTTGCGACAAATCTCAAACATCTTTGCAATAGATAAAAAAAAATATTCACACAGTATGTAGTCTGAGATTTATAGTAAAGATGTTTGAGATTTATCGTAATGGTTTGCGTGTTATTGCGAAAGTGTTTGTGATTTTTCGCAAAGTTGTTTTGTGATTTATCGCGAAGGTTTGCTCGCCTTATCCCACATGCATCCCACAAGTTTTGCTCCTCTCAACATTCTTGCATCTGGCCGTGAATGACTGATCGGTCTATTTTAGCCCGACCGTTCAATTATAAATTGATAGGTTGTTCACTGAGACCTGTTCAAGATGGCTGATTTATAATGTTTACAGACAAATTAAGAAATTTTTAGCACCAAAAAAGTTTGCCACAAATCTCAATCATGTTTGCGATAATTCGCAAAATTTAATCACCCACTACGCAGTCTGAGAGTCCTCGTAAAGATGTTTGAGATTTATCGTAAAGGTTTGCGAGTTATCGCAAAGGTGTTTGTAATTTTTCGCAAAGTTGTTTTGTGATTTATCGCGAAGGTTTGCTCGCCTTATCCCACATGCATGCTTGCTGCCAAAGAACGATCGGTCTATTTTAGCCCAACCATGCTATTATAGATTGATTGGTGGTTTACCCAGACCTGTTGTAGATGTCGGATTATATTTATATGGTTCAAGTCAATTAATGCCAATGCATGAAAATATATCTGCGATAAATCACAAACCATTAATCGCAAACCTTTTGTAATCAATCGAAAACCTTTACACTAAATCGCATATACCGGTACTTATTGCAAAGTTGTTTGCGATTCGCAAAGGTTTGCGATTTATCGCAAGGTAGTTTTTTGTATTTATCGGGCTATTCTAGATCGATCGGTGTTTCATCCAGACCAGTTCCCAGATGTTTGATTTATGTTTACTTAATATTATTGCACACAAATTAAGAAATTATTTTTGGACATTCAGACCAATTTTACTCTACATGCAGGGGACAGGGAATCCTGAAATCGAGATCTTAAGCTTTTATTTAAGTTCAAAATCACGATCAAGGTTATATACTAATAAAAGTAATGCATGTATAATTCGGATTATTTCATTATCACTATGCAATGGAGTGGTTTTGTACTTTATTCAATGTTTAAACGCCGTAGCTTCATTTGGAATCTAAATTGCCACATTGTTAAATTTGCCGTCGGCCATGTTTCGTAATTTCGAGTGCTTGGTATCTGGGCAGGTTCTCCGCTTAGTACCTATATGTTTGGTTCTGTGGAGTACCAACTTGCTAGGTACTATGCATAGTACCTAAATACTTCAGAGTATCTGTCTTTATATTCGGTACTTCATATAATATAATGGGTGTGTATTTCTTGGCACTTCATGTCGTGTGCGTCATGACTTCGGTGACATAAAGGCAGAGTGGGTATTATATGCACAATGCCCAGATAGAACCTAAATATTTAGTAGGTAATCCAGAGTACCAATCATATTGGTACTCTAGAGTACCTAAACTTTTGGTACTCCAGAGTACCACTTTTGGTACTCCAGAGTACCTAAACTTTTGGTACTCCAGAGTACCACTTTTGGTACTCCAGAGTACCAAACAGTTGGTACTCCCCCTGGGACAAAGCTTAGTACCAACGTAGGCACTCTGAAGTACCTATTTTTTAAGAGTGTACAGTAGTAAGTAGTAAGTAAGTATGGTATGCTAGACATCTCAAAAAATGGACATAGTCACAACCAATATATCCGGATACCAGGACACCACTGGTGGTTTGATAAATAAAATATATATACTTGATAGTTTTGGCAGTCAAGTCGATCTACAGAATGGTTGCTACCTCGATGGGACTGGAGAACGTGTAGTAAGTAATAAGATGTCAAGAGACGTGAATACATAAGATAGTCCTCGAGCTTCTCGTCAACAGTTGTATCTGTCATGGTATGCGTGTATACTTCTTGTTAAAACATGGAAGAGGGGCTCTCGTAGAATTTCAGGGGCTAGTGCAGTTCATCTCCAAGTGCTTCAGTATCAGGGGACACAGTCGTTGTTCTCTTGGTATATTAGAGAGATTCCGCTTCTAGCGTTTGTACTAAGTGTAGGGATTGTGAGTGAGTATCCATGGTAACTGCGTACTACGTATATATGCGTTTGTGTCACGCATGTGGGTGAGGCGAGACGTGGCTAATGCTACTTGTAAATGTGTAATACATTATTCCGTTTCTAGCGTTTGTACGGAGTGTAGGGATTGTGAGTGAGTAGCCCTGGTAACTGCGCACTACGTATATATTCGTGTGTATATATGTGTCACGCATGTGGGTGAGGCGAGACGTGGATAATGTTACTTGTAAATGTGTAATGCACGATTCCGTTTCTAGCGTTTGTACTAAGTGTAGGGATTGTGAGTGTGTATCCCTGGTAACTACATACTACGCGTATATTCATTCGTGTGTGTCACGCATGTGGCAAGACGTGGATAATGATACTTGTAAATGTGTAATACGTGTAGACGATGAAACATGATTATTGACATAAAACCGCTATGTGCACATCGATCCACAAATGTTGATCCAGCACGTGATTTTCCACACTATATCATTCGATATGAGTATTATCTTATTTTAGTGATGTTACCTAGAGCAATTAACTTACAAGCTTTTTGTCTATAAGACCAGCAAACTCCTCAATTCTAAGAAAAATTGCCATGTATCGAAAAATTCAGGCTAATAAAATTTTATAATAATTTATTATAATCATTGTAACATAAATTCCACCGACCAATTAGGCGTTGTATGTAAAGCGGTCATGGTACCGGGTGAGCGGTATTTTGGGGTCTATTATCTCCCACAACCCCATGTCCTTGTAATATAATCACAATGTTGGTCAATGTCATGCCTGAAACAAGATTATTTCGAAACTTCAGACTGTAACAAGGCTGACATACAAGTAGTTCCGATAGTTAAATTTTAAAGTCAGGAGTGAAATGTTTACCTAGATATTCAACCTATTTTCTGATGCAATGGTCGTGTCGAACTATTAAATTAGTGTTTGATCAATAATCCATCTATGCAGAATCATATAGAGTTGGAACAAAATGTTTCAAAAATAGAATTTTTCCCCTTATTTACAAGTATAGAAAGTCGTACTCGCACAAGTCAGTTGTTTATAGACAAAAAGCGTGTAGAATCACGTGACCTGTGACGTTAGCGTTACAATCACCCCCACACGCACAATCGCAAGCAGCGGAATCTCTCTATTATCTCAAGACCCTGATACTATGGGAATGTGGTGCGTTCGTGTTCAGTTGTGGTGCTTCCTGTTGTGCAAAATTGCTCAAATGTGTCACAATGCGCTAAACTCTGGGGGAAAAAGACATAGCTAGTGTAATTGCACACGAAGATCTGAGCATAAGCAATATTAGTTGAACAAGATTTATATACCCGTAGACTATATATACATGTATATATGAACCTACACACTATTTGCACCTCCGTAATGTATTTTAAATTATATCTATACCATCATGTGCATAGTCATGTGAATCTAAGCAACTTGAATCCTATTCGCATCGCCACTATATAAGTTGGGCGACCTAACCGCAATTCGGTTAATTTAGTATCTTGTTTTGACTTCTGCGTAGTTGGTTTTACAAGGTTTCGTCTGACAGCTGTTTACTAAAAGATGAGCGATCTAACGTGGTCTATAGTAGGCTTCCGTATGAGAAGATCGTAAACGTAAGTCAAACAGCCATCTCAAATTGGAGATTAGTTTTGCTGAAACGTTATGCTATTGCGTAATTCTGTCACCGAGTATATATCAATTGTATCTCACAAAAACAGTTATCTCAAAACACCCTGTCGCGTAAATAGGAGAGAGTGGCAGAAAACAAAGTGCCAGTCAGAATACGTGTCTGGGTATCTGAACAATAAGGAATTGTCTGATAAATACATGAGATTAATGAAAGAGAAGATAACTTCGTGCGTGTAACTTATCACTAGTTGGTTTTCCTAATTATTCGACTGATTAACCCTTTAACCAACAGAAGGGCCCTGTGCCAATGCATTCTCTTATATATGCGAGTCGACCATAGGTCGCCTCGCATATATAAGAGAATGCATTGGCTTAACACATTAAAAATTATAAAATTGTTAAAGAATGTAAGAAAATAATGGTAAAAAGTGTTAAAAAAAAGATTGTTTTAGGCCAATGCATTCTCTTATATATGCGAGGCGACCTATGGTCGACTCGCATATATAAGAGAATGCATTGGCACAGGGCATAACTGTAACTATCAAAATGTGGCCAAGGAGCCGGTTCCAATGATATCCATATGTGTATGGTTCTATTGAGACAGACCGAAGATATTTTAGGCTGTTGAAGCTTTATTTGGCCGGTTTTGGCCGGTTTGTTGGGTAACGGGCTAATTTCGATAATTACTCAGTTCTATTTGTTCCACTGCACGAGGTATAGCCAATGGGAATTTAGTTACGACAACGCGGGACAAACTTTAGAAGTACACGTCTTCTCTTGTCGTAATTAGCACCAGACAGAGGATCATGTGTTTGGATGCGGTGATGTTTCGATCGTTGCCAGTGTGGTTTGGTGCACAACTACAACAAAAGGTAGCAAGCTAGAACCACAGCTGGTGCCAAATGAGTGTCGCATTGTTTTCAAATTTGAATGCCGGCTGTGGCTTTACGGGATGAAGAAGATGAGCTTATTAAACAACTAAGCACTCATGATTGCTGTCCGATCCGACTCTTGGATATTTTTTCTTCTTCTGTGTCTTTTATCGCATAACAATGCTAACTTACTTAATTTTTCGCAAATAAACGAATTGCTAATACAGGGACTTTGAATGCACGAAAAAGACTTACTTTCTGGAGTGATATATACGGCTAAACTGATTTCGTCTTCCTTTTTACATTTTCAAGTGGGAACAACAGCTGTCGCGTGAAGTGGTGGCGATGGTGAACTTCGAAGGCGACTCGTATATTACTGATGCTTGGTCGACGAATGCCACTTCTTATACGGCTGTTATCGTATACTAATTTAACCCTTTCAGTGCCAGGGTACGGTCCTAAAAACTTTCAAAAACAAAACAAATTGAGATTTTGTTTTGGGTATGCTTAAGCATGCTATAGCGAATTTAAAAACAAACTGGATAAAACCTTAGGGGCATGTTATAACTCAAAACTATCACCAAGTATTCATAGTAATAATTTTGATCCCCATGAAAAACGTAAGATTCCCTGGCACTAAACCTACAATATAAGTCTGGCACTGAAAGAGTCAATTAAAGAATATAAGAAAAAATTATTAAAATTGTAAAAATTGTAAAACATAATAACAAATGATGAAAAATTGTTAGGCCAGTGCATTCTCTTATATATGCGAGGCGACCTATGGTCAACTCGCATATATCAGAGAATGCATTGGCACAGGGTATATGGGTTGATACAAAAATCTGACTTGGCACTGAAAGGGTTAAACTTAAATGGAGTAAAAACTGCTCGTGTATAGTCCAGATACAATGGTCTCGTTACCATATACTTTCTGCAACTGATATGTATATAATTATGCTCTTCATACTTGGAGGTCAATATATTCCACCGGTGCATAAACAAGGCAGGAATGTTTTCTTGTTAACACTTGTTCCTAAAAAATCTACTTTACAGTAGGGGTGGTCACAAATCGCGACTGAATGTTTTTTATGTGAGACGAAATTGAATTAATTACACCGGATAAATTCCATGGTTAATGGTTATGGTATATACATTTATTTTCTAAAATATGGTCACTGGATTGGAGGACAAGTATTAGCCACTTAGATGGACCTCCTCTCCCAAATACATCAACACTAAATACAACATTACAATAGCATCATGGTATAACAGTGCATACCTATATAAATAAGAAAGTATAAAACAACAAAAGTGTTGTGTTAGTGCTATATAGTCACCCCTTTAACCCTTTCAGTGCCAAGTCCGATTTTTGTATCAACCCATATACCCTGTTCCAATGCATTCTCTTATGTATGCGAGTCGACCATAGGTCGCCTCGCATATATAAGAGAATGCATTGGCCTAACAAATTTTCATCATTTGTTATTATTTTTTACAATTTTTTACAATTTTAATAATTTTTTCTTATATTCTACTCTCTTTCAGTGCCAGACTTATGTTGTAGGTTTAGTGCCAGGGAATCTTACGTTTTTCATGGGCATCAAAATTATTACTATGAATACTTGGTGATAGTTTTGAGTTATAACATGCCCCTAAGGTTTTGTCCAGTTTTGTTTTTAAATTCGCTATAGCATGCTTAAGCATACCCAAAATAAATTCAACCCCCAAAAAAAAACAAAACAAAATATTTTTATTTTTATTTTTGTTTAGGGCCGATTTTACAGACCGTAAATTAGGGCCGAGGAGATCGGCCCCTGGCACTGAAAGGGTTAACCCAAGTCAGTGTTGTCACTTTTAATGTGACTCTTCGTCGAAATTAGTATTACTTCACACAGCCTAGCCCTCTCTCTCTGTGCTTGTTTCAATTATTGACATGCATGGTTTTGAAAGAGTCGAATTTCTTCAGACGTGTTTCTTTTCAAACTCAGATATTTCGAATGTGGGTTGTGTCTGTGGAAGTGGTGTCTCATAAAATGTCTTGGACAGCTGTGAAAATCACATCGTTTTCATTATTCTCTAGGTCAGGGTCTCCAAATGGCAATTTTGTTTCACCGAATAAATGTAGATGCGCAAAAGTTGCATAGACTTATTTGGGCATGAAAATGTATAATGTATAACCAACTATGCAATGCATTCTCTTCACGATATCCACATTTACATTCTCAGCCTGTTCTCCCGAAAATCAGCACGTTGTCGGCCTAGAATAGGATTTGTTTTAGGTTCATAGTCGCATGGACTCGCCTCGTCACTTAAATCGTGAAATTTCGAGTTTGAACTTTCACCTACAGTGAAATGCATTATTAAGGGACCGGTATTAACTGAGAAATATATTATCTGCACTGTTTTAACTGTTTAACTTCCCTAGCACAACATCAAAAAGTTCCCAGGTTTTGAAATTTCTACGGGCTTAGCTATAGGGTGGAGATTCGTGGCATGATCTATGGGCGTCCTCTAGAAAACTAACGGAATTAATATTCGTGCATAAATAATTGAAATAAACGCTCATTAAGTTTACACCATACCAAGAATGGACTGACGATTAACGCTCTTTATTGATCGAAGAACGGTCCTATTTGACTTCTGCGTAGTTGGTTTTACAAGGTTTCGTCTGACAGCTGTTTACTACAAGATGAGCGATCTAACGTGGTCTATAGTAGGCTTCCGTATGAGAAGATCGTAAACGAAAGTCACACAGCCATCTCAAATTGGATATTAGTTTTTTTGAAACGTTATGCTATTATGTAATTCTGTCATCGAGTATATATCAATTGTATCTCACAAAAACAGTTATCTCAAAACACCCTGTCGCGTCAATACGAGGGAGTGGCAGAAAACAAATTTCCAGTCAGAATACGTGTCTGGGTATCTGAACAATAAGGAATTGTCTGATAAATACATGAAATTAATCAAAGAGAAGATAACTTCGTGCGTGTAACTTATCACTAGTTGGTTTTCCTAATTATTCGACTGATTAACCCTTTAACCAACAGAAGGGCCCTGTGCCAATGCATTCTCTTATATATGCGAGTCGACCATAGGTCGCCTCGCATATATAAGAGAATGCATTGGCTTAACACATTAAAAATTATAAAATTGTTAAAGAATGTAAGAAAATAATGGTAAAAAGTGTTAAAAAAAAGATTGTTTTAGGCCAATGCATTCTCTTATATATGCGAGGCGACCTATGGTCGACTCGCATATATAAGAGAATGCATTGGCACAGGGCATAACTGTAACTATCAAAATGTGGCCAAGGAGCCGGTTCCAATGATATCCATATGTGTATGGTTCTATTGAGACAGACCGAAGATATTTTAGGCTGTTGAAGCTTTATTTGGCCGGTTTTGGCCGGTTTGTTGGGTAACGGGCTAATTTCGATAATTACTCAGTTCTATTTGTTCCACTGCACGAGGTATAGCCAATGGGAATTTAGTTACGACAACACGGGACAAACTTTAGAAGTACACGTCTTCTCTTATCGTAATCAGCACCAGACAGAGGATCATGTGTTTGGATGCGGTGATGTTTCGGTCGTTCCCAGTGTGGTTTGGCGCACAACTACAACAAAAAGTAGCAAGCTAGAGCCACAGCTGGTGCCAAATGAGTGTCGCATTGTTTTCAAATTGTAATGCCGGCTGTGGCTTTATGGGATGAAGAAGATGAGCTTATTAAACAACTGAGCACTCATGATTGCTGTCCGATCCGACTCTTGGATATTTTTCTTCTTCTGTGTCTTTTATCGCATAACAATGCTAACTTACTTAATTTTTCGCAAATAAACGAATTGCTAATACAGGGACTTTGAATGCACGAAAAAGACTTACTTACTGGAGTGATATATACGGCTAAACTGATTTCGTCTTCCTTTCTACATTTTCAAGTGGGAACAACAGCTGTCGCGTGAAGTGGTGGCGATGGTGAACTTCGAAGGCGACTCGTATATTACTGATTCTTGGTCGACGAATGCCACTTCTTATACGGCTGTTATCGTATACTAATTTAACCCTTTCAGTGCCAGGGTACGGTCCTAAAAACTTTCAAAAACAAAAACAAAACAAATTGAGATTTTTTTTGGGGTATGCTTAAGCATGCTATAGCGAATTTAAAAACAAACTGGATAAAACCTTAGGGGCATGTTATAAGTCAAAACTATCACCAAGTATTCATAGTAATAATTTTGATGCCCATGAAAAACGTAAGATTCCCTGGCACTAAACCTACAATATAAGTCTGACACTGAAAGAGTCAATTAAAGAATATAAGAAAAAATTATTAAAATTGTAAAAATTGTAAAACATAATAACAAATGATGAAAAATTGTTAGGCCAGTGCATTCTCTTATATATGCGAGGCGACCTATGGTCAACTCGCATATACAAGAGAATACATTGGCACAGGGTATATGGGTTGATACAAAAATCTGACTTGGCACTGAAAGGGTTAAACTTAAATGGAGTAAAAACTGCTCGTGTATAGTCCAGATACAATGGTCTCGTTGCCATATACTTTCTGCAACTGATATGTATATAATTATGCTCTTCATACTTGGAGGTCAATATATTCCACCGGTGCATAAACAAGGCAGGAATGTTTTCTTGTTAACACTTGTTCCTAAAAAATCTACTTTACAGTAGGGGTGGTCACAAATCGCGACTGAATGTTTTTTATGTGAGACGAAATTGAATTAATTACACCGGATAAATTCCATGGTTAATGGTTATGGTATAAACATTTATTTTCTAAAATATGGTCACTGGATTGGAGGACAAGTACTAGCCACTTAGATGGACCTCCTCTCCCAAATACATCAACACTAAATACAACATTACAATAGCATCATGGTATAACAGTGCATACCTATATAAATAAGAAAGTATAAAACAACAAAAGTGTTGTGTTAGTGCTATATAGTCACCCCTTTAAACCTTTCAGTGCCAAGTCCGATTTTTGTATCAACCCATATACCCTGTTCCAATGCATTCTCTTTTATATGCGAGTCGACCATAGGTCGCCTCGCATATATAAGAGAATGCATTGGCCTAACAAATTTTCATCATTTGTTATTATTTTTTACAATTTTAATAATTTTTCAATATTATTTCAAACAATTTTAATAATTTTTTCTTATATTCTACTCTCTTTCAGTGCAAGACTTATGTTGTAGGTTTAGTGCCAGGGAATCTTACGTTTTTCATGGGCATCAAAATTATTACTATGAATACTTGGTGATAGTTTTGAGTTATAACTTGCCCCTAAGGTTTTGTCCAGTTTGTTTTTTAATTCGCTATAGCATGCTTAAGCATACCCAAAATAAATTCAACCCCAAAAAAAATAAAATATTTTTATTTTTGTTTAGGGCCGATTTTACAGACCGTAAATTAGGGCCGAGGAGATCGGCCCCTGGCACTGAAAGGGTTAACCCAAGTCAGTGTTGTCACTTTTAATGTGACTCTTCGTCGAAATTAGTATTACTTCACACAGCCTAGCTCTCTCTCTCTGTGCTTGTTTCAATTATTGACATGCATGGTTTTGAAAGAGTCGAATTTCTTCAGACGTGTTTCTTTTCAAACTCAGATATTTCGAATGTGGGTTGTGTCTGTGGAAGTGGTGTCTCATAAAATGTCTTGGACAGCTGTGAAAATCACATCGTTTTCATTATTCTCTAGGTCAGGGTCTCCAGATGGCAATTTTGTTTTACCGAATAAATGTAGAAGCGCAAAAGTTGCATAGACTTATTTGGGCATGAAAATGTATAATGTATAACCAACTATGCAATGCATTCTCTTCACGATATCCACATTTACATTCTCAGCCTGTTCTCCCGAAAATCAGCACGTTGTCGGCCTAGAATAGGATTTGTTTTAGGTTCATAGTCGCATGGACTCGCATCGTCTCTTAAATCGTGAAATTTCGAGTTTGAACTTTCACCTACAGGGAAATGCATTATTAAGGGACCGGTATTAACTGAGAAATATATTATCTGCACTGTTTTAACTGTTTAACTTCCCTAGCACAACATCAAAAAGTTCCCAGGTTTTGAAATTTCTACGGGCTTAGCTATAGGGTGGAGATTCGTGGCATGATCTATGGGCGTCTAAGAGATAAACAAATATGCGTAGTTTTGGAAGGAGGGAAGTACACAGACACCATGTACTCTAGAAAACTAACGGAATTAATATTCGTGCATATATAATTGAAATAAACGCTCATTAAGTTTACACCATACCAAGAATGGACTGACGATTAACGCTCTTTATTGATCGAAGAACGGTCCTATTTCTATCCTGCAAATGATTCTGTCACGTCAATAAGATATATTATAAGTTACGGGACGCTTAGTGGTCGGATATGGTGTCATGTGAGGCGAAATGAGATCAATATTTGGCGAGGCCGTAGGTATTTATTATGCCAGTGGACCAAATCCAGCATATCCCTTTAATTAATCGTCGCTGTAATTTATTGTAATTTGGTAAGATAAATGTGTCGTCTATGGCTATGAACTTATGTAACGTCACAGTGACGCGTCATGTGCGTTGAACGTCAACGCATTGAGTCAATGGCTAATTACCAGAAGTAGGATAACTTGTTGAGTTTGATAGTTAATTTATGAGTCTTTATAATTCCTCAAATATATCGCATGAAGTTTTTGGTACATGGTACTATGTCTTTAAATTCACAGAAAATGATTCCAACAGATATCCCCTTTCTTGGCGCCAAAATACACCAAAAATATTCCCGAGGCGACTGAGTTTCTGAAAAAAAATGGCGGATAAGCACCTAATATTGATTTGATATTAGGTCACCAACCTAATATGGGTTCATATACCGTCACTATATATCGACGCTGATTGACTAATTGCAAGAGCTGACATAATAAACATATATATACATCCACGTATCAATTCGGTCTGAAAGTATTCCACGTATTTGTCGATATAAGTTGTCGCAGAACCATACCGGAATGTGATAAAAGCTAGCATTAGCGTTTAGACGACAGCGTTTCGTGTGAGCATTCTAACCGTGTGATGACATGATCCGCTGTCTCCATTAAACCGTTTACGCGGTTCCGTTGCGTTAAACGCAGAGCTTCCGATTGTAGCTGATAAAAGTTCGATTATTGGAATAAATACAATATTGCAAATCAATCTATATCTGTTATACATGAATTCAACGATATTACAAATCTGTTAATTCCCCAACACCTATAAATCTTGATTCTCATAACTACAAGTTGAATTTCCTTCGCAGACTAAGCCGAGAAATACTCCCAAGCGCCCCATCTTTAGGCGATTGAAAACAAGAATCGTTACATATATATAACGTCTGTGCGCACGCTTTCCATGCCATATCAGATATGTGTCGTATCGAAGCCGTCTATACGCTTTAGTACATGCTGTTGGCTATAAAACGATTTCAACGCAAAGCGCCGACATACACAGGATCCCTCCCAACGGACCCGTCTTGGTTTAATTCGAGACTTCAATCTAGCCATCTCCTTTAAACTAAATTATGAATTCCACGGTCTTTGGCAAATAAATCAAATGTATATTCGAAATCTTTATATTTTTAAACGATTAAGTGAATTGCGCTCAAAATTTTCCACAGAGGTTCGAAATTGGACCATACTAAAGCTACACTTTAATGAGGAGATTTTCTAAATGCTCACTGCAGGTGAAATCGTTCCTCTTTCAACGATACATCACCCCACTATATTGCTCTCATCTGTGGGTGTTATTCAAAAGAAAAACTTTAACTAAACTGAAAGTATGCTACAATAACGCGTATAAACTGTGTATGGGTTATGATAGAAGATGTAGTGCGAGTGGAATGTTTGTTTCTGACTGTGTGGTGACACTTGATATGCTAAGGAGAAAGTTTGTGTTTGGTTTCAGGGAACGTGTGAATGAATCCAACAATTATATACCATCTGCAATTGCTAATTCAGATATTATACACACATCTAATTTATATAACCATTGGCGAAATTTATTGTATATGTAAAGTGTGTGTAGAAATTTCAGATTTATTTGAAAATTTAGCATTTACAAATATGGACTCCTTAGTCTGAAATAAAGTATTATATATAACTAACAGTGAGCGGTATTTATTTTCATCTGCTTGTAATGCAGGAGACGATTTGACAATGTATTTATTCCACACCGTTGTCGTGATGCACATGTATTCAACGGAATCCCAGCCATTGAATACATATTATTGTATATATGTACCTCAAGTGGAATACAAGTTACAACTCTCGAATCTTGAAAGGAACTCGTTGCAGACGTCGCATAGCTACATTTCGATCGAGCTACGCTCTCGTGAAATATATCATTGCGCCACCTTCAATGTGTGGTTACTCTTTATTACACATCGTATTCTGTGCGATTTCACTAACTGATTTACGTCGGAGGAAACTTGGACAAAGACCCTATGTTGTTTACAGAAAAGAAAAGAAAGATTCGGCCGGTGATTTTTCAGTACATGGGGGTCTTTTCAGCTGATTACACATCATATTCTATGCGATTTCACTAACTGCTTTACGTCGGAGGAAACTTGGGCAGAGAGCCTATGTTGTTTACAGAAATGAAAAGAAAGGTTCGGCCGTGATTGTTCAGTGCATGGGGGTCTTTTCAATTTTCAAGATATCTGAGATAAACAGCGATCCAACATTGAAGCACGTGTCTGCGAGTGTTTGACGTTGTGCGAATCGGTGCGATCTATGAATTCAATGCGTACGTCGTATTCCAATGTTGGCGCCAATTTTCGTACACGATAGACGGCGGTCGGATATCGGAGCAACAGACGTAGTTTATCACGAATGAGAAGAACTGATCAAGTATAGTGACCCTATGGCTATAATAGTTCGGAATAATTGAAGTAAACGGAAGTCTAAGCGAAATATTTCCGTTTCTTATTGTCTGAGTGATAAACGAGGCAGCTTAACGTAAAGTGTATGTACTGTAAAGCCAGGCCATGCGCACGGGTGTAGATATCAAACAATACGTGATCCTCCGTATAGGATATGGTATCATATAATATGTGATCCTCGTCTCGGGAGTCACTCGTGGCTCAATGAAGGCCGGATCATATATCAAAATGAGAGGATATGGTGATCCCATGAAAAGGGGATCACCATATCCTCTCATTTTGATATGTGATCCTAAAATAAGAAAATATTTTTATTAACTAAATAACGGAGATATTTGAAGAATTGTTTTTGACGAAATAACGGAAATATTTGAAGAAGTGTTTTAAAGATATCATTTATAGTCTACACTCGTGTGCATTAGGTGGTAAAGCATGACGTGTGGGGTGCACACTACAGCCGAGGTCGGGAAATTTAGGACTCCGTCTTGTATATCAGACTTTGCAATGACCTCTGGTAAGTTATCACAGACTCCCACTTGATTGTGTGACATGCTTTAACCATTTCAGTGCCAGGGGCCAATCTCATCGGCCCTAATTTATGGTTTGTAAAATCGGCCCTAAACAATTTAAAACAATTAATAAATAAAAAATTTGGGTTGAATTTTGTTGGGTATGCTTAAGCATGCTATGGCGAATTTAAAAACAAACTGGATAAAACCTTAGGGGCATGTTATAACTCAAAACTATCACCAAGTATTCATAGTAATAAGTTTGATGCCCATGAAAAACGTAAGATTCCCTGGCACTAAACCTACAAAATAAGTCTGTCAAAGAATATAAGAAAAAAATATTAACATTCAAAAAAATTCTAAAAAATAATAACAAATGATGAAAAATTGTTAGGCCAATGCATTCTCTTATATATGCGATGCGACCTATGGTCGACTCGCATATATAAGAGAATGCATTGGCACAGGGTATATGAGTTGATACAAAAATCGGACTTGGCACTGAAAGGGTTAATCAATACCATGACATTGTGTAACCATGGAACAGGTGATGTGAACATATATACGTGATCATACTTAGTCCATTTGCGGGCGTCAATATGCTGAATGATTTTTGGATTTCTAGCTCTCCCGGGCAGATTGTTTTATATCATTTCCGAACGTAGCCGACTAGATTCAGAGTTGGTGAACGTTAGACATATTTTTTTTTAATATAATTTTCCGCTTACCAAGAAAATGACAAATACTTGCTGTCACGCCTATCACTCACGCATCAGACAATCAACAAAGTAGTCCATATGTAATGCGTCGAAATACGTCACCGTTGTTCATTAATTGATAACGCTCTTTATTATCTACCGCTTCTGGGAGAGCGAAGCATGGACGCTCTTTATAAGAGGCGAGCATTGTATTTTTTCTGGGCTGACAAAAATACAAAACTTCCTCTTTTGTAAGTCAATATTTGGGCGGCGTCAAACATGATATTAATGGGCTCATGTGTCCTATCTAATTATTGTCGGGTATTGTACTACACCCATTTTGTGGTTTAAAATAGGGCTGCTACGGCATTTCGACTGGGCGATCCGACTGACTCCGCTTCTAGACATGTTCAGTCCGCTAGGGCATATAATAGACATGTAAAGCCACATACAGCTCAAAGGAAAATAGTAGTGTTATTTCCCAATAGGTCGCATGTGATCATTGCCAATCACATGTTTCTTCAAGACGGTTCAACAATGATTCGGTTGATTGTTGGCCATTTTCAATTAAGCCACTTGACCTATAGAACCCAAAGGCCATGCAACTTTTATCCTGACACAATATGAACCGAAATATGCTACAAAATTGGCGTGTATATAGTATACGTTGGAATGGGATCATGGATGCGTAGTTTTTATCTTTCGTTTGTTAAATAATCCATATGTTATCTAATTAATGGTGGTGGCTCATTATAAGCGAATCAA
Source organism: Siphonodentalium dalli (assembly GCA_032622095.1). NCBI lineage: Eukaryota > Metazoa > Mollusca > Scaphopoda > Gadilida > Siphonodentaliidae > Siphonodentalium > Siphonodentalium dalli. Next base: position 207,347,509 of record CP136065.1, read on the forward strand.
TGATTACAGGTGTGTTCATATGTGTTGCGTGCCCCAGGTGAGCGATATTCATCGGGGTAGAATCAAGTCAGCTGGTGCTGGCTGATTACCGCTGATTCGCTCGTTAGAATTCAATTTATCTGTGGATGCTTCATTCAAACCACACACTCGCCGTAGGTTTCTGTGCTAAATGGGAAATGGCACGCCTCGTTGACGCTTTAGGGTGGTCTCTCTGGGAAAAAACCTGGTTATTTGACGTCATATGCTGGTCAGAACTGAGTCATGTGCGAGACATGATGTATTGTTGGCTGTATTAGCATCCGTCCCTGTGCACCAAGAGAAGAAGGCGACTGCATACAGTTGTTACAAGAAACTTTATATGTATGTGCTTGCTAGATCATGCCACGAATCTCTACTCTGTCTAACGCCCTTAGAGATCATATTCCACCAGTACAAAACTTTGTGAAGTTTTGACAGGGAACCTTATAAAGTCGAAAACATAATTCGGGGAATATATTTCTTAGTTATTATCGGTTCCTTAGTCATGTAATTCGCTGTATGTGGAGGCCCCAACTCAGACTTACTTGCTTTTCTGTGACTTTTGTGAGCCGATATAAGTCAATAAACATTGAATTAATAACCCAGGAGAAATTCCATAATTGTTAACGCAAAGCAAAATGCCCACAAAGTCACTTAGATCGTGAAATTTCGAGTTGGGACCTTCACCAACAGCGAAGTACATTATCAATAACTAATAAATATATTCTCCGTGTTATGTTTTCAAATTTATAACGTTCCCTGTCAAAACTTCAAAAAGCTACCATGTTTTGTACTGGTGGAATATGATATCTACTGGTTTTAGCCAGAATAGAGATTCATGGAATGATCTAAGTTGTTACAAGAAACTTCATATGTAGGTGCGAAAACCATGTGCCAATGAATTATATTATATATGCGAGTCGACCATAGGTCGCCTCGCATATATAAGAGAATGCATTGGCCTAACAAATTTTATATTATTTTTTATAATTGTTAAAAAATGTAAAAAAAAAATGAAAACAATGATAAAAATTTCTTAAATAATGTAAGAAAAAATGATAAAATTGTTAAAGAATGTAAGAAAAAACTATTAAAACTGTTATAGAAAGTAAGAATAAATTACCAAAAAAATGATAAAAATCGTTAACTGTAAGAACAAAAATTACAAACAATAATAAAAATGATTTAAAAATGTAAGTAAAATTGATAAAAATAATTAATATTATACAACATTTTTAAGCCAATGCACTCTTTTATATATGCGAGGTGACCTATGGTCGACTTGCATATATAAGAAAATGCATTGGCACAGGGGCTTTAATGATGAGCCAGATAGCATCAGATAAATTGTATATGAAGTCGAATATAAAAACTAAGCACAAGCTCCGACTAAATTTTGACAGATGAGTGCGATTCGGTGCTCGTTGGAAATGGAGGGTTACCTGATATGTTCGTGGGCAAAACTGTAGGTTGCTTATCGGCATCGGTGGTTTCGATGTGCAATGACATAGCGGAAATAACCCAATACAAATAACGTCATGGTATGGTATGATAAAGCCGCTGAAATGACGTTAAACGCCAGTCAACTAACCGACCAGTCGTGTCGCTCGATTCACTTTGATTATATTGTATTTGTTCAACTCGCATGGTTGATATTCTGCTAATTATAGGATTAGCAATTTTGTTGACAGACCCACCCAGTCACATAGATGGCGCGTTGTTGTCCGAAAGTAAGAATACCGCAGTACCAATCAAAACATTCTAAATCAAGGATTGCAAATGGAGTTTCAGGTTGGATATATGGTCCGGTCCTAATGGGGTAGTGGAGCTGTAAATTTAGATCATTTTAAAGACATATTATGTACTTGTTCGGGTGCGTGAAACTGATAAGTTAGTATTCAGGAGCTATGCCAACTGGAGGAATGTAACATTCTACTAGCATCACCGAAAACTTGAAGCAAATCGACCGTACGACTCCATAGAAAACATCGTAAGAACTACTCTCAATTGCAAATATTTACCACTCGATTCGGGACGCATCTATCGGCGATAAACTAACGAAAACCATTTCGCCATCGATAGTCACTGCATTTAATTAATATATAAGAATGACGGTGTGTGTTGTCAATATGGATATACTATTTGTACAAATTACTACTTTGAACAAGATTATTCTCCATTTCTATTTGATCACCATACCAGAGTGTTTCACATCACTTTAACGATGTTCCTGGCGCAACGTATTTACACTAAATATTTGATGAAAATGTTAGAAATTTAGAAACATTTGTCATCAATCCCATGCTTTCTCAACGTAATACCAGAGATACTATATAGAGTATCTCTGGTAATACGTAATGTATAACACATCAAACACACTTTCGTCGGAATTGGAGTGCACTACACGTCTCCTTGAATATATGGAGCGTATATTCCCTCGGGGGTAAACTACTACCATCTCTGCTACTACTCTAGCAAACGACCGGCAAACACGTTAGGCGAAACCATCGACCAATTAGATATTAAGTCTGGATATCTACAGTTCTGTTGACAGAAGAGCTTACACCCTAAATCCCTGCAGATAAATAACAACTCGAGTCATATGTCGTTATCTCTGGAAATAATGCAGACATGCCGATGTCATTATCAGCGCAGATATACCAGAACCTATCGATCTCCAGGCGGGTTGGCACGCAGTTACAGACAAGCCAGTCTGTTTCATGCACCAAGTCGACAGACAGGCATCCCAATTTGGCGCGTAGGTCAGTGAAGGTTCAAACTTCGTGTTTAATTGGATAAAAGATGGGTTGCAATCGAATCATTGAGAGCCCAGATCGACTCAGTTGAGCCAATTAATACTACTTATGTAAGGCTGACATTCTCCGGTCTCCGGAGATGAGGACTTAACGATGTTCACTAAATCCAGCAATATTACTCCCATTGGAGTGATTCCCAGAAACGAATACACATTAAAATCACAGGCCACTGGTACAAGGATATCACCCCTGCCAAGTGGTCCTGTAAATGTGCTATGATGCGGTTGGGTCCTGCTGAATTTCTATGATGCTGTTATGACAAACTGATGCTGTTATGGGAGAGCTATTCTGCTAGAACTGACAGAATAGAAGCACGGGCCTCTTATGCAAGAAGAATATGTACATGTATATCTTTAACACTACATTGGGCCATTGTTTCACTTAGTTGTCCTAAACAAGCGACCCATACATCGTGTGTATTGATACTTCATCCGATTTTACAACACCAAAATTGAATCTGTTCAATATATGAGGTATCAAGCAGTATCAAATTCATAATATCAAAATACTTGGCATGAACTGAACAATTCATTGACATCGCTCGTCGTATCGCCACACATAAATTGAATGCGGTGCGGAATAAATATTACAGTGTATTTTTAGATATTTCTTAAAACCTCATAATGGCCAATACGTACCATATTGTAATTATTTGATCTCTGCTATGCTATATTAAAATAAGACTTTTCGCGAAAATCCATTCCGAGCTTGCCGGGAATCGAGCCCCCTTTGCTATATCTAGACAGCATACTAAGTCACCCATGGTTAAATGGTCCTGCTAATTTACTATGATGCTGATGGGGCAAATATTATGCTGTAAAGAAAATGTACAGTATTGTTTTCTAAAGTTGTTATTCTTCCGCCGGTGTTAGGCTAATCCGAGCGATTTGAGAAAAAGGCAGTGTCACTGTGAAACATTAATGGACATATATATTTCAATCTAATTTAATCATGGTTGCTCTGGTGTTTGCAAAACGGAAGGAATAGTCACCTTGATTATGGTCGATTTGCAACAACCAAAAGTGGCATTATTAAAGTTTTTACAATACGTTTTTTCCAATGATTTCTAAACATAATGTCTTATCTACCATTCGCTCAGATTAGCAAAATGGAGCGTCAAAGTCAAAACAATTACTGTAAAATTTCTTAACAGCATCAGAATCATCCACATCAGAATCATATCAGTTCAGCTGGATCCATCCGCATCATTGCAAAATAGCAGGATCACTTAACCAGGGGTGTATATCATAACTCGCCGACAGCCTTGTCGGGTGTGCCAGCGTAGACGTCTCGGCTAACAGAATATAGATGTGTATAGTTTCAGTCCATATATCACGAGTGTTATTTCCACGTGCAGTCGATGTATCCAATTTCGAAATACCATTCAGCATCGCTGTCGAAAGATCGTAGCATTAATTTTGTTGCATCACATACCTAACTGCGGTGTGATATATCAGCTCTAACTGCATTCGAGTCAATCGATAAAACTAGTCAAAGATCGGGGATCGGGGAATTTGTCCGGCATGTCAGCTGCTTATCGGGATTTGTGAGTTCTCTATATTAATTCTCTTCTCCGGGACTGTGAATCCCAAAGTCGGACGTGCTGGAGTACGTTTATGATAGCGACGCTTCGGTATACCCGCTCACGATGGAGTCATTAGGCGGGTTGCGAACTACATGCTCGTGCGTGGGTGTACTTCCATGACGCGCCCGCACTTTTATGGTTACTAATATCACCCCTATATATATGCCTCAGGGACGTTACAGGCTGATCAGAGCTTCATTCGCGGCAAACATATTCGGCGATGGTGGCATTTTGAGGGTTAATTGCCAGGCTTTGGTGGGCGATTCACCCTTGTTTCTTCATTAATGTAGTCGACGGTAGTTATGGGTTAATCGCGACAAGTCTGTATGGCATGACCACCACTCGTGAGTGTGTGGATTTCCATGGCTCCCCGTACTGTTATAGTAACTAAAATCACCCCTATACACCACAGGGGCGATTCGGGCTGGTCTGGGTGGTTTTTAGTCAACATTGCAATTATCGCGACCAACACATCAGTGGCTTCCATGGCATTGATGGACTGCTATAGCCACTAAAACCACCCTATATGCCACGGGAGCGATCAGGGCTGGTCCGGGTGGTGTTTATTCAGTATTGCAATTCTGTCAAGTTTTGATTAATGGCTGCATTTCTGTGACTGTGTTATCGCGACCCCCGTCCGTGCGTGGGTGTGTTTCTATGACACCCCGCATTGTTATGGCCACTAACATCACTCCTAGACACGACAGGGGCGGTCCGGGCTGCATGGTCCGCGCGGTGGTAAGTCACACTGCGTTCAAATGGCTAACGCCAAGATGTAAATTTGATAGAAACGCCACTAAGTTCGTTGTTTGATTTCAAATTCAGCGACGTCCAGTTGACGTTTGATAGAAAGTTGCGTTTGCGTGCGGATACGGGTAACTGAGTTGCATGAAGCTTGTTGCGTATGGCAAGACAATTGCATACATGTCACATTCGGTCGATACTCGAATAGTCGTCGTTGAAATATATTCACATTGAACCTACAAATTCACTTAGGTTAATAGTGGACTAAATTGATTCTGAATTAACCCTTTACCTAACAAACCGGCCAAAACCGGCCAAATAAAGCTTCAACAGCCTAAAATATCTTCGGTCTGTCTCAATAGAACCATACAAATATGGATATCATTGGAACCGGCTCCTTGACCACATTGTGATAGTTACAGTTATGCCCTGTGCCAATGCATTTTTTCTTACATTCTTTAACAATTTTTAATGTGTTAAGCCAATGCATTCTCTTATATATGCGAGGCGACCTATGGTCGACTCGCATATATAAGATAATGCATTGGCACAGGGCCGTTCTGTTGGGTAAAGGGTTAAGCCTATGGTGAACATATATATCTATACTTGTTATTCCGTTGAATGGGGCGGGCTACAGTGAAAATACATTACCACGCTATATAGTCCATGTCAAACACGTTCATATTGAACACATATATACCCCCATAAGTTTATATTGATCTTATGATCAATTGGCTGATGTATCTTAACACATTTTGATTGTTGGCCACTTTTTGGGCGCAAATCCACATTATAGGTGGATTCTGTTTCCAAGTTTGTTCACGCTCGGGCGAATGTAACCCACGCATAATAAAGTGTTCTCGAACTATTTCCACATTACCGGAAGCAGGAAATAAACGCACGCCTCGCAAAGAGTTAAGTATTCGAAATTATAAGGTTTTCCACTTCATTATGTTCGCACTTTTCCGAACTTTGAGGATCTTTTGTTCTCCGTATCAGAATTCTGATTGTCACTACATGGCTTCCGGATTCTTCTGGTTACCAAATAGACACCACGACTATGAACACGCAAGTCACTTATGTCACCATATGAACATTCGGTCCAGTCGACTTACCATTCTATACAGGAGACCCTAAATGGGAAAAATATTATACCGGGGTTAATTGACGACTGTTGGGTGTGTAGACAGAAATTATATGTCGCTGTGGGAGACCTCACAACTGCACCGATCAGATTTATTAATTTCATTTTGGTATCGATCAATAGGGAAATGACGCAAGTCATAGATACGCACCACAGTGCAATAAAATAAGGACCCTGGTCACGTGACTAAGGCGATTCTGATAGCCCAGCTGATCCACTCAGACGTGGCAAATATAATCTATATATGCAATGATAGATCTGTCCCTAGTGAACGTACACACTGTGTTCCATTGTACTTCTGGAAATTGGTCGTCCGTCGATCTTTATCGATTCAAAAGGCGTTGCCAAACGTACATGTTGCAAGACATCCAGAGAAACCCCATACAAATTACGATTGCTATCTTTATATTATCGGATTAAATTCAAATATCTGGCACAGGGTCTTTAATGCTGCACCAGCGCAGCTCCCGTCATGAAGGGGTTAAGCAGTTATAATTCTCAATTTCTCTAGGTCTCAGATATAAATAATAATCGCAATGCATAATTTGTTATCTAACTCACTCGAAATAGTTTGTAACATGCATGCAAGGGTGTGTCTTATGAATTAACTAAATAGGAATCCGAAAGTCCACTAATGACATGTGACGCACATTTGACACTCGATATGTACTCCACATTTCTTAAATCACGACTGAGATATTGTTGTATTGTTAACAAAACGGTCTGAATTGGTTTCCACACATGTACAGTGGACAAATGTGGAAAAGGGTGGGGAAAAGTTTGAAAATTTAGATGGACTTACAAGAAAACTGCTTAATTATTAAGCTCGTGCACCACATGGAGAAATATCTATCTGAGGACCACGTTAAACATATTTTATGACAATACAAATTTCAAAATGATGACTTTAATCATAGTTATAGAAGGGAAATGTTGACAAGATATGTTGGTAAGATATAAATTGAGTGGAAATGAATAACTGTTTCATGATCTGAACTAGTAAAAGGCTCTAATGGAAATTTAATACAGTTCAATATTGCTTCAAGAATCTCAACATTACATGTTAGGTGTGTGCTCGAAAATTGTGAGAAACCATTACTATGAATTAACTGTTCCTTCACGGAACTAGTCAAATGTTGGTATACAGGTCTGTCCACTCAAGCTTGGATCAATCAACAATGTTAGAGATAGCTGGAAAGCTGGAAATTTGCGGACATATGACCTAAAAGTGAGACTAACTCAAAGAAAGGGTATGTCGTATGAATTAATTACCTAAACATGAATCCGAATCTCCACTGCACATATGGCGCATATTTATCACTGGCAATAAATGACCCCCGCTTCTTATTTCACGATGAGATGCTGTTCAACGGAACATCACCGGATCTCTTGTTAACTACCATGCCATGTACGCTTCCGGAAACTAGTTGTCTGTCGAACAATCGATTCTAATGCGAGTTACCAAACGTATATACTGCAAGGCATCCACAGACGATTGAAATCTATGTCTCATATTGAATTTAAATCGTTTACAGTCATAATTTAATTACTGTTAATGTTCTGAACCGATCGAGACATGAAACACGACGTTGAAATTGATACGGGATTACATTACTTGGTCGTGACTTATTTTTCATTGACAGTATGTTGAAGTGACGATTACATCAATTACTATCAGTGGACACTGCGTGCAACCTGCTGTGAGCAAGGATGCAATGGTATTCCCCACCCGGCACGTATCTAGTACTAACATCGCTTGTTTCTAGCATTCGTTGAACTGAACATTTCACTATTTAAATTCAAAAGTTTCAGATAAATTATAGGGAAAACATATTGCAAGTTATTTTGGTTCAGTTATGGTGACTTACGGAAGTATCATGGGGCAATAAAGGCTTGAAGTCCATGTACGTTTCCGCGACTTGGTTGAACATAATAGACAGATGATTCGTAATGTTCAACACTTGGATCACAATAAATATGTTCAACGATTGAAGTGACTCAAATCTGTTTACATAGCAGTTACAAATTGCATATAGGAGTGCATGTGGTTGGACAGGAGATCCAGGGAACAAGTTATGAAACTTATGGGAGCTCCTCCCCTCTCCATTGGCAAACAACTGCCGCTAGTGAATATGACCGTGGTGTTGTTACTATTGTACAGGAAGCAAATAAGTTAAGGTAGAGTTGTGGTTCCTTTGGAGAACGGTACTCCGCGTGTCCATGATGTGAATTGACACACAATGAGTACCGCCCGCAAGACAGAGGCACATAATTATACACGATGGTGTGTATTTATATATAGTCATTTACATATCATTAACACCCAGCTGTACGCACGTGGCTGTGCGTACTGTGTCCCATTGTGTTCTAAATAGTAATTGGCGAGTAGTTTCATTAGGAAGTGTTCAGATAATAAGGTCGTTTGTTGAACTTTGAACATATCCCACCAATGAATTTGAATCATTCTGCTATATAGTATCTGTTTTCTGTCTGTCGTCTGCTCGTATTATCTGAACACCCATCCATATAAATAATAGACCGTTCCATTTTATACTTTTACTAGTGGGTGAGAGAACCAATGTAGTATAGAAAGGGTTATACAGAGGAAACCCGGTCTTCATATTGCGGAATCTTCCAGAATATATGTACGGAAATCACAGTACACCTGTCGTGGCTGCACTTGAATTCTGACAAATGTAACATGCTGCGTCGATCGTATACGTCAGTGGTGTAAATCTCGCTTGTGGAGACGTAAACTATAGTCATTAATACCAATTAACGATTGAAGACCACGGATGTCAGAAGATATTGGCGGGCTCTGTCTATAAATAACGTACACATTGTGTGTACAATAGCCTATACAGCACGGATGCCATTAGCCACAAAACCCAAATTAAACTCTGTTGATTTTATCACATTAAGACTTTCTGAAGAGCTTTTAATTTGTTTAAAAATAAAGGGAAATGAGTGATAACCACGATGGTGCCAAGTCATTATCAATGCACCCGCGATGTGAATGGGCTGTTTGATGATTTATAAAAATTGTTTCGTGAACCAGTTATGCACCCAGAGCTGTGCACGGACTCCACGGAGAGTGGCTTGGTTTTCATCATCAGTGACATTAAGGGTCAGAAAGACGTTTTTGCAAAACTTTCCTGGTATTTCAAAATGGATTTTCTCAAAATCTGTCAGGAATTTCTTTGTGATATTTGGTATCAAGCTAATATTGTGACACAATAGTTAAGAACCATTGACTCATTGGATATTATAACCTCAATTACTTTACTTTTATGGTTTTATGGCATGAAAAATATTAAAATTTCACTGCTTTCCGGTCCCAAGAACTTCTGTAAAACTTTTTTTTTTCAAAACTGCAGTTCATATATCCATGATATCATATCCGAAGATCACGAGAGGAGACTTAACTTTTCTTGATTAATGAAATTTAATGATTATTTTTAATTAGAAAGGCAACTACCCATAAATAATTTTCTATATTTGAGAGTATTCCCGATCAATGAAACATTGGGCTGAGATGAGTTCTGGGTCATGGGTTCATAATGAAGTTAAAGCTGACCGCCATATCTCTTAACACCCTCACACGTTAAAATCCATTGTTTTTATCGTCTCTTAACAGTTGCTCAGATTATATATAGAATGAAGATGATGATATGCAAAATTTAAGAGTTTTCGATAGATAGTCCCAGAGAAATACTTTGTTGAAAATCTCTTGCTATTTTTTGGCTGGAACTATGCAAAACGTGCGTCTCCCCCTTAAGAATATAAAATTCTTAAACATACCCCAATTCGTTCGATTGTTCTTCGTGTCCAAGTAAGACATCCCCATATATATGCACAATCAATCATATGTTAGTTTATTTTATTTATTGTCTGTTCTCCTGGTAACCGATGGGAGTTCAAATGCATAAGGTTGTACAGAATCTATATGATTTCCAGCAATGCCACATTGAACTTATGCCGTTCTGAAATGAGCCCATATTCTATCTATATCGAAATTAGAAAGGTTAATTTTGACTGTTTTTAAAACTATTGAAATTATATCCTTCAAATGATGGAATGGTGGATGAGTCGAAATAGAGCGAGGTGTTTCGAGCAGTATATAGGTTGTGAATTGGTTTTGTTTAGTTATGGAAATCCTGGACGTGTTTTGGACGATTGCCTCTTCTCCTCCATTCATGACTATGGAAATGTCGTCGCCGCCGGCGGGGTGTGGGATGCTGGACTGAAGCCTCCAATATGACCCTATCCACCGGTTAAATATAAAACTGCTGGTGATATACACATTTTACTTTTTATTTTATTTTTTATAATATTGTAGCTATTGTGTTCTCACTTCCTCGAAATAAACTGAGAGAGTTAATGTGGAGAGCACTGAGAGCCCTTAGTTTGCACTGTGAGGTCACGTATCGGTTGGGCAGTGTAATTCTAACTAGATTGACTTCCACCAGTGTGGCTTCTGGTTCGAACTCCCTGTTTACATCTGGACTACGTGTGCATATTTTCGTGCAAATATCAAATATGAATACAATCGGACAAAAAATATTTAGGTTATAGGATCGGATAACACATGCCCATGGTGATGCAAAGTGTTAATAATTTATAAACCGATCAACCGATCGATACAAAAAAGTATACAGGTGAGGGGTGTGTCACCATAAACATGCACATACAATTTTAACAATACTCGAGTAATCGTGTCGAATAACAAGTGCCTACGCACGGACAGACGTACGGACGGACATACAGACGGACGGACACAAGACGGATAGTTTATCCGGACGTCGGCATTATGAGTACCATACATAGTATGGGTACACAAAAAAATGATAAGAATTTAAGAAAAATTTATTAAAAATGATAACAAATTGTTAGGCTCGGGGGTCTTTAATGCTGTGCCAGCGCAACTACCACCATGAAAGGTTAATAACTATTAAACTATGTTAAACTTATCCCACTCCGCTGTTTGAGGAAAGCCACACATTTGAGTGGAATTTGAAAGCGAAAGGAAAATGAATGATAACCGGCGTGAAAACACGCTTTTATCAATGACTTCATAGTTTGTTGAGGTTCATAGCGATCAGCTGTGCTTTTCTTGGAACGGTTTAGCGATTTAACCACGCCTCGCGTATCGAAATAGACGCTATCACCAATGATCTTGATAGATTTGTAGACATGAGTGCGAGGTTATGTTTGTCTTTGTGAAATTAAATTGCGATGCATTTAGCAAATGACTGCCAATGTTATTGTGTTGTCATATACGCTTGCGCCGTATCTGGGTTTCCACAAACACTGAAAGAAAGAGATCCTCTATCCCTCCATATCAGTGAAGAGAGATAAAATACGGATATCTATAATATATAACAACCATAACGCGGGATATATCAAACAGGTGTATAAACGGGTACGCGTCTCTTCCAGATAATAACCGTCAGCCCAAGGATATCTATAATATCAACCATAACGTGGGATATATCAAACAGGTGTATAAACGGGTACGCGTCTCTTCCAGAGAATAACCGTCAGCCCAAGGATATCTATAATATCAACCATAACGCGGGATATATCAAACAGGTGTATAAACGGGTACGCGTCTCTTCCAGAGAATAACCGTCAGCCCAAGGATATCTATAATATCAACCATAACGCGGGATATATCAAACAGGTGTATAAACGGGTACGCGTATCTTCCAGAGAATAACCGTCAGCCCAAGGATATCTATAATATCAACCATAACGCGGGATATATCAAACAGGTGTATAAACGGGTACGCGTCTCTTCCAGAGAATAACCGTCAGCCCAAGGATATCTATAATATCAACCATAACGTGGGATATATCAAACAGGTGTATAAACGGGTACGCGTCTCTTCCAGAGAATAACCGTCAGCCCAAGGATATCTATAATATCAACCATAACGTGGGATATATCGAACAGGTGTATAAACGGGTACGCGTCTCTTCCAGAGAATAACCGTCAGCCCAAGGATATCTATAATATCAACCATAACGTGGGATATATCAAACAGGTGTATAAACGGGTACGCGTCTCTTCCAGATAATAACCCTCAGCCCACGTGACCAACTATGATATGAGTGACAGTCATTATGAACCCGAATGAGTTAAGGCCAATCCTCAAATCAAGTAAACGATATTCGCCCATTGTGGGACCAATAACATGGACGAGGGTCCATGTATAAAAAAAAGAGTGGCATGCACACATACACTTTTATTTTACCAACCATTGTACATCAATATTCGAGAATATTGGCTTTCAACTATATAAAATATATCCAGAGTTCCACACATACGGTTAGAAAATGTAAATCTAATGTGAAATCTCTATGTTAAACCTAAAGAACATCCTGTTTCTGAACAACTAACGAAATAACTACGATTCCTTTAAATTATTTAAAGAGAGTGTATTTAAATTCACGGTCCAAGCCAAGAAGTGTATTGTTACAATCGACTCTAGGTGAAAAGCAAAATAAGTTTGTTAAATTACTCGGAATACTGGGTTCCATACAAAATTGTCAGACCAATTTGCATCCATACTCAATTGAACGGAAGCAAATCAAAATCGATTTGACATCAGGTCATATTGCTGCGAGTACATGCCGGTGCGAACATGGGTTATAGACACTAGACACCATTCGCCAGACGTTATAATTTCAATAACCACCAAGGTAGATTTGGGCTGCGCGTATATAAGTCCAGTCCAAGTCTGCTCGTACTAAAACCAGCTAAGATATTGGGAAAGCGAGATGCTAGTTTTTGTACGAGAACGACCCTATAGGCATTGTATGACATGAGTTACGACCAGGGTTGTTGGCAGGAAATATATTCTTTTTTACTCTGTTTTACCTAACAAATCAATCAATACCTGATGCTATATATATCGGAAAGAGTGACATCTTGTAGTCATAATGGTGTATAATAATCTAACTTTAATGTTAAATTACACATAGAATATTCCGGTTTATTAGGACTAACATCGGTTTGTTTAAGTTTTAACTGAAAGCCAAAGTGTTCCGTGATGCACTCGGCTAAGTTCGGCTTCCGTACCGTTAATTGAGGACAACAATCAGAATTTAGTGCGCCCTTATTCTAACATCGTGTCCTGTTAATATATTACATCACTATAATGTGTTAATTTTTATTGTAAGTGGTCCTATATTACTTATTTACATTTCCTACACGGAACGTATCGCGATATATATGCAATTTTTAATTTACAAATTACCCGGTATACGTGGTAGAACTAATTCAATTTACGACAAGGTTAGTCCGGGAGCTAATAGGGGTACCCTTGCACCCCCCCCTGGGACTTAGGTGGTTTTGTTTATGTTTACCTTACGATTGCCAGAATATTTCCGCCTGAATAAGCCGATGTCACTTCGTGCGGTCAATTGAGTTCGCATACTTTTAAAAATATGTAAACACTGTCGTAATTGTCTTTTGTCACATTAAATTACCGCTTTCAATTGACCATTGATGTGGTGTTCAGAAAAAATATCATGACTTCCCGTTTACTGACGCAATTGTGATTGTACATGTACCTACCCATGTTTGGCGGTGAATGAACCTGAGCATATATATTGTCGATGATACATGTAATAATGGTATAAACGGTATATCAATGGTAAACCCTTTCGTGTCGGGAGCTTCCTGAAATTTAGCGAAAACCCCGTTCCAGTGAATTTTCTTATATATGTGAGTCTCCCATGGGAAGACTCGCATATATAAGAGAATACATTGGCCAAACAATATTTACCTTGACCTTATAAGCCAGTGCATATGACTCACATATGGAGCCTCACATACATGATCATACAGGATATTTAATGCTGCTCCAGGGCAGCTCCCGACATGAAAGGGTTTATTTAGAGTATTCGACTTGTAGTCGCTGTCAACACCGAGGCAAGATCGACGCTTGCCGACAGACTGTTGAGCTTCATAACAGTGTCTAGGTTTCCATTTGAAAGGCCACTTAATTTTCGAATTCCCAGATAACATTACACACAACATATTCCATATTATATGCCTTTTGGAAGAGGAACCAAAAATATATTTATTCCACCAGAATATGGAATAGCTGTAGCCTAGGAGTGTCCATTAGGTGATAGCGATTCTTAGACTAATTCCAAGACCCCCCCCCCTTGTCAACCCACAATGCATCAGAATTCAAACTAAGACATAGAGTTATTCCCCTTCCGTTGAGAATAATAGAGTTTACAGTACAGTCTGGATCAAACAGACCTTGGTACCTTGACAAAAACAACATGTTCCCAGTTTATTCAACCGGATAAGTTGATAATACAATATTTTGGAGCTTCCTCTTTCAAATGGTATATAATATGGAATATGTTGTATATAATGTGAAATGGTGATTCGAACATTAAGTGGGCCTTTAAGGCGAGTGTGACAGTAGAGTTATACACTATTCAAAACTCGCACCTAGTTGTGACCATTGAGCAAGGTCTATCGTACTTTGACGGCTTCGCGCCACTGATGCGTTAAATAAGTACCCGTCAGCTTGCCATACCGCTGAGTGTCAGATCATGTTCTGCTCACACAGATTAAGATTCAATCTCTTAAACATGTTTATGATATGAGAGGTACAACAATAAATATTATATATATGTATACATAATATAGGATGTCATAGTATTAAGCATAGCGTATATTGGATAAAATCAAATGAGATAATGTGGACGGTGAAACACAAGAGAAGCGCCTGTATAAATATATAAATCTATACAATGACCGCAGTCGGTTCATTGCTTGGCCTATACCAATGGCTGGGTTAAATAGCGTAATGTTTAAAAGCGTTCTGGTGCAAGTCATTGGTTATGCGATAACACGGTCCTATATGCTATAAGTCTGGTCCTTCACTCGCTATATTGTCATTTTACTCTGGAAATTGTTGTATGCGTCGTCGCTCTGTTTATAACTATTTTCATGACAGGGGTGGGTCGTTGATGATGTGGTTGTGTGAACGTGCCATAGATGTACTTATTTACTTAATACCTTATAATTGTGCTTGCCTACAAGTGTATACTATCAAAGAATAGGAGGGTTCTAGATGTTCCCAGTTCAGCATCGTGTCAATTGTCATCATTAAAAACTTTTATCATAGTACTGGTTAGTCCATCAAGCGTGAACAAGTATTATCAACATCTACTGACCTTTTGTGCGAGTTTGATGACTATATCCATTTCTGGCCTGTGTGTATCAATCTCTCTATTTAGTTTAGGCGGTCACATGTCTGAAAAACAAAGAAAGTAATTGCAGACAGGATGAAACGTTTAGTCAGAGCTTTTATTTTCACAAATTTGCACGAAATATCCCGGCGAGTTAACTGGTAACGTTACATGCATGCATGCGCATTGTCGTGGACAAGAACTTACCGAACAGCATTGCATAACAGTCCGATCTTGTATGCAATTATATAAACACTGCACCACGATCGGTTACATTCAAACCGATACCATTATGAAAGCAAATGCGAGTCAGCGGTAGCCAGGCTGATGGAACCAACGCGTTTCGCCTGTCATCCTTCGGTGGAATGCATACATGTGATGTGAACATACATTTTACATGTACACTGACTCTCTCAATTCGATATCAAGTGCTAATTGAGCATGTCAGCCATCTGGGCTCCGCATATTTGTAACGTCAGATAGTGTACAAATTGGAGAAGTCTCGCAAATCCCATGAATGCAAGGATGACAGCTACATATAACTGCGCTCTTGATGCCATAGTCTTCGGATTGTACCAAAAATTAATTTAATCACAAACTGGGTCAATTACTTTTGTTGCATCATACAGACATCACTTATCAAGTATCGGATAACTACCCTCAATAGAAGATTACTATGCGCGTTGTGCATAATCTGATTGATCGTGCAACGCGAAAATCTCATGCACGCGGTTATCCATGCCTTGCCGTCTTAAATAATCCCAAATGTAGACGTTATTTTAGCGAAACGAATTTTTGGCACAACATACATTTTACGACGAATAACTAAACATAGTCGTGAATCCTAACAGCGAGTTTGCGAAACCTCTTAATTGGATGTACAATAAATCATCGCGCAAATAAATTCATATTGGACCTAAATATTCACATATGTTCATATTAGACTGACTTGTTTTAGAAATAAGACCATAGTGGACCAATGCCCATTATTCCGTTGGATGACGCGGGCCACAGTGAAAACACATTATGAAGAGCGTACACGTCTGGGAAGTCGTGAGTTGGTTTATTCGTGTTATTTTCCGGCATTTTCTCTTAAAAATAAGCACAATGTGGGCTCATATAGAACTGTTTTATTGACCAGCGCTTATGCTCATATAGAGCGTATTTGTTGTTTTTTTCAAATAATGTCAATATGAGCTTATTTCGTACAGTTATAAAATAAGCCCGAATTCTGCATATTTTCGGGAACACAGACTGGGCTGTAGCAACGATACACGACGTATAACGGTTATACTTATATGGGAACGATCGACTTGTCATTAGTGTCGAGATCGTGGATTCCCGTTTATTAGGAACACACGCCAAAGCCTGTATACACACAAAGCTGATACTATGATTCACAACTTAAAAAGAATCGTACACTGCGTGAAATTGCACCCGCGTGGCCAATATGCAAGTTACCTTGTCGACAAAATTGTGATTTGCGATGCCTCCAGTTGGGAATATGTAAGTTATTCCAGCGGCTATGACGTCATTGTAAGGTCTGTGCAGTCAGCGCTTTAATTATGACGGATCTAACGAGTTGCATCTCGGACTAGACAGGTAATAAATATATCGCCACACACCCGGATACGTGGCAATGAGCGCTTCAGTGTTTGGAGCCGGACTGTTTTCATTTATAAACCCGTGGCATGTTGCATAAACAAGGGAAATCGCTGGCAGCGGAATCGCATTCTGATCAGGTCTAATATCCAAACACGTCCTGAATACTCGTTATATAACAAAACAGTGCCCCCCTGAGACTTAGTTTTCGATCGAAACGGCGCTTCTTTACAGATGTTCTTTGTAAGCGATCACAATTATCTATAGAAAAAACTGGTAAATGCATTGGGATGATGTCACGGTGGCTGGATATAAAGGAGGTGCTCCCCAGTGCCTCGATCGGTAAGGTGCATAAATCACAAGGTCGTCTCGGTCATAAGTCGTCCAGCGACGGTGAAGCTGATTCTATTCCCGTTGGTTCGTGATCAACGCAAACGGAGAGTAACCTTTTATACGCATTTCAAACTGATTGCCCATAGGATTACCCCCCCCCCCAACCTTTGTGGTATGAATTCCACCAATAAAGCTGGCAACAACATATGATCTGGCGGAAAGGAAGGTTGGCCGAATGTACATCATCGGGAACTCTATATATGGCGTTTTATTTGACCCACTCAGCACGTATACATGTGCCATTCGTAAAAATCACACGTACATGGATTTAATCAACATACATGTTGAGTCTTATCACACATTTTACGGAGAAGTGTCTGTGTAGAAGGTCGAGGGGTAAATAAACAAGCGACTTGGCAGTTTGAGCTCAAGAACTAATAGCATTCGCTTTGTTGCAGTCAGGGTATTAAATTAGTCGACATATGCTTGAAATACCTTCATCCGAGCATTATATTTCCAGCCCAGAAGGCCGTATTGAAGTCAGAAAAAAATCCTACTCAAAGACGAAAATCGAATCCCGATTTTTCAAGCAGACAATTTTCCCATGAGATAGTCGACGTCAGCTGAGGGTGTCAGGTTGCCTGTGTATATTTTCGTCAGACGTGTGTAAACAAAATGGTGTTGGTCAAGTTAGGAGTAAAGCAAAACCAAAATTGATCGATTTTCATCGATTATAGGGTTCAACGAGCAGAATAATTTTGCAGTCATTGGTTTCCGCAATACAATTCAGTGTCTATCATTGCGGATTTGGTCACGGAACATGACCATATTTTGTTAGTGATTTTAGTATGAGACAATAAAAATTGGTCGGGGTTAATATGGTCACGTACCGATTTTTGGCAAGTGACTTTACTGTGCATCTATCTACTTTGTACTCCATCGCCCTCAATGTGCTGAGGATTATGTGGAGGCGTGTGAAGTTTAAAAACTTAAAAGCATATTTTTGGGGTTATTTTTGATAATTTATTTAAAAGAAGTTGGAGCTTCATACTATTTAGAAGCTGTCTGTTTGTTTACAGGTGGGAACAGTTGTTTTGTGAGTTCAGATTTGAAACTGTCCGTGTTGTGGCAGTTTAAGAATATGTCACGGGGGAGTTTGTTCCAGTTTATGATTGTGCGTGGGAGAAAGAAGGCTTCGAGGTAGTTTCTGTCAGCTTTAACAGTGCGGAGGAACTTGTGCCCCCTAGTAGGCACAAATGGTAGGGAGATTGGTGGCGGATTTTGAATAGCGTGACCAGAGATGAGAAGATTCTTCTTTGTTGAAGGGTTTGCCAATTTATTGTGTGGAGCAGATCAGTTATGCTGTATCTGTCGTCGCTACCATAGTTGTATCTATTTAGAGTTTAGCGTGCAGCCCGTCTCTGTACAATCTCTACTTTCTCTGAGAGGTACTGCTGCCAGGGGTCCCATATTGAGCTACAGTATTCCAGTTGTGGTCTAACATATGTTTTGTAGGCTAGGTCTTTTGTTTTGTAGTTTTTCGTTCTCACGCTACGTCTTAGGAATCGGAGGGTAGCATTGGCTTTATTTGTGATGGTAGTGATGTGGGTTTTCCATGATAGGTCATTTGAGATGGTTATGTCGAGATATTTTGTAGCTTCTGTTGATTTGAGTAGCTGGTTATGGAGTGTGTAGTCATGGAGAATATGGTTTTCTTTACGAGCGAATCGTATGACTTCGTATTTACTAGGGTTGAATGACATAAGCCGTTGTTTCTCCCAGTTTTCAAGTTTGTGCAGGTCATTTTGTAGGATATTACAGTCATTTTTAGAGGAGATAGCACAATATACAACAGTATCATCTGCGAAGAGGCGGGTCTGACAGCTGAGGTTTGTGGGGAGGTCATTTATGTAGATCAAGAAGAGACGCGGGCCAAGGATATAACCCTGTGGGACACCTGATAGAACGGGAAGGAATTTTGACTCTTGTCCATTAACTTGAAATTTTTGACTCCGATGTGATAGGAAGTTGGCAATCCAATTTGCTACACATGTGTTTATGCCCAATCGTCTCATTTTAAGAAGAAGTCTGCTATGGTCCACTTTATCAAAGGCCTTAGAGAAGTCCATAACAACTACATCGGTTTGAGTCCATTCTGTCATATTTTCAAAGATATCATTCATGAATGTGATAAGCTGTGTTTCACAGCTTAGTTTGGGTCGGAATCCATACTGCGGGGTGTTATGACGTTGCGAGACGTCAACGGAATGCTGGTGAAGATATCTAGCTCGTTAGTTTAGGCTGTTTAGCCTTATATCCTTCCAATATGTATATGAATGATGGCCAGGGACGTCGCTAGATGATCTCCATTGCGGGGTGTTAGAATTGTCAATTGCACCCCAACACACACACACACACGTCCATTGAACCAGACCTAAAATTCCAAATTCGGGAAAACCCATTTTCACCACCCCACCCCTTGGGTTGGAATTTTCCAACAGTTCACAATTTTTCCAACTAATGGCAATTTTAGTACAAATTTACCGAAAGTAGAAAATGGGCGCCTTTTGATCTCAAAACAACAAATTTCACACTAAATACTGGTTGAAAAATCAGACTAGCATAACATTTTCAACATATTCTTGTTGTGAAATTTCCAACTGATGAAAATGGAAATTGGTTTCTGGAATATACAATGAATTGGTCGTAGTTAATAGGGTCATAAATCATAACCATATTTGACAAGTGGCCTTAATTACTACGAGATGTTACACAGGACGATGACTGAACGTGCCCCTGGTTCTCCATGGAGTATCTGCATGTAGATTGGTATTCTGCTCTCGTGTCGCGCCCATTTCTATAGACAGTGGTACAGGTAAAGTGAAAATATAAAACCCAGTTTATTGAAAATAAAGTCGTTGAATGACTACATCCATGCCGACTGCGATTAATGGAGATCCCAATTGGATTCCATTCCCAGTTTGCCAAGTGTTGCCTTGTCGACAAGGGTACGCGTGTGATCAAAATCACCATGGTACAAATTCACATAACTCTCCGATTCGCATCAAAGTTAGCAGCTCTTCGTATCAGGGATTCCACTCACGCTCAAATTAATCTAGAAGTCATCTTGAGCACACAGTGGTTGTCGATATGCCATCGCGCCACTCATAATCAAAAACACACCCATACTGCTCCGTCTGGTCCGATCAGTCAGAACAAACGCAACTCCTTAATCTCGATCTCGCATCACATTTTATATTCATTTATATGACGGAATCTCTCGCGCTCGGCCTGATAATAAATGGAAGCGCCTCATAAGTATCTTTTATTCTTTCACTGTGTATCGGCGGTAACCTGCGACATCAAAGCGATTCGTGTGAGGTATCAGAGTTATATTATTCACAAACGCTCTTTCAGCACCCCTCTCGGAATAAATATTATATATGTAATTGAGGAACCGATGTCGAGCAGGCAGCCCTTTTCTTCGCAATACGGTTCATGTGATGTAACAGATAATGAGTTCAGGGGGTATAGTATAGATCATGTCACGAATCTCTACTACAGCTACGCCAGTAGAGATCACATTCCACCAGTACAAAGCCTGGGAACTCTGAAGTTCTGAGAGGTTTTTTCAGGTTATATATTTCTTAGTTATTACATGTTCCTTAAAAGTGTAATACACTGAAGGTGATGGTCCCAACTCGAAGTTTAAGTGACTTTGTGAGCGAGTTTTCTTTGCGTAGCTTACAATCATGGAATTACACCCCGGTAATTAATTCAATGTTTATTGCGATTTCGGCTCACAAAACAAATCATGCAATCTCGAGTTGGGACAAACCCCTACTATGAAGTAGAATATTGAGGAACAATTATTAACAAAGAGATATATTCCCTGTCGTGTTTGTTCGATGTTATAAAATTCCTTGTCAGAACATCAAAAAGTTTCCAGGTACATGTATTGCAATGGTGGAATATGATCTCTACAGGCGTTGCCGAAGTAGAGATTCGTACCATGATCTATAGGAGGTTTAGGAAGCAAAATGCGAACAGAAAGTCTGGTTATAACAACTGATGGAACAGCCTGCTTGAAGTGTTATACCGTTAAGATGTCCCCATAAACTTCAAGGATTGAAGGATCACCTCTCATACATAGAGACGATATTGTCGACATACATTAACCCTTTCAGTGCCAGGGGCCGATCTCATCGGCCCTAATTTACTGTCTGTAAAATCGGCACTAAAAAAATATTCAAAAAATAAAAAAAAGGTTTTAATATTTTTTTGGGTTGAAATCTTTTTTGGGTATGCTTAAACATGCTATAGCGAATTTAAAAACAAACTGGATAAAACCTTAGGGGCATGTTATAACCTAAAACTATCACCAAGTATTCATAGTAATAATGTTGATGCCCATGAAAAACGTAAGATTCCCTGGCACTAAACCTATAAAATAAGTCTGTTAAAGAATATAAGAAAAAATTATTAAAATTGTAAAAAATTGTCAAAATAATAAGAAATGATGAAAATTTGTTAGGCCAATGCATTCTCTTATATATGCGATGCGACCTATGGTCGACTCGCATATATAAGAGAATGCATTGGCACAGGGTATATGGGTTGATACAAAATTCGGACCTGGCACTGAAAGGGTTAAAGAGCGTTCTGACTCGTGTGCTTTTAGACTATTTCCAGTGTATATTGTTCCCATCGTTTTCAGTGTTTGTTACATATAAGCCGAACATTGACATATGAATATTTGTATTAAGTGTGTGTCGAATAGTATGGATGATGAACCACGAAGGCCATTACATAAGGACACGTAGAATAATACCAGAATATATATAATAATACGGGCGTTTTCTATATGGTCTCTTTAATCTTGTCTTCAATCGGAAAGGAAAGCATACATGTGCATTATCATATTGGTGATGTTTTTTTAACTTTTGGACTCCCGACCAAAATTCAAACCTGATAAACTTTGCTATTTTGAACGTCGAGACCCGACTATGTACGCCTGTAACGAATGGGATTAAATGTGTATGTTATGTTTCATTATCTGGTAAGGAACACGAACAAATAATATGTTGTCTCATATGTGCCTTTCTCGTTTCTGAAGCAAATTATCAATAAATCGGTACCTGTTCAGGATTCAATTCGTACCCGCTTGAATTAGCGCACCGACGGAAATTCGTGATAGACAAATAGATCTATCGACATTTAGTCGTGTGCGGTCTTTAAATGGTTGGCATAGCATTGGAATATTCCATTCTTTAACATCGCATTATGGTCGTGATCGTTGAGGATGTGTCACTCAACCCACCATTATCAGTATCGAAATGTTCAGCAGTTAGATAACTGTCTGGAAATCGTCAGTTGGAAATTTCAGAATGGTAAATAGGGTTTACAGTTTGATCATTATCTAGTGTGAAGCACAGTGTGTTATAACAATGCGTACAGGATGGTGATGGGTTACAGTAGGGGTTGTAGTGCGAGTGGAATGTTCGCGTTCGATGGAGTAAGGTCGTTAACGGAGGTGAGAAGAAAGACAGTTTTCGGGTTTCGCGAGAGAGTAACTGACAGTGACAATACAATCGTCAAAGCAATATGCTATTTCAGTCTCATTACATCCTCAAAACTGATTCAACACTGGAATAGTCTTTTATATACATAATTTGTGTTTTATTTTGATTTATTGTTGTATTTATTTATGATATTTCTATAGGCAATCCTGCCTGAATTAAATAATAATAATAATAATAATAATAATAGGGTTCGTGCCAAAAGTGAAATATTTCCTACTTTCAGCTGATTTCAGCCAAATTTTAGAACGAACTTTATCTCGGTTTGAAAAAAATGCCAAACATATAGAGGCGCGTTTATGATCAAGTCTGAGTTTAGTGTGCCTGTCGTTTGCAATATGAGGCCACCAGAGGGTGAATTTAGTCACGCTATCCCGCATGGCGGGCTAGCATCACAAAATTCACCATCATTCTGCTTAGGCCTCATCTTCTCTGGAAAGTTTCTTTATTATCAATTTATATAGAAACTTATTCACATAGATTATATTTCTTTTTTAGTTTAGTTTCTCTATATCCCTAAATTGGCACACGATACATGGCATAATCGAGATTACCAATAGGTGTACATCGCAATATTCACCATTTGGGAACTTCAATCTGAGTCTATGTCTCCCATAGCAGATGAGGCCATGCAGAATCAGGTTCCCAGAGAGTGAATTTAGTTATGCTAGCCAACTATAAGAGATAGCGTCACTAAATTCACCATCTGGCGACCTCATTCTGCAAATGACACGCACACTAAACTCAGGCTTGCTTATGATGTTCTGCCTTTTCTATGATTGATTGATTGAGGGTTTAGTATCGTTTAGCCACTATGCCATATCACGAACAAGAACAGAATCAGGGATAAAAACGATTTCAGCGAAGCTAATGTGTGGATAAATAAGACAGTGGATCAGATTAAAACAATGCAATGATGAGCTATGTATAAATAAAAGCAACCAAGAGGAATGTTTCCACTTGGAGTCAGGAATATAAATTCAAGAATTGACAAATGCGCAATCATACTATAAAACGTATAAAAGTAGTATAAAAATAGGTAATAAATAGCAACTAAAGAACACGAAATTACCAAGGATCCACATCGAAATATGTAAAGTAGCTTTTAAATTAAGATTTTGCAGTGATAAGGTATTTATAATATTCGATGAATCGCCCATGAACCTTTATCAATGCGTCAAGCTGATGGTCGGGTGAGAAGAATAGGGGGCTCGTTAGAGTCACATCTAAAAATAGAATCTTTGGGGTCTAAAATTGGTTGTACTAAAATATTCCTAAAATATCAAAAACCCAAAAAAAAAAAATTCAAAACTTCAAAAATTTATTTTGTTCCAAAAAATTTCAAAAACCCTAAAATTAATTTTTTCCACAAAAAAATTCCAAACTTCCAAATTATCAAAAAGAGAAAAAATTTCAAAACCCTCAAAATTATTTCTCTAAAAAAAAGTTTAAATAAAAAATTTATAACGAGTTTTTCGGTTTCTGATAATCTCGATATTAAAAAATATTGAATGTTAAATTATTTGCTCGTAATATCTTTCGTTATTTTTTTGTTCAAATATTTTTCATGAATTTATTAATCGATGTTTAGAAATAGCTTTATTGGACATTGTGACCAACGGTATGAATGCATACATTCCAGTGTTTAACGGACGCAGTTCATATAATTGTCATACCTGAAAATAGACACCATTACTTTTTACATAAATAATAAAGAGCGTTTATTCTTTACTTATCTCTATATGAAGTTATTGAGTATATGACAGGCGTGTATTTTCGTCAATTATTGGAAGTATTGAAATGTACTATGTTGAATTACTAACGGTCGAAAATGGTAAGGCGAAATTACAACCCTCCAGAATGAATTGTCATATTGAATGAATGATGATTTAATCTCAGCCATTTTTACATGGAACATGAGCGATGTACACTCAATCACACACGCCACATTGGTGTTAACAATGTGTCTTTCACACCTTTGCTTTACCAAATGAATTCTATTATTTCCCCGGTCACAGCTATATGGTATTCAGAAAACAAATCGATTTAGAACAAAACGAGTTAGTATCAATTAAGGTTGATAAACTGTGTCATTCACGCGATAATTAGTTATCCATAAAACATGCATACATATTAAGTCAGGTCGTGAGACACTCAATTATACAAATTGCTTTGATCACATTGTTATAACAACATTACGTAATAACCCCTTATCACTCCAGTCACACTTACGATCATTTTGTATGCCGAAAACTACAGGTAGCACCGATGATGTAACATTATATCACTGCTATTGTACCAATGATAAATTCAGACATGTTCTATGTTTAGAAATAGATAATCTGCAGGTGTTCTCAGCGGGGGGAACACAGGGTTACGTAATAATAACCAGTTAAACAACTAATGTTGCCTCGTCCGTACAAAACCAATTATCGGCCTATTCATACATTACGTTCATATATATATAATCTTATATAATGTTACGTCATTCGTGCTTGCATATGTTCGGGATTTTATGGTATAAAAATATAGCTTACTAAGCTGTATTCCATATAGTGAATATACGCCGCTGTAATCACTACTCAGGACTTCTCGAAAAATGGCTGAAGAAATAATGACACCTCTGACAGTGGATGAAATTTATGAAATAGAATGTATTCTGCAAGACATCGAAGAATACGACAAGGCTATCGTAGCTTATCAACTGGATGAAGATATAATTGAAGCATCTACGCTTTGTTCAGGAGATGACCCATGGCCGAACCAAATCGGATACGGAGAAGATGATGCGTCTAAAAATGATGTTAACAACTCACAACCCGGTACAGCTGGACCATCAGGATTACAAAACCGAGAAGACGAAGAAGGAGCTGTAAAATCAGACAATCAAACAGCCGGCAGTTCTGATATTCAAATAACTGGATATAGCATTCGCAAAAGGAGTGAACGAATCTTCGGAAACAATTTGGCAACACAGAGAACATATGAGATCAAATTAGATGAAATTTACAAAGAGAAAAAGTTAATCGACATATACAGGAATCTGCATTCAATGTTCGAGGACACTATTCAAAGAGCTCGTGGAAATTTGGCTGACAATGATCTTGGCAGAGTTATCATTCACCATGAAAGTTTGGACAACCCTATAGTAGTTCCGTTACAAACGTTGCAAACGTTAAATGCTAACACTGTGATTGACAGAATCGAACTCGTTTTGAACAGTAATCAAACACTGACTGTTAATCAAAGTTTCCACATAGATATAGGCACCATCGAGTTACCTAAAGGCGGAGCACGGAGGAGGATAACGGCTTTACATCATGAAAGTAACAATCTAAGAAATAAAACATCGATCGTTACGATTGAAAACACCGACAATATGTGTATGGCACGGGCTATCGCCACATGTTGGTGTAAATTAAATATTTGCAGTCCTGATGAATGGCTGGAAATAACACAGAATAGAGGAACCAGAAATAATTTACAACTCATCATGGAATACAGAAAAGTACCGAGAAGTTATTACAAAAATGTGACGGTCAAAAAACGCACGGAGCAAGGAAAATTAGCCAAAGCAATTAGTGTCATCGCAGGTGTATCAACAGACAGACCGGCCAGTTTAGCAGATCTAAAAGCATTCGAGGAAACTCTGAATTTGACAATACTAGTCATCAGTGCTAGACTGGGTAATAAATTCATTACCAGCGCGCCTACAGACGGTATAGAAAGACCCGTGATATATTTATATCTCACTGCTAATGAACATTTCCACGCTATACAATCCATAACGGGATTCTTTAGCGATGCATATTTCTGTGTGCATTGTTTAAAACATTATTCAACCAAAGGAAAGCATTATTGTGAACACACCTGTTTCGTGTGCAAAAGCGATAAATGTGGACAAAGTGAAAACAAAGAACATTGTTCAGATTGTAATATGACGTGTATGTCTCATCAATGTTTCGTGCGTCATAAAGCAAAACCTATTAATCAAGCTTCGGGAGAAACTACAGCGCCTTGTCAAAAATGGTGGAAATGCTTGGACTGTACAAAAGTCATGGAGAGACGGAAAAGACGTCCGAATCAACACGTGTGCGGAGAAACATTTTGTAGATCGTGTGACAAATACACAATGGGACCACACGAATGCTATGTGAGGGCCATACCTCCCGTTACTGATGATGAAAGAGCTAAATTCTGTTTCTTCGACTTCGAAACCATTCAACATGATATATTGGAATGTTCTGAAGGATATTCACCCTTACATACAAAGGATTGCCAGGACTGTAAAGAGGATCATATATGCAAGAAATGTGCTAAGTGTCAGGTGAGTCTTAACCTAATTGTAATATATATATATGTAACACATTACAGTCGAAATCACGATAACGTAACGCTCTTTATTAAAGGCGCGCATAAGTAGAGACGCTCTTTCATTTTTTTTAAATTAGATTATCGCTGAACGCTCTTTTAGCTGTTACCTCGCGTGTTATATTACCATATAACAATTACATACTTGAATTCGACCAAAGTTAAGGGGTCTCAATATTAAAATTCAACTGAGTCACAGATGTTAAACCGAGTAATTAACTTTTTAAATTCTTGACACATTGAAAAAATGTGTAACATATTTTTTTGTGAAAAGAGATTTGTAATTGTTATATAGTGAACTAACGTAATATATAATTGTTTTAACTTTATTGAACTTGATATCTGCGTGCTTGAATCGGTAATTATACAGGCTATATGTCGAATCATGATATACATTTTTAATATTGACACGTAGATTGGAACGAGTAATTTTTTAGGATCAACCAACGAACAATAGTAATACGTCAACGCTCTTTATTAACGTTGAACCTATACCAAAACCTTTTTTTTTAATTTATTTTTTAAAATAATTATTTAAACAAAGTGTAGACGTTTTATTTTGTTTTTTATTATCGATAAAGCTAGAGGTTAAAACGTTCAATTATTACTTTTCAGAACTGTTTAAAAACATGGTGCGGAAAAGTCCAGCATACACCGAACTTCCTCGTCGCCCAAACAGCTTGCTACGAATGCATGCATGAATCGTTGGAAGTGAAACCGAACTGTAAAAATTGCGGACCTCTATGTGATGCGTGTATCGACAGTGATGACAAGAAGAAGAAAAAGAAGAGTGACCGAAATTTATGTTCGGATACATGCGGACTCCGAGAGGTTATATTTAGCGGTCCTGATACCGGTGAAAAGTTTGGAAAATGGTTATTCTCGGAACAACACAAAGGGTTCATAGCACTGGCTCACAACTTCAAGGGTTACGATGGATATTTTCTCATGGAATATCTCATTGATCAATCCTTGAGACCCAAAGTTATATATAATGGATCCAAATTGATGTACCTATACGTGGAAAAAGATCTTCATATAAAAGTACTGGACAGTCTCAGCTTTCTACCAATGAAGCTGGCACTGTTACCGAAAACTTTCGGTCTTGATGGCGAGAAAAAAGGATGGTTCCCGCACTTTTTCAATAAATCAGCCAACCAGAATTATGAAGGACCCTATCCGGATGCCAAATATTACGGCGCTGATTATATGAGTGTGGCTGAACGAAAAGACTTCACGAAATGGCACGCTACTCAAACAAATGCAGTTTTCATCTTCAAGAAAGAATTATCGGATTATTGTCGTAGTGATGTCAATATTTTGAGACAAGCTTGCATAAAATTCAGAACCCACATCATGAATGCGACTGGAAATATACAACCCGTAATTGACGAGTTTTCTGGCGATATGAAGTTCAAACTGGTCGGTGCGGTTGATCCATTCCAATACGTTACAATCGCATCGGTATGTATGGGTATATTCAGAACGAAATTCGTCGACGAGGAATGTAGAGTGCGTCTAAGTACTGAAGGGAAAACGTGGCTTCCTGCTAAATGTAAAGATGGAACCTTGTCTATTTTATACAAAGGTGAATGGGTTCAAGACACAAAACTTCAAGATGAACGCGGCGTCCAAATTCGTGAGAAAGAATTTCTCAAATCCCAGATAGCTCGAATCCCCAAGACATCGTATAAAGATCAATACAGCAAAAGTTCTATTCAATGGCTGGAATGGCTGATGTTCAAAGACAAAGTTCACATAACTCACGCATTGAACGGCCGTGAAAAGAAACTCGATGATGCAAAGTACAGATTGGATGGTTATTGCGAAGAATTAAACACGGCATTCGAATTTCACGGCTGTCAATTCCATGGATGTGAACTTTGTCTGAGTCACGACAGAGACATAGTCAAGAATCCGATAACCAACCAGACACCTAATGAATTATACGGACTCACACAGAAAAAGAAGAAGTTTATAGAAAGTCGAGGCATGAAATATGTGTGCATTTGGGAACACGAGTTCGTCGCTGCTCGAAAGACTAATCCGGAGCTTCGTGACTTCATCGCTAGTTTAGACATTGTTGAGCGGCTAGAGCCTAGAGACAGTTTCTTCGGCGGCAGAACGAATGCAACTAAATTACACTACAAAGCTGCCGTTGGTGAGAAAATACACTATTTTGATTTCACGTCGCTGTATCCAAGTGTGCTCAAATACTCTCGCTATCCGATTGGACACCCTAAAATCATTTTGGGCGATGACATTACCGAGCTTAAGGATTACTTCGGAATAGCGCAAGTCAAGATTTTACCACCTAATGGACTCTATCACCCCGTATTACCGTATCGATCCGAAGGTAAACTGAAGTTTCCACTGTGCAGGACTTGTGCTGATAATGAAAATCAACGACCTTGCACGTGTACGTGCCAACAGAGAGCCATTACCGGCGTTTGGTGTATTCCTGAACTGGAGACAGCTGTCAAAGTGGGATACAAGATTCTCAAAATATATGAAATATACCACTGGACCGAAACGTCAGACTATAGCCAACAAAATGGATTATTCACGGAATATATAAACACATTCCTAAAGTTCAAGCAGCAGGCTAGCGGTCCTCCGGATTGGATAAAATCTAACGAAGACATGGATAAATACATCACATCGTATAAAGACAACGAAGGTATATTACTGGACAGAGAAAGCATCGAAAAGAATCCAGGACTGAGGCAAATCAGCAAGCTCATGCTCAACTCATTTTGGGGGAAGTTAGGCCAAAACCAGAATTTCAAGCAGACCGAGTATTTCCATGAATCGGAACAAGACAATCTATTCCAGCTGATTTCAAATCCAATGAAACAAATGGAAAATTTTCATGTCATAACTGATGACATGCTTCAAATGGAGTGGACCTATCGAAAAGACTGTGTGCCTTGTGGAGCAGCGAATAACATATATTTGGCCACATTCACGACGTGTCACGCTCGATTAATGCTATATGAAGTTATTCATTCCTTGGACAGAAGAGTATTATATTACGACACGGATAGTTGTGTATTTAGCAGCACTGAGGATCAAATTAATCCCCCACTGGGCGACTATTTGGGCCAACTCACCAGCGAGCTAGATCCGGACGAATACATCGAAGAATTTGTTTCTGGAGGCCCCAAGAATTACGCTTATCGAACAAATAAAGCTAAAGAGACGTGTAAAGTTCGGGGGTTCTCTTTGAACTTTGAAAATTCACAGTTCATCAATTTCCAGACGATTAAAGAGCTGTTAGAATCTGGAAGCACAGTGCCCATCACCACAACCAATCCAAGGAAAATATGCAGATCGAAAGGAAAAAGAAAGATATATAACAGATCTGAGGACAAACAGTACCGAGTTGTTTATACCAAACGCAGACGATTGGATAACATGGATACACTGCCATATGGATATTGAACGAGGTACGTAATATATATATAATTTAATCGTCTATATTTGATCAAGGTTGTAATGAGAGTGTAAATATTCGATCGATGGTAGTTATCGGATTATACTAAGACTCGTTCAAACACGTTCGATGTTGGATAACATCGAGCGTGTATGAACACGTATTACTATAAACGTATGGCCGTCATTGGTCAATTTATCCAAGGTGTCCATTTTTTCGATCTATAAAATGCTACCCGATCCAATTCACAATTACAAATTCGGTAGTCCTATACTGTGCGTGTGAAATATTCTATACAGGTTAGTTATGAATTATGATTTCTATCATTACATTTTTACCTCCAGTACAATCTCATTTTTGGTTTATACTTAAACCAAAAACAACTATTTTTTTTTTTATTTTCTCAACGAAGAGTCACCATAATTCCAGATTATTCCGAATGACCAGATTAATTCATTCTCTAATTCTGAAATATATTTCGATTTACTTGTAGAAATGTAATCCAAAATCACGCCGCTGTTAAGTATTTGTTCAATCGTGAACAGTGTACCCGGTTCACGGAGAATGATATATCCATGAATTATTGTCACTTCTTCAAAACTTCTCTGATTGAAAACCCAGTCTCGGTATTCTGCAAATCTCACAAAGTTATCTCCAATAAGTTCACGAATGTCATGTATTTTGTTTTTTAGGAACGCCTCTAAATACCCAGCGATTTGAATACATTTGATTCAATATATCTTGTAAGAAATCAGTTTCAAATTCAGACCTCTCAATCAAAGATTTCAATCGTTGTACAGGAAAATATCCTTCATCTATATTCTTCAGTATTATTTTAATTTCTCTTATAAACCAATTGTGTAGTAGTTGTTTTTTTATTTCTGGATTTATAGTTGACATTTCAATTAGCTGATTGTATATTTTCTCCAGTATTTCTGCGGGTAGTATTCTCTCCATAATGAACTGACTCAATGACTCAATTTTCTTATTCTTATTGAGTATGCGGGCGAGGGGCGGGCCTCCCCCTCCCCCCAGGGCGACAGGGCGGGGGCGGGGCTCCCCTCCCCAGGGTGGGCGGGGGCGGGCGGGCGGGCCTCCCCCTCCCCAGGGCGGGCGGGCGGGCGGGCGGGCGGGCCTCCCCTCCCCAGGGCGGGCGGGCGGGCGGGGCGGGCGGGCCTCCCCCTCCCCAGGGCGGGCGGGGCGGGCGGGGGGCGGGCCTCCCCCCACACCCAACATCCACCAAACGCATGAGCGGACTCCTTTCGGACTTTTGTATTCTCGATGTGTAACTGATAAGTAATGTTTTGTTTTCTTATTTTCCAGGTTCAAAATAAAAAAACAATGACTGATCAACCCGATGTTGAAGGAAACCAACGGACTGAAACCAACGAGAGGGCGTTCCATCCACAATGCTTGGCCCCGTTAGGAAATGACATTTTCCTATTTGACGGCCGATTCCAGGGAAATCTGTATATACACATACGAGAGTGCGGTGAAAGTTCTGCGGGCCATAAATTTCCGACAAAATCTGGAATAACATTAAATCTAAGGAGATTCAAAGAGTTGAAATCTTACTTAGCAGATATACATCAAGAAGTGGTCAGTTATCGTACCGGTGAAGACGATGTATTCATGAGACGTCATATCGGAGGGAATTTCTTCATTACGATAAAGAGCGGCATCCCGCGTGTTGACATTCGCAGGTATTGGCTGCCTGAACATTCAGATGATTTGTGTGCAACCAAATACGGAATATCTCTGACATTCGACCAATTTGAAGAACTAGTTGGAGCTATATTCGTCCTGTGTGCTAATATTCCTGAAATTGATCAGACTGTGCAGTGCTATTTGACCGACGATCACCAAAACCAGGAAGGATCTTTAAGATGTATGGAATGCTGCCCCAACGGCGATAGAACGTGTTTGATTAACCGGATGCAGACATTGATCTAAACATTACTCCTATGATGCTACGAATAACTAATGTCGTATGTTCTGCAGATTTGAACTGTTCTATTAATCTAAGGGATTTGACACTCGGCTGTTCGAACATTGAATACAATTCCAAAAAGTTTAGCGGAGTTGTATGGAAACATTCTAAATTCGGTGGATGTTGCCTCGTGTTTAACACGGGTAAAATCGTTGTTAACGGGCTTTCTGATAGTGTCAAACAGACACGAGTTCGATTGCGTCGGTACGCTCGACATATTCAAAAATGTGGTTGGCGAGTGAGATTAAATTCCATAAAAATTTTGACAATGTCTGCATTTTGTCAGTTAAATGGAAAACTTGACTTAAACATTTTAGTGAAACTTATGGAATGTTCTTACGAATTAGAGCTGTTCCCTGCGGCAATGTTCAGACGTGAGAAAATACATTTTACATGCTTTCATAATGGAAAAATTGTGATTACGGGCATTAAAAGTGAAAAGCAGATGTTAAATATTGTATATCCTACCATATGTGAACTTGAATTACTTTCAGAATAAATATATATATGTATCGATTATCTATATTTTTCATTCGGGGGGATGGCTCACATACCTTTGTTTTTTAGGCTTTTGACGAAACAAACAAAAACAATAGATTTTTTTTTTTTTTTTTGACAACAGACCTAATACCACCTCACCGGACTCTCTCCACAGACCCCCCACCCCCACCCCTCTCAACCCAGTCATATATATATATATATATATATATATATATATATATATATATATATATATATATATATATATATTTTCCCAGTCATACATATGATAATATAAGAACGATAAATGATTGTATTTACAATATTTTATTTATATACATAATATAATTTAAAGAGTGTTTATCTCGTTGTCGCTAATGAAGAGCGTTTACAGAATATATTTCAACATAAAATCCTTAATAATTAAATCATTATACATATAATTATTGGCACTGAAACGTCTCATTATATTTTCTAGACTGTATCCGCACAGTTTATAGAATGCAAAGTATATGCAATAGGGACCGCATATATTAGAACCCTGTAATCTGTAAGCATTGCACTCGTAACGAGGTCCATTCAATAACAACACGTGTTTAAATCGTCCGTTGTAACACTCGGGTTTTAATCCCATAGGGTCGAAGAACTCTGATACGTTATGTTCCTGGAATGTCATCAATATCCAGTGGCGTCCAGGTTGGCTACTCTCGTCTGTGTTAACTATATACATCCGGGGATATTGGATATAAAGAGGTAATTTGTCTATGGGACAAACATCTATCTCATTATGGTTTGTGAAACTATTTATCGCCCTCATGAGTCCGAGTGTATTCATTATTCAATGCAAACTTTACGACTCTCGTCAACTTTGAGAACGGCAGGAAATTTTGCGTATACGATTACAGTACAATTGTCTTTCAAAGCCGATGAGAATTTAATTTCGAGGCGTGTGTGACCTTTGTGTGGTATGACCCTGTCGTGATTAATTCCTTGCGGGTTTATCCGATATATGCAATAACCTTTCGCATAATCCTCATAAGTAATATGAACGGCTTTTCGTTTCGCATCTTTTATTATCGTATTGTAAGCTTCTACATATTCCTTACTGGTAAAGTTCGGTTGGAGTGCTTGGGCGGGCATAGACTGCCCGTTGACGTAAAATCCGACGAAGTTGCATCCAAAAGTCGCAAAGTTGAACGGGTTCTTATCGCGTGAACCGCTTTCAGCCTTTGATGATACTAAGCCAATAATACAGCTACTGGGTACGTTTCCTTGAAATAGATTATCTTCTCCCAAACTGAATGCACCTTTTGACACTGTATACGTCTTTATGATAGATTTTGAAAAAGGATAACACGCGTTATTTTTCTTGAGTGACTCAGTATGACTGAGTAATACACCGGGGTTAACTTTCACAGTGGCTAGTCTCAAATTAGCTTCCTGTATTTTCAACTTGTATGTCTCAGTGGTTCCCGCATACATCAGTCTAAAAACATCTCTCGTCTGCCAGAATTTTAACGTGAGCGGGAGACCATTTAGTAGTAATTTGTCCTGTTGGAAGAAGTCAAGCTGAATTGATCCCATAATATCCATTATTTGACTAGTACGGGTTGTTTTGGACATGTAATACAGGCCAGAGTTCCCGCTTTTCGAATCTGCCAGGTCCATACCACCTGCCGTGTCCTTTTCGAACGCTTGTCCATGTAGCTGTTCCTTACGTTCAGTTTCTAAGAGTACATCGAAATATGCTTTGTATGGATAATTCGGACCGACTTGACTCACGGGAACTTGCTGTATATTCAAATCGACCTGCGAAAATATTGAATGTAGGGGTGCATTTATCAGACCCACATCGTCATTAACGGTTAGAGCCGAACCATCTTGCTTGGTTATTTTGAGTTTGAGAAGTAGCAATGTCCGTTTGAGGTCCATGTAGGTTGTGGCCATGGCGGGAATATTGAACTCTAAAGCTGCAGTGTCTGTCAGCTGATTCACGGGTCTGTAGTTTATCCATTCTGTCGCTTGTATTCCGCTGTCAACCGGGGGCGATTCAAATAATGCCAATTTAGAGGTATGGTACTCTCTGTATTCATTCATGGTTTATCCCACCAGGTGCTGGTTTTCACTTTCTTAGGGTTATGAGCCAAATCGTTAGGTAACACCCTCTTATTGTTTTTTTTTGACGTCTTACGTGCTTGTGTCAACTTATTTTTTGCAACTTCTGCTTTGGCCATTTCAATCGCTTGCGCTATGGGTGTCACTACGTTAATATGTGGTTTTAGAACGTCTTCTTCTTCTTCACTATCGCTATTTTGAGTTTTGTCAATAAAGTAGCGACCCTCATTATCTGGCGTTAACTTCCCATTAATCATGTTCCTGAAATGTTTTCGCCACATTTCAATATCGGCTGGAATATACGTGATCGACATGTTTCTTCTTCAGATGTAGTGTACAGGTCACTCTTTTTTCTGCATTTATTTTAGAAAGTTTATCGCCTCTTATAAAAATCCTGAGACGCTGAAGTTTATCCTGTCTTACGTTTATGTAGAATGAGTGCTCAAAACTCCGCCAATGACCCGTATCACGTGTGTCTCTCTTTATAACCCGGAGGATGGGGTATGATGTGTCGCAGGCTATTGATTCTCCACATATGTCCGAACAAATATATAATAAATCCGTGTCTATATGGTCAGTTATGTTTATGTCTTTCAAACAACATAACCACGCCCCTTCCAATATTAATACACCAGGTAACTCTATTGTGAAGTCGAGAGGACGATTATCTGGATATTTATCTATGGAATCGTCGCTAGTCAGGTACAGATAATAATTATCCATATGACTAGTTTCTATTTTGTTTCAAATGAGAATCAATGTTCATCTCTTCTCTTATAGTTTTATCAACATCACTGAATATATACTTGAAGGCAGACCACTGGTTATACGGAATACTTATAATCGCGGGAGTGTTATTCACAACTCGCCTAATGCGTGTATAAATGCGCCCTTGATTATTACATAATGTAACAGTAATGTTTGATCGTATTGTCCACTTTTTCACGAACCCACAGGGGTGTTGTTCGTAATCATGGGGGCGTGACTCGTTCGTATGCCGTAATTCATAGTCCCCCGTCTGACGTGGTATCTTCTTTGGAACTATTATAACCGGTAGTGACAGAGTTATTACCATAATCGTAATTCCTATCCATTTAAGGAGATTCATATGTAGACGACCGCGTTCTGTTTGAAACATATTCGTCAAGGTATCTGTTCTATTATTCATGATTGTAATGGTTTCCCCCCTCGGATAGCTTGCTCTTATTAATTTTGATATCTGTCGACATCAGACTCTAAAATCCATGAATTAAATTTGTCAGGCCATGAATGCCAGTGCACCAGGACTTCAGTTTGACCCTTTCG
Source organism: Siphonodentalium dalli (assembly GCA_032622095.1). Lineage (NCBI taxonomy): Eukaryota > Metazoa > Mollusca > Scaphopoda > Gadilida > Siphonodentaliidae > Siphonodentalium > Siphonodentalium dalli. The sequence goes on from CP136065.1 coordinate 207,384,249, forward strand.
TTTCCTCTTTTTGACAATTTTATCTATTCTGTAAACTGTTTCGTCATCAACGCGCACCCCTTGAAGTTCTGACTCGTAGAAAGCACCCTCAATGTTTTCATCCAAGAAATCTGTCAATGTATACAAGGGTATGTTCTGCCTGTAAAACCTCTTAGTCACTTTGAACAACTCTCCAGTCCATTTCTGAGAATATTCTCGGTCAAAAACTGCTTTGGTGTGTGATATTCTAACGATATCATTTACATTGTATTTGAACTTTTTCTTCAATTTACTTTTAACACCTCCCTTCTGTCTTATTAACCACTGATCGAGACGAGACTCATCTTCATTCTCAACAGTTATGGAGTCAGGGGTGGTGCCTAACGAACGATGTATTGTATGGTTATAACTTTTCACAATATCTTGTAGAATGTCGATATATCTAGCATTATTATGCTTTATCATATAACGCGAAATCTTCTGCTTTATAGTTTTTATGACCCGTTCCGAATAATTGGCTTTCATTTCGTTTTGAGTAAAAATTTGAGATATATGAAGACCCTTTAGGTAACTTTTGACCCGTTTGTTTGTGAACTCCGAACCGCGATCCGTTCGGAGGACGCGCGGGGTTCTTCCACCTTCAAATATATGTTTCATAGCATTGATCGCATTAATTGCAGTTTTCCTCTTTATAGCTTCACACCATAACTTCCTAGAAAAAATGTCAATCATTACTAACACGTAGGTGTAATTGTCGTTGTCTTTGGAAACATCATTCATATCCATGAGGTCTCCATCCCATTGACTGTCAGAAGCGTTTACAATAACACGAGACCTCGGGAATTTTCGTCTAACACTTTTTGTCAGGGAATAACTTTCATGATTTTGTAGCCACGTCACAATCTCGCGCTTGGAAATGTTGTGCTTATTTTCAGATTTTACAGTCTGATGCAACTTTGTAGCTCCTGAGTACGATGCGGGGTGACCCGGATTAAAATAAATTGAACTCAAATAATCTTTCCAATCGGCCATATTGTTCACAGTGATAGCCAACGTTTCTTCTTTATCTTGGTCAGCTTACCGGCGATTATACCAGGAGGTCTAGATATTTCACGCTTAACTCCTCTTATTTTCTTTTTTCTTTGCTTGGTACGTGTCTTTTTCGATGTGTTAACTTCTGATTTTTGGATTGCATCCTGAGGTTCAGTAGTTTGAACTGTATTAACAATCTGATTATTCATCGGGTCCATTTCTTTATCCATTTCATCGGAAGGGGTACTATTGTTTGCCGAGATGTCGCTGTGTTCAATGTTAGACTCCGATGAAACTTTTTTGTGTTCACTTTTTTCAGTGTACCTCATATATCTTTCATACGGGATCAAAACAGTTTTCTTCACAGACTCCATCACAAAAACTGTTTCAATTTAGGTTCAACGATGTTCAACATCAAAGTAATGGCGGTTGAGTGATTATTCACACTTTTTCTTTTCCTCAACAAACTCACAGATTTATCACTCAAGAATATATAAAATGATTTATATCGCCGTAATTTAGCTTTTTGTTGAACTGTAACTGTTAAACTATCATGTAGTAAATTGATCGTAATTTCAACCAGAACTTTCAACTGATTATTAGTTATCGATGTCAATAATGCGTTTCGTTGAGATCTTGATTGGGTTGATGCCAATAGTCTGACAAAATTCAACTCATTACGTAATAATCGACTCATTTTATCGTCGCGACTCAGCTCCGATACTGTCCCCTTCTTATTACGTAGTAGGTACGTAAATTATAGGGTCTTGGTTGGGAAACACGTCTGTTCGTAGCCTGTATTTATCCTCATTGTGAGGGGACATATCTATTATAAGATACGCAAATGGTTTATCCATCCTTGTATGCCTCAATGAGTACTTTAGATTTACCGGGATACAATTGTCTACCCAATGTGGAAATTTGTGATCCATCCCTCAAATTTTTGAATAAAATTAGATATCCTGTGTTTAAGGCTATAGTTCTCGCAGCCTTGCCTTGTGCGTATAAATTTTGTGAAATAAACAGCACCGAAAGACAGCGATGATGAGTTTGCTGCGTAAATAGTGTTTCAATCTCTTTTTGGTCAATAATGCGATGCATCAAGTCGTCTAATATTAACATATTATGTTTACCGTCAGCAAATTCTTCGATTTCTGTTTGGGTAGGTAATCCTTGATGCATGACCAAATTTTCGATTGATGATTCAATTTCATCATAGAAATTTTGATAAATACCGTAACAGTACATTATTTTCTTAGGTGGATCTCTAGAATACATTCCATTAAGATTTTGCAGGAATCTGTAGACCCATCTCGTCTTACCAGAACCAGTTGGTCCGGTGATGCAAATACTAGAACAAGGTTCAAATGGTATGGAGCTATGGTTAATTGGACCCATTTTTTTTTTGTGTTCACTGTGTCCTATTTATTAGGAGCTATACAGTTCTTATATACATGATAAGTAAACATTTGTTATGGCTGTTGTAAATGAATTACCAGGATGTCACTGCAAGCTATAATATTATAAAAACCTACAGTTCTTATAACATTATTGGTTTTGGTAAGTGATGTGAAGGTGTTTGGTGGATGTTGGGGGTTAGGTGTGGGCTGGTATTATCACGTTGGTCTGTGATTGAGTGTACAAAATCTCTTGTCAAGTGAACACCTGCAGATTATCTATTTTTCTAAACATAGAACATGTCTGAACCTATCATTGGCACAATAGCAGTGATATAATGTTACATCATCGGTGCTACCTGGAGTTTTCGGCATACAAAATGATCGTAAGTGTGACTGGAGTGATAAGGGGTTATTACGTAATGTTGTTATAACAATGTGATCAAAGCAATTTGTATAATTGAGTGTCTCACGACCTGACTTAATATGTATGCATGTTTTATGGATAACTAATTATCGCGTGAATGACACAGTTTATCAACCTTAATTGATACTAACCCCGTTTGTTCAGACATTAAATCGATATGTTTTCTGAATACCATATAGCTGTGACCGGGGAAATAATAGAATTCATTTGGTAAAGCAAAGGTGTGAAAGACACATTGTTAACACCAATGTGGCGTGTGTGATTGAGTGTACATCGCTCATGTTCCATGTAAAAATGGCTGAGATTAAATCATCATTCATTCAATATGACAATTCATTCTGGAGGGTTCTAATTTCACATTACAATTTTCGACCGTTAGGGATTCAACATAGTACATTTGAATACTTCCAATAATTGACGAAAATACACACGCCTGTCATATACTCAATAACTTCATATAGAGATAAGTAAAGAATAAACGCTCTTTATTATTTATGTAAAAAGTAATGGTGTCTATTTTCAGGTATGACAATTATATGAACTGCGTCCGTTAAACACTGGAATGTATGCATTCATACCGTTGGTCACAATGTCCAATAAAGCTATTTCTAAACATCGATTAATAAATTCATGAAAAATATTTGAACAAAAAAATAACGAAAGATATTACGCGCAAATAATTTAACATTCGATATTTTTTAATATCGAGATTATCAGAAACCGATAAACTCGTTATAAATTTTTTATTTAAACTTTTTTTAGAGAAATAATTTTGAGGGTTTTGATAATTTGGAAGTTTGGAAATTTTAGGGTTTTGAAATTTTTTTGGAAGTTTTTAAATTTTTTGGAAAAAATAAATTTTTGAAGTTTTGAAATTTTTTTTTTGGGTTTTGATATTTTGGGAATATTTTAGTACAAACAATTTTAGACCCCAAAGATTCTATTTTTAGATGTGACTCTAACGAGCCCCCTATTCTTCTCGGGTGGGTGACACAGAATGGCATCCTAATCCAACGGACAGCTTCAATGCACAAATACTGTTTCTTGTCTTTGAGAGTTAACCGTTTCTCTTCAATCATGCGGTCAAATTGTGAAAGCACAAAGATATACCTCTCTTGCTGAGAGTCGAAACGTTTGATTGACTGGTGATCTTTGTTTCGAAGAAACGGGCGATTTTTCTTTTGGAACAATAGAATCAAGTTGCATAGATTGTTTCGGAGGAAATGTCTCAACGGCAGAAGCTGTATCCATAGCCTGCTCTACAGGTTCTGGAACAGGAATAAAATAAGTCTCCTCAACTTGTGTTGCTACATGTATTGATATACTGACGAGTTTGGTTTTACTCTCTGTCTGAGTGCTGGCATCAAAACACTTTCATTTTAGTAGACACGATTGCTGAGTATGTGACATGTGGAATGGCAGATCGAGGACCAATTATGTCCTTATCATATATATTGACAGATGCTTCGCAGCTTTACGTCGTTGAATCTTGAATTCATAGTCACAAATGGGACATGGACGATCCATTGCAGCATGTTAACCTTGACAGTTTGAACATTTCTTAAGATTCGTACAATCCTTATGATCATGGCCAGAAATAGAACATCGTGCACATGGTTTCTTTACTTTTACAATGTTCCTGGCCATGGCCATTTCCCTGACATTTAAATCATCGCAATGGGTTTGCAAAATATGTACTTAAATCCATCTTCATATACCCTACCTTTAATGTCGGTGGATGATCGCACCGATTTAAGGTCAGAAGATAACTCTTCATCTGAACTTTTTGACCAGCAACTGTCTTCGTAAATCTACGGACTTCTGTAACTCCCTGTAGTGGTAACTCGGCCAATATCTCTGACTCAGAAGAATCAGCTATATCGAGTGTTCGCAACACAGCTCTGCTACTATTCAATGTCGTGTGAGGAGTAACCGACACTGGAGTCTGTACAATATATGTTAACTGCATAAGATCATCAGATTGAACTTTCTTTGAACAATCAATCAAGAGAGCCACTTATTGGCCCAGTCCTGATTGGTTTAACAAATTTCAATTGTCCAGCAATGTTTTGTAGTGTTTTTCCAATGACAAAGATAGGTCGTTTCACATTTGAGTCAAAGCCAAGAACCAAGTACTGAGGGAATACCACAGCATTATTGGAACTTGGTGAGTCATCATTCTTACGAACAAAACGTTTTTTTTATTTGAGTTGCCATACAAAAAGCAAAAAATATCGACAACTAGCCCAGCAGCCGCCGTGGACTACAATTCTAATTCTGGTCGGGGCAAAGACTGGTACATATAGCTGGTGCGGTGACCTGTTTACCCACTGTATAGTGAGACAGGCGTGAGCAATACAGGATTCAACAATCATCAAGATGAATACAAAAGAGACAGAAGACAGATAGATCATACGTGAAAACAAAACAGAAAATACTTGAAACATCAGAAGAGCAATACAACATAAAACAAAAATTTAATCTGAAACACGGTGGAGAGGCGTGACTAGCCGATTGATTGAGCCGGGTCAACTCAACCACCCGTCTTGAAGAGATGTTTGACCAAAGAGGACCATAAGCTAAGTCACATCCGCAGATCGATGCCTCACATTATATGACCGCCCTAATACCTCCAGGACTCTCACACCACACCTCACGGGATGCACCCCACGGCAAATAGGCTGCCACATTAGGGGATTCTTACCCTTCGCAGTGGGGCGCTAGGCCTACTCTACCCCGGACCCAAACGGGGGACCTGTTCTAACGGGGAACGTTATAAAATTAAAGAAACAACGCAGGGAATATATTTCTGTGTTAATACTTGTTCCTTAATCTATTTCACAGTAGATTGTGGTCCCAGCTCTATATTGCATGACTTTTGCGGGTCGATATTGCAATAAACATTGAATTATTTCCCGGCAGAAATCCATGAATGTAAGCGATGCAAATCGAATTCAAGAGTCAACTAATTGTGAAATCTCGAGCTGGGACCTTCACCTACTGACAATGAAATGCATTACTAAGGAACATGAATTAACTAAGAAATATATTATATGCACTGTTTTTCAAACGTTATAAACTTACCTGTCAGAACATCAAACATTTCCCAGGTTTTGAAGGGAGAAGTGTGATCTCCATTGGTGTAGACAGAGTAGATAATCAAGACATGATCAGTTGCGAAGCCTGACGCACGAAAGCGCTCTAACACCGGTCTGAAATACCTTGTGGAATACGAAATAACCGAGAGTAATATACGGCTCATGAATAAACAAACCATTTCCAATATGCCGTATCAGCGTGCTCTCGTGAAATTAAGGTCATTCGATTTAGGTCATTTATGAACTCATTTCACAACGAGTTAAGTCCTATTTGACATCAATATATAACACCGTCCTACATATACCTATCTCTGTGGTAATGTGGTTTCCCGTGGCTCGAGCCACATGCGGAATAGCTGACATTAGACCTTTGAGTGTGTCATTTGAAACTGCAATAATGACAATATCAGCCGATGGAAATGGGTTTATTCTGGTTTTATTCCTAAGAAAATATCCTGACCATATAAACCCATTAACTAAATGGCTGTGAATGACAAAGTCGCCCAAACCATATGTCATTTGGTTAGAGTCATAGACATATTGTATAAATGTAGCCATGGTGGCATATGGCCTATATGTACAAAAAAAGATAAATTGTAAATTATGAATTACGTGGGTGATCAGCAGATACAATTATCCGCGTTTTTATTTTACGGAAGCTATTTAAAAATCGTAGTCTTCACATGCCTGATCAGTGAAGGTCTCGACTAATCAGACATCACACACGAACACACTCATTGAATATCTTATTGGGGAATTTTTATTTTTTTATTTTTTTTTAAGGAGACGCACGTTCAGCATAAATCCAGCCAAGAATAGCAAGAAATGTTCAACATAGAATTATGTGGATTTATCTGGCGAAAAATCTTGAATTTCACATACCATCTTCTGAGCAATTGTTAAGAGACGCCAAAATATGAATTATAATACATTTGATAGGTAGAAAATATTATTTTCTTTCGGTACCAAGAACTGCTAGAATAAATAGTAATTTGACACAACACTCTAATCACCAAATAGCTTATTGTCTTGGCTATATGACAAGAGGCTTCATCTGTATCATATTGTTGAGATATATATTTGATTGCGTAATATAGCATCATACCCCCCCCCCATATCATAATAATGAATACAGCAGTCACAAATATTCCAGTTCAATGACAACAAATGTTGATACGCAGGGTGGTCCACTCAAGCAGGGAACAATCAACTGGAATTATGTCACATTAAGAGATATGGCGGCCAGCATTGACTTGGTTATGAACCCATGACCCATAACTCATATCAGCCCATTTTTTTCATTTATCAACAGGCATGACATGCAAATTATGAAATATAGAAAATTATTTATGGGTAGTTGTCTTTCTAAATGGAAATAATCATTAAATTTCCCACAATTGAACTGCACTTTTGAAAAAAATCTATTATACAGAAGTTCTTGAAATCAGTGAAATTTTAATTAATTTACTGTTCCATAAGAGATAGTCAAGTCGTTACGCTTTTGATAATCACCGTTTAATTACCATCATGTTGTTGGTTCAATAGTCGATATCGGTTAATGCAATGTAAACCAATAAGCCATAGAAGTATGTTATCCCCTTCTGCAATTTTGCATATTCAATGTCGTCTTGTGTGCGGAATTTACACGTGATGTTAATCATTGCGATCTACCCGAAAAGCTATTTGGGAAGTTGTCGATTTCATAAATGTACATGCATCTGTGTCAAAATACTTCTATGATGGAATAATAATAACAATGCAGACACCGCGGAGATGTCTGACATGAGGGATAAGCATACATGATAATTAATTCACGACAAACGAATGCATTGTTGTACACCAAGAATATGTAACCACACCTCACATGATCGCACCATAATGTCGACATGAAGATGTTGCATCACCCAGATCTTTCGATGTGAAAAGTACATACTAACACTTTTCCGATACAAGTATCAACTTAAAAGTTTTAATATTAGTGTTCACTAAATATATGAAAATTAGCAAACACCACAACTGGCATTTTTGTGAATCCGTGGGGTATATAAGATTTTATGATTATAACACATATTAGTTATATGAAATTGCTGAGTTACTGCACTGTGTTTGTGTTAGATAAATTATATCCTTGCAATATAATATAACAGCAAGCGAGCGACAAAAACAATGTCTCCCGCATGGTCAGCGGGCGACAGTGTAATTTGTCGCCCGGAACGTGACAGGGCTAGGACCAATCAGAAGCGGGTAAAATGGGGAGGATGAATCAGACTATGTGCATGTTTGCGATAGACATTGTACATGAATCAGTCCATGTGCGGGCTGGTGGTATACGATGTACGATAATGAGTCTAGGCCCCCGTTGGTGAGACAATATACATGAATCAGACTAGGATAGGATAGGATAGGATAGGATATTTTATTTCAATATACATATATAAATTAATACATAATACATTTGACAAATATTGTAATGTATATTCGAGGGGGTGGCATAGTCAGGCTAGACTGTCTTACTGTCACCCCCTTAGAGATGAATAAATGTTAACATATATAGGCGGTCAAGATTTATTGTACAATGCACGGCTATGAAATTATGTATTACATAATGGTTCCATTTATAGGATTATATAATTATATAATGGAGGGTATACGTATATATAAATCGTTTATTGGTTACTCGATGGTTTGTCTCTTTCTTGTCAGTGTCATGTTCTTTGGAAGTCGAGTAGGAGTGTGCTGAGTGAGGTTGTAGATTGCGATATATGTACGGGAGGTTACACTATTGACGAGCTACCACACAGTCGGGACATCTTTGATTGTTGCATTTAATTGTTGCAGCATATTTTTTAATGCAATCGGCATGTACACGGCGTTTGAATGTGTGTCTGGATTGGTATGATGTAAATTCATTATCCAAGTTGTTCCATGTAGTTGGATAAGAATGGAATGGTAGTTGTTGGGACCAAGATGTTCTTGGTTTTTTTTAAAATAGTGGGTGCTTTTGCCGGGTGTCTGGTCCGTTTTTGCGTTTGGTAAACATGTCGGTGAATGATTCTATTAAGCGCATATGATACCAATCATGCATGAAAACAGCCGCTTGGACTTTGTGGATGTCGTATATTTTGAGTATATTTTCTTTTTTAAAAAGAGGTTCTGTGTGGCTTCTATATTTTTTATTACATAAAACTCGTATCGCGCGTTTTTGAAGCATGACTAGGTGCGGGTTGGTGATAGACTATGTACATGAATCAGAATAGGTGCGGGTTGGTGATAGACTATGTACATGAATCAGAATAGGTGCGGGTTGGTGATAGACTATGTACATGAATCAGACTAGCTGCAGTTTGGCAATTATCGATCCCGCGATCCTCTCCTAGATATATACTATGTCGTGAACAATATATCATTTACCTTACTCGTATATAAATTCGCTCGGCACAATTTGTCTCGCACCCGTCGGTGCGCGAATTTAAAACTGAGCGAAAAATAGTACGACTCCTGACCACAAGGGAAACAAGATCGAGGGCTATGTTGATAAGTTACACACATTACGAAAGGTTAATAGACCATTACGCATGTATATGTATAGGCCTGTAGTTACATTCGGTCAACCAAAATCAAAATTTCAAAACCATCACTCATCGCCAAGTACAAATCATGGTAACGTCGACGATGTTGAAATACTTCTAAGTTCTAAGAAATGCACATATTCTGGGTTGCATGTGAATGAAAGCACGTTCCCCTATTCACCACTATGCATGTGGGTCACCGTGACAATGTGATCATACCGTCTGAGTTAGTTATTTCATCACAACCCGCAGCCAAATGTTTCTGAAATCAGTTGTCTTCGCGGTTGTGAACTTGTGGTTTTCTGTTTTCTAGTTAATTTCATTGATTTCCATTCCACGACTATTTCAATATCATAATTAATATTTGGAGCATATAACATCCATTATCGTAACAAAATGATGGTGCATGCAGTTATGTTCTGCACGATGTAAATCCGCTGTGATCGTGTTTAATATACACATGTATCTTCCGAAACGATTAAGAACTCAAACTGACATCAGATCCAAGACTTTTACGAAAATAATTTTATCAGTTTTGAATTCGCGCAGATAGGTGCGCGAAATTAAAGTGCGCGAATTCAAAACTGAGCGAAAAATAGTACGGCGCGAATTAAATATGAGTAAGGTAGGTGAAAAGTTTTGTCTTTTTACTCGATGTGTCCACATAGAAGTATCACGTTCAGTATATGCCGACATTGTTTTGATTCTCCAACCATTAATTATTTGAGAATGTGTGGGTTTTTAGACCAACAATAGCATTTTGTTTTAATAATTTTGGTCAAAATTTTGTCTGAAATGGCCATCAGTTTGGACATTTTCTAACCGAATGAGGTGCAGGTTGGAAATTTCCAACAATTGGAAAGCTTGTGAAGATGAAATTCTGCAAACCTGGGAGTTTGTAGGGAGGAGTGCACTTGGAAATTTCAAGGTGGACATCTCCAGCCACATCTCTGTCAAAGCTACTCATAGTATTTAGGCCTCAGATTTTTATAATGTTTCCGTGTCAATAAATAATTGGTATAATATATGAACAAGCTCGCCTCAGCTCGTGACGTTACCTCGAAGTAAACCGTTAAACAAGCTATCTGTATAAGAAAATCTCATTGAAGTTAAACAGATTATCGCATCAGAAAACAGGATAGCTTATTTTCACAGGATGTAACAATAAAGAGCGTCAATCGTTACATGTATCCTGATATGGTAACAATAAAGAGCGTAACTGTTTAGATCATGCCATGAATCACTACTCTGGTTAACGCCCACAGTGATCATATTCCACCAGAACAAAACATGGGAACTTTTTGATATTCTGGTCTGTTCTGACAGGGAACTTAATAACATTGAACAAAAAGCAGGAATTATCTTTCTTTGTTTATATTTGTTCCTCGATAATCTGCTTCAAAGTATGGGGTTGTCCCAGCTCGCAATTGCATGCTTGTTAGTGACTTTAGCGATCCGATATCGCAAAAAAAAACATTTATAACAGTGGAAAAAATCCATTATTGTAAGTGCGTAAAGCAAAATCGCCCACACAGCTGCACAAAGTCCCTTAAATAATGCAATCTCGAGGTGTGATCTTCGCATACCGACTATTAAGCAACATGTATCAACAAAGAAATATATTCCCCGCGTTATTGTTTCGACTTTATAAGGTTACCGATCAAAACGTCAAAAAGTTCCCAGGTTTTGCACTTGTGGAATATGATCTCTACGGGCGTTAGCCTGAGTAGAGATTCATGATATGATCTAGTTAGTATAGTTACTGTTGACAGTTATTTTACTGCTTATGAATATCTGGCATTTAGGTGCGTGTACCTATCGGCATATGCCCATGAACAGAATGTGACAAAATCGAACAATTACTGGGTATAATTTCGGGTTCAATTCACTTTAACTGTGATGGTAATGGTCGTGACTGTATATACTTGTTATAATTGACTATTTAGCTGTAGCACATGGAAGTTGATTAACAGTTCCAGAGAATTAGAGAAATGTGTGTTGCGTTCAATCGTAACATGGTCATTTCTTTAATATATTGGAATCTGTTCTGATACGCACATTTGGAAGTCATGATTACATCATACTGAACCAGCGCCGATATATCTAAATTGGTTTCATCCATTTGGACTGACAAATTGGAAACCAGAACCTTCTTACACGGCCTCGTGCTATTGTCAGTTTTAGACCTATAAGCATTTCTTTTTATACCAAGATGAATACTTAATAATGCACCATACTATGGTGTAGATGATATGCGCATACGCGTTGGCTAACAAAAAACGCCGTGTGGGGTGTCAGATTAAGTTATGAAGAAACAATTACTTTGTAGCAACCGCCAACCCAGGAATAAAGACTGCATAGTAACTCTTAAAACCGATAGTCGCCGAGTTAGAATGGTTTAATGAGCAACATATTCTCATGCGAATAGGTTGATATTGAGGCTATCATCCGGGAGATTAGGCTCTATAGTGAGCGCTGGAATGTCAAAGGAATCACTCTCAAAGCAAGCAGACCGTGTGTACCTATATCTGGCATATAGAGAATATCGCCGTCTGACCTAAGACACAGATTACTATGGAATAACAAAGTTAACGTGTTTTCTGGCCGTCCAGCGATAATAACGACATGTTCCGTCTAATAAATCGAGAGAGAGTCAAGTACAATGTAATTATAGGCTTTGTTTCGTCTCATTTCTCTTTCTTGTCGGAGCGAAATTGCCTTCTGTCTAAGACGTGGTCGGTGGTTACGTATTCGCGGTTGAATTACAGATTATGTTCGAGCTATTGAATCATGTTCAGTGACTTATTCAATGCGCGATCTATTTCCCTCAGTACTCGTAAAGCACTGTGTATGCAGAAAGTATTTCAACGAAGTGAAGTCGGTCGTTTGGAAGTAGGCGATCGTTACGTGGGTGTTAGACATTGTTGCGGAGTACGTGCTCATGGCGAAAAGTTGCGAATTAGGCTAGGATAGGATAAGTTTATTTACGATATACAGACATGAATATCACAAACATATGAACAATAAATACGAATATTTCGTATATTGCACGGGGGTGATATAGCCCCGTTGGCACAGGTATCTCTATAGTGAATGTTTAAAGATGGCGTATGTGGGCGTTCATCTCCATGTGGGTGCACAGACAAGCATAGCTTATGAACATAATTATCAAGGGTATGTTACATATACTGTTTAGGTTGATTGGTACCAACCCGGACCATTGCCATATCTGCTCATAACAATCTGTAAATGGATGTTTCGTGGTCACCGGGGGGGGGGGGCAATTGAGTGACATTTGGTCCCACGCGTTTACTGTTTGTGTGTCTTTCTACTTTCATATTCACACTAACCCTTTTCAGTATATATAAAGGATCTCCAACGAGTTATGTTGGGATCAGTCTGGTAAATATCCAGACTCCGTCTCATTACTTTCATCTACGTCTGAGGACACCGGGATTCCATCTGATTTCAAAGATGAAGGGGGAATACCCTTTTTTGTAAAAACTCATTAATATTCATTAGGCAGTGTTTGTCATTGCGATACACACACATATATACACACGTGCGCCTGATGTCATGTAAATATTTAAGAGTAGTGAATCTTCCTCTAACCAATATCCGTGCAATACAATTCTCTCAAAGTTAATTGCTTCACTATATAAATACATGCAGAATACAAGTTTCGCCATTCAAATGCTATATTATAAAGAACAATATAAAGAACAATGTAATGAAAACAGCGATAAGCAGGCTATGATAAATCTTATTGAGCAGTACCGCGGCCATATTGCTTCATCTCCTTATTTAGAATGCGTGCTCAGAATTTACTACGATCTAAGTTGTAAGTGATCCCTATTTGACATGTGATCATGGTGATGTAATATCCATATGTTAGGAGAAAATACTAGTTTTTTTAATATCTTTGCAAATACACAATTATATTATGTATACTTGTTCTGTCTGATCATTCCCCAATTATGAATAAACGTACTTTAGTTTTGATTTTGAACGTACCGACGTTTGGTCAGTTAAGATACGCGACGCTAACGTGCAGTTTAGACGATAACTTCATGAGATTGCAGTCAAATGCCGCGGGTGTGGCTTGTATGAATAAGTGAATATTAATTGAATTTGCAGGAAGCTATTCATTGGTCAGGCAATGCATCGCTCGCTGCGTATTGGCTAGATTTCTCTCGTTTGGAATAATTTTAACCATGAGAGTCCTTAGACCATAAGGTGATTGAAATGAAACACGGCCTAATTTTATCAAACTGTGTTGGGATATAAGATTTTATGAAACGAGTTTGATAAATTTAATTCACCACGAGTCATAGACGAGTTGTGAATAAAAAGTTATGAATCAAGTTTTATAACATCTTATATCCCAACATAACGAGTTCAAATTCTTGGATATCACTTGAAAAAAATAGAGCTTCGTGCCTTTTTAACAACTCAAGATCCTTAACAGAAGCTTTAAAATGCACATAATTCCATTGTTGGGTGAGACGCTTCACAACCGTACACGACAGTATTGCGCGCTCGAGCTGCCGACGGAAAATAAAGTCCCCCAATTTGCCTCTTTGTTTGTGTGTCTATTTTAGTTAGTACAACGAAGTTGGACAATAATTCAACTGTAATGAACAAAGCAATCATTGTGCATTGTCTGGTGTTGTTGCCATGTGCAGCTTTACGAAATAGTATTAATCCGCTTGATTCAATGTAATGTCATCAGTTGGCGCGCTGCCAAGTTGGCGGGAAGCCGGCGCCTATTCGCCACTAGTGAGAAATAAGAAAATATCTAATGGCTTTTTTTACATGCTGACCCGATATGTCGAAATGTAGTATACGTGAAACTGCTAACTATACGGTATTTTCTTCCCACGTTACTGTGTTGGATCTCAGGGATAAAAGTATGCTCTCCCAACTGGTCGGATAAAACTCGAAGCGATCTCGGCATTGTAGGAAAACGGTATTTAGTTCCGGGTCAAATCATTCTGTTTCAAAAATGGTGAGACCGTGAAAGTCGCATATATCAATAGTTGTCGGATAGAGGTGAAGCGGAAAGGAATGAACGAGGGTATTCTAAAAATAGAATCAGGCAGATACATTCACGCGCACCCCCTTGGTTCACAGCGGGACCAAGAGTAGTAACTTAACGCCGCATGGCGGTTTGCGCTCCAAAATACACATAATATTATTCGATTTTGAATTTATCCCGGTATCGAAATAGGTCGATAAATATCTTAACTACCTTTCTACGAGCATTCTGTAACCCAAAAAGACGCATTGAAGTTATGAAAATTACAACTATGAACACGGTGATTGGGTCCCAAACATATAAAACTGCCATTTGCACGACATGGAACAGAAAAGGGCGTTCCGTGTTAGTCTATTCCTGATATGGTAGAAATAAAGATCGTTTGTCTGACTTATGGCGAAAAATTGAAACGGTTGGAAAATTGCTGTGACATTGGCAAGTGTTTTTCAGAGCATATGGAACCGGTATATCAACATTTCATGTATTTATCGACCTATTATATCGATCCCTCCAAATCACGCAGATAAAATATGAAGGTTCGAATGAACATTGTCCGCTTAACCTAGTGAGGTGTGTACCCTTTCGACACCTATCAGCTTTACATGCCATATATGGTTGGAAACGTTATCTATATAAGGCTCACCTTGTACCTGTGCGGAAGATTACAAACCCAAAGCACTTGAATATTAGAACTAGTTTGCATTCTCCAAATATTTGAACCTCTCGTGGTCATCTTGAGTCCTTTCGATATTTGTATGTGATCCCCATTCCAGAGAAAAATAAGCACTATTACTGATCAGATTTACGAATAGCTAATATATTGAGTGATAGCTAATAGTATATTTATGACAGTCCAGAAACCTTTTCGCATAATTGACGTTTGTGAGAAATTCGTGCAGATGAAACTTCTTGCCACTCGCAGTATGGTGCTATTTATTGTGTGTTTTGTTGAAAACCGGAAACAGTATACGTAACTACGGGTATGGAAAAACGACAACAAATAGAATGAACACAAATTATTATCCATCCCTTAACTAACACCTTTTCTGATTGTGCAAAAGCCGCCACGTGATATAATCCTGGAAAAAGTCATATTGGACTCCCGAATTGTAATATTGGACTCCCAAGTGTGCAATATGACTTTTTTATCGGGACTCTGTGACGTCACGAATTAACTCTATTGCGAAATGAATCGGTGAAATTGTGATGCGCGCGCAACACTGGTGGATTTAGCAGACGATTCACGTCATGCTCTCTGATTGAGAGGATAGTGGTTAGGCGCCAAGCGCCCGGGATGGTCGAAAAGATCGAGTGATCTTCTCCTTCACCCCAATCAAATTACAGGCTTTTATAGAGAATTAAGCGCCGACAAATAACCAAAATAACCACAAAAGTTTTATTCCCAAAATTTGGATAAACATACAGATGAATAATAAAAATGTCATTATACAATATTGTGTACAGTATGAGTTTTTCTTGTACTCGCGTGTCTCGTCCAATATGACTTTTCACCACAACCTGGACGAGTACAAGAAAAACACACACTGTACACAACATTGTATAATAACTTTATGTTATAGTGACATAGTCTCAAGCCTGAGTTTAGTGCGCCTGTTATTTGCAGAAAGAGGTCCCCAGAGGGTGAATTTAGTGACGTTATCCCGCATAGCGGGCTAGCACCACTAAATTTACCCTCTGGGGGCATCATTCTGCTTAGGCCTCATCTTCTCTAGAAAGTTTCTTTATCAAAAAAATTCTATAGAAACTTCACATAGATTCTATTTCTTTTTTAGTTTAATTTCTCTATACCCCCAAATCGACAGACGACACGTTGCATAATCGAGGTTCTCAATGGGTGTACGTGACGACAATATTCACCATTTGGGAACTTCAATCTGAGTCTATGTCTCCCATAGCACATTAGGCCATGCAAAATTATGTCCCAGAAGGTGAATTTGGTGATGCTAGCCGGCTATGCGGGATAGCGTCACTAAATTCACCCTCTGTGAACCTTATTCTGCAAATGACAGGCACACTAAATTCAGACTTGCATAGTAGCAACCACCACAGCGCCGCAGGCGCTGTGTTGCTTTTCAAGTTTAGGCGTGAATGACGTCATTAATTTTTACAATACCATGAAACAGAATTTCGACGCGATGAAAATCCGGACAAGAAAAATGGGTTAAAAATCACGTGACTTCCGCCCCGCTTTTGCATGGGAACAATAATATCAAATTGTGAAATCACGGAATCGGAAGTGGACCAAGTGGGATGGTTATGAAATTAGCAACTTCAGAATTCCTATGTTATGTAGGCTTATGAATTAGTTTCATTTTGACCATTTTCGTTGGTTAGCTGATCGAAAACCAGCGAAGACGTCATGACATGGTCCATGACGTCATTTACGTCAGTTGTTTTTGTGGGCCAGAATCCAGACATATTTGGTCTTTACCGGAAACACCGATTTCACATCACTAGACTAAACGCAATTATATATACAAAATGACCTAAGGACATTTTATGTACAATATGCACACATAAAAACGTGGTGTTTGTTTGTTTGGTTTTCATTGTTCCTTTTTTGTTTGTTCTTCTTTTAAAACTAGTGAGTGCATATAAGATTATATTCTTCATCGTGTTTTCAAATGTCATTTTGACTATCAGTTTGAATTTTTGACCATGCAATGGGCTAATTCAGCTGCCTTCCACAATATATACACTTAAATGTGAATAAGAGACTTCTCTAAAGACCATTTTCTAGAACAATATAGACTGGATTCAAACGAGAGATGTGTTCTATTGACAAGATCTAGCTAGCTAGCGCATGAAACTGTCCGCGCGAAAGATTTCCCCAGTGATATTGTGGGATATAGCGCCCATGTAATATAAAGTTATTATACAATGTTGTGTACAGTATGTGTTTTTCTTGTACGAGTCCAGGTTGTGGTGAAAAGTCATATTGGACGAGACACGCCAGTGTCGATTCCAATATGACTTTTCACCACAACCTGGACGAGTACAAGGAAAACTCATACTGTACACAACATTGTATAATGACATTTTTATTATCCATCTGTATGTTTATCGAAATTTTGAAAATAACACTTTTGTGGTTATTTGTGCCAAGACAACCACAGGGACATAACTTTCAACCCGGGAAGAAGATAGGAAATCTCTGTCAGAGGGGCGCTCGATTACCACACATATCAGCGTCGCTGTTGACCACATCTAGATCACAAAAGTACTGAGCACCAAATCGAATTAGCGAGCGTCCATGCAATAACATAGGGAAATGATTTGTGGAGTAAACAGAACACGGTCTTGAGGATTAGCAAGACCAGATGTATCGCCTAGAAAGCTACTGAAACCAGGAGAGTTAATAGGACCCATGGGGAGATGACGATAACTCAATTACCCTAAGTACGATGAACCGACGCGCCGTGAAAATACACATGGCCGTCATTAGCAGACACTGGGTATTTTAGGAAGAAGCAAGCGAACATGAGAAGACAGTTCTAACCAGCTACCCGATAGTAACAACGAATTCTCGGACGCCAGAGAAAAGCAACTAGAAGGATGGATGAAGATACAAGGTAAACACGATGATCTTGTGATCCTAACAACATCTCACTGATGCGCCGGCGGAAGAAGAACATGAGACGACAGGATGATAAACTCAACCGGAACTCAACCGAGTAGAAGACAAGCAGATACATCCAACCTATGAAGACGGAAGAAGATCCCAACCCAAGCAGACGACAGGAAGAGAAACCCAGATGCCGATGATTGAACATTATTGACTTTGTTATATATAAATAATCAAACAGTTCTGATAGCCTTAAGAGTTATATGTACCCGTATTGGCACATATCTCTTAACTGGTGCCTTCGAGCCAGGATCTGAACGCTAATCACAGACACAACGTGAAGCCAGAAGAGGAACAGTGTGCACAGAAACAGTGTGGGAAAATTCGCAAAACGTGAGTCTAATTGTTTATTATCATAATGGCTACCCAACAACAACAACAATCAGTTGGTGTTCTCGCCCCATTGACAGAGTCTATCAATTCTCAAATTGCTGCAATGGCCATGACTACGGTGACACAGGTAGTGACGTCATTTGACGGGGACCCCACGAAATACCACGGGTGGGTCAAGTCGATAGAAAAATGCGCGATCCTAACCGGCGCTAACGAAGCAAAGAAGCCCTATATGGCATTCCAGAGCGCGACGGGCCCCGTATCAGATTTTTTACAAAGATATTTGGCCACGAATCCTAACGCCACGTGGCAAGACACAAAAACTGAATTATCTAGTCGATTTGCCGAGATAAATGACATTCAATTCGCCTTTTCGATGCTAAGAAAAATCAAGCAAAAACAAAACGAAAATTTACATGTGCTTGCCGAACGGATTTTGGAGATCGCGATTGTAGCATACCGAGAGCAAACCGGCGGGATCAACGCGGTTGAAGGCCAACTCGTAGGGTTTTATATTGACGCTTTAAGAAGCGACAGTTTGAAAATGAAGTTGATTAGGGATGCGCCGAAGACACTAAAATTGGCAGCCGACATCGCCATGCGGGAAATGGGGATCCGACGGGTATTCAACCTACGAACGGGCCGCGAAAATTACAACGAAGACGAACCGGAAGCAATGGAAATCGATAGTTTCAGAAACAAACGCGCGAGAACAACCTGCGATATTTGCGCAAGCGATAACCACACGACCCGTGAACACCGATCACGCCCGAGACAGGTGCATGTCGAAGCGGTGGTTAAACCACGAACAGTCGAATGTTGGACGTGTCAAGGTGACCATTTCGCTCGCGACTGCCCCTTTAAGACCGAAAACCGAAGGCACGTATCTTGCTGGGGTTGCAACGGTAATCACTTGGCTAGAAATTGCCCCTCTAAATCCGGAGATTCGAAGCAAAGGCAATGGAACACGCCAGTAACGCCACCTAGGGGAATCCGCCGAGATCAGCCGAACCGATCACGTGACCTATCCCATGATACACCGCGTCACAGCCGGAGATATCCGACATTAAACGAACCACCGCGACTAATGACCCCGCCCACATACGCAAAAAACTAAGGAATCCTCTCATTGAGGCCACATGTGAGAGGAAATTTAGTATCAACATTGTGGGGAACCCCAGCTCGTGTTTAGTCAGAATAGGGAAAAATAAATATCGCTCATTAGTGGATAGTGGAGCGGAAGTATCATTGATTCACAAACGCGTCTATGACGCATTACAGTTCCGACCGAAACTAACTAGGGAACACATCAACCTTAGCTCCGTGAATGGGAAATCACTGGGCGTACTTGGTAGCGTGGAACTGACCTTCAGAATGGCGAAACTAAAATTAACCCATAAATTTTATGTGGCGAATGATATGACCTGGAATATGATCTTGGGGAGGGATTGGTTGACCTCTCGGGGGGTCCGACTATATTATGATCTGGGATGCCTCAAGGTCAGTGACGTGTACGTCCCATTGGAATCGGACGCGCACATAGCTTCCCTGCTGAGATTGACCAGTAAGGTTAGCTTAAAGCCTCAAACATCAACTTTATGTATGGGAAAATCAAAAAACTTAGCTTCTCTTCGCAAGTCGACATTAGTAGAGGTGGCCCAAATCGAGACAGGCTACCTAGCGTCAGAACCCGGTCTGGAAATCGGCAGCTCCATTTCTGGGGTGGGCAAGAGGAACAAGGTCCCGGTATTACTCGTCAATAACACCAACAAAACGTTTCGCCTACGACGGGGCAGTGTAATCGGCAAGACGGTAGTGTGTGACCCTGGAACCAGCCGCGAAATTAACTCTTTGTCACAAAGTTCCCAGTTCCCGACGACCTGTAATTACCGCGACGATGGCTACGCCCTTAGACGCGCCGGCCATAACAGGGGAGACAACTCTAGGTCAGCGCGCGCTACCGGCGAGAAAAGATTAAATTTGGCCGAAGTTTCGTGCCCAGAGCGATACCGAGAAACACTGATAAAATTGTTGAAGTCCAACTCGGACATCTTTGCCGACAAAGATACCGAGCTGACACAGACGAGCACAGTCAAAATGCATATCGACACGGGAAACCACCCTCCGATAAAACTTCGCCCGTATCGCACCCCTTTGAATAAACGACCGTTGGTTGACGTTGCCATAAATGATATGCTAGAAGCAGACATTATCAGGCCGAGTTCGAGTCCTTACTCAAGTCCGATTGTTATGGTTGATAAGCGCGATGGCACCAAACGATTTTGCGTCGACTTCAGGCAATTAAATGCCGTAACCAAACCTATGTCATACCCACTTCCGGTTATCGACGATATTTTGGCACTTCTTGGAAAATCTAAATTCTTCACCGCTATCGATCTCAAAAGCGGTTATTGGCAGTGCCAGGTCGCAGAGGAGGACAAGCAAAAGACGGCATTCGCTTGCCACCGAGGTCTTTTTGAATTCAACTCCATGCCTTTTGGGCTCCGGAACGCTGGAGGGGTTTTCTCCCAGCTGATGGCCCAGGTGTTATGTGGGATGGGTGATTACGCCATTGCCTACTTAGACGACGTCCTCATCTACAGCGAGTCCCTAGAATTACACTTGGAACATATCCAGAAAGTCTTTGACAAGTTGCGCCAACATACACTGAAATTAAAATTAAAAAAGTGCCAATTCCTAAAGCAAGAAACACGGTATTTGGGTTTTATAATTGATACCGACGGCGTCCGACCTGACCCCGACAAGGTCAAGGCCATCCGGTCGCTTGTGCCCCCAACATCAGTAAAAGAAGTACGTTCCTTCATTGGCATGAGCAACTACTACCGCAGATTTGTCCCCTCATTTTCGCAAATCGCTGAACCTTTGGTACAGCTTACAAAAAAATATGCCAAATTCAAATGGGACCAAGCTTGCCAAATTTCGTTTGACAAACTAAAAGAAAATCTCACGGCAGTGCCTCTCCTGGCCTACCCAAATACGGCCACGCCCTATACATTGTATACTGATGCAAGCGACCTTTGCATCGGTGCCTGTCTGACCCAGTTGGGCTCAGATGGCGTTGAAGAACCAATTTATTATCTCTCACACAAACTTAGTGATACTCAAACCCGATGGCCAACTGTGGAGAAAGAGGCATATGCAATTCACTTCGCATTACAAAGGTTGGACCATTACCTTCATAACGCCACTTTCACGATAAAAACAGATCATAAACCATTGAAGTATCTCTTGGAATCCCCCATGCAGAACAAGAAAATTCAACAGTGGGCTTTGGGCATAACTGGATATAACTGTAACATTGAGTACATAGCTGGCCCAGATAATCACTGCGCAGACCTGCTCAGTCGAACGCCACCTAATGCTTATACGGAACAAGAGAAGGCAGAAGTAGAGGTAGATATCAACGACAATAACCTTACTGTCGCCGAGACCCAAGCGGAAATCGCCGCCTTGAATTCGTCTCGATTTAAACCCAAAGACTTCGCAAGCTGCGAGGTAACCCCAAAGGAACTGCCAAATAAAACTCAAATTGGTCAGGCTTACCAACCTACTAATCTACTGTTCAACAAGCCAGGCTTCAACATGCTTGAGGAACAAAAGAAAGACCCGGAAATTGCGTCAGTTCTGGAGGCCCTCGACAAAGGCGAGGACACCCGGAATGACAAACACTTGATGATTGACGGGGTACTCTATTACCTCTCGAGTGCTGACGCAGAACCGACCACACGCCTTTGGGTGCCCGCACATCTTCAAACCAACATAATCCAACAATACCACGATGATAACGGCCACGTGGGAGTAGACAAAACGCATGATGCGATTAGGTCGAAATATTTTTGGCCCAGACTGTACAAGGAACTAAACTGTTACGTTGGAAAGTGCGTGACCTGCCAAGTCAGGTCTCTGCAAAAACAATCCCCTAAAATGCAAATAACGGACACGCCCCCCTACCCTTTTGCCAAAATTGGGTTGGACCTATCAGGGCCATACCCCACGTCGCTATCGGGTAACCGCTACATTATCAGCTTCATAGACTTATATAGCGGGTGGGCAGAAGCGTTTCCGGTCAAGGACAAGTCAGCCGATAACGTTGTTCATCTCTTGATCGACGAGATATTCCCGCGACATGGATGCCCTCTAGAAATAATAACCGATAACGGCAGTGAGAACATTAATTACAAGGTCAGGGACACTCTGAAGGCTTTGAACATTCACCACGTGACTACGTCTTATTATCACCCCCAGAGCAACAGTAGAGTGGAGAGATTTCACAGGACTTTTAAAGACATTGTCTCAAAGAAAGTGGCAGACCAAATAAACACGTGGGACGTCCATTTAAATCAAGCACTAGCTGCGATTCGATTTAACAAAAATGAAACTTCTAAATTCTCCCCCTTTTTCTTGTTATACAACCGAGACGTCGTGTTCCCAATAGACAATCTCCTAAAACCCAGGCGTAAATACGCGGGAGAAGATTACCATCAGATAGCTCTGCAACAACAGCACAAATCCTTTATGATGGTACACAAACACGTGAAACAGGCGAAACGCCAACAAGCAGCGAAATTTAACAAAAAGGCCACAGACACCAAATTCGAGATTGGCGAGGCCGTCTATGTGAAGAATCATTTACGAAAAAGCAAACTTGAAAGCAAATGGAAACCCTACTTCCGCATAACCAAGCAAATAACGCCCGTTACTTTCGAGTTAAGGAATCAATTAACTGGGAAAGTCACACAATCCCATGCTGAACATATGCGCAAAGCCAACCTGGAATGGGAAATCCCCAAAACTGACAACAACAAGCGTGCTCAAACGTATGTTGTTCCCCCCGAAGACGAAGATAGCGACGTTCCTGCCCCTAACATTGTGGGTGGGTCTTCTGGCGATGAAACAGAACCATTACCAGATGATGTAATCGCTCGATATCGGAGACAATGTTCGGACTCCGATGACGAAGATGTCCCTTTAAGCGAGCTTAAGATGCGCTTACAGCATAGGAAAACGCGACTCGCGCGCTCAGAGCCGCTACAAAACCCTGACTCGTCCATGGACGAGAGACCAGAGCCGAGTGCCAAGGCACGACGCGCTCCAGCGCCTCGTCGACACGGGCGCAAAGTAACAAAGATGGTTACGAGTAATGACAGCTCAGAGGATGAGTTAATGGAAGTGGCCGCCATTGAACAAAACCCTCGTGAATGTAGGCCCGTACCGGCCCCTCGCAAGTGTAAGCAGCTCATGAATGGAGCGAGCAGCAACTTAATAGATAAACCGTTGTTTCAAGCCGTGCTATCAGCAATAATAATTGAGTGCTCGAAACAGTGACCTGGGGTCCATTACAGAAGAAATGCGACCCTACCCTTAACTGGCTTATTGGCAAACCTAACCTGGCTTCGTAAATGTTGAAAATAGTTAGCCCAACGCCCCAGACCGAATCGCGAATAAATAGTCATGTTCGGATCAATGACAGGTCGCGCGCCCCATGAAACCCGGCACGTGCGCATGACGATTTAATAAATAAAGCTTTGAACTTTGCAATCGCGCACCGAGAGATAACGTGCACGCCGCCACCCTTAGGGTTACTACGTTTGAGCGCACCCCGCTCAAATAAACACGATCGAAAATATGCTCACGACTGACTTAGTGAACGAAAAAGTATTACCCCAATGAATGGTAGAGATGGCCAGGGTGGTATTTTGCCCTAGTAACGTAGTTACAGTAGTAATTTTCATTATCTTGACCCACCGATTCTGGTGGAAATTTGTTAAACATCAGTTGCCAAGGTTAGCCATTATGTATAATAAGCAGTTAGACCAGCGACCTGAGGATATCCTGAATGCCGTGTTCAAAGAACCCATCGACGAAGCAATGGAGACGGATGCACCAAAGCCGTCTGCGCTATTCCGGGACAACACTCAGGAACGCCTACATGTATATCCAATTATAGCCGTCAGAGGCTGACCACATCTGTGGCGGATTTGGATTAGTATTAATTATGTATCGTATATTAATGTATTCCGAATTTCCTTCGTAATTATTGTTGCGCGGATATCAGAATCATTTGCATGTATATAGACATTTATGCATTTCATATATTTCAAATATTAATTGTTGCATAACGATGTCCAGGGTATTATAGTTGTATAATCATCAGAATGATTATAGCAAGCGTTGAATAGGGACTATAAATCCCGACATTCGGTCATAAGTTTTGATGATTGAAATCAATCACTCCGACTTATCTTGTGTTTAACTGTTCGTCAACCAATCCATCTATATAATTAGTTGTAAATTCCATTTTCGTATTGGGCCGATCTGACGACCCTCAAGCGATACCGATAAATTGGAAAAGTAACCATTGTGTATACTGACTGTGTCATTTGTTCTCAAACCTCACACAAATATCCGTTTGAGTATTACAGGCTGACCATGGCGGTGGAACAAGGGTCGACCAGTTGTCAGAACCTACCCCCATACTCGGACATTGAGGACGAAAATACCTCGACATCCGATGATGACGATATGACACCCAATTCAGATGCACGACCATCCACCAGCAGGCGGCCGCATGAAAGCTACCTCGACATGATGCCGCGCATGCAGTCACCCACATCCTACAACCAGCCATGGGTACAGCCTTACAACGAGCATAGACGATATTACGCGATGCAGTCACCTCCCCCGCCTTACAGCCCGCCCAGAGAATCTGAAGATGCACTCATCGACATCGACCCCGATTGGTACTACTTCACGGACGAACACCGACAGCCGATCCAGACTCGCCAGCGAACCTACGCTAGAGCACGACAGCAGCCGTACCAACGACACCGACGGACATACGAACAACAGAGGCCTCTCATTCACCGATGCCGCTGTTGCGAACTACTCCGACGAATCATCAACCTGCTACGCAGCAACGTATTGGACTTGCGATTTCAAGATCAACTTTAAATCGAAAAAGTGAAGGAGTAATGTGCCAAGACAACCACAGGGACATAACTTTCAACCCGGGAAGAAGATAGGAAATCTCTGTCAGAGGGGCGCTCGATTACCACACATATCAGCGTCGCTGTTGACCACATCTAGATCACAAAAGTACTGAGCACCAAATCGAATTAGCGAGCGTCCATGCAATAACATAGGGAAATGATTTGTGGAGTAAACAGAACACGGTCTTGAGGATTAGCAAGACCAGATGTATCGCCTAGAAAGCTACTGAAACCAGGAGAGTTAATAGGACCCATGGGGAGATGACGATAACTCAATTACCCTAAGTACGATGAACCGACGCGCCGTGAAAATACACATGGCCGTCATTAGCAGACACTGGGTATTTTAGGAAGAAGCAAGCGAACATGAGAAGACAGTTCTAACCAGCTACCCGATAGTAACAACGAATTCTCGGACGCCAGAGAAAAGCAACTAGAAGGATGGATGAAGATACAAGGTAAACACGATGATCTTGTGATCCTAACAACATCTCACTGATGCGCCGGCGGAAGAAGAACATGAGACGACAGGAAGATAAACTCAACCGGAACTCAACCGAGTAGAAGACAAGCAGATACATCCAACCTATGAAGACGGAAGAAGATCCCAACCCAAGCAGACGACAGGAAGAGAAACCCAGATGCCGATGATTGAACATTATTGACTTTGTTATATATAAATAATCAAACAGTTCTGATAGCCTTAAGAGTTATATGTACCCGTATTGGCACATATTTTTGGTATTTGTCGGCACTTAATTCTCTATAAAAGCCTGTACCGTATATTGATCATCAGAAAGCATGATTTGGAAAAGTAAACACGGAAGTGAGAAAAAACTCACGGCGGAAGTGAAACGTCTGCTAAAATCCATCTATGTTGCGCGCGCATCACAATTTCACCGATTCATTTCGCAATAGAGTTAATTCGTGACGTCACGGAGTCCAATATGAAAAGTCATATTGTACAGTCGGGAGTCCAATATGACTTTCGGGAGTCCAATATGACTTTTTCCTGGACTATCACGTGGCGGCTTTTGCCCAATCGGAAATGGTGTTAGTTAAGGGATGGATAATAAACATTTATATTTGTCATATATAAACGTGGGAAGTTGCTAGCTTTAGTTTTGCATGGATGTGTATGAGTTGTTTTAACGAGACACGTGGTGGCAGGGTGGTTGTACTGTGGTGTTCCGCGGAATCCGCCCCTCCAACTTTGATGAAAGTATTCAACATTTTGAAATCCAATGACTGACACAGCAACAGTTGGAAACTACGTATATAGATGGAAATTGTTGTGATAGTTTGATGTATTTGTGTGGTTGCTCCACTACGTGTCACGTGCGATCATATTATATATACCCTGTTCGTAATTCTTGTCAGCAGTAGTTCATATACGAAAGTTGTCTATTATGGACTTCGGCACATATGAAACAACAGGTTGGCATGGGAATGTCCTCCTTACCCTCTTAATTCACAAATGTATACCGGTGTACATATAGCTATATCCTATATGTATTAGAGTTCGCATTATCAACAACATAAGAGACCTTTCGCAAACATCACTATTACGATTACTGATAGGATATATTGTCCAAGTAAGGTTGACACCATCACAATTTACCTACGATTGCTAATTGGTGAGACGGCATATGCCCCACTATATTCAGTTACACATATATTTGATGGAAAAAATAATGGTGTCTCTTTGAGATCCCAAGTTCTTATTCGTGTGTAATACACCACACGGATAATGTTAGAGCGTACCCAAGCAGGAACGGTGGCACATTCTTGACACAATCATGTGCACATAATTAAACTGCGTGGGGTATATTTCGTCTCACATAAGAATCCCCACGCGCAAAGATCGAATTTTGGCCGTATACTGGCAGGATATTTCCATATCCGTAATCGTATTCGTGATTTTGCGAAATGTCTCTAATAGTATAGTATGGTGTGTTTACTGATTCCATGTCTAGTGTCATTAATCATTAATAACAACTGCGGATATGGCTCAAACAGCCGAATGTCTGGATGTTAAGACTTTACACTTTCTTCTAATCAATTCGATCGGTACTATTTAACTTTATTTATTTCTTGCTGATAAATTGCAGCTGCTATACGTCTGTAAATACTTTCAGAAAGAGATATTGCTTTTTTTCCAAGTAAATACGTAAAATTAATTCCAGAACACGGAGCGCAGATTCACATCTTACAGGGAGACTGTATCTAAATGTCCAGCATTTATGCGATTTGTTTAATCTAACGTAACAACAAGAACATTAACAATGCGCCATGTCTGAGCGTCGGTCGAACGGACATCTCTTTGCAAGAAAATGTATTTTGAAGATCAATATATATCAACTTTCACTTTGATTTGAGTACCATATTGGAATCACCCAATGATACTAATTTACGGATGAAACGAAAAATCGGAATACGATCGCCAAAGTTAACTTCTGATTCTTCTCAAACTATTTCCAGACGAATGTGTAAAATAAATTATTAGATTTAATATGTCACCATATCCAGGTATTGGTGACCTTTTGGTGAATAATAATCTTGGATTTGATGTCATATATTTCGTGATTGCTTTTTCCTGGATGGCGTGCGCTAATTTTTAATTATCCCAATCCACCGTCCTTTGTGTAATTGTGGTAACGTCGTAATACCTAGAACTTCTAATATATCGTAATCGAGTTTATATCTCGAGTCATACACTCTATTTAATATAATTTTCGTGTTGATACCTGCGGTTCTCGTGAGTATGCGTGTCTATTCAGTATGCGTCATCGACTCAAATTTGTAGCATATTTTCTGATGAATGATGTGGAAGGCGCCCAATAAATGATCAGATTCGCGTACAGCACCAATTTAAAGCAACATGGCGGTTTGCGCTCCAAAATACACATAATATTAATCGCTTTTGAATTTTACTCAGTATCGAAATAGATCGATAAATATCTGAACTACCTTTCTACAAGCATTATGTAATGAAAAATACAACTGTCAATTCTGTGGGTTGGGTCCCAAACAAAAAACCGTCATTTGCGCGACATGGAACAGAAAAGAGCGTTCCGTGGTATTCTATTATTGATATGGTAGCAATAAAGAGCGTTTGTCTGACTTCTTGTTGAAAAAGTCTGAAAAATGGCTGTGGAGTTTGGCAAGTGTTTTTCAGAGCATACGAAGCCGATATATCAATAGTTCGTGTATGTATCGACCTATCGTATCCGTCGCTCCCAAATTACGTAGGAAAACAATTAGAGGTTCGAATGAGCCATGTCCATTTAAACAAAACATATTCAGATAAAACATTATTTCGATTCGATAATTTCGTTGGGTTAGTATGTGCGGTTACTTCTGGGAATTAAACCAACATTCGAACTGGGAATTATACGTTATGTTCTCCTTCTATTTTAACCTATATTGAATGCAATAAATGTCCATTATTATTAAAGGCACGGGTGGCCTTGGTTGCAGGTTATAATATAGAATTAAAAGTTACCAAATTATGATATTGTCCTCAAGTATATAATAAGAGTATAGCATAATGATAATATGAATAGGATATTATCCACAAAACAATTTGTGTGAGCCGAAAGTTTGTTTATATTCAGCCTATAAATAGTGTGCGATAAGCAAAACACTCAACGCCAAATTATTGAGTGGCGAGTGCTATAGGATAGGATAGGATATTTTATTTCAATACACATACATATTACATAATAATGATAACAATTATAGATAATTCTGTCGTATATTGTGGGGGATGGCATAATCTGGCAAGACTGTCTTCCTGCCATCCCCAGTATGGTAAATATAGAAAGTAATAACTAATAGTAAGATGGCCTTGGGTGAGCCGTGCACATATTGTGTATATGTAATTTATGAGTTTAGGGCTTAGTTTAAGAGTGTGTGAAAATGGATACTAACCGAGGGATGTTCAATACCATGTATATGGTTCAAATTCAGACGATCGGGTAGTATGTTTGGCGGATGAGGTTACAGGGACTACTGATTCGTATATATTGACGTTGAACGTGTTATATGTATTGTATAACTATGTTGTAAAAGACTTGGTATAGTTTTCAACATGAAAACTACATATAGTGCATGGGGTCTCCCCCGGTGTTGAGTGTTTTGCTTGTCGCACTCTCTTTACGCACTGTACTTTAAGAGAACATGGCTTTTGTTTTCTAACACGACGTACGATATTGACAATAACATACTATTTATGCGATATTTGTGATTGTTATAAGAACCAAATAGGTCTATATGTGACCCGCCATATCAAATCCAGTCGTAAGTCGGGATTTTTTTTACCCTGTGCCAATTCATTCTCTTATATATGCGAGTCGACCATAGGTCGCCTCGCATATATATTAGAGAATGCATTGGCCTAACAATTTTTTTATCATTTTTTTTAAATAAATGTTTCTTACAATTTTTAGGACATAAAATTAAAAAAACATCCATTACCCTGCAGGGAGCCCCACACATATATATAAGCATATAGAAGAGTGTCGTCTGCTCATGTTTGTCTGGGGCTCTGTATGGGTGAAATTATAAAATTGTTAAAGAATACAAGAAAACATTATTAAAATTGTAAAAAATTGTTAGGCCAATGCATTCTCTTATATATGCGAGGCGACCTATGGTCGACTCGCATATATAAGAAAATGCATTGACACAGGGTAAAACAAATCCCGACTTACGACTGGATTTGATATGGCGGGTCACAAATGTGTCTTTCTGTTAAAGGTGGTTTTATCATATGTGACTATTTTTAACAGCAATACCCATTACGAAGGCCATCCGTATCTCGAAACTTGTATCTGTCTGCGTGGCATAACGTCACTATACTGAGGCAACTGGCGTGACTTGTTTGTGCTAATGATAGTTTCTTCAAGTGCTCAGGCGTATGTCGCGTGGTAGCCAAAACTATAGTGCGTTCGATCGTCCCAGAAAAAAACAATTGTGCACTTCTTGAAAACTAATGCACTGCGACCATTCAATAACATGTGCTGGCGTTTCGATTTGTCTGGTTTGCACGTCGAGTATGAGTACGTGCATGCATGCATGTATGTATGTATGTATGTGTGTATGTTATAGACTAGAAAACTGCTCGACAGATCCGACTCATATACGCTCATATAGGCATGTTTCTGGACCGATCGAACAATAGTTTATACAGACGCTGCATGTATATTATGCCCAGTGGGAGGCGATCACAAAGAAATCCCTAAATAGCCCGGAGGAAGTCGGGCACATCAGCTAGTTATGAAATAAATTTAGATAACCTCACCTACGTACAGCTATAACCTCACCTACGTACAGCTATAACCTCACCTACGTACATCTATAACCTCACCTACGTACAGCTATAACCTCACCTACGTACAGCTAACTTTAGATAACCTCACCTACGTACAGCTAACTTTAGATAACCTCACCTACGTACAGCTAACCTCACTAACGTACATAATCAAGTTCGCGCGTTTTAGCGCGACCATTATAAACTTTCATCGGAAAAGCAATCATATCCCAGTTCGTTCATTCTCGTGAATTCCTTCTGGAAAAGGCGGTTTGCAATCAAAAGGTTAATGTGTGTGTTCTCAGTGCCTGACGGCATAACGACCTGTCCTGACCAATAAAAACGAGAAACTCAAGTACAACGTAATTATAGTTTCTTGCCCAATTTCACATTTCCTTCAACGATCTTTTTATCAAAGTAGCTTATTGCATGTTTCCCGACTATAGCCAACAATGGCGACCATTCAGCGAGGATCTCTAATCGAGATACGGATGCCGACTCAAATAAATTCCCAGTCATCACGAACAACGCGAATTTATTCTTACTGTCTCGATGTCTAAACATTGCGCAACTGTGATAATCGAGATAATGGGTGACTTTGGCCTATGGCGATTATCACGGATGAAACGTATTTATTCTGGGTATATTTCGTGAAATATATAATGTACAGTAATGCCCTAAATAATCGACTCCTTAACCACAACATAATTATGGGTAACTTTTCAGGATTTAGTCGGAAATATGGCTTGTTGCCATTCATCCCCGAGAGCTTTCCGATGAATGGCAACAAGCCATATTTCTGACCAAATCCTGAAAAGTTACCCATAATTCTGCTGTGGTTAAGGAGTCGATTATTTAGAGCATTACTGTATATATTACACAGTGACGGAGATCCCCATAACAACTACAATCAATTCCCTCTTCTCTCCGAGATAACAACCGAACGAATAGCGTGTTTTTTATCCGTGAAAATACAGGTGCTCAGTATATTCTGCTTTTATTTCAAGCTGTTCCGTATATACTTACACATCCGTATGGAACACGTGTTCGACAAGCATTCCGTTAACGTTACACGTAATTTTTTTTAATGGCGTTCCAACAAGGATGAAACCGGAACTATAAAATAAAAATCTCATCACATATGACGAAACAAGCCCTGCATGTGCCTTAATAAGTCTTACAAGACTGTGTTTTAATTCGCGGATACTAGGACGGGTGGCGTGTGATAAATACAGAACCCCGAGTGTGTTAATGGTTTGTCAACTTTGTCGATATATACGGCATTTGTGCCGTCCGCGCTTGTACTCGTGTCGTATCGACAATCCCATTAACACACTCGTGTCAATCTGTGTATTTATAGATTATTTCTAGTCAGTGAACACTCATCCCTATAGTATAGTCAAAGTTTCTTCCTGCCTGTGTTTTTTTTTACTTTCTGTCTAAAATTATTCTATATGACTGTCTAATTTTATCTATCTATCTATCTATTTTCTATCCGTCCCATCTGTTCTCGTCCTGGTCTCCCCTTCTTTCTTTCTCATTCTCATCAGTATATAGTACATGTATTGCCCATCGCCCTACATATATCGCAGTCTACTAAATCTCCACCCCTACTCCTTCTTTCTTTCTCGTTCTCGTCAGTATATATAGTATATGTATTGCCCATCGCCCTACATATATCGCTGTCTACTAAATCTCCACCCTTATTCATTCTTTCGTTCTCATTCTCGTCAGTATATAGTACACGTATTGCCCATCGCCCTACATATATCGCAGTCTACTAAATCTACACCCCTATTTATTTCTCTCTTTTTTTTTTCACCACAAATACTATTGTTATGTTCCCTTCTATCTAGTTTACCCTTTCGCATACACACCCATCGGTCTTTCTTTCTGTAATAACACTCAGTTACCTTTCCTCATCATCCGTTGTGTCTTCTTTAGCTCTATAATCCATTTATTACTGTATAATTGCCATCCAAAGTCCAACATTCCGCCAGGCATTACTCTCTCTCTCTCTCTCTCTCTCTCTCTCTCTCTCTCTCTCTCTCTCTCGCTCTCTCCCCCCTCTCTCTCTCTATCTCTCTCTTCTCTCTCACACACTCTTCCTCTCTGCATCTCTCTCCTCCCACCATCACTCTATCTGCCTCTTCCCCTCTCCGTCCGGACATGGGGGGGGGGGGTGTCACACGCCATCATTGTTGCCCATTTCTTTATTTATTTCCATCCTCCGCCGGTACCATCACTCTCCTTTCGAGAATAATCGATTATGTCGCGTTTCATTTGAACGACGGTGATTCTTCCAAACGACAACGAGGAACAATTGACACGAAAGCCAGAATCTCTAACCGAAAAGGAATAATATGACAACCGTTTAGGGAGCCATATAATCAAGCGCTAGCAGCTGATGACGCTCTCCGGTGTCATTTCGATCTTTCCAAAATGTGGGAACCCTTTTTAACTTTACTTTGGTATGTACGTTCCAAATCTCTTTTCCAAATTTCTGTAAACCGCTCCTGGATCATGCCTCACAATTTTGTTTTATCACGATGGACGAGGAAACCTGTACCTGTAAAAATTGGGCAACAGGACCATAAAACATCCCCTTATCTTTAATATATCTTACAGCTACGTTCCTTTTCCACCGTGATATGCATACACCTATTTTATACACATATCATGTGAAAAATTACATGTATACATATGACGACAGAATGATGAGCCATTTTACTGTCCTGTATCCTTTGTTGACTTGTAGATAGCCGAGGGGTCACTCTCGGTTACCACTCGACCCTTCATACTAGTATTTTCCTGCTGGTCCGGGGGGGCGGTGTGGTGCTACGCACCCAGTTTGAAGTTATTACGTCTGACATCCACTTTGCCATGCTGGCATAAACCACAAAACGAAAGCCAGAATCTCTAACCGGTTTGTTACCGGAACCAGGTTACACAAACACAAGTATTTAAAAATAATCAATAACATTTTCTAACGTACAAACGGCCACCTACCAGCAGGTTTATTGGTCATTTAAAAGCAATTCCGAACAGGGTTCGCGATTGTGTGTGATGATAAGTTCGACCCGTTTCTGTTCCCGATAATGTACGGTGATACTTTTGACCCGTTTTGGTTCGCGATAATGTACGACGCTGTCCGGTGACGTGTGACCCGTTTCGGGCATCCAAACTGGACTTTCGTCTCAACACGTATCAGCCGTATCAGCCTGCATAAGCGCAAAAACAATATGTCTTTAATGGAGATCGACTTCCGAAGTGAACACATCAGCACTTGCCCTTATGTTAAACCCCTGTCACACTCAGGCCGGCGCTCTGACTGCGCTGCAAAAGTACCAACATATCAGTAACACGCAGGAGGAGCACCGAAAACTGTCGAAAATTGTCAAACTTTTAAAACAAAGTATGCTCCTATTGCGTTCCTACTTTGTCAAGACTCACGCTCTTAGTGCGTTCAAGTCGCTGTCATTGTGATGCTAGTACGTTCTCAATAAGTTCGCAAAACGTTCTCTGCGCGGGCGCGGAGCGTATAGATAGCGCCTCCTGCGTTCTCCAGTCATTGTCAGTTTTTAGGTTGTGGGGAAAATACCCAACACTCCGCAATAGATTAGCTGTCCGATTAAATTACTGTCACACTCCGCTGCGATCAGGCCGCGCTTGCATTGCGCTGAAAAATAATCAAAGCGCCAAGCAAAGCGCAGTAAGGTATCCAAGAACGTATTGGTGACTCAGTGGACACTGGCTAGGACGGGAGAGGATCTCCGTGATCGCCCCAGAGCGCCAGAGCGCCGCGCTTGTTTTGTGCAGAGGTTCGGCGTTCTGACAAGGCGTAGTACCGTCGCCATGACAGCACAAAGCGTACTAACAACGCAATGACAACGACTTGAACACATTAAGAGCGTTTACGGCGTGGAGGAAACGCAGTGAGAGCGTGTGGAGCGTGAGACTTGAGGTTACAATACAACAAATACAGATTAGTAGAGTGATTTCCCCTGGCACTACCAAGCTAGGATCAGCATAAAAAAAATTCTGGCAGCTGAATGGTCAATGATACATGGATGAAAAGTGCACGAAAAAATGCACAAAAGTGTTTTCCGAGACACATCAAATATAGCAACATGGTGACCGATTATGGCTGTGCAAATGGCGAATAATTTATGGGAGGTGTTTGTGTTTTTTTCGATATCATTTTTTCCTCAAGTTTAAGGGTAGTGTGACGTTTGTCAAGCTGCAGTGTGATCCACCACGTTTACAAGTACTTTTGGGCACATTTCCATGTGTCTAAAAGGACGTTCTTTAATTTTAAATACTCGTGCATGGTCAAAGCTTTGCTGCGAATACAGGCCAGCGGGATTTGTTAACACTGAGGCCTATGTAAATCATTTGGTGTATTGTAACCTTGACAAAGCAGGAACGCAATGGGTCGTACCAGAGGCGGGCTTGCCGATCGGGAGACCGGGAAAATTCCCGATGGGCCGGAGGCCGTGCGGGGTTGGGGGTTGGGGGTATATGTGATTGGGCCGCAAATGAAGCCGACGTGGGCGCCACATGTGTTGTTTAACCAGCCTAATTGGCTAATCGTAATTTTGTCATTAAATGAACTTGTCAGCATCATATAACACCACGTAAAGACCACGTTAATCTCGAGATTGTAACGGTAACTCCCAGCTGTAAATCCCAAAATATTTATCACGCACCCCTCCCGGACCCTCCCCCAATAGAAATTTCCAACACAATAGGAACGCTTCAGTTGAGGCCAGTCTAGATGCTAGGATTAGCGATTTTCTTGTATAGTTTTCAAAATTTTCTCACCCCGGGCCGAACAACCATGGGCTGCCCACCGGTGTGTCCTGGTCTCTTATCCGTAGCCGTGTGCATTTGTCTGGAGTTAGACCGCTAGATGTTAGAATTTATGCAATTTTTCAGGTAAAAATATCTTAATGGTCTCATACCGGGAATATATAGGACCATGGTTTATGAATATATCGGATATTAGGCCAGAGCACTTAGGTGCAAGGGGTGAAAAAAACATGTATATTTTGTCTTTTTCAGTATCAGTTGGTGCAGTTGGAATTTCCCAAGGACATCCCCCGAACAGATTCTGATTCAAGGGGGGGGTGCAGTTGTAATTTCCCAAGGTGGACACCCTCCTGAACAGATTCTGATTCAAGGGGGATGCAGATGCAGATGATGCAGATGGGCCGGTATTATATTCATTTCCCGGGCAAGTGTTTTGGTCCAGTCCGCCTCTGGGTCGTACAAAAAGCGCGATGAAAACGTGATAAGCGGGATAGGAGCATGGGTGTTTTATTAGTTTTATTTATAGAATGGGAATTTTTGGGATGATTAAAAGTCAAACTGCGAGCTGGAGGCCGAGTCCCGTAAAAGGTGCATGTAGTTGGGGAAATTCAATTTCGTTTATTGTGTTAATCAACGTTGATTAATGTTGATTTTTGGTTTGTGATAAACTATATGTCAATTACAAATGAAAGAAATTTCTGCAGCCCACTGGGGGTTGTGGTCGGAGACGGTCGAGTCGGCCACCGGTTCGTTAATTAGGTGCTGGTTGTTATTGTTATTTAGCGGAATTCTGAGTTGGTCATTCGCAAAACCAATATATTTTATATTCTACAATTACATTCTTGGGTTTATAATATATTATCTTGAGCGCGTTACCATTTATGACATTGGTTCTCTTGTTTTAACAGATTGAAAATTTCTGACAATTTTCCGCGCTTCCACTGTGAGTTATTCGTATTTTGATACTCAACTCAAAGCAAACGCCAGCCTGATCGCAGCGGAGTGTGACAGTGGTATGAGCAGACCGCATTTCAAAGTGGGATCGTACTGTAAACCTGCTGTAAACGCCGGAAGAACGCCATGTATAACGCTTGGGCGTAAAGTGAGCGCCAGAGTCGCAGTGGCAGCACAATGTGGACGTTCTATGAGCGGGAACCAGTCCATAATACCACATGACAGCGCAGAAAGAGCGCAATAAGTTTTGGACATAGCCTCATTGAGCGTATTAAGGACGGGAAAGGCACGTAGTGAGAATTTGATTAAGCTTACTGTAGTCGCAAAAGACAAGATTAATTTCTTGCTGCGACCACGAGAAGCTAATATGCGCTTTTGCTACATCCACATAACGCTCACGTCGCTCGCTTGGCGCTTTGCTTTGCGCTGTCACGGCGACAGCACTACGTCCTGGTCTGAACGCCGAGCCTCTGCGCTTGTTTTGTGCATGCATAAAACAAGCGCGGCGCTCTGGCACCTATGGGCGACCATGAAGATCCTCGCCCGTTGTAGCCAGTGTCCACCGCGTCACCAATCGGTTCTTGGAGACCTTAGTGCGTTTAGGTGGGCGCTTTGATACTTTTGCAGCGCAATGAGAGCGCCGACCTGAGTGTGACAGGGGCTTTAACTAGCTGAAACAGACTCATGTATATGATTCGTTCAAATTTGATCTTTTAACCAGTTTGATTTTTTTTAAATTATTTATATTCAATTTTTTATTTTATTTTTAGATTGAACTTTGATCTGCTTTTGAACAAACAAACAAAACAAAAAAAAATTTAATTTTTTTTATTTACTTTTTAGATTTTTAGATTGAAACTTCTTGCTAAAAAATTTTTTTTTAATTTATTTGTTTAAAAAATTTAATTTAAAATATAAGTTCGTTAACATAACATCTGCCATGGTACCCCGAGGCACCACACCAAATTTGGTTAAAATCGATTAAGGGCTCTGGAAGAAAAATTGCATACAGACAGGCCCCTGTTTCATGAAAGCAACTTATGACATAGTTGGGACTTAAGATGGTCATAAGTTCAAACTTCAGCCATAAGTGCGTTTCACGAACAAGGTCTAAACTTAAGATGGTCTTAACTTTGGTCTTAACTTTAAGACTGCTGTGAGGTGTCATAAGATAATTTTAAAGTTAAGACCCACGTAATAAGTGGCATATCGATCACAAGTATGGCGGCCTATGTTATTTTTTAATTACGGAGATATCTGTACATTGTCTGGGTGGGCAGTTCGTCGTCTGGTATACAGGGTCGTGGCTACAGAGTGAGAGGGGGTGTTCGCCTCGAAATGTCCAACTACACCCCCTTAAACAACACCAAATTCTCTTTGGGTTTAAACATTCCAACTGGTACCTCAAACTTTCCAAAACCAAAGTTTGGAGAGGGCAACCACCCACCGTATAACCATAGGGTTAGTTTGGTAAAAACAATTCAGAGCACAGGCTTATCACCAGGGACGTGGCGAATGGGGTTTGTGTGTTGTCCACCCCCCCCCCCCCCCCTCCCACACACACACACACTTTGGTCAAAATGTTTAGCAATTGGAAATTTCATGCCTGACAACAACATTAATCGTACACTATATATAGGTTTCAATTGTTTGAATTTCTAACTAGTAAAGGAATGTGTTGTTTTAGAAAAACAGCAGCAAACGAAAATCACCAACTTTAGGGGCGTCAGGTAAGAAATTTCTAACTATTGGAATATTTGAGATACCAATTGGAAAGTTTAACTCCAGCGGGTGGGGTGGACATGGCATTTCGCGAACATGGAAGTTTGGCCCGGTTCAATTAAGGGGTGGGTGCAGTTGGAAATTGTACGATGTACCCCCCCCCCCCCCACACCACACACACACCCTCGCACACCCACACACACACACAGACCAACTAATGTAGGATATAGTCAATTATCAGCTGTGTATGTGACCTATAGATAATATATATTATAAAATTGTATCACCCACGAATTAAACTTTTGATAAGAATTATGGCCTAGCTCAAAGCTCACAAATTCCTCTATGTTATCCCATATGTGTGTGGGGAGATGGGGGTAAACTGAGATCAATTAATGTATTGATTCTTTCCTCTTTCCAAATTTCCGTCGGCTGTTTACAAAGCAGATATGTCATATAGGAAAGGTAACACAAACGCTCTTTATCAAAATATGTTTTAGAAATAGTGGCAATTTTCTATAGAGAATATTATTTGTATTGAGTTTATGCCCACGCCCATATATCGTGATTTTCAAGGCTGTCCAAATTTTTGTCATATTTATTTTTGCAGGGGTGGGATGACCGTTGTACAGCATACTGTATATATGATATACACACCCGTAACGATGACACCCCTTAATACGAGTGTGCTAATGAACACGTAGTTATATAAGGATTAACTGTCATGTGGACTGTTTTTATGGAGATGTAACCGTGAGGTAAGTTGCCATAACTTGTGTAAAACCCGAAGGGTTTTACATACAAGTTGTGACCACTTACCTCACGGTTACATCTCCATAAAAACAGTCCACATGACAGTTAATCCTTATATTTATATACATTTAGCGAAAAAGCCACTTTTGTAAATGTATTTAAATCGAAAAGTGTATCGTGACAAAACCAGCCCAAAATATCCCACAGCACCCTTGGCAAAAGTTCACAGGAACAATTGAAACCCGACGATTTATTAAGTCAATCCTGCGCGAATTCAAATGCGCCCAAAACATTACGCGTTCGTCTTTCCAAACCCAAATGACGTATCGATGTTGTTATGAGCTGACGTATCGATGTTGTTATTAGCTGTTGCGCATTCACCGAGAAATAACTGCAACTAGCCACGTGGGCGCCGACCAATCAGAATGCTGGATTTAGTGATGACAACACTTAGTATGTAAATATATATATATATATATATATCCATGGTATGACAACCGCATAAAACATCTGCATAAAAGTAATAAAAAAGTTACTCTAACAAATATTTTTCATTTCCCTTTGAATCGAAAAATGACCTATGTGTGTCCTGACGACATCGCCGATTTATTTTGAGTATTGCTACACGTAGAGAGCGGTAGTCGATAATACACGAGTTATGTCGGCTCACATAAAAAAAATCGCCGCCTGATCATTGCTCTCAGTGGATTAACTCGGCGTGAATACATGGTCGCACTCATGCATCGATCCATATAATTATATTGTCTTATTTCTGACACCGCCACTCGTCAGTAAACGCAAAGCTCGTCATTTTAAGAGCCTGCGATGTACTCATGTTCGAATTCACATCGTGGAACTCATACAAGTCTAAGATCCATATGCGAATATAAGGCCACTGACTATAGACACTAAGATACATGCGCTGATTCGCCCACCCCCACCCAAAGCATCCCTGTCACACAATAATGTCAACTCGGACTCGGCTCTTTCTCGATAACCTCTCAATGCCGTACATAAAGATTGCACAAGCCCACATTTTTTTGTTCCGGACTGTAGAAAATTGTCGATAACCAGTCTAAATGAGCGGGAACTTAACTTACTACTTAAGTAGGACTTAATCTTGTTTTGTGAAACGCGTTCTTGAAACGGAAAAGTTACATCATAAGATCCACCTTAGATCTTAGATTAAGTCCATCTTAAGATAATCTTATGACCTTGCTTCATGAAACAGGCCCCAGAACAGACAGACATATCACTGAACTCTAATATATATAAACCAAAGAACATACATTCGCTTTGCCATTAAATGTGAAAATTATGACAAGTGTCATGCTAAACGAAAAACATAGTTATAATCACGGATAAATTTATAACATCATGCCGCAAATATAAATCTCAGTAAGTTATGATTTGACAACAAAAAAAGTTGTTTGAATATAGCCAATTTAACACTGAATGTATGCATGGATATCAAAATTAGGGTGAAGAAAGATGGCGTCGAAAAAATCTCCGCAGCCAGCGGCCGGCTCGGCATCTGATTGGTCGAATATATTCTAATAAATTGCCATTGGGCGGGACTACGCTGTGGGCGTGGCCTCTGTGGAAAGCTCCATTATACAATTAGCCCGGATTGTTTGCATACATGTACATCTTTGGTTTTATTTTTCTCCCCGGATCAATTACTTTCCTCTGTTATTAATGTTGTCATCGGCATAAATTGAAACAGGACGCCACTTTATACGAATGCGTCACAGTGAATTCATTTAACGCACTCCATTTGATGTTCCTTGGGTAGTTAACATTAATAATAAAATGACCCACAAATAATGGAACGATAAAATAAATGTTCTTATGTCCCCATTAGTGCACATTCAGCGAATTGCCGATATTTCCCAACGGACACACGCGTAGATGTTGGACGACTGATAAGGTCCGTGCGAAGCATCACGTGAGTGGCGCCAATATATACTGATTATCGAGATTAGTAATTGAGTTATGCGTCACATCTAAATTCATTAGTTCCGTGACGAAGCACGACCCTTAAACTACTCCACTGAGCCATATTAGTGTGAAAGTCGAGGTGGCATACAGTAATGCCCTAAATAATCGACTCCGTAACCACAGCAGAATTATGGGTAACTTTTCAGGATTTAGTCGGAAATATATGGCTTGTTGCCATTCATAGGAAAGCTCTCGGTGAGAGCTTTCCGATGAATATGAACAAGCCATATTTCCGACTAAATCCTGAAAAGTTACCCATAATTCTGCTGTGGTTAAGAAGTCGATTATTTAGGGCGTTACTGTACTTCGACAAGTTCAAATTAATGCATTTTTTTAATCGTCCGTTTTCTCCGCAACTGAAATTCACCACATTATTCTCAAAGCTTACATGAACACTCCTGATTACAAAGAGGGATGTGAAGTCAAGAATTTGCCATGCACCACTTACGTGACAGTTGATGGGATGGGGGAGTAACTCTGTCGTAATGCCACCAAGTTGATACCCAATACTATCGGGAAGAAAGATGTTACCAATGTTATATAACCAGTCAAAACAAACAACATATCCTCGCGCAAATAGATTCATATAATATTCACATAGGTTTAAATTGGGTTATTTTATTCTGAAATAAGCCGATAATGGACATATATCCGTTTGTTTGTTGTCAGTACATTATGATTCGACAACTAAAAAGTTGTTTGAATATATGCAATTTAAAACTAAGCGCTTGTGCGGTTAATCAAAATTAGGGCGAACAAAGAATTTTCATTGAAGCTCAGTCGCTGACTGGTAGAAAATATATGCAAATAATTATTTGCTTGTGGAAAGGTTCATTGTTGAATTCAAATCTACCCGACAGACGATTGCATGGGTTACACGGGTGTTCACATGAACCGGTATTTTGTTCAGGTCGGCACACGTGTTTATGCAATAACAAACTACATTTCCGATAACCTATATGTTAGCGCGTTCGCTTATAATATTAACATTGCTTTAAAACGCCCATTTTATTTCTGCAGCGTTGATTCATGTGATAATTTATAGCTCGATTTGTAAGAACAGTTAATGTGTTGCAAACTGTTATTGCACATATGTGTATTTTCAATGCATGTGCTATTGTTTTCAATTATTTTAATTGAGACTTATATACTGCCGGGATTCCACCTCAACTAATCAGGGACGCGGCGACTGGGGTGGTTTGGACGATACCTATGCCCCCACCAAAGAGTATTTGTCCAACATTATGAAGGAAATATCATGCGTGACACATCATTATGAATTTTCAGATTAAAAAATAGGTATATGTATTGTGAAATATGCTACTTTAGACCATAAATCGAATTTTTTACTAAAATTGACGTCAGACCATAAGGGGTGTTAAAGGCACGGGTTGCGTTCGTTGCAGAAATATATATATATATTTGTTCAAATCGCCATCAACAGAAGGAACACCAAAATATATGCCAAACATAATCAGCGCGTAAATAGTATATTGTCGTCAAGACGTACGATGGTGTACGTAAACAAGAGCCTGCTCGTGTTACAAAAGTTGTGCTTCTGTTTACACAACACAGCGCAATTTTAATGGTTAATCACATACAAATTATATAAACGCTCTTTATTATTTCCATATCAGGAAAACAATAACAAATAACGCTCTTTGTGCTACCATATCCGGATCTAAACAAAAGCCAGGAAAGGTAACTTTTGTTTTGCTTTTGTTTACATAACAAAGGGGGGAATTGACAATAACATACTGTTTGTGCCATATTTCTGATTGGCATAAGAACAAAGTCCGTCTATGTCTTACTATTCCTTCTGTTTATGGCGGTTCTTGGCGGAGGTGAATATTTTAACAGCATACCAACCGCAAACGCCGCCCGTATCTTTAAAATTGGCATTTCCAACATTTGATATATTGATGGGAAAACTCCAACCCAAGTGTGTGAATTTCTGTTTGGTTCAGGATTTTGATCTAGTTCAATCTCTTGTTATACCCAACATAATATATACAACAAATGAATGAATATGGATTAGTGCAAAATACACTCATGTGCTCTATGAATGATCAGGCCCGAAGCCAGACGACTCATTTTGAAGTGATACGAGGGGGCGAAGATGTAAAATTTCCGACAACATCCGCGCCTGCGCGGATATCTCGGCGCTCTGCGCCGAGCAGGGGGGGGGGGGGGATGGTATGGAAGGGGGGTGTCCCCCCTTCCAAAGTTGAAATTTTTTGAATTTTCATAATTGAAATTGTACATTCTGGTGCAGTTTGGCATTCAAAAATATTATGTTACACATTCTGGGAAAAAAGAATGAAACATGCATTAATACTCCCCGGTTTAACACCGATGAATGGATGTATAGCATCTAAATAATATCCAATTAGTTAATTTAATTAAGTTAATTTTAGCTCACCTTTGGTCTTTATCATTTTGTCCAGTTGCAAGGCACGTGTCACATATAAAGAACAGTTTGTATCACACACAATACGGTAAATCCGATTATAACCCTCACAGAGAATGAAGGAAATGTTATGTTAATCCAATATATTCCCATAAGGGAAGTAATCTGGCAGTATGGTGTTTATTGTCTGATCACTTATGCGTAATAACATCAATTGGAATATACATGTAAGCTGTCACATTAACTGCGAAATGAATCTATACTAACAATTTTCGTCTGTTTTTTGTTGTTGCGAAATGGTCTATGACTTTATCGTAGTCTATATCTTTCCTCGACAAACTGATGAACATTAGGTTGTCCAATCGATCATCCTTCATTGTGGTCCTTAGATAGGTTTTTATAAGTTTCATTCGACTGAACGATCGCTCGGCACAAGCGGAAGAGACAGGAAGAATTACACATATCTGGAACAGAGTGATCAGATTAGGGAACGTACCACTTAACTTGTTAGCAACAATAAACTCAAGGAGATCAATCGGACTTTTGACATCGTCAGGATTTTCCACGTTTGATATGTAGTCCTTGAAAAAAGTCTGAAAGTCTGTGAATTCGTCATTAATTGCTTTTGGGTTAACGTCTTTCTTGTAGAATTCGGCGAGTGCATGTATTTGTTCAGGTGCGTTTTCTTCTAAAATCCGAGAGGGCGAAAGATAGGAAAATTTTGCTACATCGTTGAAAAATGGTTGAAAGCGAGTGTCCATTTCTCCGACCAGTGTGTCCAGGACAGCAAAATATACTACCCTGAGTTTATCTTTTCCTGTCAACTGAGTTCCCGTGAACATTCCAGTTTCAGGCTCGTCAAAGAAACGTTTTCGTTTACGGCATCGCTTCGGAAGTTTATTTTCAACAATGATATCGTTCTCTTCTGCGAAATTAATCACGCTATCGAAAAGAGCCGAGAATGAGTCATCTGATCGCATCGAATTCAACGTAGCCTCCGTGACACTGATGAGATCTTTTGCCTTTAACATGTCGATGTCTCTTCCTTGAAGCTCCTTTGATAGGATATTGCACGATCTTAACACTTTCTCCCACAAAATGAGCATAAATATAAATTCTGTCGACTCCATCTTCTTCACGTAACCACTGGCGGTACAGCCCCCCCTTTGTATCGTTCTTCTCAACCCATTCTAATGTAGCTATAAGTTCACCGAACAACTCCTTCACAGCTCTAACTGCGCTGTGCCGGGCATTCCATCGTGTTTCACACATTTTCTTCAGTGTACGAATTC
Organism: Siphonodentalium dalli; assembly: GCA_032622095.1. Taxonomy (NCBI): domain Eukaryota; kingdom Metazoa; phylum Mollusca; class Scaphopoda; order Gadilida; family Siphonodentaliidae; genus Siphonodentalium; species Siphonodentalium dalli. The sequence continues at coordinate 207,429,036 of CP136065.1, forward strand.
GACAGTCATTTTCATCACAGTGAGTCCAAAGTTCATACAACCTGTTCCTGGCATTCATTATAAAGTCATACAATCCTGATAGAATGTCGAAAAATCCTTTCGATGATTCATCTGTACAACTGTCGGAAAGAACCAGATTAAGGTTATGTGCATTACAGTGTATGTACGTTGCCAGTTTGTTCAACTCTCCTAAACGAGTTTGCAGTCCAGATTTTTTCCCACTCATAACTGCTGCACCATCGTATCCTTGGCCTCTACAGTCTCCGAAATTGAGTCCCCACTCGCCAAGCTTTTCTAGAACACACTTGTATAAGTTTTCGGCATCCTCATTTATTTTCATGTTATATAAACACAGAAACTCTTCCTGAATTTTTCCTTTAGTCATGTCAACATATCTCACATTGAAAGACAGCTGGTTTTTCCTACTTCCTAATAAAGATCTATATTGTGGTTTATCAGATAAAGCAAAAGTCCACAGAGCCAACAGGTCATAAAGTTAACTGGTTTTTAGAATGAATAGCAGCCTCAACGTTGGGAGACTCCCTGCTGTCTGCATTGATTAATGGGTTCTTTGATAATAAGAAACTTAATGTTAAGTCCAAGAACAAGGTGATAAATGGTCGGAAATTTGATATGGCATGTCGGAATTAAGCTCTCTCTCTCTACCATTAAATCTAGTCATCATGGGTTAGCATTTATTTTCCGACGGCATGAGAACATTTCCGACAGAAACGTTCACAGGGGGGCGGTTCGCCCCCGCTGCACCCCACCAGCTTCGGGCCTGTGAATGATGCTAACAAATGGTAATTATAATGAAAATGAATTCATAACTCCAGTCCATAAATAGCCGGATTTAATGAACAGTCCCCTGTTAATACTATCGTTTCCCGCAAAATAAACCAATACATGTACTGGATAACTATACCAGCTATCTGATGAATCCACAAGATTGATGATTTAGCTTTAATTCGGGAAGATTAAGTTAAGCTAAACTTTGCCATGACAATCATTGTTGAAGCACCACCTATGTGTCACCTTTACCACCTCTGTGTCACCTTTACCTCTGTGTCACCTTTAGCCATAAAGGAAACCATGGAGAATAACAGCGAATAACAGTATGAGACTCAGGTGTGTGAACTCTCTGCTTACCAGACTTATCGAATCCTCGGTGCGTTTCCACCGGAAGCCAGTGCAAACTCGAATCGTTCTCCTGATATTTCATTCGGCACGAAGTCACCAGAATCCACTCTATTACACTAATGCTCCCATGGTCTGACAGTACCGACGGAGCATACACCGAGAGATTCCAATTAGTCCGAAAGGTTCAGCGGTCAATTGCAGATCCAATCTACTATACAATCATTCTATGTGTAAATACTACAACGTCCAAATTATCCAATAAACGCATTATTCGGTCACTTGGTTCATGGACTTTGCACACTATTGGTTATTGTTCTGTATTGAGCTTTACATGCGCATATTCATGTGATATTGTGTGTGCTAGAACAATATTGTATGTAACCTAGACCAAGTCGTCTCGGTCCACAACAGCTTATGATATCGGTTGGGTTGGTGATGTTTTGGACCGAGTCCCGTCCCGTAAACTCTTCTATGACAGACTTTCATTGAAAAGACGTACTACATTTACACGTGGAGCCCGCGCATTCGCGTGAACCCCTGGATTTGATTAATCATCTGTCATGTCCGTGATTACTCTGTCTTCTAAATGATATATAATTTACCGTGATGGTTTAATATATGCTTTACATGAATTTCTGATAGCGCGACAAATCGAAATTCTCTGGAAAACAAGGCTTTGTTTACTTATAGATCTCGTTGCTTTGACATTCAACGAACCTCGTGTATACGCATGGTGTAGATATCATCATGCTTGGGAAAGGCTGTCCTGTTTATATACGCAAAGCGTCCATTTGGCCTAATCGGAAGACATACAAGCACGATAATTCGCGCACACGATTCTGGGCGTAAAGTCTGTTATAGCAGAGTAACGGGACGGGACTCGGGCCAAAACAACATCAACCAATCCAATACCCCAAGCTGCTGTGGACCGAGAAGACCTTGTCTACATGTAGCCATGAGTTCAATATCAAAGTGACGTTCCTGTGCCAGTGTGGCTCCGAAATCACATCGCAATGAAATGCACCGATAGATTTCCTCCACCGAAGTTGTGTAAATATGTCGTCTTATGCCACTCCCAATTGTGATTGCCAATTTCAACTGGATACTTTTCAGAGTCAGTACATATATCGATTAATATCCGCTTAGTGTTTGAAGCTAATAACGACACAGTGGGATGCTGTTTAATAATCAATCAATATTATTCGATCAATTCATATATAGTATGCAGAAATTATAGTTCAATCCACTTTACACTGATTAGTAACGAGATTAAAGGGCATATGCATGGTACCGTTGTCATAACCATCCTTCAACGAACATCGAGAAAGAAACCAGAGCGGGAACAATACCGTACGCATATCAGGATTAGCATATTGACAAGATATATTGGTTGCCCACCACGTATGCCCGTATATAACGCGTGAGTGGTACATTTTCAGCAATAACAGATCATTATTACACTCGTCAAGCGAACATACTGTCTCACTACTGAATATCAGTTTGAACCACTGCATTATAAGCACACAGTATGGATTTAAACGGACATCCCTCACTTGAAGCTACAAATAATGTTTATCTGAAGCTCCATATAATGTTTATATAATTGGGAATGAGGGTAAGATATATGTAGGTCGACCAAGCCTGAGTTTAATGTGTCTGTAATTTGCAGAATGGTATCCCCGCCACAGCGGGCTAGTATCACCAAGTTCACTTTCTGGGGACCCCATTCTGCATGGCCCCATCTGTTATGGGAGACATAGACTCAGATTGAAGTTCCCAAATGGTGAATATTGTGCTGTACATCCATTGGGAACCTCGATTATGCAATTGGCCTTCTATAATTACACCGCGACCGCTACATTTTTACCATATTAAGAGGGAGGTAAAGTGGCAATATTTGAATGGGGAATTCAGTGTTAACTTTTGAGGAAAAGTTTATCAAACCTTACAAAGCGCAGGTGACCAAAATACCTTCTTGTATAGTTTGAAGACTTATCTAGTGACAACGCGAAGCGGAATTTTGATTTTCAGCTTTGATATTATTGGACATTATTAAAAAGTAGGTCACCATTGTTTATCATTGTTTATAATATTTCCATAAAATGTCACAAAACATAAAATGAAAAATCTGCTTTGCGTTGTCACTAGATATATGCTCAAACATTCCAACAAGACATGAGGAATTATTCCACGGTATGTAGATATAGAGTAATCTTGTCTTGAAAATTAACACTGAATTCTCCATTTAAATGTTGCCACTTTACCTCCTAAACTGACACGGAGCGCTCTTCATTGTTCAATGATGAAAAAAAGTCGAGTATGTTTGTGGCATCTAGTCAACATAAGACAATTTAACGTATTTACATACCTTGCATCAGTATGTTGGTCAATGAGACCGAACCGGGTGTAACAACAGCGGCCAAACCTCCACGGAGCTTTAAGGTAGTCAATCCTCTGGTGAAATATTTTTTAAATACAGAATATCATATCTCGTTCACTGTGTTTAAACGTTGTGTGGTGGGACCGGGGAGTCACAAAGCGCATCCATCCTCACAGTTGAAGGGGTGCCCTAAAAGGTCCACATTTGTGGTTTTTCTTTGAGCCACGAACTCATTACCGATACCAGATACAACCACTGTAATTAACTTCATCTTGACTGCAAGTAGTGTGAGAAGTCTTAATGAATTGCCTTGCACTTCGACGATATGATGATCACGTCCTGCGTGGTTGCTTAATATCCTGGTTTAGATACTTGAGAGATGGATATAGCTCAGTTCCTTGGGTAATGACTTCACACCAGTATTGCCGTTGATGACTTTGCGGATTTTAGTTTGTCATGTTTCAATAGCTGGTGGTGTATGGGTTCAATAGCTGATGGTAATTCATATATGCATAGAATCCTTTCAACTGCTTTATACTAGCCTCAACTTCCCGATCATTTTATTAAAATATGTCAACGGGCAATCTGTTTCTTGTCTCCGGTTGATGACATATATGAGACAACCACCCCTTTCTACGTCTGATTCAATTGGTTATAGAGCCGTATTTCATATTACGATTGCATACCGGGATCCCATTTCCAGCGGAAATTACAATCTGGTCATTTTTTATTTATACCCATATAATTTAATCATAAGTTGTCAATCCACGGAATACTGTAAAGCTATTTGCTGACACACACTTTGCAATTTAGGTTATTTCTGGATAACCTAAATTTCTTGATTACTTTCCCCACTACAAAAATGACAGCAGCGCCGAGTAACCACGCCTATACCGCGTGCCTAAAAAATGTACATGCAAACTGTTCGATACTTCCTACCATTTAACATGAAATTTCGACATCATAATTCCTTCGGGTATGACTGTATTGACAATAACCGTAATATAGATGCTAATATTCAGTGCACATGTAACCAGACACATCAATAAGGTGGAACATTTGTAAAGAAATGAAACACGGAAATTAAAACTAACAAGGGTTCGTGCCATCGCGGTCGAATATCAATCCCACGTGCAACTACAGCTGCCCTGTGCCACGCGATGCGTGATCCGTTGCGTCAAGCCAATCAAAAACGCTGAATTTCCGGCGCGACGAAGTTTTGAGTGACAGATATCTCTTTCAACTTCACGTGTCTTTTTAGACGGAAATAGTCTCAATGTTGTACGCTCGTTATACTTCCGGCTTCTACTGTCGGTGATTCTCTTGTGAAATGACGGATTAAATTATAAGAATAAATCTTGGTTCGATTATGGTTGTGCGCCACGCGTTTTGTAGAATTTATCTTCAAACTTTTCGGTTATAACTGCTCAACCTTGATCGAAACAAGAGTTATTTCTTAAAAAGTAATGTACAGTTGTGCTGTTGTATTATAAGTTGCAGTGGCTCCAGTCGAGTGGTATATCTAGCGTGATGCTGGACCAATACCACCCGATGGGAAGCGGAGGGTGGTATTGGTCCCATCGAGCCTGGTATCACACTATACCAAAACAACTGGAGATAGTGTAACGTATATGTACCATGTCGACAATTCTGACCGATTGTTAAAAATGCGAGTTTGCCTACAGTATCACACAAATTACTTTCTAGTGAATGGTTTCGCGTTAAATCTGATTCGAGTTTATCGGTGTGATGTTAGGTTCATTTATATACATGTAACAAATGTATATATTACAATAACCGCCAAATAGTAAATTCAAACTAACTACAAAAAACATGTAAAGTACAAAGCGCTCTTGCTAAAACCCGACCGCACCGGACCGTACACGACTGCACCGTCCCCGGGGGGGGGGGGGGGTCCGACCGAGATGGATCGGCCAATATCGTGCAGAATAAACGAGATACGGGCGGCCTTTGTCGTGGGTATAGCTGTTAAAATAGACACATCCGCTAAAACCGCCATAAACAAAAAGAATAGTATATAGACAAATGTTGTTCTTTTACAAATCATAAATATTGCGTAGATTGCATTATTATTACATGTTATTGTCACGTGTGTACGCTTTGTTATATAAACAAACATCAAAAACGTTACAAAACCATTTGTTTATAGACAAACACTCGGAAATATCGGATCGTCCAATGAAAATGTTCCGTAGCGCTGTGGAAGGCCAAGATAAAAAATTTATTTTAATCGACACATTTTACCAGCTGTTAGTTCAAAATCCAGCTAATCCATGTTACTTCGTGATTGGGAAATGATCAGACAGAAAACGTGTAAATAATATAATTTTAAAGAGATGAATATTTTTAAATACAGTTAGTATTTTCTCCTAACTTATGGTAATTACGTCACATACATATATATGGTAATACATACCAAATAAGGAATTTACAAATGATACGATTGCGAGTTGCAAGTCGTAGACGCACCAAATTAGAGGTTTTACAACCGACGTATAATGCACGCGAATGCAAATCATGAAATGACGCAATATCGTGACTGGTTATAAACAATTCACTCCGCTTTTTTGCGAGAGTCTAAACAAGACTCGGCCTACATTTAATCTGACACAAAGCGTGTTTTGTGAATAATATCGCATTCATATCATCATTATGCTATATATACTATTTATACTATTAGTATATTCTTCGGGCAGTTATCATAACTTGATGAATGTTATTTCTAAATTATAACCTATACAACGAAGGCCGCCCGTCCCTTTACCCCCTAATAAACGTTGAGGCCGGTTCCACCAGGTACGCAAAATAAAAAAAGAGACCGACCGCACCTCTCCTAGCTGTCTGTCCACGGAAAGGAACATCATATCATGCAGCGAATACCCCTTGCATCAATAGACGATCAAATACTCGAATTGTATAGATACAGATTTCCGGTTTAGTGACACAGTATACCATTATATCAGGTCAGTAGTTTCGTTCTTTGATTGGTTGATTTAAATTGGATAGATGGTAAATTTCATTCCAGATTCCGATAATTACTTTACATCATATCCTTTCATTGTGGGAAGTAGAAATTACACTGTTGGGGAAAATAAACTTTTATTTGTTTACATTTACTGCCAACAATGTTTTTTTTTTTTCTCCAAAATATACTCACATATATACCTATTATACTTAAATTGGATCCTGGATTCCTATTTAACCCTTTACCCAACAAACCGGCCAAAACCGGCCAAATAAAGCTTCAACAGCCTAAAATATCTTGGGTCTGTCTCAATAAAACCATACAAATATGGATATCATTGGAACCGGCTCAATGAACACATTGTGATGGTTATAGTTATGCCCTGTGCCAATGCATTCTCTTATATATGCGAGTCGACCATAGGTCGCCTCGCATATATAAGAGAATGCATTGGCCTAAAAAAAAAACGTTTTTTTTAACACTTTTTACCATTTTTTCTTACATTCTTTAACAATTTTATAATTTTTAATGTGTTAAGCCAATGCATTTTCTTATATATGCGAGGCGACCTATGGTCGACTCGCATATATAAGAGAATGCATTGGCACAGGACCGTTCTGTTGGGTAAAGGGTTAAAGCCGGTTTCAAGAGGATGTGTTATGGTCTCATTGACGATCGATATCGTGTTGTACATTTACATATCCACGATAACTAGCGGCGATTGACAGTCATCGTTTGAAGACGCACTTACTCAAAATGGCGGCTTGAACACGAAGTCGAAGAGAAGCCTAAACATAACGACACCCAGGAGGATGCTCGCATGTAAACACCTTAACCCTTTACCCAACAGAAGGGCCCTGTGCCAATGCATTCTCTTATATATGCGAGTCGACCATAGGTCGCCTCGCATATATAAGAGAATGCATTGGCTTAACACATTAAAAATTATAAAATTGTTTTTAGGCCAATGCATTCTCTTATATATGCGAGGCGACCTATGGTCGACTCGCATATATAAGAGAATGCATTGGCACAGGGCATAACTGTAACTATCACAATGTGGTCAAGGAGCCGGTTCCAATGATATCCATATTTGTATGGTTCTATTGAGACAGACCGAAGATATTTTAGGCTGTTGAAGCTTTATTTGGCCGGTTTTGGCCGGTTTGTTGGGTAAAGGGTTAAAGGTCCACTGAATGTTCGAATCGCCAGATCACACTATATAGAACCTATTCTATATTATACCATTTGAAAGAGGAGGCTACAAAACAGTGTGTTGTGAACTTATCCGGTCGAATAAACTGTGAACGCGTTGTTTTTGTCGAGGTACCGACGTGAGTTCTGTGTGATTCTTCGCTCATTGTGTATATATCGATTGTACTGCCATTCTATTATTCTAAATGCTGAGTGGATAACTCTGTCTCGTAGTTTTGAATTTTGATGCATTTTGGGTAAATAAAGTGTGAAGTCTTGTGGATGAATCTGATCATCTCTATCACTTGGTTGACATTCCTAGGTCAAGGCTGTTCTGCATACTGGTGGAATATATATTGTTTTGGTGTTATAGCATGCTAAAATAGTTAATAATACTGACTGATGGAAATAAGCGGGACACAAACACTAAGTGGACCTTAAAGTGAGTAACTTTCCTCTGACATATTGCGCTGTATCTAAAAAATCATGAGGCCGATTGTCGGTAATTATTTACATGCAGATCAGTATCGTTTAAGACTGATGAAGTGAGACGATGTTGAACCGCTGAGCTTTTGGATGCTTGAGTGGGCTTGCGGGGGGGGGGCAAGACTAGCGGCAAGAATCGGAGACATCGTATACCTGTATTATATTGAGTAGACTCTGGTTCAATACTTCCATACGGATGTAAGTTCTTCCTGCATTAGAAGAGGAATGTCATAGCCTAAGATGTCAACATGCCGTTAACCTTGAATTCTGACATTTGGTGGGATTACCTATTAAAGTCTAATTAATCCAATAAGATACCAACGTCTAATCGAAACATGACATTGAACATTGAAAAACGTCAAAGCATTGAAAAATATTCTGAAAATAACATTTAGATTAAAATATTTGAACTTGATGGACAATTAGTGATGTTTGTTGACATTTCACTGTGGCAGTGTTGTATGTACATAACAATGGTTTCAATACACGACATGTTGTCATTGGAAGACTTTCGATAATTAACTTGCGAACGCAGTGGGTCCCTTTAATTGTGCCTGGTTGTTGTAAATATTATTTCTAGCTTTTATTCTAACCATCACGGTGTGCATGTCTAAAGTCTCAATGCATGGCAGTATACACAAGAAAACTAAGATGCATGCATCAGATCGCCCGTGAAGTATTTATCATAGAATTCTTGTAGCTATCGATTATACATTTTGGAATATCTGTCTGTATGTATGTGTGTATGAATGCATGTATGTATGTGTGTTATAGACTCGCACACTGATCGATCGATCCGACTCGGATTTGGTATTTAACGTGTCAACCTGACCTCGCTCATAGGCATGTTTCTGGACCTTGACCGATCCGACTAAAATGTGTGTGTAGGACTACTTCGATCCCGGGAGCAATATGGACGGGTCCAATTTCACGTGCGACCATGTCATCGAACGTGCTGATATAGGTATGTTTCTGGACCAATTGAAAAATTGTTTGTCCAGATGCTGTATATACCGGGTACTGCCCAGATGAAGGCGATCACAAAGAAATCCCTAAATAGCCCGAACGAAGTCGAGTACATCAGCTAGTCTACTATATAATTTGAGAACTCCATATTTTATTTATATATATATATATATGTGTGTGTTTGTGTGTGTATGTGTGTGTGTGGGGTGTGTGTGTGTGTGTGTGTGTGCTTCATAGAATCGAAAACGGCTGGTCGGATCGAGCTCAAATTTCCTATCTAAGGGTAAAAACCCACGGGAATGGTCAACGTCGCGTTTAGGACAAGCTCTGAGCACTCATTCTCCACTCCTAATCATCAAAATCACCGCAAACGGCACATCGGGGGTTAAGGTTTAAGGAGGCACGACCTTTATATTGACCATATTTGGAGTTGTTAACCGACTAACGCTCTTTATTGTCATCGGCGTTACTAAACGCTCGCATGTGCCTACGAAACTACGGACGTCAAACGCGAAATGCATTTATCTTGATTAAAAAGGCAGAATTAACTCATCGGAAAACAAAACATGCGTGTTGTGTGATTCTTATGTCTGTCGTTCCTAGGAACGGGGGAAATTTTCAATCATACATCTTTTAGGAACGGGTACTGCGTGTTGTGTGGAAAAAAAATGCGTGTTGTGTGATTCTTATGTCTGTCGTTCCTAGGAACGGGGGAAATTTTCATCGGGTCAGTTTTTCCGCCCGATGTACCTTAAATCATACCTCTTTTAGGGACGGGTACTGCGTGTTGTATGATTCTTATGTCTTCTTCATCTTGAAACGGGTACCCACAAATTATATATATGTGTGTGTCCTTTATAGACTCGAACCGATTGAGCTCAAACTTGCTACCTACGGGAAGTGTCACGGACGGGTTAAATTGTGACCCCGACCTGACCTTGACCTTGAAAATGATAAATTCAAGGTCAAAATCGGGAAAAATGCACAATTAACTCATGTTATAAACAAAAAATAAATATTAACTCATTGAAAAACAAAAAATTAAATTAAAAAATTATTTATAAAAATTAACTAAAAAAAATAATTAAAATATTTTAAATTTTGTCATGTTTCTGACGAACGTGGCGGGCTAACCTGCTAGTATTATCTATTTCTAGATTTAGTTACTAACTTTATACCTGTATATTGTACAAAGAAATGTTTGACAAATGTATCTATATCAATATTACCATAAGGGTCATTAAAAATTAGATTAGATACGACGAAACAAAATTTTGAAGGGTGCATGTGATTGTGAGGAATAATAGGATCATAGGTAAATTTAATTCTTGGACGCTTGTTAATTTTCATTGGACTACATGTATCAGGTAAATTTTTATATTTCAAATGATGACAGGAATGTGGAAAGTTGAACTACCCAAGTAATACTGACTATACGCACGAAGAGATATACATGTATATAAAAAGCAAAATAGAAGATGGCTGCTGGCGACCATGTTTTCCAAAAAAATTCAAATCATTCGATGGCTCCCATCTAGTGGTCACCCGGAAGATCAATATGAAGTTTGGTGACTATCAGATGAGGGATGTGGTCTGTAGAGGTGCTAAAGAAAAGTATTTTGTCATACAAAGAGTAAGATACAAAATTGCTGTCTGTGGTCATGTTTTTAACGAAATTCGGAAAAAAATAGATCACTCTCATCCTGGTTATCCAGAAGATCATTGTGGAATCTGGTGGCGATCGGACAATATATGTCGTATGTAGGATCAACCAAATTATTTAGCCATAAAAATAGTAAAACTCAAGATCACCACTGGCAGTGATGTTTTCACAAGGAAATTTTGAGAAAAAAATATGGCTCCCATCTAGTGGTGACCCAAAATATCCACATGAGAAACAGTTCTCCAATAAATGCTGGCTGCAGGGTGCGCCAATTGATTCAAATTTAAAATTTGGCAGGGTGTACTGCTGGTGGCCATGTTTTCCCCGCAAATGAACAAAACCACTGAATCCGTTGAATCAATATACATATACACATATATATATATGCATTGTTATCCACACTACTGATATATAAAGGTACTGAAAATAACTATATTATACTAGTATACACAAAATAAAATATATCTTATGGCAATGGGTTCTAATATCCGAACATAACAGCTGATAACTTGGTGTGAATTGAAGAGTAGTGGGGTCTCAAGAATATCTACTCCTCCACGTTAGAAACATGCCATTAAATAGCATAAGTATAATCTAGCTCGAAGACAGAAGTGATCCATCAAACCGCTCGTAATTCAACCAGGTCATCACACCCCATGTATGGTCGATCACATGATGATCTAGGTGGAATCGGGCTTCTCAAAGTACCGCCGGTACCACACATGCCGGTACCGGTATCGATACTTTTCTAGTACCGTGGTTCCTGTACCGGTACTGTCAAGCCATGCTATAGTTCTAGGAATATCTAGAGGTAATACAGTGCTGAAAATCACAAGCCACGAACTTTATTATTAACATGAACTAATGATAATTTGATATCAGAATAAGAAACTATTTCGGGATATTAGATACCATTTTGGAATATACTAACAAACTTTCCCGTAGAGTTTAGTGATGCGCAAATGACAACATAGACAATTCAATCAACCAAAATAGAACTATATTCGTTGCACACGTTTTGTGGTTTAATTTATTGTTCTTCTGTGTGTGATAAACTGATAGAAAGTAACGCGACACACGTCGTGGTTTTCACTTCACAATATTAAATCAGATTAAATGTATTTGCAAAGTCGCGCGGTCGGCCATTTTGAATCCAAACAATAATGAGTCAAGTTAGGCAACAATTTCGCTCCACGAGTTCCTATACCGAATATGAACTATCATGTCTATTCAGCAAATTACATGTACACTGTGCACGGTTCGTGGATATTCGTTCCCGATTTTATTATATAACTGGAGGTTCCATGAGACCCATTTAAATTCAAAATGGTCTACCTTATATATGCAAACTGATACGACATGTGAACGGGTACGTGTGTATGTGATTAATCAAAACGTGTGGGCCATACTTGTGGGTGATGTCATTGGTGAATAAATGATAAGAAATTGTAACTGGGTTTAGTGTATAATTGCCACAACTGGGCAAAAATAAAGGTAAAACATAAGTTGCAATCACAAGTTCCCTACACAAAATAATCTTTGAAAATTAAAACAATATCACAAGGCCGTACTTTCAAAGAATTGGAATTCAACCATTGAAGAGTTATAATAAACACATAAAAACCAGGAACAACCCTTCCGTGGCCGACCTCTCACGCCATGAATACAATCACGATCGATGTGCATCGCGTGTAGTTTAAAGAGCGAAACTTGATACTACTGTATTTTGCCAGACAGCCTGCTGATCTAAGAACGTGCACATATGCAACCACAGTACCGAGTACCGGCGGATCTGCACACCAGCACCGTTACCGCAAAAAATGCCCGAGTACGCGGTACCGTTGAGAAGCCTGGGTGGAATTGTTGTATAAAAAACAGCACTACATGTAAATATAAAATAAAACAGTGCTACATCTTATTACAGATTATTTCCACATATAATCAGTGACTACAGGCAGTCTAACAAAATAAAGTTTCAGTGACACTCGATCCGAAGAGGGGGATAACTTCATCTGTTACAGTCAATGGAGCGATTATGAATCTGGAAAGCTGAAATTTCTAAGTAATACTAAATATGGACATGACGAGTATAGTGTGCGTCAGAACGAATAAGTTGAATAAAATCAACACATTTGTTAATTTAAAAACAATTCAAACGTTATTGTATTCCATGTCCCAGCCCGGACATATACACCAAATTTCAATAATATTCATTGAGAAACAACGGACCAAACGCCATATAACACCCCGTATACATCTTTTATTCCGAGTCGGCCTTTTATTCCGAGTTGGCACATGTAGATTGGGGCGAGTTAGCCCTGGGGCGAGTACGCCGATTCCGGCACCTTCTCGATTTGCAGCAGGTATACGTTTACGCTGGTTTACGCGTAATTTAATTTACAAAGTTCCCCAATTAGTATCGTAAATAGAGCGACTGTATTTGAAAGAGACTGCCTCTGTTATTGATTATCATGTTGTTATAATTAAAAAACGACAAATGCACATGGCGTTCAAACGTAGTAGTCTATTTTCCCCATGTTAAACGACATCCGCAAATAACAAATAACGCTAACCTACTGCAAATGTTTTACACGACAACTGTTAACATATTTGGGCTGAATTCATCTGATGTGGTATGATTCCTCAAAATAAACAACAAACCATCGTTACTTGGAAATGTAGTTTGGAAATGTAGTTTGGGCTGACATTTACACAAATCCTCCAGCTCCTCTATCCTGACACACACGTCAGATGAAAAAACAGCCATTAGATAACCGCCCAAATTGGGCGAAACAAAGAAAGCGGATGCTGAGAATTAAGGTTATATAGAACATATACGCGGAACATGACGGGGAGATAGTTTGCTATATTTAGTGATGATGAAACTAGACATTGAACGATTAACAGAGATCGGGTGTCACCTGTGCGGCTACGGTGATTTTCTTGAATGAGATCAATGTCAAAGTTCAGGATTATATGTGCGACCGATGTGTGCAGTGATTGCAGCGGACCTGAAAGGAGTGTGGACAGGACCACACTACCTGATCCAAAACGGGATCAGAACCGGAAATGAATTAATTGTAGAGCTTTAAAACCACGCAGTTTTAAATGTTTCATTCAAAGCGAGCACACATAGGCCGTGATACAAACACGGAAATTGATGCAGATATTGAGTTTGAAGTGCAACAGATTATAATTGGGTGCCTGGAAAGTCAGACGTCGCCGGTACTAATATGGCAGACCCGTGAGCTCACTGGCAAGGGTATATATACACTCAGAGATTACTAGTATACCTGATGAATATCGAAGGAAGCAACGAATATCGCCAAGAAAATTGCTCGTTGTAAATGTATATGTGCATGCACGACATTATGGGAGGCCCTTTTCTAATGTATTACTGTTTTGCGTTTAAGCGTAAATCATTTGCGCTCAAGCATAAATCATTACCGCTTAAGCGTGAATCATTAGCGCTTAAGCGCAAATAATTTGCACTTAAGCGCAACTATGTGTCTATCAAATAATTTGCGCTTAAGCGTAAATCATATACAACATAAGTGTAAGTGCTAATACCTAACACTCCCTTACTTTCCTCCGATTGTGAATGATTGAGTCAATATCATATAATAGTATTGGCCTTTACATTCTTGAAAATTAAAGAAAAAATATACTTCCATATCAGCATCCCCGTCCCAAGAATTGGTGCCTCACTCCCGGAGCTCAGTATTTTGTGTTAAAGGGACATATCCTGCACAGATCTATACCATTGCCATGGTCATAAAAAGGGAATTAGGGGTTACTTGGGCTTGCTTCTCGCATATGTTGGGCCTATATAAACTTGAGTGATGTGTTCAGGCCTATGCCATTTAAATTTAATCTCAGGGGGATCAATGCATATGAATTTGTATTTGCGATTAAGCATAAATGATTTTCGCTTGAGCGCAAATGACAGAGGTTATTTGCGCTTAAGCTCAAATATTTACGCTTAAAGTAAATGATTTGCGCTTAAGCGCAAATATTTGCGCTTAAGCGCCTATAAGGAATGAATGTGAAAACGGCCTCCCATACGACAGTATAGCACAACAGTTGTCAAACTAAAGTTTGTTTTCTAATTGTAAGTCAACACAAGCATTCTTCAATTAGTATAGACTCCTATGTACTTCAGTTTTCTCAGTGTTTCTATATATGGTATGAACCACTGTGGTGCGTATAGGTCGCATGTGCGTTATAGTGCATGCACTCCGGCCTTGATCATGTAATGCTTATATCGTTAGATATTGCTAATCAACGCAATCGGTGACATTACTTTTATTTCCCTGTTAATTGTCGTGAGTGAAATGTCGCCCGGTCAGAATGCCCATGTAACCATGATATACACAATTGTCGCCGTTTTGCAATCTAGAACACATCGTAAGGTCGTTAAGTGTGTGCACTATAATAAGTTAATAACTGTCGCCCATATATACATGTAAACTATGAACTATAAGCAGTCCTGATTCCACAGAAATACGGCTATTACCCAGATTCGTGACTGGTTTTCGTTATATTTTAGCAGTGAGGAAAGAGGCGGTGTTCAAATCATTGGACCAGATCCATTCCATAACATTCATATAGCACACGACAAATCAAACTAGAAGTGCCCGGACCGCAAAAACCGGTCCGTCCGCCGCCATTGGACCGCTTTGGACCGGTCCACCCGTGCCGGTCCGGTACTGTATCGGTTCACGAACTTGAATACATATATGTGACCCGCCATATCAAATCCAGTCGTAAGTCGGGATTTGTTTACCCTGTGCCAATGCATTATCTTATATATGCGAGTCGACCATAGGTCGCCTCGCATATATAAGAGAATGCATTGGCCTAACAATTTTTTACAATTTTAATAATTTGTTCTTGTATTCTTTAACAATTTTATAATATGACCCATACAGAGCCCCAGACAAACATGAGCAGACGACACTCTTCTATATGCTTCTATATATGTGTGGGGCTCCCTGCAGGGTAATGGATGTTTTTTATTTTATGTCCTAAAAATTGTAAGAAACATTTATTTAAAACAAATGATAAAAAATTGTTAGGCCAATGCATTCTCTTATATATGCGAGGCGACCTGTGGTCGACTCGCATATATAAGAGAATGCATTGGCACAGGGTAAAAAAATCCCGACTTACGACTGGATTTGATATGGCGGGTCACATATGTATGTCTAGCCCAAGTACTCGCCCTACTGGAGTTAAACTGGGCCGCTTTAGTGGTAAGATGTTTGACGGGACACTTTCTAAAACGCCTTTTAAACAGCCATCATCGTCCCTAACTGTACAGCTTGCATCAAGGACAAAAATAACGATCCTTATGAAACGAACACTTTAAATATTTATTAGCTCATTTCGAGCATGTTAACTGCATGTTACGGTAATATTCCTTTTAACATTTAATCTCTGAAATGACAATGTCTGAAATTACAAAACCGCTTATACAACTGCCATTTTATTGACTTTTTTGCCTATATATGCTACATTTGGTATGCATATTGCTAATGACAATGATTGATGTCAGACAAGATAGCGAATTACCATCAATACCATGTTAACTAACCATAATTTACATTTGAATGTACTGATCATAAATGTAGGTCATGTATCGCGATATACATGTGCTAGCCTATAGTTGGCAATATCTATACTTCAAGTAACTTCATCCAATACCATTTAAGATATTCTATCATGACCGGTCCAGGAAAGAATACCGGAGCACCGAGAGCTGGGCCGAACCGGACTGGACCGCCTCTTCACTGGACCGGACCACCACTGGTGGTGGTCCGGTCCGGTCCGCATCCCTAAATGGGACTGCCCCAATGGGACTAATGATACCCCCACAGTGCATTTCAGATACATCAAGGGTAGCCATTTCTACATATTTGTTTTTCGAAACAAAACAGATGTAAGGAATACAAACTCGATAAAATTGTGCATGTTGTTAAATAATTTCTATTAGTCTAAAAAGGAGATAACTCCATAACTCCAGTCAGACGAACCTCTTAATTGCAGGTGCACATGTTCCCATGGTACTTCTATATCTGTGCCAAGTTTAAACAAAAATGACCGGAAAATGTAGCAATATACATGCTATATATATATTTCTCCGTGTTCTTCTTGGTGGTGATGATTTTACCGATATATTTTGTGCACATTTACCCACTGTGAGTGCCTTGGGCACCTTTATCTCCCAGATAATTTAAATTCCGAAACAAGAATGTATGCAGATGATACATGTCTCACGTCCAAACACTATGACATAAAGCTGCTAGAAAGAAGTGTAAACCAAGACCTTAATAAAATATCAGATTGGGCCAACAAATGGCTTGTAAACTTTAATCCAACCAAAACTAAGGCAATATTGTTCTCCCTGACCACACGAGAGGTCCCTCTAGATTTAACCTTCCAAAATAAGAGAATTGACATAATTGAGTCGCATAAACACCTTGGTCTCGAAATACAAAGCAATTTAAATTGGAATATCCAAATTGTATCTATAGTCAAAAAAGTTGTTCCGCGACTATCGATACTCAGAAGATACAAGTACAACCTAGATCGAAGAACACTCGATAAGATATACAAGGCCTATATCTTGCCTCTCCTAGATTATGCGGACGTAATTTGGGAAAACGCGCCGACATATTTACTAAATAAACTTGACCGGATTCACGTTGATGCCGCTAGAATAGTTACAGGGCTCACGCGCTCAGTTCCCAATAATGCGGTCCTATGCGAAGCTGGCTGGCCTTCTCTGAACATTCGTAGAGAGAAGCACCAATTACAAACTATGTTCAAAATTATAAATAACGAAACTCCATATTATTTATCTTGCTTACTCCCACCACGCTCGGTACAAGTCTCCAGCTATAACATGCGAAACCCAGGCAGATTCCATTCATATTATAGTAGAACTGAACATTTTAAGCAATCATTCTTCCCATTCGTTGCAACTTCATGGAACAAACTACCCACATATATAACGGATGCCGAAAATCTTCTAGATTTTAAGGATAACCTAAATATGATAGAGCCCACCAGAAAACCGCCTAAATATTTTGAATCAGGAAACCGAAAATATAGTATTTTCCACTGTAGGATAAGAAACTCCTGCAGTGATCTCCGCTTAGATATGTTCGAAAATTATATAGCAGACACCCCAAACTGTAAATGTGGATACGAATATGAAAGTGATATGCACTTTTTCCTAAATTGCCCCCTATATAATGTACAAAGGTTAGAACTATACCGTAAACTGGACGACCTCAACTTTAAAATTAACAATTACAAGCAATTACTTTGGGGAAACTCAAGTGAAACTCCACCAAGAAATGAAAAGATGTTCCGCATTGTTCAGGCATATATAGCTGCAACAAAGCGTTTTGAACCGGACAATACTGATACTGATACTGAATAAATAATTGTCTGACTACATTAAAGCTACGGACCAAACAAATGCAAACATATAGCACATAATACCCTTCAAAACAAAGGCCACTATTTCTCAGTTTCTATTTCCATGGAGAGAGAGAGGACGGACAGAACGCTAGTATTATACAAACACAGAACCGGACTATCACACACTCTTTACGCAAGTTATCTTATCTTTTGTAGACCAAATTTGCAACCTCATCATGTATATTTTCTGTGTCATCTTGTTAAATTCATATATATATATTGTATATGGGAGCGGGGACATTGTAAGTTGTTAAAACTTGTACCCCAATCTCGTTGTAATGAATTTACAATAAAATATGTTTAAAGTAAAGTAGTCCACACCCGTGTTTACATGTAACAAGTATGTATACATGCGTATATCATGCACTACTTGGACTGTCAATTACGGTCATTCTCAAATCATGTGAAACAGTAATCAATATCAATTTCCTCCCATTACATTGATCATCCACATGTAACACTGGTTATAACCCATTCATTGGCATTTGTGTTGCACATCTGCAGCCACAATACAATGAAGCAAACTTGCATTCTATTAAAGACCGGAATGAGCAGTACACCTGTTAAGTATGACCTTGAACTCCGATTCCAGAAAGATTTTACATGCCAATGTGAAGGATTTTATTGATGGAATTAGACACCCACTTAACCAAGAATGCTAATTAATATTTATATAGCTTGACCCACACTATTTACACCAAATCATTGATCACTTCTAAGTGGTGTACGCTAGTTCATATGCAGATTTATCGGCCGAATAGATGCGAAGCGGTGGCTAGAAATAGTAAGCAATGATGGTGTGCGCTCAATTGAGATCTTCGGAGTGCGTTTGTTGAATTATTCAGGGATTAGGCACATTAAGTAAGATTAGGCTTCTTTGTGTTTCGGCTTGAGGAGGTTTATCGTCCCCGGTGTGTGTCGGATCAGCACTATCTCTCAAGAATCGTTATCTCATTCTGTATGATTTGATTAATTATTTACTCACATATTGTTTCATCGCACACAAACATGGAAGTAACTACTCTTGCCCTTACACTGTTTGAACATAATCAGGCTTTAATTCGCTGGTGTTTTTTGTCAGTTGGCTCAATTGCGTGGGGATCGGAAATCATAGGTAGTACACATGTACTGGACTGTCATGACGTCACGCTTGATTAGTTTCCTAGATTGCATGGGATGACCATTTTAGGTCAGACGGCAATGCGTCTGGAGCAGATCCTCATTTATGAGGGCATCACCCCCTCTGTTGGTACGCGGGATTCAGGCCAATGTCAGGTGGTTCTGGAACCCCGTATCCATACGCCCATTTTAACTGGTATTCAGGATTCAATAAAAAGGCTGGTACGCAGCTTCTATAGCATTAAATTATTGTGTCACATGCAGCCAAAATGACATATTTCTATGTCTCATACATTTTGATGTGTTGAGGTTTTTTTTTAATATTTTTTATTCAGGTCACAATTCATATAACAAGAAAGAACTCATTATATATTATACAAGACATTTAAGTATACAAAGACATTTAAGTGTAGTCATATTGTAATGTTTGGCAGTACAGCTTCAATGACAATACTGGCACATTTAAGTTAGGTGATATTCAGTGACACAGACAGGACCGGAATTCATCCGGATGGGCGGAAA
Source organism: Siphonodentalium dalli (assembly GCA_032622095.1). Lineage (NCBI taxonomy): Eukaryota > Metazoa > Mollusca > Scaphopoda > Gadilida > Siphonodentaliidae > Siphonodentalium > Siphonodentalium dalli. The sequence goes on from CP136065.1 coordinate 207,448,983, forward strand.
ACGTTGGCCGAATCATTCGTGAAAGCGTCCGGGGATGCAATCATTAAACGGAAACGTGACACTACCATGACGACACCCTCCCCTCAGCAGAGCAAAGCTTTGAAGTATGACGACTGATGTGTGTCATCGACCCTGGAAAACATTGAACAAATTCACCATTCATTCCAAACTGACCAAATGAGTGAATCTCTATTTTTTTACTCTGATATTTATAAGTCTGAATTTTATCTTCCCCGGTGTGGGTCGGTTCCGCACTATCTCTCAAAAATCGTTAGCTCATTCTGTATGATTTGATTAATAATTTACTCACATATTGTTTCATCGCGCAAAAACATGGAAGTAGCTACTCTTGCCCTTACACTGTTTGAACATAATCAGGCTTTAATTCGCTGGTGTTTTGTCAGTTGGCTCAATTGCGTGGGGATCGGAAATCGTAGGCAGTACACATATACTGGACTGTCGTGACGTCACGCTTGATTAGATTCCTAGGTCAGACATCAAGGCGTCTGGAGCGTGTCGTCTTTCAAGACCAGAACCTCATTTATGAGGGCATCACCCCCTCTGTTGGTACGCGAGATTCAGGCCAATTTCAGGTGGTACTGGAACCCCGTATTCATATGCCCATTTTAACTGGTATTCAGGATTTAATAAAAAGGCTGGTATGCAGCTTTTATAGCATTAACCATTTGAGTGCCAGGGGCCGATCTCATCGGCCCTAAACCTACAAAATAAGTCTGTTAAAGAATATAAGAATAAATTATTAAAATTGTAAAAAAACATAAATAAATAAATTAATTGTTAGGCCAATGCATTCTCTTATATATGCGAGGCGACCTATGGTCGACTCGCATATATAAGAGAATGCATTGGCACAGGGTATATGGGTTGATACAAAAATCGACCTGGCACTCAAAGGGTTAAATTATCATTTCTCAGCCAAAATTACATATTTTCATGCAGTTCAGTCTTATACATTTTTATGTGGTAAGGTTTTTTAAATAATTTTTTATTTAGGTCACAATTCATATAGCAAGATACAAACTTATTATATATTGATACAAGCCATTTAAGTTTACAAAGACATTTAAGTTTGACAAGTGTCGTTGTATTGTAAAGTATGTTTGGCTCTATAAATCTGAGTTGATGTTATGGATATAACTTTAGCAACTGTGTGAAAATTGTCACATTAGTGTAAAATAACCATGACTCGATATTTGCTTAACCCTTTAATGACGGGAGCTGCACTGGCGTAGCAATAAATATCCTGTGCCAGTGCATTCTATTATATATGTGAGTCTCCAATAGGGAGCCTCGCATATATAAAAGAATGCACTAGCTTACAAGACCAAGGTAAATAGTGTTAGGCCTATTCATCCTCTTATATATGCGAGGCGCCATGTGGGCGACTCGCATATATAAGAGAATGCATTGGCACAGGATTTTCGCAATAATTCAGGAAGCTCCAGTCATCAAAGGGTTAACCCGTACGCGATATTCACGCCGCTCTGTTAACTTGTATTCAGGATTCATGGGGGTAGGGGTGAAACCATCATTTGCGTCTAGGTACGACGAAGCGAGCACAGTACAAGTGACGTTGTCAAATGGTCACAACCTGGCGCGAGATTTGAAACGGCGTGTGGCTTATATAGCACACACACAGCTAAATCCGGCCAAGTCACTGGTGTGGAGACGATAGCCCATCGGCGAGGCGAGGCGCAACTCACGCGGGTGCATTAACACCATTACAAGTCCAACACTCTAACCACTGGATCCACCTATATATATTACTGTTTGTCTGTTTCATAACCTAAGCCTCTGGGTAGCCGAGTTTCTGGTGCCAAACTGTGTACAAATATCATTGTCCTGCATGGGCTCTTTGGGGCAAATTAATTTGGTGTAGAATATAATAGCATGAACATTAGAACATGGCCCGCGAAAGGACTTCATGAAGCAATAGACCTTTAACACATGCGGTTGACTTTGTGTTCCAGCATCAACCGATATCTGCTCTTACGGTAGCCCAGAAGGCAAACCATTCACTCCAACTTCGGCTCCTACGGTAGCCCAGAAGTAAACAATTCACTTGAACTTCGGCCCTAATGTCTGGTTTGGTTTATTGAGGTTTGAAGTCGTTTCTGTCGCTATATGCCAGGTCACGATGTTGCCATATTTATGCCTGGATGAAAACCCACACAATGGGGCTAATTTCACCGAATAATCACTCGACTGCTCTCAGAAACCACTGACCCCCGGAAAACTTGCCCAAATGCACGAATCGTGTTACACCCCCCCCCCCCCCCCCTCCACACAGTGTGTGAATCATAAATCCGCACATGGCGGCTTAGATTGTCCTACTGTTGGTCCACATTAAGTGCACATGGACTGTAATGTATCTGCAGTACACATAGAATATCACAAGACTACGGGTCATGAAACTATTCTATATATGTAGGCGAATCACACTCTGTACCTAAGTACATACGTACGCGTTCACTCTTCTTTATTTCATATAACTATCACCGTATGTTCCAGTTAATGAGTCTATATATTTCATATATTAAACATGGTAACTAATAATGCTGGGAGATCCCGTTTTAATCTATCTCATTTGTGTTGGGGTCCATTAGATTAATGATGTCACGAAAGTTCGAGGTATCAAACACATCAGCGGTAAGATAGAATTTCAAACGGCTCAGCGTAATACATGATTATGAAAGCGTAGTGTTAGTATCACATCGTGTGTAGATGTCAGACAAACATGAACACGTTTCAGTTCAATGTATACGATTAAAGCCCCGTGGCGGACTTAAAGACTGGTGTTAGTTTTAAGGTCATCTTAGTTCGTGATTTTATTTCGACCTTGAGATCCCAGTCAGGCTATCATCAAAGAAATATGACGGCCAATTACGAATATGGATTCCGTCCAAATATGAATCGTACATGTACGTGACACGTAGCGGAGCAACAGTATGCTGTGCCTCAAATTTGCCTTTTATGCGACATAATGCTAAGAATAATGTATGTAACATCATGCAGTGCATGGTCACGACGGAGACGACATGACAACTTGATGAGACGTGTCGTGGATTGTTGTATTCTGGCCTACGAATAAAAAATGACGTCAGAAACCGTGTCATGATGTGTTCATTTTTCGTTTTCATTAAGCTAATCCACGAAATTGGTCTAAATGATATGAATAGGCCTAAATCACATGGGAATTCTTCGTAAGTTGTACTTTCAATTTCATCGCGATGCTCCATTCCCGATTCCGCGTTTTTGGCAATCTCCACACTGTTGCTATCCGGAAGTCACGTGACAATTTCTCCAAAATCTATACCCGCGATCTTGAAAAATCACTGATGAATATAGAAAAAGGTATATGACGTCATTCCCCTGCTTTAGGTATAAGCACCCATGGTGGTTGCTATTATTTTTACATGAGTACGGCCATTTTCGACTTATAATTTGACCGATTTGTCCGTCCGTTAACAGTTTTGGTTTCCGACCGATAACTCCAGTTTGAATTATCTGATCTGAACGAAAGTATGTATGTGTATTTCCTAGCTAAAATGCAGGCGAGTTCGAATATGGGTTCCGTTCAATTATTTTTGCATGAGTTACGGCCCTTTTTCGGCTTAGAATTTGACCGATTTCATAACATTTCGGTTTCCGACCGATAAATCGTGTTTGGATTATTTTATCTGAACCAAACTGGTAAGTGTGTTTACCAGCTAAAATACAGGCCAGGTTCGAATATGGGTTCTGTCCAGTTATTTTCACATGAGTTAATGCCCTTTTTCGACTTAGAATTTGACCGCATTTTGGCATTGCAATTAGGTGTATATCAGATATTCTATATCGTGTGAGCTCAAATTGTTATTGTATTTTGCGGTAGTACAATTAGAAATTGCTAACGCATTGGTGATACTCTTGTTGGAATTGTATAAATATATGAACGACAAGGAGCTCATATTTTTCAATTTAATGCACATTTATACCGTAATATCAGATGAAAATTGTCATTTAGTTTTGAAGCATGTTATTTAGCACACCTGGTAGGCCGAGTTGTGGTCATAGAATGTAGTGCGTTTATAAATGCGTTTCAGCTGTACCTATACACTCAATTTGTGTGAACGCATGTGACTCCAATTAGGTTGGTGCTGTCGTTAACCAGTTTTGTTTGTTTGTTTTTTTTTTTCTCATTCGATTCGCAAATACCGCGCATACATGGTTCCAATCGATATTTGATTTGACTCAAAACCCTTCACAGTGCCTTAATTTTAGAAGTCAAGAGATAATGTGCTTTGGCCAAGTGTGTCAAATATGCGACGCAAAACACGAAAATGTGATATAACATGGGAATATCATGATTATTATTACTATACCTATTGTTGTCGGGAGACTATCACTCTACAGTAATTCGGTCGGCATTGCGGCTTGCCTTGTGCATACGGATGTTGTTTCGATTGGATTTTGTTATGTTTCTGTCTAGCCGAGCGGACGTCAAATAGTGTTGGGACTGGATCACAAATGCACAGTCCACATTTGAATGGAAATTTTGGACCGATGCCATTGGAACTGTTATTGGCAGCTCTTTCGCAAACAGATACCACGGAATGTATGTTCAAACTTCTCTTGTCCATTATCTCCACGCCACAAAATCGGACGCTAGTAAGTCTTTTCGGTGGCATTGTTTCGTAACGAAACTGAACATTATCAACATCGTGGTATGCTCAAGTGACTGAACCGACACTAATCAACTGCCATGCGATTTTTAAGAAAACAAAATACAGATATATAGATGATCTACAACTCGTCCCCAGTTTATAGCGGAATTTACAAAGCGAGTCCAGTAAAAGGCTCGGTCCAGACCTAATTTACTGGACTCGTTTTGTAAATTCCGCTTTAAAAAGGGGATGAGTTGTAGATTTTATTTATTACATGATCCACAACCTCGACAAAACATACATAAATCGACAAATGGGACGCGAAGCTAACATCGACTTCTATAAGGCATGCGGTGACGTTTCGTGTAACAATGTGTTGTTTGCCCGCTTAAAGAACTAGTCCAGATAAATAAAGACTATTTGGCGTATTTAATGGCGTATATTTAATGACATAACTTTCAAACTCTTCATTTATTATAGTTTGTTGAAAAAATATTGGAAGCCATAGTATTTTGAGACGTAGCGTACCTAATGTAAACAGACGACAAACCGGAAGTCAAAGTTCACATGGCACTATTTCTTGTTATTAAACGAAAGTTTAATATCACAATATATAGAATGGGTTTATTGACTTGCATATGGGTGGGATAATGTAATTAATATATAGTTTGCATTAATCGACCTCAACGAAATTATGTGTTACTTTAAATCAGTTATTATTGTATGGTGCACATGATGGGCCAAGTGTTCAAATGTACTGCGGAAAAATATATAAGGTATAAGCCCTCTTCGTATTACAAGATCTATCAGATGCGGAGTTCTGTCCAGATTGAATGGGGGCATTAATCGGATTAACTTTCCTATAAGACCTTTCGGGATCATAAATAACATAGTCTGACACTGACACGGAGTGCACTCTTTATTGTTGTCTAAGTGGAAGAAGAATATAATGAATTCTCCATTATCAATCACCGTATTACGCATCCAATAATGACCTTAATTAAGATGAAACGTTTTCCTGAGGACCCTACTCCGCTGACTAGCCGAACGTGGGCACGCTTCGCCTCTTTGTCACGCTCACCGCTAGACAATCCCATGAACATCAAACATTTGACGTAACACAAAGATTCCTTATTCGTTGCCAACAAGAGATATCTGTCGAGACTACAAAGACGAAGTTCCGTTCCTGACATATTCTATGACACACCTTGCAGGAAGAGATATAATTATTTGTCAAGTGTAGCACCGAATTTCGTTTGAAAGCGGTATATGAATAATAGGGAAGACACTCCTTGCGTTATGGTATACACCGTCATAGTCTTTACTTTTCATGAAACAGTATGGATTAGATATGCTGTGATCGTCTAACGAAGATAGCCCGAAAACAGCAGGACGAAAGTCATTTTTATAATGATGAAAGTGTCAATGACACTACAGCTCAACTTGGGAAGGAGTTATTTTTGACTGAGCAATGAATAGAATGATAAAGCAGAAGGAAATTAAATTATAGGACACCCCGAAAATCCATATGAAGTTTCGTGACGATCGCATGAGAGATGTGGTCCTATAAAGAGTAAATTCTAAGATGGACGCTGGCGGTCACGTTTTTTTTACATTGTAAAGTTGACCTAAACATGTACGAGTTTAACCGTGGATGTGGAATGGATGTATTTTTACAACAATTGCGGTCCAATTTACATCATGGACTTCTTTTCAGACTTTGTTTTCTTCTAAAAAATAAGAACGGCACATGATGCCGCAGCTTAGAGCCACCAGCTCCACTTGTGTTAGAAACTAGTTTAAACTAGGTAGTAAGTAACTTGTATCATCAAGTTGTCTAACATGTTTAAACAAGTTAGTTAACTTAGTTAACTTGTTTAAACAAAGTAGCTAACTTGTTAACTCTTTCATGGCTGGAGCTTTCTGAAATGTTGCGAAAACTGTGCCAATGCATTATCTTATATTTGCGATTCGCCCATAGGGCGCCTCACATATAAGATAATGCATTGACCTAACAATATCTGCATTGTCGTTGTAAGACAGATCATTGGCACAGGGTGTTTAATGCACTGGCACAGGATGTTTAATGCTGCACCAGCGCAGCTCCCGTCATGAAATGGTTAAATAAGTTAGGTAACTCTATCCCGCGGCCGATTTGGGCTCAACACGGTAGTGTTGGGTGGCTCACAAGAGCTCTTGAGACTAACAAGGGGAGTGCTTACTGTACCCGCGAATAGAATATTAACAAAAATACCCAGAAACTAGTTTAAACAAGGTAGTAAGTAACTTGTATAATTTGTTTGATAGAAATTAGAAAAAATGCTGATTTTTGTGTCATGAATTGCACTTCCACCTGCATCTAAAGATCGCGACGGAATGTTTAGACATTTCATGAAGGTATTTTGGTAACCATTCTACATCGCCAACTTGTAACCAGAAAGTTACTAACAGAAGTGGAGGTGGCGGAAATACGATGCTGTACAAAACACATGTATCTCAGATGTCAGCAACAGGCATTTTCCTATACAGGGGTGAGGATACCTTTCCCTATCGTTGACAAAACAGCTCCGTGGTTCATTGGTTAGCGCGTCAAACTTGTCTTCGCTGTCAATACTAATACAAGAAAACCAATGTCAGAAATGGTAACGCGATCAAGATCATATATTATATACCCATGATTGTAATTATAGAATATAAAATATATTGGTTTTGCGAATGACCAACTCAGAGTTCCGTTAAAATAACAATAACAACCAGCACTAATTAACGAACCCCGGCCACAACCCCCAGTGGGCTGCAGAACGAAAAATGTCTATTAAAAAAAATTGAAATATAAGACTTACAAATTATCTTTTTCATTTCTTTTATTTGTAATTGGCATAGTTTATCACAAACCAAAAATCAACATTATTGACTTAATGTTAACGACAACAAACGAAATTGAAATTCCCAACTACACCTTTTACCGGACTCGACTTTTAATCCCCCCAACAATTCCCATTCTATAAATAAAACACCCATGCAACCAGGCGAAACAAGAATCTCTACATTAGTATACACGCGGAGCGCTCGTAATGAGTTTCACACAGCAGCGGCTTGGTCGAATTGATCGACGTACAATTGTCGGATTGTACGCATTCAAATTTCGCGCAAGTTGTGGCCCTTGAGCAAGGTCGTTCGTCCTGTGTTTGTTTCGCACCACACATGCATTACTTGATAGGGTACTTGGCGATGAGCAGTGAAAGATCTTGTTAGCATGTTAGCCACATTGCCTGTACACCCCTGTCCCCGGGGAGCAGTAGATTGTTACTGGGTATTCCGACTGAAAAATATGTTGAGGTTAATTTTAATTTTAGTGTAAATTATGCGTATGTTTGATCAACGAGTTCAATGTTTGTCTACTTTAGATCAAATGTTAGAATCACAAGGGCCCCAGGTGGAAAGTTTCCTACCACATAGGGTGTGTGCACTCAAATCAAAACTCCTGAACGTCAGTATAGAATCAGTAACCCCGGCATCGCGACGCAGCGCTGCGATGTTACTTCATAGAAGTATTCGTGTCAGAAGAATGATGTAAACACTCAACTTCTCTGTGGAGTATAATATACGGGTACACTTGAGAGTTATCGTAGATATCATGAACTCGTCTGTACAAGTGACACTAAGAATGTATGCTCTGTAGATATAATAATACCTAAATCAACTAATTATCATCGTTTCTGTCTTAATGTCTTTCTATTAGTAGGTACTTTAGATCAGGAAGCGACCCCAGTGCATGCTTAAACTAAATAGCTCTTTTAATCGCAATATAGGAGGCCGATTACATAATACCTCGCATCATACTCTCAAATGATTAGGGACGCGATATAAGATATACCTCATCGTCTTGTGCAGTGTGAAACCTTCGGCCGATTTAATTTAATGTCATAAAATTGACACGTAGGAACTGGTGTTACAAGGGAGGTTTAGATCGGGACTTTATTCAAACTTAACGTGCTGTCAGCTACCAATGGTCAGATGATACCTTTCATCGCCAAATATCCTAGCACATCGATAACGATGGAGCATGTCTATCCGCACATAGAACCTTCTGGCGATTTCATCCCTCATCTGATGTTTGAAATTAGATATGCTCCATATAAAACTTCCCATTAACTCTGAGGCCGGACTCGTCATCTCCTGTTTAAACCCACCGAGTTTCAGCCTGATTTAAACCAACATTTACGGTACAGCCAAGCCGGGTCTAATTGGGCGCTTGTGGCTGTGTGATGCTGTAAAATGAGCACGCAATCAAACTACCCAGATACCATGCATGGGGACCACAAGCAGGCCGGTAAAATGATTATTATTGGCTCGCCCTCAATTAACACGAACAAGCCTTCTACACTTATAACAACCCTCTTGTGAGAATTAATCAATTGTCACACGATAATACCAAGCCACCATTGTCGCCATATAGAAACGTCGTCAATCGACATTATGTACAGCTATAACTCATGTCAACTGCGGTACAGAAAAGACGGATTATTCTTCTCAGGTCTAGCCTCCGAACCCGGTTTTAACTGGACCATCGGATTATGTTATTTAATTGCCGGTTTAAAGGCACGGTCGGGGTTCGTTGCAGAAATATTTATATTTGTTCAAATCGCCATCAACAGAATGAATATTAATATATATATAGTTTTGTTCATATGCCAAACATAATCAGCGCGTAAATAGTATATTGTCATAAAGACGTATATGACGGTGTACGTAAACAAGAGCCTGCTCGTGTTACAGAAGATGTGCTTATGTTTACATAACACAGCGCAATTATATTGGTTAATCACACACAAATGATATAAACGCTCTTTATTATTTCCATATAAGGAAAACGGTAAAAAAAAACGCTCTTTATGTTTACCATATCCGGATCTAAACAAAAGCCAGGTAACGTAACGTTTTTTGCTTTTGTTTACATAACAAAGGAAAAACATTTGACAATAACATACTGTTTATACCATATTTCTGATTGGTATAAGAACAAAGTCTGTCTATATTTTACTATTCTTTCTGTTTATGGCGGGTTTTGACGGAGGTGAACATTTTAACAGCATACCCACCGCCAACACCGCCCGTATCTTTAAGGTTATAAAGCGCAAAAACATAATAGCAATTTAGAAGAAAAAAAACTTACCCCCACACACTGTGCATGTATTCATGAGTGCTTCTCAATTTTCTCAATAGAACGCGGCGGTTCGCATTAGGAAAGTTTGATTACTTATATTGAATATATAGACACTACCGTTTAAACTGGTCTGGCTGGACCATGTTTAAACCGAAGATAAATGCGTCATTTAGTCTCTGGTTTAAACCAAGTATTCAGCTGATAAAAGGGCGCTTTAAACATAGAGGTTTGCATACCGGAGACACAAGCTGTCCAAATACGATATGTAGACTTTATACAAGTTAGAAACTTCAAATACAGCAAGTATGAAAGTATGCTGGGTTTGGTAGAAATCCACCCCATGGGGGCCAGGGTGGTAGAATAATTCCACCCCCTCCCCCACTGGGAGCAGTAAGAATCTCCTATTTTGACCCCATGTTTGCCGTGGGGCCCATCCAGCAAGTGTGATGTATTGGCCGCGGTGGTACTAGATCGGCCATATAACTCATCGACTGAACGATATGGTGTACTGTTATAGCTCACGGTCCATTTCAGCAATACATCACTGCAACCTACTCAACCGGCTAGATACACCACGCCCAGCCCATATGGGCCAGGGGCAGGTATAATAGATTCACCGGCCCACTGTGAGCGGTAAGAATCCCATAGTGCAAGATGTATGGGCCATGTTGGTACTTGATCCGCCGTATCACGCAGCGATTGAACGACGTATTGTTACTGCTTATCTCATGGTCCATTTCGGTCCCACATCACGGCAAGGCGGGCGGTTGAGTTGCACCGACTCATTTCATCGGCTAGTCACACATCTTCACAGTGTTTCAGATGAAATTGCTGCCACATGTATATGTTTTATCATCTATTTGTTTTGTTCTTCTTTTATTCGCGTTTTCTGGTCGGGTGGAGTGATGTTTATTTGAGTTTCGTAATTATATCTGAAAGTTCAGGCCTGTCTCTTCGTAAGAATATAATGAGACTCTGAGAGCCTACTAAACACAATGGCAAAACTGGTCACCCATTCGCTATAACCCAGTCTATGCGGATGCGATGCTAGTTGCTGAAATACTTTTGTCCCACGGCAACACAATCCAAAATCCACATAAGAGTGGCAATAACGTGAGTATTGGTGTTGATGCTTAACCTTCTGTTTAAACACATCTTCAGTATTTTCCATCGATATAACTTTAGAATGGAGTGCTGGTCGACTAAAGTCAGCATGGAGTCTATCCGAACTTGGCCAGCAATGGCTCTCTCCTGATAGAATGTTCGAGAAAGTTTAAGGCTGACGCGCTTACGTGTAATCATCGTTAGCGATAAGACATGTGCTGATTGCTCCTCACAAGAGCTTGAACTTTGGTAGAGTTGTGTGCGGCACCATCGACTTTGCTGACACACCAGTCAGTGGTTTTGACCTTCATTGGTTCCACAAAGAGTGACACAGGCACACAGATTTTCAAATATATATATATAATTGTAAGAACTTCTGAACAGCTTCAGTACCAATCACACGCCGACGTTAAAGGCTTGGTACGTTTTAATGACGCTCTACAATTATATCTCCGTGGCACAGTGCTTAGCGTGTCGGACCAGTCTTCGCTGTCAACCCATCTAGATGCACTTGCAGCCCACTGGTGGTCTATTGTGAGTTTCACAAAACAGTGGCTTGGAAGAATTGAGCCACTTATTAGTATGTGTCTACATCATCCGCCATTATTTAAATGCCAAAAATATGGTCACGTGCAAGACAATTGCAAGAATGCACGGTGCTCTATACCCCAGGTCTGGCATGCGTTGTTCAGAACTTAAGAAATATGTGTAAACGTGACGCCCGAAATAGAAATGAAGGACCTAGCTGCTGACTATAAAAAATCACTGAATACTTATGACCCAGGTTCGTGACGTTGGACATTGCGGTTGATAAGGTTTTGTTTGTTGGATGTTTAACGTCGTTTTAGTTGCTAAACCATATCACAAGTGAGTCAATGGTATGGATGAAGAAAAAGCAAACTTACTATAAGATGACACAAAACATGATATGTGGTTTGACGCTGATAATTGGGCAAAGAAAGACCTCCTTACTCACACAAGGGACTTCAACTGGAGCTCATTATATGGACTCGTCGCATTCATGATATATTACAAGAATATTCCGGATGCGAAATCATTAGTCAAAACCTACTTGGAATATTTCAATAGGAAGCATTGGTCAATTCAAGTTTAATAAGTTGGCATCGAAGCCTCACGGGGACTATTCGTTTGGTGTACGTTTTATTAGTAGTCAATGTATTTTAGATATGCCATGCAATGACCAATTTCGCCGACCCTTCCCAAATGGTGGGGTATTCATTTGAGGGTTTTAATTGCATGGAGTTTGTTTGTTTCAGTCTAATTCACCATCCAGCCTGTTCTCCCGAAAATCATCACGGTACGGGCTGATAATATGATTTGATTTAGGTTCATTATTAGGTTAGAATGGAATAGAAAGTGTTTTTTTGGTGCCATTATCGACTCATAATATCTTATAATAGGTTAATTATGTGCGGAAAATCATACGAATAAACCAACTCACAACTCACGACTTACCAGATGTACGATATTTAAGATGTGTTTTCACTGTGACCCACTTCATAAATTGGGATAACGGATATAAGTCCTCTATGACTAATTTCATAATCAAATAATCCAAAATGAACCAATGTGAATAATATAGGTCGATTATGAACTTATTTACGCGACGATATGTTGCACCATCAGTCACCTGGAGTTACTTCACCTTTCATCGACTCTGTTATTTTGTGTCGACGTTATCATTTTTACATCTTATAGAACACAACTTGTGGCCAGACTGTAACTTCAATACGCACATTGTTCTTGAAAATAATGCCGCGCGACTTACAATCGGAAAAGTACATACTTCTGCATAAAGGCGCCACAATGAACCATCGCTGGCAATAAAATGTATCTTTAAAAACACGCATTATAGATGTCAGAATAAAAAGATAGCTCCATTAGATGACATTTCGGAATCCATTTATTTCACGGCCTCGCTGACGGGTTGAACCTTGGTTAAACTCGTTCAATACTAAATATAATGTTCAGTCAGTTAAAGTTGTACATCGGGATGGTATATTATTAATTTGCAGAGATGTACAGAATAAATGAAAGTTCAGAATGGGTCATATTTATTGACGGAAATGTTCAGATAATAAGTTTAACGAACGACCTATTGTTAAACTTATTGATCCGAATCGGCATCTCTGGTTGAGACTAGGTTTTATTCTAGACCAGGTATTACTCCAGTTTAAACTAGGTTTAAGTAGGAGTAAAACTAGGTTTTATGGGAGTAAAACTGGGTTTTAGTGTAGTTAAACTCAGTTTTGTGATAAACTCAGTTTTAGTTTGTGGAATTTGATCTCAAATAAAACTAGGTTTTATTGACGTGATATAATTATGGTAATATTACTAATTGTTTGTGGTGAATTGGCTATATAATCACCAGTATAAGCTTATATGATGTTGTTTCTTCACGTATATGGGAGTGTTTATTTTGAATTGGGGAGGCGTTTATGCTCGGGCGTTTGTCACTCAATGTACATGCAGGAGAGTCTTAGTGGAATTCGGGGAGGCGGTGTCGGTACTTATGAGATAACTTCTAACAAAATATGTGACAGTGTGATGGATAATGTCTTGCTGTATATGTTTGTTTGCAATCAGGAGTATGTAGCCCGCTACAAATACCCCCTAGAAACACCCTCACCCGGGGGTACCACTCCGAGGGGGTGAAATGGGGTATGGACCATTTTCGAGAACGGTGGGTGGCACACCGCAAATTCATAGAAACACCCCAACCCGGACCCTGGGGTCCATACCCAATTTTAACCCGCTCGGGTAGAACCACCCGCGGTGAGGGTGTGGTGTTTCTATTGTCATATTGGCCGAAATCCTTACCGTTCTCGAAAACGGTCCATACCCCATTCCGACACCCGGGTGAGGGGTGTGGGTCTTTCTACGGGGTATTTGGGGCGGGCCACCCACACATGCCGTAATATTGACCGACAGAGGCATGTTTTTTGCGAATAAGGAATAAAAGGCTCCATATCCCATTTTCACCCCAGCAGGGTGGTACCATCCAGAGATGAGGGTATGGTGTTTCTGTGGGATATTTGGAGCGGGCTACATACCCCTGTTGTCAAATTCGCCGAAATCCTTACCGTTCTTGAACATGGACCCACCCCGCCGCCACCAGGATGTGAGGGTGGGGGTGTTTATATGGGTTATTTGAGGTACCCTTCCCCATTTCCACCTCCTCGGTGGCACCCCCCCCCCCTGGTGAGGAGTGGGTGTGGGGTTCTATGCTGTATTTTGATCGGGCCACACACTCCTGCTGCCAGATTAATTAGCCTATATCCTTACCGTTCTCGAAAATGGTCCATACCCCAGTTCTCCCGGGGTGAGGGGTGATGTTTCTATCGGTTATTTTGGGCGGGCCACCAATTCATGCCGTAAAATTCGCTGAAATCCTTCCCGTTCTCGAAAATGGTCCATACCCCCATTTTCACCCGTCCGGATGGTTCCCCCGGGGAGGGATGGTGGTGTTTCTATGGGGTATTTGTGGCGGACCCCCACACATGCCCTCAAGTGATATTTTTGAGTTCCAAAAGTCATGTTCGTCCATGATATTAGATAATATATAACCGCTAAACAACAGACCGCGCATTCGTCGTGATTTCTCAAAGCGCACGGGTTATTCGCCTGATTGGGAGATTAGATAGCGACAACAGGTCGCGTGACCGCACAGTGCATTGATAAGTAGCGATAATAAACAGACAGACCACACCCCAGCGGTGGAGAAAAACTTGGTTTTGCTACTAAAACCCAGTTTAAACTGGTAGTTTAAACTAGGTATAAACTGGAGATGCCGATTCGGACCATTATCTGAACATTTCCTATGGGATAACTATACTCGCCAGTGATGCTTTTAGTATAGAAAGAGTTAAACTTATTATATGAACATGTCCTATGGGATAACTACTCATCAATGAGTATTTAGTATAGAAGGGGTTAAATTTATTATCTGAACAATTCCTACGAAATAACTACACGCCAATGATGATTTAGTATAGAAAAGGATAACACCCCTAAATTACTGTTTTCAGTTCGGGGTGAAACTTATTTGATTTAACCCACTTTTCAACGCACAGAGTTATTATATTTCTTGAATCTGAATCTGGAATAAGTATACCTATATGTACCCGTCTTTTATTCCAAAAATAATTTCCGATCTCCGAAAGATACTGTGAACCGTAACCTCCCGAACTCTGTCTGGCACCCGCCCTTGTCCGTGTGTATTTACCGTATGATTTTTGCCAGACTTACCAATATTCGACGGTGAGAAAATAAATATATTTAAAAAAAATAGAAAATCTAATAACTCTGAAATTTTAAGGGTGGGTTCCTCGACTTAAATAAAATATTGTTTCCCCCCTAAGCAGAATAAATAGTAAAAATTAGGGGTGTTAAATGGGACAGTTCATCTTTAAACTCCCATCAATTAATCAGTAATTCAACCCAACAAACCAACCAAGTTTCTTGGAGTGGCCCTTGTATTCCATTTTTATTTTACTCATCATCGCTGACGACATAATTTATATAATGTCGGATTTTATAGGATTTACACCCGTGACTGTTGTAATCTGAGCTTGAAACCAGATCGATCATTCCACCCAGCACCCCGTGATACCCGTTGCTTAATGGGTTAAATTCGGAAGGAGATGGATGTATATCGGAATCGCTTCGAGTCTCCCGGGGCTTGCTTCTGACATCCACGCATAACACTAGGTGACTATCCCGATTCACGTAATTGGAAGTCCGCCTATATACCGTGCAGCATACAGATAGCCTGCAATTTTCATCGATTTTATGACGACCAAAAGATCGTAAAATTATTTTTCTTCGCTTCGACATTGAATCTATTCGCACATTACTTTGGTGTTCAGCCATCGTATAGATGGCTTCGTTGATAGTGTTTATAGTGTTGAGATGTTTTTAGTTTCGATCGTATGCCGCATGCAAAAACAAAAATCTTATCGACAATCGAGCAATTCGAGTGGATATGATCTCAAATTGTGTTGAACATACGCGTATGCATATTTTATAACGTCCTTGGTGGATTGAAGCCTGAATTGAAGCTAGTTTTCGTTACAACTAGATCATGCCATGGACATCTACTCTATCTTCGCCCGTAGTGATCATAGTTCACCAGTAGATCATGCCATGAACCTCTACTCTAGCTTCGCCCGTAGTGATCATATTCCACCAGTAGATCATGCCATGAATCTCTACTCTAGCTTCGCTCGTAGCTATCATATTCCACCAGTAGATCATGCCATGAACCTCTATTCTAGCTTCGCCCGTAGTGATCATATTACACCAGTGGATCATGCCATTAATCTCTACTCTAGCACTCTAGCTTCGCCCGTAGCCATCATATTCCACCAGTAGGTCATGTCATGAATCTCGACTATGACTAACGCCCGTAGAGATCATATTCCACCAGTAGATCGTGCCACGAACCTCTACTCTAGCTTCGCCCGTAGTGATCATATTCCACCAGTAGATCATGCCATGATTCTCTACTCTAGCTTCGCTCGTAGCTATCATATTCCACCAGTAAATCATGCCATTAACCTCTACTCTAGCTTCACCCGTAGTGATCATATTCCACCAGTAGATCATGCCATGATTCTCTACTCTAGCTTCGCCCGTAGCTATCATATTCCACCAGTAGATCATGCCATGAATCTCTACTCTAGCTTCGCCCGTAGTGATCATAATCCATCAGTAGATCATGCCATGAACCTCTACTCTAGCTTCGCCCGTAGCTATCATATTCCACCAGTAGATTATGCCATGAACCTCTACTCTAGCTTCGCCCGTAGTGATTATATTCCACCAGTAGATCATGCCATGAATCTCTACGCTAGCTTCGCCCGTAGTGATCAGATTCCACCAGTAGATCATGCCATGAACCTCTACTCTAGCTTCGCCCGTAGTGATCATATTCCACCAGTAGATCATGCCATGAACCTCTACTCTAGCTTCGCCCGTAGCTATCATATTCCACCAGTAGATCATGCCATGAATCTCTACTCTAGCTTCGCCCGTAGTGATCATATTCCACCAGTAGATCATGCCATGAACCTCTACTCTAGCTTCGCCCGTAGTGATCATGTTCCACCAGTAGATCATGCCATGAACCTCTACTCTAGCTTCGCCCGTAGTGATCATATTCCACCAGTAGATCATGCCATGAATCTCTACTCTAGCTTCGCCCGTAGCTATCATATTCCACCAGTAAATCATGCCCTGAACCTCTACTCTAGCTTCGCCCGTAGTGATCATATTCCACCAGTAAATCATGCCATGAACCTCTACTCTAGCTTCGCCCGTAGCCATCATATTCCACCAGTAGATCATGCCATGAACCTCTACTCTAGCTTCGCCGTAGCTATCATACTCCACCAGTAGATCATGCCATGAACCTATATTCTAGCTTCGCCCGTAGTGATCATATTCCACCAGTAGATCATGCCATGAACCTCTACTCTAGCCTCGCCCGTAGCTATCATATTCCACCAGTAGATCATGCCATGAACCTATACTCTAGCTTCGCCCGTAGTGATTATATTCCACCAGTAGATCATGCCATGAATCTCTACTCTAGCTTCGCCCGTAGTGATCATATTCCACCAGTAGATCATGCCATGCACCTCTACTCTAGCTTCGCCCGTAGTGATCATGTTCCACCAGTAGATCATGCCATGCATCTCTACTCTAGCTTCGCCCGTAGCTATCATATTCCACCAGTAAATCATGACATGAACCTCTACTCTAGCTTCGCCCGTAGGGATCATATTCCACCAGTAAATCATGCCATGAACCTCTACTATAGCTTCGCCCGTAGTGATCATATTCCACCAGTAGATCATGCCATGAATCTCTACTCTAGCTTCGCCTGTAGTGATCATATTCCACCAGTAGATCAATCCATTAACCTCTACTCTAGCTTCGCCCGTAGTGATCATATTCAACTAGTAGATCATGCCATGAATCTCTACTCTAGCTTCGCCTGTAGTGATCATATTCCACCAGTAGATCATGCCATTAACCTCTACTCTAGCTTCGCCCGTAGCTATCATATTCCACCAGTAGATCATGCCATGAACCTCTTCTCTAGCTTCGCCCGTAGCTATCATATTCCACCAGTAGATCATGACATGAACCTCTACTCTAGCTTCGCCCGTAGTGATCATATTCCACCAGTAGATCATGCCATGAATCTCTACTCTAGCTTCGCCTGTAGTGATCATATTCCACCAGTAGATCAATCCATTAACCTCTACTCTAGCTTCGCCCGTAGTGATCATATTCCACCAGTAGATCATGCCATGAATCTCTATTCTAGCTTCGCCCGTAGTGATCATATTCCACCAGTAGATCATGCCATGAACCTCTACTCTAGCTTCGCCCGTAGTGATCATATTCCACCAGTAGATCATGCCATGAACCTCTACTCTAGCTTCGCCCGTAGTGATCATATTCCACCGGTAGATCATGCCATTAACCTCTACTCTAGCTTCGCCCGTAGTGATCATATTCCACCAGTAGATCATGCCATGAACCTCTACAAGTTATTAGAAAAAATCTTACTGAGAAGACTAGAGTGTAATGTTCCAGACATGGTCAAAGTTCATAATCTACAGCATGGATTCCAGAAGGGTATCAATTGTCTTATGAACTCACTCATAGTACACGAATCGAAGATATTCGCACGTGAAAATAACAGTAAATTATATGCATGCTTTCTAGACGTTCATAAGGCATTTGATACCGTTTGGGTAAATGGTCTCCTTTATAAACGTTACATGTTAGACTTTGATCAGAAAACCTGGTTAATTTTTTACCAAATGCTTACAGGAACATCCTGTCAAGTAAAGTATGGAAATACTCTCTCTAAGCAGTTTCCAATAGCACAAGGAACAAAACAGGGAGGAGTCGTCTCCCCTCTACTTTATATGCTATTTATAGATCAACTATTGTCAGAATTATCCGTATCTGGAGCTGGGCTCAATATGTTTTCCGTAAATTGTTCATGCCCAACGCAAGCGGACGATATGACATTGCTCTCGGTCTCTGAAAGTGGTTTACAACACCTTATGAATATTTGCACTAAATACAGTCGTAAATGGAGATACAAGTACAACGAGCAAAAGTCAGTAATTATCGTCTTTAATGAAAACAAAAATGAACACGCAAAGGCTTCAGTTGATAGATCGTGGATTATCTGTGACAAACATGTAGCTGAAGTCGATAATCTGACACACCTTGGAATCCCGCTCCATAAATATAACCAGACGAGTAACTTCACAACAGAAATTAAACAAAAACTCCGTTCAAGCTATTTCGCACTAACAAACGTAGGCATGTATGCTGGAGGAATAACACCCACTAGCAGTTTAAAAATGTACACGTCAATCATTGTGCCACGAGGCCTATTTGGGTGTGAACTATTATGTGGCATGTCAGACTCAGACACCCTATCATTGGAAAGATCTCACCGTTTTTGTCTAAAGAAAATACAAGGTCTTCGTATGCACACGCGCACAAATGTAGTGGAAGGACTCCTGGGTATCGGCAATGTCAAAAGCTTTGTGGATAAGAAAAAACTCCTACTTCTGGGCAGTCTATGTCATTTATCTACAGACAAGGCAGCGAAATCTGTATTTTTACTTAGGCTACACTCATACTTTATCTCCGGCGTATCAGCCGATTCATTCATTGCCGATATCGCAGATGTCCTTGCAAATCACCGACTTATGCATTATTTAACAAAGTATGTATCAAAATGTGCATTTCCGGAAAGGTCATCATGGAAGCAAATCGTTCGAAATGCAATCGTCGAAACCTCTAACTCAATCTGGGAACTCTCTGGAAACGCGGATCCAACACTCCACCGTTTCCATAATATTCACCCTACACTCTCACTGTCGTGCCTGTGGAAGTCCTGTCGCAAGTTTCCGACAAACAAGGCGGCATACCTAACTGTTGCAAACATAATAGCCTGTACCGAACAGACACATTGTAACTGCAGATGTGGTGCGGAGTTTGACGATCTGCCCTTACATGTAATCATACATTGTCCTATGATTCTGGAACTTAGAAATGACATATGGTATGAATTACTAAATCTCTTCGGTATTCCGTGCTCACTTAAAATGGATAGCTACAATCCGCGTACACAACTGGAAGTATTTTTAACTGCACGTCCGCCGGATTTGTTCGACGAAATTGAAGAGCCAGACCTGTTCACAAACTTCATGGTAAATAGCACATTTTGCTTATGGAAAGCCTATCGTAGAATCGAACAAACACCAATGGTTTCAGTAACCGTACCCTAATGAATGATGCTTAACTAAAATATATGTCTACTTGACTGTATGATTATCTATGATGTCATCTATATATAGTTATGTCTGTCCGTCCAATCTACGTGCCTTGACGCCCGTGTAACTTTGTATATCTGGTGAGTGGTAGCTGTGTGCACGTAATAACGTACATTTATGTTTGTATTGTTCATGTATGCTGACATGTATAGGTGTGTAAGGGATGTCTGAGATGTTGCTTGTATTAAAATATGCATTACATACATATATACATATATGTGTATGTATGTGTATGTATATATGTATGTGTGTATATATATATATATATATATATATATATATATATATATATATATATGTATATATGTATGTATATGTATATATATATATATATATATATATATATGTTTGTAAGTATTTTAATGTGTGTGTGAATTGAGGTATGTTTTGTATGTGTATGTATGTATGAATGTATATATGTATGTGTGTATGTATGTATGTATATATGTATGCATGTGTCGTGTATGGGGACGTCGTCTGTATGTGCGTGTCAGACAGAAGGACTATGTGTATGCCTATAACTAATGCAATGGTAGGCGTAGGTGTGCATGAGAATGAAATTATGTAAATAGATGCTGCGTGTGTTGTGTTATTATTCTAATTGTTATTTGTATAGATATGACCAGTTATACTTTTTGTGTGGTCATGTTTTCTAATTGTATATATGTTAAATTTTCGTGATTGTATTTGACATCTCTTCATTATATGGAGGAAAATAAAGATATATATATATTCCACCAGTAGATCACGCCATGGACCTCTACTCTAGCTTCGCCCGTAGTGATCATATTCCACCAGTAGATCATGCCATTAACCTCTACTCTAGCTTCGCCCGTAGTGATCATATTCCACCAGTAGATCACGCCATTAACCTCTACTCTAGCTTCGCCCGTATCTATCATATTCCACCAGTAGATCATGCCATGAACCTCTATTCTAGCTTCCCCCGTAGTGATCATATTCCACCAGTAGATCATGCCATGAACCTCTACTTCAGCTTCGCCCGTAGCTATCATACTCCACCAGAAGATCATGCCATGAATATCTACCCTAGCTTCGCCCGTAGCTATCATATTCCACCAGTAGATCATGCCATGAATCTCTACTCTAGCTTCGCCCGTAGCTATCATACTCCACCAGTAGATCATGCCATGAATCTCTACTCTAGCTTCGCCTGTAGTGATCATATTCCACCAGTATATCATGCCATGAACCTCTACTCTAGCTTCGCCCGTAGCTATCATATTCCACCAGTAGATCGTGCACGAACCTCTACTCTAGCTTCGCCCGTAGTGATCATATTCCACCAGTAGATCATGCCATGAACCTCTACTCTAGCTTCGCCCGTAGCTATCATACTCCACCAGTAGATCATGCCATGAATATCTACTCTAGCTTCGCCCGTAGTGATCATATTCCACCAGTAGATCATGCATGAACCTCTAATCTAGCTTCGCCCGTAGTGATCATATTCCACCAGTAGATCATGACATGAATCTCGACTATGACTAACGCCCGTAGAGATCATATTCCACCAGTAGATCATGTCATGAACCTCTACTCTAGCTTCGCCCGTAGTGATCATATTCCACCAGTAGATCATGCCATGAATCTCTACTCTAGCTTCGCCCGTAGAGATCATATTCCACCAGTATATCATGTCATGAACCTCTACTCTAGCTTCGCCCGTAGTGATCATATTCCACCAGTAGATCATGCCATGAATCTCTACTCTAGCTTCGCCCGTAGTGATCATATTCCACCAGTAGATCATGCCATGAATCTCTACTCTATATAACTTCGCCCGTAGTGATCATATGCCACCAGTAGATCAAGCCATGAATCTCTACTCTAGCTTCGCCCGTAGCCATCATACACCACCAGTAGATCATGCCATGAATCTCTATTCTGGCTAACGCCCGTAGAGATCATATTCCACCAGTAGATCATGCCATGAATCTCTATTCTGGCTAACGCCCGTAGAGATCATATTCCACCAGTACAAAACCTTGGAACTTTTTGAAGTTTTGACAGGGAACCTTATAAAGTAAAAATAAATAACACGGGGGAATATATTTCTTTATGATTATATATTTGCATGCTTTTCTGTGACTTTTGAGAGCCGATATCGCAATAAACATTCAATTAATTACCCAGGAAAAAATCCATAATTGGAAGAAACTTAAATCGTGACATTTTGAGTTGGGACCTTCACCTACATTGAAGTACATTATTAAGAAACAGATAATAACAAAGAAATATATTCCCCGTGTTATTTTTCGACTTTATAAGGTTCCCTGTCAAAAGTTCCAAGGTTTTTGTTACTGGTGTAATATGATATCTACGGGGGTTAGTAGTTTATTGTTAACCTCCTCAATTTAGGAGAGCATATATACAAAATTTGATGACAAGTATATACATGTTATATAAGTATGCATGCAAATGATATACTAATCACAATATTAATCACAATATTATTTTACAGTGTTTACGCCATGTCACACGCATGAGATCGAGTTATGACATTTGCAAGTTTCGAGTGTTATTGAGGTCAGTGATAATCTAATATAGAATTTAGAAATATGAAGGCATACATAGAAGTGCCTGAATACCAGTTGCCCTTTTTAAAACATGAAGAGCAATATCACATGCGTGTGACCGAGCGAAATAAAACTTCTAAATAAAATATTCACTGGACATCAACGTTGAATATTGGAACATGAGAATGTTTGTCGTCATATTACCTTATTCAGTGAAATTAGACAAAGGTTTCACTCATCGAATTTAGAAAGTAGCATATATCACATGGAAATGGCCTATTTAAGAACTGGAAATAAAGAATAAAGAGTTATTTCCTAGGTCTACTGAACAAGTTCGTAATGTGAATACTGCAATTGCATTGGTTTATAAGTAGTTTTTGCGTTCCTCTCAATGAGTCGCTTGCACATAGGAGAAACGTAGCTGTGGAGTCAATTATTTTCTCAAGCTGGAGCGTAGGTAAGTCGTGCTGGAGAGTAGAACCGAAAAACAGAGCGAATAAATTGTCCGAAGATAGGTTAGACATGAGTTGGTATGTTTGTATTCCACAGTGGTTGATAGTGTACTCCCAGTATTGATTCCGTGCAGATATTAACAGATGAGACTGGCAGAAGAACAGTATGTGCATCATAGTATAATATACATGTACGAAAACACAGGGTGCACTTTTGTGAAACTGAGAAAATATGCAATTGCTCATCCTTGAATAACACCTAGTTCAAATCCAATTCACTGCGTGGGTGCATCAGGGGATTCTAAAACAATAGCTTTGTCGCAGACTACCAAACGAGAGCCTTCACATGTGCGCTGTATGTGTCTTCTGCGAAGAAGAATGCGTTGGTGGATTTCTACCACACATCTGCTTATTCCATGCGAAGAAGAGCAACTAGAGATAACTTCAGGTTCGTACCAAAACAGAAACTGCCGTTGAGCACTGAAAAGCTCATAGGTCAACTGACTCCACATCCAAGATTTGCAAAAGCGTGGCTGATTTTGACCAGACCGGGCCGCTGCTGCGACGCCGAAACGCCGAGACCGGACACCCGCGTCGGTTTTGTTCTAAGAGCTACGGTATGAAGATAGCCTGATATAAGGAGTTCCATTGGTATATTTGACTTCCACAGAGGAGATAGTACTCTGGACATCACATACTGCAAGTTCGTTCTGTGTATGACCCCCATATTCATGTGCAGAACTGATGCAGACATCATGTTTATATTAGTGTATACACTCATGCCATACGTGTCGCATGTGTTATCGATGTTCTTCCATACTTGCGTTATACGGTTTCATCAAAATGTCATACAAGAAACATGTTGACATCAATTTTGTTTTAAATGCCTGCACTTCTGTAATTATATTGACGATCGGCAACGTTCCAGATAAAACTGATAGGATATATATTCTCGCACAGTTCTATTTTGGATGTAGAGGCGATTGAACTTACCGACATGTTGAGATACGTGTGTTTTTGTGGAAAGTTTGTAGTATTCCTTTAAGATATGTTTTATAGAGGAACATGTGCTATCACACTGCAATGAATTCACAGTGGATCAACGGACACGAACCAAAACCGGAAGTCGTAGATTTCGAGGTGGAGAAATATCTGTCGACAAATATTTATTGACATTTTTTGACGGTTTTTTGGGAAAATAAACGCTTGGATACCATATCTGACCAACTGAAGGTGAGTAAATATTTCTTCGCTAATGCTCGGACACCGACGATCAATTTAAGTCAGTTGCCATTGTTCGATCGCGGAAAAAATGTCATTTAATCATCGCCGCGAGACGATTTCTTCCCCAAAATATCCCAGAAAATCATACTTTTCACATTCATCGCAGACAACTGTCGCAACAACCTATATACCGATCGAAAGGCCTGTTTCCCCCAAACAAATGCATATTTTGAGTATTTTCACGGACTGTCTCAAAATTCCAAATTTCATCTTTTGATGTAGGTACCCACCTCGAAAATACTGTCCGGTTAGTCCCGAAAAATTTAATCATTAGTTGTAAAAAATCTGTCCGCTTAGTCGTGATTTTGCTGAGGTCTGCCATCTTCAATTTCTGGTCGAAAAAGCAATTTTGCCGCAGATGATGGGCGTTTCATTTGACTTTTGCGTGGCCACAATGGTTCTGGGTGTTCATAATGTTGTATGTGTCTCCTGGTACAACATAACATCCAGGCGGTGACTTATATATATAACTGAACTGTAACCTGTAACTGAAATCCAACTACGAAGTACATGTTTGGTAAACATATAACTTTTGATGTATGTCATATTGCTAACTCTGACTTGTCATCACTCTCGGAAGGCCGACATAAAAAAAATGATTTACATCCAACTTTTTTCAGAAAAATGCAGCGGTGTGCCGATTTTTACCCTTTATATTTGATTATACACTCGCAACGAGTTGTGGCCCACAACTTGTGGGGTTATACAGGAGGCAGCTTGTTCGTCCTTTCGTGGATGCAATTTTCCGAGTTTTTATTGCTAAGTTTTGCGGTCATTTGTTTTTTTGGCTTGGCATATATATATTTAGTACCATGGGAACATGCGAACATATATGATTATGAAATATGTCAGACCTTTTTGTTTGGAGTTATGACATTTTTCGACTTAGAAAATTATTGTTTTCAATATTCAGCAATGGTTAAAACAATAATGTGGAGGGGACTAAAACATACAGTCGGAGGGGTGTACAGCTATATCTGTTACTAAATATTAGCTTAAGTTCAAGTCCACTAAGCGATATTATTTTATAATTCCAGGTGCTACTGACGATAGGACCGCATGCCTGCCTTCATATATGTAACCACTGTGCGGCAAAGGCTTGCGGCTTCGCTGAGGCAATCGACGATGGGATTTTACAACACCCGAATGAATGTTTGAAAATAAAATTATTGAAAATAAAAAATATAAAAATTATTTATAATAAAATACTATACAATACTATACTATACAATACTATACGAAACATTGGTACTCTCGGTTGATATAGAGAATAGAAACATCACCAGGAAAACTCCAGTGTTCTTTCGAGTTGTTGTATTCTTAATCCCACCTTGGCTGTCCATTAATGTAGAAGTGTTGTGTTTCCTACATGTATATAGCGGGTAAAATTCCAATCTATAGCGTACAACTGAATGTGGAACCAGATGCAAGTTACTTTTGTAAATATATAGGCACATGATTTTTGTCCTGTTGTATTCAAATCGCGCCATAATTAATTGTTTCCACATTGATTCACACACTGGATAATTTGGTTGGGAAGTTTTTAACGCAAATTGTCGCTTATATATTCAAATTTAAGCGGACAGAAGACATGCAGACAGACCCTACTCGTTCATATATATAGACAAAAAATTAACTGTATGGGAGGTCAAATTCACATTTAATAATGAATTGCGCTTAAGCGCATATACCACACATCGCGCTGAAGCACACATATGGCATTTGCGCATAATTGAAATGAATTTCGCTTAAGTGCAATTAATTCCGATTAAGCGCTATGAGTTGCTTGAGAGTAAGTGTAACTACCCATATAACCTAACTATTAGCATGACCGGGTGTATCTGCATTTGGCTAATTTAAACTAAAGGTCCTCAATCCGATCAGAAAGACCCATATTATAAAGATACAACAACAACAACAACAACAATATTTCTTCAAAATAAGCTTTAGTTATCAGAATCGATTAACTGCAAAAAATAATGCTGACCACTGTCAACTATGGTATCAAATTTCCCAAAAAACGTGTGATTTATAAACATTTTGTTCAACAAAATATGGCCGTATAATTACTAAAGTATCACGAAATTTTACCGTATTACCACTTGTTTTAGAGTTATCCATCTTCATCCGCAATTTTGACCGAAACCACCCTTTTCACGGCGTGTTTCTGGGCAGCAATCAATTGAAATAACAAACTTCAATAATCGATATCTGATCACACTTGAGCTTTGATGGGTTGGTTCCTCGACTCGACTAAAACAGAAGGTAATACTGTCGCGAGTCACCCATTTTGATAAAGAATTTAGGCTAGTTCACAATCACAACTATCCAAAGCAATGAAAACAAGGAGGTGATATGTCAATATGAGTTCAGGTTTAGTTATAGATTCACCTATTTATTCACGAGGGGTACATAGTTACACACAGTATAACCATGAATTGCGCTTAATCGCAAATAATTATGCTTAAGTGCTATTGCTTAACTGCAATTAATTATGAAATGTGAATTTGGCCTCTCATAGAAATGGAAATAAACATCTGCATATTTGATTGCTATTCTATAATATGTCATATTAGCGAAAATTCTCCGAAATATGGGTGGGTGCCTGTAGTTTAAAACATAAAAATAAAGGGGTGTATATATACCCGATAAATGTAGTTAAAACTTTATACAATCGTAATCAAAACTCGGGTGGTGAGTCCCGAAAGTGGCCATAATGAAAAAGAACAGCCATGGGTCCCGATTTGTTTTTTCTGAAATTAATCGAATTTTAATTGTTTTTTAAGTATCAAATTTCACGTTATATACTGGCTGAAATATCAAACTATTGGAAAATACATCTACACCTCCCACCATCAAAACAATCCTGTTGCTACGGCCTTGGTCATGGAGGGCATTGTTATATTCTTGTTCTAACAATATTTCCATAAATGATTCTTTGGTTAATGACCTTACACGATCTGAACGAATATATGAGAACAAATTGCAAACTGTACTCGGTATCTAAACTTGATCAGTATACTATAGTTGCAACAGAAAAGCAGTTGCCCCAAAACGTGCCACTGTTAACGAAAGGCAGCCAATCAACTAATCCATTTCGACTCTTGATTGAACAACAAAAACTGTCCGCCGGGTCTGGTGGATTGCAACTAGATTCCGGGGTGTACAGGACTAACCGGACAGTATTTTCGAGGTGGGTACCTGCATCAAAAGATGAAATTTGGAATTTTGAGACAGTCCGTGAAAATACTCAAAATATGCATTTATGGGGGGAAAACAGGCCTTTCGACCGGTATATAGGTTGTTGCCTCAGCTGTCTGCGATGAATGTGAAAAGTATGATTTTCTGGGATATTTTGGGGAAGAAATCGTCTCGCGGCGATGATTAAATGACATTTTTTCCGCGATCGAACAATGACAACTGACTTAAATTGATCGTCGGTGTCCGAACATCAGCGAAGAAATATTCACTCACCTTCAGTTGGTCAGATATGCTATCCAAGCGTTTATTTTCCCAAAAAACCGTCAAAAAATGTCAACAAATATTTGTCGACAGATATTTCTCCACCTCGAAATCTACGACTTCCGGTTTTGGTTCGTGTCCGTTGATCCACTGTGGAATTCAGGTCTGCCGAAACACAAGTCGTCAATCGTTGAAAAGCTTGTACTTTCCTGAGCAACGGTTAGAGTCAATTTCAGTTATGGACTTTTCAAATAGCTAACACTCCACAATCTTCTCTCAATTCAAGCATAAATGTTGTCTATTACTTCTACCTTTTCGGCTTATAATTGGCCTTCTTGTCGGATCCGACTAGTATGGTTGTACGGTTTGCCAGCAAATTATATAAACTGCTGGGGTGCTATTCACCGGCTGGGTTTATAATATAGTCCAGGTAGTTTTACGAGGCGACGCTCAATGCGAAGCTATCGGTGGACATATTGATGGAAGACATCGCCGCGCCATATAGGATTATCCAATCAAGGTGATTGGTGTCAATCATAGATTGACCACCGGTCACATAAACATGCTGCGTGTAGCAGTACACGTTTGTACACATTTCAACAATGAGCAACCGAGGAAACGGACGTGGGGCAAAATATACCACCGACGACATGAGGGGGTCTACAAAAAAAAATCCGTATATAGGGCCGGGGTGGGTGTGTGGTCCAGAGGCCGAAACAATCGTGCTTGTAATTTTTTTCTAAAATGGTTTTTTTTTCAAACAATTTACAACTACTGACCATGTAATGTTGTTTGTAAGCATGTTAGTATCATGTTTGTTGGCATATGGATATATGGACATATATAGTGACTATTTAGCCTCAGATTTAGCAACATTCTGGATATCACAGGATCCCGTCCCACTTCTCAGTGGAAAACCGTAATTTAGTAAAAAAAATTAATGTATTACCCAATTGTATTACCCGAATAAAAGTAATAAAATAAAATAAAACTGTATCACAAATACTACATGGTCAATACTCAATGATGACTAGATATCATTGACCCGATTGTTGCATAACATGAAATTGAAAAGGGTATCTCATAAATTTCGAATGTCTGAAATACTGTCTTGTTCCGGCATGCAATCAATTTCATTCCTTCTGGTTATTTCTCATCTTTTTAATGATTGCAAGTAATGTTAATTTGCAGCACTTATCCAAATAAAATTGAATTGGTTATGATGAATGGCCGTTACTGTTTATTGTTCAGACAATCCCAACTGAAGGTGACGCTATTCTCCTTGAATTTACGAACTTCATCTTGAAGCTTAAATACTGCTCAACAAGACTAAACTACAATACTAATTGTATACTGTTATCGCTTACAAATATATGAACTGAAATAATGTGATGCATTCAGATGCTTTGAGAAATGACATTCTTCAATGTCTTCAAAGTTCAAACTAAAATCAAGAATAAAATCTGACTGAGACTATACTGCAGACTCTAGTGCATAAATATACATACAAATGGTTGAGTTATAATAATGCAAAATGTGTTTACGGATGGAACCAAGTTGGTAGCTCTGGTATGCATCGACAGGCAAAACCTGTGATATGCAGTAATATATGCACACATCATTCCCGTATCATTCAGGTCTATCACCATACCAAACCACTTCAAAATTCGACAACCGACACTTCAACTTATATGGCAAAAACTTTGTACGGATTGAATTTCATAAACAGGGCCCATGGATAACTCTGGTAGGCATTGGTACTCACAATCCGTGATATTATGCATATTCGTTCCCCATTTCTGGTCCGTCACATGTCATAGAGCATCAAAATATGACAACCGACTCTTGAGTTATGATGCAAAATGTTTGTACGGACGGACACACGGACGGCTCGAGACGTCAACTATATACCCGCCGACTAATATCGGGGGTATAATAACCATATATCTATGTGTATACCTAACCAACACAAATCCCCTACTCACCCACCCTGGTGAATAAGACTAAAGAGTTCTTTGATCATGCACAAATAATTGTAGAACCCCTGACCTGTTTACCACTATTTACACTGGCCAGTGTTCTCTGTCAGACTAAACTCGCTATATTTAGGCTATAATGTGGTCTAGGGCAATTTGTGACATACAGTGTACCTACACAATTCTTTATTATTGTTGTTAGATACTGGAAACAGCAGGAAACACCTGGAAATACAGTTTATTTTTCGTTTTTCTGACCTGTGCTTTACCGATTAAGGATGTTATTGCTTGAGTCTTAATTTTACACACTTTGCACCAAAAAGGGATAGTGGAATGGGATTGAAAGGTAGTTAACACAGTTATTGAAGAACGGCTAAAAAACTTGGGTCCCTTGGGGTCGGAAAAAAACGTTTTGGGCCCAAAATGTGCAATTGTTGTCCAGACCCCCCCCCCCCCCCCCCCCCCCCCCGCCCCTACTGCCGACGAGCGTAACACTTTTTTGGGCATTATGGAGAGAAGAATCAAAATATTAAAGAACAAAGAACCCGGCACCATTCACCAGCGCCGGAAAAGTGATGCATGGAAAGAAATTTCTTTGGAAATAGCAGGGAAATATCCAAACAGAGCCAAAACACACAAAAAATTCTTCTGAGACGTTATCTTCTTGGCTCTTCATTTTCACACTGTGCTAATTAAAAAACCCCATTAATATCATTGAAACTCATTCTGCAGATATATAAACGCAAGCATGAGTCTCCACACAAGTATACCCAAACATTATACCGCTATACATGCCGATTGTGGCCGGTGAGTGTTCATGAATTTGTCGTAAGACGGCGTCAATTGACAGGTGACAAATCTGATAGATTGGATCAATCACACCATCGACAGCGTGTGTCGTTTGCGCTAAAGCAAAGATACCTTTGCGTTCAGCCGCTGCCATATAAACTACCTGGTTTATAAAATAGTCTCGCTTGGTGAATAGCACCCCTGGTGTTCCATGGACAATTAAAAGATTCCATACGAGATTGCAGGGTATCTGTGATTTTAAGATCTTTACTTTCTGTGAACAAATAGTTTGCTGTATAATGCTATTGAAAGTCCCCGTGTGGACGTTTTGCAAGAAATCTTAATAAACGTTCCACTAAATGGTACGTCTTGATTACCCATCACTCTATCCAGCTGCTTCGATGCCCCATCATATCGCATGGACCAAACATGAGATTCTGGTGTTTCGGTGAGGTATTTCATAACTACATATCCAGTCATTAGGCATTTTGCTTTTCACGATATTTGTTCGCCGAAAACCAGGAAGTTGAGGAGCCGTTATTGTCACTTGCTGCACTCGGCGTGGAGAATGACAAACCTCAGGTTATTTTGACCGAAACTGATTAACTCGGCTATGTGCACAGTTCTATTAGAATACATGCTGCAGTCTACAGCGAAGTGAATCTGCAATGTATCTGCGATGAAGTCGGCGGCCATATGGATATTTATTTCATAAATCTGTATCATGGACTCTCCATGCCACAACCGAAGCAAACATGCTATAACATATTTCTGATATACAGTCGGAGAGTGTTATGGTGAGCTATGCTGATAGTCTGTGGGATGTGTTTGTAATTCAACTGTAGTTGCTGGGGCGAGTTGGTTGTAGATAGGCTCTCCTCACCTCGATCATCTATTAGACGAAGTAACAAGAGTGGTACATGTGCTGACTCACGCCACGACGAGTGTGACAATGTCTCAACTATTCAAACGATTTTTGGGTGACGAAACACACAGATATGCCAAAAACAAGAAACTAAAAAAATGCCATCTACCCTTATTGTATCTTATGCAAAACTGTCTCATAATTAGATATGACATAAGGTTCTAGTGCTTTACACTGAAATATGTAAGGCCTTCGTTGAGCAATTATATTTCCCGGTGGCAAGTTGAGCAATTATATTTCCCGGTGGCAGTATAATAGCAATACAGACTTCGACTTCGATGAAGTCAAGTTGTGATATTGCTCCTGTATGTTTGTGGCTGTGTGAATCCATCGCGACCAACTATATATACCAGCATATATACGGTTTCAGTTCCTTCCCCAAAACGGGCAGAATCATTTAAATTATAGTTTTCATGTTAGGTTTCTAAGAATCCATTTTGATACATTCTCGGTTATCAAAAAACCCCATTTTTGTTCAAACAGAGACCCAACATACTTTAACATGATAGTACCTAATTTATTTTGGGCGAATATATATACCTCCATAGCCATTTGAGAATATAAACATTTGTCATTTTATAATTGTGAGTTTTGGCAGCCATTTTGGCGACCATCTTTGGTCAAATAGATAAATGTCGAGTGTAAATGAATGACACTAACTATATTTAAAACTGTGTACACTTTTAATTATTTTATTCTACCTATTTATGTCCAAGGTTAATCTAGAACCTCGACAAGCAAGTTATTTTGTGAAATTACTTAGCGCATTATTTAATCACAACATAATATGTTTTCATAAATGTCATAACTGATAAAAGAAATGACAACTTCTGCTTGCCACAGTTTACAAATAACCGAAAAATGATGTCAGGAGCATGTATGCCAATTCAAACAATTTCTAAAATTCGGTCGCCATTTTGACAGCCATCTTGGGTATTTCAAACAAATTTTGTTCTTTCAAAAGGAAGCTTGGTGCAAATTCATCATTGATTGATAAATATTTTACCTTTTCTCTATTAAATTTTCTTCCTCACTCAGTGTCCATTCTGTAATTGTTTGTGACAGCCATGATGATGATTTGATCTAATTTTCGTGGTATCATTCTGTTGAATTCTCGCGTATAAACAGCTATGGTTCACCAACTTTACAAAGTATACCATAAGGCCATGGTCTTCCGCGAACAGGGAGCACATATATTCACATATACTCAATTTTCCCCCAACACATGAGTGATATCAATGAAAATTTGACAGATTGGGGTGATTTCTCAATGTTGGCAGCCATATTGGCCGCCATCTTAAACAAAGATACATTATTTTCAGTGTAATTATATGGCACTTCACATATTTAAAACACTTTTACATTATCTTCATCAAATTCAGTTATTTTCTGTTTAACACTTGGCAAGAATCACAGAATTGAATTTTGGTTAACTTTCATAGCACATTTTTGAATTCACATTTTAAGGATAGTTGGCAGGAATGAGATCCGAAGTATGACTTATTATATTGTGGAAATGGTTGGATTCTATAATGTATTCAAAATTACGTCGCTATCAGTTAATGATTCAAGAGGAAAGTGTGAAAAATCAAAACATTTCCGAATTTCGGTCGCCATTTTGGCGGCCATCTTTGTTTATGGTGGCCACTTTTTCTGTCAAGTGGAACTATGGTGTATTAGTTTCACAGCAGTGGTGAGATATTCAATTTTCTATCATAAATTCACTAGTAACTATTAATTAAACAGACTTTGTGCATACTCTGAAATTTTGGATGGCGGCCATCTTGATGACGTCATAAATCCACCCAGTCGCGACCCCCAGTTGTCTAACATTTGTTTTCTGGTGCTTGAGATATCAAGCAACGTCGTTAGCATAGTCGCTATATTTCTTCAAAAATGCACACGGGAGTACATAAGAGCCTCTGCTATCAGTTCATTTTCGTACATCAAGGAGCACAATACACATACATAATTGAATTAATTACCCGGAAGAGATGCAATGATTGTAAGCGGCGCAAAGCAAAATCGCCCACAAAGCTAGTCACTTAAATCGTGCAATTTCGGGCTGGGATCTTTACCTAAAATGAAGTACATTATTAAAGAACAGGTACCAACTAAGATATATACTACATGCACTGTCTTTACAATGTTATAAACTTCCCTGACAACATAAAAAAGTTCCCAGTTGTTCAATGGTGGAGTATAATCTATGCAGACGAAGATACAGTAGAGACACATGGCATGATCTATGTTACAATTAGGTTCATGCAGTTCCGGGGATCAAACTAGGTCGATAAATAACGTTATGTTCATTTACACAGACTTTTCGCAGACATATTTATTCAAGTCGTAGAATATGGAAAACTGTAGTTCTTAAGCAAGGGACAATAAAGAGCGTTCCGTGTTAGACTATTCCAGATTTGGTAAGAATAAAGAGTTGAAAACAGCGCTGATGTCCTCCGATTTTGGTAAGGTATATTTTTCAGAGTACATGTATATATGTATAAAGCTTGTGGGTAGACAATTCATGTATATATATCCATCATATCTCTACTTTCAAGTTAGTCAGACAAAATGTGGATGTTCAAATGAACCGTGTCCGTTTAAGGCTTCAATCGTTTTTGTTTTTAACTCTTGACAGAATCAACTCCAATGCTGTGTATAAGAAACCTCGTACATAACGTATTGTTGAGAAATAGAGAAACATTAGAAACATTCGTAAACGGACCTGGATCATTTCAATTTTCCATATGTTTTTAATTCGTTGTCGAGAAATAAGACACAACGCTCTTTATTTTCACCATATCATGAATAGACCAACATGGAACGCTTATTGTTCAATGCTGAAGAAAAGCCGAGAAGAATTATATCTTATGGGCCATACGAAGTCCATATATTTTAACCCCTCCGAACCGGAATGCAACATAGACGAGCGCAAGCTGACAAAGTGGTGTGCGGAGAGGCGGATACTCGAGTGAAATGCGACTATACGCCATTACCAGTATCGGTATCTCGTCTGGATACAACTCTCGTTGACATGTGCACACTGTGAATTCTCATCCGTCGCCACCGTTCCAACAATATCCGTACTGTTGAAACTTGAAATATGTGTCCTTACTTAACAGCAAAGAGTTTGGATACCTGTTTTAATATAGATGAATCTGTTAGCTTGGCTAAGAAGCTATGTTTGACTATATGGCCTTTTAACATTGAACTATAGCTTTGATATCTTGAAACAAGCATTGAATTGGTGGTAGAATACATATGAACATCGCTACATAGAGATACATAATTCAAAGGTATATTTCTGCCCGTTATCTGATTCATTTGCACGTGTATTATCTGTTTTCATGTTTTTGAATAACATTCTGACCAAAGTTGTCAGTCGAAGTATTCTCCTAGATGCATGGACTGGTATATTTCCACGAACCTCCGACTGGCAATTTTGGTCAGAATGTTATAGAAAACTACTGAGTATTTCGGAACAAATAAGATAAAATATGCTCGTAAGAGTTAAAATGCTATGTTTTGCGTCAGTATATTATATTTTTGTGCATTAGCGCTCGTCTCTGCCATTTTGAATGCGTGGTACTCACCAACCTCGAAATCACGTGAGTCCCCACCGTGTAAAAGCATTCCCTCTCCTTTCTGACAGGGTATTCAAATATTTACCGACCTGCTAAGACCGAGAATACATGAATTTTAGCGTTTGTTCTCAACAATCTCAACAATCCCATGGGGCATGCTACAAACATCAAAGTCGGAGTGTCTCCCCGAATTAGAGACCCTGTCTGCGAAACACCTAAAATGTCTGCCTGGAATATTCTTGTGAAAATTATGTAACAAATGTTTGCGTTCCATGCTTAAAGTGATGTGAAACACTCCGGTAGGGCGATCAAATAGAACTTGAGAATAATCTTGCTCAAAGTAGTTATTTTTTACGAATATTAATCCCAATTGACAACACACACCGCCATAATTATATATTAATTAAATGCAATGACTCTATATACATGGCGAAATCATTTGTGTTAGATTATCGCTGATATTTGCGTCCCGAATCGAGATGTAAATATTTACAATTGAGCTTAGTTCAGACGATGTTTTCTATGGAGTTGTATGGTCGATATCTTTGACATTTTCGACGATGTTAGTTGAATGCTAAATTCCCTATGTTGGCATAGCGCCTGAGTATTAACTTATCAATTTCACGCACCCGAAGTCCATAATGTGTCTTTAATGTAATTTTTGTAAACTCGACAAGCGATATAGTAACTTTACTGGACAAAATTCATGAATGGAAACGTTTTCTTTTATTAACCCACTTTCTCCGCAATGAAGCATATACAGTTGTATGGTTTATTCTTCATTTGGAGGGTTTGCGATAATACACATTGATGCCGCGCAGATTCGTTGTTATCGTAACCTTTTAGATTCTATCAAAAGTAAGGCAATTGTTTCATGGATATATTTATACCGGCCTATCAATTATGGTTGATAAATTATCTTATAGTTATACGAATAAAAACGATTGCTCACGAATCATTACCAATCATTCACACTATATTTATTTCACCTCTTATGTTTTTTTTCTGTTGTAATTATTCAAATTATTCTACATGTGAAGGTGACTTGATTGTCAATAAAACTATATCGTATCCTATTGTAACCTTTTAGATTCTATCAAATGTAAGGCAATTGTTTCATGGATATATGTATACCGGCCTATCAATTATGGTTGATAAATTATCGTATAGTTATACGAATAAAAACGATTGCTCACGAATCATTATCACGAAACTCCCCCTTCAAGTTAGCCCTTTTCAGAACTCACCATTACCCACCTGTGTGACGAATGCGACTGACTCCGCCTGCCGCGATGCATATGTACGATGTGGCACCCTCTTAATATGTCATTGTCGGAATGAAAAAGTAAATCTTATTCAGTCATCCACTCTGCTAACATGTAAATCCAATTTCCGCGTCGCTGATTGGTCTATTGCCCCTGTGTAGTTACCTTCAAGTCGTAAAATCATATGATTTTATGTAGCGAGTAGCATGCATACAAACTAGAAGCCCGCTCACTGATTAAAACAAACAAATATCTGAATCGGTTATCCCGGTACCTTCGTTCCTAGTGACACAATATAATCAGCTGAGAGCTTTCCGATGAATGACAACAAGCCATATTTCCGACTAAATCCTGAAAAGTTACCAAAAAATTCTGCTGTGGTTAAGGAGTCGATTATTTTGAGCATTACTGTATGGTATAATCGCACATCGATCGGCTTGATTCAGAGAATTATTCAGTTAACCCGTTTAATTGATAAGAGTTTATTCGAAACCAATCCCAGGACGTCGGAATGATGACGTACAGGTAATGCCAGCGGACGTGACGTTGCAAGAAGCGAACCGTTCGATTAGACTCGTCCCTGGCTCATAATTATGTGAAACACTACGACGCTATCGCTCTGTGACATGCCTTCCCATAATAACAACATCCAAAGCAGAGCGATGACAAGGTTTATAGTCCGGGACCATGCAGTCAAACCGTTCGATGTGCTATGATGTGCCGTGCCTTGACCACTGGCACTGATGCAATGCAATGTCAATTGCCAGCCAACGGATGCGCGCTGCCGCTTGCCAAATTTGCCAATGGCAAATCATATTTCCATTTGGCAAAACAAACATTAATTTGGCAAAACATTTGGCAAGTGGGTTATTATTTATGGGATGTGAACTATCTAGTCATATAACATCATCGAAGGTTTTTGGCTCATTTTGTTTACAAGATATACTGTCTACCAACATTAAACATTAAATTAGAAATGTATTGCTACTTTGATATATATTAATAATATTAGTTTGCTTTACTAGCTCATTTTACCTGTCTCTGTAGTTAGTTTTTACATTTAATATATTAACAAAGATAAAAAACAAATTAGAATTTCATTCAATTTTCACATTTATATACCTCAATTAAATTTGGCTCTTCGCATCGCCGGTAAAACTGCATTTTCAATCGTAAAATCCACCGATAAACGTCCCATAATCAGACCAGACAGCGTGTGTATCCCCTAAATTGCATGCAATGATTTGCGTAATAGTTCGGTGGAAAAAAACTCACATCACCAAGATAAATCATGCATGTTCTTACATGTTTGTACCGTGACACCCCAGTAAAGTGCTTCACTATAAACATTACACCACAGAACACCGACAACATCGTCATATATCATAACCACGAATTAATTCTTCAAGTAGCTGTATTTAGAGGCATGTTAAGAACATAATAATATACGCATTGGGTACTTTGTGTCTTTTGATTACTACCAATGAAATTAATGAGTATGCCGATACAATTATCAAAGATATTACAGGGCGTTTTTTGTTACAAGGTCTGTAATATAGGCAAGCATAAGAACGGCATTGAGAGACGAGACGAGTTATACCGGTACCATAGTAATCCGATTAATCTTATAAGTGAAGATCATATAGTCCTTTCAAGTACCATTTTGGCTCAGTACGCGATGTCTTTCTTGTACTGCAACATAAAATTGATATTGGTACATCATTGTTTTAGCAAGTATGTATAATGTGTTACATGCACTGTAGTTGTACTTGGAGTGAATGTATACGCATTATATAACAATATAAGCAACTCACCGCGGTCGCGGCGCAGTCGGTATAGTTCTCTCCTTCCGCGATGGCACAAGTGCCGTATCGACAAACACATTCAAACGCGTTCTGTGTTTATTACACCCATGCACCATTAGGATCAATACATTGAAAGGGGGGAAAAGACTTAC
This sequence comes from Siphonodentalium dalli, assembly GCA_032622095.1. Classification (NCBI taxonomy): domain Eukaryota; kingdom Metazoa; phylum Mollusca; class Scaphopoda; order Gadilida; family Siphonodentaliidae; genus Siphonodentalium; species Siphonodentalium dalli. Next base: position 207,487,553 of record CP136065.1, read on the forward strand.
AAAGTTTATTCAGAAGCAGACGGTGCTTGTATCATCATGTGTGATGATGCTTTTACTGCATAGTTCCCACCAGGATAAATTTTGATTCTAATATGATCATATACAAGGCATATACAACGACTCCGGCATCGTGTTAAGGGGAAGGACCATGCAAAGGATCGTGTAAATCGTCATCAAACAATATGCCTATCAAGCCTAACGCATGGTAACGACGCGAATGCTTGATTAATCCGGTTGAATGTTTTGGATGAAAGTAAACAGCGATAATTATGCCAATAATAATATATGCCCTATATGGTTTACACATCGGCCTTTGATAATGAAGGCCTATCATTTGTATCACACTGTACATGTATATAGTAAATGTTCTATTTATAACGACCCCGCTCGGCGCGCTAGATCGTGTACAGGTAACGGCGTGCGTACATACTTGTGACGTCACACATAATTTACCGTATACCGTGTAGGTGAAATTTTTAGCGACCAACTTTATCGTAAAAAAAAATCACGTGACTTCCGGCAGTGGTTTCACAAAATCGCGGAATCAGCAATGAAACAAATTTACTACTTCACAACTGCCGATATGTGGAAATGGACAACTGAACTATTTATTTATTTATAAACAGTAAGTTATTCTGAATATGTCCTGCAAAGGTTCACATTATATCAGTTTCATGTGTTAGCTAAATGAAGGCAGTTACGGCGTCATGACGTCAAAACGTCATTTGTCTCTGCGGGCCAGAATCCAGACATGACTGAACGACAGTCGTATCATGTCGTCTTCGCTTAAAAGCAGCGACGTACATTGTAGTCTATAGCATTCACTATATACATTACAATATAGAGGCTTTTATTATCAAAAGCCGATAGGCTATATTAAGGCATATATAATTATCGAAGTCCACTGGCATCCAAAATGATCTACACATTTATGGGAGGCCAAATTCACATTTTTAATACTTGTGCTTCAGCGCAATTGAATTGCGCTTCAGCACAATTCAATTGCGCTTCAGTACACTTCAATTGCGCTTCAGCGTAATTGGAAATTAATTCCGATGAAGTGCAATTGAATTGCGCTGAAGCGCAATTAATTTTATATATATGGCTAAACCCCCCAGTTAATTAATGAATAAATCCAATAGAAAATTATTTTCCCATATATGGGAACCCCCAGTTAATTAATGGAATGACCTATCTATTCAGGGGTGTAAGCTTGTAACAATAATTAAGCGCAATTAATATGAATCAAGCTGGATTGCGCTTCAGCGCAATTATTAATAAATGTGAATTTGGCCTCCCATACACATTGAAGCATTCGCGTCGCTGACATTAGTATAGGACTAATATATATTCATATAGTTTCACGACTATTTGCGCGATCCTTCGCATTGTCCGTCTTCTTACTATTATGCTGGTGTCGTTCTATATATGCCTTGCATATTATCAGATTACAATGTATGTCGCTGCAATTAAGCCGATGATTAAGGATGCTACCTTCAACACGAAATTCAGCCCGATACTGGCGATACAGGTACATCTGTGTTCATGTTATAGTAATAGTAATTGAAGCGTGTCTGCGTTTACATATCTAGTTATGCGAAATGAGTGACATGACTGGCGATACAGGTACATCTTTAAGTAGAAACGTGCGTGACTAGAATTGAGGGTTAATTCGGACACGGATCCGGTATACCTTATATGTTTATCCCATGTGTTCATGTTATAGTAATAGTAATTGAAGCGTGTCTGCGTTTACATATCTAGTGAGGCGAAATGAGTGACATGACAATTAAGTGTGCAATCTTGTATGGATTCTGGTCCGCAAAGACATATGACGTTTTGACATCATGACAAATTTCATGACGTCGTAACTGGTTTTCGTTAAGATAACAATATGAACGTATTTATTTATAACTGTTTATAAATAATAAAGTACATCAATTGTTCATGATCACATATCGGAAGTTGTGAAGTAGAAAGTTGTATTCTTTTCATCGCGTTGGTTCATTGCTGATTCTGCTCTTTTGTGCAAAAATGCACTGCCGGATGTCACGTGATTTTGTTCTCGTCAAAATTTTCACCTTCACTGTATACTGCAAATTATGTGACGTCATAATTACGTACACCCGCCCGCCCGTTACCTATATACACGAGCGGGTCGTTATGAATAGGCGTGGAATAAGTAAAGAAAAAAAGCGAGAAAGTACATTTTGAGGATTCAAATCACCTAGATCATGCAATGGATCTCTACACTAGATATACCAATATAAATCATATTCCACCAGTACTAAACAGGTGAACTTGTTAATGTTGTAACATGGAAGTTTATAACATTCAAAAATCACTGCATGTAACAGCTGCAGATAATATAGTTCTTAGTTATAACATGTGCTTTAAGAATGTATTTCACTGTGTATATATAGGTGAAGATCCCAACTCGAACTTGCACGATTTGCGTGACTTTGTGAGCAATTTTGCTTTGTGTCGCTTACAATCATGGAATTTTTCCCGGGTAAGTAATTCAATGTTTATTGTTACATGTATATCAGCTCACAAAAGTTACCGAAAAGTATGCAATCTCTGTGTAGTCTCTCCATAATACCTGGTTTTGAATATGAATATTACAGAAGATCATTTCTTCCATCAACGACGTCCCTGTGGAATAATCTTGACACAAATATTATTAACATGGATTCCCTATCAGCATATAAGAGTTCCCTCGACCTGAATATGAAGAAGACCCATAGATGGTTTTACTATGCGCATAGTCGTGAATCCCATATACTGCACGCCCAGCTAAGATTACAATGTAGCCACTGAAATTACCATACTTATTCTAACTTTGTCTCCGACCAACCAATGTGCGTCTGTGATGACATTGAGGTGACAGAACACTATTTACTTGAATGTGTTAGATACCGCTCCCAACGTCTCTCACTCTTATCCGCGATTTCTAGTATGTGTGGTGTTACATCCGAGACACGCTTACTAGCGTGGATTCACTGAAATTGCACTGGAAGAAACTTTAAAATGTTCATGGAGTCCAAAAATTTATAATTCGAACCAAATGTTGTAAATTATGTCACCAAGTCGTTCTCCACTGAGCCACACACTCATGGACAACGAATGAATTAATGATTGTCAGCTATAAGAAATGATAAATAACTACAAATAGGACGCAGTTGCTACACCTCAGCAAGCGCGATCCCTTATGATACGACGTTGAATAAGATGCAAGGTCCGATTCCCCAACCTGTGTATAATCTCTCACAACAGCAAGTTATCGACACTCGATCAAAATCCCCCATAAAGCCAGCAAGATATATCACCATCTCACTCTCACTTGTCTTTCATCATATCCGACAACCACATTAATCCCCTCACATAACCCAAGTCATTCCATATAAAACAACTTCATTTTCATCGGACAACCACTATACTCTTCCAACCTACTCTCACATAACCCAAATGATTCCATATGAAACTATATTTTATTTAATTTTCAAACACCTATCAAACATGCCCACCCTGTAAGTGTACACGAGATAAAACGTTAAAAATCTTAAGCCTTAAGCCCCAATTTATTTGAAACAACTTGAAGTTTGTTTAAATCACTCTCACGTGATGGGCCTGGTCACAAGTCAACCGGAAACGACTCCCAGATTCTTGACGCTTGGTGTCGAATCCCTTGTATATCATCAATGTTAATAATTGTTTTGCAATATATAATGACTAATATGAAATAAATACTGCTTACATAATCGATGTGTCCTTTTTCCAGTCGATTGCTCTCTGTTTGAGTGGACGAGGCTGCATATAGTAATTTTTTTTCACTGTGTTGAAGCATTTCTGGCTGCTTTATTCTACACTTTAACTCGAAAATATTACAAGTGAAGACGCTCCCATGGAGCCAAGACAATAAGCTATTTTATAATTTGCTTGTTTAGTGAAGTTATCAATTATTCCTGATTTTTCTAGCGGTTCTTGGTATACATGAAGAATCAAAACAAATTGTAATACGACGTTGCCTAAACCTACATACAAGTATACTGTATTCCCATGGAGACACGACCGTCGTTTTGTTGTACAATTCCAGATATTCTGAATTGTACCACTAAAACTGTGGTAAAATCTAACGCCTCAAACTTTCAGAAGTGAAACCATACGGGCATGGGTTAATGTCATGCTATAGACTGAAGAAAGAGACATATAATGACTACCTACTGTACTATACTGAATTTTATTTAAGATAGAACAAAAAAGTCTTAACTGAAATTGTTTTTGCCAAAAAGGCAATGAAATGAGGTCGCCATTCAATAGTGACGTCATGTGTGACGTTACAGTTCTAAGAGAAGAACTGTTTGGTGGAAAATAATACCACACAGAGTTAGAAACTGGACTATTATATAGCAGGTTGAACGTATGTCACTACAATTTCGACCAAAACAATGCAGTCGAATTACAAAAGAAATAAATTAACTACGCATCTGCGTGTATAGTAGAAGTTGACCACAGAAACTGATTGTAGGACGACGCGAAGCGGAGTCCTGCAATCAGTTTCTTTGTGGTCAAATTTTACTATAAACGTTTTATTCTCTCAAATGTATTCAAACCCATTGTTTTTGGTCTTCTCGTAATTACTGTTCAGATTATACACGCAATGATGATGATATGTGAAGAAGAGTTTTCGCTACAAAGCTTCCAAGAAATGCTTTATTGAAATGTCCTCGCATTTATTACCTGAATTATGCATAACGAGCGTCCATAGGCCTTAACCCTTTCTACACTAAATGGATTCTCCCAGTCAGTTAAACAGTGTATATTGGAATGAGCTATTATTCATTCGGAGGGATGTTAATGTGATAAAAGCAGGCGACAGATAAATAAAAGTACAGAAGGAGTTCTATTTATTGAGAGAAATGTTTAGATAATAAGTTCAATAAACGACCTCTTATTCACTGAATATTTCCTATGGGGTATATAACTACTCATCAATGATGCTTTAGTATAGAAAGGGTTAAATTCTTCTACATATTAGGCTGCTTTGGGGGACATTCGTGATGGTGCGGCACAGGTCGATAATGAATGTTGTGTTGTGGAATGTCGGTTTCTTCTTGTATTGGCCGGATTTGCATGTCCACAATTATTCCCAGAGTTGCGACATGAAACCAGCTGTGATTTTAAAGTGGATTTTGTGGAAAGTTCGCATATGTTTGCCTTATGAAAGGGAGATATATCTGTTTTCATTCCTGTGAAGAGATTCTAGGATGGTCGACGCATGCAGGTATGGAGATTCGGTCTCCCTGGATGCTTATACCTGTACGGAATATATATGCTGTTTGTTTCTGTACTGCCATGTATACTGGTTGTCATAATCAACTATATTGATTTGGAAGCTAACAAGTTCATAAGAATAAAGGATAATAGTAATTGAATAATTAATCCATTTATTACACGACATTCTATAGTAATCAGTTGAACGTGAGGAGTACTAATTACACTGCATGCATTGCTTGGTTTACAGGCGAGTCCGTCACGACAATCGCAATACAAGACTTGTCGAAGTTTACCAACATCAACATGGCAACAATTCGCACGCATAACGAATTCGTACCATGACGTCACGAGTCGATCACGCTAACAACGCTGGACACATTCCCAAAAATCAACGATGGATCATTCCATTGTGTATATTTAAATATGAATGGAATAGAAGAATTCATTTTAGCAATCAAAGTGTTAAAATGTCGAATTATTGTGTTTGCCCAGAATCATATACAGCAGGCGAAAACGAAAATTAGTCTATATATACACACATGGTTACATGGTCCTGCTAATGTTGGTAGGTTCTGCTGCTTTACATGTGTTGTTGGTGATGTCTTTGGCTGATCCGAAAGACTCAAAGAAAAGTCATCATCTCTATAAAACATTCACGGGTATATATAATTTGTCTTACACTTTAGTTATTTTTCCTCAAATAAACGTGAAACACCTAGGCGGTTTCCTATCTTGTATCATGCAACAAGTCGTATTCTGGGTGGCAACAGTGACTGCGCGTGAGCTGCGGAGAGACTGGCTTCGTTTGTAAAAAAAAAAATATGGTTATATATAAACCGGCCAATTGGCATCAATTAGTCCTGTAGTTTTCAACATATCGGGCTGAGACATCTAGTATATCAATTTAATTAAATCGTTTGCGATGACAATGCCCAAAACACTAAATAAAATCGGTTGCATTTCACACAAAAAAGTATTGTTTTGATTTGGTGCGTATAATTATTCGAATCGATTTGGATACACTTGATCGTTGATGACGTCAATCTTGATGGTGACACACCAGGACGTTAACGTAACTGTGCGGTGCGATATCCATATACGCTCAACGACATAGTTCTCATAAGATATACTACCTTTTAGTATAAAATTAGAAATGTCATTTTGAGATGCACAGACAGTGGAAATAGGACACAAACATGAGTGAATGACATAACGAAATTATGTATAGTGTTGCAATATACAAATTATATATTGTCGTTTAGTTATCCATTCGACAACACGGAATTTTTATGCAACAAATATATATTCTGTATCCCCTGGAAATTTACTGATACCGTCAGATGCACTTTGTGAGATACATGCCCATCTGATGGTTTGCCTGTGTCATCCTGGTAAGATAATAAGCTTTTCAATGAAAACATAAATTCGGTACAAAACGATTATCTATACTCATATATCTGAATGAACTCAGCGTGTGCCTCATAATATCATATATGAAGTAAAACCATATCTCAATAGAAGTGATCGCCCACCGTGCGCGAGAGTAAAGCAATCTATTTCCAACGAATTATGCACGGTGCTAAATTTGTCCCATTTACGTCATTCAAACCGGACACCCCACTTAAAACATAAGAGATTTGTTATATTTGAATCAACTTAGCGTTTTATTCGTCGACTCAAAGTCCTTAGGGTGTTTGACTGCTAAGGTAGGTTATGCTACATAGTAGATGTTATCTCACCTGTATTTTTGCATATACCATCGCTTGTGTCATGCAAAGATCACACGACAAGGAATTATCCATTAACGTGTTCGCAATACTAATATCCATGTAGCGATTAACTTTCAACGAAAACAGGACTTAACATATCCACACTATAAGGGTTGAAGAGAAAACGAATTATTAAATCCAAACGATCAAATAATATGCAATTACTTCTCCCCTCTTAAAACGCAGTCGTCTGCTGTGAAACACGCGGGTTGGCACTGACTCGCGGAATGGGACGTGAACCATCTAGCCGGTAATCACACACTCAATGGAAGCCGATAAGTGAGGCTTGCGTTCAGTTTATACTTAATAAATTGAATACATCCCCTGGATGGTGTCCCGCGGCGAAACGCCACAGGATAACATATAGAGCTTTGAGCTTATCTCAAAAACAATGGCTCGAGATTATTAAAATCGTCTCGTCGCATGATGAATACTCTCTCGGAAGTTCGGGATATGTGGTTCGCTTCTTTGAACCCGTTCCGACTTTTTAGTTCTTCCATTTGGTCTCTCGAGGCGGTATTGGAATTATGTGTATCAGCCACGCAATGTGTCTCCAGGGAGGTCGTCGGATCGCTTTAGTATACGTCTCCGGTGTAGAAGGCGTATCGCGAACATGGCGGACCGAACAAGCTCAAATAAAACCGACAATGAATGACTCGATCGTGTTTGAAAGATGCATCATCCGATGTATATGTCATTGTAACCGTTACATTCACGAATAGAGCACCATCGAATACCACAAGACAAGAAATTACACGGATAAAATGAGTTGTGAGCTGTTGGTTGGGTGTATGATAAACACAAAACCGCACATACTGTCGGTGTTAGTAGTCGTTAGTTTATTAGTTCAGGCGATATGTGACACAATTGATATAATTGTGAGAAAAGCATGAAACTTGGTACATATGTATATTAGGTCCCACTGATCTTTTTAAGATGTGGAGGCAGTCGTGTAAATCCCTTCCTTAGCAACGGTTGCTAAGCAACGGTTTCCACCTTAGCAACGGGTGGGTAGGAGGGCTTAAACCATCATTTTACCTACATCTATAGGGAAATATGCATGTATGAGTATTTTAAATGATAGAATACATGATATAAACCAATATTTTCAGCATATTTTGATTAAATTTCTTTAACATATCAAAATTGACCGCCAAACAGGTCAATATGCAGGATTTTGTTAAAAAATCAAAAAAAAAATCTATAAAGTCAATAATTTGGGCCATAATTAATTAATATTGTGGTTGGGAAGGCATAGTGATGATATATGCATGTATTAATATTGTGCCCATGTAGTATGCCAACTAGTTTGAATAAAATTACCATATGACCAGTTTGGTTACATACCGGTATTATGAAAGTTAATATTAATTGTTGGTGATATTAGTGAAATGTATTGTCAAAATTTCAATTTCATTCTAATTGTGTATTTATTATATAATATAATGTGGTATTTGCTAATTAAATTGATTAGTTTTATCCAAATATCAGTTTTGTAATATATGCATTTGTCATACTTCTGGGCTTCCATAGTCAAACACATGCTAATTGAAAGTTCACATGGTGGGCTTTTTGAATCCTGATGACTATTTTGTGCGGATTTTCAAATAATACGAAGGTAAGTGACAAGTATTATTGATATATATATCCCAAATTTGTCATAGCCACACACTAGCAAAACAAATGCCAGAATAAATATTGATAAATTGCAATTAAGGCAAAAAAAAAAAAGGGGTTTTGATTCTCGGGCAATTTTTGTTTAGAATCGATAAGGGAGCGAGGGTTTTATTTTTATTTTTGTTATGGAGATAATGCCCATAGTTAGCATGGGTTATTATAACATCCCATCATTGAGTTGTTATCACAGTGGTCGTGATGCATATCTCGCCTTCAACGACGACATTGGATTAGTATTGCGCCATGGTTACGACAACGATCGCGATGAGCAGATGTTATCAATTCGCAGGATAGCCAATGCGATTAGGAAGGACATTTTCGCCACCGAAACGCAATTCGATGGATCGTATGACGTCCAAAGACAAGTAAAATCAGTTCCACATTCACTGCTGGCATTGATGAGCATGGTTATATATGGTACTAATATCGAAGAACAGGTTCAAGATCAAATATCTTCAGAAGAAGACGCAACGACAAAAGTGTTGTTGATGTGAATTATAGACACAATCCACAACGCACTCCACCAATACCAGTTTATGTCGGTCTTAAGTTACATTCCTCAACAAGACAAGAGACAGTTGATTGACAGTATGTTCGCACTGGGCATCTCGGATTCCTATGACCGGATAATGGACATCATCATATCTCTCGGCAACACAGTATGTGACTATTACAACGAGATTGGTGTTGTCTGTCCGCCACAGCTATTACCTGGAAACTTCATCACAGCTGCTGCCGATAACATCGACCACAATCCAAGTTCGATGACTGCGATGTCGTCATTCCCATGGCACTGGTAAATTGCCATTTCAGAACATAGACGAAGGTGTACAAATAAGAAGCCAGAATTCATCATTTTCTCATCAGGTGAGAGTGATAAGAAAACGGAGACAAATGTCAGATCTACCCATTGGCTACACAACTGTATCTTCTGCATTTCTACCAGATGGCGATGTTACTGTCCCGATATGTGCAACTGAGTATACCAGTTGTGATGTAGTAAAGGCTGACATTAGCGCGGAAGTTGATTGGTTAAAACATGTTGACCACTCACTTGGAGAATCAGAAACAGCGGAACACCTCTCTTGGTCTGCTTTCCATGCAAACAGATTGACCCAGCAACATGCTATCACATCCATAAACGCGATGCTACCACCATTTACAGAGGAAGCGTCATCTGTGCCAATGGTCAAGCACTGCATGAAGGTGATAATGGCAGCCATAGAGCATTCTAACCCAGGTCAGACTGCTGTCACATGTGTGGACCAACCACTATATGCAAAAATGAAGTCCAGTGGGCAGATGACACCGATGTATACGGAGAAGACAAATGCGTTGTTTTGTTAGGTGGATTACACACCGAATTAACTGCATACAAACTCTTAGGCCATTGGCTCGCTGGAAGTGTGTGGATAGAGTCTCTATCGGAGGTGGGAATTGCTACTCCTGGAGTATCGGAATCATTCCTTGCAGCATCACATATCAAGAGGACCGGACATGCTCACCGGGTCACTGCCTGCTCACTGTATATCCTTATGAAGAGGTCATACAACGATTACCTTGTATATAACATGGATGATGAGGAACTAACGTTCGAATCATGGTGTGTCCATAGAGCAAAAGAGAGCCCCCAGTTTAATTTCTGGGGGACAACCTTAGACTTGGAACTGCTAGTATTGGCATTCATACGGTCGCTGCGAACGGGCAACTTTACGTTGTATTTGGATACTCTACAGGAACTCACACCTTGGTTTTTTCCATGAACCACGTTCACTACGCACAATGGATGCCTGTGCATATACGCGATATGCGCAACCTTACTCTTACACACCCATATGTAGCTGCTGAATTTCATGCCGGCAAGTTTGTGATTAAGAAAAGCAACCGCATATTCTCAGTTATGTCTATCGACCAAGCACATGAGCAGAACAACGCGGTCATGAAGTCGGATGGTGGAATAATTGGTCTCACACAAGACGGTGATGCGCTCAATCGGTGGGCAATGGCGAGTGCAGAAGTAGTACGTTGCATAGCAGAATTTGAAGCTTCATCCGCATGTCACATTAATGTTTCATCAACTACAACGTATCTACACCATGAACAAACCAGATCGCACCAAAACAGATTTGCAGTCCACGTGAAATCATTAACCAGTGCAATAGAAGCATTCGGAAACCCTTTTGCAGAAGACAGCAAGTACCTGATACGACTACATTCGCGGGACATTATGCCACAAATCAGCGTTGAATGCTTGTCAAATCTACCTGCAGCCCTCTCTCGGACACCATCAAAAGAAACGACGTAACACTATTCGCACAACATCCACATAACCCTTCAACTAAAGGAAAGCAAACTGTTGTTGCTCTTCTTAAGAGTGAATGTGCCTTGTTTTCAAAGCTGTACATCGCTTGCCAAACACGACAAGGGGACCTGGATAATTTCTTCAGCCATGAACACCAGTCATTTCCTGTTGCATTATCCCAGGGTGGACGACTCAGATTTGGCAATAAATCTGACTTGATGTCATGCTTGGAGCAAATTGTAGCTGCCCCGACGCAGGACAGACCACCAACGGGTGTAACCATCTTCGATGGTGCGGCGCTTGTAAACATACCCGGACCAAGAGACTGCAAGACCTTCCTGGAGTATGCCACAAAGATATTCATCCCGCATATCCGATTACAGTATGGATTCGCATGTCGCGTGGATATTGTCTGGGATAGGTACTTTGGTGACAGTTTAATAGCACAGGCGAGGGATTCGCGGTGTACTGGTCCAGTAAACATTATTAAAGTGTGTGCTCTCACACCAATTCCCGGCAAATTGGCTGAATTCCTGCAAGTGCCCAGCAACAAGGAGCAGTTATTCAAGTTTTTAAACAATCAGTTGCTAAATCAGATTGGTGACAAAGAACTCATTGTCACAGAAGACGAAAACATCAAGAGCAACCCGATAAGAGATCCTGGTCGACTGGCCCCATGTAACCATGAAGAGGCGGACACTAGAATCATGGTCCATGTCGCAGATGCAGCGTCTAATGGATATCGGAACTGCCTGATCAGGACGGTAGACACCGATGTACTGGTGCTTGCAGTATCCACGGCGCACATCTTGGATAACATGAATTTATGGGTGGCTGTGTGGACAGGTAAAGACTATCGTTACATCAACGCCTCTGATATCACCAAGAGTCTGGGACCAACTCGATCAACGGTATTACCGGTATTCCATGCATACACTGGGTGCGACACCGTTTCTCACTTCGCGCACATCGGGAAAAATGACAGCATGGCGCACCTGGGACATATACTCTGGGGTAACCGACGCATTTAATGCATTGCACTCTATTCCTACTAGCATATCGGATGACACCCTGAAGATGTTAGAGAGATTTGTCATTCTTATGTACGATCGTTCAAGCAGCAGTTGCAACGTTAACGAAGAGCGGAGGCGGTTCTTCACGAAGAAGAACAGGCCAATGTCACGCTACCACCAACAAGAGCCTCCCTGAAGCAGCATGTTTTGAGGACAGCACTACAGGCGGGCTATTACTGGGCTAACCCAACTCAAAGCTCACAGACCATTCCGTCCGCAAGTGAGTGGGGCTGGACCGGCCAGGATAAGTGGTCACCGCTCTGGGCCGACCAGGGCCAGGTGCGCGACAGCTGTACAGAACTGATCAAGTGCAAGTACAGGAACCATTGCGTCACCTGTAAATGTACACACGCCAATCAAAAGTGTACAAAGTTCTGCACATGTAAGGGAAAATGCCAGAATGTCTGAATAAAACATTGATAAATGTGACTTTCTGTGTTTGTATTTGGTTTGGTGATACTAATGGGTGGCGAATTTGGGAAACTACTTTATTAATATATCAATAAAACAAAGAACACATTGTGGTATTCTGCACAAACAATCTCACTTGTTGTCCAAGTATAAATTAAAATAGCACCAAACATACAACTGACAATATACATTATTTCACGAATATCACAAAATATAATGCTCATATTAAAGGGGTACTGTACGCCATTTTCATAAAATTTCCGGTGACAACAACGATCTAATATCGATAATATATAGAAACATAAGTAATTTGAGTCGAAGAATGACGAAGATGTATTCTGTAAACGCTCAGGTTAATAGGCTATCTTAAAATTTAATAATTTAAAAGTTAATAATTTAAAAGTTAATAAATTGAATTTATGACTGGAGCCATAAAATGGCGTCAATTAAATTACGAATTACCGTAATCAAAAATAGTAATTGAGAATTTGAGGGATACTGGATTTTTAAACCGATCGCACACACGATTGCTTACAATAACTTAAATGATTATATGGGACTAGTATGCATATAATATAACTTTTATTTGATTCATTTGGTTGAAAACTTTACAAAAATTACTCGACAACGACAATTTGTATTTTTGCATTCCGGTAAATTTGTCATCCGTAACATGACTTCGTACTCAACAGACTTTCAAATAATGGAAAATTTGTTACCTTATTCTCCGACTCGGAGACTATAGAAACCAACAACAACATTTGGCGTACAGTACCCCTTTAAATATGAACACAATATATATACCACCTGGTAAATGTATTCAAGCTAGTAGTTATAAAACATGGCCAAACATCTTAACAGATGTTTACATAATACTCTGCCTTCCCAACCACAATATTAATTAATTATGGCCCAAATTATTGACTTTATAGATTAAATTTTTTTTTTTTTACAAAATCCTGCATATTGACCTGTTTGGCGGTCACTTTTGATAATATATTAAAGAAATTTAATCAAAATATGCTGAAAATATTGGTTTATATCATGTATTCTATCATTTAAAATACTCATACATGCATATTTCCCCATATATGTAGGTAAAATGATGGTTTAACCCCTCCTACCCACCCGTTGCTAAGGTGGAAACCGTTGCCTAGCAACCGTTGCTAAGGAATGGGTTTACACGACTGCCTCCACATCTTAAAATGATCAGTGGGACCTAATATACATATGTACCAAGTTTCATGCTTTTCTCACAATGTTATCAATTCTGGTGTTTTTTGTCACATATCGCTTGCACTATATGGCACTCTTGCGGTCGTGTATGGGTGGTATTATGACTCTGGTTCCATTCTTACCCTATAACAGTCCTGATATAAACTGGCTTCCAGACAAAAGTATGGGGCTGTGTGTGTAGCAACGGTATAGCACGGTTACACTCACGCATTAGTTGTCCTGTATGAAAGCTGGCATATATGAACCGATTTCTACACCATATACATGTAGTTACGATATATATCTCCAAATATAACTGTTATTCCTCCATTCTGGAGAGTGTCAATATATTACACAAACTGTACTTGTATCATGATATATGCAAATTCATAGTAATTGAATATATACAATAACACGCACGAGATGCTTTTCCAAGCGACATGCTAATTTGACGATAACTTAACAGTTCACTTTTATAGTAGAGAGAAACAAAAAGGCAGCTTATAGTTCAATTGAATATCTAATAGTCGATGATTCTGTTTGGTGGGTATTTATCTTGGTATAGATTTGCAGGTAATATGTAAGTGTGTACATTCTGAACACGAGTATGCTAACGGGAATAGAGCCTGGACGTTCCTCTACTTTATCGCCGATTATAGCTTGTATATGTGATGATGGATCACATGAAGCAGCATGTTTTGAGGACAGCACTACAGGCGGGCTATTACTGGGCTAACCCAACTCAAAGCTCACAGACCATTCCGTCCGCAAGTGAGTGGGGCTGGACCGGCCAGGATAAGTGGTCACCGCTCTGGGCCGACCAGGGCCAGGTGCGCGACAGCTGTACAGAACTGATCAAGTGCAAGTACAGGAACCATTGCGTCACCTGTAAATGTACACACGCCAATCAAAAGTGTACAAAGTTCTGCACATGTAAGGGAAAATGCCAGAATGTCTGAATAAAACATTGATAAATGTGACTTTCTGTGTTTGTATTTGGTTTGGTGATACTAATGGGTGGCGAATTTGGGAAACTACTTTATTAATATATCAATAAAACAAAGAACACATTGTGGTATTCTGCACAAACAATCTCACTTGTTGTCCAAGTATAAATTAAAATAGCACCAAACATACAACTGACAATATACATTATTTCACGAATATCACAAAATATAATGCTCATATTAAAGGGGTACTGTACGCCATTTTCATAAAATTTCCGGTGACAACAACGATCTAATATCGATAATATATAGAAACATAAGTAATTTGAGTCGAAGAATGACGAAGATGTATTCTGTAAACGCTCAGGTTAATAGGCTATCTTAAAATTTAATAATTTAAAATTTAATAATTTAAAAGTTAATAAATTGAATTTATGACTGGAGCCATAAAATGGCGTCAATTAAATTACGAATTACCGTAATCAAAAATAGTAATTGAGAATTTGAGGGATACTGGATTTTTAAACCGATCGCACACACGATTGCTTACAATAACTTAAATGATTATATGGGACTAGTATGCATATAATATAACTTTTATTTGATTCATTTGGTTGAAAACTTTACAAAAATTACTCGACAACGACAATTTGTATTTTTGCATTCCGGTAAATTTGTCATCCGTAACATGACTTCGTACTCAACAGACTTTCAAATAATGGAAAATTTGTTACCTTATTCTCCGACTCGGAGACTATAGAAACCAACAACAACATTTGGCGTACAGTACCCCTTTAAATATGAACACAATATATATACCACCTGGTAAATGTATTCAAGCTAGTAGTTATAAAACATGGCCAAACATCTTAACAGATGTTTACATAATACTCTGCCTTCCCAACCACAATATTAATTAATTATGGCCCAAATTATTGACTTTATAGATTAAATTTTTTTTTTTTTACAAAATCCTGCATATTGACCTGTTTGGCGGTCACTTTTGATAATATATTAAAGAAATTTAATCAAAATATGCTGAAAATATTGGTTTATATCATGTATTCTATCATTTAAAATACTCATACATGCATATTTCCCCATATATGTAGGTAAAATGATGGTTTAACCCCTCCTACCCACCCGTTGCTAAGGTGGAAACCGTTGCCTAGCAACCGTTGCTAAGGAATGGGTTTACACGACTGCCTCCACATCTTAAAATGATCAGTGGGACCTAATATACATATGTACCAAGTTTCATGCTTTTCTCACAATGTTATCAATTCTGGTGTTTTTTGTCACATATCGCTTGCACTATATGGCACTCTTGCGGTCGTGTATGGGTGGTATTATGACTCTGGTTCCATTCTTACCCTATAACAGTCCTGATATAAACTGGCTTCCAGACAAAAGTATGGGGCTGTGTGTGTAGCAACGGTATAGCACGGTTACACTCACGCATTAGTTGTCCTGTATGAAAGCTGGCATATATGAACCGATTTCTACACCATATACATGTAGTTACGATATATATCTCCAAATATAACTGTTATTCCTCCATTCTGGAGAGTGTCAATATATTACACAAACTGTACTTGTATCATGATATATGCAAATTCATAGTAATTGAATATATACAATAACACGCACGAGATGCTTTTCCAAGCGACATGCTAATTTGACGATAACTTAACAGTTCACTTTTATAGTAGAGAGAAACAAAAAGGCAGCTTATAGTTCAATTGAATATCTAATAGTCGATGATTCTGTTTGGTGGGTATTTATCTTGGTATAGATTTGCAGGTAATATGTAAGTGTGTACATTCTGAACACGAGTATGCTAACGGGAATAGAGCCTGGACGTTCCTCTACTTTATCGCCGATTATAGCTTGTATATGTGATGATGGATCACAAGGGGTGTACAAATTGTTGCCAGCTGAAATGGGAGTTTACATGTATTGTTAACTTGTTACCAGCGAGAACCCCGAATTAGATTGCACATGTGGATAAGAAATATTGCAAAGTCCATAAGAATAAAGTCCCGGACCAAGACCATATTCGCTCCCTGCAGTAAGGTGAACTCCCAAGGAGGAACGAGAGACATTCTTCTAATGTCAGCATATCCAAGAAGTTGTAAACGTAAATTCATGTTTTTGTCGATTATTCTTTCCCAAAAGACATTACGGAAATGCACCAAAATGTTCGCTTTTCATAGAAACATCGCGTGCGTTAACTCATCTCTGTAGACTAACCCACATAGAAAACAACATAGTCTATTATCATATGTGGATTTGGTAAGGTTGAATGCTGTATGGGTGTATGACTGCCTTCGATTGGCGACGGTTGTTGGATAATAGTGTCCATATCGGCCATGGGCATAGCGGTTCTTTGTGGCATTTCCAGAAGAACTGTAGAGTACTCTATCTGGAAACTGTACACTTCCATTCGGATGTGCAGGCATCGCGCACCTTCGATTTTAAAATGTTGTCCGGGTATCCTTAGTGGGGAAAGTACCCTGTGTCCAGATAGTCCATCAAGAAGGAAATCAAACCATATATAGGTCTCTAAGAGTAAAATCCTTCACATAACCAGTACATTGTCTATTGGCACAGATCTTACAGCATCATAGCAATTCAGTAAGACGCCAACATCATAGTAATGGTCGACTCGCATATATAAGAGAATGCATTGGCACAGGGCTAACTATAACCATCACAATGTGGTCAATGAGCCGGTTCCAATGATATCCATATTTGTATGGTTTTATTGAGACAGACCGCAGATATTTTAGGCTGTTGAAGCTTTATTTGGCCGGTTTTGGCCGGTTTGTTGGGTAAAGGGTTAACGTAGACGAGATAGAGAACTGGCGAGTTGACGGCTCCCTGGTCGTTCCTTGTTGTATGCACAAAGAATCCGATAGACATCCATTGTGAACGACGTGGCTCGTACAGTCCGCATGCATGTTAGCGAAGATCCACACTAACTTGCTGCGAATACCAAGGTTGTAGAGTTTCAGTAATAAGCCAGAATGCCATACCTTAACGAAGGCCTTCTGTTCGATATAATTCAGCAATATATTGTAGCAACAAACAGTTTCGATAACTGAATTTAAAACAAAATACATTCACAAGGAAGGACTACAAATTGTCTAAGTACACCGGTAAATATAGGAACTATAAGTAATCTACTGGCTCCCCACTTATGGACCTACTCCCCCACTCCATCACCAGTTCTCTATTACCTTTATCTATCGTATGTACTGTCTTCCAGAGTAGCTGACTAATACTTGACTAACATATATATATGAAGAAAATACCCCTTTGCACAAAACCCTGCTCCAACATTAGTTAAAACGAACAAAATGTTATAGCTACCAAACCAGCCATAACCCATATAATATAGCAATGTGCTCTGGAAGGCACTATACATCAAACGCCATAAAATAACAAAATAATGCATGTATATATGTTCAACTGTCATCTTGTTAACATTTTGTATCTATGTCGACTGTATTGGAAGAGGGGCTTCATAAGTTGAAAAAAGAATGCCCCAATCCCTTTTGTATTATTTGCAAATAAAATACGTTTCAAGTAAGTAAAAGGCCTTATGTGAATCCAGAAAACAAACATAAAACGGGAACCGAGGTCCCGAGCATCACGTAGGGCATCTTGAAATATAGATGACGTCATCAGACAGCTAATACCTTTTTTATATCCATTTTGGAGTGGACACGGACAGGTCGAAGTTATATCGCACCCGGTTGAGTAAAATACTTTCCAATGTCGTAATACGTTTATTCTCTGATCAAAAAGATATTGAGATACAAGTAGAAGATATATACAAAATATTGAGAATGTTGCAGTATATGTACAATAGATGTATATACATGAACTTCCAATCATCGTCATCTTTATCAACATCATGGTAGTCGTTTTCGTCGTGCTCGTCGTCAAGACATCATCACCGTAACCGCGTCATCGGTATCACCGTCTTCGTTGTCATCACGTTATCGTCTTCGTCTACTCGTCGTCACAATCGCCAGTATCATTATCATTAATGTATTATACAAGATCGGCAGTAAAGTAATGACACGATAACTATCAGATTTATATTGGGGCTTGTGTGCCCCTTTATAAGAGAGGAGATATCAGGCCCATTTTCAGTTTCTTTGGGATGTATTCCAAACTAAGAAATCCATTGTAGAATGACGTCATCAGACGCCAAGGACGACTTGCTGTGAATGACGACTCGCTGCACAACAGTAATGTGAAAGAAACTCCGTTTGATGCAGGCGATATAAACAATTTGCAGGAAGGTATGCCGATTGAGTGTGCAATCCGAGAGACAAAAAACACAACTTCATGCAAAGTTTTTACTAAAGACCTTTTGTGCACATATTTGACATTTGTAATAGTTTGAAACATATTATAACTGCAAAAGCACCATATCTATGTTACTGTGACTTCGCAAGGCCGTCAGGTGAGATGACATTAAGCTATGACATGTTGCATATGGGACGGTGAGGTGAAAAACTCCCTTCCCGACACCACTCGGAAAGAAGCTTCGAGAAATGTAAAACTGATATAAATAAACTTGTCCTGGTGTAACTAAGCTTTTAAGTCTCGATCAGTGTGCGCGTGGAAAAGGAGCGAACAACTGGCTCAAACATTAAAGGTACTCAATCCGATCAGACGCTCCTAAATAACTATTTCTTTGGCTTCGGGGGTAAAAAAAATAATTGATTCGAGTCGAAT
This sequence comes from Siphonodentalium dalli, assembly GCA_032622095.1. Lineage (NCBI taxonomy): Eukaryota > Metazoa > Mollusca > Scaphopoda > Gadilida > Siphonodentaliidae > Siphonodentalium > Siphonodentalium dalli. Next base: position 207,506,979 of record CP136065.1, read on the forward strand.
AGTATTTCTATTTTTGGACTAGAAACAGGCCATCAAAATGATGGTTTCGGTCAAAATTGGGGATGAAGATGGATAACTCTAAAATTAAGTGGTTATTATTATCACTTGATTTTAGAGTTATCAATCTTCTTCCGCAATTTGTTCGTTTGACCTCGTGTTTCTGTGCCAATTATTAGTACACATCTCGAAAAATAACAAACTTCAAAAATCAATATCTGATCACTCTGAACTTTGATGGGTGGGTTCCTCGACTCGAATCAAATATTTGTAACCCCCGAAGCCAAAGAAATAGTAATTTAGGAGCATCTGATCGGATTGAGTACCTTTAATGTGACTACCAATGGCTAGAAAATAACTGTCATCAGACCAGTGCATCAATTAAACTAATCAGTAAATTATGTGCATGTCTATGAACTCAGATCATATGTTACTCTTACAACACCCAAAGTAGCCAGGTCTGGCATAGTGACTGCTTGTCATTTTAGTATAACAGAAGTTGCTACAGTAGACTAACAAAAGTGGTATGGAATAATGCTAGATAATGGGTTGGTTGACATACTTATCAGGAAATAGTTAGAAATTATGGAATTGTGCTGAATTTTGTGTATCGTGCACAATGACCTAGGTTTGCAGATATTATTATAAATTATATTTTCCAATTGCAGCCTGGTAAATATTCTCTCTATGTATTTATTTTCAAACTATGTAAACTCTAGTTGAATTGGAGATTAACAACTGATATGTCATGGATATGTCTACAAAATGTCATCAGTAACTCAAAAGTCAAGATAGAGTGCACTGTCCTGAGATGTTATCAGCTTAATATGTATTACAGCCAAATAGCCAAAAACACATGATCGGTGGATGTAATAGCTTGTGCAATTGGGGAAATTATATCTCACTGGATATGCAGGGGATATGCTGGGATTTGTATAATTTGTTTTGTCAAATTGGATGCAAATAGCTTATACTTGTGTTTTATGTTCACCTATCAGTTTATGATGGGTTACTGTATTTGTCCACTACATCGATGCCGTAGAATTTCCATTTAGGAGTATCGAATTTGACCACCTATAGAATACTCTCATCACACATCACTGACCTGTAAACTCCAATGCATGTATGTGGTACATGTAGACAAATGCATATCTGTCAGTATTTGGAAAAATCTTTACATTTGCCTGCATTAATCATTTATTTTGCAATTAAAACAGCTTCTGAAACATGTTAAACTGACATTTGAACTAAAGGAGCTCATTCCCGAGTCATGTGAGTGATATCAGTAGGGTTTTAGACCAACATTAGTGAAATTTTTGGGCGGGGGTGTCAAAAATTTGGGAGTAAATATTGTCTCACATATCCTCTCGGAAATACGCACATAATCGACATATGATGTGAAATAGGTACATAATATGATTATTTGATTTTGAAATAAGCAGATAATGGACTCTTATCCGTTATTTCGCTTTATGACACGGGCCACAGTGAAAACACACGTTAAAGAGCGTACACCTGAAAAGTCGTGAGTTGGCATATTTATGTCATTGTGCGCACATAATCTGTTTGGAATCGCCTCATTATGAGTCGATTATGTGACTAAAATGTTCTCATTTTCAGCACATTGTCGACTCAAAATGAGGTGATTCTAAGCAGATTACCCAGGATTATCTACCTAAAACAAGTTTTATTATATCAGATAATATGCTGGTTTTCGGGAGAACAGGCTGTGCCAATAATATCGTATCGTAGAGATTGTCACTCAGGAGTTTGCGAATGTATGCTTGTGTTGGAATTACTCATGTGGCATTCCACGATGCACAGTTTAGGTCGTAGGTTTGTTCTGACATAGCAGTTACATAGTTTGTACATGAATATGAAATCAAGTAACACAAATACCATAGCCAGTTCACATTACAATTTTCATTCTGGGTTTCAGTGAAGGTCGGTCTTCCACGGTCGAGTAAAATTTTGCTACATGCGTCCCTGGAACTGAGCTTGAAATCATTTTAAGGAAGACTGGGCTTGTTTCAAGTAGTTCATGTTGTCATTGGATGATGTTCTGGTGCCGATTCTGCCCAGCAGGAAGAATTTGTTTGCTGTTTCGCGCCACAGGGACAAACTGCCAAAAAGGATTTCTAAGTAAGAAAATGATTCTTATTTTGAGATTTATTTTCTCATTTTATGAAATAACTGTCTTTGTTTAAGAAAAAGTCTAGAAAACGTTATTCATTTGTAGCATATTTTCTTAAATCTAGAATTGTTTTCTAGAAATAGGATAACTGTTTTGGTTATACACACTGCATATTTTGTATATAAATACTTTTCGTTATTCTGTCCATCTTATGTATATAATTTCGTTTTCTCAATATCCATTCATGTTATTTAATTGGATCAGAGAATAAAGCAATTCAAAACAAAATAAAGCAATTCTAAAACAAGAAATTACGATTAGGGTCCACTCTTTGGACGAACTCTTGAGTTCAGAGTGAAATCAGGCTAATTATATTTGATGGAATACGTATATATGAACTGATTTTGATACGAATTGTTTTAAAAGCCGCACAGAACCTTATATGTGTGGTTTAGCTGTATTTCGTTAATTACGCTATCGTATGGTCATATCATTGTTTCTATAGGAACATCAGGGTCGACAATTTTTCTTCACGGATAGATCCGGAATATAACACTCAATAATGGGACTTACAAGTTAGCGCATACTGCACAAATCGACCCGATCACAGAGCACTAACACTTTATCGGTTAAGGCATGTACGATAATGCAGAACATCGCTCCTCAAAGACCCGTTCAATTGGTTATCTTATTTTTTCACTCCACAACAAAGCGAACCAGATTGCCGATAATACTTTCTTTGACGTGAACGCTTGCCATCGTGCTATTGACGTCGATGAATTTTGGCTTCGTCAGCCGCGTATTGTTTGATTCCTCGGTAAACATCCAGTCGGTCCATATAAATTGTTTTCGCTGTCACGTCAGCGAAGGTATAATCGCATTACACGTGTCGGTCTTAGATAACTATAACTACTTGGGTGGGTGTTTTCATTACAGTCTAACACATTCCAGGCTCTGTCTCACATCGAGCACAATTATATTTGCACGTAGCCGGCCCAAATTGGAAGATTCTGCTGCTGACGATAGTTACATGTTTAATTTAACTTAAAGTGATGTGAAACACTCCGGTAGGGTGATCAAATAGAAATGGAGAATTATCTTGCTCAAAGTTGTTATTTTTTACAAATATTATATCCAAATTGATTACATACACAGTATTTCTTATATATTAATTAAATGGAGTGACTCTCGATGAAGAAATCGTTTTTGTTAGTTTGTCGCTGATATATGCGTCCCGAATCGAGAGGTAAATATTTACAAATGAGCGTAGTTCAGACGATGTTTTCTATGGAGCTGTACGGTCGATTTGCTTGATATTTTCCGTGATGTTAGTAGAATGCTACATTCTTCCAGTTGGCATAGCACCTGCATACTAACTTATCAGTTTCATGCACACGGACACGCCCATCAAGTCCATAATATGTCTTTAATTGGTCATGTCCCTGGTGTCCGAATATGTTGATGAAGCAATTATATATAAGAACATATTTCTTCCTTGAAAAGATTTCTTGTAGCAACAATTCATTACAGATCATTATATGTATGTAATTAGAATACCCGGAGATCCTGCGTATAATATATGCCTTAAATAGGTAACCTTTAACCTGTGATCACTCACAAAGTACCCGTAATGTAGAGGATAATAGCATTTCGCGCCCAAACTCCAAAGCGAGATCAATAGCATACAGTTTTGACATTTCGACTCGATACACCAGACACTTAATCTCATAATGGACACCTTTCTCAAATTCTCATAATGAACAACTGCTAATAACAGTTGTCACTATAATTTGTGTTATGTTTATCAGTTGTCATTTTGCCATATATCTGTGTTACGGTTTCGAGAAGCGTCATTTCTGCGAAAAATGTTTGGACTATCGCAAAAATGTTCAACTTCTAGAAGCTATTCGTAAATCTTATCATTAGTAGTTCATTATGTGACTACTATAAGCTATCCGTAATTCTTATCAGTAGTAGTTCATTGTGTGACTACTATAAGCTATTCGCAATTCTTATCAGTAGTAGATAATTGTGTGACTACTATAAGCTATTCGTAATTCCTATCAGTAGTAGTTCATTGTGCGACTACTATTAGCTATTCGTAATTCCTATCGGTAGTAGTTCATTGTGCGACTACTATTAGCTATTAGTAATTCCTATCGGTAGTAGTTCATTGTGCGAAAGGTTTAAGATATTCAAAACCCACCAACACGACTCTTTGTTGATAAGTGGGTTACATTTTAGCTAAATTTGTAACTATTGAAACACCATTTGCCAGTACAAATAGGTTCATATAGGGCCTAAATATTCACATATGTTCATATTGCACTTATTTGACTCTGAAATAAGCACATATATAACTCATACGCGTTATCTAGTTGAATGGCGCCGGCCACAATGAACCCACATTATCAAGAGCTTTCATCTCGTCGTGTCGTTGGAAAAAAGTAGATTAAATAGTGCCCACATGAGTTTATTTTGTATTGCAATAAGCTCTACACGGGCTTATATGGAACGATACATTTTACGCCCATACAGGGCGTATTTTTCCTCAAATAAGCTATATATGGACCTAAAAAGCGACATTCCGATAAGCCCGTATTGTGCTTATTTTCACGAGCACAGGCTAATTGAAAACTGTTCCGAGCAAGATTTCAGACAACCATGATGTGTTGTATTGAACCGCTATCTAAGAATGGAGAAATTGAAATTGAAAATTTATAATATCCTAAATCGCCATCAACAGAAGGAATATTTAAAAATATATAGTTTTGTTCATATGCCAAGCATAATTAGTGCGTAAATAGTATATTGTCGTCAAGACGTACGATGGTGTACGTAAACAAGAGCCTGTTCGTGTTACAGAAGTTTTACTTCTGTTTACATAACACAACGCAATTATATTGGTTAATCACACACAAATTATATAAACGCTCTTTATTATTTCCATATCAGGAAAACAGTAACAAAAAAACGCTCTTTATGTTTACCATATCCGGATCTAAACAAAAGCCAGGTTCCGTAACGTGTTTTGCTTTTCTTTACATAACAAAGGAAACACATTTGACAATAACATACTGTTTATGGCACATTTCTGATTGGTATAAGAACATATATAAAAGTATGTCTACATTTTACTATTCTTTCTGTTTATGGCGGTTTTTGACGGAGCTGAATATTTTAACAGCATACCAACCGCCAATGCCGCCCGTATCTTTAAGAGCGGTATGAGAGCGGGTAAATTATCCATGTTAGCCATTTCTATACTAAATGGATTCGCCCATTTAGTTATACGTATCTATGACATCGTAATGGTATATTATTCATTTAGTTATACGTGTCTATGACATCGTAATGGTATATTATTCATGTTAGCCCTTTCTATACTAAATGGATTCGCCCATTTAGTTATACGCATCTATGACATCGTAATGGTATATTATTCATGTTAGCCCTTTCTATACTAAATGGATTCGCCCATTTAGTTATACCCATCTATGACATCGTAATGGTATATTATTAATTTCATTGGTGTGCATGTAATAACAGCGGATGTCAAACGGAAACACAAATTGAGAAGATAGTAAGGCGAAGGAAGGGGAAGATCTAGAGCTCTCCATTTCGAAAAAACAGATAGTACAATAGCAGAATTATTGATATGCATTGATGGGAAATGTTCCAATAATATGTTTCTTGAACTAATTATGAGTCATTTATCTTAGCATTTCCTAAAGGAACTACTCGTTAAAAAGTATTTAGTGAAGAAAGGTTTAAGAAGTTTGTGTAAATTTGTTGGAAAGTGAATAGTTTATTTGATGAAAGAGGAATGTAAGTGATGTTTGATATCATATCCTGATCTCATTAGATGTAAGTATGTTAGTGTATAGAAATTGTTTCAATATTGAATCATATTTGGTGCCAAGTCTTCGGTGGCTGGTCTCTAGTCATTACGGAAACCATTTGTGGGCACTCACTAGAATAATTAGGAAATTATAATTACTCACGTATTCAGCTTGTAGAAGGGAGATAATCCGCAATACAATGGTCACAATATGTCGGTTCTCTGAGATCCTGCCAGGAGATAATACAACCACGGTACGTCACAGAGCAACATATTGTGTAATATGTGATTCTATGATTCAAATTTAGTCATCTCGCTACATTATACGGCGAAATTGACAAGGATCCGCCTACTGCATATAACTGATAACACCCACTTAATTATTTATAAACTCCAAATGCCAACCTGGTAACAATTATCAAATATGAGCCGCCGGTAATTATCCAAATGGAAGGGGGTAACCCTTGTGAGCTCACGTGACCGGATTCCAACAGCTTCAACTGTAATGTCGTTTGCTTTTTTGCATGTCGTCTGTTTTGATTTTTGGCACGCGACAGACATGTGCAGCCACCATGTGATGTGATTGATTCAGAATTCTTCAGAACTCACCAGCTGAACTCACTAATTGTTTCTCATTGTAATCAAAATGTTATACCCGAGTTCTAACTGTAACGTAGTCTCTAAGGAACGATCGGTGCGTGAATCGCATCGTAGACCTCAAAGGGATAATGAATAATTTATTTCTATGATCACAGGGGTGGGATGGAAGTATCATTCCGATATCAGAAGATGTGTATTGTGGAGGGACCAACAAGCGTCAGAATTTCACTAACGGTAATGGATTTTTACGCCATGGGGCCTATTTGAAAGCTTTTCACAGCTTTAACACTACAAGCAATTTGGATAGTGTTTCCCGTTTGAAGATATGTAACATTTGTAGGAGCTTTAACAATAAACTTGAATACAAAAGCTGAAGTCTTAATAATGCAATGGCACATGGACAGTTAAACCATTTTGTCTAGCACTGTAATTCCAAATATGTTGACGCGAACATTATATTGCATAATAATTGCTAATGGATTGAGATAGGATATTTGTTCTCAACTTAGAAAGTGTCTCCATCACCACACAAATTGACACACATGCATAACATAAAATAAGTATTAACCATATCTCTACTAATCAGCTAATGGATTCTCCCATTCAGTTAAACAGTTACACGTTAGAACGGTCTATTATTATTCATTTGGAGGGATGTTAATGTGATAAAATCTGACGCCAGATAAATAAAAGTGCAGAAGAAGCCCTATTTATTGAGGGAATGTTTTTTAGATAATAAGCTCAACAAACGACCTGGTCGAACTTATTATCTGAAAATTTCCTATGGGATAACTATTCATCAATGATGCTTTAGTATAGAAAGGGCTAACCACGAAACTTCATTTGGGGCACATCAATATATGTATGACCTTAAATAAGTGAGAAAATTTATGCCCGGTTGTGAAGTCATTGCTGGAATAAAACCTCGATGAACTTGGGTATGTGGTCCATCGCACTCGTTGGTCGCAGACTGGTAGCGGTGTTCAGTCGGTTCTCATTAGGCTATACATTTGGGATTTAACCCTTCCCCGATTGGAGCTGGGCTGGTGCAGCATTATTAAAGATAATGTGCCAGTGCATTCTCTTATATATATATATGCGTGTTTCACATAGGGAGCCTCGCATTTATTAGAGAATGCACTGCCTTACAATGTGAAGTTAGATATTGTTCGATGCTCTTATATATTGCAAGGTTCCATGTGTGAGACTAGCGGAAATAAGAGAATGCAATGGCACAGGGTTTTCAAAAAAATTCAGAAAGCTCCAGTCATGGAATGGTTAAAACACCACAGAGGAAATGGTACCAATGTAGTCAGTGATAGCTTCTTGTGTTCAATGTCGGTGGATGTTTGGACCTGTTGAAAGTGATAACATAGCTGTGAAATAGCAATATTTCGTTCATGAAGAAAACTCGCGACATCGTGTATAGTAATGCTCTAAGTAATCGACTTCTTAACCACAGCAGAATTATGGGTAACTTTCAGGATTTAGTCGGAAATATGGCTTGTTGCCATTCATCGGAAAGCTCTCGGTTAAGAAGTCGATTACTTAGAGCATTACTGTATTCTTCGGAGTCTTAAATATTGGCTGAGATGGCTACACATGGAGTGACATATGTGCTTAGAAATTCGTAAGCAATTGATGGTTAAAAGTGCTATTGAACAGTTATGTTCATATCTTTAAAACCAAGTAACTGGTTACAAATGCGTCGTATTTTTTTCTGCACCAAAATCTGCCATATATGGAAAACCAATTGAAGAGTAATATGTTTTAATAACATATAAGAATATGATCCTGAATTTGATCCACGTGAAATCATTTCTAATCATGCCAGATAACTTTTCATCTAATATTATTCATTCAAAGGTATTCATGCCATATAGTCAGAGTCTGTACATTTGTGATATCAACAATTCGCATAACTTGTTTTGCTTATCTGTGTTTGGTGTTTTGCACAGTGGTAGGTTTCTGGCCCCAAATCGAGCTCATGTACTTTGGCTATTTTAATTTCTGCATAATCTTGGTCCATTTTGATTTAACCAATCGTTATCTCTGTGTTGCTACGACCGTTCGGTATTCTATCGTTATCTCTGTGTTGCTACGACCGTTCGGTATTCTATCGGTATCTCTGTGTTGCTACGACCGTTCGGTATTCTATCGTTATCTCTGTGTTGATACGACCGTTCGGTATTCTATCGTTATCTCTGTGTTGTTACGCGACCGTTCGATGTTCTATCGTTATGTCTGTGTTGCTGCGATCGCTCCGTATTCGATCGTTATCTCTGTGTTGCTACGACCGTTCGGTATTCTACCGTTATCTCTGGGTTGCTACGACCGTTCGGTATTCTATCGTTATCTCTGTTTTGCTACGACCGTTCGGTATTCTATCGTTATATCTGTGTTGTTACGCGACCGTTCGGTATTCTATCGTTATGTCTGTGTTGCTGCGATCGCTCCGTATTCGCTCGTTATCTCTGTGTTGCTACGACCGTTCGGTATTCTATCGTTATCTCTTTATTGCTACGCGACCGTTCGGTATTCGGTTTCTTGATGTCGTGATGTCGTGACGGAAACAAATTAAACCATAATCAATTAACCAGCCTGTTCTCTCGAAAATCCGACCATTATCTGCTTACAATATAACTTATTTAGGTAGATAATCTGCTGAGAATTGCCTCATTTGGATTCGATAATGTGATGAAAAGCGTTTTAGTCACATTATCGACTTATAATGACGCGATGCTAAGCAGATTATGTGCGGACAATGACAAAAATAAGCCAACTCACGACTTTTAGGTGTATGCTCTTTAACATGCATGTGTTTTCGCTGTGGCCCGCTCCATAAAATTAAATAACAGACATGACTCCATTATCTGCTTATTTCAGAATCAAATAATCACATTATGTACCGATTTTACTTTATAGGTCGATTATTGCGTATTGGCGCGAGTATATGTTGCAGCAACAAAGGAATGAGAGTTGTTGCCAATGAAGAATGTCCACCCACTATACGGCAGATGTTAAGAGGTTATATACGCCGCGAAAGAGTATGATTGGGGTATATACATATAGTTAAATATCAACAACATCAATATCAATATACCCCTTCTATAATCTCACCTCACGTCGACACATTGCACTTGTGTATAACTATAATTCCACAATTGTCCAAACAATAAGAGAAATCAGTACATATTTGTGATTTGTGACACGGCTTGTCTTACTAACGGCATAAACATGCACAAGGAAGTTGGTCATCGCCCGTGAAAATACTGACCGCCAGTAATTCGGCAAGTAAACTGTGCTAATCATTTGATCAGTGAAGGCCAAACGTTTACACATGAGATCCCCTGACTTCTCCTGTGAAATTTCAGCCAACCAAACACATGCATGTGGTATGTTACAAATGCAACATACGCCGTTATAATGAGTATTGCATTTTTCAATATATCGAATAATCCACCACTGACGAGGACACATTGTATGGTGTGATGTTGCCGTTGAGGGACTATGACAACAAAAGCACAAGGATATATTTAATTCTCGCAAAAAAGGTAGAACAAAACAAGAGGGGGGATTCCAATGGGACTAATGATACCCACCCCTCTCCGCAGTTCACATGATATAAACTAGAGGTGGGACTGTCCCAATGGTACTAATGATACCCCCGCAGTGCAATTGGGTTACATTAAGGGTAGCCATATTTATCTTTTCGAAAAAATAACATATGGAATACACGCTCGGGCAAAATTATGAATCTTGCGAAAGTAAGTCGAAAAGGGGGGTAACTTCACTAAAAAGTCGGACGTACCTCATAATCGCAGTTGTATAGGTTTCCATGGTATTAAATATATGTGCCAAGTTTTTTTTAATTGACCTGATAATGTAGGAATACAATCGTGTGATTTTGCGTAAAATGTCAAAGTCCACCCAAAAAGTAGGACGGACCTCATAATCGCAGTTGCACAGGTTTCCGTTGTACTAAATACATGTACGAAGTTAGTCCGTTTCAAAACGTTTAGTTGCAGCTACGAATGCCTGCACAATGTGGAGCAACTTCAACAGAATATTGCGTCCACGGACGGACGAACAGATATACGTGCCCTTAGACGGACATACCGACGGGCAAACAAGCTGATTCCTTTATACCCTCATAACTCATTACGGGGGTATAATTAATTAATATAGCGAGTGTTAAGTCTTATTTTCAAGAAAGCCGATATTCCTAATGTTCCTTCGCGTGGAATTGTTTATGTCTTGTGCCGACCCTTCCTAAATCTAAACTAGGCAATCGCAACGATCAGGTGATACCTATTAGCAATAAAACAGTCTTCAGAAACCACATGTACATGTATACCAGACTGTATAACACTTAATGTTAATATGGGCAGGATCAATGCTAGGCTGAAAGGAATTAAAGTAACTTTGAAGTCAAACCACAGTTCGAAACATGGTTAGAAGGAACTAAATGTTTTCCATAGGCCACAGTGTTAATATTTGACAACAGTCACAACAACCACGCTAAATTCTTGAGTTCCGAAGTACACGATGCATGCGTTCATGAAGAACAGCCCTTCCGACATATTTTCGCACAGAGATACCGACTACCTTTCGAGGCATGCCTTTTTCATAAATCAACATACATTTTGCACTGCCCCACTTTTTGCACAGAATGTGAAAGTCTGACGGAAAGCAAACACACAGCCACAATCTCCCGCCATTGTTTGGACACGAACGCATTTCAGACTAGGAAACGCCCACGTTTTTACATGACACCGGTATTATATCTCTTGAATTAGTAAATTGATTTCCCAATCGCCAATCGCGCGCAAGAATTTGTTTAACTCGTATTCAAGATACCCTGTAAAAACGAAAGGGACGTAATTCTACTTATTTAGTTCATTCTGACCACATGTGTTGCTGAGGAACGATAACTCTATGTCTCACCAGAAACGATTGCTTGCGTTATTCCTCTCCCCACAACCACGTGTGATACGATATGCGAGACCAACAGGCGGTGCTATATAGTAAATATAACCTATGTTGGGCGAACGACATCGAACAGATATCCTGATCTACAAGAAACACAAGTGTCCCGAATTAATTTTCCCCAATGGTTCCTTATTTGCACAAATTTTGGGGTTGTTGTGTACTGGGCTCCGTGTGACCAAAATGTCCGGCTTATTTATGAAAAAATAGTGCTACGACAGCTCAACAGTAACAGCAGCGCGGTGTCATGAGTAGAAGATGAATGACAAATCCATACCGAGTCACAACCCTTGTACATTTCAATTCGTATGAAATATGAAGTTGGTGGGATACCTAAACATGTTGGGCGCCATTTCAGAGAGGGTTTCCTGACTTATTTAGACAATAAATGTTGCTTTAATTTCCACCGTTTCAGAGAAATTCCCCAAAACATAACCCTTTCTCAAACAAGAGTTTCTGGTGAGAAGCGTTAGGAACTTGTGGCTGTGGTTGGATTCAATATGAAAGTCTCAATGACACTGTAGCTCATCTTGAGAATTAGTTAATTTTTTGCTGAGCAATGAATATAATGTTAAATAAGAAGGAACGTAAACTAGAGGTCACCCCGAAGATCCATATGAAGTTTGGTGATGATCGGAATAGGGACGTGGTCTGAAGGGTGCGCCAAATGATTTAGTCATACAACGAGTAAATACCAAGATGGTCGCTGGTGGCCACGTTTTTCAACAAATTTCGGTCAAAATAGAAGGCTCCCATCTAGAGGTCACACCGAAAATCTATATGAAGTTTGATGATCATCAGATGAGGGATGTGGTCTGTGGGGTGTGCCAGAGTATTTAGTCATGCTAAGAGTAAAATCAAAGATGGCTGTCGGCGGCTATGTTTTTCATCGAAAAATGTTCAAATTTGATAGCTCCCATCTAGAGGTGATTCTAAACATGCCTGTAAATTTTCAATAAATGCAGGGTATGCCAATGGATTCACATTTAAAATCTAAGAAGGCTGCTGGCGGCCATTTGTTTTTAAACTTTCGGTCAAAATAGGAGGATCCCATCTAGAAGTCACACCGAAGATCCATATGAAGTTTGGTGATGGTCGGATGAGGGATGTGGTCCGAAGGGTATGTCAAAGGATTTAGTCATCCAAATAGTAAAATCCAAGATGGCTGTCAGCGGCCATTTTTTACGTCGAAAATCATTCAAACTCGATAACTCCCATCTACACTGATCACAATCGTGCCTGCAAAATAAAAATAAAATGATCCGGCCATAATTACTGACTGTAGGGTGTGCCGATGGAAAAAATCGATAGCTATAGGTCACCCTGAAGCTACATATGAAGTTTTGTGAAGATCGGATCTTCAACAAGTAGTCACACAGACTTGGTTTCTAGTATCAATGGCTTCCAAAATGCTCAATGCATGGCCATATCCATAATGCAAAAGTGCAAACAAATGATAATAGGATAACTTTTTAAAGATGTTTTTTTTACAGCTGCCGATGTAAGCTGACATTTCCTGGGGTGCCATTTGATGATTAATGTATACATATAGCTTGGCATCACTATCAGATTCTATAACCAATTAGGTGTGTCAGCCAGTAGGTTAAAATATTTCTAACTTAAAGCTGGCAATTAGGTAGTAATATATATATATATAGTTGTACCGTTTTTTTCAGAAGATATGTCCACTTTAACCGAATGTTATTTTTTGCATTTGTATGATACATATTTAATTGCAACATCAAATGCTTCCCTAATTGTGTTATTAGAAACATATTTTACAGCACATAGAACGACTTGGATAAACATCTATATAGTAGCCTACTTTCGACACATTGCTTGTGGTTCGAAACGTCAGGTACATAGAAAACAGAAGCTCATTTAGTTCATTTTGGCAATTCAACAGCTCTTGTGTGGTTGGATTTTTTCGCAACTGGTGGTTATTTCAGTTCACAATTTTGACCGAAAGTTGGGAAATACTTTCTTCCTCTAGAACGACCCATTCTACACAACTGAATTCGTCGAAATTTAAACTATTTTTAGCCGGAAGCTTTTTTAGAAACGAAAATTAATATTCTGTGAACAATTATTGAATCAAAGTTTGCTTCCAACTATCTATGTTGTTAACACACCTGTATTTGTGTTATTTGATACCAGCATAATCAGTAAATTCTAAGTCTAAAACTGGCATATTTGTGTTAGAAATGATCGGACCGGACCAAAATTCAATCTGTATTTTCACGTGATTAGTCCACATACAAAACTTGATGGCAAATTCGATTATATAATTATAATTAGTTAACATCTGAACACCAAATATAAACTAAAAACATTCTGGTTGAACAAAACGGAATTTAACTGAATTTTTCTGTACCTGTATTTGACCTGTATTTACAAAGCGATTGGTCCACATGCCATATATAAACAGCAACCAAATAGCAGTAAAGTTATCATCCGGACATCAAAATAATCAATACATTCTAAGTCGAAAGGGGGCATAACTCCGTCAGATATTATGGGAATGAAACCACATTCGAACTTGACCTGGATTTCCATGTGATTAATCCACACACACGATTTGAAATTTATCAGATAACTCGAGTTATCATCCGAACAAAAACATGATCATAAAACGTCGAAAAGGGGCACAGCGCCTTCAGAAATGGTCAGACGGGACACAAATTCGAACTTGAGCGGGACTTTCAAATATGAAGGACACATACCAAGTTTAATTACATTCTGTCAAATAATCTTAAAGTTACAATCCAGACAACAAACGTTTCGGCTGGACAAACACACGGACGAGCAGACAGACGGACGCCGCTCATTTCTATAATCCCCCCAAAAAAACGTTTCGGGTGGACGACTAATATCAGAACAATCTCAACCTTTGTTCGATTACTTAGGGCATTACTGTAGTTGTTTCAAACGTAAACTTTCCAACTATTGAGAAATTTTATCGAAGTTGAGGGCGAGACACGTCCGTCGGGTGTACTGAACAGTACATGTCATATAGTGCTTTTGTCATAATCATGCGTGTGTCAATTAATCTATAGGTGAGTCTTTGATCTATTGCGGCTCCCTATCTCTCAATAAAGTCACTGATATAGTTATTTGCTAAGGTCTTAACAAGTGTCTCGTTTGTGAGTTTGATTAAATCCTGCTCGCGTGCCCGGACATTGATCCACCTGACGTAAATGTTATAATTTACAAGATATCAGATACGGTACCGGGCCTATTTTACAAAAGCTTTAAAGAAACTTCCATTTCGTTTGTGATTTCCTATACAAATACATGCTATGTTTTCTTTCGCTATAAGTAATCTTGTTGATAAATACCTTGGATCGGAAATTCTTGTTTTGTTGATTGGATTCTGTTTAAAAATATCCGACACTATTGGGCGCTTATGGTAGGCGTACATTCCTTAGTCAGGTAAGATGCTATTCGGATAACAAATGCGGAGTTTGTCTTCGTTGCACTTCTAGTCTTCAAGATAAACTCTATATTGCAATAATATAATCTTCGAGGCCAGAATAAGACCAATAAGACTTGCATTCCCGCGATAGACGCATAGGCTATAAATATGTTATAATATGCTCATGTCGACGGTTCATGTACTCTAAAATAACTATACATGTACATATTGATAGGTATTTGACCTTTTTATATACAGAGTAGTGGATCGATGGTTCTTCATTGTTACAACATCAAGACAAATGTAGCAACGAACCATCATATTTTCAGGAAAAGGTGCAGGTAAAAATGTATATTTCTTTTCGGTGCAAAATTTTCCCATCTTCTCTGAACGTCATTTATTGTCCCCCGAAAACATTCGGAGGACATTTATAATCAGCATGTCCGCCCATCCCTGTCCGCATGATGACTTGATCAATATTCAACATAATTTCGTGATATTTGGTAGGCTGTTTCACATTTGAGAAGATGCAGGTCAAGTTCGAAAGTGATCATGGTCCGATGGTTTTTTGACGGAGTTATGCCCCTTTTTTACTTACAAAATCTCTATTTTCATATATTGTCCACATGGTAACTTGAACAAAATTCAACAGATTTATTTTATATTTGGTATGTGGTTCAATCTTGAGAAGACGCATGCCAAGTTCGAATGTGCTCACAGTTCATGATGATTTTTGACGGAGGTCTGCCCCTTTTTCGACTTAGAAATCTGTTTTCTTGTTGTCCGCATAGTAAAGTCAAAATAATTTCTTGATATTTGGTACGTGGTTCACATTTCAGAAGACGCCGGCCAAGTTCGAATTTGGTCACCGTCCGGTGATGGCATCCTAAACCATGTCAATCGACTGTCCAGCAAAACCCGGTCTATAGTAAGGCCAGCCACAAGTCAGTCCAACAAAATCCGGTTTATAGTAAGGCCAGCCACGAGACAGTCCAACAGTACCCGGTTATAGTAAGGCCAGCCACTAGTCAGTCCAACAAAACCCGGTTTATAGTAAGGCCAGCCACAAGACAGTCCAACAAAACCCGGTTTATCGTAAGGCCAGCCACAAGTCAGTCCAATAAAACCCGGTTTATAGTAAGGCCAGCACTGAGATAGTCCCAACAAAATCCGGGGTATAGTAAGACAAGCCCTGATAAATCCGATTTATACATTTAGTAAGACCAGTCCTGAGATGACGAAACCGTCCTTATTAGCGTTTGTCACATTGAGCGGAAGTATACAAGGTCATTATTTGTCGACCCTTATTTGTCGACCTATATTGTCCAATGGAAATATTCTCAGAAAGCTACATTTCTAAGACTCGCATCGCTAGCGACGGCATCTATAATGACCTTACAGGTAGATTATTAAATCGAGCCATTGTATATAAGCCATATATTACTATATTCAGTAGAAAACATGCAATAAATGAATGACTTTTATTCAGATATGTGTGCAAAATACACTAATGTACTCTATATGACGATGTAAAACAACATGCTAATTATAATGAAAATGTGTAAATGCCTTAAGCCTTTCACTCATTTTCGTTACAATTAGCAGGTATATATCCGTGATTCTGTGTGTGCATCCTGTGTGTAATTTAACTCTCATTCTTGACTCATATTAATTGGGGGGGGGGGGGTATGTTATATTGAGTGTAGAAAGAAATGCGCCCATAAATGACTGTATTTATGTACAGTCTCCCTTTAATAGAGATTATCCGATATGTTAAACAACATAAATATACAAGACTGGGATTTGGCAGTTGCGTGTGTGTGTGTTTGTCATAATGTGTTCTTACTGAGACATTGTGGCCCTTTGCGATAGCATAAAATAATTTGCGCCGGCGTGATGGTGTTAGTTATTGGAGATATTTAAAATTATTCCAACTCATGTCCATATATATAATAAAACTAATACATATTTTGTCAAAGAAAGGGACTCAACGGTTTTAAACATTATTATATATATTTATAATGAAGAATAAAGCAGTCACAAATATTCCAGCCCAATGAAAACAAATGTTGATATGCAGTGAGGTCCACTCATGCAGGGAACAATCAATTGGAATTAGGCCACAGTGTTAAGACATATGGTGGTCAGCTTTAATTTGGTTATGGTCCCATGACCCACAACTCATATCAGCCCAATTTTTCATTGATCAGGTATGACATGAACATTCCCAAATATAGAAAATTATTTATGGGTAGTTGTTGCCTTTATAATTGAAAGTAATCAGTAAATTTCGCGAACCAAGAAACATCAAGTCTCCTCTCATGATCTTCAGATATAATATCATGGACATATGAACTGCAGTTTTGAAAAAAAGAATATGGTGTACAGAAGTTCCTGGTACCGGAAAACAGTAAAATTTTATATATTGTTCATGCCATAACAGTGAAGTAAATGAGGTTATAATATCAAATGGGTCAATGGTTCTTAAATATTGTGTTACAAGACAGGTCAAGTTCTATCTCCGGTTCCGTCCAGAGTTATACGGACCTTTGTTCACTTTGAAATTCGGAATCTCTTGGTCTTTGTTTCCTGTTGATAACTGCAGTTAGGATTTATTAATCACCACCAAACTGTGTATGTGGCTGAATACTCAAAAACTGTGCTTGAATATGGAATTTTTCAAATAATTCTGTCCAAACTTATGGGCCCTTTGCTACTTTGTGTTTAATTGTATTCGTTTTCGGTTGATAACTCCAAACTGTGGAATCCTTCTGAAATGCAAAATACGTATTATGACGGTCCTTTAATTGTTGTCACCGTGATCATTTGACTATTTGGGCTCTGACAAGGCAAAATATTAAAAACATGCTGACTGCCTTTTTTGAAAGACCACACACGAATGGGCTTATAGGGCCGGTCACATTGTTTGTCTGATCAGATGTGGCATATTTAAAAGCCACTTAATGAATCTCTTTGGGACATCTAGATAAATACGAAATATTTGATATTATAATACACCCCTAATGTGCCATCAAAAGTCTTAAATTCGTCGGCTCTGTTCAACCGTTCGCACTGTAGTAAGACAAACGCTCTTTATTGTCACCATATCAGGAAACGATTATGAGCAGACGCTCTTTATTGTTCCATGCTCAACGGATTATGGGGTTAGAGCCATACGGAGGTATTCACCCACACATTAGAGCATGCTTGGCAGTGATCGCTTGTGTCACATTCCGGTCCGGGAGTTCGAATAGGTCGATAAATAAGAGAAATACATTTATACGGATTTTATATCTCACAATTTATTTTTATTTAATGCCACTTGGCTGTTTGCGCTCCAAAACACGCATAATAATATTCGCTTTTGAATTTTCTCCGGTTTCGAAAGAGGTCGATCACAGGTATTGGAATTTGTGTAAAAAAATAGGTTTTTATGACGATATACTCCTCTGAATGAGAATAGATTGAAAAGGTACGAAGGCTGTGGTATCGCCCATTTTCGCTACCCGTCCACTTCAACACCCATTTCACAACAATTATCAGTTGATCTCACCTAATTTTTTTCAAACTTGTAAAATGGTCACCCGTCTATAACCTTACCAGGATAATTTTTTATATGAGCTCTTTTAATAGCCGTGTATGACAGAAGTTCCCACAAATTTCACACGATTCTCAAACGGATCGACCTCATTCGAGTAATACGTCACGATTTTTACCTTCCTCAAAAACCCGAACTGGGAAGCGGAACGAAGTTTATGGTTGACAAATTTCCAGCTTTCGGTTTGGGTTAAAGTGTCTATAATAGATGTGCGATAAAACAATAAAATGTTTCCTTATAGGCAATAACTCCCAAGTTATCAGGGAAAAGACAATGAAATTTGAAAGACAGTAATGCATCATTGATCACATCGATCTGGTAGCATGGCACCAATTTGCTACATTTTATAATTTTCTGTATTATTCACGAATGTATGTTATAGGTTTTTTTTCCACAATCATGTAGGTTTTACAGTTTGAACATTTATTCCGGGGAGGTCTATGGATTCTGTGTTGGAGTAAGTTCAACTCGGTCACCATTTGATAGGTGGGCTCTCTACTTATGTTTGTAGAGGCCTGCTGAACAAAACAGAACCCATAGCCACTGCCGGTGTGGTTGCGTCACTTCATTTGCAATAATTCACGCACAACATCTCTCACACTTTCATTCATCAAAACTCTTAGTGCCTAATTTTATTAATATGTCATTCTTAAATGATCTTAATGATTTAAAATGGTTTCACTAGCAAACCAAGTTCGGTACCGGTTACTCTGAAATTTATCTTATCATTCTTAGGGAATTTCAACACATAATTTAATAAGGAAATATATCTCTTGAAGTCCATTATAACTATATTTATTCTTTTGGTCATTTGAAATTTAGAAATTGTTTGCTGATAACATCTATTAATCTGAGGACCATTGTGGAAATAAGTCTGCCCATTTATGGGTCAGACTTTTCAATGTCATCCTCGGTGCGATGGGTGAGTCTTATTACATCATAAAGACCACTTCTTTAAAAAAATTATATATTCTATTAAATAAATTATAATGAAACTGAATTTAATCTTTCAAATTATTGTTTGATTTATATTGATACTGTTTAGATTTTTTCTCATATGCTTAAAATCAGTTGTGTACAATCTAAACTGTAATATCTTATGGTCCATTCAAACTGTAGGACCTTTTTGTAATATGTTTTTACATCGCACCAAATAAATCTATCTATCTATCTCAGTTACATACCATATATTGCCCTTGTGTAGTGCCTTGTGTGACTGCTGCGTTCAACAACATCGTTCACCATAATATTCGTATCCGTCAGATGCAACAAGAATTATTTAGAAAGTTCTGCATCTCTGTCAAATCGTTCAGCGTATCTCAAGATTGCACAGACGTGACATCTATATCATCCAGTTTCTGCAATGCATCCTAGCATGCCAATTATCCGGCACATTGGGACTAAATGAAATTTCCCAAAACACAATTGTTTAAAACGCACAATCAGCATTCCTGATGATGAACCGGAATTTGTATATATATAATACGTCGAATATCACAGTACACTTTCAGTGTAACAAAACGTTATTATTCGAACAAGTCATGTGCTTTCACGAGATGTGCTATATGATCCTAAATTTGTTAGTATTTAGGTTATCCAATAAATTTTGTTCCGACTCGGCTAAAGATGATCCATAGAAAACTTCCGTGACTGTAGCTTTCGTGTTTGCGGTGACATCTACCAGAACCAAAAGGCAATCCTTTTAGATATAAGGTGCACAGTCACCGAAACATGACAGCCACTCCAATTTTTACAATATGCTTTGACAAAGTTTGATTATAGTCACACCACTGGTCATACACGCAACTTCATGGCAACGGTTGTTTTTTATTTCTTTTTTGGTGGCAACGTGTGTCCAGTCAAAGATCCGAAGCTAAGCGCTTTCGTTCCACTGTTTGATCTGGACGATACTGTTGTCTGTGAAATAGTTGTGGCGGTACACGCGGGTCCGTATTGTGCCAGGGTTGGGTTTGTGTTTAACTCAATGCGGATTCCTCGTTGCTGACAGAACGTGTTTTCTATTAGGTCGGAGTTAAAATATTTCGGGACAAGGCTGTGCTTTCCATCGATTACCTTGTCGCACAATAAAATAAAGCCAAGCAAACTGGAGTTTATATAATTATGTCCTTGCGTGTCTCGTTCGTTATTAGATGTTTTCCGTTTATTTTCAACTTACTTTGTGTAACTTCCTTCTCCCACTTCCCAAAAAAGTATAAAATTGCACGCAGATCACCCAATCTTTCGTCTCGTAAGCTTATAATGGGGGTTATGTCGGTAAAAATCTTGATTAACGTGGATGTTTTTTCTAAGAATGCAATGGTTGAATCGAAGTCTGCTCCATTTGGCTGTGTTTGTCGGTAGCAGGACATTAAATAGAGCATGTCGCGATCTAGAACTTGAGTAGCCAAATTATTACGCATTTTTTATGTGGATGATAGGTCGATATGTTCAAGTGTTAATTTATGGTGGATACCGGATTCTTGATTATAACGGTACGCGGCCAGCCAATGATCCCATAGTATTTGTCCCCCCCCCCCCATTTCCAGATATCTGCCTTTTTTCTTTTGTGGTCCTCCCGACTTGATTCGACGTTATTCCGTACCTTTTTTATCACATGCATGATATCCTGTATTGTGCACACTGTAGCAGAAACGTCGAATATATTTTGCGTGATATACATTTGTGCACGGAGAGATGTTCCAATCCCTTGGGGAAATTGTTTTAGTGAGAGATCGGTTTGTCGAAGCTCCGTCAAACATTACATACTGCACTTTAAAATTGTGCTCGTCCAGTTTGTCGATCGCTTCCCAAAAGTTAACCACCAGCTCACTGGCCGTTGCGGTTGTTGAACCGAAATATCCCACTGTCCCTGACTGTCCAGCGAAATCCAGTGTAGCCTTGGAATACAAATCGCAATGCATGTGTTGCAAGTTTTATGTTTCTTTTTGGACACATATATGTCCATTTCATTATTATGCTTGCCCATGTCTGATGCCCCTACCAATTTCCACTCAGTTCCTTGCTTGACAATCTGTATATCCGACTGAATTACCATTTCGTCTATGAGCAACCCACCCTGCATTCCAAATTCTGGTATGGTTTGTCTCTTCGCTTCTCCCGCCATCCATTTTAAATTATCCTCGTTAAACCCGGGTTTTTGTTTTATTGTGTTTGTATACATCTGTAGCAGCCTCTTAGATGGAAGCCCTAGCATGCCGGACGGGGCCATGTCGTCGTATGCACCAGGGGAGCGACATTAAAGTCCCAGGCAAAACAGAGATCACTTCTGGGCTCCACCGTCGATGATATGTATAAGTTGGTCTATTAGTAGTATTGACATCTTTTCAGAGGCTCCCATCTCTAGCACTTTCTCCACTACGGCCAACATGTCGTTGTGGTCGTTTTCGGCGAGTTGGATATAATCTGATGACTCGGATGGCTCAGAGGAATTTTCATTTGTATTCTCGATCGAAGATAGGGGCTTTCGCTTCCTTGATTTGGTTTGGTTCATTTGTTGTTGCTGTTGTTCTTCTTGTTTTTGTTTTTCTTGTTGTTCTTTTTGTTTTAAGTTCCACCTGCGCTTCGCGTTGTTAAAGACATTCGTGCACGTTTTGCAATGGACTTCATCTGAAGCTGAAAGAGTTTGAACAATTTTCAAACACCCTTTGGATGTTGCACGCATTTGTCCTTCTCTGTTGGTCACATTCCGCCAAATCTCACGGCACCATTTCCTCTCAAACTCAACTTCTTTCGCGGGGTAACCTTGACACAACTTGACGTTCTCAAGAAACTAAATCCAGCCAGTTGTTGGATTTCTTTGTAACACATCAGTAATACCCAGGGATAATGTTCGATCTCTTACGGACAAATGATCGATTTGGCCAAAGTGTAATTTTACAGTCTGGTGAAGGCCGCCAACCGACCTGATTGTTGGGCATGTTAGAACCAATTCTCCCGTGTCACTCTTTGTAGCGGTGCAATGTTCTGGTATTTCCATATTATCACACCAATCTTCACATGTTCTGCTCATGTTCATCAAAAGAATGCGTTCCTTGCCATCGACATACTTTTTTTGTTTTGTCGGGTTAAACATTGTGTGTAAAACCAGTGACACTTGCATTTTTGACGGACGTGCCATGTGACACTTCTCAAAATCATCCGCACACATTTCAAACAGATCGTCGATTTTGACAGTGGCATTGCTATCTTCACAGCGTTCATATTTGATGGACACCCTGAAAATTTCAAACTAGATCTATAACATGTTTCAAAGCTAATCTAGTCGAAAGAGATTGTTGGCTCTTTCTGAGAATATCTCCAATGGCAGTCATGGCGGTAGGGTGTACCAAAACACAAATTTAACCCCATATCGCCGCCAACTATATAGTAATGTTGAATGCCTATAATCTGCCTGATAATTTTTAAACTCTCATTCAACTTTGAGATTTGATACTGATATACATTTTCTGGAGTTATAATTTATGTTGATAAGCATGATGGTTTATAAATCACCTGGCTCCCCACAACAATCGACACCATGACCCTGGGCTCCCAGTGTTATTTTTTATTTATTGTCGACTTTGTTTAGGTGCAATGGGTGGGTTCTGTTTAAGTGGTGCCAAAGATCTGAAACTTTACATGTATGTTCCCCATGGACCACTGAGTATTTTAAGACCGGGATACATTACCACACGATCTCTCCCTGGCAACGGTTGCTATGCAGCTACCCGAAATCGAATTTAAAATGCAATTATAGCTTTTATCGAAGTATTTCAACCCTAGGAAATGGCGTTTTCGATGCAGCCCATGCCCCACTGAAATTTTATTATATATCTGGCCGGATGAGTGAACCAAATTTTTGATTAAGGGTATGACAACGGTTGCTAACCCTAATGATCCAATGACACCATTGCCCTGATCAATCAATCGTATTATGCCCCATTTTAGACATTTCCTAGGCGCATGTTACGTTTTTTCGAAATCACGTGACGAGCGTTTCGGTTGGTCTCGTCGACAATCAAATGCCAGAGTGCATCATCCCAGAATAAATTTAAGTACTCCACCTTGGGGTGTACTGTCCATACTTATTGAAGTTGGTACATTCTTTGGTCCCGACTTCTCGTTCGGTGTAAAGGTACGTATGACAAACGAATTTGCGTCCCTTTTCAACGTATGGACATTATGATCACCGTGACTAATTGCAGGTATGAAGCCACGCCCCCTGCCACACCCCTACCTCGACATAAGCTCCGTCCACTTCCACAACACCTCAACTACCCCATACATTGATCTCTGGCAGAAGGTGGAGCGAACAAGTCAGATTTTATTTGGCTTAATTAGTTCCTTTTTGTCAGAGCGTCGGTACGAGTGAGTTGTGCGGTCTGTAACCTTTATTGGAAGCAACCGCCCTCGTGCTGATGCCGGCGAGTGAGACGGTTTTGGATTAGGCTTAGCGCGACGGACAATGGAGCTAATCCCTGACGCCGCGTTAGCTGCAATACAAAGATCTCAAATAGTGGACACCGTTAGATGGAGTCTCCAGTCTAACAGGGGCTATTTGGTTCTTTGTGTTGAATTCCGGACGGAGGATGCTGGTATCCAGAGATCTTCTACCCGGAGCAGGAACGCCAAGACCAGCCGTACCATGAAAGAGGAGCCTCCTAAGAGAAAGACGCCAGCTCGAAGGAGAAGGGACGCAGCCAGACGAGCGAAATGGAAGAAAAAGAAGGGGTGACTGTTGATCTGCCGGTCACCCCTCCCCGTGTGGTTCAGCCATCCAGTGTCACAGCCGGTAGGCCGGAGTTGTCTGAGAAACGCCCAGACGACCCGGCCTGCATGGAGACAGGTGACATCAGACCAGCTAGCAGGGACTCCGTAGATCCGCCGGAGGTCCCTGCTGTCGGCGCAGAGACGAGCGGAGACAGGGACGCGGATACCACCCCCGATGTTCCTGCCGCCAGTTTCGACGTGGAGATGGAAACACCACCCAGCCATTCTCCACCCGGGGCGGAATCTACCATCACCGCCCCTCCGACGCCGAGGTATGAAGAGAAGCCGGCGACGTCCATCACCAAAGAACAGATGGAAAAACAACGGGAAAAGATCAAGACAGCGATCGTAACACACCACGCAGCAGGAAAGACTTACCATCTCACCAAATACGAATTCTTCCTGCTGCGTGATCGCCAGGTCTACTGGCATCGAGACAAAAATGAGAGAACATCTGGGACAGTAACAGTCAACCCAACACAGACATATGGCCAGTTCACACTGGCCTATTCAAAGCATCCAAGACCACCAGAAAAAAGAAAATGATCACCACAAAGAATCTCTAAATTGCTATCTTTTTTTCATCTTTTTTTTCTACTTATTTCTCTAATAAAATCAATATCATGAGGGATTAAGGAAAGGGCCCTTCGGCCCTTTCGACAATCCCGGGGCTAGCTACCCCAAACAACCCAATTAAAAAAAACAAAAAAACATTGATCTCTTGTCGTATCTCTACTTGAAACAACGCCACCCACTCCTGGAGCGACTGACGTCTGAATATCTTCCAGTGTCACTGTGCTTTCGTTCTCCCATTCTAACTCACAAATGGCGTAGTCTTCATCATCGAAATCTTCCGCGTCCGATTCCAAAATTTGCCGGACCACCTCGTCTACTACCGAAAATGTTTTAGGCTTCATAATGCATTATGTTGTGTGCTTAAACATAATAGCAACAAGACACAAAGAAAAACATAATTATTGGAGAAGCAGAAGACCACGACGATGTATGTAAACAACAAACACGTGGCGGTCGATATATGGCCGGTCCAGCGGCCGGTATACCGGCCGCTGGGGTATTTGGAGGTTCACGCAGCGGCCGGTTTTCCGGCCGCTCGGGTTCAAAGGGTTAAAGCGCACCGTTTTCGCCAGCTATATTACACCACTGAGTTACTGTAAATACAAATATATATATATATATCTTTAATTCCTCCTTGATAGAAGATCATTACAAGAATACATTGAAACAAATTAAAGAAACAGAAGCAAAACATGAACATACCATAACCCAAAAAAAAAAATATGTTGGAGAACAAAGATATAGAAATATATACTAAAGCAGTCATTCATCACCGCACATACACCGCACATTCGCGCCATACAAACACAAAACCACATTCGAGCACAGTCACACCAATTCGCTCACAGATTAATGAACATTATGTACAAGACTACGGAAAACCACACGCTTTGAGCACATACACATACGCACGCATGTACAAACTCTCACATACACACATATATCCACATGACTCGCAAATACGAACAAAACTGAAACCCACTAATTTAGTGGCGGCCACAAACCCCCTACCCGTACGGACTGAATCAGCTGTATAGACTCATATTTGTATTATCTTGTTAGAAAGCTCCAAGAGAGCTAAGACAACACCATTCAATTCTTATATTAACTAAAGAACATATTTACACTAAAGGATGTAATCCAAGAGAGCAGAGTACAGCGCCATCGAGCACATAGTGCATTATTCTGCACAAAATTTGAAGTAAGAGTGCGTTAACAATTACAACGGGGATAATTAACTTCGATAGAATATCATTTTTGAAGGAGTTTCCAGAAACGAACTCCATTCATACCAGAAGATTTTTGTTGCTTGGATGAAAAATCGCAGTAAATGTGTTACAGGTATCTGACTAATATGGACAAGACCCGGTGGTAAATGACCTAAGAAAAGTGCAGTTTGTTGTTCTATCGGGAGATTGTCAACAAACTGATATGCTGTAACTGGCAAGCGGTCGATGAACAAATACCAGAATTTATTACGGGTGACTGCCAGTGCTGGGCAGAATATTAAGAAATGTTGAACCATGTCAGTATATGTCATCTGGCATGCAGTACATTTGGTTTCGTCTGCAGATGTCGGAGCACACAGTAACTGCAATGCAATGTGGAAGCCTTCTTTCTCTTTGGGATAATACTTACAAACACGCCACATGAATGCGATATCTGGACTACTATGCACTAAACGAAATCGTTCAAAAGAAGGGTCACTGTGAATTCGAACCAACCAATCATCTTTCCAAAACAAAGATCCTTGTTTCACAAGAAGCTTCCAACTAACTTTATTAGGGACGGTGGCAGTTACCGTGTACTCAGACAAGCACTGAGTCAAACCAAATTGATGAAGGATATCTCGTAAGTCCCTGAAAAAGATATTTCTGTTAGCATTGTTACAATCATGAACACATTGTAATAGTCTGATAAGTGTTTACGACGATGGATATAATGCATTAAATGAGGAGAACCCAGTAAGCCCAGTACCATATCCGTTCGTGTTCTCATGTGGAGACCTTGAATGTGCTTAAGACACAGGCGGTGAGCACGTTCGAGGCGGTCACATTATGTATGTGTTAGCCCACAGAGTATTTCGCTTCCATATAAGCCTTTGGGAATTATAACTGAATTGTAAATTTTAAGGGAACTCATTGGTGTTATTCCGCCGGCATAAATACCAATATTTGATAGTGCAAAGTATGTTTTCCTCATTTTGGAGCAGATATCTTCAACAAAAGATGCTCTAAAGTTATGTTTTCTGAGAGGGATGCCTAAGTGAGTAACGCATTCATCTTCATCCACTCGATGTGTACCAAGAAACCAGTTTGTTGTGCGCTTTAGTGCCGCGGTTTTTGATTCATTGAATACTATGACATGTGATTTAGACGGGTTATATTTATACCTCCACTTTGTACTATATTGCATGCAAACGTCAATTAAGGACTGCAACCCTGTTGCAGTGAGCGACAGCAGGACCATATCATCGGCGTGTGTCGGACAGCAGCATTTCGCATCCTTCATGACGAAACCATAAACTGAGTTATTAAGCTCGCACAATAAGCTGTCAATGTATAAGGTATAAAAAAGTGGTGCAAGGGTACTTCCCTGCCTTGCTCCTTGCAACATTGGTATCCAGCGTGAATTGCAGTTTTGGTAGCGAGTGCAACAATGTATATCATTAAGTAACTTTGAAATAATTATCCACGTTTTGCCCTGAACGTGCTTTTCAAATAGCTGATAAAGCAAACCGTTGATCCACACAGTTGCCAAACGCTTTCCATACGTCCAAGAAGCAGGCAAATAACATACTTTGTCTCTCGGACGTATAAGAAATACATTCGGTCACCAAAAATGATGTCATAGAACAACTGACCTCACGCTGAAACCCGTTTTGCAAGGGATGAGGCGTTATCAATGAAGGCGTATAAAGCTCAAGTCTTGTGAGAATTAGTTTCTCGAATAATTTGTATATGACAGGCAGCAGTGTTATAGCTCGGTAATTGTCGAAAGAGTCTCTAGGTTTAGAGCCACCTTTATGTAGAGAAAAAATAACACCCTTCTTTGCTGCGTGTGGAATATACTCCAACTGTAAAAAATGATTGAAAAGACAACTCAGTGATTCGGCTAAGCGGGTACCTCCATAGACAAGGTGCTCATAGTTGACTCCATCCAACCCTGATGCTTTATTTAAATTAAGGTGTTTATATAAAGACGTTATTTCTGTTGAAGTTACAGGAAAAGCAATAAGAGCGTCTAAAGGGCTAGAGGAGGAGCGAGCCGATTCCCTTTCTACAAATTCATTTACATTGGCATAATGTGACTCATCGAATGACGGATCCATTAAGGGAACCGAGAAGATGCTGCTATAATAATCGCCCCATGCCTCGGCTATCTCGTGTGCATCCCTGATGAGGTTACCATTATATTTGAAAAACGAACCAGAAAGAGTACCAAGCTTTTTGCGTTTTGCATTAAACAGTCTGAAAAAAGTGTCTTGATAAGATTCTACACATTCATCAATGCTGTTGTTGAACGACTGAAGATACTGTTTAGATGCTCTGCGATAATCACGTCTAAAATTACATTTAGCGTTTTTGTAGTTGGCATATAAGCCAGTAGGATCGTTGATCGGTTTAGCGGCTGCTATCCAAACTGACCGTTGATATCTCATATTCTGATGAAGTGATTTGAGATGTTGGGACCAGAATGGCATCAAGAATTTTTTGAAACTCTTGCGAGGGACATTGTTTTCTGCTGATTTGTTTATAGCTTTATATAATATTGCTATAGAATGACTCCAAATCACTTTGGTTGGCTACAACACTACTATTCTTAGGAAGAGAAGATTCCAAGTCATATTGATAGCTTGCTTGTGACCAAGGTTCGTGACGAAATTTCTTCCAGTTTAGCATTGGACGATCATCAACTAAAATAGGCGGTTGATGAACTGACATTAAGGCATTGATTCTGAGTAACATAGGTCTGTGATTTGACACGTCTAATGCATCATCATCATCTAAAACTTGACAATCAGTGATGAGGTCAGTTGCAGACTCGTGTATAACAAAGTGGTCTATTACCGAACCGCTACCTGGTAACCACATAGAGGGCACATGAGTTGCTCGAGGCACAGCACATAGTGATGAGCTATTCACAGAAATCAAACATTTTCTGGTTAGGAAACATTGTAGGCATTCTCCCCGTGAGTCCCCACGTTGAAGACTGGCATTGAAATCGCCCATGAAAATGACAGTCCCCAGCTATATGTGTGCCACAAGTCTTCGAGGATTTTGAAATAGTCCCTAAATACTTCAATAGAGTGATTTGTAGACGGCAGATAAACTTGAAAAATGTAGAAGTAGCTAGACCCATTGCTCATCTGAATACCAACTATCCGGTCATAATCTAAATCGAGTGGTGAAACTTTACTTCCAATCGTATCACGCCTCCACATTATACAAACCACCACCGGAGTTTCTGCCACGTTGCATGGGCAGGCGCTGTGTGAAATCACTGACAGCACAGAAATCATACATTGAATCTATTGATTGAAAATAAAGAAGATCTTTCTGGGCTAGCCAATGTTCACTGATCCCACATATGTCTAAATTATAGCGCTGGAGAAAGAAACTCAAATATCTGGCTGACGACATAATCCCTGTGGCGTTCCAAGAGCCAATAGAGATCATTTTGCTGTAAAGTGAGATACCAACCTAGTGTGAAAGTAACGTTAGGGGCCCACTCTGTGCGAATGCCTTTACGTGTACGGCTATATCAATCCATCTAGTGGATGTAATATGCAGTGTTATATGAGTAAATACTGGAATATATAACACAATATAACATATACTGATATTTGCCATGACATTATCAATGACCAGGAAATAATAATTATGGTCACATTAAAATAAAACACAGATAATTGAGCTAATACGTTTAACGACTAAAGCGAGGTAACTCTTACGTCCACGGTAGCATAACGTTGATTCAATAGTAAATACAAATTTATGATTTTCTGTATTCATTTTGGGTCGCTGCCTTCAATGTTTCATCTCATTGTCTGGTGTTATATCTTATTTTCAATTAAATATATCTGATGATGCTTAATTTGATATAAATATAGGCTATGATACGGTACATAAAATAATAGAAGTTGATTATATTGTGTAGACATTACTCTATTTCCCTAATAAGTTGAGAACGAACAATTTCAACTAAAATACAACTGTATAGTGTAACTATGTGCTTAAATTCCTCCACACCCGGCGATCAGAGTAAACGCGCCATGTCGCATTATAAACCGCTATCTATATACTAACCGCTTCACACACCCGTTATAACGTGAAAATATTTTGGGAATTGGAATTGGAAAATTTTACCCAATGGGTGGAATGAAAATGGAATATTGGAAATTTGGTAACAGACTTGATTGGACAATTGGACCCCAAGGGGTGCAATTGGAAATTTGGAAATTCCGAATGGACCCCCGCCCCCTAATTTCCTGACCTCTTTGCTACGTCCAGGGACGTTGCGATGAGGTCAGGAAGAGGGGTGTCCACTTCGGAAATTCCAATTGCACCCCCCTTGGAGGTACATTTTCCAATCAACTATACCAAATTTCGAAATATGGAAAATTCCATTTGCACACCCCCCCCCCCCCCAATTGAGTTCAAATAATTTTCCAAATCTACTGTTTTAAAATTTCAAAATTTCGGAAATTATGTTGTTACATTTGCACCTCCCCCCCCCCCCCCCCCCCTTTGAGGTCAAATTTTCCAACTTAATATTCCCGAAATTCATAAACTTTTCAACTAGTCACCCACATAGGAGTCCAATTTCCCAACTGAAACATTAAAATCACAGGTAGAAACTTAAGAATTCCTACCAAATTATACCAAAATTTCGATTTTTGACCTCCGAATTTCCAAAGTTGAAAAATTGAACAAAAATTGGGGAGGGGTGGCACCCCCCCCCCCCCTCTTTAGAAACGTCCCTGGCTACGTCCCTGTCGCCGGGATAGGGGCCGTATACTCACCATCCCCAATAGGCCTATATAGCATTGGTAAGACTTGCCTCCTAAATCTGGACAAAAATGGAAATTAGTGAACTCTATTTATTTTGTATAAGTTATAAACAAATTTGAGGTCATCTATATGCTTGAACTTACCATATCATGACCTGCAGTGTCTCAGAAGCTGCTTCAGTAGAAGAAGTCATTTTGAAGTACAAAACCCGTTAAAACTATGAAAATATATGCTCTAGTATAATAACAGTCAATAGCAAAGTTAATTTACTACAGATCGACAGAAACCAGACGATAACTTTTTAATTACGCGTGTTTAGAACACTTCTCGTGTGACATTTTCAAATTTCCCGCCACTATTCAAATATTCAAAATCGCGAGTTTTAAAACTGGACCGTTTTGTGCGATCCGCGTTTTCAAGTTCCAGAAGATCCAAGAAATCGTGACGTATTACTCGAATGAAGTCGATCCGTTTGAGAATCGTGTGAAATTTGTGGGAACTTCTGTCATTTTACAAGTTTGAAAAAAATTAGAAGGTGAGATCAACTGAAAATGCGATACCCCAGCCTTCGTACATTTTAAATCTATTCTTATTCAGAGGAGTATATTGTCATAAAAACCTATTTTTTTTACAAAAATTCCAATACCTGTGGGTCGATAAATACTTGAACCAACTTTCTACGAGTATTATATGTTCGAGGAAGGCGCATTGAAGTCATACAAATACAACTTTGAACACGATGTTTGGGTTCAGTCATTTGCACGAAATGGAACAGAAAAGAGCGTTCTGTGAGGCTATTCCTGATATGGTAGAAATTAAGAGCGTTTGATCCACTTCTGTATAAATAATTGAAAACAGCTAGATAATGGCTGTGACCATGGCAAGTATTTTTGAGAGCACATTGAAGCCGGTATATCAATATTTCGTGTATTGTCAACCTATGTTATGCCTCCTTCCAAATTTCGTAGGCATAATTTGGAAGTTTGAATGAACCATGGCCGTTTAAGACATAGCATCGCATTTAGCATTTTTATTCAGTATGATACAGTAAAGAGCGTTCAGTGTACGTTTCTTCATAATATCGTATACGTAAAGAGCGCTTGCCTTATTTCCGTGGGGAAACATTAAAACAGTCGGAAAATTTCTGGGCTTTTTCCAAAGAATACATGTATGTTGTGTATTTATTGACATATCGTTTACATATATAGTACTAAATTACGTATATGCATGAGATCATCGTTATTCTCAAAGCTGTGGTATACCAGACTGACTTTCTTTCTATTGCTTATTGGACACTTCGAGGCCACATATGTTTCGTATCGTGGCCGAATATTATATTTTGTCCCTTCTTGTGACAGAGGTATAGTCCACGAATAATGCTGTGTACTGATAGCTCTGGATTGAAATAATCAAGGCCTCGATCTTTAAGTGGTCCTTTCATTAGCATATATACATTGAGATACCCTATACGAGTTCAGTGCCCCTTTAGTTCTGGGAAACGTAAACTTTGTTTCAAACTGTCCTTTGGTGTCGCATCTCTGTCAATACAAACGGACTGTATGGGGGACCAGATAAATATTTTCGGCAAATATATCTCAGAAGGCAGGATTCTTAGACGAATTAAAAGTGTTGATTTTCGATAGTGGATTTTTGTTCTGTGTCATTGATGCGCTATTTGTCCCATTTAGGAAGGGTAAATTTGTTTTGATGACACCCAAGTTTATAGACCGGCATATATATTTTAAAAGCTCTTTGTGCATGGTAGTCACAATTCGGATAATTTTAATTGTAACCGCGGGCGTTAACTTCAATGAACGAATTACTTTGAGGTTTTTACACCGCAGATAGGAAGGTAATAAAACGAAGTTCATATAGAGGTGTATATTTGTAAGATGGATTTTATTTTCTGTAATTGCACGTTGTGTATTATGGCGATTTCTTGCTATATTTGTTAATATATAAGGGTTCATGACTTCACCCATGCATAGATGGTTTATCGTGCAATATGTTGATGTAAGTGATGCAAATTACACTTACCTGGCATTTGCACCATATCCTTTCGATTCTCTGCCACTCGTATCGTTCTCTTTTGCTAACTGCCTGGGTGGCAAACTTACAGATGGACATGTGCTATATCTTCCCGGCTGCACGTCCAGCAGCACTTTTTTTTGTGAGACTCCACGTTTCAATTATTATTACCAAAAACAGACAACATAAACATCGGGCGTTCCAGCCCCCCCCCCCCCCGGTGGTCCAGTCGGTAGCGTGCCATGCAGGTGCATTACCCCGTCACAGGTCATCCAGCGCTGACGAAGCTGGTTCGAACCCCGTCATAGGGAGGGTGACCAGAATCGTGTATCTGGGCAAGTTTATCATTTGCTTTCCGGTGGTCGGTGGTTTCTACACGCAGTGGGACGATTTCTCGGTTAAATTTAGCCTCTGCGTGGTCTTTCCTCCACCCGTAAAATTGACAACGTCGTGTGTGGCCTAGCGGCTAGAACGACGATAAACCCTAACAAACCAAACCAAACCAACCTGGCGTTCCATAAATATGTCACTTAAAAGTCTTTTAAAATATAGATTTCCAATAAAAATTGTTGTTCTGACTCAATACTATATTATACCTCGAATTCTATACAGAAGGTCAGAAAAGAGACACGCATTTTTATGGTTTAAACTCGATAATGGCCAACTTATCTGGCAAAACCAACTTTTGTATACATGGTGGAAATATCCAAGTAAACGTGCGTATTTGGAGGTGGAAATAGGTTCAATATGAACCAATTTCAAAACAAAATATGTCCAATATGGTACATTTTGAGCAATAGGTTCTATACAAGCCTATTTACTGTGATAATGTGTTTTCACTATACACATGTACATGGACTCTGTCTTTATACGGATAAACTGGTATAAGTTCACTGTGGGATCATTTCAGAATTAAATACGTCCAATATGAACCGATATGTGAATACTTAGGTTCAATATGTTCAATCACTTCGCAGTAATCCTCGCTTATCGGGTATTGGCCTATCTTGGTCATCCGTGAACCACTTATGGAGAATAATTAATGTGTCCGTACGTTTGTAGTGTGCGGAGACACAGGTAACACGAAAGGCCACCCTCTGCCACCATCCACACTCGATTTTGTTATATCGATATTATAGACATATATATAGGCCGGATTCGTCATCTCCGGTTTAAGCCTGGTCTACGTAAACCTCTAGGTTTAAACCGCCATTTGACAGCTAAATCCGTGGTTTAAACCCGCGACCGCAGGTCTAAGTGACACATTCGTCATCTCCGGCTTAAACCTGGTCTACGTAAAAATCTAGGTTTAGACCGCCATTTACAGCTAAATTCGCGGTTTAAACCCGCGACCGCAGGTCTAAGTGACACATTCGTCATCTCTGCCAGACCAGTCGTATAGCAGTAGTTTCTCTGCATCGTCCAGATAATTAATCGTACTTGCCTAATGCGGACCTAATGGGGGCCAAACCTGAGATGATAATCCGTCTTTTATGAACCGTGGTTTAAGTGGGCAGCGCTGTGCGTAATATCGATTGGTGGCGTGTCCATAATGTGAGAGTGGCGGCTTGCAGCTATATGGTATTATCATGTCCATCATATTCATTCCCACACGAGTGTGCATGTGCTTGTTCGCGATAATTGAGGGCGTGACAACGATCATTCTAGTAGTGGCCTGTTTGTGGTCCGCCTGGTAATTGGGTAGTTTGATTGAATGCTCAGCGTATAGACTCTGCTAGCCACTGAACGACCACAAACGCCCACTTAGGCCCGGTTTGGCTGGACCATCAATGTAGGTTTAAACCTTTAAACTCGAAGGTTTAAACTGGAGAGGACGAATCCGGCAACCGTATTTACCCTCGTCCAAGGTAACCGTAGTGCAGACTCTCCTCTATAACCGACACTTCTCGTATTATATTTATTCTCATCACGGATTGAGTTTGTAGTATTTTGCACTTTTACTAACGAAAGGGTCCACTTTTGAACAAATAATGCCGTTTCGCCGCGGGGAATTAGGGTTGTGTCATGAGTACAGTCCTCCCATACATAGGTAAGGAATTATATATTAATAATCGTTGCACGGGGTCGCCAGGAAAACACAGTTATAGTGTAAATATACGCCACCTCGTGGATAAAGAAATGCCCGATTGCCATATATTCGTTGGGGAACTTTGTACTTTATGTGCCTATATATTTATTCAAAATTACCATATATACCATTACTTATCACGCACCATGTTGAGCGTATCTCAGTTGTGTAATGTAACGACTCTGGACATATACAACTGTACTTTTGTCAATAATCACTCTGACTCTGCGTTATATATACACGTTACGGACCTAACCGATGTGTGCCCCAGCAAATACACGAGCTTCAATAAAATTCCAGAACCCTGTCAATGGATAACACGAGTATCGAATGTTTCAATTTACTTAGCTTATTCTCGAGAAAACAATGCCAAATCACCACAACAAGATTAATCATTCACTTTCTGTTGAGTGTTTACTGAGGACTTAGTCGTGTGTGTTATTTTATCATTCGCACCGTTCTCTTGTCAGCTTTGTCAACTCAAACCTCGACGGCCACTTCGTGGAAATTGAACGACCATTCAATCTTCCTGACACGGCGATAACCACGAGGTGATATATCCCATGACAGCTGGAGTATTCTGAACGCGCTCAAACTCTAAAACGGGAATTTATCAAACTTTACATTTATCCGAGACTGCGACTTGACAGCCTGTTCTCATAAAAACCGCACATTATCTGCTTATAATAGAACTTTGTTTTAGATAGATAAACTGCTTAGAATCGCCTCATTTTGAGTCGATAATGTGCTGAAAATAAGAGCATTTGCGTCACATTATCTACTCAAAAAGAGACGATTATAAGTCGATTATTTGCGGACAATGAAACAAATAAGCCAACTCGCGACTTTCAGGTGTATGCCCTTTAACATGTGTTTTCACTGTGGCCCGTGCCATACAACGAAATAACGGGTATGAGTCCATTATCTGATTATTTCATAATTAAATAATCACATTGTGTACCTATTTCACATTACATATATGTCGATTATCGGCGTATTGGCGCGACGATATGTTGCAATTGAACATGACCAACAGCATTATGGATCATACAGTCTTTACCTGAAATTATGACTTCATATAGTATACACGCGCAAGCGCCTCAAAAACAGGTGTATATTTATATATATATATGTTTTTTTTTTAATTCACTCGTGCTTATACCATGATCTGATCTGTTGCGTATTAAAGGTTCTGGGTCTTCATCATACTGTTCCGTGTCATTGCCCGTGACCGCGATGATGTTCGTCTTTGATATGTGTCCACTTACATAGGAAGGTATGGTGATCACGACTGGGTGACTCAGTTGACCTTACATTTGATATATGCATTGTGGGCTATGCACGGATTGTCGTTTAATGCGTTTACCGACACCTCAACGTTCTTGTAAGTTTCATATAATACCCGAAACTAAGAGTGTAGTGCATACTTTTTACATACTGTTCCGTGCCATTACCCGTGACCGCGATGATGTTCGTCTTTGATATGTGTCCACTTACATAGGAAGGTATGGTGATCACGACTGGATGACCTTACATTTGATATATGAATTGGGGGCTATGCACGGATTGTCGTTTAATATGTTTACTGACACCACAACGTTCTTGTACGTTTCATATAATACCCGAAACTAATTAGATACATTGTATAGTAAAGGGACCCGTTCGTGTGACGTTTCCAATAAAATAAATTGAATGTCAAATATGGTCTTTATGTTGTAGATTTACCAGCTATAAAAGTCAAGTGGTGCATGACCTCTCATATATGGGGAGCACTAATGTTTTCGTTACCCGATGTCTTAGGGGTCTCCGACCGCCCGCGCAACTTGTGTTAACTTGTACTTGTTATTGTTATATTAAATGTAAAATATACATGTATGACGACATGGATTTATACATACGAAGTGCTTAAAATAACAAATAAATGTTGAGGAATGAGAATGAGGATGTCTTGTACGTTTCCAACAATAACTTAATTAGAACGTTGGTTATTCTTTGTACTCATACTTTAGCCCTTTCATGGCGGGAGCTGTGCTGGTGCAGCATTAAAGATCCTGCGCCAGTATATTATCTTGTATATATATGGAGACTCGCATATATAAGAGAATCCACTGGCTTACAAATAAGGCCGAGGTAAATATTGTTAGGCCAATATATTCTCTCATATATGCGAGCTCCCTATGTGAGACTCGCATATATATATATATATATATATATATATATATATATATATATATATATATATATATATAGTAGATAATGCACTGACACAGGATTTTCGCAAAACTCCAGGAAGCTCCAGGCGTGGAAGGGTTAAAGAATCCATCAGTTAGTGCCGTTTTATCGATATGTGTTCCTCATTGCTTACATAAAACGGGCCACTCTCGGCCTTAACCGACATATGAATTGGAACAAGTTCACGAATGAATGGCAAGTGTACAAAAGGTTATAACTAGATATTCCCGAGTCGCCCCATACTCGCGATTTAATGTAAATTCAGGTGTTGAATTGCAATTTATAGTAATGTGAAACAGGTGTAATTTTGGCTACGTTATGCGGAGAGCAAACAAGACACTCAGCGTTGAATGGTAACTTGCTAGTATATTTGAACAAGCGCGGTATGTAGGTTTTTCGCACATCTCGATTTGTCCAATAAAAGTAAGAGTAAACCAGATTGATAAATATAAGAGTCACCAGGCCGAAATGTCACCAACCGATTATGAACACCTGTATATATCAAGCATATGAGGTGTATAGCTATGTGTACACTAGTGAATAAATGGGAGGAGAATTTTTGTTCTTCCAGAGATTCAACAGTCCCCATATTTAACTAGCTCTGGTATATATATGATAATGGACCATACTGCTGCTTTGTTAGTGGTTCCTCTGGTTTGGGTACCACAGTGGATCATCGGGTGAGTTGCATAGCGCATTAGGCCGTCATATACGACGTTCGGAAAGCAAAGGTAGTTATATTCCCGATGTGTTATCCCTATACATTATGTATATCTGGGCAAGTTGTAAATGTTTATCGGGCGTATGTGGTTTCTACAACCAGTCATAGTATCTGTGATATTTTTTTCTCCATAAATAAAACGACTACTCTCTAATGGCCATTACGCTGATGCTCTGGTTTATGTGAACCTCAAATATAATACATTTACATGCATGTATGTATACGTTAAATTTGCTCGTATCGACAATACATAGGTCGCTAAATACACGAAATACCGTTAAAAAAAATTATATACTCTGAAAAACACCACGGAAGTCATCGAGAATGATCTGCCATTTTCAGTTTGCTGTACAGAATTGAGACAAACGTTGTTTATTTTGGATGCTGGACGTTTCAGCACTTGGGTTTGCGGTTCGGCACTTGGATGTTTCGGTACCAGATTTGTCCGCACTTCGGATGTTTCGGCACATAGTAATTTTGGAACCAACGAAACTATATCAGTGATGACTGGAAATGATTTTAATGAAGTATATAATAACATAGACTACATTTTCGCAGCAATTAGCCTGTGTATGTGATCTGTACGTCTGTAAAATTCGATTGGGGTTTCCTTCTCCGTTGAACAATGAAGTCATACATGACTACATCTAAAACTGTTCGACTGCACACTGTAATCATGCCACAAATAAACTATGTGCTGAAACGTCTGCGATCAAGAGCCGAAACGTCCAAGTTCATGGGCCGAAACAACCAAGTGTGGAAAACCGAGGTGCTGAAACGTCCCGAACACCATGCAGGTGATGAAACGTCCAGGTACAGAAACGTCATGCACCCTTTATTTTGATGTCCAACCATGCATATCGGGAAATAATAACAGTGAACACTCTTCATTGCTCCATGTTGAAGAAAAGGGGGTCTTTTTTATCAGGAGGTTATATATTCTATGACCTGACTCTTTTCGCGGTATATATATATATTACGTCCCTATAAAAGTATTTAAGGTATTTTATGACCTATTTTGACCCCCGAGCGAGAATTGTTGTCTATTATTTGAAGCCACACACCGCTATGGGTATTTTAAACAGACCGTTGTTACTATTGGAATTTCTATAATGAACGCACACATGACAAATTAAAAAAGATAATGACCAATGCCTTATATCAACGTAGGGGTCAAAGCAGGACCCACCAGCAACAGTAGCTTTATATTGTGAGTCAAGTCAATCCGGAGTAATAGCTAATATTTATAGTTAACCTGCTTGAGGGGTGAATCCTTTCTGCCGCTTTGTTGTGATATAAATATAGAGGTTTCCACAACTAAACGCTCTCTAAATTGTGTTTGTTTTGAGTTATCGAGCAGCGGTTTACCAATACGTATTTTTTCTTAACCCTTTCATGACGGGAGCTTCCTGAAAACCCTGTGCCAATGCATTCATAGGTCCCCTCGCATATATAGGAGAATGCATTGGCCTAACACATTTTATATCATGATTTATAATTGTTAACAAATGTAAGAAAAAAATTATAACAAATTGTTAAAGTATGCAAGAATTAATGATAACAATGATAATAATAAAAAATTGTTAAAGACTGTAAAAAAAAAATGATTAAAGAATATAATAAAAAATGATAAAAATTGTTATAGAATGTAAGAAAAAAATATAAAAATTGTTAAATAATGTAAGAAAAAATAATGTAAGAAACAATTCTTAAGCCAATGCATTCTCTTATATATGAGAGGCGACCTATGGTCGACTCGCATATATAAGAGAATGCATTGGCACAGGGTATTTAATGTTGCGCCAGCGCAGCTCCCGTCATGAACGGGTTAATATTTAGGATGACATACAGGTTGCTATTGTCGATTCTCGATGCTCAGATCTCAACCATGTTGCAACTCGTCGTGAAGCGAAAATGTATGAACTTTTGAACGAAAATGATACGACTGTTTTTAAAAATCTAGGGAAGTTTATCAGAATTGGATTTAAAATTATGGAAACTAACTAAACCACATACATTTCACCATATAATTATGTTACTTGAAAGCTTATGTGAAGTGAGCCTCTGACACTGCATGGGGCGGTGGGTCTGCCTGGGAATGTCGATAATAGTTCAGCGTTCTTACTTTGGTCTGTCTCAGGAATTCCCGCGTACCCTGTGCCAATTCACTCTCTTATATATGCGAGTCGACCATTGGTCGCCTCGCATATATAAGAGATTGCATTGGCATAACTTTTTTTTTTTAATCAATTTTACTTACATTCTTTAACAATTTTTATAATTTTTTATATATTTTTTTTCTTAAATTCTATAACAATTTTTATTATATTCTTTAATCATTTTATAATTTTTTCTTACAGTCTTTAACAATTTTTTTTATAATTTGTTATCTTTATTTCTTACATATTTAAACAATTTTTTTTTTTAAATTTCATTTGTTGACAATTATATATCATGACATAAAATGTCTTGGTCGTGGCCCAAACCTATCAACATATGCAATTTTAAAATATATTTAGTGTTGTAGCATGTATCTAATTTTGTATATATGTGTACACGTGTTGTCTCATTATCTATATTAGTTTATGGCTGAGAATAAAGCATTCTTTCATTCATTCGATTGTCATCCGACTGCCAGCATCCGAGAAAAGAAGGGCTCGACCCTCGGGATGCAGATCTATAGAACACCGAACAATGATGAATGGTTGCTTCCTGGTCGATGTGCCATTTGTATAGTGTGTTTGCTGAAGTGGAATAATGGTAATGTTTGCGAGACTTAAGATAACTATAATTAAACAGCATTGATTCTGTTCGGTGCACTGTTATGGACAACCTGTTTAAAACACAACAAATGAACACGCAACATCATAAATAAGCATTGTGAAAATCGGTATGTGGGTTGGGAAAGAGATGTTAGTACAAAGTAAGTATTAATCAAGGGAACTTTTATCTATGTTATAAATATTGCAAGAAACACAAGCTAAATATTATTAGGTAAAACGTTGTGAAACAAACAAAATGAAAGTGGCAATGACACTGTAGCTGAACTTGGAGTGCGTATAATTACTATCATACATTACAGTCAATGGAGCGATAAGGAATGTGGAAAGTTGAAATGTTCAAGTAATACTTGAGGCCAATTGCAACCCAAAGAGCCATGTGAGTTTGTGATCAAGCAGATGCAAACATATTGGCTGTAGGGCATTACGGGGGATTTAGTCATGCAAAGGGTAAAATCTAAGATAGTTGCCGGCCGCATGTGTTGATCGAAAATCGTCTCCAATTCATTAGCCCTTATCTGGAAGTGATTCTAAACATGCTTGTATATTTTCAAAACATTTCTCCAATAATATGGCCTGCATGGTGTGTCGATGGGTTCAAATGTGAACTCCAATATGGTCGCTGACACCCATGTTTTGTCGAAATTCGGTAAAACAAAATTGATAGCACCCATCTGGAGGTCACCCCGAAGAACCATGTGAAATTTGTGATCTATCGAAAGAAACATAATGGATGTAGGGTGTGTAGAAGATTTATTCGTTCAAAGAGTAAAACCCAAGACAGCTGCCGGTGGCCACGTTTTTTGTCGAATATCGTTCAAATTAGATAGACCCCACCAAGAGCTGATCCTTAACATGACTGTATTATTATACAATATTTCTCCAATAAATTTGTTTTTTGTTATCAAATTCCGAAACAATCGATTACTTCCAGCTATATAGGACACCCGGATGATCCATATGAAGTCTGGTGATGGTCGGTACAGGGGTGTGGCCTGTAGGGTGTGTCAAATGAAATTGGTGACGTGCGTATAAGACTGACGCCAACCCATGGAAATATATCATACTTGACTTCGTCAAGTTGAACTAAAACATATGAACATACATAATGTGCAATTCTGTAAACGTGTGCAAAAAATGCATCATGACCTAAATACTGAGCGTTAATTGAAAGACCGACTTATAGTTAATAACCAGGATGAAAGAGGTGTGTCATGTTAAAATGCTGGAAACAGATCGAGGTCTTAAAGTTTCAATGTGTTTTCAATGTGCTTAATTGATGTTTTCTCGGCGACGTTGTGGTCAGTTGTATTGTTGGAGCAAAGACCGCGAATGCCGAAGAGGTTTACTTTCGCTGCAAAATCACGTCATTACACATGCACTTAAACCACCAACACACTTTGTGCATCACACTTAAAAATGTGTTTCATTATCTCGGGAAAAAAAGAGCGGTTCACTAGTCAACGAAACCACCAAGAATACCATCAACAAAAGACGTTCTCAGGCAAAACTATATACAAAACGTGAAAAGAACACGTAGAATTACGTAGAATTACACGTAGAATATCACGTTTATTCCGTCAGTAGAAGGTAGCTACACTAAACAACTAAATAACTGCCTATACCCGACCAGGGCTGTGCGACGTTATTATTAATTTTTAATCCATTTCGCTGCCAAAAAACATGATATTATTGCATGGTGGAGTATCTTGCTGGGAGAAATAATGGATACAAACTTATAATTCGACAAAAATCGCATATATGTAGGCTAGTTCAGACGCACTTGCAACCACTGCTATCCCGCAAGGTCCAGTGAACATTGCAAAAGGTCTCCTTTTGAAAGGCACTGTTATTTACATGAGTAAAAGTTGCATAAAGAAAATGTGAAAGTGCATCGAACGATTTCGAACGAGAGGTCAACAACGTGTTTGAATGGAAATTCGAACTTCGTGAGGCCAATCGTTTAAACCCCTCATTCATTGCGGGAACAGGAAAACGCACTTATAGATTTGCCATTGAGACACGTCCCGTGGTGATTTCGAGAAACTGTGCTCTGAATTCCCAGACGCGAGATCAGCTTTCGTGTTTTTGAGAACTTGTAACTTGAGTCTTACTTGACTGGTGATAATCTGCTGACTCAGTATTATATGAGCATGCAAAAGGATCGTTTCTCTTACTTGCAAAAATCATGCGCCTGGGTAACACAAAAAAAACTGTGGCACGCCATGATGTAGGTCAGC
This sequence comes from Siphonodentalium dalli, assembly GCA_032622095.1. Taxonomy (NCBI): domain Eukaryota; kingdom Metazoa; phylum Mollusca; class Scaphopoda; order Gadilida; family Siphonodentaliidae; genus Siphonodentalium; species Siphonodentalium dalli. The sequence continues at coordinate 207,550,002 of CP136065.1, forward strand.
TTTTTTCTAAGCATCCATGCAGTTGTGCAAACATTTTTCCTCTTTTCACATAATAATGGATTTTCCCGGGAACATTGGAGCACACGCCTCTGTGTCATTATAATTCGTGAACAATACATCCTTCCCCTCCAGCAACACGTCCTTGTCCCGTGGCCATCTCAGCTGGTCATAATGCAGCCATTATATGTATTACATTGAATGCACCAGGTGGTTTCTACTCCTTATTCCACTAACAATATCCACGTATTAGTTAATTACGATGAAGTGTTCCGGATCTAAGATTTCTTCGTGTTCCGTATTGTTGTCCGGTGCGGGTATTTTATCTACCTGAGAAATCAAGCATTGTTCGACGCGTTCCACATTATAGAGTGGCTCGATGCACGTGCGGGAATCCAAGGCGCATGAATGCAGCATGCATCAAAACTGATTCTTAGAATTAAAGGCATGCTGATAGATAATTTGTACGGGTGATTGCTTTTTGAGTAACCCTACAGTTCTTAGATTCTTGATACCAATGGTTAGCATTACCCTTAGCATCTTTAATTGACGATAGTGATGATAGCAGAAAGTGAAGACATTGTCACAAACAACTAGTCAAGACCTATATTCACCAGCTGAGTTTATATATAATACCGAGCGAGACTGATCATCCATTGCGTCTATGGTCCTTGCTCGCGTTAAGAGAGAATCTAAATTATAAGATAAGCATATCCATTTAAAGGGATTTGATAATAACGGCGGACAGGCGTGTCGCTACCACATCCAGCTAAGACCACATATACGATTGGCGTTATACATCTCTATGAAATACACCACCTAGTTCAGCCTAGTTTATAAAATAAACCCGACCGGTGAATATGACCCTTAAATCACTAGATCCGTGTATCGTCGGTGACGGGGTAAAACCAGCAATGCAGTGGCAATCATTAGATAGACTTGTGGTTTTCCTGGGCGAGACACGACATCCAGAGTGCCTGTGGTCGTTGGTCACGTTAACAACGCACCCTATTCTTAGGATGTTATATATGCTACCACGGAATATTTTTTAACCCTTTCATGACTGGAGCTTCCTGAATTTTGGCGAAAACCCAGTGCCAATGCATTCTCTGATATATGCGAGTCGCCCGTAGGGCTCCTCGCATATATCAGAAAATGCATTGGCCTAACACTATATTTACCTTGACCTTGTAAGCCAGTGCAATATATTATATACGCGAGGCTCCCTATGGGAGAATCGCATATATACGAGAATACACTGGCACGTGGTATTTAATGCTGCACCAGCGCATTTCCCGCCATTAAAGGGTTAGGCCCTGGTAGCGCTAACCAGATCTGATATTTCTATAGCTTGAGATCCGCTCTCCGTGTTGGCACCGCTAACATTGTTAACAAAATGAACTACAACTATATAACGTACTTTCGACTAAATAACCGATTTGACTGATGCATTTTACAAAACCACAAGTGCGTGAGCAACTTTGGTCTTACATAAGTCAAATTCACCTAGTGGGTGAGCTTGAATGATATTTGGGTAGCTCTTTAGAATCATTTTTTCGAAGAACAAAAAACGTTCTTTAAAAACACGCTCTTTAAAATAACTTCTGTGATGAAAATGGGCAGACCGAACCTAAATTCTAACTCGATCTGTATCTTCATATGAGTAATCTATATGCCAAATTTGAAAACAAACAGATAACAATGACTAAAGCTATCACCCGGAAACAAAAACAATCGTCAAATTATCAGTCAACAAGGAGCATAACTCCGATAGAACTCTGGCACAAATAGGCGGACGGAACCCAAATTTGAAATTAACCTGTATTTTCATGAGTAATCCATATACTAAATTTGTAAACAATCAGATAACTAAAACTAAAGTTATCACCCGGAAACAATCCGGGGCGGACGGACGCACTGACGCACGCACGGACACTGCTGATTTCTATTTCCCCCCAAATATTGTTTCGGGGGACATTGAAAATGCCAATGAATACCTGTGCAGTGAACACCTTCCAGGTACACTCTCGTTCTACACACAAGCCGAGTACGTGGGACAGGATTTCGCTTTGTTTGTTGAGACCATTCGTGCTCTGGTTTATCTGGTACCACATCTTAAAATATCTTCAGCTCTTGAAACCAGTTCCGTTTCCATTTAGTCTTCGATCATATAGCTCTATATAGAGAAGCTATATTGATTCCCCATAGCGTAGTCACTTTGTCAATACAGATCGGCAGTAAGCGTGCCTAGGCCACGAACAACTACACCATTCAGCGATATTATAAAGAGAGGAGTCAGTCATTCACTGCCTCATATATCGGACAGGTAGGTGTATACCTGTGTTACATGTGCACCTTAATTATACGGTTCTTTGAAGGAGATACGGATGTATTATGTGGAGTTAGTGTCTGGATTACAGGCAATACAAACGGAGATAGTTGTACTGCGACAGTAAAACTGAGTCAACTAACCTTCGGGATATTTGATTCTGTGTTTGTATCAACGTTGTCTGATATTCTTTCGATCGGGTGAGTTGAAATTATCGATAACTATCTGGCTAATTAATACGTCATATCTTGGGGCCATGTTTTGTGTATTCATTCTTCTTCTACTTTCGGTTCCTATTTGTATTAACTTATTTGTCCATACCTCTAGTGACAAATGTGTTCCTTGGGGACACAATAATTAAAGATTGTATTGAGAATCAAATTGGTGGTTGTTGTCTTGTCCGTTCTGGGCATGCTTGTATATTTAGCTTTTGATGTTCATGAATCTTTCTCGGTATCGAAATTTCACAACCATGTTGTCTAAGTCACATATAGTATGCATATACATTGCCTTGATTACATATGAAGGTAAATTTTGCCAATGTGTTATGTGGGTTAGTTTGTTGAAAGTCGACGAGAATGGAAACATTCAGATATCTATAACTCAACTTCGTGTGCGGTGGATCTTTTCCAGTCATATAAAGTAATTCAAACCCAACGAAAGACACAATTCAACCACAGAATCAGAATCAGTTTACTGCCAAAGCTGATTTAACATAGAACATGCAAAGATATATATACATATATCTACAATAGCAGGAAAATATAATGGCCATAATCTTATACTCCTGCCACAGCCATAGTACCATATAATATTTATATATCTCAACCCCTTTGGTTTAAGGCACAGCCATTCCCATTTTGTCACCCACATCGAATAATGCAGGGGAAAGCAAGATACAAACTTCAATTTATTTCAAATTACAAAACATGATCATGATGTGCATAGTCGTGTGATAACAGCGCCTACCAATCGAACTAAACACCACCACATGATAAAACAGTGGGTACTCAAATGTGGTCACCCCTGGTCAAGTGTTCCCGCTAATTTAGTATGATGTTGGTGGGTTCTGTTGAATTGCTATAATGCTGGTGGGGAAAAATGATGAAAAATTACCGTTTCAATACAAGCCAGTGCCTATAAAATGGAACATTCAAGATCGAACATACACATTTAAATATTTTAATAATGGATGCGCTGGTGTTTGCAAAACGACAGGAATCGACATTTTGATTATGGTCTGTTTTCAACAATCAACGCATCCTTTATAAAATTATTTGAAATATATATGTTTTTGAATATATTATATACATAATGGCTTTTCTGCGACTTGTTCCGATTACACAAAGGCCGCAAAAATGACAACCTGAGAAAATGTTTTGTTTAGAGAGGAGTGGGCAATACTCAATATTTGTATGGATAGAATATTTTCTCAATCCAACAAGTGGGTATCTGTTTCCCCTAAACTGGAACATCAACAAACCAAATGACAGCCAAATCCGATGATCCATGCCCAAGTTACATGCTGAAATTGTCATAGTATGTAGTGTGTTCATACAGACACAAAATTGAGAAATTTCCAAGGGTTGTACCTCTGGGAAAAAAATGAAAAGGCAAAACCCGTAGTATGTGTACGGGTATCCTCCACCCACACACGTGTTATCACATTCCATATTATAGGGCAACGAAATCTCATAATTAAAGCCATAATTTTGCCCTCCAAAATACACATAATATTATTTGATTTTGAATTGTTCTCACTATCGAAATAGGTCGATAAATATCTTAACTACCTTTCTGCGAGCATTGTGTAAACCCAAAAGACGCATTGAAGTAATCAAAAATAACTGTTAATACTGTTAATACGGTGTTTGGTGTTCCAAACACACCATTTGCGGGACATGGAACAGAAAAGAGCGTTCCGTGATAGTCTATTCCTGATGTGGTAGCAATAAATTAAGAGCGTTTGTCAGATGTCTGACATCTGGCGAAAAGTTGAAAACGGCTGAAAAATGGCCGTGACTTTGGTAAGTGTTTTTCAGAGCATACGAAGTCGGTATATAAATAGTTCGTTTATTTATCGACCTATCGAATCAGTCGTTCCAAATTACGTAGAAAAAAATTTGGAGGTTCGAATGAGCCATGTCCGTTTAACACCATATTTACAATACGATATGTTCGTACGAACACATATTTACAAGTCAAAGAAGGGTCATAACTCTGGTAAAAATTAATGGACGAAACCCGTAGGATGTGTGTATCATTTCTCCAACCTGTGCTATTGCCACGCCAAAGGACATCGAAACCGAATTACAAGCTGAACTGTTCGGACGAACGGATGGAACCCTCGGATGTATACGACCTGAACCGACTCTTTTTTTTTTTTTAAGTTAACCGCCCTCGTATATACACAGATTGGGGTCGTATTGTTTTATTTTACCCTCCGGTCAAGGTGTTGACCTATATTTCCAATGTCAATTGGATTTCGATGGTAAATATATCCATTCCCATTACCACCGGCCGATCCGCCCTCGTATTAAGGTCCGTGGGACAAATTGTCATGCTCGCAGAGAGGTGCTAAATTTCCGAGTAAATAAACAAACATCACCTCGTCCGCTACTACCGGTCCTCGCATCAAGGTGATAATTATCGAGAAAAGAAACCGGGATTTCGCGGGGAGCGTGTTAAGTGGCCCGATTCGGGGCCAAGGTGCTAATTTACTGAATTAATCTCTTATCCCTTCAAACATGTAGCCACACCTTTTGTGAAAATAAACTCAAAATGTGGCGGAAAGTTACAAAGAAACAAACAAGATACAGCACAGCAACCCATTCATCAGTTATATATATGGTTCTTGTTTGTGCAGTTCGTCTACATTATTTGTGTGGTTCGTACATGTACCTGCATGGGGGATTATTTTACCAACATTCACGAGCATCCGCGATTTCTATCAAATAGTTAGTGCAAAAGAAAACATGCAAACAGTATTATATAGGTTCTCGAAGGCAGCAGTTCAACCCATGTCATCCGTGTCTTGAAGTCCAGATACCACATGTCCCTGGAATCAATGTGCGTCTATCTATTTTGGATTTAAACTGTTAACCCTTTACCCAACAAACCGGCCAAAACCGGCCAAATAAAGCTTCAACAGCCTAAAATATCTTCGGTCTGTCTCAATAGAACCATACAAATATGGATATCATTGGAACCGGCTCCTTGACCACATTGTGATAGTTACAGTTATGCCCTGTGCCAATGCATTCTCTTATATATGCGAGTCGACCATAGGTCGCCTCGCATATATAAGAGAATGCATTGGCCTAAAAAAAAAAAAAATAACACTTTTTACCATTTTTTCTTACATTCTTTAACAATTTTATAATTTTTAATGTGTTAAGCCAATGCATTCTCTTATATATGCGAGGCGACCTATGGTCGACTCGCATATATAAGAGAATGCATTGGCACAGGGCCGTTCTGTTGGGTAAAGGGTTAAATTAAAACTAAAGTGCCGGAACAGTTAGCAGAAGTTGATATATTGCGGACGACATAATTATGCATTGGAAAATATTATTGAAAATTATCACCGCAGAAATATAAAATGTTACAATAAAGAGCGTTATTGTTAATTGTGTGCTAATGCAATACAATAAAGAGCGTTGTTCTTACTTTTATGCAGAAAAGAGACAATTGCTGACAAGATAAGTTCATATTATTGTGGTATGTCTTTTATGCGGAGTATATAAGCGCGGAAATACAAATTTTAGGTCTGAACATTTTATGACGCTTTATAATGTAAAGCTGGTTTCAAATCGTTTGTGAAGACATGTGCGTATGCAACATATCCTTGTGGAAATAGGTTCCCATTGGACCTATCTATCCACATAGGATCATATTGGACTAATTTGATTCTGGAATAAGCTCATTGTTGACTTATATCCGTTATTCCGTTGGATGGCGCGGGGCACAGTGAAAACACGTTATAAAGAGCCTATACATCTGGTAAGTCGTGTGTTGGTTTATTCCCGTTATTTTCCAGCCAAAAATAAGCAAAATATGGGCTTATTTCATATTGAAATAGCCCCATATAGAGCTGTTTTAATAACCAGCGTTTTGGCCCACATATGGCTTATTTCACATCTATATAATACCGGTTCACTATATATGAGCTTATTTCCGCGAGAATAGGCTGGCGTATGGGTTTCACCGAAAAATGTGTCTGTCAACAATTTTAAATGATGCCTACATGACAAATAAACAAGATAAAAAAAAAACATCGAGTGAAGTAATGTTTCAATCAGAATGCTGTTGGGATCCCGAATCCCGACCGGCCCCATGTAGCCAATTGTCATTGGCGAAAAAACTGACGTGTGTAAATATTTTACTAGGTTTCGTGTAATTATAGAGAATCGCGCACCTCAACACAACTAGTATGGTTGCTATCCAAGTGATCCATTCCCCGCTATCAAGCAATTCTGTGTCATGCCTATAATCGCAGGTTATGCCAGGTATAAGTGTAAACTGCTTTGTTGTTCACCCCAATGATATGTCTGCGTTAGTAAGACATACAATGGGCAGTGTCAGACTATTGTTATGTTTCTAACTCAGAAGCAATCTATCTAAAACGAACAAGGAAATCTGGACAGAAGTCATCAATAATCCTAAATTATCACTGGATAAATGCATGTTAGCGGATATCCATGTAATGCATGTTAGCATGTAGTTACATTGTTCATACATATAATTCAAAGGTTTGCCTGCATGGTAATATTCCATAGCTTGACGTTTCACAATACTGCTCGTGTAAATAATACAAGATAGTTAATCAACACACGTCTCACCAATACTATATAATGTCCAGGAATCAATGTACCTGGCAATTACTTGTGCACCTCCCCATGGTGTATACAACTACGTCTTTGGTCTTAATCCCCGTTGTCTTTCTGTGAACATCCAGTCTTTCTCAATGATAGACAGGTTTTACGTATTGTGCACAGAAAAGACAAGGTGAGCAATGGGGGTCTAGCATAGGTTGTTTAACAAGATGAAGGACATAGTGACATGATCAAAAGTAAATACCACACAGAATGCCAACCCTTCCTCCCTTATATAAAAAGACAAAAACGAACGGTTAAGAATTGAGTTGTAAATATGTCCACAGCACAGCCATCGCTGTTTCCGTAAATAATTGCATTATTATTATTTACTGAACATGCATTCTTGGTAATACAGATTGAAAACATCAACCAACCCTGAAGATGTCTGCGACTGTTGCTTCTTTACTACAAAAAAAACGCTCTATGTTTCTAACGCTATCATTTTCTTTATACTTTTTTTTATTAACCACTCAGATTGCGAGCCCTTCCTCCTTTACGTCAAAAGACAGAAAGGAACGGTCATCAATGACTTCGCGCTCAGAAGGGCACGCTACGACTCGTCATCGTGGTTTACGATCCAGTCAGTATTACCTGACGTATCGTCGATACATACTATAGAAATGATCCCTAAAAGTATGATCTTAATGATTTTGGTAGTTCAGTCTGATAGCATAGTTATGTTAAACGATGGACTGAGGTGTAGTAATATATCTCTTTTAAATATATATAGTTTGTTTGAAAATTTCACTATGTTAACTCGGCAAACTCTTATAAGTTCATCGATATCAGTAACATTTATTCAATGTATTTTAATTACGTAAGGTTTGCTTTAAATTTCGTAAGTTTTATATTGAGAAGAAATACTTTATCACGCGTCTGAATCTAAATAGAGTTACGGCCTCTCTTGTTCCGAATGTACAAAGTAAAACAAAGCTTATTGCCAATCTTAAACTATTTTCCGCAGTGGTGCATACCGTTCAGTTCTTCAATAATCACAAGTAGCCTACTTGACATACTTCCGGCTTAGTCGTCAGGAACAGGGGTTATCAAAAATTCAACTGTACCAGATTTAATAGTATTTCTTATCAGCAATTTTTTTTCACAATTAATTATTTTGTCTTAGCCAAACTCACGATTAATTTCAAGCTCTTTGTGGAATAAATGTAATTGGACCGAGGGGATATCAAGACATACACATATACACCGAATAAATTCAACCAATTTGTCAAATACATTTTGATGAAAATGAACTTTAGCATTATCATGACTTTTTGTACAATGAGTTGCAGACGGAGTTGGAAATGTGTCTCCAGCACAACCATCGCTATTTCCGTAAATAATTTTGCATCAATTGTACTGAACATGTATTTTAGGTAACATGATGCTTGATATTCCTGAAGGTGTCTGCGACTGTTGCTTCTTTCATAAGCTACCATTTTATTTATTTATACTTTGTAATAACCACTCAGAATGCGAACCCTTCCTCCTTTAAGTCAAAAGACAGAAAGGAACGGTCATCAATGACTCAAGATCAACCGACAGAGGTCGGGGGATCCGAGTCCGCTTCGCGCTCAGAAGAGCACGCTACGACTCGTCATCGTGGTTTACGATCCAGTCAGTATTACCTGACGTATCGTCGATACATACTATAGAAATGATCCCTAAAAGTATGATCTTAATGATTCCGGAAATTCCGAATGATAGCATAGTTCTGTCAAGCGATGGATTGAGGTGTAGTAAAATTTCTCTTTTAAATATCTGAAATTATCTGTGGGAAAAAATCACTACTATGTTGACTCGGCTGATTCTGAAGTTCGTCGCTATCAGTAACAATAACAATTATTCAATGTCATTTTATTTTATTGGTTTTGCTTAAAATTTCATAAGTTTTACATATCGAGAGGAAACACTTTATCACGCGTCTGTTCTAAATAGAGTTACCGCCTGTCCTGTCCAAAATGTATACACAAAGAAAAAAAAACCAATTGCCAATCTTAACCTATTTTCGGCATTGATGCATACCGTTCTGTTCCTCTATAATATCACGTATACTTGGACATTTTCGGCTTATAGTCGACAGGGACAGGGATTATCTAAATTTCAGCTGTACCAAATTTTATAGTATTTCTTATCAGCAATTTATTTTTCACAATTAATTATTTTGTCATAGCTAAACTCACGATTCATTTCAAGCTCCTATGGAATAAATGTGTTTGATCAGAGGGGATATTAAGACATATACCTACAACGAAGAAATTCAACCAAAGACAACAATGAATCTAACAATTGCGATAATATGCCAATCGTCGAAACATAATTCAAATATAATCGAGATCCGATAAATGATTCTGCAATAATTTCACAAACAAAAGATATGTATACAGGACATTTTGCATGCAATGTAAATATGCCCACAGCAAAGCCATCGCTATTTCCGTAAATAATTCTGCATCAATTTTACTGAACATGCATTCTTGGTAATGCAGCTGGATAACATTAATTATTACTGAAGATGTCTGCACTGTTTCGTCTTTGCTACAAATCTATGTTTCTAATGCATCTATCATCTTCATTTATATTTTTAAATAACCACTCAGAATGCGAATCCTTCTTCCTTAAAGTCAAAAGACAGAAAGGAACGGTCATCAATGACTCGGGATTCTCCGACAGCTGTCAGAGATCCGAGTCCGCTTCGCGCTCAGAGGGGCACGCTACGACTCGTCATCGTGGTTTACGATCCAGTCAGTATTACCTGACGTATCGTCGATACATACTATAGAAATGATCCCTAAAAGTATGATCTTAAATGTTTCTGAAGTTCAGTCTGATACCATGGCTATGTCTTACGCTCTAGTGAGGTGTGATTAATATCACTCGGATATATTTATTGATTCTTTGTAAAAATTAGAATTGTTACAGCTCAAGATAATCTAATGTTCTTCTCCTTTTGTCAAAGCAGCACTTATTTTAAAATAATATATATTGCTTTTTGTTTAAATTTGTTGTCTTCTGTGTGGTGAGAAAAAGTTATCACTGGTCTTATTCTGAATAGAGTTACCACCCTAGCTAGCTGGTTGGTTAAATTGCAACTCGACCTTGACCATTTCACCCTTCGTAACATGCAGCATAGTGACTGACTAGTCCAAGTCTTCTTGTACTAAAACCAGCTAAGATATTGGGATGGCGATGCTGGCGTTTAGTCCAAGCCCGCTTGCATACCAATCCTACCACACGACTTACGCCCACGATCTGTGGCGGGAATCTGTGGTGTATTTTACTCGATTTACCTAGCAAATCAATACATGATGCTATATACATCGGAAAGGCTTACATCTTATGGTCACAATGGTGTATAATAATCTAACTTTAATGTTAAATTACACATAGAATATTCCGGTTGATTGCCATAAACATCGATTTGTTTCTCTGTTTGTTTACGTTTTAACCGAAAGCCGAAGTGGTCCGAATAAGTTCGGCATAATCCGCTGTTTGTTCTGGGAATTCTACTTTCCGTTTCTATATATAGCGCGGGTTTTCCGAACAAAAATAGCGAAAACCGATCGCCCGAAAGTCCAGTTTTCTATGTGCTTTCAGAACAATTCCCGCACTAAAAACTTAATGACATAATGGAGGATCAGAACGGTAGTTTTGTTGACAATTTTCGCAAGCAACTTGTCAAAATTGGAGCAAATTAGAACTCTTGTGTCTGACTTTCCATCCGTGTGATTTTCATCCATGTGCATTTTGACGTTTGTGTTGATAAAATAATCGGAGTACCGAATCACACAGTTTCGAAATATAGTTCTTCCGTTTTAGTGGGACTTTTCAAACTTAAGGTTAAAAATTTATACAAATTTTGTTTGATTTTTTGTGTGCTTAACAAGAGCAGTATATTGCTCTGTTCGCTTAGTATATATCTTAATTTCGCCGAAGTCCACCAAATGTGGGAAATGTAGCACCATATTATTTATTCTAATACTCGTTGTGTTTACACTGTTTTAAACTTTGAGAGGGTTGTAATTCCCCGTAATTTATTTAATGTATTACATTTATATCTTCAATGTTTAATTAATCTATTTATTATTTTATTTATTGACACACATAATTACGATTACAATGGAGAATTCTTCGTAATTTGCGTTGTTGTCCAAAATCTACGGAATATTTTCAACGGAAAATGCCGAACACAGTTCGCGAGGTCAACCGAGTTCGCATACTTTAAAAAAATTGTAAACATTGAGGTAAATGTCTCTTTTCGCATTAAATTACCGTTTTAAATTCACAACTGATGTGGGTTTCAGATAAAATAGCATGTCTTCTGCGGAAAATATCCGTTTATTGTCGCAATTGTGATATTTTATTTCATATAATTGTGGTTTTATTTGAGCGGGTCACTAACGCTTAAGCCGTGTCATAAGCGAGCATATAGGGCGGTCTTGGACTAAACGCCAGCATCGCCATCCCAATATCTTAGCTGGTTTTAGTACAAGAAGACTTGGACTAAGTGACTGACATGTTCGGAAATATTGAATCGGATAGAAAGCAACATTTTTATTTATTTGATCATATCGACCAAATTACCTGAAACAACATTGATATAAAGTCTACACGACTATAGACCAGACGAAGAGGGGGGGGGGGGAGAGAGAGAGAGAGAGAGAGAGAGAGAGAGAGAGAGAGAGAGAGAGAGAGAGAGAGAGAGAGAGAGAGAGAGAGAGAGAGAGAGAGAGAGAGAGAGAGAGAGAGAGAATTTACGAGGAAGATAATTGTGCAGGTAAACAAAATTCTAAAGTAACTCTGTCGGGTCGGACAATATCCATGGTTTGATGAGTAATTGTGTGGCTTAAATATACAACAGTGGCGCCGAGTCAGGAATGCGGAGGGGTGGGGCACCAACATTTATATTAAAAAATAGTTTTAGTTACCGATTTCCAATAAATTAATATAGTCTTCTCCATGATACGAGGAATCTTATTGTTTGGTTTAAAGAAACCAAATCTAGTCATGGGTGGGGATGCGAGGAGCACCAAAGTGAAGACAAACATAAATTTTGTCGCCGATCTCACCTAACTTATTACGCGCGCCGCGTGTATACTGTCCTAGAGATTCTAGATAGCTATGGTTAGCTGGGAGTTTTATTTATAGATAATGGGAAGTTTTGGGAGGATTAAAAGTCGAACTGCGAACCGGAAACCGAGTCCGGTGAAAGGTGTAGTTGGGAATTTCAATTTCATTTATTCTGTCAATAATGTTGATTTTTGGTTTGTGACAAGCTATGTCAATTACAAATAAAAGAAATGAAAAAGATAATTTGTAAGTCTTATATTTCAACGTTTATAGACATTTTTCGTTCTGCACCCCACTGGGGGTTGTGGTCGGAGACGGCCGAGTCGGCCGCCGGTTCGTTAATTCACGCTACTGCCCAGCGGCGATAACCACGCCTGCCATAAATTGCCAGTCTGAATTACAGCAGGTTAGACATCACGCGTCGATATGTCTGACAACAAGGAACGACGTGTTTCAAATTTGGTGGACTTACCACCAGAATTCGCTGGATTGTTCTTCAATTCGACTTGTACTTCATTGAAATCGCGACAACAAGAATACAAGTACTTTAGTGAAGGCTACATACATTCAGTTTCAATGTTTATTTGCGACGACAAGCTCTTTATTGGGGCAAATTATACCACCGAAGCATGATGAAAAATGAACCTGCACATGGCGTCGATTTTGAGATTAATTGTTCGATAATTTCGGATATTCACTGTTCTTGTCAAGCTGGATATGTAACACATAATAAATATTCAATGTTATTATAACATATCTCTTCACAATAGACACACGATCTATCAATTTATAGATAGTGTACCATACAATTTCCCTATTTCGATAACAAATTCGAGGACTTGTATGTTTTCATCCGTTGTAGTCATTTTTTTGTACTTTTCCGAAGATGCACCATACTGGTATCAAAAAGTGTTCCATGTCATAATTGATTGTTTTTTTCTGGATAACTGATTTTTTTTCCCTGGATAATAGATGGGCAATATTGGATCCTATACTGGACTTATGAACGTGAACCTATTGGTCATATATGGAGATGGTTGTGTCACCGACCGCCTTCGACCTCTTTGACTAAACTATCTATACGTACGTAGCAGCCCACCATCCTTCCCGATACACCGAAGCATCTGATATTTGTTTTTTTTCTTTATTAACTCCTTAGTCACTAATTTAGAATTTGAAAATACCACGCCTATACAGAAAGTGGGGGCAATGCCATAGACATATGTTCCAATACATACGGCATATATTGCTCTATAGTGTTTATATATGTCCAAGAATAATATAGGGACTGTTTTCCGTGTGTATGGAGCCTCTCTGTTGTAACTTGTAATAATTTTCCCACAATGACGTAGAGCAGACCACCCTATTACCAAGAAGGGCGTTATGGAACAACATCTGTACAATATATAATATTCCTTTTATTTCAGACAAAAAGAACGCCCTTATCCCTGCCACGTGGGTGTGTATGGGCTATGTAAAAACGTGACTTATATATCTAAGGAATTAATAGAGACATTTAAATTAAAAAAAACAAAATGTTATAATAACAATTAATAATATTCATAATTGGCACATTACGCGTATAGAAGAAACATGTTTCAGTATATTGAGAAATTATTTTTCATTTCACAGTTCCCTAATATTCCATTGGTCTGTCATAATGTTTGTGTATGTAAGTCCACGTATAAATGCCATGAATACCATTTATTCACAAAATATACCAATAAATGCTGTATAATGTACCAAATCTAACCATCACAAATCCGAAAGCTATCAGGAAGAGGCGCCCTAATCAGCCTGTATTAATCAACAACAGGTGAATTTAACAGGTGCTGTCATATACTTTGGCCATTTTAGTGTCCCTCTTTCCCCAACAAATCATCTCTTGGAGATTATAACACTATGTGGTCCATTATCTCAAATGTGTACATAGTTTGATTTGATAGTTTTAACTAATAAGATTATCTAGCACTTCCTAATCCCCTCATCATATTTCCATTTGTCACCTCTCTGGCTCAACCTTCATAATTTACTAATCCAAAAAGCCCATAGGGCGAAGCTTTCGCATTCTGTTACTGTTATATCATTATATTGTGTCAACTTGTACATGAAACCAATACTATTTTATACAAAACAAAATCAAAGCGACATAGAGCTGGGACTAATATAATATGTGTTATATTAGTCCCAGCATAGAATAAGCCGGTAAAATGAGTCTTTTTGTCTAACCGCCTGTTCGCGGAAGCGACCATTGCTCCAGGCTGTATAATGCAATTATCTCATTGGCTCACATAGCTAATTACGGTAGGGTCAATTAGGTGCTGGTTGTTATTGTTATTTTAACGGAATTCTGAATTGGTCATTCGCGAAACCAATATATTTTATATTCTATAATTACAATCATGGGTATATAATATATGATCTTGAGCGCGTTACCATTTCTGACATTGGTTTTCTTGTAAACCATGATCTCGAGTTCGTATGCGTACACTGTACCTGGGGCAATATTTCTCCAACATTCACAACCATCCGCGATTCAATCAAATATTTATTGCAAAAGAAAACATGCCAACGCTAGCGCATGCGAGATGCATATGCTAAAGAAGTTCTATATTAATCCATGTGTGATTATATATAACTGCTCGAAGGCAGCATTTCAACCCATGTCATCCGCCTCTTGAAGTCCATGCCACATTGCCACGGAATCAAGGTGCGTGACTATATCTGAATTCAATAAACACAATCTTCTCAATAAGAGACAGATTTTGCGTCGTATTGGGCACAGGTAGAAGACGTTAAGTGACGTTGTTTAGAACCGGATTTTTGGCAAGATGAAGGAAACCGACAAATGGATTAATCATATCTTAAAAGTAAAAACCACTCAGAATGCGAACCCTTCTTCCTATCGGTCAGCTGACAGAAAGGAACGGTCATCAATGACTCGGGATTCTCCGACAGCTGTCAGAGATCCGAGTCCGCTTCGCGCTCAGAGGGGCACGCTACGACTCGTCATCGTGGTTTACGATCCAGTCAGTATTACCTGACGTATCGTCGATACATACTATAGAAATGATCCCTAAAAGTATGATCTTAATGATTTCGGAAGTTCGGTCTGATACCATGGCTATGTCTTACGCTCTATTGAGGTGTGATTAATATCACTCGGCATGTTTATAGATGATCTGGAAAATCAGAATGGTTCAACAGACTCTAGTATTCATCGTGTAGTCATATGAGACCGATGTTCAATATTTTTAACAATCATATATTCATCTTGTTTAATTTAGTTGTGTTTTGTGTGGTCAGAACGACTCATTAATGGCCTTATCCTTGTTCTTGTTAGAGTTACCTCCCTATAGTTTGCTGGTCAGCTGGAATGAACTGGACCCCGAATTTTACTTTACTCCATTGGCAATAGAAACAATTCCACCCTGGTCAAGTGGTCTTGTTAGTGTGTTATGATCTGGCGGGTCCTGCTGAATTGCTATGATGCTGTTAGGGCAAAGTGTTTCTAAAGTTATAATTTTCAACAGGACCCACGAGCATCATAGCACTTTTGAATGACCACTTGACCGGGGGGGGGGGTGAATACTGACTGATGCAAATTCGGAATATTGAGCCGTGCATAAGGTTATATTTTGATTTATTTGTTCATTTGCCCAATCGTTATATATTTGACTGGCGTTCGTGTCGGCCGAGTGACTCAAGATTGGTGTACAAATATTCAGCCGTTTACCATTTAACAGAGGTCACGTTGATTACGACTCCGCCCTATATATATTATCGGTTATCAGTTAATCTATTTTGTGTGTGCTCTTTTGAACTAATTATGGGGCTTTGTTCGCACAAATTTATTCGTATGCAAAATGAAGCAGTATTTCAGCAATTACGTTTGATCCAGAAATGACATAAGAATATGAATTGAATGACAAAAAGGTACATTTCTTTGCCTATACATAAGGCACGTCCTGTGACAGAGTTCAGTTCATTATAATTGCGTTCTGGCCTAACATTCGGTCGCAGAGTTTAAGCAATTTAAATTCAATGCGCATAATCGATTATAAATATTTTGATCTCATTAATTTTTATTTTAGAAGTTTTCCTTGACAGAAATAGACCAGATTGAATAGAGTGCATTTTATAAGTAGGTACAACACATTGCATACCAGTGTGTCGTTGACAATGACTTCTAACCGTGGAATGCGGGGTATGCAAACCGTAACGGCGGAAGCAATTGTAGTTTAATAATATCGGATGAGGCAGCCAGTGTATTCCATTCCAAAATTGCATACTATGTTAGATAAAATAGGCTATCCACACAATATCTGTCTCTTTTCAACAATCACAAACTACCGTGGGAACATCTTTTTTTGCAAGTTCATAAATGAATCTCAGCCCGGAATAAGTATATCCGAATCAGGGGCGGCTAAGCAAAGGGGCATGTATCGATCTACCGTTCGGCCATCAATTACCATTACGACTGTTTGTCCTGAAAGCACACCTGTACAGACTATATACAATCGCTCCAGTGGTTTTGTACAGGAAATGTTCTCCATATTAGCCAAATACGATCTTTTGAACTATTTGAACGACTACCTGGACATTGGGGTCTTCCCAAAACTGTCAACGTGGATAACTCTTGTGAAGGCAGCTGTCAGGGGAACGTTCATTTCCTCGTGGCAGACCAAAGTTTCGTCCGATCCATCCTTGCGAATTATGTGGAAAGTTCATCCTAATCCCCTATCAAACTGGGCAGTCTGGAAACTTCTCCATGGAAACGCTCACATGTTGAAATATCTCGAAAACTTAGTACTGCTTCTCAACAGGACTACCTATGCCAACAATTTAGTGTGTCATCTCTGCAGCGAAGTGTACTCGAACGAAATCGACCACGCCATGTAGTAACGACTAATTATCTTCTCGACACCCACGCATGTTGTAATGACTAACTTTCAAATCTGTTGGACAAATCAGATTTTCCTGCAACAAAAACTGTAGTGAACATTCAAATGCATATATGCTTCACTCTTGTGGTTTCCAACACCTCTCCATACTTGTACATAACGGCCCACCACACTGGCCAGGGGAGCCCACTTTAATCCAACTGTATTTATATGTGATGTATATTGATCTCTCCTATACTTGGAGGTAATAAAGATATCTCTCTGTGCCACTACCGTTGAGTACATTCGCCAACCCTGATGTGAGTGGTATACACGAAGTGTTATCATAACAGGTGGATTACGGCAATGGTTTGTTGAACAATTATATCTATTCTCATTTTCGCTTTTGAGATATTATATATATAAACGAAACAACTCAACTATATTTAAGCACGAACAAAGGTCTTTCCTGTCTGAACAAGAATGACAATCTGTCTTCGGAATTTAATAGCTTTTCGAAACATTCTTTCAGAGGACCAATAAATGAGGTGTGTGGTTCCAAACAATGTATTGAGCAGTTCGTTTCGGACTCTTGTAGAATAATATATTTGAGACGAGAAGTGCCGCATAAAACTGTTAAAAGTGTCGTCGCCTTGGTCATATATAATATGGAATGCATGCGAATGAATTGTTCAACGTATACCTATCACTTATTTCATTTTTGACATTAAATACCGACCTGACCATTTATTTCCAGCCACGAACTTTCCAAAAAACTGAGACTATCTAATAATTTGCTCGACTTTATCTGGTTCAATGGGTTGCAGCACAGTTGTAAATTCGTGGTTGGACGCGAAGACACTCTAGCCACGCGCCTGTATGTCCCAGAAATTTATAGCCATATAGAATGTGGATTTTCACATCAAGTGTATGTATAACGACGAAAAATAACCTATATTATGTCATCTTAAAGACATATTATGTACTTGCTCGGGTGCGTGTAACTGATAAAATAGAATTCAGGAGCTATGCCAACTGGAGAAATGTAGTATTCTATTAACATCGCGAAAATCTGAAGCAAATCGAATGTGCCACTCCATAGAAAACATCGTCTGAACTACGCTCAATTGTAAATATTTCGGGACGCATCTATCGGCGATAAACTAATGAAAATTATTTCCCCATCGAGAGTCACTGCATTTAATTAATATATAAGAATGACGGTGTTTGTTGTCAATTTGGATATAATATTTGTGAAAATACCAATTCTTTGGACAAGATTAATCTACATTTCTATTTGATCACCATACCGGAGTATTTCACATTACTTTTATTTATATTATTAAATCGGACCTGACCTTTTGAAATTAAGGCGCCAAATATGTACTGAACCCAACACTGATATAGCAAATGGCTTTGCTCACCTTTGGCCGCCTTCCTCTGTTTTTATGACCATGCATGCGATACGCTCGCATGGAGTCATACATATCCACCTCTCCGCGGGTCTCATGTGAATTACCAGTATTAACGCATTAATAGGAAATGCTCTGTTTGCCATATTTTCTGCCTGCTGAATATTTAATATGTTCTTTATGAACGCTCGAGAAGGCCCCTGGCGGGGGAGCGTGTAGAGCCTTTCAATGGGCGGTAATCGAGCGATAAATTGCAGTCATATGGCGAGAAGGGGGACACGGCGTAACAAATGTTGTCTCCAGGACAAAGAGCCTCCGGTCAATTTAAACACAGTCATTCCCAGCGTATAATTCCACTCGTGAATATTGTATGATACTTGTATCGCTTCTTGGTGAGGTTCAAGCATATATCGAGGATGGGGCCGTTTCTTATGGCGTATATAAGTGTCTTCTGGAATGGGGTGCCCATTTTCGATTTCCAATTGCACACCAAGACCTGACTTAATTCCAAACAATTGAAAACGCATGTGCTCTCCATTCTCAAGTGTTCAAACTGTGCAAAGAAACGAGTGGTGATCCCTGCGTTCGTGGACAATTTTAAGAAACGTTTGCCCGGAACGTCTGCACATGAACACGGTGTCACGGAGCCAAAATGTATGTTGGGGTGGTCAGAACACAAACATTGTTGGTAGATCATATTTTGGGAACATTATCAGGGACGCCGCGATACATAGAGTAGCTGCCCCTCTTGTTCTCCGCAAACGGGGGGCGTGGCACAGGGGATACAAAGTACAATTTTTATCCTTCATACAAGACTGAAATAAAAAATAAACATAAACATTGTCGTGAAAGTAAACTACATGCCGCCTAATTCCAAGTTTCTTTGAAATTGTGTAATTTATTAGCAATTATATACATGTACATAATTATGCATATATGGTGAAATAAACAATGTGGTATATATTAACAATTCGACGTCCTTAAATGCTGCGTAAGTAGCACACTGTTATCTTTTCGGCATTAATGCTCTATATACCTCCGATTAAAATCGTGGTCTTTTAATGGAGGTTGTGCCCTTTGCACATGGTTGCTTCCCACAACTTCTCTGATAATACAAGTGCAGAAAACAAACAAAATAGCCATGCATCACATAATATAAGTTCAACAAACGACGTAAAGTTTTGTCGAACTTTTTATCCAAAATCCCCAGGTTTTTTTTCACTTATTATCCGATATCCCCGAAGCGAATCTAAGCATAATGGAAGCACTGGAGGGCGAGGGGCACAACCTTCAGACAGACACTTTGTCACAAAGTTATATATGCAGGGCCGAGTTAATTTCTTCTTGACTCGCAAACGTTAGTTGCAATGTGATTCAAACTACTATGAGATTAGTGTAATGCCTAACCTATCATCATATACGACATTATACATATATAGAAACAACGAAATACCACATGCATGGGCAATTAATACACGTCCGGTATTGTTTGTTGATGAGTATTTGTAGACCCACTGAGCAGTATTTGCATTTAGTGAATTATTAACGCATAGTGAAATTGCGCATTGAGATACACCAAGTCCCAGTGACACCCGGTGATCATCTGATTCTAAATTCCAATTAATAAACAAGTTGTATAATGGCAAGCGTGCCAGCATATAAAAAACTCGACACGTGCATGTGTTGACTGCCATGACTATTAGCATTTAGTGGAGTTTGCGTGCAATGGATAATTGCACATGCAGATATATCATGACTCAGTGACAATGATCTAAATATGACACAAGAAATGATATATTTCGTACACATGGCATACACTCGAGATAATTTACTTGTCACCCGAATATTCATGTCTGGCAATAAGCATGCAATTCTGTATATCACCTCTTGAGCAATGGATTTAAAATGCGAGCCAAATTGGTGAGAATGGGCGGGTTCTATAGCCGTGAAGAGACTTGCTCTTTTAGAGAGGGAACTTGCGGATTGGAGAGGAGAGATTTACAAAGGGTACGTTTTGGATATGTATATAGCAACCGTATGCTCGTATTCTGCTGACCCATGCATGGCAATGTTAGTCTGCCTGGGCTGATCGTTTGTTAACTTTCTTCACATCGGAAATAGAGATGTGCAACAGCACGACTATATATATGCGCCCCAGCCAAATATTCCCCTCTGTGATAACGTTTCCCTCTTGTAAATTATGCATTCAATGATTATCCGGTCAGCAAATGACTGGAAGGGACCGAAGGGTGTTTAAAGTCGAAGTTGAAATATACCCTGAATTCAAAAGATGTATTCGATCGTTGTACATCGCGCTCCACTTTGTCCCACTAACCACACCTGTCGCATGCATACATTTACTCACGTTCGAGTGGCCATTGAAGAGTGCAAATAATCGCACAATATGCGCCGCGATCAATTGTCACTACAGACTCCTAATACCCAACTCAAAAACCAACATCGCCGCATAATCTATACAGTCTAATGGTGCTGATCTCGTCATTCGATATACGCGGCTTTAACTTTGACATTACTGCATTATCTACAAACCACTGATGGGGTGCAAATCGTTGTTCGTGATTACTGGACGTAACCAGATCCTTCATTGATATGCAAGATGCCATCTCGTCTTCCTATCGTTAAACGTCGGCCAAATACTTGGATATAATGAAACCTTTATCACGTAATTCTATTCATGTGCAAAGGTAAGTTGGAATGATGAATTTTAATTGCCAGTGCCGCACCTGGTATCATGTTGCAATCTAGTTATTACTACACTATCCATACCACACATTCTGTATCAATGTTATAACGTTAGAACGGTTGGACTAGTGCCTATATATACTGTAGCTCAGTGTTTCAAACTTTTGAAAAACTAATGAAAAAATAAATGTCTAAAACTTTCCAGATTGATTGATTGATCGATATAGTGGTAACATTTTAAAATATATTAACAATTTCAACTCATTTCCAGTCTGAATGTTTCAGCTCATGTTGTGTCGAGTGCGAAATTTATAACTATTGAAATTCTCTTCCATATTCACACCACCATCCAAGTCACCATCTATACACTGATATATCTTTAATAGTTGGGTTGTATAAATATTGCGAGGAGCACTTTATAATATAATAAATTTTAATGGAACTTCTGTTCAGTACAATTAAAAATTCACTTTCATGCCTAACCCTGTCTTAGTAAAGACTCATTGACGAGTATAGTGTACCCTTTGTTGAACTTATTATCTGAACATTTTTTTCCATTTGCAGTATTAATCCTTCTGCACTTGTATTATCTTTTCGCCTGTCTGTCGTCTGTTCTATTTCCTGAACATGTCTCCAAATGAATAATAAACTAACCCAATATGTATATATATTAAATAACATGTTCCATTGGTCTAGCATAACCACCTCTGTATGGTGGGACTGTTCGGCACCATGCAGATATACAGTTCAATTATTACCACATTCATCATTATGTTTGTTGATCTCGGGACATGTTGGGTTTTGTTTTCAAAAGTGATCAAAGTGAAAGCTGATTTGAACAATATTTCTGATTATTCCTTCAAGACGTCTTGTCCAACCTCGGACTAACATAGCAATGTGGATATAGCCGTATGGTTTAGTTTTTCCCGACCGAGAGCCATTTTGTGATGACGTTTTGTTTGTTTCTTGTAGGCCAGAGACGTGCAGCCCGCATAGCATGGCGGTGTGAGGATGCCTCGGACGTGAAGACATCTACGTGTCTCTCTTATGGATTCTCCTCTTGTTTACATGTGAATCCTCTGATACATCTCAGAAAGTGGGACTTGTCTCCCCTCGTCTGACAGTGCATGAGTAAGGATAAAGTAACAGTCAGACCACGGTGCTTCGTTGGGTACAATGACCTTCAGTTTCTCTACGAGATTGGGATCTTTACATGTTTCAAAATTGTTCTTCTGTGGATCTAGACTACCCACGTGTTGGGAACTTTGGATGCGTGATGATATATTTCATGTTGACCAGTTGTTTTAGTATCCGAGAAACTGGTGTTTACAAACCAACAGCAACCAGTGTGCTTTCGAGATACTGTGAACATCGACCGCGCAGATGACGTATTTCAACTCGTAATCTGCATGCGATATATATCTACGGTTCTTGGTTGAGAATAATACTGTTCCATCCGTATTTTTGAACGTGATATTCCAAGGATTTCTGAGGACGTGGTCGTGACGCCGTAGTGACAGGTGTGGCATGTGAAACAACCATAAACTATTACATTACCTGATTGTCAAATATATACCTACTTACTGACAACGACAACCATTTAGCCGAATCAAATATAAAAATATTTTGCCCAGAAGGCACGAAACGTCGCCCGACCGTGTGGGTTTTATAGTTTATCGGGAACACATAACATATACCACCGCTTATTGGACACATTCGATTCAACAGTGTTATTAAAGGAACTTATAAGGCGTAATTTCACAGCTGAATTCTTAAAAGGATTATATCGCCCGATATTAGGCGAGCGCTGGCTTACGGTCAAAAGAAATTTATGGAGAACATACAGGGGGATTAGAAAGCTCTGGGTGATTAAATTAAGCTATTGCAGTTATTATTCTCTATGTCAATGACTCCAATTTGTGAGTACATTTCTGGATTTTATTTGCGTTGGTCACTTCTGCATTTCGCTGTTGGATTTATTGTGAATATTGGAGTGATGTTATAGTCGACGACCTGAAGGAATATTAAAAGGGAAGAGCAGTACAGAGAGCCTTTAACAAGCAGTATAGAGCCTTTGACAGCTTCCGATGATGATATGGTGTTTTCGCACCGCTTTGTTGGTTATTTTTTCGGATGAGACGGGAATTCAACACGATACCAAGTGCTGATTTGTATTGGATTATTTCGGAGTATGTTCGGGTTAGCAGAACCACTGTCTAGGTCTATCTGCGACCAGGAGTTTGACTCGGTCCACACCATCCTCACACACAGGTAAGCTCAATATCAAAGGATACCATATTAACTACATGTACCTAAAGTTACCTAAGATGGCAAAGATACAATAGGTGGCATAATATCCTTTAACTCGTTGTTTACTAAACGGATTCTCCCATCTGTTAAAAAGGGTATTAATTGGAATGGTATATTATTCATTTGGAGGGGTGCTCATTAAGTAGAAGCAGACTACAGACAGACGAATTGATAATCCAGGTGCAGAAGGGTGCACTATTTATTGGCTGGAACTGTCCAGATGATATGTTCAAGATATATTTAGAAATAGCCGTATGAGTCTTGTGTATACGATAATGGTCAATCCCGGGTATAAATTAACAGTAAAATAACACATTTTTAGACTCATGAGATATATTATTGTGCAAATATAATGTTACACAATGCACGATCTTTCGATCCTTCTATGGATCTTTATCAAGTGAAGTGGATCGTTATCATTGGAGTTGTGATGCCACGGACAACGCCGACGATATAACGACCCACTTCACTTGATAAAGATCCATAGAAGGATCGAAAGCTCGTGTATTGTGTAACATTATATTTGCACAATAATATATCTCATGAGTCTAAAAATGTGTTATTTTACTGTTAATTTATACCCGGGATTTACCATTATTGATGAATATTTCACAATAATTTTTCAACAAAGAACGGCTTAAGCATTCCCCGTCCGACCCGACGCCAAAACAACAACTATATATTAACTCATTCTCCGGACGATTTGATTGTCAGATATCTATTTTCAAGGACGTCGTTTTATCATGTTTTGAAATTTGGTCGCTGAATAATTAAAAAGATCGCCTTCGATTAAGATCGCATATGGTATAACCCATTAACGACGAAATATTAAAGAGCGTCCATAAACTATGTTTTGTTTGTTCTCATATAGTGTTAGTTTTTATGTTGTTGTGGGATCTTCGGGATGCCATGTCTGTTACTATAGTAACATACAGACATCGCGAAGACCCCCCAAGAATATAATGACGTTGGTTGCAAATAATTTATATGCGTTATTTACCTGGTAAATGAGAAATACCTTCAAACAGTCTGACTAATTTGGTGTCAAATCGGTTGGGAATCTTTAAAGGTCTTGGTGGCATATCACCATCTCTATTTCAAACGACACCCTTGGTGACGTACGTGGAAATGCATATGACATTCATCATATAAATAACCTTGATTAATTAATAAAGTCTGATAGTTTTCA
This sequence comes from Siphonodentalium dalli, assembly GCA_032622095.1. NCBI lineage: Eukaryota > Metazoa > Mollusca > Scaphopoda > Gadilida > Siphonodentaliidae > Siphonodentalium > Siphonodentalium dalli. The sequence goes on from CP136065.1 coordinate 207,574,769, forward strand.
AAATTCAGATTTGATACACTTTCAGAAAATTCGATTTTGTCGAGCGACACATGGTCATGCACCGTTGGAGTCAAGACACAAACAACGTAGCACAACTAATGCTGCGCGTCTTCTCATTCAGATAAAATAAATCTAAATTAAATGAGATTGTCGTTCGGTACACGTCCAAACACGTTAGGTCCTCCTTTATTTGGCTTGTATTTACACCCCTCCCTAAACCCCTGATAATCCTGATAACTGCTTAATTGATTGTATCAACTATTGTAGAAAAAATGTTTTCCGCTTTATTCGCCAGAGTTCATTCGGTGCGAAATTGTGGGACCATCTAGTCATTCTATGAGCGTGAGTGTCATTGTTCATAGAGTTTAGCAGAGTACAGATTTCCTAAGTGGGCCAATTCTATTGATGTATTGCGAGTGTTTTCCTTTTTCAAACACCCATGCATTCAACTTTATCGAAACATCAAAATGACTTTAATATGTGTGTCTCAGTTCACAGGGGGCTAAAATGCTAAGTCAGAACATTATAATATCAACTGAAATATCTCGAAGGGTGATCACGTCATTATATTATTTTGGTGTGTTAAAGAGGAGGCCAAGTGACCAATTTTGAATAGGCATTTCCATGCAAATCTCCGCAGCAAAAGTTAAGAGTTGCACATATTGTGGGTGTGACTTCGTGCGATATTGAAAACATGCTACACATATTTATCTGGTGGGTCGGCTTGGAATAATTATGTCCATTAGAGAGTGGGTGTACTTATTTTTTAATTTTATATTGATTTATCAAAACTAGGTCAGATCAAAATTCTCCATAACAAATTTATAGTAAAAATTGGCAATTTACACAGCCCAGCCGCCAGTTAAATATTGTGTCTGTTTATTAATGATATGACTGCTTTGTCGCCAGCAAACTGCTTCATATATAACTTTTGCAGTGGATATTTGCATGGAAATCCGAATTCACTTGACCTGCCCCTTAAAACACGCAAGAAAATAGGTCACTTATATATATTTACGCGTGCTTCGCCCAGAAGTACTGAAATAGAACCAGGAACGCAAATAAATCTATATCTCCGTCAGATGTCGATTACAAAAAGATGCTCCGTCGCCAAGTGAAAAGATAACTTTATAAAGAGCGTTTATACATCACACCAAGTCGTTGTAAATATTATAAAGAGCGTTTTTAATCCTTTCTTGACAAAATGACGTTGTCTAAAAGTAAATTTCATCATATGCATGTTTGATTAGCCGAAATTTGGCTTTTGGAAATATTTACCTGATTTGTGTCAATTCGAGTGGACTATCTTTAAGAGAAAAAGAAGCGATGTTCATATAAAGTAAGTTCAACACCGCTCGATTTTGTAATACCCTGGACATCCGCTTCCGGGGATCAACGAGAATGCAAATACTCTAATACGGATTGTACGACATGAAGCAATAAAGAGCGTTACTCGTTCGTCTATTCCTGATATGGTAGAAATAAAGAGCGTTTATCTCAACCGTGTGTGACAAGCGTTTTTATCCAGAATAAATAAAGCCTGTGTGTCGATTTCATGTATTTATATTGATCTATCGACCTACATGTATATCTCCTTCGATTTCATGTATTTATATTGATCTATCGACCTACATGTATATCTCCTTCGATGTCATGTATTTATATTGATCTATCGACCTACATGTATTTATATTGATCTATCGACCTACATGTATTTATATTGATCTATCGACCTACATGTATTTATATTGATCTATCGACCTACATGTATTTATATTGATCTATCGACCTACATGTATTTATATTGATCTATCGACCTACATGTATATCTCCTTCCAATTTATGATATAATTTGCAGGTTCAATGAGCCATGTTCGTCTTAATGCATTGTTTTTGGTTAGATTAGGCCGCATAACAAAGAGCGTATAATCGTGTCGTATTTCCCGATGAAGTGACCCGTGAATAGCGTTTAATTTGGTCTATGATTGTGTAAATGGCTGGACATATGGCTTGCTGAATATGTTTGTTTAATTGCAGTAAGCCTTAACACAGTATGCTCGTGTCTTCAATCACTTTTGACCGATATATAATGTCAATATGTTATGTTTCCATGTGCCAAGTAGTCACCACGGCTGTTATTTTGCACTCGCTTTTCTAACAATTGGGATAATATGTCAATCGTTGAAACATAATTCGAATATTATCGAGATACGATAAACGCTTCTGCATTAATCCCCCCTCCAAAATATACATGACTGTAGACAGAGTTGGAAATATGTCTCCAGCACAACCATCGCTATATATTCCGTAAATAATTCTGCCATTAATTGTATTGGAACAGTTATTTTAGGTAACATGCTGCTTGATAACATTAACTATACCTGAAAGTGTTGCTTCTGTATTATAAAAAAAACTTATGTTTCTAATGGTACAACTGTGTTTTTTTTAAATAACCACTCAGAATGCGAACCCTTCTTCCTATCGGTCAGCTGACAGAAAGGAACGGTCATCAATGACTCGGGATTCTCCGACAGCTGTCAGAGATCCGAGTCCGCTTCGCGCTCAGAAGGGCACGCTACGACTCGTCATCGTGGTTTACGATCCAGTCAGTATTACCTGACGTATCGTCGATACATACTATAGAAATGATCCCTAAAAGTATGATCTTAATGGTTTCCGTAGTTCAGTCTGATAGCATAGTTCTGTTAAACGATGGACTGAGGTGTAGTAATATATCTCTTTTAAATATATATAGTTTGTTTGAAAATTTCACTATGTTAACTCGGCAGACTCTTAAGTTCATCGATATCAGTAACATTTATTCAATGTATTTTAATTACGTTAGTTTTGCTTCAAATTTCGTAAGTTTTATATTGAGAAGAAATAATTTATCGCGCGTCTGTTCTAAATAGAGTTACGGCCTCTCTTGTTCAGAATGTACAAAAAAAAAACCTTATTGCCATTCTTAAACTATTTTCTGCAGTGGTGCATACCGTTCAGTTCTTCAATAATCACTAGCCTACTTGGCATACTTCCGGCTTAGTCGTCAGGAACAGGGATTATCAAAAGATTTTATAGCAAATTTTTTTCACAATTAATTATTTTGTCGTAGCTAAACTCACGATTAATTTCAAGCCTCGTGGAATAAATTCAATTGAACCGAGGGGATATCAAGACAATCACATATACACCGAATAAATTCAACCAATTTGTCAAATACATTTTGATGAAAATGAACTTTAGCATTATCGTGACTTTTAGTACAATGAGTTGTAGACGGAGTTGGAAATGTGTCTCGAGCACAACCATCGCTATTTCCGTAAATAATTTTGCATCAATTGTACTGAACATGTATTTTAGGTAACATGATGCTTGATATTCCTTAAGGTGTCTGCGACTGTTGCTTCTTTCATAAGCTACCATTTTATTTATTTATATTTTTTAATAACCACTCAGAATGCGAAACCTTCCTCCTTTAAGTCAAAAGACAAAAAGGAACGGTCATCAATGACTCAAGATCAACCGACCGAGGTCAGGAGATCCGAGTCCGCTTCGCGCTCAGAAGGGCACGCTACGACTCGTCATCGTGGTTTACGATCCAGTCAGTATTACCTGACGTATCGTCGATACATACTATAGAAATGATCCCTAAAAGTATGATCTTAATGATTCCGGAAATTCCGAATGATAGCATAGTTCTGTCAAGCGATGGATTGAGGTGTAGTGAAATTTCTCTTTTAAATATCTGAAATTATCTGTGGGAAAAAAATCACTACTATGTTGACTCGGCTGATTCTGAAGTTCGTCGCTATCAGTAACAATAACAATTATTCAATGTCATTTAATTTTATTGGTTTTGCTGAAAATTTCATAAGTTTTACATATCGAGAGGAAACACGTCTGTTCTAAATAGAGTTACCGCCTCTCCTGTCCAAAATGTATACACAAAGAAAGAAAAAACAATTGCCAATCTTAACCTATTTTCGGCATTGGTGCATACCGTTCTGTTCCTCTATAATATCACGTATAACTTGGACATTTTCGGCTTATAGTCGACAGGGACAGGGATTATCTAAATTTCAGCTGTACCAAATTTTATAGTATTTCTTATCAGCAATTTATTTTTCACAATTAATTATTTTGTCATAGCTAAACTCACGATTCATTTCAAGCTCCTATGGCATAAATGTGTTTGATCAGAGGGGGTATTAAGACATTATACATACAACGAAGAAATTCAACCAAGGACAACAATGAATCATAACAATTGCGATAATATGCCAATCGTGGAAACATAATTCAAATATAATCGAGATCCGATAAATGATTTTGCAATAATTTCACAAACAAAAGATGTGTATACAGGACATTTTGCATGCAATGTAAATATGCCCACAGCAAAGCCATCGCTATTTCCGTAAATAATTCTGCATCAATTTTACTGAACATGCATTCTTGGTATAATGCAGCTTGATAACATTAATTATTCCTAACAATTGGTGCATCAGCACTGTTTCATCTTTGCTACAAATTCATGTTTCTAATGCTCCCATCATCTTTATTTATATTTTTAAATAACCACTCAGAATGCGAACCCTTCCTCCTTTAAGTCAAACGACAAAAAAAGGAACGGTCATCAATGACTCAAGATCAACCGACCGAGATCGGGAGATCCGAGTCCACTTCGCGCTCAGAAGGGCACGCTACGACTCGTCATCGTGGTTTACGATCCAGTCAGTATTACCTGACGTATCGTCGATACATACTATAGAAATGATCCCTAAAAGTATGATCTTAAACATTGCGATAGTTCAGTCTGATAGCATAGTTCTGTCAAGCGACGGGTTGAGGTGTAGTGATATTTCTATTGTGTAGCTTATCTCCAAAAAAAGAAATTCACTGCTATGTTGACTCGACAGACTCTGAAGTTCCTCGCTATTAGTAACAGTAACATTTATTCAATGTCATTTAATTTTATTGGTTTTGCTTTAAATTTCCTAAGTTTTATATATCGAGAGGAAACACTTTATCACGCGTCTAAATTCTAAATAGAGTTATCGCCTCTCCTTTCCAAAATGTTTTCTCAAAGAAAAAAAAACAAATCGCATTGGTGCATACCGTTCAGCTCCTCAGTTATGTCACGTATACTTGGACATATGTTCGGGCTTATAGTTGCAGGGCATGGATTATCTAAAATTTAACTGTACAATTTTTTTTAGATTTCTTATCAGCAATTTAATTTTCACAATTAGTAATTTTTTCATAGCAAAATTCACGATTCATTTCAAGGTCCTTGTTGAATAAATGTAATTGATCAGAGGGGATATTAAGAAATATACCAACAACAAAGAAATTCAACCCCAATTGGTGTTTTCATTTTGATGAAAATGAAGTTTTTAAAGCGTACTTTTGATAAATTTTCCGCTCGTCGTGTCATAACTTGTGAGTCCCTTTACTAATATTTTTATTTTACGCTAGTGTGTGGGGATATACAAGATTGTTTCCGCGAGTCCACAGCAAAGTTGTATTTGTGTTGTAGCTTCTGTAACGTATTCCGGGAATCTAACGACACCCTGATTGATCGATTTACTTTGTACATGTAATGTTGTCATGTCAATCTGGTTTTCGTTGCAATGTTTTACTTAATGGTTTAATTAATTAGAATTAACACAGGGTCAGTGTAATCATTTTAGGTGATCAATGAGCCAGATGCATGAGCCAGGTGCGCTAATTGGTAAAGTTTATATATTATGTGTATATGTCTTGCTATTTTTGGACCACTCCGATTCTCTGAAAATTAAATTCGGTTCTGTGCAAGATATCGGGATTCAAAATGGTTTAGAAATTATTGGATCTCCGAGCCTTGGGTATACATCAAAGTGCACCTGACCGCACATTCTTGTATTCAATTAAAGGTACTCAACCCGTAAAGAGGGTCCCCATCTCAACAGATTTCAACAACAACAATCCGATCGGAGGGTCCTATATTACTATTTCTTTGGGGGTAAAAAATATTTGATTCGAGTCGAGGAACCCATCAAACAAAGCTCAGAGTTATTAGATATTGATTTTAGAAATTTGTTATAAACTCGAGATGAGTACTGCTAACTGCCGTAATCTGCTCTGGATGTGTTCTCCAAATCTATTCAAACAGACAAGGATGGATAACTCTAAAATCAAGTGGCAATTTTGACTGAGTTCTGGGCCAGATAGTATTCCCGATAATGAAAAATAATAGATTTCTAAAATCGATATCTAACAAATCTGAGCTTTGATGGGTGACTTCCTCGACTCGAATCAAATATTTTTGACCCCCGAAGCGATTGAAATAGTAATTGAGAGGAGGTTTATCGGGTTGAGTACCTTTAAGAGAATAAGGTCATGAGATATTACTATAAAATGAGATATCAAATTTAAAGGGACCCAATGCACTCACAGTGGGTAAATGTTCAAAAATTATAAAAGTTTGTAAAACATCACCACCAAGAAGAACATGGAGAAATAGATAAACTTTGTTCATATATTCATTATTGGTTGGTCTTCAATGACGAACTATCGTGTGTTGAGACCGTTGTTAGGTAAACAAAACTGTCACAGTGATTTGTCAACAAATATCACTAATCATGCATGTAGTAAGTTCAAATATTTTAGTCTGAATATGATTTTCAGAATGTTTAAATGCTTGGACCTTTTCCAATGTTTACCGATAATTATTATTTTTTTTATTAAACGTTGGTATCTTAAAGCCACATGGCGGTTTGATCTCCAAAATACACATAACATTATTCGCTTTTGAATTTTTCTCATCACCGAAATAGGTCGATATATATCTGAACTACCTTTCTATGAGCATTATGTAACCCAAAACGACACATTGAAGTAATGAAAAATACAACTGTGAATACGGTGTTTGGATCCCAAACAAAAAAAACCGTTACTTGCGCGACATGGAACAGAAAAGAGCGTTCCGTGGTAGTTTATTCCTGATATGGTAGCAATAAAGAGCGTTTGTCTGATTTCTGGCAAAAAGTTGAAAACTGCTGAAAAATGGCTGTGACTTTGGCAAGTGTATTTCAGAGCATATGAAGCCGATAGATCAATAGTTCGTTTATTTATCGACCTATCGTATCCGCCGCTCCAAATTACGTAGACCAAAATTTGATGGTTCGAATGAGCCATGTCCGTTTAATAATGACAATAAGATCAAAGTAAATCATTTTTTTCGCGTACTTTTTGATGATAGTTGTTTTACAGAGTTTCATGTTATTTCGCACGCACCCACCTCGAATGCATTGAGTCCTCTTATGAGACGAAAACGTCGTTACTAAAATATGCAATTCAATTCCTCGGGCGCAAGTGCAATAATAGCTATTAATCGTTCACAATTGAGATTTGATTTAGTGCAAACGAGTATCAATGTTTATGATCCATGCAGCAAACAAAAATCAACACAATGATCGAGATATTAAAATTAAGGTATACATGTACCAATATTAAATGTATTTCAGATGTAATGTTATGAGAGTGCATATCTATTTCATTTTCATATTTAATGGTTATAGTGCAATAAATAGTTCTCATTTCATCTAATCGTTGATCATTATAAACAGTTTGTATTGTACAAATGAGTAATCCCAATGCCTTTACTTCGTACTCGTACTCTATAGCCAGTGCACTTAGGTAGCTGGATTCAAAGTGCACGTGGTAATTATGTAAGTCACTCTTTGCTATACTGTTTTAGGGCGGGATTAGATCCTTTCTCAATTTCATATCGTTTGTTGTAAATGCCATGTTGACACCAATGTAGCTGCGAGTGACAGGGATGAGCAAAACGCATATCTAACGTCTATCGGAAACCGAAAATTGACCGCTTGGGAATGTCTGTAGTTCACACATCCCGCATATAGATGCAAAGCAGGTTCCCCGGAGAACCAACTAGCAACATATAGAACCAAATAGTTTGGTTCCACACTGCTTTGGGTCCATCTGGAACCAATATCCTAAGTTCGGTCCTTCAAAGAACCCACCGAATCCAAGGTGTGTGGGAACACGGCCTATAGCTTAAATGTTCTATTCTAAAATATGTCCACGCATTTTAGTATTAAGATGATATGGGGAAGATTTAATCAAGCTTTGAAATACTATTGCACGCATGCCTATAAACTGTTTCGAGCCATGTGTACATACTATGATCATTTTATTGCTGGTGGGGGGGGGGGTAACGCTATTGCTCATATCACAAATCTGGTGGGAAGTATGGAACAATAACGTTAGTAATAATTCGATATCTCCTTCAGACATGTCAACATCTTCCGATATTCGTGGTCTTCTCGGTGAACCAACAGCGTGTGATATAAATTTTAAACGGTATAACGCATTTACGAACTAATAGAACATTCATAAACAAAGTGCTTATAACCTACACACAGTGTCACGGGACAATTTTTTTTCATAAGCAGTAATTTTTTCCTATAGTATACGAATGTAATGAACCAAATGGGGAACCCAAAGGAACTATTTAGTTCCATGTTCTGGTTCTATCCGGGGAACCAGATAGAGAACCAAAGCAGGACAAAAATAGTGAAACATGTTTGGTACCATGTGGAACCAGAATGTCTTGTGTACTTAACTTGGTTCTTTAATTTGGGTCTTCGAGTAACCAAAACATGTTTGGTTCTTCATTTGGTTCTTTGTCTTGGTTCTTCGTGAACCAAAACATGTTTGTTTGGTTCTTCGTTTGGTTCCCCTATGCTTGGGACAAACCTTGGAACCAGTTTTGATTCCCCGTGGATCCAAATTTTCTCTGTGTGTATGGTCAGACGGACAGAGTAACCATCAACTGATTCATGCATGTGCGAGGACTCTTTACTAATAAACTCCAAAAACAGCCATATTTTCTTTGTTGAACTTCATATATATGATATATGACGCGGGCGGGCTATATATCGTCACATGATACAAATGAATGAGTGTGAATTGAGTAAATATTGACAAGAGAGTAGTCGGTTTGTTACATGTATGTATCAGAGATTAAAGATGCCAAAATGTGGCATGACACCATATTATAATTAACAACGATAAAGCCGTTATGGCTAGGCCTTAAGATTCCCGACAATAATCAAACATAGGAATTTTTTGGGGGAGATTTAAACTGTCAGTTTGCAACTTCAAATAGAGTTTCACCAGGCTTTATGGAATGTGGGTCTCTGACATATAGCGTACACTGTGTGTATGTCAATGCACATGGTGCGAAATAGTGCGCGAATTAGAGACAGCGTTAGGTTTAATGTTGCACACAGTCGGACCCCTGTATGGTGTCAACACTTGAGGTTTTTCAGCAATTCTTACAAACATTTCGTTTACTCATCAGATTTACGCTTAATTGCTTGCTATGCTCGGGATGCCCAGAAGAGCTATACCACCGGGGTACACGGCGCCAACTCTGTTTGCCTGGAGTAAACATAACCTAGCGAGTGGTTTGCTCGAGGCAAGTGTCACCAAGAAGAAGCAACATTTGTAGCAAACATTGATTTATCTGCTGCCCATAAGGCCTGATGATAAGGGTCAGCTGCGCATGCGCATCTGACCAGGAGGCACGCGCCCGTCGATGGTCATTTGTTTGGAAAGAATATCGACCATTGTCAAATCTGTCTGTCTCGTATAATCCTGCAAATATTTTAAGTAAACTGACTGATTTAAATTGAATATTTCGTTGAAAAAAGATTGATTCATGGATAAACCGATAAACCAACATAATGCGTCGCCAATTTACTGTCGACTAAAGTCGGTGACCAAACGCCCCGGCGGGTTTATGACTACTCCCCAATGGTACGTATTGTGTCGTCAATATACAATATACAAGACAAGACCAAACGCTAGCAGACACTGTTGTCCATTCTCATTCCTGTTTGCTATAACAGGGACATGGCCGCATGGTGTTGATGTGTCTCCCCTAAAATTGGCCAAACATTTTTAAAATTTGATATGCTATGCCTGGCAGAACATATTTTCCTACTTTCCTATCAAATTTTTGACTAAAATTACAATTTTCCAAACTTAGGAGTGATAGGTTGGAATTTTCCAATAGCTAAAAATCGTGCGCCAATTCCAAGGTAAACGTCCCCTCCAACGGATGACGGAAGCCCTCTAGCATCGTCCCTGATAACATTAAGTACTGGCGGTCTATTATGTCGTACATTATGTGTATTTCAAGTAGAAATTTGATGAAAAAATAGCCTAGAAAAAAGTATATATAGGGGCTACTATATAACAGGAAATGCGGGGGGGGGGGGGTCGTGAGACAATTTACACATACAGCAGTATACAGGGCCCCAAAAAAAAATACAGCCCTTTTGCTACCCACCCACCCTTTTTGTGCAAAAAAAATATTTTCCCGCCTGATTTTTTTGGACCCACCCCCTAAAATAAGAAAAAAATCATTTTAAATCTATTCAAGACCAAATCAAACAGAATCAAAGTTTTAAATTGGTCCGTTTCTGGCAGATTCCGAGTGTTCAAACAATTGAAAAACTATCAACGGTTTTGATGTTGTTTTCGACATTGAAAAATACATTTTGAAATAAAAAGTGTTTTATTCTACAGTATGCACAGATATTGTGAGGTAATATTTATAGTGCCAATAAGCCAACATTGTGTTTAATTTTTACATAAATAGTCCAGTTACTAATTAATGACTTCTTCACTGTTGTTCCCAAAAAGGTGCCACCAACCATCATATCAGAACACCTTATAGCCATACCTGCCATGACAGTTATATAGTAAATAAGTATCACTCTTTGGAGCCAAATAAACAGGCTGGCATGTTTATTTTTTAATTTGAGGTATTTTGTTAGCCAGCACTCTGCAGCACTAGTATTATTTGGTCATTAGACATGCCAGAGTGAAAATGCCAGCACTATCAGGCACTATTCAATATTAATTTGAGGTGAAATGCAAACCAGCACTCCTATTCAGTCATCACTTTTATTTGGCACAAGAGAGTGCTTTATCTTATACCTACATATGTTCTTAAGTGTTGGTTAAGGTCATAATCTATGTTAGAACACATTTATTAGTGAAAACAACTTAAAACAATGTCCATAATGTGGGTTGAAAAAAACTTGCACAAACAATTTTTTTCAGGCCTCTGAGATGCACCCACCCCGCCCGGTATAGGTATTTTTTTGGAAGATCTCCCCTGTATTACTTTTATCTTATACCTACCCTGTTCCTAAGTGTCTGTAAAGGCCATAACCTGCCTTAGAACATAATTATTAATGAATATATTTGAAAACAACTTAAAACATGGGCAAAAATGTGAATAGAAAAAAATTTGCACAAACTCATTTTTTCTGGCCTCTTCGGACCCACCCACCCCGGCACTGTATGATAAAACTTTTGTGCGACCCCCCCCCCCCCAGGGAACTGACAATATTCCGGGCTCTTTATGCACTCTGGCTTATGTTTGCGACGTCCATAAAATTCAAACTGCCAGTCACATTCCTACCAGACGAATTGGGCACCGCCATATATATGACACATCTGAGAGGCCCAGAATTTGCTGCGCAGTGCACAATTGTCCGAATGCATGTTGCGAATGACACGAGACAAACTCCATGCATCGCCCATCACTGCGATAGATCACTGCCGGAAGGATGGTGCTTTGCGGACCGATACATCTATTTTCGTATCGTCGGAACTATATTTAGTCACATATTATCTTATTTTGTCTACCAAAACTTTGCGATAATGGTGCAGTAATGGTAATTCTTTCGGTATTGATAAGAACAATATTAACTGAGCCAGACATGGGCAATTTTAATCATAAAACATAGGAACTCAGATCATGTCAGAAATCCTTACAAAATGTCCGTGTGGCAGTGGTATCTCAGCGGAGCGATGGGTGATAACTCTGCCTGCATGGAGCTTGGACACGAGATTCAAAAGCAGACGAAGCATTTGGCGAGCACGCTGCATGTGCGCATCCCACTTACAATCCAAGCTATATACAGAGCAAAATAGGCGCATTTCACTTCCCTCGGGCACGTTAACTTACGATTTATTACCAATGACCCTGCCTATATTTACCCCGCCTATACCCTCCTCTCTATTCGACAAAAGGTTCACACACAACAAAACAGATACACTTATGTAACGAAAACACCGGAGGGTATGCGTCTATTCCGTCTATAAATGTTTACCATCTGGTCTTTGATAGAGCGCCATTCTTGATGTAATGTTTACTGATTTTTGACGTGTTCAAATACTTGAGACTGGGTTGTGTATTCGAAACATTAGTTATATTCTTTCTTAGGGCGAAACTTGTTGAATGACCTTGCTAGTGGCTATAATAGCTTCTGAGCGTTCCTTTCCCCCTTCTTAAAGCATATATACGACGTATTTATCCACTAAAACATTTGGCTCTCTGAAGTTCACTGTCCCAACGAAGATCGATTGTATCTGTTTTCTTCTGTTTGCACTGACGATTAGTTCGGTGCAAAAATCACACAATCACGCGGCCATCAGACCGACTTTATAAGGATATATGCCGGTGAAATGACAAACACCACAACCATTCCGTCCAGCATAACATGTCGCTGTCTGATTTATTAGCATGTGACACAGTGTGAGTCTGTCCTCGAAGATATTTCACCTATTCCATTATACCCTGTCCCCAATGATATATAGTCCAACGTGTGGTGCACTATATATGGTGGGCAGAAAATATCCCTGTCCTCCCCAAATTCCCACAACGCATAGTAAGGCCTTGAAAAAGTAGCATGAAAGGAAGTTTATATAGTTTCAAAAGTGAATAGAGCCATATTCACCGATTCAAATGAACCTGCATGCACGACTTACATCTTTGTAAATGTATATGTATACAATCATGCATAACGATATTCTGACATATATATTTTCCAGCTGTTAGACCATGTTAGCACTTATATGTTGAAACTATATACCAAGTCTTATTGTTGACCTTCAAGAATAGTCCCTAATTTTCTCGCAAATCACGCTGTGCGCCCGCGTGTGGGAACGTGTTGTGGTGAATATAGATGTAACGTTTAGTACCCAGAGCTACATGTAGTTGCTACTTGTTATCGAAGACAACAATGGCCTTATTAATAGGCTCGGATACGACACGTGAACCTGTTTGTTCTTGTTTTCACCTGTACCATTTAATTATACACATTATTTTCAACTCCATCGATCGCGGCGGTAGAATAACTCCGTAATTCGGTTTTAATTGATTCTATTCTTCGTGAACAATTACCTGGTTCGATTTTCAGATAAACCTTGAAATAATGCCTCTCTAGGGAAACTAACTATTCATTGTACAGCTAGCAGTTGTTTGACATTTCGCTACACATAATATATATTGAATACCGTTATAACGATAAACTGGTCTGGCTAATGTACGACAACGAGTCAAGCTTATTACTAAGTTGACTTGACAGGACTGTTCTCCCTCTCCAAAGTTTCCAAACGTCAGCGGTTAATGGGATGCTCTGTCAAAACTGAAAAGGAAAGAGCTGCCAAAATAGCCAAATACAAAATGGTAGAAAATACTGGAGTCCGAGTATTAGTACTAATGTTTGTGCATGGACGTGGCGAGACGACATGGGCGACGGGGAGGGGGGGGGGGGGGGGGGTGGTGCAATTCGGTCAAAATGTTTAACAGTTGGAAATGCCATGCCTGGGACAACATTAATCGGAAATTTCACGCCACATATAGATTGAAATTGGTTTCATTGCTTGATATACCAAGCATTTTTTCGGTCAAAATTTTAGTTTGAAATGGAAATGTTCCAACCTTATGGAGTCGGTTGGAGGTTGCCACCAGTTGGAAAGTTCCAATCAATGGGGGGGTGCTAACAATTTGGTTGTTTTGGTTCAAGGGATGAAATTTGGAAAATTCAACATGTACACCCCAACAGAGATCCTCTAGTCATGTCCCTACGAGAGGGACAGAATGGCAGTTTGGGAAATTTTCTCTGCCCTTATTTCATGGGATAGAAATTTCCAGCTGACACCCATTGTGGTTGGAAATTAACCAACTGGTGGGCCATTTGAGTCCATAAATGTGACCGAAAGTTAGTAAAAGTGCATGTGGAAATTGGAATGCAGTTAATAAATTTCTCACAAGCTATTTACAATTATCAGAGTATATGAATCATGTATGTGTTGCCTATTTGTGTAATATATATGTATCACCCTAATTCGACATAATTATATGAGCAGAACTCATGCAAAAAAGTCTAGACCTGAATGTGATATATGCCTGCAGTTAATTAAGACAGAAGTTTCTGCCAATATCGGATTGTGCTTTGAACTCCTGGTAAACAGATTATTAAAGGCATAGTCCATTTATATCCAAGTGGCATTAACTTTGGCAAACTTTATAGTCATGTCAAATAGCAATCAATTCAATTGAGAGGGAAAGTCCATGGAAAAAATGCAGCATATTCAACAATATACATTCCTTTTTTGCAACTCAAATAAAATGTTTGTTCTGCCATTTTTCTTTCCATAACCAGGCCGTCGTCGCTATATGGTTGGGAATATTGCCGAAAGCCCATTCAATTCAATAAAGATAAATCACTGTGAATTGAAAGTGACTATAAAATTTGGCAAACTTTATGCACTTGAAAATAACAGGACTGGGACATTAACCCTTACTTATTAAATACTCATTGAAGAGTAACATTCTCAATCTGTTGTATACATCTTCTATTTGTATCTCTAAAATATCTATTTGATTAGAGATCAAATGCATTCTGATGAGTTCCCCAAGGAACTGTTCAGTTAGTAAGTTCAACAAACGACCATAGTTTGAACTTATTATTTGAACATTTCAGGCCATGCGCACGGGTGTAGATATAAAACAATATGTGATCCTCCGTAGGATAGGGTATCATATAATATGTGATCCTCGTCTCAGGAGTCACTCGTGGCTCAACGAAGGCAGGATCATATATCAAAATGAGAGGATATGGTGATCCCATGAAAAGGGGATCACCATATCCTCTCATTTTGATATGTGATCCTAAAATAAGAAAATATTTTTATTAACTAAATAACGGAAATATTTGAAGTGTTTTAAAGAGCGTATGTTCCAATGTAAACTTTAATAACTGAAAATGAAAATCCATTTAGTCCATGGACCGTTTTAAAATTTTACTTGATAATAGTATATATGTTCTATATTGTATTGATTTTGCAAATTGTTATACACTCTACGTTTGTGTTTTCAGTGGATTGAATGGAAAGCTGTCCAAAGCTGTGAATAAGAAGAAGAGGCAAGAGAATGGAGATCTGTTTCTGTTGGAGGTGGAGGAGAGCGAGGATGACACATCGAGTGCCTTCAGTAGCAGCTTTAGCTTTGACTGCGGGAGTGAGGCGGAAGCTGATAGTGGTTACAGAAGTGACGTAGATCACTCGATGGAGATCCATAAACTCTCAGAAAAACCCTCCAAAAAGTCTTGGAGTTGGGTGAAGGCAATAAAGGCTCAGAGTAAAAAGGCAAAGCCTCCACCAGTATGTGGTGGCCATGTATCTAAGCCGTCACGGGAGGTAACTCTAGATGTTAGTTCACAGAAGGAGAACAGGGGTTCCATATGTGAGAAGATGCTTGGTATAATTCCGGTTCCAGAGAACTATGAATGTCCGGGCATCGAGTTGTCGAGGAAGAAAGTTATGGTGAAGTCAATATGTACAAAAGGACCTGCTGCTAAGACGAAAGAGATATATGTTGGTGAGTTGTTTATTTTAGGTACATGTAGCTCTATATATAATGACAGCATAGAGTGCAAATATTGTGCTAGTCGAAACACATTGCCGAAATCACAAAATATGAGCAGTTACAGACTAACAGTATATACTGTTTGTCTCACTGATTAATTATGTGCCCATCCCTTCATAAGAGACCTCTTATGAAGGTGGTTAAATAACATAAGAATTAATTAATTAAGGCAGATATTGATCAAGTTCCAAGCTCCTGTGTCTCAATAGAGATGACCTGTTGTAGGCATACAACTGAATTAGTACATAAGCATCACAAATATTGTTGGCTGGAGCTGCTGGACTAACACAAACACTGAAATTGCTTGATGAACAAAGAATGATAACTCTTAAAATAGGAAACGCAAAAACAATGTCATTGAATCCCCTTTTGAATCGTTTGATATCAATCACAAAAACCAAATCCTGTAACAGATTTATTAAGGTAGATAAACACACATTAAATCAACATTTTCAAACAAATAATTACATGTTGGGGTAGCTCTAGAATGTGGGGAAATAATAAACACCATTGAGAATGTTTTGAAATGCATGCATGTTTGTAGATATACTCCACATCAAACTATGTTATGGAGATCCAATAACACAAGGTTGAGTTTTTATGGTGGTTTGACAGACACGAACAATCGGATATAACCTCCTCCCTATTTTCTTCAAACATATGGGGGGGGGGGGGGGGGGTATGAAAAATACCATAATTATAATTTCTGGAAGATGTAGGTCGGTCGTAATTGAATATAATGTCAATTAAGTTATACTCTAATTATTTTATTCTCCAGATGATTGGATACAAGAGATCAACAACATAGAAGTAACATGGGAGAATCTGGAGGATATACTCTCCTCACTCAAATACCATAAAAAGGTGGGTTAGAAATTTTGGAATAAAATAAAATACAGTAATGCCCTAAATAATCGACTCCTTAACCACAGCAGAATTATGGGTAATTTTTCAGGATTTATTTGGAAATATGGCTTGTTGCCATTCATTGGAAAGCTCTCACTGAGAGCTTTCCGATGAATGGCAAAAGACCATATTTCCGACTAAATCCTGAAAAATTACCCATAATTCTGCTGTGGTTAAGGAGTCGATTATTTAGGGTATTACTGTACTTTTTGAAACATGTGATCTCCCATGTTTTTGGTTTTTGTTTATGATCTAGTTTTGTTTTCATGTATCATTTTGTATGAACATATAGGAAGACACATGCCAGACCGTGCTTGTTAACCCAACAAAACGGCCAAAACCGGCCAAATAAAGCTTCAACAGCCTAAAATATCTTCGGTCTGTCTCAATAGAACCATACAAATATGGATATCATTGGAACCGGCTCCTTGACCACATTGTGGTAGTTACAGTTATGCCCTGTGCCAATGCATTCTCTTATATATGCGAGTCGACCATAGGTCGCCTCGCATATATAAGAGAATGCATTGGCCTTAAAAAAATCTTTTTTTACCATTTTTTCTTACATTCTTTAACAATTTTATTATTTTTAATGTGTTAAGCCAATGCATTCTCTTATATATGCGAGGCGACCTATGGTCGACTCGCATATATAAGAGAATGCATTGGCACAGGGCCTTTCTGTTGGGTAAAGGGTTAATTAATTAAAATTATTGTTATGTTTTTCTCATGGATTTGGTCACAACATTTTCATGTGGCCATTATATAAAGCCAACAAATATATGTGTGTCATTGTTTGCAAATATGAAATAAATATATTATAGAGTATGCCCCATGCAATTAAACATGATGACCAGACAGACCCATGCACTCATTATTCAGGAAGAAGCATACAACATTATATTGTCATCGTATATTTTGAATCTAATATATTTGGAAGCCAATTAAAAGTTAAAACTTTTATTACTTATTACTGAGAACATGGAAATTCATTTTAATATAATTGTTTTACTATTTCATTTGCAGGCAAATTGAGAGTAATGTCTTTTCTGTTCTATTAAATAATATGTATTATATTTAATCCTGTAGGTGAAGTTGAAACTCTTTAGCTTCCCACCAACACCCATACCACAGCCAGTAACTACCAAGAAGAACATCTCAGGGGAATGCCTAGCCCAGCTAATTAGAGGAGAGAGACTGTCCGAGACAGGACCACCGCTCTCTCAGGGATACAGATTCCTATATTTATCTAGTGCTACATCCAGCTGTGATCTTAATTTTACTCAGGTATGAACACACCCTTTTGATTATTTCAGAGCTGGCATTAGTCAACAAAATAATTTATGGCCAGCTGGGTGTTAGTTGAATGACCAATTTTTACCATACACTCATTAAATTGAAAATAGTTTTGAAAATTTAATCCATCATGTTTTTTGTAATATTCTATTCCCATAGGTGTAGATTGGAGTGTGTTATTGAGATAAGAGGTGTTAGTTGTAATGTGTAATTGGTAGTGACAGCTAACTTCACTTTCAATAAGAATAAGTTTCATGAACTAGAAATATTAATCGGTTGTATTTTTCAATTTCCCACCATATTTTATATATGAAATATCTTCAGCTCATCACCTGTTTTATTATAGGATGACATAGTCTACAGATACCCTCCAGGTGACGGTGTCCTGTCTGATGTCAGAGGGTCGTTCATCACACTCAGCAGGCTGATGAGCGACCTCACAAATTACTGTCTAAAAAGGTAGGTCTAAATTTGGCACCAAACTCTTCAGAGTCTTTGTCAGAAACGTCAAACCGAAAGGTTCCTTTCTTGGATACATTTAAATTCACATTTAAAGACATGAGTCACTTAAGAGTGGAATGTTGTCACTGAAGTTGATAGTGTGATTTTGTTCTAAATTCAACAAACCTTCTTGATTTAAAAAAAAAACTTGTGCAATGCCATAATATTCTCATTTGTTTGATCACTTCTAACATTAATGAGCTTCTCATTATGGAGCATTTAGGTCCCCAGGCTACTCAGAATTAATATCCTTGACAACAGTACTTAATTTGTTGTTATTAGGCCACAACAATATTATAGCCTAGTTTATAAACATTTGCGTGTTGGAAGGGGGGGGGGGGGGGGGTAGTAGAAGCAGGATGGAAAACAATTTGAAAAAAAATTCATTAGAACCAAAATAATTGGCAAATAGTGGAACTGAATTTACAACATATATATTTAAAAATAGTACGTTTTATTCAAATTATAGCAGTTCCCTTGATATAGTTTAAATGATGGGAAAGAAAAAGAAAGGACTCTGACATCATTTATTTTCTACACCATTATGCTTACAATTTTAGTCAACTTGATAAAAGTCTAAGCGGTAAAACAAAGTTTATAAGTTGTAGGATGGGTTCTAATAAATTTATATTGCCTTAACCCTTTACCCAACAGAAGGGCCCTGTGCCAATGCATTCTCTTATATATGCGAGTCGACCATAGGTCGCCTCGCATATATAAGAGAATGCATTGGCTTAACACATTAAAAATTATAAAATTGTTAAAGAATGTAAGAAAAAAATGGTAAAAAGTGTTAAAAAAAGATTTTTTTTAGGCCAATGCTTTCTCTTATATATGCGAGGCGACCTATGGTCGACTCGCATATATAAGAGAATGCATTGGCACAGGGCATAACTGTAACTATCACAATGTGGTCAAGGAGCCGGTTCCAATGATATCCATATTTGTATGGTGTTATTGAGACAGACCGAAGATATTTTAGGCTGTTGAAGCTTTATTTGGCCGGTTTTGGCCGGTTTGTTGGGTAAAGGGTTAAATTTCTATTGCCTTATATGAAAAAATAAATACAGGATTAGCTGGGATTAGTGTCATTTTTTATTCAAAATGTCAATACACATCTAAACACAACAATAAAGAGATATTTCCACTTATTTGCTCTGCACAACTTCTATTGAGTTGCTGACACATGATGTTCTATCTAATTCCTTTTTAGCTCCACACTTGTGATCAGGGACAAACTCGTTCATGTTGTTTACTATCAGGAAGACAGGGACCTCATGTTCCTTGCTGCTGAAGCTGAAAGGTAAGACAACAGTCATACACTGGAGTATTAAATTGACAAATATAATAAAACACAAGCATTAACCCTTTCATGGCGGGACCTGGGCTGGTGCAGCATTAAATATCCTGTGCCAGTGCATTCTATTATATATGCGAGTCTCTCATAGGCAGCCTCACATATATATGATAATGCACTGGCTTATGAGGTCAAGGTAAATATTGTTAGGTCAATACATTCTCTTATATATGCGAGGCTCCCTATGGCACAAGTTTTTGCAAAAATTTCAGGAAGCTCCTGTCATGGGAGGGTTATAATACACCAAAATCTAGAGTAACTTCCTCATGAGAGAGGAATCAAGCTTCATTTGAAGTGTTTTCTTTTGACAAACAGACTTATTGTTGCTTCTATTCAGTTGAACATGTGTGGCAGAATCTTCATTTTTATAGAGCAATTCAATGAATTCAATTATTTAATACTTAGCTCCAAGAATTCTCAGTTTAGGTGAAAAACACATTTAATAAGAGTCCATTCTATTAGTATAATTTATGATTCCAGAATAACATTTGTATCATTTTGAAAATATAAATGGATTATGTATATTTCCAGGCACACACCTACTACTCTTCAGAAGCTACTGAGAGAGATGGTGAGGCTACTGAGGGTGTCTCATGGTTCCATGGAGGACGCATTCAGCAGGAATAATATCGGACAGTTAGATAAGACACTCGCATTATTCTTCCAGTGTTACATCCTCCCGTCCAACAATCAATCACACAAAAAATGCCTGTCCGATATCAGCGGTGATCAGTGCTTCAATGGGAACGTGCAATGGCTCCGGCTGCCTCATGATGTCCAGGTTCGTACATTTATATAAATCAGAAAGTGCCATGTACATGTAGATCGAGGATGCTTAACTCCAAAAACCACACCTTTTCTTCAGGTAACAGGGAGATGTTTTGATGTTTGACATATTTTCTTTTGTGGTTCTCCCATCTGCTGTCACTAATTGACAATAAACAAAAATATAAACTTATATATTTTGGTATTGGGCATAAAAACAAAAAGAGTTCACAGATTTCTGATATCTCTTATGGTTTCTTTGGATATATGCTTGTCTCTGTAAATAAACAGCTTGATCCATCACAAATTTTGGCTGGCGGATTTTGTGGAGTGACATTTGTCATTACATGTTTCTAGAGCCTAATATTTGGACCAGTACGGTACGGTTGACTGCATCCACAAAAATATTGAAATTCATCCCATGTTATATCTGTAATGAACTTAATGAACTCCATTTTTGTTACTTTAATTATCCCATTATCGACGTACCCCCTCCCATTTCATACAGCAGACTTACATATAACTTATCTTTATACTTTTTCAGGAACATATAAGCAATACAATCAGTGATTATGAAGCTGCAGAATATGTTAACATGGTGAGTCTGGTGTTTTGTTTGAAATAAATATGGGTAAATTAAGTGACGATCGCAATATCTGCATCTCTTCATTTTGTATATCAGTTTCTTTTCCTAAGTCAACTGAGATTGGAGTTACAAATGATTTTAAAGGGACCCAAGGCCTTCGAAATGGATTCATGTGAAAAATAATAAATGTGATGAAAGTCTGTATTTTAAAACAACTATCATCAACAAATACATGAAAAAATAGATTGTCTTTTTTATAATTTTCATTATTAATAACTCTCCAATATCAAGATTTCACAAATCAAAACAATTGTTATTGTAAAAATTACTGTTACAGTGGCATTACCAATCAATGTCCAATTAGTCCAAAAAGATTAATTAATAAGTTTGTTCAAAACTTATTTTGAGCTTAAGTGATAAACTGTAACAGTTTTGTTTACATAGCAATGGTTTCAACATGCGAAAATTAGTTATTGAATAACTTTTAATACATGTAGTTAATATAAGAACAAAGTTTATCTATTTCTTCATGTTCTTCTGGGTGGTGATGTTTTTTACAGCCTTTTATAATGTTTGAACATTTACCCACTGCAAAGGCCTTCGTCAGCTGGTCAATATTTTTTACCATTATCATTCCGGGCAGAAGCTATTGACATTGAAAGCAGTTCTTGTAAAGCAGATTCAACACTTTTTCTAATATAAAATTTCTGAAGTCTTCTGATTTCTGTTATGTTATATTTTCAAGATTATTTTTCCAGGGCAACATTCATGAAAGACCTCGGAGATTGTACAATATACTGGGATCATGCCTTTTCCACAAGGTAAATCACCACCCTATATTAATAACTTTCCACATATCCAACATGTTTTAGCAGTCATATAAACAGAGTTAAATTTTCATTTAACCCTTTACCCAACAAACCGGCCAAAACCGGCCAAATAAAGCTTCAACAGCCTAAAATATCTTCGGTCTGTCTCAATAGAACCATACAAATATGGATATCATTGGAACCGGCTCCTTGACCACATTGTGATAGTTACAGTTATGCCCTGTGCCAATGCATTCTCTTATATATGCGAGTCGACCATAGGTCGCCTCGCATATATAAGAGAATGCATTGGCCTAAAAAAAATATTTTTTTAACACTTTTTACCATTTTTTCTTACAATCTTTAACAATTTTATAATTTTAATGTGTTAAGCCAATGCATTCTCTTATATATGCGAGGCGACCTATGGTCGACTCGCATATATAAGAGAATGCATTGGCACAGGGCCGTTCTGTTGGGTAAAGGGTTAAAAATTGTCAACAACTGACAAGATGCAAACAAATATCAATTTTTTTTGTGTGAAAAGGATTATGCCTTAGAAATGAAATTCCAATTCTTACAACCACAAATTTAGCTTGGAATAATATCTATTTGCCACTCATAATCACTGACTAGCAATGTACTGCGTGTAAATTAAACATGTTTTAAAAGGGCAAGCCTAGTTTGAAAGTCTTAACTGGTTTAAAATTTGTACTGATCCAGAGTCTGGAAAAGGTATTGGAAATATTTTAATATTTAATTTACATCTTTATATCTTAAATGTTAATATAGAAATAGACTTTCAACTTCACTGTAAATCCAGACATTGTCTGCAAATTTTAACAGTGGGGCAAATCATATAGAAATATTAGAATGAATAGCATTTAAATGATAGACAAATCAGATGACCAAAATGGTATGTTTTTACCCATAATTCTGCTGTGGTTAAAGAGTCGATTATTTAGGGCATTACTGTAACATTCCTCTGGAGGGTATATTCCTGACTTGAATTGAACGTTTCTTGTTCCAGGGTTTTCTCCTCTGCAATCATCTCCCTAAGGAGGACTTCACAGATCTATATTTATACCTCAAACATCACTGTCTCCTCGTTCTATCCGGAGAACATCCCGTCAAACAGCTTGTCATCTGGAAGGAGATCTACCCGACGCGTCGGTGTCATGATGCCTGTGATAGCGAAGTGTTCGGCTACTCAGAGAGATACGCCAGATGGTATCTCCTCATTGTCGGACTGGTAAGATTTAGTGTTCTCTCAACAATTACTATCTGTGCAGAGATTAAAGGTACTCAATCCGATTTGATGGTCCCCATATAATCATATTCCAACAACAACATTTTTAGAAATGCTGCTTCAGTTATCAGAATCGATTAATTGCCCAAAAATAATGCTAACCACTGTCAACTATAGTATAAAATTGCCCAAAATGTGTTGTTTATCAACATGTTGTTCGAGGAAATTTGGTCTTATTATCAACACAAATTCTCTTGATTTTAGAGCTAGCCATCTTCATCCGCAATTTGGTCCGAGACGTCGGGCCACTAACAAGTCTTGACGGTGCAAAACAATAGATTAAAAAAATTTATATCTAATAACTCTGAGCTTTGATAGGAGGGGTTCCTCGACTCGAATCACATATTGTTTACCCCGAATCTAAATAGATAGTAATAGAGGGGCGCTTAATCAGATTATGCATCTTTATATAGGCTACAAAGAGAAGGAGTAGAGTAATTAATTAGGTAAAAATAATATCTCCACCATTTATGTTTCAAATATTTCATGCAATATATCAAAATACAATACAAGAAACATTCTTGATTTTTAAGAAAACTTGTGCAATGCCATAATATTCTCAATTGTTTGATCGAATAACAATGTACGATCAGAAATTCCTAGCCTTCACCCATGCTATTTCTAGATAATTTCAAAATTCAATAAAAAACTTCAACCCAAATGTGCATCGGCGTATTAGTTAACAGTATGTTAGCAGTTATGTACAACATGCCAATGGAAGATGTTCCCAGATCAGTTTGTACTGCGAGACTGAGTCTTTCACCACTATAAGTTTCCTATTCTGACTTCAATACAGAAGTTTACTTCAGTGGGAATGTTTAATTGACTGATATCACATCTTTTCTTTTTCAGAAGAATAATGTAATTGCTACATTGGTGGAGACTGGTAGTTCAATTCAGATGTGAGTATTAATAAAATGCTTATTTGTAAATCCATTTTGAGGATACAAGGATTTTTTTTTTTCAGGCATTTTATGTTGGGATAATAAAATATGATATGAAACGCATCTAATTTAGCGCATTGGGAAGAATTCATAGTTAATGTCACTTATTCTGAGAAATGATCGCCAACCTGTGCAAAATAAAGATAAAAATTGTCTCCATCGTTAAAATTTTGTGAAAACAGAATATTTTTAATGGCCATATTATCTCTCTGTTTCAGGACTTCTGGAGAATGTACGCCAGATCCATTCCTCATCGATCAGACGAAAGCCACCCTCATGCAGCTTAACTCACTCCATATCGAATCTCACTGCAAGAACATGTAAGTAATCAAGTGGAAGTGATGTTCTGTATCAGAACAATCATATCCACTGGTCATACAAGCTAGGCTTTTTTGATGTAGTCCCTAGTGTTCCTGGAAAACTCACGTTAGAGGCAACGATGAAGGGATGATGCACAGAATGTTTTTATTGCCTTAATTTATAAGGAATAAACATTGAATGATTGTGATATTTTAATAGTGAGCTTTCGGCTGTTCTGGCAGTGAAACAAAGTTTATTTTTACACCATTTAAAGCCACATGGTGGTTTACGCTCCAAAATACACCTAATAATATTCTGGTTTTTTCCCAGTAACGAAATAGGTTTATAGATACCTGAACTACCTTTCTACGAGCAATATATGTCCCAGAAAAATAAATACAACTTTCGAACACAATGTACATGCCCCGTACAAAAACTGTGTCATTAGTATTCATCGGAATTCTGTAATCGAAAGGAAATATCCGTTAAAGGTATATGGCGTTATCTTAACATGAAACTATTTTTAAAATTCACTCACTGCTTTCACTTCATTGCAATTTTGACACGACTGCTGACTAAAAAAATTAAACCGGCACAAATGAAACAATCTCAAATTTATTGAAAAAATATATAAGAGACAAGTAAATGTCAATGCGTTATCAACAAATTTGTTCGGAATTTTTTCAGGCATTTTTATTCAGTTTCTCTTTAATTCGATAAAAGATTTATATTATCAAAAGATGTTTTTGTTTATCTTAACAGAATAAAAGAAGAAAAGATGGAAATGACAGCTATTGACCACTTCCATGAAAGAAAAGCCGCATCTGTCCAAGAATCACAGAAACGTCACACTTTCTCAGGTATACACCAGTTTACCATATTATAACATCCATGTTTCTTACGACCCTATATCAAAATAATTATTTTCACGTTTATTGTTCACCTCATTTCCCTATCCATAAATTTACATCTAACTAACCACTATGACTAGCTAACTTTATGCCAATCATTCCACTAAATATAAATAAAATATTACTCTGGGAACCTGGTTATATTCTTGCTAGTGTCTTTTTTCCAATTGTGGTCAATGCTGTGGCCTCCTTATCCACATCAATGCAAATATTAAAAGTGGATATTCACCGTCCAAACACTCAGACCACTCAAGTACAAATTATTTTTATAGTTGTCTCTCTTTATATAAATTGAAATTCTGACTTAAAATGATGACCAATTATGTAATAATTATCTTCAAACAGGGAAACTATTTGACAGTAATGTCATGTCTGCTGACTCAGCACAAATCAGAAGATCACAGAGACATGGTTCATTTGAATCAACGGGGTCTAGTGAGAGTGGAGGCAGTGACAGTCTATTCAAGGTATATCACATTTATTCTTATCATTTTAACTTTAACATGCCTTTTTACAGAGAAACCTGTTATTCAACACTATTGGTATGATCGACACCATGCAAATTTGAGTTTGTCTCACATTGCTGGATTTACATAGAAATGTTGTATTCTATTTTTTTCACTCTTACAATGACTATAAGGGTAAGATGTGGTCTCTGACATATTTTTCATGAGACATAAGCCATATTGTGTGTTATTTCATTGTTGTGTCTAGGTCTGGAACCCTAAAAGCATCTCTAAAGACAAATTCTGAGTTTCAGACTAATTTTTATCAATCATATTTTAATTTTAATTTACATTCGAGTGTTAACTAATCATGTTTGAGTTGATATGTGCTTTGTGGAAAATAATATTTTGGTTTTAATGTTTAATGATTTGAAGAAAGCTAAAAGTTCTAATGATGTTATTGCAATAAAAAGACTTATTTGTTATTTTCAAGTGTTAGTTAAATAAATGCTGTTTCGATTAAGGTTATGCAGTTATAACCAAAAAGTTTTAAAGACAAATTAAAGACAAATATAGTAAA
Source organism: Siphonodentalium dalli (assembly GCA_032622095.1). NCBI lineage: Eukaryota > Metazoa > Mollusca > Scaphopoda > Gadilida > Siphonodentaliidae > Siphonodentalium > Siphonodentalium dalli. The sequence continues at coordinate 207,601,281 of CP136065.1, forward strand.
TTTGTCTTCAATCTTTTCGCTTATAACTCATAACCTTAATCGAAACAACAGTTATTTCTTATAATTTAATCCGTCATTCACAGAAGAACCACTATAAGTTGAAGATATAGAAGTAAAATTAGCATAACAATTCTGATGAAAAAGACATCTGAAACTGACCGTGACACCCTGTCAATCAAACATCCAATTATTGATTGCTCAAGTGGCGTCATAAATTTGTCACTTTTTATTGGCTAGTGAGCGGTGTGCATGCACCACGTAGTGAGTCACAGAACCGCAGCATCTGTTCGAGACATGAGTTGTTAGTTTCTGAAATAACATTTCCTTACAACTGTTAGAACAGGTGAGACTTGTTGATTTCTCTTGGTACTTATATACCGGTATGCAGGGAAGTACTGATGATTAATTAGCAGTTAAGGTTATTGGCAGGGTATAGTCATGTAACTTAACTGAAGGAATTTTGATGCAACATCGAAATTCCATTTTAATTTGTAGAAAGTATCGAAAGGTTTCCATGTACATTTTTAGGCACGCGGTATAGGCGTGGTCACTCGAAGCTGCAGTTGTCATTTCTGTAGCGGGAAATTAACCACAAAATTCAGGTTATCGATAAATAACCTTAATAGCAAAGTGTGTGGCAGTTTTTGTGGATTGACAGCTTCATGTGATTAAATTATTGTGTTATAAACTTACAGGTCCAGAGGACAAACAAGCTATTCTCTCCATCCCTTAATATGTCAGCTCTCCAACGAAGTCTTGATAATCTGTCAGTGGAAGGAATTAAAAGGTATACATATCATCATCATTGAGCCTCAATGGATCAACTTCATGTGAAATATCTCAGTTATTATGATTCCAAGTTATCCGTATATAGAACATTGGATATGTATGTACCTTATATCTTTTTCAAACACTAATATGTTACCAAAAAGCAACGATAATTACGTTAATTTATTAGCTTGACAATTCTTAAAAAATAATGTTGTGCTCTCTACCTTTTAAAATCCCTAAATTGCATTTATTTAAACCCAGTTATTTGTATGTTATTTAATTAACCCATTCTATACAAAATACTCATTGACAAGTAGTTCCCTTAGGAAATGTTCAGATAATAAGTTCAACAAATGACCATAGTCATCTGTTGAACTTATTATCTGTGCATTTCCCACCGATTAATAGCACAATATCATGTATTGTCATTTCACCTGTCTGCTATATTTCCTGACCATCCCTCCAAATGAATAGTAGACCATTCCAATATAAACTTTTATAACTGGATGGGAGAATTCATTTAGTAAGGAAAGGGTTAGAAAATACACAGGGGCGCTGGAAGAGGGGGGCAGAAGGGGCAGCTGACCCCCCTGCCCTTGACCAAGGGGGGGGGGGGGAGACAGAAAATGCTTTTTGTGTGTTTAATCTCGTGTTTTTATAGCAAAATGTGACTTTTTTGGTCCAAATACCACCAATTTCACAAGGAATATTAATTTTATCACAAAACGGCCATAAAAACCGACAAATACCATTAAAATAGGGATTTTTGCCACAATGAATTTATGGTTATTTTCCCGAGTTTGCGGAGAAAATGCCCTTTTTTGCGGAAAAGTGCCCTTTTTATAGGCTCTGCCCCCCGAACTTACCATAATACCTCTTCTCTCATTCAGGCATCACAGGAGCCTCAGCAGTCATATCCTCCACTACATGTACCTCGATAATCTCGAGGGGATATTCATCTCACCAACCAACAAGCAACCAGGCAGCAAAGTCAGCCCAATCCACAGTCAGCTCATTCTTAACTTCAACAAATCTTGTAGGAAAATATCAGAACTTCTCAACAAAAGGAAAAATGCCAAGGTAAAGATTATTCCTGGTGCCAAGCATTGTGCACAACGTCATCCATAAAGGCTGGCAGTGTCAAGTTATGAATCGATTGAGAACTGCTCTGCTATGCTTTGAAGTAATTCATAGGCAATTATAATAAATTCCAGGTTTGAAGTCAATGCTTGGAATTTAAATTAGAAATGTTTTATTTGAGCTCAAAAGTTTTGATTCAATGCTGACGTTGAAATTTCAAGTATAAAGTCAATGGTTTAGAGTTTAATATCAATATACTGGAAATGTCAAACTTGACACTTGTAATTTCAAGCCTGTGGTCTGAATTTGTTGTGAAGCTGTTCAAAGATAAATTATTTAAATTGAAATATTAATTTCATATTTGCATTTTAAATAAAATTGAGAGTTTAAGCTCAACATTAAAGTTTCAAGGCAGTTTTCGAATTGAAAGTAATAACTTAGTTTTTTTGTGTCAAGTTATCTTATCGTATAAATTTCCCTAATGTATACTCTTAGTTTCTACTGGGTTCAACATATATAAGAGAATACATTGTCCTAACAATATTTACCTTGACCTTGTAAGCCAGGGCATTCTCTTATATATGCAAGGCTCCCTATGGGAGACTCGCATATATAAGAGAATTCACTGGCACTGGATCTTTAATGCTGCACCAGCGCAGCTCCCAACATGAAAGGATTAAGACTGCAGCAAAACTCACTTTTAAATATTTTTGTTTTTCTCCAACAGAAATGGCGCGGTGTGGATGCAGGCATAACATTTGATGATGAGAGTGAGTTTCATGGCATCAAGGAACATGGTGTTATGTTCGAGTGCAATGATGGGAATGGTTCTCTCAGCTACTGGGTTGTCGGGTAGGTACTGCTGTGAATATGTTTGCATTTCAAAGCCTATATATCCACTTAAACACCTGCACGGAATTCAGACACAGCAGGGTTATTTTGCCCATGGAAAAGTATGGAACACATTGAAATAATTAGGGATGGTCTACCTCTTTCCGGAAAGATTTATATAATTTTCGGTTATAAAATAATAAATATGAATCGAGGAGACCTGTCCGGAAAAATTCCTATCAATTATAAATTTTATTTAGAATTTCTCATCACATCTGCGGGAGTTTTAGGGGCTATTTTTATAACAGAAATCCGCTTGTAAACATTCAGAGAGTACCAAAATGGAGAACACATGTTAGCACCCTCAATACAGAAAATTGCATTTAGAATATATATTTCACCACAATCTTATGAATGAAATAAACAACTTTATTATTCATTTAGAGAAATAATATTCAAAATCTTCTGTTGTATCAGTATCTGTATTTCATTCACAACGTAGCTATTGGTTGTCTTAAGTTATTCATGAAAGTGAATCATTTATAATAGATTGTCCTCATAATAATGGGGAAAACAAGTCATGTGGTCCACATAAGTTACATTATTTAATGGAAGAATTTTAGCTTCCACAATAAAGTACATAAACTTAAAATCAATGCAGTTTGCTATTTTTCAGTTTTATCCCATATATTTTGAACTCATACGTTTATATTTACAGACGGCAGATTACCAGACCTTCCAGACAGGAGATATACATTTGCTTCCATGAATCTACACCAGATAATGCTATAGAAGAAGCATTCCGTGTTGCATTTGGAATAGACTTTGCACCTGTGTGACAGTTGAGGACATGAGAGTCAGACTGAACTTTTGCTAAACTTAATCTCCACAAAACCATGAATGTTATTCAATTAAACAACGCAGAAAATAAATGAAACAGGACAGTAAACATATACCTTAAGCTTCGAAAAGGTGGTCAACCATGATTTGGAGTCAAATAAAATTCACCAGCCTCTGGCTCAAAATATACAAGTATGAGAATAGGGGGAACATATCCAGAGAAACACTGACGAGATCCATTCTCAGAATACTTATTGAAGAATATATACTTCAAGTTGTACACTAATGTAGTTTGAAAATCTCAAAATATCTGATGATTCTTGAGGACAAACTTTCCTTTAATGAGCTTGTTGATGAGGTTTTATTGGTGTTCTTCATTTTCAATCTGACAATTTTGATTTTAAGATAGCATATTCAGTCTCGTCTCCAAAACCTGACTTGACAACTTCTTCAAATCTCATGGATGAAATTTGTGCAAAATCATTGGATTTTCTGCTTTGTTGAAAATTATTTAATATATTTGTTATTTAAATGAATAAAATGTTACAAATCTACAATATTCATTCTTACTGGAGATTCAGAAGAATAAAAACAAATTCCCCACTGGGCAGAATAAGACAATTATAATAATGGCAGAATAAGACAATTATAATAATTCCCAGAGATAAAAATCCTAAATGTGATTTGAAAGTGATCAGTAAGGCTTTAACTCTTTCTTTGCTAAATGGAATCTCCCTTTCAGTAATAAAAAATTAACATTGGAATGGTCTATTATTCAACTGTAGGGGAGTTTAGGAAAATATTAGCCAATAACACACAGATGAGCATGCAATACAAGTGCAGAAGGATTCCTATTCATTTGTGGGAAATGTTCATATAATAAGTTCAACAAATGGCATATGGTCATTTGTTGAACATATTTCCTAAGGGAACTACTTGTCAATGAGTATTTTGTAAAGAAATGGTTAATCCTCTTAATATTCGTAACTGGGACTAATCCACTTATCCCCTGGTATTATGATGGCCCTCCCAGACTAGTTTCATAATGGTTTCTAAAAAAAATAATTTAGTTGCACAAGTAAACGCAAAACTAACCTTAACAAGTGCAAAGCCAAGCATGGCATATGCCTCCCCCCACCCCTTGCCCGAATTACAGGTTGAAATGTTTGTACAGCGACAAAATTCACAGATGTGCAAAGGGAACTGAATCCGATGATCATTGCCCAAGTTACAAGCTGAAATGTTCTTTCGGACATTAAATTCACAAAGTTCCAAGGCAAACAAGGGCTGTAACTCTGATAAAATTAATGGACGAAACCCGTAGTATGATGTATCCTTTCCTTCAACCTGTGCTATCACCATACCAAAGGACATGGAAATCCGATAATTAGCACCCTAGTTACAACCTGTAATGTTCGTAAGGACACAAAATTCACAAATTTCCAAGTCAATCAAGGGGCGTAACTCTGGTATAAATGAATGGACGAAACCCATAGTATGGTATCATTTCCCGCAACCACGCAAAAGGACATCAAAATCCGATAATTAACACTCGAGTTACAAGGCGATATGTTCAGATGGACGGACTGATGGACAGAGCCCTCAGCTTTTTACCCTGAACCTCCTACAGGGTCGGGGGCCTAATACAACATATATGTTGTTGTAACTGGAGGTCTGGAAACCTGAATATATCTTTACACTTTACACTTCTAGTGATAACAGTTTTCACAATAGATTATAAGGAATGAGCAATAAAGGAGAAATGGTAACAAAAATAATGTTTATTCACACAACATCATGAAGACAAGTTAACAAAATAGTAGAAAAAAAAACAGAAATAATTTATTTTGTAGCACTAAAAATATATTTAAAGATTCAGAAATCATAAACATACTAAACATATAGACCCTTGCTATCTCCAGGATAACAACCATAATTTCATATTTGAACAGTGCACTTAATGAGTGGTTATATCCATACATGTATTAGAGACTTTTGTGTTATTGACCTTGAATTTATGACATGACTGTGATTTGAAAGGATAGCACAAGAGTTCCCTCAATGCTATCATTCTATGACTACAAGAGTTCCATGTATGCTATCATTCTACGACTACAAGAGATTCCAGTATGCTATCATTCTACGACCAAAAGAGTGTCAAAATTGTCAGCTGGCAATAACACTCATGTCCGGTTCTGGGAATCGGTTATTTGATTTCCGCCCGACACATTATTTAGGACTGCACATTTAATTGGAACAGACAAATATCTGTGAGAGTACAAAGTCACTTGCACTGATTTCTGTGAGAAATACTAAATGCTAGATTAACACTAAAAGACAATAAATTTTAATATTAAGTAAAAAAACAATGAAAATATTTCAAGCAGCCGGCAGTCTCCAGGCAACAAGTTCAAGTGCTCAAATATGAAATTATATCTTTCATCAACCATTTCATTTTAATATGGGTAAATAAATGGTTAGACCTTGTCTTGTATGTGTTGACATGACATAATATGCTATTATATAAATTCATAGCAAAAAGATCCAGGATGTAAGAGCCTGGAAAAGTTCAATAACCAAAAGAGAATTCAAGCCTGTTGATACACATACTAGTCAAGATCTAGGATATTTGTATTATGCATGCAAATATGAGAATTCAGTGTTGGATATGTACAGAGAACAGTATCATATTCAACAAATGGATATATGGTGAGTTTGACTGATAAACTGGAAAAGAATGATATTAAAGTTTAGCAAGGGAAGCCTAACTGTCTTAGTATAGCGTTGGTCGAGTTGAGTTCTCGTAAGTTGCTTGTTAAGTATGATAACTTAGGTGATAAGTATGTGGTATACTAGTACTATGTTTATAGTTTAGTGGTTTTACTGATTTCGCTTGGGTTAAGCTCTTCAGGTGTTTGTCACTGGAAAAGAATGATGTTGCTTGTTAAAAATGGAATATTGACAGTGATATTTTTTACAATATGCAGTGCAATATGTGCAGTTTAATAGCAATTCTTTGGAACTAGTTTAGAATCATCCACATGTTAAATCTCTTGATGAATAGAACAAAAATGAGTATATTTCATGATTTCGATAATTTGGAAATGTATCTATTGACCAAACATAAAGTACAGATGTATGTATTCTGCTGTGGAGATTTTACAGATTAAAGAAAGCATATAAATCAAAACAGAAATTTTGAAGTAAAAGCATGGAAAAGGACGTCTGAAAATACAGAAATATCTTGTACTATGAGATTACAGGTTCATAAATTGGAGAAGATATACTAATCAGACTGCTGTTACACAATTAGTTAACAATCACAGGGAGTTGGATAACTGGATGAATAGATCAATGTATAAAATGTGCTACTGTTGAGTTTCTACATGAATTATTACATCAATATTTTTTAGTTTCATTAATGAAATAAAATTTTGAATAAGGAATAGCAAGTGCACTAAAGGAAGAGTCGTGGCTTACATTTGTGTGTATATATGCTGCCCCATAGAGCATCGATTTGAATGATCAGGTTAGCATATAATGTCTGTATATCTGTCCGGTTGCAAATCGAACCATCTGTCTTCAGGCATACATGCCTAACTTGAATATCTTCATGTCAGGCTGTGCACTAGAGTGCAGACGGGATCGGTAATGTGTATGCGAGTGTATACATGTGTGTATATATATATATATATATATTTGTATGATTGTACGTACGTACGTACGTACGTGTGTAATTATTAGGCCCCTGCGAATTGTATTTTTTCTATCGAATCGAATACCGAATCGAATCAGGTAAATGGTATTCGATTTCGAATCGAATCAGACATTGTGTTGACATGTGAGGAGTTCATAAACAAAAGTAAATACTAATGAGAGAATTCATCTTACACACCGGCATTAATCCCTTGTGTGGGTTGTGGGATTGTCAACCGGAACCGATTCATTTTATCCACGGAAACAGCCGAATATGGACGATGTAATACGGAAATAAGTTGGGTTTACTCAAAATCGGGAATGACACATCGGAACGAGTCATTTGCACCACTGGTGGTGGTTGTTGTAGCTATATAATATCTATGTTATAATTGATATCACAACTTTTGTGTCCGACTAAAAGGTTCGAGGGACAGTCATGCTGTGAGCATAAGATTATAATCAAATGGCGATATCAATTCAAATCTTGATAGTGGGAAGCATATTTAATAGCTCAGAGACTAGTATGCCGATCTGTGGGGCAGAACATAAATTGATTCAACAATACCATCGTTATCTAAAGGTGCTCAGAGTCATCACCTTGTTTCTAGCATTATAGACCCTATGTGACGGCACAATAGTGTTATTCCGTCAACGGGCGAGCCGACGAATCATGTGTGTGCGACATGAAACTGGTAAAAACGCTGACCGTAAACGACATCAATTGACTCAACCGTCGGCGAGAATGCCGCGATATATTCGATTAGAAAACGTCAACAGAAATCAAATCAAATCGAATGGCAGGAACGATTCGAAATTTCGAATCGAATTCGAATATTCGTAGGGCCCTAGTATGTATGTATATATATGTGTGTATATGCATGTGTGTATTTAAGTGTGTAAGTGAGGCCATTCCTGAATTGTGTCTCTGTTGTTTGTGTCTGCAAGTGGACGTTTTTGTCTGCGAGACTGCGTATGTGTTCTGTTTGTGGAAGGTCCACCTGGATGAACAGATCAATGTATAAAAAGCACTATTGTGGAGTTTCTACATGATTACACAATATTACATCAATATTTTTTAGTTTTATTAATGAAACAAAATTTTGAACAACAAATAGCAAGTGCACTATACACATAATCCTGGCAAAGGTGGCTTTTCATTGAGGTTCATTAATTTTCTGAGGTAACTTAATTAGAAAGATGTCTTATACTCTAAGGGCCATAACTTCAGAAGAAATGAATGGACATAAGCTGTTACATGTGAATATTGTTCCCTTCATGCTGCATCAAAAGCTGATTTAAAGATCATTCAAACATGACCTTTGAAGACTAAGAAACAGAGATCCATAGAATAGACTGTCTTCCTTCTAGAATACAACAGAAATCATTCTTTCATATTCAGGTGAAAGTTCAATGGAGAACTATTAAAAAGCCTCAAGACTTCTCCATACAAAATTGGCATTTTAATCCAAATGGTCCAGCTCAAAAAACAACATGGGTGATTCAGTAATCTGTATAAGATATCGTCATTATCAAACCCATCTGTTTCTCTTCATCAAAAGGTGATCTACAATTACCCATACAATTCTTCCACATCAGGATGGTAAGGTATTATATTTTTATAGACGAGAAAAATCCTCCAGATTCTTTATCATAGGATATGACACTCCGGAGCAAGCCTGAGTTTAGTGCCTGTCATTTACAGAATGAGGTCCCCAGAGGGTGAATTTAGTGATGCTATCCCGCATAGCGGGCTAGCAGCACTAAATTCACCTTCTGGGGACATTTTCAGAATGAGGTCCCCAGATGGTGAATTTAGTGATGATATCCCGCATAGCTAGCATCACTAACTTCACCCTCTGGGGACCTCATTCTGCTTAGGCCTCATCTTCTCTGGAAAGTTTCTTTACTATAAAATTTCTATAGAAACTTCTTCACATAGATTCTATTTCTTTTTTAGTTTAGTTTCTCTATATCCCCAAATTGGCAGACGACACATTGTATAATCGAGGTTCCCAATGGGTGTTCATCACAATATTCACCATTTGGGAACTTCAATCTGAGTCTATGTCTCCCATAGCAGATGAGGTCTCCAGAGGGCGAATTTGGTATGCTAGCCCGCTATGTGGGATAGTGTCACTAAATTCACCCTCTGGGGACCTCATTCTGCTAATGACAGACACTGTAATCAGGCTTGGTCCTGACAGTCACTTTTGGTATCTTCTTATCACAGATGTTGAGCTGATTGGACATTTTTCCAATAAAGTATTGAAGCCCGAATGAGATCTATGAGGTCAATTTTCCTGAGTCTTTACCATGGATAGCACGGATCCTGACAGTTCTGTAGCCATGTTTCCAGCTGTCCTGTGTTCACTTGCATCAATGCAGTATATGTTGTCAGCTGCAATAAAAAACAAAACATTCATGGTTTCCATCGGTCAGACCTAAAAGTATTAAAAGTTTTTCAAATTTTAGAACTGGAAAAATGTCAAATCATAAGACTTATAACACAGATTGATCCATGATGCTCCATGTCGATGAGCCTCTGCTGCAAACTGAATCCCCACACCTTCCACCCTACCCCCCCCCCCCCTAAATCCACCCACCCACTCCTCTCCCCACCCAAAAATATCCCAACCGAATGAACAGTATGTGATATGTTTCTAACTGTAGGATTCTTGCTACATCTTACAATTGGCTGGATTTTGCAGCAATTTTAAGGCAACAATTCATACAAAGGCCTTAAAATCCATCCATTTTCACGAGAAGCAAAGATGATTTTGATGGTACAAGAATCAAAATTGAATCATGTGCTTTAATTTTAATATAGCCAATATTTGAACAATAATATCTTACTTCAAGATCGTTAAAAAGTTACCCACTCCCTATATCTTCAGTCAAGTGAGTTGATGTGAATGTGACAGGAATGCAGAATTGCAATATTTATTGTACATGCAGAGCTTTCAATTTTGAAAGGTTTACTGTAATAGCCAAATAAAAGAAACACCTTGTAGCACCTACATGTATATGATATGACTATCTTTCTATAACAAAGCAGAGAATATGCTTGCCAGAATCTTCACTTTGCAAGAATTGATTCTGATTTACATACAGATTATAAGCCCTGCTGAGAACATGTATAATTTAATTGGTGTTATTAATTTCCATTTTAGAATATTGTGATCTGGAAGTTACTGGAACTATTGTTTAAAAGTAGTCCTCAAATGAGAATGAACCAAAGGAATAGTGGTGTTCCTGCTGAAGTAGTCCTCATGTGAGAATGAATCAAAGGAATAGTGGTGTTCCTGCTGAAGTAGTCCTCATGTGAGAATGTGTTCCTACTGAAGTAGTCCTCATGGGAGAATGAATCATAGGAATAGTGGTGTTCCTGCTGAAGTAGTCCTCATGTGAGAATGTGTTCCTACTGAAGTAGTCCTCATGGGAGAATGAATCATAGGAATAGTGGTGTTCATACTGAAGTAGTCCTCATGTGAGAATGAACCAAAGGAATAGTGGTGTTCCTACTGAAGTAGTCCTCATGTGAGAATGAATCATAGGAATAGTGGTGTTCCTACCGAAGTTGTCCTCATGTGAGAATGTGTTCCTACTGAAGTAGTCCTCATGGGAGAATGAATCATAGGAATAGTGGTGTTCCTGCTGAAGTAGTCCTCATGTGAGAATGAATCATAGGAATAGTGGTGTTCCTACCGAAGTTGTCCTCATGTGAGAATGTGTTCCTACTGAAGTAGTCCTCATGGGAGAATGAATCATAGGAATAGTGGTGTTCCTGCTGAAGTAGTCCTCATGTGAGAATGAATCATAGGAATAGTGGTGTTCATACTGAAGTAGTCCTCATGTGAGAATGAACCAAAGGAGTAGTGGTGTTCCTACTGAAGTTGTCCTCATGTGAGAATGAATCATAGGAATAGTGGTGTTCATACTGAAGTAGTCCTCATGTGAGAATGAACTAAAGGAATAGTGGTGTTCCTACTGAAGTAGTCCTCATGTGAGAATGAATCATAGAAATAGTGGTGTTCCTACTGAAGTTGTCCTCATGTGAGAATGTGTTCCTACTGAAGTAGTCCTCATGGGAGAATGAATCATAGGAATAGTGGTGTTCCTGCTGAAGTTGTCCTCATGTGAGAATGAACCAAAGGAGTAGTGGTGTTCCTACTGAAGTTGTCCTCATGTGAGAATGAATCATAGGAATAGTGGTGTTCCTACTGAAGTTGTCCTCATGTGATAATGAACCAAAGGAATAGTGGTGTTCCTGCTGAAGTAGTCCTCATGTGAGAATGAATCATAGGAATAGTGGTGTTCCTACTGAAGTTGTCCTCATGTGAGACTGAATAAAAGGAGTAGTGGTGTTCCTACTGAAGAAGTCCTCATGTGAGACTGAATAAAAGGAGTAGTGGTGTTCCTACTGAAGTAGTCCTCATGGGAGAATGAATCAAATGAATAGTGGTGTTCCTGCTGAAGGAGTCCTCATGTGAGAATGTGCTCCTACTGAAGTAGTCCTCACATGGGAATGAACCAAAGGAATAGTGGTGTTCCAACTGAAGTAGTCCTCGTGTGAGAATGAACCAAAGGAGTAGTGGTGTTCCTACTGAAGAAGTCCTCATGTGAGACTGAATCAACGGAGTAGTTGTGTTCCTACTCTCAGGTGCCTAATAATCGTGATGGCCTAATAATAGTGATGTGTGGGGATTTAGGCTGCAATTAATAATAGTGATGGCAATTCACTCTATGTCTCAATTCCAAATAATAGTGATCGTTGGGAATTTTCTCCAAAATTAATAATCATGCTGACACTATTATTTGGCACCTGTTTCTACTGAAGTAGTCCTCATGTGAGAATGAACCAAAGGAGTAGTGGTGTTCCTACTGAAGTTGTCCTCATGTGAGAATGAACCAAAGGAGTAGTGGTGTTCCTACTGAAGTAGTCCTCATGTGAGAATGAACCAAAGGAGTAGTGGTGTTCCTACTGAAGTAGTCCTCATGTGAGAATGAACCAAAGGAATAGTGGTGTTCCTACTGAAGTAGTCCTCATGTGAGAATGAACCAAAGGAGTAACTGTGATCCTGCTCCTGAAACACCTTAACAGATCATTCACATTTAGTTTTCTTTAGTGAATGGATTCTCCCACCCAGTTATGACTGTATACATTGGAATAGTCTATTATTCATTTGGAGGGGTGTTCAGGAAAAATTATCAGACGACAGAGACGAAATTTCAGTTACAACAGCACAAGAATTCCTATTCATTAGTGGGAAAATAAGGTCAACTACTCGTCAATGAGTATTTAGTAAAGAAAGGGTCATAAATTATTAGGGATAGATAAACAATGTGTATGGTAAGCAATAGGTTACACAATTTTGATTTCTCACCTTGTTCAGAACAGGTTTCGATGACAGTACATTGAAAAGGCCTTGGAATCCGACATTCTGTAAAGAGATTTGATCAGTAGAGCATTGAGGTAATATTACATTGTGAATAAGTTGAAATGTTTGGAAGGATCAACATACGCTCAGCTATATCACTTCTGTTATATACTCCGTGTTTGGTGCAGGTCTAAAGTTTTACTGCAACTTCATTTTGGCATGTCAGTATTACAAAAAGCTGACTAATCTGTACAAAATTTTAGCAAAATTGGAACTAATTTACAAATTCTCAATCAATTTGAGATAGATATCACTGAAGCATTTTATTATTATGGAGACATCATAGAGGGTGTATTTGAATCTGCAGGCTTGTGTGTTTGAAATGGTTGACCACCAAGACGCAATCCAGGAGTGATGATTTGAACACCGTGAACAGACCCAGAACGTGCTTATGGGTTAGGAAGTTCACTCTCGGATTGTCGGGGAGTGAAAATCAAAACCCACAAACTTGACGTCACAGTGTTCCTTGGCCAGTTCTTGTTGTTCGATTCATCAAGAACCTGTTCTCAGTGTCTGTAACCTACCATTAACACACAATCAACGTGGATTTGAATAACCAATGTTGTGGGAAATACTTTTGTAAATAAATACATTTAGGATGGCTATAGAAGTCTGTTCAGACTGTTTACATGAACATAATTGATAGCCTGTACTGGATTTCAGCGTCAATGATATAAACCTAACATAATGTGATTTTATTGAGTTTTCAGCATATAAATGACCACGACATACCTGATATTTTGTAAAAAATGAAAACATCTTTTACTGATAAACAAGACAGTCAATGACTGTGGGGTCGCTCACCAGACTGCAAAGACTGATAAGACTGGGACTCTGGAGACCAAAACAGTCAGCACTTTTCATAATCACTTTAAAAGAAGTAGATTTAAACAGGATATGTGGCTAGAGAGACTTCAAGTATGTAGCTTGGTAAAAATCCACCTTGAAATTGCCAACTGTACACTACTGATCAACCCCCCCCCCCCCCCTTCGCTTGGCCCCTATTTGACCAGGTGACCCCATTAAAAAAATCTGAATTGCAGTCAAGGAAGAACATTCCATTCTATATAAGCCAACTAGTTCTTGCAAACATATTTTAAGAATTACTATGTAGTGAAATAGTTAAGTCTCTTGCTCTGCCCTTATTTGACTTTGTGATCCCATTTTCACAAATCTGATAAGGATAAAAATTAAGTTCCCCAGTTGAAGTTGGTGATATTCACCCATTGGGCACCTCATTTATGAATTTTATCTTCTGCAAATTAGGGGATATAGAAACTTCCTAGAAGGGAAATTTAACTAACAACAATGTAAATTTGATACTATAGATACTTCCCAGAAGATGAGGCCTAAGCAGAATGAGGTCACCAGAGGGTGAATTTGGTGATGCTAGCCTGCTGTGTGGGATAGCATCACAAAAAGCGTGTCTGTTCCTACATTGTGCATGCCTGCATGGCCTCAAGCAACACAATGTATTATACAACAAGCCTTGAAATAGTGTGATAGTGTGTCTGTCATTTGCAGAATGAGGTCCCCAGAGGGTGAATTTAGTGACCATAAATTCACCCTCTGGAGACCTCATTCTGATAAGGCCCTCAACTGCTATGGAAGACCTAGAATAAAATTGAATTTCCCCAGTTGAAGTTGGTGATGTTCACCCATTGGGCCCCTCAATTATGAATTTTATCTTCTGCGAAATTAGGGGATATAGAAACTTCCTAGAAGGGAAATTTAACTAACAACAATGTAAATTTGATACTATAGATACTTCCCAGAAGATGAGGCCTAAGCAGAATGAGGTCTCCAAATGGTGAATTTGGTGATGCTAGCCCACGGTGTGGGATAGTATCACTAAAAGCATGTCTGTTCCTACATTGTGCATGTCTGGCCTCAAGCAACACACTGTATTATACAATCAAGCCTTGAGATAGTCTGTCTGTTATTTGCAGAATGAGGTCCCCAGAGGGTGAATTTAGTGACGCTATCCTGCACAGCGGGCTAGTATCACTAAATTCACCCTCTGTGGACCTCATTCTGATAAGGCCCTCAACTGCTATGGAAGACCTAGAATAAGATTAAAGTTCCCCAGTTGAAATTGGTGCTGTTCACCCATTGGGCACCTCAATCATGAATTTTATCTTCTGCAAATTAAGGGATACAGAAACTTCCTAGAAGGGAAATTTAACTAACAACAATGTAAATTTGATACTATAGATACTTCCCAGAAGATGAGGCCTAAGCAGAATGAGATCTTGAGACTCTAGATACTTCCCAGAAGAAGAGGCCTAAGCAGAATAAGGTTCTCAGAGGGTGTATTTGGTTATGCTAGCCTGTTGTGTGGAGCAACATGAATTCACCCTCTGGGAACCTCATTCTAAAAATGCCAGACACTCTTGGAGAAAATGAAATTAATCTGATTTTAATGACCACTGAGTGATAATGTAAACAACAAGGGTGCTTCATTGATAACACCATTAATCTCATTTAAATTATGAATGACATGAATACACTCCCTGGGGACTCTGCCTATAGCTACATAATACTTTATTTACCTGTGAGTTAGGAGGTGAGATAGGGTGGAATGCTGTTGGTTGGGGGCAAGGTGGGGTTCTGGGTCATGTGGGGGGGGGGTGATAAATTTTTGTATGTTAAATTGATCAAGGAGTTCCTGAATTTTTTATTATTTTTTGGGGAATTATGGCCCTGGCTCCACCCCTATTTGACCCAGTGACCCCATTTGAACAAATCTGAACCCCAGTCATTCAATGACCCCTCATACCAAATATAAACTAAATCGGCATAATGGTTCTTGACAAGAAGTCGTTATAAGAATTACCAAGGAGGAATATAGTTATGGCCCTGGTTTCGCAACTGTTTGACACAGTGACCTCATTTGAACAAATCTGAATGACAGTCACCTAGAGAACATCCACACCAAATACGATCAAAATGCAAAAATGTAATTTTTTGGTTTTTAGAGTTATGTCCCTGGCTCTGCCCCTAATTGACCCAGTGACCCAATTTGAACAAATCTGAACCCCAGTCACCCAAGGTCTCTCTGTACAAAATATAAGCTAAATCGGCCAAATATTTTTTTAGAAGAAGTCATTGTAAGAATTACTATGAGTTATGGCCCTGGTTTCTCAACTAATTGACCGGGTGACCTCATTTGAACAAATCTGAACACCAGTCACCCAAGGACCCTCCATACCAAATATTAGCTAAATCGGCACAATGGTTATGGACAAGAAGTCGTAAGAATTACTGTGGAGGAATAGAGTTATGGCCCTGGTTTCACAACTATTTGACCCAGTGACCTCATTTGAACAATTCTGAATGAGAGTCACCTAGGGAACATCCACACCAAATATGAACCAATTCGGTATGATGGTTTCAGAGAAGAAGATGTTTTTAAAAAAGTTGACGGATGGACGGACAGACGGCCAGACGGACAGACGGACGGACGCACGGACGGACAACGGACGAGGAGTGATGACTATAGCTCCACCGGAGACTTCGTCTCAGGTGAGCTAATAAAAATAAAAGGCCGCCAGATCACACATGTTCCTCAAGTAAGGTGGCTTTATTTGATGGGTGACTTTTTTTAGAAATGAAATTTTTTATTCTGGAAACAATCTTTGAATCAAACTTTGCTTCCAACTATCTATGTTGTTAACATATTTCATTAGATAAAGGGGCATATTTGTCAGTCCATACCGAAATTCGAACTTGACCTGAACTTTCATGCGATTAACCCACATACTAAATTTGAAAGAGCTCTATTGGATAATCAAAAATTGAGTTATCATCCGGCAGCCTTTGAAATTAACTACAACAAAAAGCAATGCTGAAGAAAAAGCCGCAGAAGCCAATGTAGAATTTAATGCAATTTTAAAGAAATGCCATTGAATAAAAATGTCAATTTCGAGGGCTGATCGATCCAAACAACAAAATAACCAACAAATTCAAAGGGGCATAACTCTGCCAGAAATGGTTGGATCGGATCCAAATTCGAACTTGACCGGGACTTTGTCATATGAAGGCCACATACATAGTTTAATCAAATTCTGTCAAATACTATTCAAGTTATCATCCGGACAACAAACGTTTCGGACGGACAGACAAGCGGGCAGAAAGATAGACAGGCATACACTGCTCATTTCTTATTCCCCCAAAAAAACATTTTGAGGTCAATAACTGCTGTATTTGGAGAATTGTATTACTAAGCGGGAAGTTTGTCACTGTACTCACCTTCTGATTCATTGATTTCATGCATTTATTAGCTGGAGTTCTTCTATCATCAATAATCATCGGGTTCTTCCAATGATCATAGTTGGTTTCCAAAACATACCATCCATGTGCTTTTTCCATTGGCCACGAGTCAACTAGTGATTCCCTGGCTCGGGTTTCAACAGTACCCTGTGAAAGAAAAAAAATTAATTATAAGTAACTCATCATTTGCAGAAGCTAAAGTGAGTTGAAAATGATGTAGAAGCCTTAAGATGTAACATGAAAAACATAAAATGGCATCAAAAATTCTGATTCGTTACTCTACTCTGAATATATATTCATGTTGTCACAGTCAAAGTAAGAGATTTCAGCTGAATCATGTCATTTTTGAATATAAATATTTAAAAGAAAATAATGAAAACTAGATACTGTATAGGGCCCTGCGAATATTAGAAATTCTATTCGATGTCGATATCGCTGGTGTGATTCGGTGTCGACATTGAATCGGACATCCAATTCGACTATTTTCGTCTCCGGAGGTCAAAGTTAACAAGTAGGATCTATTTTTAGCATATGACTCCAGTCTGGGAATTCCCAAAATAAAATGGCAACAGGTCGTTACCGAATCGCAGGTGCGAGAACTAATTAAACACTCACCCTGGATACAGACAATACGTAGGTTTCGCACAGTAGATGGATTGGATGTATCACGTATGTTTTTTTTTAACACAAGAACTCGCTATTTATCAGTAACTTATGGGAAGTTCGTTGACAAAAAAGGGCGTCTGAATGTCTGCATCGTCACCAGATCCTAACTCTATAGATGACATGGCCACAAAACAATTCTTAAACACGTAGTTGCACTCAGAATAAATGAAATTAAGCCATAATATGTTGATAAAAAATTCTCGCACTCAGCTGTCGAATGTTTACAACTGGATGCTACTTCTCAACTTTGACCTTTTACCGGCTTTTACCGGTGGGTTGGATAAAAAGCTAGGAATCGGACCAAATGGAACCATCGGCCATCTTGAAAATCGCGAACCAGTTATAAGGCTTTTTGAGAACATTTTAGCAAATTTTGAGCAGGGTAATTATGAAATAGGACTGATGTATCTGCGATATCTGTTGCAATGCGCATGTTGTGTTATAGTATCAGAGGCTGGTTTCTTTTGGATTGACAATTATTTTACAATTTCATATCTCTTATCCTATGTTGTATATTGTTTAATCATACTCATGTTATAGTTTACAAAAACCTTGTTAGATATTACAGTTCTAAACTTTGTGTCATAATTTCAAAATACTAAAGTGGGCTGCCGGGATGAATGTTGATTATGTTGTGCCAGCTAAAGCGGGCTGCCATGTTGAAAGAGTTAACAGTCTTTAGTTACAGACACCATTAAAGTGAATGTGAATTTGATCAATAATCTTCATACAGATAAAGCACTCAGCTTCATGGTGGCTATCTGCCAAAGCTTAGGCCCACTGTTTAAATTTGTATTTAATACACAAACTAGGTTGAAGTGTTTTGCTAACAAATCAATGAGGTTGTTTAGAACAAGTGTGACTATGACAAGACTTTTTTAATTCCATAGCAAAACTGATTTATTATTATGATTCTCAATAAGAGTAAAATATGCCTGTGGTAATTCCAACAAAGGGCTATAACTCTGGCGGGTGGAACCAAAATTTGTACTTGAACTGTATTTTTTGAGCTAGTTCAGTTCAGACTTATGTTATCATCCGGAAAAGAAAATTGAATGCAAATTCCAACAAAAGAGCCATAACTCTGTTAACAATTGGCAGGCGGAATCCGAATTAGAACTTGATCTGTATTTTGTGATATTAAACCCACATATGTTTTTGCACTTAAGTACGGTGTGCCACAGGGGTCTGTGCTTGGACCCATGCTCTATGTGATCTACGTCCTACCGCTGGGGGACATAATCCGTCATCATGGACTGAATTTTCACTTTTACGCGGATGATTCCCAAATCTACGTTCATTTCAACCCTGGTTGTGAGATTCCAGCCAGAGAATCCCTAGAGCACTGTGTATCCGATATTAAAATCTGGATGACTGATAATTTCCTTAAGTTGAATCCTGACAAAACTGAACTGATATATATCGGGTTACCGCATCAGTTGCAGAAAGCAACTACCCACGATATTGTGCTTGGAGATAGTGTAGTCTCTAAGTCGACTATGGTCCGCAACCTGGGGTATATAATGGATGACAATCTATCTGCGGAGGCGCATGTAATGCAAGTTTACAGATTGGCATATTGTCACCTGAGAAATATCAGCAGGGTGCGAAATGTGGTCGACGAAGAGACGGCCAAACAACTCGTACATGCATTTATCACAAGCCGTATAGACTACTGTAACTCACTTTTATTTGGTTGCAACACATACCTTATTCGGAAACTTCAGCTTGTACAAAACTGTGCTGCTAGGATTGTTACCAAAACAAAGAAATTTTATAACATCACTCCAATTTTAGCTAAATTACACTGGCTTCCCGTTGAGCAGAGGATCCATTTTAAGGTCTTGCTTTTCACTTATAAGTGTTTAAATAATCTGGCACCATCGTACTTGTCGGATCTCATTCAGCGCTATCAACCCGTCAGACCCCTCAGGTCCGCCAAGGCAAATCAACTTGTCTATAAACCTGGGGATCTGGTTACATGCGGTGATCGCGCTTTTTCTGTGGCTGGCCCAAAGCTGTGGAATCTACTTCCTGATCACTTAAGGATTCCACAAACCATAAATGAGTTCAAATCCGCACTTAAAACCCACCTGTTTGAAGTGGCATTTGGTCCTCGGCCCACATTGCGTAAAGTTAAGAAATAGCCGCAGTTTATGTTGTATATCTGTATTGTGTTGTATATGTTTTATGTGTATATTGTTAAGCCCGAGAGCACATTTGTGGAGTCGTGACTATAAACCTTATTATTATACCAAATTTCATTCCATTCAGTTGAGACTATCTAAAGTTATTAACAGGAAACTAGAAGTGAACAGACGGCTCGACAAACAGACCAATAATATGATAAGTTGAATTTTTTTTAATCGGGCATATAAAAACTTTTAGCGCTATGTGATCACATGACATTTTCATCTACAAGATAAAATCGAGATGAAAAATCCCAAATATTACAAATTGTATACTATTAAGTTGAAATTGAACAAAATGTCTGACCATAAACAATCACACAAACTAATTATGTAATTCGTACCTGATTTGTAGAGTTTCCACCAAGGATCAAGTACACTGGGGCGATTAATTTTTGGCTGGCAATCATTTTCTTAGCATCATCGTAACTCTCTCCCTTCTCAAAGATATCTCTAGCAAAGAATCCAAGCCATTTTGCTTCACGGTCTCCCATCATCCACTCAATAATTCCTGGAAGTGAAATTGAACAATGTATATCATAGAGCAATAACCACTACACTACTGCATGCAGACTATCATAAAGCGGGCTGCAGGGTGTGCCGATGAATTCAAATTGAAATCAAAGATGGCCGGGAAAAAACTGATAGCTCCCATCCAGAGGTCACCTGGAAGATCTCTTTGAAGATTGGCGATGATCGGAAGAGGGATGTGGCCTGAGGGGTGTGCTGAAGATTTAGTTAGTCATGCAAAGAGTAAAATCCAAGATGGCCACTGGCGGCCATGTTATTCAACAAAATTTAGAAAATTTTGATGGCTCCCATCTATGGTTACTCCAAAGATCCATATGGGTTTGGTGATGATTGGACAAGGGATGTGGCCTGTAGGGTGTGCCAAAGGAGTTTGTCATCCAAAGAGTAAAATCCAAGATGGCTGGTAGCGACCATTTTTAACATCGAACATCATTCAAATTCGATAGCTTCCATCTGTAGGTGATCCTAAACATGCCTGTGAATTTTCAAAACATTTCTCCAATAAATGCAGGCTGCAGTGTGAGCAAATAAAATTATGTATGGTAGGTTAAACATACATAGTACAGACAGTACATTACAACAACAGATGTTAAAAGTGTGTCATGAATTACCTATGTATCCTCCATCAAGGTTGAAACGCTCATTAATGGTCAGTGTAAACACACCCTGAAAGAGAAATATCAGTTGATATATAAACCAAGGATACATAGACCTTAGATTGATAATGGTAATTATCTCCTGACTTAACCCTTTACCCAACAGAAGGGCCCTGTGCCAATGCATTCTCTTATATATGCGAGTCGACCATAGGTCGCCTCGCATATATAAGAGAATGCATTGGCTTAACACATTAAAAATTATAAAATTGTTAAAGAATGTAAGAAAAAATGGTAAAAAGTGTTTAAAAAAGATTTTTTTTAGGCCAATGCATTCTCTTATATATGCGAGGCGACCTATGGTCGACTCGCATATATAAGAGAATGCATTGGCACAGGGCATAACTGTAACTATCACAATGTGGTCAAGGAGCCGGTTCCAATGATATCCATATTTGTATGGTTCTATTGAGACAGACCGAAGATATTTTAGGCTGTTGAAGCTTTATTTGGCCGGTTTTGGCCATTTTGTTGGGTAAAGGGTTAATGTATATCTGCACAAGACATGAAGCCATGAGTGAATATGTTGACAATAGTTGACTGTTCTGAGTAGCATACGGTTTTTCTCCTCGAATCTCAGCCATCTTACGCGAGGAGAAAATATGTACGGTACTGAGAACAGTTGACTGTTGCGTTTATTATATTTTCTGTAGCAGTTTGTTGCGACCTAGACCACAATGAAACACACAGTTAGACCTAATACATTCTTAAAGCTACATTATCGCCAGCCATTTATGTTAAAATAATGCGAAAGGATACTGAATGACGCACAAATTGACATCTTGAGAATAGGATAACATGTTTGGTTTTCTGGTAGTGGGGATAGGTTTTTATATTTTGACGTAAAATGTTGATGAAAATATAATAAATAGATTTATTTCACCCACTAAGGCTAATATATAAGTGACAGTATTTATTTCTCTATATAAACTCAGTGAAATACTCAGATCTGTGTGCAAAAATTTCCTATATATATTGCTCTTGCAGATATATAAAGTTCATAGCCAGTGACTAAGTTGGTAAGGATTTTCATCCAAATCGATGGACTTTATCCGACTCACAATCGCTCACATGACTTTTGGAGAGTCATGTGACATCAGCATATGAGCCTTGTTATCGTTAGTTGTTTTTGAACACTCTATAATATTAATCAATAGCTCCATAAGAATCAGACTAATTTGAGGAAGCTGCGGAGGTCACAAAAACGGGGGTCACGAAAACAAACACATTTTCAATGAAGCGCAGACATACACCATAAGAACAAAAAGATTCCCTTAAATAAAATTATATATGGTGTATACCTATAGCACCTCCTATCCAACATTAAAATAAAAGGCCGCTCGGCCAGTGTCCCCCGAACCGGTGGCTTCATTTGGAGCGGAGGCTTTGTAGAAGTATACTATATGGATAAGACACTTGTGCATTGTCTCATTACTGACATGCATACAAATAACCAAATCTTAAAAAAACTCTTAACTCTTAAAGTCAAAATATAACCTCAAATTGGCACAAAATGAAGAAAATTACAAGAAAAATTTAATTTTCTAAGTCGAAAAGCCCATAACTCTGAGAAAAATCAAACTCGGATCAAACTCAAATTCGAACTTGACCTGTATCTTGATATGACTGATTCATATAAAAACGGTATTTGCAATTAAAGGATCCAAACTTGAGATATCATCCGGAAACCGAAAAAGTGAGAAATTTTCTAAGTAAAACAAGTCGAAAAAGGGGCCACAACTCTCGCAAAAATGGGCGGAGCATACCCATATTCGAACTTGACCTGAACATAGGGCTGATAAACTCACATACCAAATTTGGTTCAGATATGATCACACAAACTGAAGTTATCATCCGGAAACCAGAAAATTACAAGATTCTAAGTAAAACAAGAGCTACGCTGGGCGTGCAAAATACGCCCTCTCTTGGGTCGCGGAAACTGGTAAAAAAAGGGGCATAACTCTGGTAAAATTGGCGGACGGAACTCAAATTTGAACTTGACCTGGTTTTTGGTGGGAGAAGGTAATATACCAAATTATCATTGAATCCGATAAGCTCTAGTAAAGTTATCATCCGGACAACAAATTTCAGGGATTTTCTAAGTCAAATTACGTCAAATAAGGGGCATAACTCCGGTGAAAATTGGCGGACGGAACCCAAATTCGAACTTGAGCTGTCTTTTCTACTAATAAACCCACATACCAAATTTGATTGAAATCGGTTCACTCTAACTAAAGTTATCATCCGGACAACAAATTTCAGGGATTTTCTAAGTCAAATTACGTCAAAAAAGGGGCCATAACTCTCACAAAAATTATCGGATTCAAACGAAATTCGGATTTGAGCTGTATTTCGATATATGTAATCCTAAAAAAAACGGGTTTTGCGTATAAACATTCCAAAATCGAGTTATAATCCGGAAACCAAAAAACATAAGAAAAACTGAATTTTCTGAGTCGAAAAAGGGGCATAACTCTGCCAAAAATGGTCGGACAGAACCCAAGTTCGATCTTGACCTGTGTTTTGGTGGGAGAACGTAATATACCAAATTTAGATTCATTCCGATAAACTATACTAAAGTTATCATCCGGACAACAAATTTCAAGGATTTTCTAAGTAAAAAAATTTCAAATAAGGGGCATAACTCCGGTGAAAATGGGGGGCGGAACCCAAATTCGAACTTGAACTTACTTTTCAGCTAATAAACCCACATACCAAATTTTATTGAATTTGGTTCACTCTAACTAAAGTTATCATCCGGAAACCAGGTTAACGGACGCCCGGACGGACGGACAGACAGACCAATACTATAAAAATTGGCATAACTCTGCCAAAAATGGTCGGGCATAACCCAAGTTCGAACTTGACCTGTGTTTTGTTGGGAGAAAGTAATATATCAAATTTGGTTTGAATCCAATTAACTTTACTAAAGTTATCATCCGGAAACCAACTTTCAGGGGTTTTCTAAGTAAAAAAAGGGCCATAACTCTCGCAAAAATGGACGGAGCAAACCTATATTCGAACTTGACCTTTATTTTGGTCTGATAAACTCACCTATGAAATTTGCTTTTGATCTAATAACCGAAACTAAAGTTATCATCCGGAAACCATTTCCGGACGCACGGACACACGGACGGACGGACACCGGCTATTTTAATAGTCCCCCAAATTTTTTTCTTTTCGGGGGACAAATAACTCATTCATAGAATGTTTATATATTTAAGGCAGACACCTCCCTCCCATGGCACCTGATTCAGGTACACTAAGCAGTCCCATAACTGTGTCACTTCCCTCTCTTTTTCCCACTCTCAGTCCATCTCTCTCCCTCTTACTCGCTCTCTCCTCCTCTCTCGACAATATCATTATCACTATCCATATAATATATCTAATATTTTGCATCTAGTTCATGAATATTCTGTATTATTACATCAACTCGTTTTCTCCTTCTCAACCCCTCTCCCACCGTCTCTCTATCAGTATCACTTTCACTATCAGTACATGTATCTATCTCTTATATTTCCAAGTCCTTCCTGTCCGATCTCCCCTCTACACTTAATGGAGGGGGAACGCAATAAAAGGGGAACAAACTTAAAATAAATGCATGAGCCAGCATGAACTTGTTCAAAGATGCATAGTCCGAATTAACGCTCGCAAATTACTATTTCCTTGGCTTCGGGGGTAAAAAATATTTGATTTTGAACCCACCCATCAATAATTTTAAGTGGCCCAGTAAACAGTCAACGAGCATACGGTCTCAAACCAAATTGCAGATGAAGATAGATAACTCTAAAATCAAGCAGCTTTTTTGTGTCAGATATTTGACAAACCGGTGAAACTTCGTTGAACAAAATGTTGATAAATAACAGGTTTTGGGCAATTTTATACTATAGTTGACTGTGGTTAGCATTATTTTTGGCCACTTACTCGATTCTGATAACTGAAGCGGCATTTCAAAAAAAATTGTTGTTGGAACCTTATGATATGGGGACCGTCGAATCGGATTGAGAACCTTTAAATTCCTTCCAATCATTCCATTGATGTATACATGAACTATTATATTTACTTTTGTTTGATTTGATGTTATTTACCTACATGTATGCTATCAGAATTAGAAAATAAATATGTTTACACCAATTTGAGGAAGGAAACTCACAGGTTTTATCCCAGTGATAGCCCCAATGTAGCCTGCAAAATGCACTGCTTTGTAAACTGTTTTGCCATATCTCTGGTAATCCACATTGATAATCAGTGGCCGCAAAGCTTCAGTCATCAGCCAAGTATTGTTCTTCACATCCCAGCTAAAATAGAAAGTAGGCATATACTCAAAATAATAGAGCCAATGTACTCAAAATAGTATAGTAAACTGGCATATACAGTGAAACCTGCTTTGAGCGACCACTGCCAAGAGCGACCACCTCGCTTTAACAACCACATTGCTTTGTACAGACTGGTTTTACTATATAAATGACCTGCCGTGAGCGACCACCTGTCAAACGCAACCTGTGGTCGGTGATTTGTGGCAAAAATGACAAAATTTACCCATTATGAACGACCAGTGCTTTTCCGACATTAACACCCATTGTGAGCCCCAAATGCTTCAGCAGGATGCATTTCTTTGATTAAAATTATTTGCAATCAGTTGCTTCATCACAGACTATGATTTGGGGATTCCCCACCGGGACATGTGACTAAGCGGAATTCCCAGCAGGGGAGATATAACATTGGTTCATTTTAATCCAAAAGTAGTATATTTGGGAACGTGGATTATAAAAACATCATCACTCTTATTATTTTTGACGTGAATGTTGACGATGTGTTTGACCTAACTAATGTATGATGAAATACAAAAAAGATCCTATATTCCATATAGAGATGGGCGGTATTGACAATTCAATCTCGGTATCGGTATCGGTAAATTTTCGTTGATTTACCTCGGTATCGGTACGGTAATCGGTGTTGCTATTAAATTATAAGACTAGAGCAGATATTCCCGGTGAATTGTTGTAATTCAAGTTTTTAGCTGAACAATATGCGTGTATACAGGTATATGACCACGGTCCATGGATTTACTACATTCGTGACAATAGCTAAATTAGGCAACAAAATGACCTACGCAATTAAGTAATATTCACACATTTCTTTGATGATTTGCACGCATGTCGTTGCACTGATTTGAAAAGAATAAGAGCATGACTACAATATTTGTTCATGTCAATTTGATTTCCGTAACATTTCAATGAGTGAATAAAATTGTGATTAGTAATCTGTAATCACAATTCACAAATTTATAAAAGTTCGCGCGATGTCATGAAAATCAGCAAACGATGGCAATTTCCGAACTGCAGATGTCCAAACCCGCGGGTGGTTCATAATCTCCTCATTGTAGCGTAATTTATACCATCCATGTATATAAGCGTCCCTATTATTTATAGCAGGCAAATTAGCGGTAGCACATGGTGCCCAAATGTTAATTTAAAGTTATCACGCAATCTTTTTTTTTGTCAAATATAGGCGCATATGTATAATATGCCGGTAAGTATGTGTTTAATTTATAGTAGGATAAAAACATATTTGTACCGACATATATGTGCACAACTTTCCGAGAAGATGTACTATTTGCAACTGACAAGATCAGTATCTGCAATGCGTATATCAAATCGTTATTGCATCACCGTCTAATTATAAAGTAACATGTGGGGGTTTCAATTTGGTGTGCACGGGGACCCCACATAACACATGCTTCGATCCAACTTGGAACACGGGTTAAAGACTTGTGGCCTGTACCGAGTTACCCACGCATTTTCCAGTTTGCACGGATACCGAAATTGACACATAACGATCCAGCTATGAGTAGTCAAACGTCATGATGTTAGTTACATTGTCATTAATATGTCGTAAAGATCAGAGATGCCATCGGGCAGCTGTGCTCTTTATGTAACAACGTTGCAATAGACTAATACATGTTGTATCAACTTGTTACACCGAGTTATCATAATTATCCGATTCCCGTTGCTTATACACACATACGCTGGCAACACATGAATAATTTCATTACCGAAAATACGGTATTATTAATTTTGATTCGGTACGGTAAATCGGTATTACGCCGATACCGATACCGCACGGTAAATACCGAGTACCGCCCATCTCTAATTCCATAGTAGCATAAAATTGAGACTATGCTTGGCTGTACTGTTGTTTTAGCGAAAGGCCTATCATTAATCCAGTCGCTGCCTCATTGTGGTGAAGCATGAAAACGCTCAGGGCAAAATGTCAAACTTACTCAACGCGGGGATTTAATGTCTGCACCCGAAGCGTACAGCATAAAGGAACCTTTGTTTAATAAATACAGGAGTTCGCATCCTCCCGCTATGTCTCATTGAAAGAACCATCAACACGCTGACAATTGCATACTTTCCAAGTTTTTATAATGCTCATTCCCGGGCTTCATATTAAATTAAATCAATCAAAGAGATATTCCGTAGTCACGAAATGGAAGTCAATCATGCACGTGTCCAGAATCATTACAGATCAGGTCAAGGACACCCACTGTTTACAAATTTTCTGCAGCTGTTTGCAGTTTTATTCGAAGATACTAGTACATCCAAAATAATATAATATGTGAGACAGGGAATGAAATAAAGACAGGCAGTGATGACTGATGTACGTTTATTCCCTTTTTATCAAGTTATCATGTTGGGAGTTGATTTGCGCCTGGCAAACTGTCTTGTTCTTCCTTCTGTCACGACTCACGTGCCCGATGTGTTCTCTGATCGGCTGTTCTACTGGACTATTTAACATGCATTTACCTGTATAAATCCAGGGATTAAGGGGAGGACCATTCGGTCCTTCCGACAATCCCGGGCTAGCCCCCCGAACCACTCATTCTCTCTCTAAATCCATTCATTTTTTTTTTTAACTAATATTAATTTAAAGTATACTTTATTAAAAAAAGATTAAACATATAATCACAATCATTTTCAACCAGTTTGTGTATAAAAATAATTCACTTGCTCAGACATCTAACACTGATAATAGATGTCAGTTCAGTCGAAATTGGAACAAACCTGTCGTTGCGACCACCTGTCATTAATTTGTGTTGGCAAAATGGGTGGTCTCTCATAACAGGTTTCACTGTATACTTAAAATGCCTCTCAATTTTTCATATGTCAAGGGCTCAAGGCTGTGCCAATTGATGTGTTATTCATCTTTTTTCCTTTTGGAACACAAGAATTTGCAAAATGATAAATAGTTTTACTCCATAAAAGGAATAATGTTATTATTAAATATCTTTAAATTTTAAATAACTTTTGTTTGAAAGTGCAAAACTGGAAATTATTCAGACGTAGAACGAGTAAACATTACATACCCCATAAACAACCCGAAGTCAAGATTCCTTGCATGGTAAAGCTTCCCTGAAAATAAAGATTGGAAGTGTTATCGATAAAGAAGGGGCAAAGCCGGTGTTTCTTCAAGTCTACTGAGAGAGAATATAATTTTATGTTACTTTGACAATACAGTTCTATTTGATATGTCAATAATTATTAAACGGACATGGCACATTTGAACCTCCAAATTTTTTTCTACGTAATTTGGAGCGACGGATACGATAAATAAACGAACTATTGTTATACCGGCTTCATATGCTCTGAAAAACACTTGCCAAAGTCACAGCCATTTTTCAGCCATTTTCAATTTTTCGCCAGAAGCCAGACAAATGCTCTTTATTTCTACCATATCAGGAATAGAATAACACGGAACGCTCTTTTCTCTTCCATGTCGACCACATGGCTGCTGTTTGTTTGGGACACAAACATCGTGTTCAAAGTTGTATTTTTCATGACTTCAATGCATCTTTCTGGGACATATAATGATCCTAGAAAGGTAGTACAAGTATTTATCGACCTCTTTCGATACCAGGAAAAATTCAAAAGCGAATATTATTAGGTGTATTTTTGCAGCACAAACCGCCAAGATTGCATTTAAATCCAAATGACATTTTAGATTCACTTATGAGACAACTCAATATCCAAGTGAATTATGTATGCAAGCAGTGATATTCAGGTTGATATTGGAAAACTGCAAGTCTACACTGCTGTGAAATACATCCTTTTAAAATTCTGAAGAACAGACTAACCTTTTTCATCTTGAGCAACAATAGATGTGCACAGGGTGAATATCTCATAGAAGATGTTATATAGCACAACCTCTCCTGGAAAAAAAAGAGGTTTATTCATTAACAAAATGATATATAAATACTAGCAGCTATATAATTAGACCATACAGAATTTTTTTTTTTTTTTTTCAGGGAAAGCTTCGTCCCCAGAATACCCCATTATACGCTCAATAATAGATTGTAGAAGAAATAGCTAACATATAATAATCCTTATCCACCGCTAGCAGGGGCGCCGGAAGCATCCAAGGGCAGGGGGGGGCAGAGCCTACAAAAAGGGCACTTTTCCGCAAAAAAGGGCATTTTCTCCGCAAACTCGGGAAAATAACCATAAATTCATTGTGGTAAAAATCCCTAGTTTTTATGGCCGTTTTGTGATAAAATTGACAAAAAATTAATATTCCTTGTGAAATTGATGGTATTGGGACCAAAAAAGTCACATTTTGCTATAAAAACACGAGATTAAACACACAAAAAGCATTTTCTGTCTCCAGAAAAAGGGCAAGTCCTGCCCCCACTCGCCCCCCCCCCCCCTTGGTCAAGGGCAGGGGGGTCAGCTGCCCCCTCTGCCCCCCTCTTCCGGCGCCCCTGACCGCTAGCAGTGAAGATATAGAAAATTACACTTTAATTGTAGCTTTGACGTTACGGATGTCTATGACGTAACTGCATGTCTTGAATAACTATCATCAAATTGTAAAATATTAACCCTATATAGTAGCATTAGTATTATATTTGAATGTGACCCGGTTATAATGGGTATTATTTAATGGATGGCCATGCATCATGGGAATATAATTTAATTGTGGTGCATTTTGAAATACAACAGTGATAAATGACAGCAATCAGCTCTTTCATGGCTCGAATCAAGGTTAAATGAAGCCGGGTTGTCTTTACAAATCATCAATTTATATGCACAGCAAGCGTATAATAAATAGAAAATCTAGTGTTTTTGAGTGGATAGCCACTCGCGAAAAATAGACATTTGTCAAGGTCACTCATGAGATAATTTTCCGTATCCACTCAAAAACACCAGATATCCTCTATTTATTAAGTTCATCATTCCCTGTCTATCAGTCATTTTATTTAGGTTCCATAATTTTGCGGATTCCTTCATCTTTCTTTTATATGTATTTTATTTACGCTTATTCTATCAAATGCTTTAAAGCCCATTGTTGCATACAATTAAATAAATAAGCGATTTGAAACCTTAAAGTTGAATAATTTTGGTATGAAACAGAATCAAAAGTGACTATATTAAATTGTGTGCTTGATACAAATCCTCATACACAGTTGTTTAACACTCAGTATTATCACACTTACCTAAGGGCATACCAGTTGCCTTGGCTACCCCTCTCAGCTCACCAGCATACGGTTCTGGGAATGTGTCGTCCAGTGCACCCTGTTGGAAATATATCAAACATGAATAGGGCAACAGGTTAACCGAGTATTGCTTAGATATTTAATGCTCTTGGACAGGATTGATGCAGTTCTGAATTTTTTTTATTTTTTATTTTAAAATGCTTGAAAAAATAACATTTATTTTGGCCAAACTGTCTTGAGAGTTACAACCAAAATTGACAGATTTTAGAAAAGTTATTTTATGCGTTAGTAAACTAATATTTCTGCATCTTTTTCGATTCAACGACAAATATATATCTAAGAATCACTTCATCAATGTTCACAGTACAGGACCATATTAATTATGTTGATATTATAGTCCTATTGTATTAAAGTGATGTGAAACAATCCCTTAGGGTGATCAAATAGAAATGGAGAATAATCTTGCTCAAAGTACATGTGTAGTTATTTTTACGAATATTAATCCAAATTGATAACACACACACCGTCATTCTGATAAATTAAATAATGCAATGACTCTCGATGGTAAAATCATTTGTATTTGTTTGTCGCTGTAAGTTGTGTCCCGAATCGAGATGTAAATATTTACAATTGAGCGCAGTTCAGATAATGTTTTCTATGGAGTGGAATGGTTGATTTCTTTGAAATTTCGATGATGTTAGTAGATTCCCAAGGTTGGCATAATGCCTGAATACCAACTTATCAGTTTCACACACCCGAATAAGTTCATAATATGTCTTTAAATTGCAGTATGTACATTAGAGGACAACAAAAATTATTCAGCAGCTAATTAGTGGTGGTGAGATAGCTATGTTCTATACCAACACGAAGCCCATGCAATAGTTGCGTAAGATGTGTTCTATCTTATAGTCCGTATTATATGTGAACGCTGCTTGCGTGAAACAACTGGCGAAGGTGTTATGATGAGATTATTGATACGTTACATTTCAGCTACAATTGGACTGATTTTCTTGCCACATATGAAATGTTGTAGTCTGTCAATGGATTGAGCGTGATATTGACCTTCTCCAAACAGAACCTGTCCATTGTCTATGTGGAGTATGTTGAAACACAGAAACCAATCATCGATAAATGATCAACCAGCTACATGTAATATGGCTATACATATACAGTCATGCCCTAAAAAAGGCCTAAATAATCGACTGCTTATCCACAGCAGAATTATGGGTAATTTTTCAGGATTTAGTCGGAAATATGGCTTGTTGCTATTCATCGGAAAGCTCTCACTGAGAGCTTTCCGATGAATGGCAACAAGCCATATTTCCGACTAAATCCTGAAAAATTACCCATAATTCTGCTGTGGTTAAGGAGTCGATTATTTATGGCATTACTGTACATATATAAGAGGACAGGAAACAAAGGGGGGGGGGGGGGGTTAGCTGTGTGGCTTCATCACAAAGACCACCTCTTCTGTTACAAGATACTCACCACATTTTTGTCAACGTAATCCATCAAAGCCTTAGCAGTTGGCTTGCCAACTACATCACCAATGAATTCTTTCAACTTGCCAATCAGGTTCTTCATCTATAAAGAGATGTCTTAAGAGTAATCAACCAGAATTGTTTTAAAATAAGATGATAAATAACTAAATAACTAAGACATTTTGTTATGTCAATGACAACTTGAAAATATTTGAGGACATAATCACTTTAAGACAATGTTTGTTAGGAAATTGATTTCTTGACAATGTTCCAAGTCAATTTTTAGAAACTATGAGTCCATTTTAAATATAATGCTATTGCTTTGTACTTTCTACTACTTTCTGTGTGTAATTTTGGAAGACACCAGGTCTGAATAAGATATGGATAACAAGTGTTTAACAGCACACCAGACACACCTGTAGCATATGTCAAATATGAACAGATTACTGCTGTCATTTTGAAGTAAAAACATGCAACCAATCAAATTTCAGTTGATCCACCAATTTTGCAGAGATCAGAAGCTTGGCAGCTGTATGTGTCCGACATTAGTTATGAAACATCTGTATAAGTTTTACACATTAATAGACCCATTGATGGGTTATCTTGTAACACTATCCCGACATACAGAGGATCTACAATGAGTCTCCAGTTTATAGAGAAATTAACACAAGTCCAGTAAATTAGGTCTAGACCGATCCTTTGGCGAGGTCCAGACCTGATTTACTGGACAAGTTTTGTAAATTTTGGTTTAAGCTGGGGACAAGTTGTAGATTCTATTTAATATTTGATCCAAAACCTCCATAAAACATACTTAATCAATTAATGGAACGTGAAACTAACAGCAGCTTCTATAATGCCTTCAATGACGTTTCAAGAAACTATGCATTGTTTTGCCCACGTAATGAAATACATGTAGTATCAGATAAATAAGACTCTTTGACATATTTAATGGCGTAATTTTAATGAAAAATTTGTTCAAACTTTAGTCAATAATAGTCACAAACATCGATTTAGCATACGAAGCTTACAGAATGTAAACAGACGACAAGCCTGAAGTCAAAGGTACTGTTCCCCAGTCCTTCAATTTGGAAAAACACAGGTGCGCAGTTTATTGTGAGTCTGAGTTTGGATCCAGTCGTGCAATTTTACTTTGATGCACCTAACGGGAAATGTAAATTATAACCGATGCATGTGTATGTAAACATGTAATAATACAGTCAAATAACTTTGCTTTGTGCTATTTTTTATTTTTTATTTTTTTATTGAATAGCAAAACATACACGGAATATCACAGACATACATTAGCATACGATACTTCAAGGACAAGAGGGGAAACTATCTCACTGTCACATGCGCACAGTCTCACACTCTTCATTCGCACCTGGTGTCATCATATAATGTGACATGGACATATAATATGTTGATATCAAATATGGGAGATTGGGCACGATACACGACACAGCGCTGCGAAACAGTCAGGATATGTCAAAACAGAAGATGCAGCCTCGATGCCAGGAGCTATATTAATAGAGTTGTTACCCTTTGTTGACAAATTATTTCGTTGTTTATGAACAATCGGTCAATGACTGGCCATGTTTCAACTTTCTATTCTACCAATATAATATTGAGATATATATCGGAACGGCCTTTAAAGTGTTGTATCTTATCGGGTTTCGTTTTCAAGTGCTTGTTTCATTAGAAGCCACTTGGTATCGAACATATTACGTTCAAGTCTGCAGTATGCATTGTATTTTTCGCAATTATACCTAAAGTTGAATTCTGCAATTAAAGCATTCATAGACAATTGATCCGTTGTAAATTTTGTTTTGTAAATATCGTTTTTAATAATCAAAATTAAATAATTTGTAATGTTATCCGTTCGATTGCTCATGTTTCCAAGCGTCATTGTCTTTTTTGTTAAAGGAATGACGAATTTGTTTGATATTGTCCATTTGGAAAGCTTGTCTAGGAATGATTTGTGCTATTTTAATAAAATAAAACTTCAAACAGATATAAGTGTTCATTGTTGGTTTACTTCAACAAATAGTTCCTTCCTTCCATTGCACACCGCCGACTTGAATGAACTTTAATTATTCAAAAATAAGTTGGTTGTGCTTCGACAATGTTTGGCAACGACGGCAATGCATTCCGATCGTAGTTCGATTTTCTATAAACCGAACACCTCTCTACACAGAACAGAATGGTCAGTCTAAAGGGTGTTCGGTTTAGAGAGGTTTTACTGTATATATACTTACTCAAGGAATTTGGGGAGGGAATCAAGTGCTTTTTATGACTTCAAACTAAGGCATATAAAATGTATATAGAAGTATTTCATGTGATTGTGAACCTATTTTGATACTCGGACCTAGGTAGCAATGATGTGCAGTTTTATGGTTTCCTTTCGGTTTTATTTCAAACGCAACCGATATATTCTATAAAACCTATTCTTCCGGTTTAATTAACCGACATCGCTGGTCACTACATTGTAAATGTTGCTTTTACATGACAAGTGGTTAGCGCATGCTTTTGTCAGCTGCTATTTGCCACCATTATCAGTTTCAATTTTGGAACATTTAGGTATCATATGAACGATAATGGCACATATTGCCACATAAACTATATATAGAAATCACTGGAAAATGACTGGAATTACTATGTCATATACCTGTATTATACCATCTAATCTATGCATATAGTCATTGTCGATTGGTCTATTGAGTAACAACATAACCAAAACCAAAACCTGTTAACCCTTTACCCAACAGAAGGGCCCTGTGCCAATGCATTCTCTTATATATGCGAGTCGACCATAGGTTGCCTCGCATATATAAGAGAATGCATTGGCTTAACACATTAAAAATTATAAAATTGTTAAAGAATGTAAGAAAAAATGGCCAATGCATTCTCTTATATATGCGAGGCGACCTATGGTCGACTCGCATATATAAGAGAATGCATTGGCACAGGGCATAACTAACTATCACAATGTGGCCAAGGAGCCGGTTCCAATGATATCCATATTTGTATGGTTCTATTGAGACAGACCGAAGATATTTTAGGCTGTTGAAGCTTTATTTGGCCGGTTTTGTTGGGTAAAGGGTTAAAAACCATACCGAAACCATAACCTACACATTTTTGATATTCCAAAATTAGTAACTCAATCTATAGCAAAATGTAGTGTATACTCACAGCAGCAGCCTTTGGTTTGACAACAGCAGCCCATCTTTGTTCAGGTGGCAAGTCCAAGTTTACTATGGCAGTCTTAACTTTGGTTCTGAAAAACAAGAAACAGTTCCACCTCAGATCAGCATATAGAATATCTGGTGGAGATGACTAACATACCTCATTTAAACGACCAAAGCTATCAAAATTTAAGCTAGCTCATAACAATTTTCCAGCTGTTTTAAAGTTTTTCGAACAGAAAAAATGAGACATACTAGACTAACACGGAATATTCTTTATTGTTCTGTACTGAATAAAACTAATGGCCCGCCTTGTTAAAAATTCTATGAACAAGTCTCATGTGGCATATGCAGTATGCATAAAAGTATTCAACCCTTCCATGACTGGATATATGCAAATGTCCCATAGGTAGACTCACATATATAAGAGAATGCATTGGCTGAACAATATTTACCATGACCCTGTAAGCCAGTGCAAACTCTTATATATGCGATGCTCCCTATGGCAGACTCGCATATATAAGAGAACGCACTGGCACAGAATTTAATGCTGCACCAGCGCAGCTCCCATCATGAAAGGGTTATTGAGCTACTTCGATACCTGGAACCAGATGGGGATGTAACAAAAGATAGTATTACTTCAGGCTTCAAAACACCACAGGCCTTTAAAGAGGTAGGTTTACGTCAGTCAATATTATTACCATACACCATTTGAAAGTTTATTCAAAATAGATTCTATTTTTATAATAATTGGGTCGACTGGTTTTTACTCTAGTAGCTGAGGGCGTTTTGTATGCACTTTTATGTCCAGAGCAAAACTCTTCACGAATCCACTAATTGAAGGTACACGAACAATATTTGGTTGGTGACACATTTCCCATTGAGGGCGAAATGGGTCAAATGGCCACGCCCCTTTTTGCGCGAAGTACTACCACCCGCCGTGACTATATCTCCAGAACCGTTGGCCAAAGGGGGTCGTGTGACCACTCAAAATGTGCGGAATGGCCACATTATGGGGGGTCAGTAATACATTTTCATATCCAGAAGTCAATGGTTTTTAAGATAATTGCCAAAAACCAAAATAAATCCATTTTAAGGGCCCAATTTTGGGGTTCAGCACTTTTATCTCAAAACTGAGCCCCCGATTCGAATTTTATTGATCTATATCCATCGGTGCCACATATAGGTATAATTTCTGTACCATTATCGGATGCGATTAACCTCCAAGGAGCTCTTGACCCTGAAAATCCACATTATGGGGGGTCAGTAATACATTTTCATATCCAAAAGTCAATGGTTTTTAAGATAATTGCCAAAAACCGATTTCAGCATGTTACACACCAGAAGTATACAATACCACCAAGGCCACAGCATATGTATGACACTTTTTAAAGAACTATCCGAATTCTCTGATCGACTTAAGAGCACAATTGACCACACACAATGGGATTAGCTGGAAATTGCTACTGAGGATGTGTTGATCCCGACACACAACGTGAGCTCTTCACGACTGAAC
The DNA here is from genome assembly GCA_032622095.1 of Siphonodentalium dalli. NCBI lineage: Eukaryota > Metazoa > Mollusca > Scaphopoda > Gadilida > Siphonodentaliidae > Siphonodentalium > Siphonodentalium dalli. The sequence goes on from CP136065.1 coordinate 207,637,926, forward strand.
ATGCCTTGGAAACTGGTGTGCTTTACCAAGAATCAGGTAACAATTGTGCTCTAATCAACAGAAATGTACAGATTGAACAAAACAGGTTTTCAAAATTTGTTATCAACATTTAACAGCTGATCTGATTTAAGTGACCAAGATATGAAACATGCTAAACACTTTTACTAAATGGAATGACCAGCTGTTTGCTTCATGCAGCAGCCACATGTTGCGATCCTAAAATGGGTATTGCACCTGGGCATAGTAAAAACATGTTGTAATCAGATGGGAGATGACCATATATACCAGTATATATTTCAGAAGTAATCAATTCTTACAAAAGGACACCTCATCTCACAAAACGTTTTAGGAAATGATGGAATGGTCACTATTCAATCAATAGTAGAATGAGCCTTTGTCAGTCCCACATTAGTTTTGATTGGCCATGATAGTTGCATCACTTGCAGGTTGGAGAAGATGAGGGTCTATAATTTCACTAACATAATTCTTCATAATAGCTAATAGCCCTCATAACTTACCATTTTAAAGATATTTCCATTTTCAATACCACCTCAGGTTAAGTGGTCCTGCTAATTTTATATTATGCTGATGGGTACTGCTGGATTGATATGTTTGTAGGTCAAAGCAATTCTGTCAAGTACCATCATTTTACCTAAAGTTGGTTATTTTTGCATTGTTTGGCTAACCCGAGCAATTTGTGCAAAAGTCAGTGTCTGTATGCAACATTCAAGAACATATATACTTCAAAATTTTATTGTGTACGCTGATGTTTGGTAAACAACAGGAATAGTCATCTCAATTATGGCCAGTTTGTAAAAACCAGCACCCATTATTAAAATATTTCACAATATACATGTTTTTTAATGTTTTCTACACATTGTGGCTTATCCTCGATTCGTTCAGATCGCTTTGCTCTACCTGAATATCATACCAAATGTATTAGCATCACCACTAAACTTGGGATGAATACTGCCAAATGAATATATTGTGATAAGGGCAGTGGAAAAATAATGGTTGAGTCTTTTCTAAATATAATTCTAGTAAAACCTACACAATACTGTCTTGGTCTGATAAGACTCAGAGTCATGTTTATTTAGGAGTATAGACATGAAGTCCACCAGTTTCATGAAAATTAAATGGGCTCTGCACTAGTAACATCTGGACTCCTGGGACCCATTAATATTGACAAATGCAACACAAATGAAAAATACATAGTAACTTTCCTCAAACATAGATTATAACCTGACAATCATTGTGTTTGAATCAGTGTATATATGTATATGTAGGCATGGCCATAGCATGTTTTTGAAATACTGCAGAGTGCAGACCATAAATTTCACTAGAATATACATGTAGTTACTGCATGTACATCACACACATAAGGCGACTGACACACATAAACGTACCTGCAGGGTTCACAATATTTGACATGTAAAATATATATATATCTCCTGTGCCTATAACATCAAACCAAACGGTTTACAGTACTTTTACTGACATTTTTGGAGTGGCACATATACATAAAAAATAAAAGTCAATTTAAAGGGATGAAATGAAAAATAAATTTGTGCAACTATAATGGAGATCTATATTGCATTACAACATCCACAAATCTACAAAATCTACAACATCCACAAATCTACAAAATCTACAAAAACATCTGACTATCATAGACATTGGTAATGTGATCATTTTTCCTTGATAAGTTGAAACATGAGGGAGGATTGCATAGCATGGCTACATGCAGAATGTAGATTTGTATGTATTTATATCTGCATATCAACTGATGCTTGTATTTTTCTTCAAACTCACTCCAGGCTAGCCATTATTTGTTCTAGAATAATGTACATGTTAGGGAAATTGTAGAACCTTTATACAAAATGGTGATGCAGCCAATCAAAATTGATGTGGGACTGATAAAGACACAACCTGCTCGACTACTGAATCATACTGATTGATCAAATTGTAGTAACTCAACATTTACTAAACCTACTTGTGGGCTGAGTATAATTCAATTCAACATTATAATACCATAAAAACACCCTGTTCTCCCATAAGTTTAAAGAAAATAACACATTGAACTCATGTACAAGTATATTGCTAATGTGATATATGTCATTCCATTTATAACCATTTTGGCAGCCATCTCACATCAAAGGCCATGAAATCTAGATAACAAAAGATGAACTACATTCAAATTATATCACCAGGTAACCTTTTTGTAGGAGTTTTAGGTTACTGATCAAATACCGTATAATTGATGATTTCCTCAACATCTTTGATATGGGGAAAATGTCTGTTTTTCATTCTACGACCAATATATTCCATCCAAAAACCTTATTTTCAGGGTCAAGAGCTCCTTGGAGGTCAATCTCATCCAATAATGGTACAGAAATTATACCTATATGTGGCACCGATGGATATAGATCAATAAAATTTGAATTGGGGGCTCAGCTTTGAGATAAAAGTGCTGAACCCCAAAATTGGACCCTTAAAAATGGATTTGTTTTGGTTTTTGGCAATTATCTTAAAAACCATTGACTTTTGGATATGAAAATGTATTACTGACCCCCCATAATGTGGCCATTCTGCACATTTTGAGTGGTCACACGACCCCCTATGTCCAACGGTTCTGGAGATATAGTCACGGCGGGTGGTAGTACTTCGCGCAAAAAGGGGCGTGGCCATTTGACCCATTTCGCCCTCAATGGGAAATGTGTCACCAACCAAATATTGTTCGTGTACCTTCAATTAGTGGATTTGTGAAGAGTTTTGCTCTGGACATAAAAGTGCATACAAAACGCCCTCAGCTACTAGAGTATTTCCAATGAAAGTTAAAAATATTTTAATATTAAATTTTTCCCTGGATATGGTAAACATAAATGCAACATTCGTACATCTTTTACAGGACAGTGTCAACAGATCTAAATAAGTTACATAAAAAATAATACCAGCGTCATATGAAATTTTGTTTATTTGTAATCCAAATAATATTTTATTACGTTTTCATTATAGTTCCAATCGGAAATAGAATCTATGATTCTATAGAAATTTGATAACAAAAAAACTTTCCAGAGGAGATGCTCAGCTATAAGCAGAATGAGGTCCCCAGAGGGAGAATTTAGTGATGCTAGCCCACTATGTGGGATAGTGTCACTAAATTCGCCCTCTGGGGACCTCATTCTGCAAATGACAGACACGCTATAATCAGGCTTGCTTTGGCCTAAAGATGATAGTGAATAGTTAGTGTACTCACGAGGCAGGTGGAGGGTAGGCAGATGTCACGCAAGTACCCTGAAAAATAAAATAATGAGATGAGAAACACAATATCAAAACAATTCTGTAAAGAAAATACTGATAGCAGATTCTGACGGATTCATAACACTGTGTTGGTGTGATGTAGAGCTACATGTACAACTGTACTAGTAGCTGCAGCCCTCATAATTGGTTGAGCAAACTATACAATGAAGTATTTAAATTAAATGGAAATATAGTTGAAGTGGTTGATAAATACAAATACTTAGGAACAGTTGTACCCAGAGATGGGAAGTTTCAACAAGCAGCTGCTCACATAAGTATGTTTTTCAGTCTTAAAGCAAAAATATTAGATTTTTATGTATTTGTCAGATCGCCAACTCAGTATGAAGTATTTTGATGTATTGGTTCATCGTATATTGACACATGGATCAGAAATATGGATGGCAGATTTCTCTTTGAAAAATTTCTTCAGTGACAAAAGCTCTTTGGAAAAAATGAATACCAGATTTTGCAAATATCTCCCAGGAATATTAAAAAAATCATCAAATTTAGCTAGTACATGTGAGTTTGGTTTTGAACCAATAGCAAACTTTACTAATTTTTGGTCCCCACTTCCATCCCCCCAAGGGCACGGTCGTCTGTGACCTCTCACCCCCACTACACCCATTGAATGCATTTGTTAACCATTAGTCCAAAATTTAATATACATTTCCCCACTGCTGGCAATGGAGGGTTTTGTTCAAGTGTCCGGAAAGGAAGAATATGACACAAGACAAACTGCAATTTTCCCCATCACATTGACATACCATTTACCTTCCTTTTCCAAAAAAGAGACATCTAACGAGCCTTTTTCTTGATCAGATGAATGACTCGCGAAGTATTGCAGACATTTTTCGGGTCTGTTCGATCGAGTTCCAGGCATATTTTCTCCTCGTTACTGCACGGTATGCCCGTAACTCAATCTAACAGACCCGAAAATGGCCAACCTGCTTCACAGGTCGTTCGCCAGATAGAGAAAAAGGCTTGTTAAATGTCTCTTTTTTTGAAAAAGAAGGTGGTATGTCAAGGTGATGCATTAGTATATGCATTATCGGGGGAACATTGCAGTTTGGTCGTGTCTTGTGTCATATTCATCCTTTCAGGACTTGAAGCGACCTCTCCCATTACAGGCATTGCAGAAATTTTGACGGGAAATCTTTATCCCTTAGATTTTCGACTAGTTATAGAGCGGACACGAATGGTATATTCTGTTGACATGTCACATGTGAAAAATTCGGACGACCTGGCACTAGCAGGTCGGGCACAGGTAAATAGATTATTTGAGCTCACGTAGCTAAGGCCAAAAAATATATATACTTGTGTTTCTGGTGATATGCAAGAAAAAAATATGGGTGGGGGGGGGGGGGGGGTGGCTTTTCATTTTATTTTATTTTTTCATATTATTTTCGACTTTGCTCAAAATAAATATGAATGCAACCCCCAAGCCTACTTCTCCTTCTTTGTAATTGACTATAAAATAATAAAACTAAGTAGATTCTATTAGAATATAGTGTAATTTATTGTTTTATTGAATAAAACATGGAAAAAACATGTTTACAATAGACTCAATATTTGCCATGAATAAGCTTCAGAATGCAAGGAAAGAACTTGACATACATCTATGTACTGCATACGGTAGTTATGATCTTAAAGCCACATGGTAATTTGAGCTCCAAAATACACTTAATAGTACCGGTATATGCTTTTGAATTTTTCCCGGTATCGAAATAGGTCGATAAATACTTTATCTACATTTCTACGAACATTATGTCCCAGAAAGACGTATTGAAATCATAAGAAATACAACTTTAAACATGGTGTTTGGGTCCCAGACAAACAGTCATGTGCAAGACATTGAGCAGCATAGGGCATTCCGTGCTAGTCTATTTCTGATATGGTAGAAATAATGAGTGTTGGTTCACTTCTGTGGGAAAAATTAAAAACAGCTGGAAAATGGCTATGGCCATGGACAGTATTTTTATGTAGCCATTAAAAATACTATAGCATATGTAGCCGTTACAAGTATGTTGATATTTCGTTTATTTGTCAATCTATCTTAAACTTCCTTCCAAAATTACTCAGACAAAATTTGGAAGCTTGAATGAGCCATGTCCGTTTAAAAACAACTGTGTTAAATATTATTAGCCAGGAAGGCTGTTATGTCATGTAGCTAGTAGTTAAAACTATTATATTCAAATTTATAGTCCTAAATATGTGTATGATCTAGATATAATAAGTGAGTATTTAGAGTTCACTCCATTGCAGTGGCTATCCCATACTAGCATGCTGTGTGAAAGCATGAGTTCCCTGTATGTGAACAATATTCAACCTGATCACCCTACCACTAATGTTCAATGTTTGCATCCATAAATGGTGTTACACCTTTTAATGCCTGCCTATCACAACAACAAAACTCAAATTTAACTTCAGAATGTTGAGAAAATCTATGTCCAAACTCATTTAAATTCTATTAACCAATACCCCCTCACATATCAAATTGAGTTAAACGTATATAGCCTAAATTAGGCTTGCCACGATTATTCGATTAATCGACTAACCTTCGGCAGATGTGGTAGTCGACGGTTATTTACTTTCGTCGACTAATTGCCCAAGGGGGGGTGGGTATTGTTGTGTATTTAAGCAGTACTATGCACAGTCTGATATATATCCAGACTCCGTCTCATTACTTTCATCTACGTCTGACGACACTCACCTGGATCTGATTTCAGAGATGAAGGGGGAATACCCTTTTTTGTGAAAACTCATTAATATTCATGAGGCAGTGTTTGTCATTGCGATACACACACATATCTACACACGTGTGCCTGAGGTCATGTAAACATTTAAGAGTTGTCAATCTTCCTCTAACCAATTTCCGAGCAATAAAATTCTTCTCTGTTAATTGCTTCACTATACATGCAGAATACAAGTTTCGCCATTCAAATGCTATATCATAAAGAACAATGTAATGAAAACAGCGATATAATCACGCTACGACAAATCTTATTGAGCAGTACCGCGGTCATATTGCATCATCTCCTTATTTAGAATACGTGCTTGGAATTTACTACAAAGTTGTAAATGATCCCCATTTGGCACGTGACGTAATATCCATACTAGTAGGTTAGTAGAACATACTAGTTTTTTGCATATCTTTGCAAATACAATTATATTATGTATACTTGTTCTATCTGATCAATCCCCAATTATTAATAAACGTACGTTGCGACGATAACGTGCAGTTTATACGATAACTCCATGATATTGCAGTCAACTGCCGTGGGTGTGGCTTGTATGAATGAGTGAATATCAATTGAATTTGCAGGAAGCTATTCATTGGTCAAGCAAGGAAAGGCATCGCATCGCTAGCTGCGTATTGGCTAGATTTCTCTCGTTTGAAATAATTTTAACCATGAGAGTCCTTAGACCATACGTTGATTGAAATGAAACACGGTCTAATTTTATTAGACTGTACTATGCACAAATACCATGCCTGGAAGTAAAAAAATACCATGCCTGGAAGTAAAAGTTAACAGTATATGTGGCACAATTTACCACCCGACAGCATGTTATGTCGCCAATTCTGATGCGGCGTCCTTTGATATCGCAGCCGACGTTTGGCAGTCATCTTCAAAGAGTTCGGTGTGCCTTTGATGTCGTGTCACGGCCTTGCCATTGTTTATGTTTTATGTTTAACTGTAAATGTATGTTCCTATGGATCTGTAATTAACGATCATTATATCCAAAATGGACAACGTGCATGGGACTGCATCTATATTTCTTTTTTCAAATTTCATACTGTAAAACGCTCACCATTATTGATAATTATTGACAAAGTCACAAAGTTCGCGGAATGTTCAAAGTTACTAGACAGTTATAAATCAGTAAAAAGTTTGTGTCATCACTTATCAGTGCTACATACATTACATTCTCCGCGCACTTTGAATAACAAAACTAAAAGTACAGTAACAGGCAGCGCACACACACCGAAGCCCCGAAATATAATTAAGTGCTAAAATATGTCAAGTGACGCAATCGGTACACAATGGGATTTTCTGCAAAACTAACTATAGTCTGTTTTCAATAAGTATGCGAAAATTCCGCGATGCATGTTCACGGGGAACATTGATTGACTAAAAAAAAATTTGTTTTTAATTTCTCGTCCGCGGGAATAGCGATGAGGCGGGCGTTTACCTGCCACGAAAATTTGAGTTTAGGTGGCCGATGACATGCGGGGGCATCAGAATGACAAGCCTGCTGACTGACAGTTTATAACTGGATATAATGTAGTCATTGTAATTTCGAATTTATCATGTCTTTACCTGGGTGCAATATAGGCCGCATATATAAACGATTAATCGACTAACCGTCGACTATAACGGTCGATTAGTCGATTATAAAAACTCATAGTCGTGGCAACCCTAGCCTAAATCATGAACCATAAGCCTAAAAGACATTGTTTATTCTTGCTTCATGTTCCCTATTTTACTACGGCGGAAGTCCCATTATTTTGCGATGAAATTCCCGTTTTTGGATGTTTGATGTGCTTTGTGAGCATGCTTTACACATTAATTAACTTAATTATGCTAATGACTCATTGAATTAAATTAATGACTGCAACTAATAGAAAATGGAATTTGATTTTGCTATGTTTACCTGTTTCTTGACTTTCTGCCTTCAAAGGCACACCCTTTCGGTATTATTCACAGTTTAGTACATCTATGTACAGGTTAAAAATTCTGTTAAAATATCAGTGATAATTAAGATCATCCATGGGCGTCACCCAACGACTTGGTTGTCAATTTGAGACCATTATATCTTTCTATGTGTAGGTTGTAGCATAGTCTACGTGAATGGAATTGGAGTAGACCGATCTCTTTAGCTGGTGTGGTACCATTATTATTATTACCGTGATATATTTCCAAATAGTAGAGATGGGCGGTTGTGAAAATTTGCCTCGGTTTCGGTTTTGGTTGTGGAAAAAGAGTTGAGTCTCGGTTTCGGTTTTTATTAATAAAAATGACTAATGTGAACAAAATCTAATTATGCTTCATCATATTACAAAGAAAACACACCAATTTTATTACCATAACTTGTGAGGTACATGTCCTTTTATAATTGTAAATTATGTATCATATTGTTACTATTACATGTATATTGTTAATGTCCATGTCGAGTGGCAGTGCTAGAATGCAAGTGAGTCTGTGTATTGTGTATGACTGCAATTCAGCATCATATGATCATAAGTGTGAAATAATATAATGATCATTTATATTGGCATAAAACTAATGTGTGTGACTAGATATATGTGTATAGTTATGATTTGAAAAATAAAATTTGAAATAAACAAATGAAAATAAAACATGACTAGAGTCTCTCAATCACATTATCTGGCTATATGCCTATTAACATATTTAGGGAACATAATACTGTACACACTATACATGCATCCAATACAAGTCACCTGAATGAGTGCTATTTCTCAACAGTTTACCGACAAACGGTATAATTCATTCCGGCTCCGATTCCGGTATAACATTTTTAATCAACGGCGCACAAATATATTTGACGATTTAACATCCAAACAGTGATAAAAACTAATAGGGAATGCGGGTAACAATCATTGATACCTTTTGATATCGTATCCGCGTTATCAAATTCACCTTTCAGAGTATTTGTACGGCCTTAATGATTAAAAGATCATGAGAAATAAACTGACTTGTGACAAGTTGTGTTGTGTTTACTACGGCGAAAATAGGTGTACACGGAAGCAACGTAATTAATTCGTCGCGCGATTTCACCATGCGAACTCCTTTCTGCATATATTACAGGCGGCACACTTAATTTCTTATCTTTCTTTGAAAAATATTTCCACACAGGACTCGTTTGTTCGTCGTGCTCTGCCATGATTACAGGAAGTTGTGACAACCGAAACTACGGGTTTTTCCAACTTACCACGGTTGTCATTTCCGGTTTTTCCCGACAACCGAAACCGAACTGATTCCACGGTTAACCGCCCATCTCTACCAAATAGGCCCATTGCTCTTTTGTGGAAGCCGACATCCACAAAAGAGTGCATGGAATTTTTCCAGGTGGCACGAAAATAAAACCCGACGCGGACTAATTTTGCAAAATGAATAAAATGAAAACCGTCGGGAGATCCGGCGGGTCACGGGAAACACAGGTCTTTTTTTTGTTGGCCTAAGCCTATATTGAGCTAAATTTTTAATGTGATTTCAGTCTGTCCATTCAACGCCTAACTCGAAATATCAACATGCGTTTTAATTGCACTGGATCAACATTAAACATTGAGCTTCACAAAAATACCTCGCGCTCATCAACTCACAACAGTCTTGATATAGGACTTAGTGAACGTTTAATTGACGACCACGATACAATCGTAAGTGGAAAGATTTCTGTAGTAGGAAGTAACCGGTAGTTGGACTGCGCATGCTCACATCAAAATCGTAGGTAAAAAAATAATATCAAGCACTGTTTGATTTTAGATGCGAAATCGTGGCGTATCCTTGGTTACTTTCACTTGCGACGTAATCGCAGTCTTGTGTATGTAAAAATAGTAGCTGGAAATAACCGTAGGGTAATACAATAGCTGTATTCAGCTAACCTAGCTGTATTCAGCTATATATTATACTGGGCAATTCCACGTGACTGACATTAGGCCTAACAAAATAATACCTTTGTTTCCGCTAACGAGCTAAAAAAAAATTAGGGTAGGTAGGTAGGCTTAACTTCTTTTTTTTTTGTTAACTTTTTTTTCTTTCAGTATCTTTAAAAATAACTGTATAATACTTGTCAATAACCCAAACTATGCACTTCTTAGCCCCAATCAGGTTAACCCAGATGACAGAGGAACTAGAAACTCCAATTCAATCTTACATATGCTTTAATATTTACATATATACTAGTCTATATACTAAGATAGTCTAATATTTCCTATATGGTCTGGCGACAACTGGAGTCAGTCCAGCACCACTGCACTGTTCACATATTGGAGTGACCGTCTTGTACCGATCTCTTAAGGATGGCTTCACAACACCACCTTCTCTGCATTCAGTGAAGGATCTAGGTATTTTTTGGGGACACCTGTTTTTGGGCAATGATATGCCGAAGGCATAACCTGAAGGCCTGATCTGAGGAATGTTTGGGAAGGGTGACCCCCTGATGATGGTGGGGGTTCTTCCCCTGGAAAAATTTTGAAAATCCATTGCATTTAGAGCTAATCTAAGGCTCTTTGAGTCAGTATTTTGAATTTTACAGAGAGGTCAATTTTATCAAGTTTCTCAAGCATAACTTTTTATATATGTATGGATTGGAAATGCTTATAAGTTATTGTCAGATATCTTTTGGTTCTATGGATTATGCTTATCGGAAGCCTTATCCTGCTTGAAATTAGACTTGCCATCATCACTCTAATTCATAAATAGGCTATTTTATAAAATTCAAGTGAGACACATGCCGTACATAATATACTACATGTACATGTAATACAGAAATCCTACATGTACATGTAGTACAGAAACAATGTACATGTATTAAGGTAGTAATGACTATATATGGTACTAATCTCTATGTTAATTTTTCATTTGGTATTATGAGATCCCACTTGTTGATTTGATCAAATTGTTAATGTTCCTATGCTGTAATTGATTGAAATACTGAAGTCTGAACGCTGAATGATAACATACCGTACCTGAACTCAAATTATTTGAAGTTTTCACAGATGAAAGCTAGATAAAGCCAAACATACTTTACAGTATGATTCCAACTGTTAAACTTAAATCTTTTTGTAAACTTAAATTTCTTATGTCAATATATATAAATATATAAATGTTTTGCATCTTGTTATGATATGAATTGGGACCTAAATTAAAAAAAATATATATTTAAATAAAATATTTTTTTATTTTTATTTTTTTTTTGGTCCAATTTTTTTTTTTTTGCAATGGCAATAAAACGTTTAGGGTCGGCGGTTTAAAATAGGGTCGGTCGGGTTAGCGGAAACAAACGTATTTTTTGTTTAGGCCTTACATTCAAAGAACTTTTTCCAGATTCATTGTGATGATACCAGCAACATGTATAAATATATCAACTTATTTCTATGTGTGATGTTGGCTTGTGCCAGGGTGCACCCAAAAATGTGCATTATTTTGAATTTAGTCAAGCGATGATAAAATGGCATCGTTCAATGTTAGCGTGACTGACATTACATGAAAATATCAAGGCACATTGCCAACTTGTTTTCAAATTAAATTTGTCTTAAATTTACAGAAACTCATATGAATTTATTTGTTAATTTTTCGTGGTAGATATTTCAAGATAATTTACAAGCAAAATTTAAGCTTAGAACTATAATAAAATATTTTTTGTTATCCAAATTATGCGTGACTGACATTACACTAATTTCGTGACTGACATTACGCTATGAAATATATCAAGTATTTCCAACAGTTTCTGATCCAAATGAGTAATTAGTGCCCTACAATCATATTTTATGGGGTTTAAATGCATTTAATATAGTTTATTACCATATACTGCACATGAACATGACATTGGCTAATGTAAGCGTGACTGACATTACACAAAATTATCCAAGATACATGGTAACTGGATTTCAAATATAGGTTGTTTTACATTCGAATAATTTAATATGAACACCTTTTTCAATTATTATGGACAGACTAAGTCTGTGACTGATATTATTTTATTGAATTTGTGCAAGACATTAGCCTATGGTATGAACAAATTCTCAAGTACCTTTTGCACAAGTTTTTCAGACAATACCGTTCGGAGACCGGGATAATGGGAGTTGGTTTTCGTAGGTTGTCTTATACTTTGGCAAACATTTTCAACAAATATGTCATGCATATGACATTTCAGTCGTATATTTCACATCAAATCTATGTTGAAATTTCCCTGGTACAGTTTGTTTACCAGTATTTAGTGAGATATATTTAGTTTTTATACAAGTTGAATAAATAAATAAGTGGATAAGAATCGTCATTGTATGGCAGCCTCCCGAGAAATATGATAGCATAATACTGGGACTTTCTCGTAGAAGTTGAACAAATCATTACCACAACAAAAGTCTGAGCACACTGTTTACCTGGGAACATGAATTTCTGAATATATAACCTACCGGTAGCTGATAATTTTCAGCCCACTTGTAGTTAGGGCTGTCACAATGCGGAAGTTCATGTTGCAATGCACTTCCCAATGTTTATGCTTTGATGGGGTGTGAACCACGATGCACAATTGCTACATTGTAGTTGTCACTATATCTATGAATTAATTAGCCTCGTTCAGGCTCATTGTAGGGATCAAGTTGTCCAAATGGTAACCAATCTGATTCATGCAATTAGGAAGGGTAAATTACCTACTAACTTTCTCTTTCTCATTGATGAAATTGATGTCACTCTTGGAAATAAATGTTGAGAAACTGAATTCTTGAGTGTTGTTAGAAAGCATTTGATGAGTTTTTATTCAAAAGTGTGCTTTTCATGTATCACTTCAGACATTATGATGCGATGCATTGACTAAATTGCGATGCATTGAAATCATGATGAATCGTTGCAGCCCCATTTGTTGTTGTAATCCAATTACTACATGTAGTATGTTTTCATACAAGATTTTTATGTCATCTACCAGAATAGGAACAAATTGCAAAACGTGACTGACATTACATGCCGTGACTGACATTACGCGTGACTGACATTACATATTTCAACTCTTGCTAGCGGTCAACTTAGACATCGAATGGTGTTTATTTTGAACACAGACATTGAGGCTCATGTATATTGAGCGTCTCTAAGATATGGTTGTTATATTGTCATGCAATATTGTTTTATAACAAAAATGGTGTTATTTTCGTGACTGACATTACATATAGTATGTAAATTTCTGAAAACTGTTTTTCCCCAAAAGGACATCAGTCACAGAAATATAAACCCAAAATGTGTTAGAGCGTGCATGAACCTACTTAAATACTGAAATACTACAGGCCAATCTTAAATAATTGTTACTATTTGCTCAATTACTAACAAGCCACTTTTTGCAACAATTTTAGAAGCACATGTGGGTTAACAATGTCATAAGCTTTCAGCACTATAATGATGAATGTCAGAGAGAGAAAAACTGTTTTCAATAACTTGAATACCATAACTTTCAGATTTTCAAACTGTTTAGTCAATATTCAAGATTTAATTTTTTCACAAATTTCTTTCTCCGTCGTGGAATTGCCCTACTCTCAAACCGGATGTTTTTCGATAATAAACTAGAAGCGCTAATTTGCGCATCAAAATTAGGCTACCATATTCTCCGGTCACCCTCAACCAAATGAAAATCGTCGCTTGTGTTCTGACAAAGTGTTGCTTTTTGTCGACACGGCAATTCTGATTTTGTGTGAAAACTTACTACGGTGGTCGATGTCAGTAAATATTCTGGGGACTATTTTCTGCAAATGCATTCATTAACTAACTTATAAAATAAAGATCAAATTCATCCCAAACACTCGTTTACTTCTTCCCGATGCTAAACCGGTAGGGGGCGTTAGAATGGTGTACCTATATCAAGCATTTAGAATTACATACCACTAGCGGTTTGTGAGCGATACTGGTAACTATTCATAACTGTATATACAGATATTGTGCGCATATTGCAAATGTATGGCACAACATAGGGACAACTGAAATGAAAATGCGACTTATATTATTTCTGAAGTATTTCAAACATGAAGTCCTGGTCGTTAGCGAGTCAGAACTATTCAATCTGTTTTGGCGGGAAAATATATAATGTGTGAAAACTTTATACTAAACATAACATTGGTATTTGTATTTTCGCGATTCGACATACAAGTATGCGTTTCCGTATTTTTGGAGAGAATCAGCTCAAGCAGTGAGTGGAACTCGCTCGGTTAAACTCTGGCTAGAGATGTTCCCCTTTTTACATGTTTTAACGCAGCAACCAAACTGCGTTTTAGCAGCATCATATTGATCCTCCGGGAATGATTAAGATGTTCCATCTTCGGTGATAAATATTGTATTTAATGTATTTTTCAAGGTATTCCGCATTGCATAAGAGAGTTATTAACCGTTATGACCGACATCGACCGTCGTAGTAAGTTGTCACACATAATCACCATCGCCGTGCCGACAAAAGGCAACACTTTGTCAGAACACAAGCGACGATTTTGATTTGGTTGAGGGTGGCCGGAGAATAGGGTAGCCTAATTTTGATGCGCAAATTAGCGCTTCTAGTTTATTATCGAAAAACAGCCGGTTTGAGAGTATAATATATAGCTGAATACAGCTATTGTAGCTGTATTCTCACATTTATTTACTAGTAGATAGACTATGACTATGACTATGACAGGTCAGGGAGAACCCAAAATCGATGTACTAAACCTCGATTTGTGTAAACAACCTCGATCGAGGATCTTCGAGAACATGTGATCACTGGTGATATAGTGTGGAGTATTTTATCTTACACCTATGAGAGGCCAAATTCACAATTAATTATTAAATGTGAATTTGGCCTCCCATGGGTGTAAAAGGAAACACTGTGAAATACTCCACACTACCGTAGCCTATATCACTTACACTACATTACTTCCATTAGTATCATATTTGGTTTAGAGTGTTTCCCCTTATATCATGGGTGTATGTTTTGACCAGTGGTCACATGGTCTCGAAGAACCTCGATCGAGGTTTTTAACACAAATCGATGTTTAATACATCAATTTTGGGTTCTCCCTGACCTGTATGAGTGACATAATTTCTTGTTCAAGTTGTTATATTGATATATACTATAGAACACAAAACTCACATCATTTGAATATACTAAATTTACGGCGTAGATGAGAACCAAAATTTGGACAACGTTGGACATGGCTAGGACTCGTAGGAGAGAACAGTGGCGTGATCATGTGACTCACGAGGTGTATTCGTACATCCACTTGGCTGACACAAAACTGAACGCGGAAATGAACGCTTAATAAATAATTAGATTTTAAGGCCAGATCACGAGGCCACAACCAGCGCTACACTCAGCATCATGTGCGAGTAGATGCGTATAAATACTCCTTCTTTCCGTCGGCCATACGGATGTGGAACGCCCTATCTGAAGAGGCAGTGGCTTGCACCTCCCTGGAAGACTTTCAGAAGGAGATGCTCAAAACAGGCTACTGAGGATGACAGAACCGATTTTTTAACTCCACTCATGATGATTTTACTTGTATTATACACAATCCTTATTTTAAATTCACCAATATTAGCTTTTAACGACATCCTCATCCGCCTGTGCGCACAAATGCGATAATATTCCTACAGAAGACTTCTGCAGGGAGTTGCATTTTATCGGAAGAAGAATTAAAGAATGTGAATATTTTTTATTTAAAAAAAAAGATATATATTTCTCTATATAAAATATTAAAAAAGTATTTTTATTATATACTTGCCCATGGATTATAAGGTTTTAGCAGTGAGATATAAGTGATATCCCACTAGTGAGATATAAGTGATATTCCACTGATGAAATTTCTGATGTATTGACATTCATTGGGGGTCATAGGCAAGTAACTAAAGTATATAATAAACAGAATATCCACACTTTTTCAGTGGATCTGTATCTGTATCTGTAGATATTACAGTGCAGGAACCAATTCTGGTTGTAGACGCACTGGTCCAGGTGCTACCACGGCCGAGTGACTTTATAACCCTGTGGTGACTCCAGTAGCGTTCTTTAACGTGCACACACCGAGGCGTGTACACGGGTCAGCCATTAATGTCCGCGCCCGATCGGACAGCTAGCGCACTGCACCCACGACAACATACCTGGACAAGTGTTGTAATGGGGGGAAGTCGGCATTTTGCATTCGGATCTTTATTCAGTGATCTCGAATGAGACTTTTCAGCCTGGCAAACTTGGTATCTGACCGAGTTCTGATTTTTGTCAGAATACCCTGACCAGGTTGTGAACCCCGGTCTGCTAGCACGAGAGACCAACTGGAGTACGCTACCTCTCGGCTACCGATGGGTTATATCTCATGCGTGATGACAAAACATTGAATTTCCACGAGTGGCTTTAGCCACGAGTGGAAATTCAAATGTTTTGTCATCACGAAAAAGTGTGGATATCCTCTATATATTAAAAAATATGAAAAGCGGGCACTTGGTCACAGTTCCGAAAAGCAGGCACTTGGTCACAGTTCCGCGGCTAGTTAGCCGAAGTCACAGCGGATGTAGCCTCTTGCACGAATACAGCCCGAAGTTTCGATTATCACGTGATCATGAGACCAGGTTGGTATAAAAATTAGAAATCTATGCATCTTACTAAACGGAACACGAACATTTGTTTTAATGTTATTATTAATATACTATCACTGTAGTTATTATAAATAACATCTAATTATCATAAGCGTGATGCTTCATTGTTTTATTTGTTTATGCAACTAAACAAATATTAATTTTGCTCCATCACGAGTAGCCGGATACACCCGGATGACGCGGGAAAGTAGATTAGCTTTCCGAAATTGATGACGTATGAATTAGCAAACTTTACTTCCGCATTCAAAACGAGTTGATCGCAATCTGTTGGAAAGCACATGTTAAAGATATATTATTGAAAAATACAACACACGCGATCTCAAAATGTCAACGGTGAGTGTTATTGGTTTTTCGTTTATTAGAACACGGCGGCACATCTTCAAACTCCTAAAAAACATTATTTTTATATAATTATCAGACTGGCTATCTAGAGATACTCAGAATAAGATAGTACTATTAGTAGAGACTATAGTGCCAGATAGCCACACGACGTCGGCGTGGGCATCGGCCCGACGTCCGCAGCATATGGTTGGCAGTCGACACCATGCCGACCAACGTCGGTTACATGTCGGTTTGCGACGACGACCTGACAGTCTGCATGACATTGGCAAATGGTGGGCACCCGACGTCATGCCGACTGCAGTCGGAACGGATACTTGCCAACATCGATCGGCTTAATTTCTTTCGCTTTGGCCATTTGCAATAGGATGTCAGCAAGTAGTCAGTATTCAAAAATTGCCGATCGACTTAATATGTCATATGCCGACAAAGCTGAAAAACATAGAAAGAAATTCAGGACTATTAAAACCACAGTCCTAGGAATCACTGTCCATGTAATATTAAATTTGATTAAAATATAACAAATAGATCTAGATACATTACCTCCACTATACAGATAACAGGTGCAGTTAGGCAACTTCAGATTTTGTTATTATGTAAACAATCATCTCATTGGCTAGAGACCACCCCCTGTGCTCTATCACTAAAACGAACAATTGGATTTTTCGTTCGAAAAAATTGCATTTATCTCCCCACAATTGACATGTGACAATTAAATTAATTGTTCTTAATGCGCTCGTTGGGTCATATCAACTCTACCTGGTCTGAGTTGTACATAAATCGTGATTTTCCATCCAAATATCAGCATAAATTCACATTTATGGAATTGGTGAAAATCATTTTTTGCTGACGCGGTAGTGTCTCTCTTCAGTTCCTTATTGACACTTCCTTAAAGCGAATTCGCAACATTTGACTAAAATACGAAACGGATCCCGGACATCTAATGTTGAAATGGTGATATCGGGTTGATAATTAAAATTCGAATGGTGTTTTTTATTCAATTCAAAACATATAAATTTGTTTATCCGACCATCGCGATGTACTTATTTGCCAAGTCCTGTAAAATCCAGGATCCAGTCTTGGTTCCTAGCACATAACAATCACAGATACAGAGGGGAGCGGGTCGATTATGTCCAGGGCTCTTACGGCCTTGGACTTTTCGGTCCAGGGCTCTTTCGGCCTGGCTTGTTCGGCCGGGCTTGTTCGGCCCCTATTCAATTCGGGTAATTAGGTAGTGTGGGTGTTAATTGGACGGCATGTTAATTGCCTTTGATTTGGGAGCGGTCTTTTGATGACAATAAATTGCTGGACTTACATTCAACTAGTGCTGGGCGGTATGACGATATATCGGGTATACCCGGTTTTAATTTTGATATCGTCAATAATATCGTCTGAAATAAAAATATCGTAATACCGTCCCAAGTTGTAATATTCTCTGTGTAGGTTGAAACCCATCATATGGTCCCAACAAACAGCGAAGTTAGAGTAAGTATAATAGTCCCAAACTTCCCGGAAATACGCAGTCGAAAACGTTTTAAAACATCGGAGCACGTGCTTGTCAAGTTGGATATGCTTCGTCGGACACATCAAAGAGATACTATTAGCATCAGTTGGCTACACTGTGAGATTGGTATGTCGCGCGCATGAGACTGGCACAATGACCTCCTTTCAAGTTGGTGCAGCTTGCTCTATCAACCGTAACCGGTTGCTTGGAGACGGATTACGATGTCAGATTTTATATTGACCACACTTAGTCTAGCTGATCGTCTCAATGTGTGCAAATTGCGAGTAAAATGATTTTGTGGACATGTGCCGTACGGATCATGGCATTGCTATCGCTTCAACAAATGTCAAATTCACAAACTAATTGAACATGATTGTCTCTATTTATTTTCCTCAGCTAAAAAAATGCCGACGCAAATTCATTTCAAATTTTCACGTCGGCTTTTGCCTCGGCACTGCCCATTGTGGCATTGTCGACGCTAATTCCCAGGGCTGCCGTATATGGACATTGAAGTCCCACGGTGCTACCAACTACCAATTACCACTGATAAATATAGTCTCACAAACAACCAATTCCTCACGAATTAATAAAATGGCAATTTGAAACCGAATGCGGTTCTTAATGTGTGCATGGTGTTGAGCGCTATGGTCAAAGGGATATAACTCTAAAAAATGTATGCGAAAACGCACGTGGGCCGTGTTATATGATTATATCCCTTTGTTTCAAAGTTATTATTTCTCCGTCGGCAAACTGTCAATTGTTGCTGACGAGTGGTCATTATATACATGTATACTGTGATGTTACTGATAATTGTTCAATACACATTTACTCGACCTCTCATGACCCACAAATCGTAAATAAAACGTAGGGATGTATTGTGCAAACTTTATTTATGAAATATTGCATATATTGTACATTGTACTTACCAATTGTAATATACCAAAATAATATCGCGATAATATCGTGTATCGCGATGTTGTCGCCATAATATCGCGATATTTTTTGGGGCCAATATCGCCCAGCCCTACATTCAACTTTATTTTCAAATGGGGCGGAAGGGCGAGTATTTTATTAGTTTTATTTATATTATTCTTCCAAACATAAATTTCGGGCATAAGAGAGAAATTTACATAAAAGATATGCAAAACAAAACCATTTAGGAGGGTACTAAAATAGGGTCGGCATGGTATGTTAATGTCGATTTTTTTGATTTGCCTTATTCGTGTCTTCTTTCTTTTTTTAGAACACCCCGGTATGAAAGTTGTTCATTGACCCTATGATTACACAAGCGTGCTCTAACACTAATTACCTCATTCCACGTGACATGATTGACCATTTGGGCGCGTGTTTCTTCGCCACATCACCATTTCTCTCCGATATGCTCTCAAGTTGAAATGAATCTCAACAAACAACAGGCGTATTGTTTACACCAAGTGCTAAATGGGCATAACATAATTGTTACGGGCCAATGTGGGACAGGAAAGACGTTTTTGCTTAGGTAAGTTAAAATTTGCTTATTTATTATTACATCGCTCTTTACTATCGCAAAACTAGTTGGTCGGTAATAGGGTAGGATGCAGACAGGTCGCGTGTGTGCTTGTGGCGTATGCACAACGCGTAGAACACCCTGCTTTCCCGTGCGATACATAATGAGAGTAGTTTGTTTCGTGCCCGAGATGGTCGAACAGATCGAGACCGTCACCACAACTTTGGATTTTGTAATGATACCCGGGAAGATTTGAAAGGGCCCTTGGCCCTCCCATACAACCCTAAATGCCTTATATAATTCCGATGAAGAGCGCTTGTATTTTTTGTGAGATTGATACATATATACCCATGCACAGTATGTGTTAGCCTATACTGCGCATGAGACGGATGCCACCAAAGCAAGAAGCAATGCCCCACGTCCATTTAGAACCACGACCGGCGGATAAAACCTTGATTAATCCGTGTGAGTTTTGTCCGTTGGTATATATATTGTTTCCAGTTGTGAAGAGAGAAGAGAGTAGGAGGGCGCGAAGCGCCCGGATTGGTCGAAAAGATCGAGAGATCTTCTCCTTCACCCCACGGTTGTTGTTTGAGGATATTGAACATAGAAAACATCATGTCTGAACACGGCAAAAGTTGAGTTGAATTGGTTGCTGTATGGGGAAGAGCCAACGAGCTTTAATATTTTATATGTCTATATTTTAATATCCTTTCTGTTTATGGGAGGCTTCTGACTATTTTAGCAGCATACCCACCGGGAAAGTCATCCGTGCTTTAATGCCTCCTATCTATAGACTGGGCATGCACATTGTTCGCGAGTACAATTTGGCACCTATGGTCAACACATCGCAGGGAGGGGCACACAGAGCCAAATTCACGGCCCATATTTCGCGCGTTGATATAAACAATATAACAATTAATATAACATTCATGATGAAAACTTTAATATAACATTTAATATCACATTTATTAATATAACATTAATACACCATCAACCAAACGACCTGAATTAAAGACATAATGCACTTATTCGGTGCGAAACACTGATCAGTTAGTACTCAGGCATTATGTCAACTAGATGAATGTGTCATTCTGCTAACATCACGGAAAGTCTCCATAGAAAACATCATCTGAAATATATACGTTCAATTACAAATATTTACAATTCGATCCGGGACGCAACAGTTTCTGCCATTATGAAACGAAAATGATTTCGACATCGAGAGTCACTGCATTTTATTTAACGGTGTGTGTTGTGTTGTGTTGTTAGTCTGGATATAATTTGTTTATACAATAACTACATTCAGCAAGATTATCCCCAGTTCTATTTTATCACTCAATCGGAGTGTTTCACATCACTTTAGGGGACAAGAGAGATGTGGCACATATGCGTTGTGTATACTTTCGCAATCTAAAATCTTATACATGTAGTTTAATTATACGACTGCATGGATGTCCGCAATACACAACGTCCACATTTTCCATTTTGTGAACGTACACTAAGTCGTTTAAAATTTTATCTGTTACTCCACCTGACATATTTGTGCGCACCTGGGATGGTCGAAAAGATCGAGTGATCTTCTCCCCGAAATGTGACATACACAAGCCATGTAAAATGCAATGTAGAGAGTTTATGGGGGCGATCCGTCCATGATTTTCGAAAAGATCTTCTTTTTCACACCACAAAGTTACCACACGTGTATTAATGCTCTCAATCAAGAGAACTGGAAGGTGGTGGCACCATAATCCGTACTATTCCAATTATCTGAATGAGAATTGAGCATTGTAGCCATTAATCCATTAATCAAAGCCGATTTCGTACTCAGAGCACTGGCTGCATGTCACACGTGTTTTAACAAATACCGGTTGCGAATAAGTAATTTGCTATTTAGAGAATGGACATGTGTTCCCAAATCGTAAAGAATTCCACCGAGTTTGCACCTGAAAGAATATTCGAGTAACTAACAGCTATTTTCTCGTAAGTTGGCAAAGATAATAACAATCTGAATACACCATCGTTTCAAGAAAAAAATACGGAATATGATGATATAAACTCAGAATTCGCGAATGTTTGTGTGGCATAAAAATGTGTACTCTGTATTTTATTGCAAATCATCTGCCAATGAAAATGCAGTATACAAAATTTTTACTTGCCAAACTGGTCTATATATTAATATAATAACTAACTATAATATATTGATTTAATATTATTAAATAATATTTTATTCAACTAACAGTGATTCCTAGGGACTGTGATTAAAACAATGTTCCCATAATCACCTTTTTGACGGGGCCTTGGCAAAATAAAGATATCCCAGTTAGCCACCCGACATCAGTCTGTCCGTCGGCTATGACGTCGGCTGTCAAGTTGTCATGTCGGCAAATAGTCGATAGCCGACACTTTTCCGACCAGTGGCCAGTTATTTCAACAAAGCATTTAAAATTTTTTAACATTTGTCATGCCCCCTAATCACTGACGTAATTGCCACATACAAATGTGATGTCAAGAAAAATACTGTTCCTTTCTTTACAAAGGGAAATTTGGGGATAAATTTTGGTGGGCATTACATAGCAAGCTTAACTACTGAACATATACTCATATACACGATAAATCTTAGTGTTTTCTAATACAGTGCATCCTACATGTAATTGATATACACAATGAATAACGTGTTTGATTCTTTTGTAAAGTGTTTTATATATCATTTGAAACATTAAAATGGGGCGTTTTACATTATACATGTATATTCCAGGGTTTAAAGGGTAATAAGATATCCGGTATCATAATTGACAATGACGTTGATCAAACTATTAGCTTATATTATTATTTTTTTTACTAACTTTTAGATATATGAGTTTCAAGTAGCCATGACTTGTGGAGGTTGCTCTGGAGCGGTGGAAAGAATTTTGAAGAAACAAGGTGTGATTATCTGCATCCTCTCCAAACCTGAGTTTAGTGTGCCTGTCATTTGCAGAATGAGGTCCCCAGAGGGTGAATTTAGTGATGCTATCCTGCATAGTAGGCTAGCATCACCAAATTCACCCTCTGGGGACCTCATTCTGCATGTCCTCATCTGTTATGGGAGATATAGACTCAGATTAAAGTTCCAAATTGTTGAATATTGTGATGTACACCCATTGGGAACCTCGATTATGCAATGTGTCGTCTGCCAATTTGGAGATGTGGAGAAAATAAACTAAAATAGAGATAGAATCTATGTGAAGAATTTCTATATAAATTTTACAATAAAGAAATTTTCCAGAGAAAATGAGGCCTAAGCAGAATGAGGTCCCCAGAGGGTGAATTTAGTGATGCTAGCACGCTATGCAGGATAGCATCACTAAATTCACCCTCTGGGGACCTCATTCTGCAAATGACAGGCACACTAAACTCAGGCTTGATCCTCTCTCTCCATTTCATATATGGTACTGTTATGATTTTCTGACGAGACACTGCAGGTTGTGACGAGGACCTAGGCCTTGCATTTTGGTACTGTTATGATTTTCTAACGAGACACTGCAGGTTATGACGAGGACCTAGGCCTTGCATTTTGGAACACAGGTTACAGGTTACAGTTATGGGAGACAGTTTCTAAACATGGAAACCAGATATTTGGATTGGAAATAAGAGTCATGCAATGATGATTTTCACTTGGGTCAAATCTTGAATGGTAGGCCTACCAAATTGAGGATTTCCTAAAGAATAAACATGATATAGTCGGCAACTTGCATTGATTAATAGGTGCTTAATATATGTTTATATATTAAACACTGTTAATTGTTAATGTTAACTCTTTCATGATGGGAGCTGCGCTGGTGCAGCATTAAAGATCCTGTGCCAGTGCATCCTCTTGTATATGCGAGTCTCCCATAGGGAGTCTCGCATATATAAGAGAATGCACTACGGTAGCTTACAAGCAATACAAGGTCAAGGTAAATATTGGTAGGCTAGAGTATTCTTGTATATATTCAAGGCTCCTTATGAGATACATCAGGGTTTCCGCCGGGCCAGCTGCGGGTCCGCCGCCCGGACCCATTCCCCCTGCCGACCTTTGCCATGAAATCCCGCTCATACACAAATAAATGACGTTATTAAAAACTTATTCAGTCTTGTCTGTCTCGGCAGGCTATATATGATATCTAATCCTATTTTTATTAATAATGACCAAATCGAATCGACACAGTCCATCTTCAGAAAAAAAAATAACAGCAAGAACAATCGATAAATAGTGACACCCCACAAATAGTTCCACGGGATTTCCCCACGTGATTGGTGGGGAATTCCCTATCAAGGGAGATATCATTGGTTCAATTTACTTCAGAGTATGGGAATGTAGATCATAAAAACTGCCTCATTTATTATCTTGACGTGAATATTGACGAGGCGTTTGTACTAATTTATTCATCATTATTCCAACTTGTATAAAACATGTGTATAATTTGAGGCATGAGGAAACACACAAATATCGTATAGAGATGGGCGGTTAACCGTGGAATCAGTTCGGTTTCGGTTGTCGGGAAAAACCGGAAATGACAACCGTGGTAAGTTGGGAAAACCCGTAGTTTCGGTTGTCACAACGGGAATGGGACTACCCGCCCCCGAGACAACCGCCCTTATGCTATTTTGGGGCGGGTTGTCCCGATAAATGAGGGCGGGTTGTCCCGAAATTGTTAATAGTGATTATGTTCTTGTATGTTCTTTGATGATATATTATTAAAGATTTTGATCAACAAAACATGTGTTTATTCATTAATTATGTCAATGCGTGGACTGGGATAAAGACTGACACAATGTTTTGACAACTGAACGGTACTTAAGGTAAGTGAAGACTAATTAAAAGGGGTGCTTTCAAAACAAACATTTGATGCAAATGGTTCATTAATTATCACAGTGTGTTATCACAACACTTAGTGATCGGGATTCATCTCACTGATGTTAACTGGAGGTGAGTATACAAACAGCCTTTGAACGATGCCGACGGAACTGGGTATATTAACTCTTGAGTGTGGGACATCTTCATTCTGCAAGTGTGTTTCCTTGCATTCACTGCGATTTAGAGGTCCGACCAAAGCAGCATACCGTTGATTGTGATGTTTGTGGGCGCTGGCAACACCGACTATGTGACACTGGAATCGACCACGTGCAGTACTTTCATGCCAAACGAGGGACCGTCGCCCTTGATTACATGTCCGATCCACCGATGTTAACAACAGCCAGCTTTCTGAAGAAGTGCTCAAACGTCTACAGAACGAAGAAGAGACCGGCACAGTGCAGACAGACAACAGCAGCAGCAGCAACAGCCCCAAATTAATCATTGTTCGTTTGTTAAACTTATTAAATTTTGTTTTTAATCTTTGTTCATATTCATTCATTCGTTTTTAAATTTCGTTCATTAATTTCGTTCGTAATAAATAAACATATTATCGTTGATGCATTTTTGTGTTCATAAGAAATATATTACTGTACATGTGTATTTATTGTTGTCCATGTTGTTAAATCAAATAAAAATCTATAAAAAAAACAACCCAGTTTCGTTAAACAAACATCTTATCTCACCTCACACCTCCTAATTAGCCACTGATTACCGCTAATTGATTTTTGGGGGCGGGTTGTCCGGGGGCGGGTTGTCTCAGAGTGAAAGGGGGCGGGTTGTCTCGGGGGCAGGTAGTCACGGACCCGTCACAACTTCCTGTAATCATGGCAGAGCACGACGAACAAACGAGTCCTGTGTGGAAATATTTTTCAAAGAAAGATAAGAAATTAAGTGTGCCGCCTGTAATATATGCAGAAAGGAGTTCGCATGGTGAAATCGCGCGACGAATTAATTACGTTGCTTCAGTGTACACCTATTTTCGCCGTAGTAAACACAACACAAGTCAGTTTATTTCTCATGTTCTTTTAATCATTAAATGATTAAGGCCGTGCAAATACTCTGAAAGGTGAATTTGATAACGAGGATACGATATCAAAAGGTATCAATGATTGTTACCCGCATTCCCTATTAGTTTTTATCACTGTTTGGATGTTAAATCGTCAAATATATTTGTGCGCCGTTGATTAAAAATGTTATGCCGGAATCGGAGCCGGAATGAATTATACCGTTTGTCGGTAAACGGTTGAGAAATAGCACTCATTCAGGTGACTTGTATTGGATGCATATATAGTGTGTACAGTATTATGTTCCCTAAATATGGTAATAGGCATATAGCCAGATAATGTGATTGAGAGATTCTAGTCATGTTTTATTTTCATTTTGTTGTTTATTTCAAATTTAATTTTTCAAATCATAACTATACACATATATCTAGTCACACACATTAGTTTTATGCCTATATAAATGATCATTATATTATTTCACACTTATGATCATATGATGCTGAATTGCAGTCATACACAATACACAGACTCACTTGCATTCTAGCACTGCCACTCGACATGGACATTAACAATATACATGTAATAGTAACAATATGATACATAATTTACAATTATAAAAGGACATGTACCTCACAAGTTATGGTGATAAAATTGGTGTGTTTTCTTTGTAATATGATGAAGCATAATTAGATTTTGTTCACATTAGTCATTTTGATTAATAAAAACCGAAACCGAGACTCAACTCTTTTTCCACAACCGAAACCGAGGCAAATTTTCACAACCGCCCATCTCTAATATCGTATCATTTATAGTAATATAAAATTGCGACTTGGCTTACTGTTGTTTTAGGGCAATGGATCGTTAATTTAGTGGTTGCCTCATTGTCGCGAACTGAAGCATGAAAATGCTTGGGCTAATGGCGATCATCATTAAAGAATCTTTGTGCAACATACAGAAGTTTGCGGCTTCGCGTCAATGCCCCATTCAATGTAAGAGTTTGTCTAATGCTCGTTCCCGGGCTGACTTAGATAATCATTCCGATGTGACGTTATCTAGTAGAAGTTTGCAGACACATGCAGTTAACTGTGTCACAATAATAGTGATAATCAAAGCTATTATACCGCAGTCATTGAATATCATGCACATGTCCACGATTATTAGTCTTGTCAAGGACGCCCAATATTTTGCTGCTCTTTTGCAGTTGAATTATTAGATACTAATACAAATAATTTGATATAAATGTGTTAGACAGGGAATAAAATAAAGACACACAGACACAGTGAGAATGGGTTTGTTTATTTCTTTTTTTTAATATCGGATTTATCATCTTTTTAGATTTAGTTTGCGCCAGCATTTTGTCTTGTTGCTTACCTGTGATCGCCGTTTGTTTCTAAAATCCTGATGAAAAATGCCCCTCATGACATACCGATCCATAAGTCGCAGGAAGTTTTTAATAAGGGAAATTGTGTTTGAAAATTGCGACTTATACATCGGCCGGTACGGTAAATGGAAAAATTACAGATAAATCGGTCTTCATAAATTTAATTATTTACTGGGTTTCCCCCATAGCAGCTACCGGGCCCATTCCCCCGACCCCTAGCGGAAACCCTGGATACATATATAAGAGAATGCATATTGGCCAGGGTTTTTGCAAAATTTCAGGAAGCTCCAGTCATAGAAGAGTTAATTAGTCATATCATGCACTAATTCAACAAATTTTCTGTGTTTTAGATGCCGTTAGCAATATTGAGTGCGACTTGGACAAACAGCGGGTGTATGTGACCTCGACTTTGTCATCTGATGAGTTGTTAGAGCTGATAAAGAAGAGTGGTAAAGAAACAAGCTACGTGGGTCAGATGTAAAGGCTTGAGGTCTTCCTGGGACTATTAATCAGGTGTGTTTTCACATACAATCCAGATAATCTGATAAGATAGTCTCTTCTTCTCTCTCAATAGACATATCATGCACTTATTTTAAGCTGATATTTCAGTACTTAATCATAACGCATGCCGGAAGAATGTGAGAATGAATTATCATTGCTGAAAATCCAATGACATCAGCTGTACCATCTGAACCACACAAGTTTAATGTCTACACTAGTGGCAATCTGCTCATGGTGGTTGCTTCTGATGAGATAATTATGTCATCCTTTGATCTCTCCAACTGGTATTGTATGAAAAAAGTAGCACCCTCATTCCATATTTCAATTATTTAATTTATTTTTCAGAATCTTTCATTCCATGGCTGATCCAAAGATTATGGGACAGGCATGATGGGGAACAGCATTTTTTGCCATAGCTATCGGTTCACATAGAGTCTTTCACCTAGTCTGGTTGTTCAGTCTTGTTGTACAATTTTGTAAGTGCTGACATGTCTTATTTGATTCGCAAATGAGATTAAAGAAGATGGATAATACATGTATTATATGCAACTCCTGTATTGCAGGCTTGGATAATGTTTCATTATTTTCTATATCTTTTTTGACAATCACTCAAATTCCATCTACTTGAGCAAACACTAATAAATAAATATAACATTAAAGTAAATAGATGTAATTTCCAGTAATAACAAGGTATTCTACATTTTAGTCCAAGTTTCCTTTGACATGATAAACCAGCTAGTGAACTTGGTAGGGATAATACCGGCTTATGTCAAATATGGTTGCCTTACTCTTCTATAGCGGACTTTATGCCCAGATCCAGTGGCAGGATTTTTTATCAATTTTAATCAACTTTATGAAACAAATCAATACAAAATGCTATATTTATCAGAAAGAGTGATGTGATATGGTCATAATGATATACCTGTATTATAATCTAACTTTTATGTTAATTTATGCACAGAATATGGCCTGTATTTACATGTCCTCAATATTCATCTGGGTTTGTTTACATTTAGAGAAGACTGTTCCAAAGTTTAGTCGGCAACGTTCGGCTTTTATGTAGACAATCGAGTGCACCCAATAAACAACAAATACGTGAAAACGTGTGAAGTGAATTTATTCAGACATCCCATTACAGTTATTTTATTTGTAAATTGTAAGTGATACCGTATTACTTGATAGTTGAACATTTCTTTTAATGGATGTCTCACAATGTATTTAATTTCCAATTTATAAATTACCAGGTACATGATAGAATTTCTTTCAAACTACTTGGAATTCATGTTTATGTTTTCCGATGAACGGAATAAACCAAGGTCATTTTGCAAGGTTAAAGTTTGTATTCTTTTGAAATTTTGAAAACCTTGTGATAAAATATATTTTTCATATTAAATCCGATTAAATTACTACTTTCAGTTGACGACTCTTGTGGAGTTCAGAACAAATATAATCTTTTCTATGGCATAAACAGGGTTATTTTCATTGGTGATTCTAGATGAGCGGGCAATTTATGCTTTAAGTGCGCTAGCCTATGGAATAGTAAGGGAACCATACTGTTATGCCCTAAGTAAATGACCCATTAACTGCAGTTATAATCCGTTTACAACTGCGGTTAAACCGTAACCGCACCGCAGTTATTTGCCGTAACTGCGGTGGCATCGCAGTTGCATGCGGTTAGGTTACCGCAGTTAATAACCCTTAACTGCGGTTACATCGCACGTAAACGTTAACCTTCCGGTATTTGAATATTTAATGGGAAAGAGAGGGGTACTACCCATGCATCTACCAGTGTACATGTATGTTATCGTTTTGTGTTTTAGCGATCACAGCAAAGTGGTAACTCCATAATCGACCAGGAGTTGATTGTATGTTTTTGTTATCACCATCGGTACTCAACACGATATATTTTATGTTTTAATCCTGACTTGTTGAAAACTGTATAATTTTGACGTATATGTTCTAGTATACTTCCGTTGTTCGGCTTGAGAAAAAATACATGCTTATGTTTGAAGCTGAATTTAATACTAGTAATAATACATACGCAATTCGCTAATCTAGCTGGCGTGTCACGTTTATAGTTAATTATGATTATATAGCAACGAATGCAAGATCGGAAAACTTAAATATCGGTTTCCGATATCCGAATAATGCCAGACATTTGAAGAGTGCGGTTGTTCCGTTTAAATGCATGTGTGTGCATGTGTGGGACTCTAACCCCCACTTTATATTATTATATA
This sequence comes from Siphonodentalium dalli, assembly GCA_032622095.1. Classification (NCBI taxonomy): domain Eukaryota; kingdom Metazoa; phylum Mollusca; class Scaphopoda; order Gadilida; family Siphonodentaliidae; genus Siphonodentalium; species Siphonodentalium dalli. The sequence continues at coordinate 207,667,891 of CP136065.1, forward strand.
ATTATCCACTCGAATTTGAATTCAGTGGCCATTTGATCCGTTTGAATGCGTTTTTTTCCGTTTTGGGGTTGTTCCATTTTAAACGCGTTTACAACATTATAATAAAAAGAAATCCAAAAATAAATAAAACACACAAAAACACTTTTATTTTTTCACACCATACATCACAATCTTCCGTTTACCCAAAACATAAAATATTGGTATATGAATGTCTGTTCTATTTATCCAAAATAAATAGAAGATCCACAACAAAAAATATTGATATTGAAATGTACACTGGCATGTTAACGAGCCATGGCATGGCAACTAAAACATGACACGCCATATGGTATCTATTCCATTAAGAGCAACATCGGTTTAACCGTGACGTATCCGTTTTAACCGCACAATTTATTTGGTTCTCTTGCGTTTTAAACGCATCTTATAACCGCAGTTAGGTTAAAACGGAACGCAGTTAAACTGGGGTGCCACTTCAGTTAGATGGGCCATTTACTTTGGGCATAACAGTACTTTGACATAAACCGGTATTAAAATTCCTACCAATTTCACTAGATGGTTTATGTTGAGGGAAACATTTGGGACTGGCAATCGTCAGGATACCCTCATGTGATAATGCTTTCTTTTTCATTGATTTATGTCTATCATTCATTATTACGTTAGCCAAGAGCTTAAACTAACCTAAATTCTTCTTGAATCAAGTGACACCCAGATCTTAGCTACTAATTTTTTCCTCATGTAGCCACCAACACACTTTGTGTTTTTTTAAATTAATATATTTCACGTAAGTCAGCAGGCTATATCCCACTCTTAACATGTCACATAGGCCATGTTTATGGCTGGATTGCTCAAAATATAGCACAATTAGTTGGACTCAATCTAGATGTCAGCTACATTTCATTCATTGTCAGCCAAAAGAAAACACGACCACCACTTTTTTTTCACATTTAAATTGTTTGATACATTTTAATTTCCTATATGTGGTATTAATTAAAACAACACCTTACACAGTTAAATGATCTGGACTTCAGTTGTGAGTTATTGAATTGAAGTATGCGGGACCCCATGTTATTTACATTATCATCCATTTTGGAATGCTTGTTCAAAAACTGTATACATAATTATTATTGTTGAGATGCATTACTGTAATTTGAGATGTTTGCTTAACACTTCCATGACTGGAGCTTCCTGAAATTTTTCGAAAACCCTGTGCCAATACATTCTCATATATATCTTAGTCTCCCACAGGGAGCCTTGCATGTATAAGAGAATAAGTCTCCCACAGGGGACCTTGCATGTATAAGAGAATACTTTGGCCTAGCAATATTTACCTTGATCTTGTAAGCCAACACATTCTCTTATATATTCATGGCTCCCTATGGGAGACACGCATATATAAGACAATGCACTGGCACAGGATCTTTAATGTTGCACAAGTGCAGCTCCCATCATGAAAGGGTTAATATTGTGTCAACTGAAATTACCATTAGTTGGGTGATGGTGTAAACATGATGCATGTCATAATTACTGAAAGCTAATTCACTGCAGAATCCATTATATAAATCGCATTCATGAGGTCAAATAAATAAGATAACTGTTTTTGGTACCTCCATCATCACCCAAAGAGGGCCTTGTCAATAATATTTATCACCCGATCACTACCTCTATTGCCTACATAAAGCCTGCCTAATAAACGTTAAGTTTATTATGTCAATGTCGCTTTATTAGGTCAATGTAGATTTATTAGGTTAGTACTACTTTCATGACGTAATTACATATGCAAATTGCGCAGGTAACTGTGGACATCAACCGACATAAATGACGTCATTGTGATTTTGGGACCTTTTTATCATCCATAATTCGCTGCAATTGATACAAAATTTGTTAACGGATATATGTTTTCGCTCTAAAACATCTATAAACCATTAATACAAGGCCAGCTTAGAATAACTATAAAACAAACCCAACAAACGATTTCACTCTAAGCTGTACTACGATTTTTGCACGTCATGAATGCTATTTAGTTTGCTTGACCTAATAAATTCAAGGGCGTCATCAACATAACGAATGTAAAACTTGAGGAAAATGACAGATTTACTTCACAAAAGGCAAGTTTTGTTCGATGGATAAATAAAATATGTAGCTAATGTTGTTGCTTAAACTGTTTATGTCCGCTTGGGGGATTTGCCATCTATTGGACTCGGCAGAGCCTCGCCCATATGCTCAAATCTCCCTCACGGACACAAACAGTTTAAGCGATGACACTAGCTACATATCCTATATTTATTTTCAAATTTAGCTATTATACCCCATTTATTTGCAATGAGAATTGAGACTAAATGTTAGTGTCTTATAAGATGCAATGAGCAATACATGTTGGAACTGATGTTCTATAGACTGCGTGGAAAATTGTGGGATTCTATTCCATAAATCCAGCAATTACGAAACAATTTACGGAAGAAAAAAATTCCCTCCCTCATCCAGGTTCTACTACAATATTTCCTGAGATCACATTTGATTATTTATAATGGTCTTTATTATAATTATTATTGAAGAACTAGATTGGGTACCTCTACATACATTATTTCTGATCCATTGTACATGTTTATTTTTTATGCTTTAGGCTTATATTAAAGTTAGGAAGGAGCACATCTTTTCTTCGTTTGACTCATCAAAGCTCATATATTTACTTTTATAATATCTCTTATATCATGGTTTCCCATGCCCCCCCCCCCCCCAAAAATGAAAAATTACTGTAGAAATGATGTCTGTCCATCCGTTCCATCACACAAATTATGGGTACCTACCGTACCTTCATTGTGTAATCAACTCCTCCCACAGGCCAGTTTCAAATGTGGAGAATTGAAACTTGAGGATATTGTCAACAATATATTGCTGATTTGCAACATAACATTTATATGGACACCCAAAACTATTGTTTTTCACTGAGTTATTCCCCTTCTTTGACAGAAAAGTTTTTACCATTCTAATTTAAATTGTTTTATTTTTTACCAAAGATTAGTTTTGTTCCAAAAAAGCCAACCTCCTAAAGAAAACCATCTTCTTTTGGGCGACGTGTGGTTGGCGACATTTTATCAAACTCTGTCTGAAATAAAGGCGAATGATCATTAGTCAGCCATAGGCGAATGATCACAAGTCAGGCACATGATAAGATAATAGATACATGTAGGTCCAAATGACAAAAACTGTACAAATGTAGCAGTACACAATTTCAAGGGTTATGCAAAGTAGAAAAATAAGTATCTGGGGGGGGGGGAATGATGACTGCCAGTGTAGCCTGTGTTAAATGTGACATTACTGGTTTGATGGGCTAATTATTATACAAAATTGATGGTTCACAAAGTAAAAAAATGGGCTGCATAACACTGTGCATAACATGGTTTTCCTAGTCATATTCAGTGCAGACCTACTCCATGTGTTTGGTTATAGGAAAATAGCCTGATTTCTCTGCCCTCAATTCTGTAATTTGCAAGACAATTCTTTAAAATTGCTACAATAACTTTTTTTTCTATTTCACAGCTCTAACATAGAGCTAAGCTCTATCAGGTAGAAGAAGCTTATTTACTGACATTCACTCTGTCATGGTCTGTCTTTGGGTTGAAAATGGTTGATTTTAGCACAAAATGAGTACAATTGGGAGTTTTTTGTGTGCAAACCAAGGGATATAACTCAGTGACAAATAGTACGAACAATCCAAAGTTCAAACATTTGTTTACACCTACCATATCTGTCGAAAATAAAAAAATCTTGATGGGGCCTGTGCCAAAGATAATGGCTCAGCATAGATTAGAATTACATCACCCACTCTTGAAGTTGGCCAAAATTGCTGGAAATTGTGTATTGCTATAGTCACACGCTACGCTATCCATTGTTGAGTGACTATATTTAGTTCGTATCAGTGTATTGTTTTGATCGTCACAAGTCCATGTTTGGTCTTAATCATACAGTTGATATGACCTAATTACGGTCACCTAAGCATGGACTGCATAGTGTGTGTGAAAATAGTCCAAATTATAGTTGAGCTGCATATTATAGGTACATGGTATTGTTAAACCGACAATGGTATTTCGTAGTCGATGGCCCCAAGCAGTCGACACCTACTACGTGTATATATATATATATACAGAATGATAAAAATCCCACAAAGGATTATCAAAGTATTTTTTAGACATTGAGGATCTGACCATTTCAACGTGTTGGAATGCGAATTTGCACAGCTGTTTGTCATCATAAATTTAATAAAACATGCATATCTATCATTATATTTATCGATGTTGACATCAATTCTCTCATATAATATTGAGGGTGAACTTCAGCATTGAAGTAATGCTCGCATGCGTTCCCAATGAAGTGATGGTCATAATATCGAGAGACTTTGAAATAGCTGGATGCAGTGATATTCCTAACTTCCGGCACATGCGCAGTTTCTTTTGCGTCCAATGATAATATTAATAATGTAACATTTTACACTTTTCCGGCCGATAACAGGTCGCTTTCTCTCACATGATGACTGAATGTCTAGATCATCCACATGGTTTTATATTACCGTAACCATGACCAGGCAGTCAAATTTGGGGTCCACCGCAATCGTCTGCTTTTGTACACGGACAATGATAAATATGGATGTAATGATTGTTACAAATGAAATTATTATCTATACCTTTTATGGGAAATATGGTGATTTGTCGATTAGGAGATTGCCAATCGATTATCACCAAAATTCTAGTTGACATCTACTAATAATTTCAACACTAGTACATGATATACAATCATTTCCCTGGGCCACCCTTCAAGTTTTTGTAAAAAATTCAGTCAAGGTTTGAAATGAACATTTTATATCATCATCACAGAGAATACAAACATAAACAATCTTAGCAATGAAAGTGTCAACACTACAATAGGAAAATATAATTAACGCTAGACAATACAGAGACGATATTGCACATATTAATGCCATTAAGTACACATACTCTGATAGAATTGGTGGGATGAATGATCTCAGGGATATGATTAACAATCATAATAGACATTTCACTTTATTAAACAAAAAGCAGACTCTGTCTGTGCTATCACGTAAACAGGCGAAAACAATTGAGGATGCAGTTTTTAAAGATTCTCCATCTGATTGGATAGGTAACCTGGCAACTAAACAGAAAATTACTTTTGTTTACATCCCTAAAGCATCTAAACATTAATAAAATGAAGAAATGGGGCATAACTCGGGTCAAAATTCATCAGACCATGACCAAAATCAAACTTGGCCTGTGTCTTCTCAAATGTGAACCATACACCAAATATCAAGAAATTCTGTTGAATGTTGCTCAAGTCATTCGGACAACCTGAATGGACACACTGACAGACATGCTGATTATAACAGTCATCCAAAAAATTTTGGGGGGAACAAAAATACCAAGAGCATATAAGAAAGAGCACTCTTATGTGTACCACAATTGGGTATTAGACTGCATAGGCATTCACTATGAGAGGTGTTTGTTTGATGTTTATGAAAAGTTCAAAACTTGGTAAAACTGCATCTTTTGAAAATTGCATATCATTTGCCTCTAATAAAGGTGTTAATATGTTCATTCTCATCATATTTGGTCATAGAAATGATGCAGATATAAGTTTTAATTTGCTATAGCATGCTTAAGCATACCCAAAAAAAATTCAACCCAAAAAATAATATTTATTTTTAATTTTTTTAATTTTAGGGCCGATTTTACAGACCGTAAATTAGGGCCGATGAGATTGGCCCCTGGCACTGAAAGGGTTATTAAACATTGCGCAAATGAAAAAATCGCATCCAGAAATATATTTTTGTTGTAGACTCACATAGCAGGACCGATTAGGTCAATATAACCTATTTGTCTTCAGTCAGACCTGACTTGATGAACTTAATGTTCAGATCAAGTCAGACAGCCATTGCTACATGTATATAGCATGATGACACTAATTAATTTCTTAAAATGCCCATAATTTTGAGAATTGAGTACTATAGTCATTAATGTTATCAATATTGCAATTTATATTAACTTTCAGACCAACCAGAAAGTGTGTATAAATCCGTAATTATTTAATAAAAAAATCCAGTCGGTAACACGATGTAGAAAGATGGCCGAGTAGGTGGTCCTAAACATCACGTGACTACCAGTGCACAGGGAAATAATAGCATGTGACCAAAAACTGGTTAAGTTACCCATATTAAGGTTAGTAGAACAAAGGTTATGCATGGGCAGAGTGTAGTTATACTCAAACTGATTGTGGAAAGTTCGGACACTCCCAAGGTGATTCATGAGTGCATGCAATTACATGCTGCAGTCACATGTTATGATAGACATATCAGTGTTTACGTTCTGTTATTTGTCGGATTTTAAGGATAAATGACACAGAGGTGAGTGCATGGTTTCACACTTGTATTAGTATTTAATTGATAATTACATGTGAGTTGGACATAATTGTTACTGTGATTGAAAATCTATTTGCGCATAGCGTTGAGCACCAGCGATTGAACTTAGATGGCTTAACCCTTTACCCAACAAAACGGCCAAAACCGGCCAAATAAAGCTTCGACAGACTAAAATATCTTCGGTCTGTCTCAATAGAACCATACAAATATGGATATCATTGGAACCGGCTCCTTGACCACATTGTGATAGTTACAGTTATGCCCTGTGCCAATGCATTCTCTTATATATGCGAGTCGACCATAGGTCGCCTCGCATATATAAGAGAATGCATTGGCCTAAAAAAAATCTGTTTTTAACACTTTTTACCATTTTTTCTTACATTCTTTAACAATTTTATAATTTTTAACGTGTTAAGCCAATGCATTCTCTTATATATGCGAGGCGACCTATGGTCGACTCGCATATATAAGAGAATGCATTGGCACAGGGCCCTTCTGTTGGGTAAAGGGTTAAACCATGCCACTAAGTTCCAATGGATCTAATTTGTCTTATGTGCCAGCACCATAGATATATAGTTCTGAATTGAGTTAAATTTAAAGTTTTTTTGTGGCCAAATACGTCCATGGTAATTCCAACAAAGGGCCATAACTCTGGTGAACATTGGCAGGCAGAACCCAAAATTGAACTTGACCTGTATTTTGTGCTAGTATTAAAACCCTTGTACCAAATTTCATTCCATACAGTTGAGACTTTCATTCGGAAAACAAAAGCGAACTGACAGACCAATAACATAATAATACGTCCCGTTTTTGTTTTAAAAGGGATATAAAAAGCAATGATATTCAGTAAATCCAAGATGACATAACAAGGTATATTTCATCCTGACCAGCACAAACTCGTATAAAATAACGCAGATTGAATATCATAAACAGCAATAAGGCCACAATGAGGATACGTAACAAAAAAATTATACCAGAGTAAACAGAGAACAATTATGGCCAGTGTATGGGTATGCACATTATTCAAGCCTGCAAATTGTGTGTCTATCATTTGTAGAATGAGGTCTCCAGAGGGTGAATTAATTAACGCTATCCCACAAGGTGGACTAGCATCACAAAATTCACCCTCCAGGAACCTCATTCTGCTTAGGCCTATCTGCTATGGGATAACTAGGATCAGATTAAATTTCCCCATTAGTCGCTTGATTATGCATTTTATCTTCTGCAAATTAGGGGTTATAGAAACATCCCAGAAGGGAAAAAGTAACTAAAAACAATGTTAATTTGACTATTGATACTTCCCAGAAGATGAGGACTAAGCAGAATGAGTCCCCAGAGGGTGAATTTAGTGATGCTAGCGCACTGTGTGGGATAGCATCACTAAATTCACCCTCTGGAGACCTCATGCTGAAAATGTCAGACACACTATCTCCAAGCGTGAATAGCAGTGACCGGTAGTTTTATCAATTTTTATTCCAACTTTCCTGTTTTAACTTCATTATAATTTATAAGTTGACCACTTGACTTGAATTGATGGGAATCTCTGCAACATTGAAGTGAATGAAACAAGTGAAATACATTTAATCCTTCTATGACTGGAGCTTCCTGAAATTTTGCAAAAACCCGGTGCCAATGCATTCTCTTATATATGCGATTCTCCCATAGGGAGCCTTGCATATATAAGAGAATACATTGGCCTAACAATTCTACATTGACCTTGTAAGTTTTCTTATATATGCGAGGATCCCTATGGGAGACCAGCATATATAAGAGAATGCACTGGCACAGGATGTTTTAAACTACCCCAGTGCAGCTCCCGTCATGAGAGGCTTAATTGAACGACACAATACAGATATATAAAGTTAATTCATATTTGCCCTAGATCAGCCCTGAATGAGTGTAGGTCCTACATTGTAGGATATTGGTCACTCAATGACAACAAAATTAAGTTTCCATTCAAAGACAATAAATCAGAAGAGGAATGCAAAACAATATATATATATTAAGGTGAATTTATCTGAATAATGAAATCATGATAAATGACAATCATCTAAAAACAGCTTAAATTAAATGTTTTTGCTCAAAATTTGGTTGTTTTGAAGACAGTTGGAAGCATGGGGTTCCCCACAATATATCAATGGAGGCCCATGTCAGTTTGAAGCCTGAACTTATCTCACTTTTGTTTAGCCAGATCATCTTCTCGGGATCATAATTGGTTGATAAATACATTAACATTTATAAATTTACGAGCATTGGAGGGGCCTCATTGTTGAACCCACATTTCATGTACCCCCCGATGTTCACACACATCGTCATCAACCACACTGTCCTGAGTGATGGGGGGATATGGTGATTTGAACATGGAATTGTAGCCTATCAGACTGCTCATTACAACCGGATCTAGGAACAAATTAATTTCCCATCCTAGTATTAGATTATTCAAGAATATAAAGCCAATTTCATTATCGATAATTTCACCTGATGTCATCAAAATAATATAACAATAATTTAATAATAAACTGTATAAATACATATAAAATATAAATATACTATCAATTAGTTATCACATAGCACTAAAATCAATAAGTTCATATTGGTCACAGATAAGCAAAGCTCAAAAATTTGTCAATTTAACAGAAAATCAAGAAAAATGCAGCATCAAACCACATAAGAGTCAAGATGAAATATGTCCGTGTCAAAGGGTTCATAAAAATATTTTGAACCTGCAAAAGTCAATAGGAAGAAAACGTTCATAGTTGTTGCTGAAAGAGAAATATGTCAAAGTGAAAATATATTGGCACAGAATGAAAAAAGTTGATCCTATAAGTTAAATTCTAAAGTAATCATGTAAAATATTTGCTGAAATTCAAAATACAAATGTGTGTTCTCCAGCAATGACCATGTCTTAAGTAATTCGTCACATTAAACATTTTTATTTGCTCTTAGAAAAATCAATGAATACTTTGTAATTCATTTTCAAAATATTGCAACTATATTCTGGTAATTATTCTTTAATCCAAAAAATATTTTTAGAACACAAGTTTCCACAATTATGTAACATATTTCTAATGAAGTCATTTTTAAATAATAACATCAAATAGTGAATACCAATAACAAAATGAAAGTGTTATCAAATGGTTGGAATTTATGATTATCTTGAAGTACAGTATGTTTAGAATATAAAGACTTAAGTCTAGCTTAGTGTTTGAAAAATGTTGGTAAAATTGTCTAACAACACAGATTTTTTTGAATGACCTTACTACGAAACAACTTTGACCAGTGAAGTGAAGATGTGATATTTAATGAAGAATAAATAGGATAGCTTCCCAAAATGAAGGCAATAGAAAGGTTTAGATTGTTTAACGGCAAACTTCAAACTGGATTGGCTATTTTTGGTGTGAAATCACTTTGTGGTATATATTCGGGAACGCTCATCATATGTGATAAATCCAACGACCGGGCAACTTCGCAGACAAACAAACTGCGAGTGTGCGTATTTTCAGCTGGTTTTGTCTCGTTATCGATCAGTGATAGTGATATGATCTAAAAGAGTTTTGGCACAGTGGGAACATCTGACTATCACGTGGATCAGCTTACCTTCGGTAGTTAATAGGGACCCCAAGTTTGAAGTTTGCCATTTTACAATCTAAATCTTCCGACTAAGTTACAAGGAACGACAAAAGAAATAGAGAAGAAATTATCAAATTACAACAAGGTCTACTGGAAGATACAGAATAGGAAAACAGTTGAACCTGAGAATGATTTGTCTGATGATTAAGATGCACCTGATAGCTCAATCATTATAAATACTTGACGGTCAAAACCAGGGCGCCGATGCTTGAAGAACAATCCTGATATTAGTGTGCATGTCATTTGCAGAATGAGGTCCCCAGAGGGTGAATTTGGTGACGCTATCCCGCACAGTGGGCTAGCATCACAGAATTCACTCTCTGGGGACCTCATTCTGCATGGCCTCATATGCTGTGGGACACATAGACTCAGATTGAAGTTCCCAAATGGTGAATATTGTGATATACACCCAATTGGGAACCTTGATTATGCAATATGTCATCTGCCAATTTGGGGAAATAGAGAAACTAAACTAAAAAAGATATAGAATCCATGTGAAGAACTTTCTATAGAAATATAATAATAAAGAAACTTTCCAGAGAAGATGAGGCTTAAGCAGAATGAGGTCCCAGAGGGGGAATTTAGTGATGCTAGCCCGCTATGCGGGATAACATCATTAAATTCACCCTCTGGGGACCACATTTTGCAAAATGTAAATTGAGGCACTCTAAAATCAGACTTGTTGCCAAATGCAAAAATAATTCACATATGGAAAAAATATTTTATTTTGGCAAGCGAGTTCTCAGTCCTCATGTAAGTCAAAACTTTGTTGTTTTAACCATTCCATGACTGGAACTTCCTGAAATTCTGCAAAAACCCTGTGTCAATGCATTCTCTTATATATATATACAAGTCTCCCAAAGGGAGTCTCGCATATATAAGATAATGCATTGACCTAACAATATTTACCTTGATCTTGTAAGCCAGTGCATTATCTAAAATATTTTTTAGAGAATGCAGTGGCACAGGATCTTTAATGCTGCACCAGTGCAGCTCCCGTCAAGAAAGGGTTAAGATAATCCATGGGAGGAGAGTTGCAGAGATGGATTCTTTGTCTGTTGATGTCAACTTGACAAACACAGCATGTTGATGTATTGCAATTACTTGTATGAGAAAGAACAAACATCTCGATTATCTGAATCGACAAGTTTTATGTGTTTATTATGTGGGCGTAAATGTACAAATCAGAGATAGTCTTTAAAATTGCCATTTTAACACATAACAATAAATTTTCCATAAACCCATTAATTTTGGCCCAAAATCATTTGGCAAAAAATATTTTTATTTGGCAAAAGTAAGTTGTGGGTAAGCACGCTGGTTTTTATTTTCTCTGAAACCATTACAACACAATCAGATTTTATTGGGACATAATACATAGTCAATTTTCATTGATAACACTGCCCACTTCGAAAACCTCGAGCATGGCTCATTATCATATCAAATGTAGGTTTGATAGCCATTCATATTGAATTCTGGTTTACATGTATTTCCAAGATAAATTTGAACTGTTAAAGGTATTCAATCCAATTAAATACCCCAAACTACTATTTATTTATCTTCGGGGGTAAAAAATATTTGATTCCAGTTGAGGAACCTACCCATCAAAGCTCAGAGTGATCAGATATAAATTTTTGAAGTTTGTCAATACAATTGTTTGTGGCCCAGAAACACGCCATCAAAAGGATGGTCTCGGTCAAAATTGCATATGAAGATGGATAACTCTAAAAAGAAGTGGTGGTAATACGGACATATTTTGTTGAACAAAATGTTGATAAATAACATGTTTTGGGAAATTTGATACCATAGTTGACAGTGGTTAGCATTATTTTGTTGCAATTAATCGATTCTGATAAATAAGGCGTATTTTGAAGAAATGTTGTTGTTGTTGTATCTTGATGATATGGGAACCCTCTGATTGGATTGAGTACCTTTATTGTGCTCTATGGCAGTTTGTAACAAATGCAGTATGTTTCATCTGCCATGTATTCGATTTTAATCAATTCATAATTATGTGAGGTTTAAATAACAAGGAAAAAAACATGCAAACTCTATTATTATTGGCTAGCAGATATGAATACAAGTGGGAATTTCCACCAATGCACTAATTATGTTTTGGTCATTTATATTCATATTGACTGCAGAGGTTAGGTTATAAAGGCTTGTGGACTGGACTACTGAGGTTAGGTAATATAGGCCTGTAGAGTGATGTTTATATCAGTATGGTATCTCAAGTATTATTTTTATACTAGGGGATTGCCCGTCAAAAATGATGGGTCTATAGAGTTTCACTGGTTTACTGATTCAAGCGGCATAACTCTATCTTATATCTATCATACAGGACACATATCGCTATAACTCCTAATTTTGCCATCTCGACCCTTGGAAAATGTGCTATATCTCAGGCCATCTTTAACCGAACAGCCTGAAAATTTTCATGTCGTATTCTGAGATGTGTCAGATCGTATGTTACAAATTTGGACTAAGTTGGATGCATGGATGTAAAGTTATAAACGTGCCAAAAGCGTGACCGAGTTACACACATACAAACAGCCAGACGACTGGTTTTATATATATAGATTGAGTAGAGAGATTATCTCCTCCTGAGAATAATAGAGTAACAATTTAAACAGGTAAATTTTTCATATATGGATAGAATGAATGTATGTACCCCGAACATGATGTAGGGATATTTTTCAAGACAGCCAAAGGCTCACATGAATTGTGACAAGCTCCATTTTCAATGAGTTTGATAAAAGATACTTGATTGTAAGACATGTCATGTTCTGTATTTATTCCACATTCACCAGTATGATAAGTCAGCAATTCTAATGTTATCAACAGAAGCATGGAAAGTGAGGTAATTTAAGAAGTTTCAACTTTGTTCAATGGCTATAATTCCATGTGTCTCACATTAACATGTATAGAATAAATATATATATAGTTTGTTTTGACTCGCTCATTAACCCTTTACCCAACAGAAGGGCCCTGTGCCAATGCATTCTCTTATATATGCGAGTCGACCATAAGTCACCTCGCATATATAAGAGAATGCATTGGCTTAACACATTAAAAATTATAAAATTGTTAAAGAATGTAAGAAAAAATGGTAAAAAGTGTTAAAAAAAGATTTTTTTTAGGCCAATGCATTCTCTTATATATGCGAGGCGACCTATGGTCGACTCGCATATATAAGAGAATGCATTGGCACAGGGCATAACTGTAACCATCACAATGTGGTCAATGAGCCGGTTCCAATGATATCCATATTTGTATGGTTCTATTGAGACAGACCGAAGATATTTTAGGCTGTTGAAGCTTTATTTGGGCGGTTTTGGCCGGTTTGTTGGGTAAAGGGTTAATCAAGAACATACAGGAATATAAGATTTGTTGACCTTCACAAGTCACATTCATTTATGGAAATATAACTTGATTGCATTGTAGCTTTCGTATGTCATGAGTGTGGTGAAAAATAAGCAACAATGACCAACTAAGGCTGGTGGGATTTCTGTTTATGATGGTAAAATAAAATGAAAGTGTCAATGACACTGTAGCTCAACTTGGAGAGGGGATAATGATATGTGTGGAAAGTTTAAATGTTTATGTAATACTAGAGGTCAACACGGAGAGCCGTATGAAGGTTGGGATCAATCCGATGGGAAATGATGGTTGTATAGTGTGACAAAGGATTAAGTCATGCAAAAAGTTAAATCCAAGATGGCTACCCGAGGCCATGTTTTTAATAGAAAATCGTTCAAATTTGATAGCTCATCTAGTTATGATCCCAAACATGCCTGTAAATTTTCAAAATATTTTGCCCATAATTGTAGGCTGCAGTGTCTGCTAATGGATTCAAATGTGAAATCCAAGAAAATGGCTCCTGGTGGCCATGTTTTTTTTAAAAACAAAATTCGGAACAAATGGTAAGCTCCCATCTAGAGGTCACCCCGAGGATACATATTAAGTTTGGTGACCATCAGATGAGGGATGTGGCCTGTAGGTTGTGCCAGAGTAAATTGTTGATGGACGGATGACGAACACATGCACAAGTGGACGCCAATTGATGGCAATAACTCAAACTTGACTTCATCAAGTTGGGCTGACCTAACGAATCTGAGTATGTGTACAATAAGCATGACATTGTCACCAAACAAAAACAGATCATAGTGTATGTATTTACTGCAAGGTCTCCCAAAGAAAAAAAACCTGTCTCATGCTTTTATCACATTACTGGTTAAAATGGTCGTTGCTGATAAGAGAGTTAATTTTTTGAAGTGTGTCAATAGTTTGAAGTGATCGTTAAACAGCATCCTAAATTCAAATATTATAAATATGTTTAAAACTAGTTATCTGTTTTTGTAACAAAATAGGATGAGAGTGAATGTGGCCATGTGAATTTTTCATTATGGTGTGTATGAATAATAATTTGTCCCAGAATTGTTATTTACCGATTATCTATTATAGTAAATCTGGTGCATCCTAAATTCAAATATTATAGATAATATTATAATATGTTTTTTATAATATTGTTGACCTTTACAAATTACTTTCGTTAATGGAAAATATATCTTGATTGCATTGTAGTTTTCATATGTCATGAGTAATGGTGAAAAATAAGCAAACAAGAGATGGACTGTCGTCCGGTACATACCCCCTAGTGGCATACCGCCAAGTGTGGGCATATCTATAACTTATGACTGCTATACTCAGACAGATGGACCCAAAAATCAGCATTTTCATATAAACGAAGATGAATAACTATAGCCCAAAAAAACAAAACAAAACAGTTCAATGTGTCATTAAATGTCCTCATAGTGGTGAACATCCATACAAAATTTCATTGAGATCCGAGCATTACTGTTCAAGTTATGACCTGAACAGACATCGGATGGACCAAACAGCCAACATGTCCAGATAAACAAACTTGAATAACTCTAGAATGGAAAAGCCAAACAGAACAATGGAACCCTCTATTGAATGTCCTCACAGTGGTGAACATCCATACCAAATTTCATTGAGATCCCAGCACAACTGTTGAAGTTACAACATGAACAGACACCAGACGGACCAAAAAGCCAACATTTCCAGATAAACAAAGATGTATAACTCTAGAATGGAAAATCCGAACAAAACGATGGAACCCTCTTTTTAATGTCCTCATAGTAGTGAACATACATACCAAATTTCATTGAGATCCCAGCACAACTGTTGAAGTTATGACATGAACAGACACCAGACAGACCAAAAAGCCAACATTTCCAGATAAACAAAGATGAATAACTCTAGAATGGAAAATCCGAACAAAACAATGGAACCCTCTATTGAATGCCCTCATAGTAGTGAACATCCAAACCATATTTCATTGAAATCCGAGCACTACTGTTCATGTTATGACATGAACAGACACCAGACGGACCAAAAATCCAACATTTCCAGATAAACAAAGATGAATAACTCTAGAATGGAAAATCCGAACAAAACGATGGAACCCTCTATTTAATGTCCTCATAGTTGTGAACATCCATACCAAATTTCATTGAGATCCGAGCACTATTGTTCAAGTTATGACATGAACAGACATCGGACGGACGTACGCTCAACTATCATCATCTTACTGTTTTAATGCAAAAACTATGAGATTGTGCATCCCAATGCACAGCAATGTGCACATTGAAGTGTTAATAATAATGCAGAAAATGAACAGGTTATAAAGCATGCACAATAATCGTTACTTAACAATACTGGGACAAATTAATATGCATACGCACCATAATGAAATATTCTCGTGGCGACATGTGACACATTATGTTCTTGCAGCACTAGTTTTCAACAGTTTGTGCGGTATTTGATTTTGACTTTGCCTCTTGAAACCACAAAATGACAATATTCATATTCAACTATAGTTTGGATTTAGGATGTACCAAATCTGTTTACTCTATTATTCAATTGTATTATTCACCAATTAGTAAAATAACTATAAGAAATGTGAACAACCAGAGTGAAGGGTCCCACACTGCTTCAAACTTCTGCAGAGACCTTCTCTAAATAGTTCTACGGAGAAATGAGATCACTAATGACTATAGACAATGTATTCAATATACTGTCCTGAAAATAAGTTGTTTTCAGACTGAGAATTGAACATTTTCAAACTTTCAGTCAAATTTTAGACTGAAAACAAAATGCTCATATTTTCCCCGATGCTGCTGCCTTGGTAACAGGGGTGTGTTCTCAGATAATCATTCCGTTGTGCGTGAAATCACCAAATCGAAGCTGACAGTAACATCACAATAATAAAATGACTCAGTTTCGATCTACAAGAACAAAGCGTGTAAATATATTTCTACTGTGCCAAAATATATAGAGCCATCTGCCCCACAATAAAAGGGTCCATTGTCTTGGACATATAAATGGAAGAGGAATTATATGACATATTTTGTTAAATCTACGTTGCTTTATTATGTTTATATACGGTCATGTATTCAATATACTGTTCTTTAGTCACTTTTATTTAAAAAAACAAAACCACTACAACCAATTACATCAGCAGTCACAACATAAACATTCAGCAGGTTTACAGCATAGTTCAAAATATAAAGGCAAAATTTTTCTAAAAAACTGCTGCAATCAAGGAAGGGCTAGCCTAGGTAAGGCTCCTCTCTCAATATCATGTAATATCATTCAATACAGGCAACTATTCCAGAGACCAGTCGTGAGGTTTCAAATTGGGAGAAGTAACTTCTCCTTGTTTGTTTATTAGGGAGAAGTAACAATGGCTGAAGTTCAGTTTACACCCCAACAACATCCTTTCTATGATCTAATAAGTATTATGCACAAGCCTTGAAATAGGATGTCTGTCATTTGCAGAATGAGGTCCCCAGAGGGTGAATTTAGTGATGCTACCCCGCATAGCGGGCTAGCATCACCAAATTCACCCTCTGGGAACCTCATTCTGCTGAGGTGTAAGCAGAATGAGGTCCCCAGAGGGTGAATTTGGTGATGCTAGCCTGCTATGCGGGGTAGCATCACTAAATTCACCCTCTGGGGACCTCATTCTGCAAATAACAGACACCCTATTTCAAGGCTTGATTATGCAAGACAAGAACCCATTTATAAAACCATTATAGTGATTGAGTAAGTACACCATTATAATCGGTAAATATACATTAACCCTTTGAGTGCCACGGGCCGATCTCATCGGCCCTAAACCTACAAAATAAGTCTGTTAAAGAATATAAGAATAAATTATTAAAATTGTCAAAAATTGTAAAAAAAAAATTAAAAAAATGTCAGGCCAATGCATTCTCTTATATATGCGAGGCGACCTATGATTGATTGGGGGTTATTGTCGCTTTAGCCACTAAGGCCATATCACGACATTGCCAGTTTTAGTGGTGGAGGAAATCCGCACACTTGCGACTAATCTAACAGTGATTTCAATGGCTGATAAACTCGTCAACCATGTGCGGCAAACCACCGAGTAACTGGCAACTCCACCAGCTAACGATTTTGAGTTACAAAGTCCACGATGGAAACATGTGGATTTGAACCCTTATCGCCAGCGCTGGAGGGCGAAACGGCTTGGAGTGGTACCCCTAACCGATTGAGCCACCGAGGCCCGCGAGGCAACCTATGGTCGACTCGCATATATAAGAGAATGCATTGGCACAGGGTATATGGGTTGATTCAAAAATCAACCTGGCACTCAAAGGGTTAAACATGCTGATGGGACATATGCATACTGGTACATGAGAGAGAAGTCAATTCATGGAGAAGTGACACATGTTCAGGAGATGTCTCCCAACTAACCCTCTAGGCTGGTCCTCTCCCAACTCACTCTCTGGGCTGGTCCTCTCCCAACTCACCCTCTAGGCTGGTCCTCTCCCAACTCACCCTCTTGGCCGGTCCCTGAACTATTCCCATTTATTGTATACCCTCTGATGAAATTCACAGCCGTTGAATTTCTGTCATTCTTAAAACAACCGTCAATTGCATTGAAAATCACCGAGATGAATTCATCCATGTTTTAACCTTTTGATAAGTGAATAATCATTGCTGAGCTGTTACTTGATTCGAATTGACTCATTCATATTCCATGTTTAGCTGTTGAATAGCTGTACATTCCTACAAATGAATTTTTAGGGAGTTTCTTTGTCTGACATCTGCTTATAGTATTTGAACGTCCCCAGAAATAAATAATTGTTCATTCTGTAAAGATGTTCAGATATTATAAGACAACAGGTAAAGTAAGGATTCGTTTATAGGGGTGTCTAGCTAATAAGATTAACAAGAGGTGTGCACTCGCGTGCTAGCATACCCCCACCGTGGCAAATTCAACCCGCATTATCCGTAAACCCAACAAAAATCGGTTCATAGTTGTTCGAGTTATGAGGTCGGACGGACGGACGGATGGACTGACGGAGGGAGAAAGCGTGATGGACGGACAGACGCAGTCAATCCAGTATACCCCCCATTTTCTTTAAAGAAAAATTCGGACTAATAATATCAATATGGTGTCATAAGAAGCTTGTACAGAAATTATTCAAATTGGTTCATATTTGTTAAAGTTATTAGTCGGACAGAATTTCTAAGTCAAAATAAGTCGAAAATGAGGCGTAACTTAAATAAAAGGTTGGACCGAACCGCAATTAGCATCATGCGGAGAGGCAGTCCTAAGGAGATTGCATACAAAAAATTATTGAAATCGGTTCATAGTTGTTCGAGTTATGAGGTCGGACGGACGGACGGATGGACTGACGGAGGGAGAAAGCGTGATGGACAGACAGACGCAGTCTGGACGGACAGACGCAGTCAATCCAGTATACCCCCCATTTTCTTCGAAAGTGGGGGTATAAAAACGTCGAACTTATAGCTGAAATCATATAAATGAATAAATGGGAATCATGTAATTACTCATCAGTGAGTTACCAAATATCAAAGGGTCAATGGGATCTTATGTCCTCTACCTTGATAATGGACTGACTGAGTCTACAGCAGAGACAGATAGTCCCCCCCCATATAGTGCTTACATCAACTGGATCATTCAGGAGTCATAATACCAATAAAATATCTTGAAATTAAGTGGAGCATATGCAGTTCATTGTGAAAACCCTAAAAATAACCTCATCAGCTATCTTCAGGTTTAGAATTAATCGCAATGCCATTTTCTGATAATTCTACCCTGTCATGTGTAGACTCCTCCCTCATTTGTTTTAGCTCCGCCTCCTTTCTGAGAGACTCTTCCTTCTGCCTTTCTTCCTCCTCGTTATCCAGACAGTGTTGCAGACCTGCACAGTAATGTAATAACATCAGCATCAAAGCCTCCATCTTCTCCTCAGATTTGTCGACCTTGTTGTGTATGACCTGTCGCTGGGCGCGGTCGATGTCCTTACAATCCAAGTGGCTCTCTAGCTCAGCTCGATTCTCCGATTCCTGGTCAATCTCAAACTGCAGCTTTGTAACCTAGGAAGACATTCACAATTAACGCTTTCTTCAGTAATGGATTCTCCCGCTCAGTTATAAAAGTATACACTGGATTGGTCTATTATTCATCTCGAGGGGTGTTCAGGTAATAAGAGCGGATGACAAACAGACAAAAGGCTAATACAAGCGCAGAAGGAGTCCTATATGTTGGAGGGAAATGTTCAGAAAATGAGTTCAACGAATGACCTATATGTTACCAGAAGAGTTCAGAAGGGATAACTACGTGTCAATGATATTTCGTAAAGAAAGGGTTTAACTCTTTCACCACCAAATATATGAGGGTAAAATGCCCCAGACCCCAGATTTACAGGACTTAATTAGGAATTGTTTTATCTTTAGCGCTAAGCCTAAATACTAATGTTTAGAGGGATCGTGGGTATGGCAAACCATATATTGCCTTGATCAGCAGTGAATTTATATTTACATGAGGGTCATAGATGACCTTCGGGTGCCGAACTTCCTTGACAACGGTTGCTAGGGAAACACCTGTCATTGAAAAACACTAGATTTTGATAAATTTTCTACTGAATTGCACTCATACAATGCTGGCTATTTTTTCTTGTGCACACACTGGTGATCACCCTATGGTCAAATTTGAAGAAGTGATTTCACCTTGTTTAAAATATCAGGCAAATGTTGGCTTGAGGAGGGGACAGTCCAAAATCGATCCAAAAACGAAAATAGGCAATGCAAAAATAAATCACACAGTGATCACATTTAGTGACTGATAAATAATTTACTATATTGACCAAAATCACTATAATCGATCTAATTATATCTCACAATCAAAACAAATGAACTTTACACCAGGGAAATTTCCAGGGCTGTTTTGATACCCGTTACAGGTATGGGCGCCCAAACTTGAGAAGCCCAAATGACCCCAAATTCCTAGTGGACAGTATTTCAATCTGAATTTTCAACGCAATTCAAACTATTCATCGATATGCAATGTAAATTCCGTAAAAAATCTGCAGTCGCAATACAGCCTTCATTTGCATGTTGAATTTTTAAATCAGAAATATTATGTAATATTTATAATATATTCATCTGTATCTGTCTTGGTTTGGTGTAGAAGCCGTATTTTAAACATATATTGGGATACCGGTATATATCCTCTGCTGGAAACAGGTGTCCCCAAATTATCTCTGGATTCTTCCCTGCTTTACACACTAGATGTCCTTTTATTGACAAACTTAGAACACAAACTTCCTCAAAACGAAATCAATTCGAAACTGAATTCACTCCCTTTGTGATATCTATTTATAACTTTGGGAATTCCAGTATAATGAGTGTGTACTTGTTGATGCTTTCTGCTTCAATATTGCGTTCGTTTTCAGGGGTATTAGGCCTAATTGTCTGCGTAAAAGGTGTATGATACGCACAACTATAACACTTTAGACAACATTCTTGCCAAATATATGATATTTTATTTAAAAATATACTGCCGGACATAATGTCAGGCTAAAAATGAAAATGGTCGGACATTTGGTGATATGTATCGGAAAATGTCCGTGTCCGACCGACCTTAAATTCAGGCATGATTCCAATGGAATTCAGATATAATATTTTAGTTTTCTATGGCAGGGACACATAGCAGGGACACATAGAGGGATCTCCAGACGGACCTATATGAATTGTGGGAGCTATTACATTATGTAGCCATGACACAGTTCGTTTAAAAAACGGATAAATAGGCGAACGCTTCTGCCCGCTATAGCGGGCAGCGGGGTAGAATGTACATGACGTCGTGCCCGCTATAGCGGGGGTGAAAGAGTTAAGGAGACAATATGGAGGTGAAAGAAACCTATAATGCTTTAACTACATAATACATATGGTATATAATAGATTAACCCTTCCATGACTGGAGCTTCCAGAAATTTTGCGAAAACCCTGTGCCAATGCATTCTCTTATATATGCAAGCCTCCTATTGGGTGCCTTGCATATATAGGAGAATACATTGGCCTAACAATATTTACATTGCCCTTGTAAGCCAGTGCATTCTCTTATATATGTGAGGCTCGCTATGGGATACTCGCATATATAAGAGAATGCACTGGCACAGGATCTTTAATGCTGCACAGGTGCAGCTCCTGTCATGAAAGGGTTCAATACAGAGATCCAAAAGACATCTGAGAATATATGAGGCCCTGATTCAGTATAATGTGTTCATGGTTTCATGGAAATCAGTCCTGAATTTAGCCCATGTTCGGGATCGACCTCACGACCTAATTGTCTGGCCCAGACTGATATAGCCCATATTCGAGATCGACCCCACAACCTAATTGTCTGGCCCAGACTGCAATGATGATATCCATGACCTAACCACCTCAGCTACATGGACATCCTTACAAAAAAAAGTCCTTTCACCGAACAGTGAGCTGTATAAAAGTCTGAAAATGGGTTTGAGAGATATACTGAAATTATACTACCCAATATATTGATATTGTTCATTCGTTTACAGTTGGCAATGTTCAATGATATCATTTAATCATGATGTCATTAGAACACATGTCATTGGAACTGGGAAAGGGGTACAAAATAATAGTATATTTACAAGGAATACAGGGGCATTTAGTGAAAATGAAGTGATGTTGACATATATACAAAGTCAGATGAAAGTTATATAACAGTGCATTACAAAATTTCATGTGACGACATTTTAAAGATGCAGGCATATACAGCTATACTACAATGTTGAGCATTAAGCCATGTAATGAATTGAATTCCCTGAAGAATAGATTATGCCCATTTAAGATAACAACCTTATCATCAAGTTTCTGCTTCCGGTCCTCCAATGACAGGTCAGCAAACAGTTCTCTCCCCTTCTCCTTGGCTTCCATAACGACCATCTCATCGAGTGCTTGTGATGTCGCATGTGGGGATGATTTGATTGGTCGGTAAGACGGAATGTCCAGCTCTGAATCAGAGCTATCAAGCTCAAAGTCGAATCCCTGTAAAACACAAATATTACAATAATAAAAAATAATAGCAAGGCCACGCAAAGTAAAGTTCCCATTTCTGATACCCGCACGAATGGACCCAAAACCCCACACAAATGGCCACGAAACCCACCATGCATGTTCCCAAATTCCACATGCATGGTCACGAAACCCCACATGCATAGTCCCGAAACCCCACATGCACCCGAAACCCAGCACGTATGGTCACAAAACCCCACATGCATGGTCCCGAAACCCCGCACACATGGTCCCGAAACCCTGCATGCATGGTCCCGAGGGTACTGAAAGTGTTTTATTCGCGATCAATCTCTTGAGAATATTTTTAATTGGTACAACATAATAGTGGTACGTTCTTTTATACAAGTGAGATTGAAAAGATCTGTTTCAAGATCCAAATTTCGGATTTATTTTTGTAATTGGTAACTAAATGCTTAGCCAGCAAAAGTGTACAGAACTTGTGTTATTATCAAGTCCCAACTCTGCCCAACTTTAAAAAAAATGTATACTATTCATTACCAAGCTTTCCAGTTCAGTAGCTGACTGTGTATGTGGCATATTCTGCATTGCCGTAGCAGCACCATTCAGAAGGTCCGCCTCGTTCGGCAGGGAGCTTCTTTTCCTTCTCATGTAGCCGGGACTCGGGAGTGGAGACAGATTAGGTGAATGAGGTGGTGATCCATGTGGTGAGGCGAGAGGTGTGCTCTGACCAGATGCACATGGAGATACCCGTATCTGAATACCGGTGTCAGAGGTTGAGACAGATGAGTCTGAAAGATCTAGAGCAAAGGATATCTTAAATTAAAATTCAATAACAGTAGAAGTTAAAGTAGACACCACTATTATATTCTAATTCATAACATGAGGTACATATTAAAAGTTGCAATCCTATTTGTCAAATGTTCAAAACTCAATAAAGAATTCTGTAATTTTTTCGTAGCCTGCTTATGGACAAACAATACAGTATCAGAGTTTCGAGATAAAGAATTTAATGAATTTTTTTTATAATTTATGTTTTATAGGTCTAAAATTGTATGCGCAAAATAATATTTTTTTACCCAAAATATGTATCTCCTATAATAAATATCTTGGACACTGAAACTAATGGTTATATATTTCTTGCTTGCAAGATTCTAGAAGAAGTCGTTTTAAAAATTGGTACGCAATACCTCGAGTACGCGCACTTGTCAAATGCCAATTAATGGCGATTATATCTTTGGCCCAATCGTGCGAGTCCTTTCCCTATAAAAGCGATTGAAAGGTAAGACCTCATTCATTTTAATTTCTTCCTCCTGTGTGTTTGATGCGTTTGACCGAGTGCGCGGGGCGGGAATGTTGATCCCAACTGGGAGGGCCCTTGCTGTGTTCAGTGTCCAAGATATTTATTATAGGAGATACATATTTTGGGTATTATATCTCCATCAAATATATCTTGGACACTGAAACTAATGGTTATAATTAGAATTCTTGAATAGGAGGAGGCCACGAGGCAGATAATCCGACTATGTCCATGAAACCCACCTGCTGAAGCAGAAAAGACCTGCATCCTGTACCAAAAAGATTTCTTGGTAGACATGTGCCAAAAAATAGATCATTGTGTCTCATATGTAATAGTTCAGATAAACTCAAAAACAACTGAGCCTCCTAAAAGGAAACACCACGTACTTCATGTGCCCTACTAATAATGATCACAGGGTGAAGGTGTCCAGGATAAACATTGGTCATAGGCAAGGGAGATAACTCATTCATTCATGTACCTAATAGGATAAAGGAACCTCCCCCTCCTTAGAGGATGAAGCAGCACTCGCACGACATCCACAGGATGTTGACTGGCCCACAATACATGCAAAAGGGGCACCGAGGGTAAAACACGGTTATGACACCCCCACCCCACCCCCCGCCAGAAAAGCGGAATCAATACTCAGAATGGATCTCACAAAATGAGGCAATGCTCAGTGCGGTATGACTGACTTGACAGTATTTGGAGCCCGACCGAGATACCCAGGGGAGATATGAGAAACTGTTGGGCCCAGACCAATGGGGGGACCAGGGATACACCAGGAAAACATGACTGAGTTGAGCACTGGAAATCATGTCCATGGAAAGAAAAAACATACACATAAGGGAGGGGACCAAGATGGAAAGATTGCCTGCCTCTGGTACACCAAGCCAAGTAACTGGAAATTGAAGTGTACGGTCAACCAAGGAGAGGAACTAATACCGCTAATGGAACACTGAGTGATAACATAGAATAGGAAAATATTCTTGGTTCAAAGTCGGTGCTGTGACAAATACGATAACAAAATGGACTACATACATGACGCCTAGAGACCAATGAAATGATGATACGCTATATGATGAAATCCTATGGTGTTAGGTGGTCACTGAAAGATACATCCCAAATCTAGAAGTAAAATTGAAAATGAGCGTAGTTCAGCTAAGTGAGTAGAGCGCCAAAGTCCCCTGTGAGATATAGCACCCGCATACTAACTTATCAGGTTCACACACACGATCAAGTCCATAATACGTCTAGGTTTGTCTCATAAAAGCGGCCTAATTGTTGAATAAAAATCTAACAGATTAGAAGGCCCAAAACTATAAAGACAGGTCTCAACAACACCTGGAATACCCCGACGGGATAAGAACGGAGGTGAGAATGGAGGCGAAAGAAACTTATTCAGGAGCAGTTCCTGAAAGCGGCACATAGCCAGAGCAATGCAATATGGCAGAAAGCAGACTGACAGAGGAAACCTCAAAGTACAAAGAACGAAGGTAATATTGTACAAAACACTCAGTCGAATGAATGCCACTTGTCGGCGACTAGGCACAATGAGGTAGCCAAGGCAAGAAAGGGTTCGGAAAAACCGCTATGTGCCGTGACAGCATGAACCTGGATGGACTGAGACAGAACCAGCGGTAGATGCTGCAGAACCTCCATCGCTGCTCGTCGCTGCGAAGGTTGTGGAAGCCATGACTACAAATAGAGGAGGCATGACCACCAACAGATTCCGAGCCTGCAGCGCAGGCTGTACCGAGTTGACAGGAAAATTCATTGTTGCCCATCTCTGAGAAGGTTGTGGAAGCCGCGACTACAAATAGAGGAGGCATGACCACCAACAGATTCCGAGCCTGCAGCGCATGCTGTACCGAGTGGACAGAGGAAATTCATTGTTTCCTGTCTCTGCGAAGGTTGTGGAAGCCGCGACTACAAATAGAGGAGGCATGACCACCAACAGACTCCGAGCCTGCAGCGCAGACTGTACCGAGTTGGCAGAGGAAAATCCATTGTTGACCGTCTCTGCGAAGGTTGTGGAACCGCGACTACAAATAGAGGAGGCATGACCACTAACAGACCCGGAGCCTGCCGCGCAGGCTGTATCGAGTTGGCAGAGGAAAAATCGTCACATGTTGGTTTTTGTTCAGTCCTTCGGTTGTGGAAGACAGGCGTACTTCTCTGGGGATGGCTCAGGAGGCCGCGACCAATAAGGAGGAGGCATGTCCTGCAACCGACTCCAGCGGAGGCTCCATGTGAATGGAGGAAGCAAGAGAATGGCCATGTTTGTTCTTCCTTTTTCTGTGCTGTTAGTATCGTGCTGGTAATGCATGCAAAATTGTGCGCAATTGTTATCCTAAGACCGAAGGACTGACCCATCCGAAATGACCCTCATGGAAGGCACTCTCGGATGGGCATGGCGAACTCGGACATGCATCAAACGCTGCCAAATCCAGGGGATGTTGCGATAGCACATCCTCATCTCTGAACAGCACCGTCCGTCCAGGAGATGGGGGAAAGGGGCAAGTATCCCGACCAGGTCACCTGGTTTGATGAGGCAAAAAATTCTGGAGCCTCGGAAAGGAAACTAAGTCTAAGTTCTGGCCTAGGAGCCCAAAAGAGGCCAGAAACTGTACGAAGCAAGGCCACACTGGTGGAGGAAAGAACACAGGTGAATAATAGGGATACATACCCACCCAAAACCGGGAGGGACGGATGCCGGGAAAGACGTTGACGAATGGAGGACAGGTCAGAACCTGTGCGGTCAAATCCCCTGGAGTGGAAGCAGTGGCAGTTGACACATTGAACTGCGTAGGCAGGCAATGTGCCGAGGGCACCGGGGCTTGCGAGCTAAACGGACCACTGATGTGGTAGCTGTAGCAAGTGGCCGGCTGGTGCAGCGACGGAACGAACCCGGCGGAATCGGAGGCAGGACCAAAGGTAGCTGCGCTTGGACCACCATCGCTGCTCTTCTCTGCGGGGGCTATGGACGTCGCGACCCTGAGGGAGGAGGCATGTCCACCAACCAACTCCAGCGGAGTCTCCCAGTTAATGGAGGATGCAAGAGAAGGTGCCACGTCAGCAGAGGTGCCACGATCATTGAACTTGATAATCGATAGTCAATACTAGATTAGAATCGATGAAGCGTATCTAATAGCAAGGACAGAGGAAGTAGTGCATAATATTCACATGTGCATAATTTGTAGCAGAAACCACCGAGACAGTCCTTCCCATGACAAAAATGACAGTTTCGTTGATTAGAAGGGTGTAATTGCACCGGTAATATAATTGTAAGTTGGGGTTATCTCAAATCAAAGGTCATTGTGTGATATACCCAAGTCCACTGACACTTTCACATGCCCATAAATTAACGGAGATGGGAAATGTGCTAAATATATCTTCACATATTTTAATATTGATTGTGACCAGGTGGACAAGTGCAAATGGTGAACACCCGTGAATAGAAAATTGTGAGTGCATACGGGTGCGAGAGCAATCGTTACTGTCTCGTGGGAAGGAAAGCCGGTAATTAGTAATGAGCACAATGCGTTACAAATATCTTTGCACGATCAACGATCGTTAACCTGTCCGTTGGATATTAAACTGTAAAACAGGGTATCCAACTATGTCCGGTACTTTTCGACATCCGAAATAAAGAACTCAGAGTAATCGCCGCCGAAAGTGGTAATTGAATATCGGCTGTATCAACGTTTCATCGATTATACGATCAATCGTGGCACCCCTACCAGTCGGAGGGAAAAAAACATTACGAAGTTTTCATCGTAAAAGCATTGAGACGTATGTTCAATGTAGAGAGAAGAGGCAAGCCACGCTGTGGCTATTTTATCTAGCATCCGTGAGGAAAATTATTATAAAATATTGTAATGTAAAATATTGTAAATTATTACTTCCAATACATTTGGATAGGATTTTGTCAGGGACCAAACTCCAAACTGGAGCTTAGTGTAGACGCTAACACGATATTGCATCCGGTGCAGTGTTAAAAACTCCCGATGAGAACTCGAATCTCGGCGAATGACTCGAAAGAGCATCGGTTGTTATCTCTTGTTTTATGCAAATAAAAACGATATTTGTACGAAGTGATTCTCGTAAATAAAACAAAATTGAAATATTGGTTAATGAAATTATCCACCCACAGACTACTGTCATTAATAAGACAGTGTTGTAGAATAAAAGATTGTTGAACAATTGTAAAATTAAATTGCGAAAATTGGAAAACACGTGCGTAGTGCACGAAATTAGGCAACTGCGTGTTGTCGTTCGCAATAGCATAAAGAGAAAAGTTCATGTGAAATGAACAGAAGAAAAATGCAACTTATCTTGCGACTAGAAGAATTTAAAAATGAATGAGGTCTTACCTTTCAATCGCTTTTATAGCGAAAGGACTCGCACGATTGGTCCAAAGATATAATCGCCATTAATTGGCATTTGACAAGTGCGCGTACTCGAGGTATTGTGTACCGATTTTTAAAACGACTTCTTCTAGAATCTTGCAAGCAAGAAATATATAACCATTAGTTTCAGTGTCCAAGATATATTTGACGGAGACTAATGGGTGAACATCACCAACTTCAACTGGGGAACTTTAATCCGATTCTTGGTCTCCCATAACAGTTGAGGCCTAAGCAGAATGAGGTTCCCAGAGGGTGAATTTGGTGATGCTAGCCTGCTGTGCAGATAGCTTCACTAAATTCACCCTCTGGGGACCTCATTCTGCAAATGTCAGAGACACTATATCCAGGCTTGGTGCTGAGCCAATTACTACGATAGTAGAGAGGTTTAGATTGTAAAACAGCAAACTTCAAACTTGAGTTGATATAGAAATAATCTTGGTGCAAAAATACTTTGTGGTATATCCGAGGGAACACTCAATGTTTGTCGATAAGTCGGACGGCCGGGTGGCTTCGCAGAAAACAAACTGTGAAACCAAGCAAAGCGTGTATGTTTTGTCTCGCTATCACTGATAGCGACATTATCTGCTTGGCTTGAATGACTAATTGTATATCTGTTTTGTCTATCAAGATTCAATTCACCCCATGACATTGATTTGAACTAACGGAGCTTGTTCTTTGCGGACAGAAGTTTATGTTATTAACCTAAAAGTTAAACATGTAAACTGATGATATTAAGATTTGAAGTGTTCGACTAGACTCATTAATAGAGTTATTGTGCTTGCTACAAATAAAAAGTTATCGTACAAACTCTGAATGATCTAAACAAGTATAACGAAGTTAGGTTTTCACCTTTCGTTATCATTGTTTCATTCCACTTTGTACTTTGTAAAACTATCTGTTGGGAAAGTTTTGGTCATTGGAGTATAGTAATTTATTTGCGAATTATTATTCATATTTATTTGTGAGTTTATTAATTTTTTACCCTACATGGGGACGGACAGCTAATGCAAAAGTGCTGAATAGATTGACAGTGCCGACAAAGTTAGGCGACGAAACTATCGTCGCTCTTGAACACCTGGGTTTCGTACTTCAGAAATATTGTACCATGAAAACCAAAATTGATTTTGTAACGGGAGCGTTGATTGAATGGTGATGGCTATACAAAGAGGACATTGCACAACTCTGACATCTAATTAGTGTTTTTGTGTTTATATGCTTTGAAGAGAGTTGTTATCAGTGAACGCAATGAATGTAGGATTTAAAACACTAATCGTCAAAATGCTTAATCTATACACTGGTTATGTAATTATTTGATGATTAGGCAGTCTGTAAGATAAAATACGTAAAATTGCATTGTCCCGTAATTGGATGTACAAGCGAGCAGTACTTAACTCAATGGAATGTCAATTACATAATGTGTCATAAACTGCCTCCCGTCTAATAAACAACAGCCAGGCATCACATCATAAAAGGTTTAAATACAATAGATATTCAACAGTTATCACCTCATGTTAATAAGTAACATTTTGTGTTTAATTGGGCGAAAATAGCATTGACAACTAACACAGCTCATTACTTTATTACATGCAGTTGGCGACCATGGTGTCAACGACATAGAGTTATTGCACTTGGTTAAGCAGATTTATGTGATTATAATTATATAGAATGTTAGTTTCATTGCTTGCATTGATGGCCCAGCCATTTCTGACTTCGGTATCCACTGTGCCTTTTGTATATGGTCAGATATGAAATCCCGTCGTATTTTGCATTAATTAAAATTGACTTACATGAATTGATCTGTCTTTATATCTATAAGTTCGTAAAATATTATATTTTTAAAGTAGTTTTTATGTTGTTTTAATTATGTTTTTATTCTGAGTAACAAATAAAGTTTAAAACAAATATTTTAGTCATCAATTGTGAACCTCCCAGAAAATGAGGATTTAAGTTGGGTCAAATTGTTTTTTAATTTGGCCAATAAAATTTTCATTTGCCCAAACTTTTGACCAAAAGATTTTTCGGTCCAGCACGAACACTGATTGCCAGCGATATTTATTTAAAACTTGATGTCATGAAAAGTTATGTCAGCATGCGCATTGTTAGGAACGGTCACTAGAAATTCACTGCGTCTCCTAGAGGAATGCAGTGCTTGCCTGAGGGAGCGCAGTCTCAGGGAATGCAGTGCATGTCCGTTAGGGAATGCATTCCCAGGGGTTAAAAAATGGTTCCTTCCATCCAGCATAGGAACTCACTCATCTCACACAATCTTTGGCTTGATATTCCGAACTATCTATCTATTTCTATTACAGTATTTTAAGTATGCCATCATTTCGGTAAATCAGCCATTTATTATGTATCTATTTTGAGTACAAGCATTCAATTGGGAATTCCCGGTCTATTTAAAACCCACTGTTTATTATGGATACCATTTAATTGGTTAATCCTGTTTTTGTAGTAAACGACTGCCCAGCATTAAATTCTATTCTGACAAGGGTTATTTTCTGACAGATTGTATTGCAGTTATACTAATCTGTTGGAGTATTCAAAGACAATTACACTAATCAATTGGAGTATTCCAAGACAATTATACTAATCAATTGGAGTATTCCAAGACAATTATACCAATCTATTGGTGTATTTCAAGACAATTAAACTAATCTATTGGAGTATTCCAAGACAATTATACTAATCTATTGGGAGTATTCCAAGACAATTATACTAATCTATTGGAGTATTCCAAGACAATTATACTAATCTATTGGGAGTATTCCAAGACAATTATACTAATCTATTTGAGTATTCCAAGACAATTTTACTAATCTATTGGAGTATTCCAAGACAATTATACTAATATATTGGGAGTATTCCAAGACAATTATACTAATCTATTGGAGTATTCCAAGACAATTATACTAATCTATTGGAGTATTCCAAGACAATTATACTAATCTATTGGAGTATTCCAAGACAATTAAACTAATCTATTGGAGTATTCCAAGACAATTATACTAATCTATTGGGAGTATTCCAAGACAATTATACTAATCTATTGGAGTATTCAAAGACAATTATACTAATCAATTGCAGTATTCCAACTCAGTGAATGAGTTATTCAACTTTATACATAAAGTAGCCCAGAAGTGGACCACACCCATGGGTTACAAAAGTTTCAACACAATGGGAATGTCACATGAATCAGCTGACCGTCGGCAACTAATAGCGACCAAAGTTTGACGTTTGCTGTCTTACAATCTAATCATCCCCAGTATGTCACAATTATGTTAAAACCTTGAAACAACCCGCCTGTCCAGGTTGTTGGCAGGTTGAAGTGTTAAAACTCTCGAAAATCATGTTATGTCCAGCTGAAATCTGTTGATACCTGTAATTATAACAACCTTGTGTATTTGATGATCAATTGTAGAAATTCAAACCCACCTGGTTTAAGTTGGGATGTGTCCTTCCTGAATTTTCCCAACAAGCCTCCTGAGGCAGATTTTTGTGGGGAATCTTTGGATTTCTTCTTATCGATATGTGTGGTCACAGAATAGGGTGGTTTCCACGGTGACTCAGGCTCAGACCGCACCTTTGGTCCATCCCTGAAAAAGAGGATGTTGAGCATAAATTATGACAATGCCAGTTAACACATCAATGACTTTGGTACTAAGATGTTCAGTCTTTGAAATTAGTCATGGCAATAAGCAATGCAGTGGGAAATGCTGTGGCAACATTTGTAATCTAACATGCCAAAGCATCAAATTTGCTGTGGTACATTTTCCTAATTTCGAGGACTAGATGTTTATAGTCAGATTATAAGCTGTAGTATAAGATATCTATATCTACCAAATCAAAACTTGATTTATTGATGCATTACAACCTCAAATGTCTCTTAAAGATAGCATGTTTCTTCACTAAACTTTTTATATATATTCATAGGCATACGATATTAGATTGGGCATCTTTTATATGGTCCAGAAAAATCATTCATTTTAAAATTCAACACTGTTTCCAAAGAATAACAGCCCAAATATTGCCTTCACTTTGGAGGAAAAATGTATTCTACTTGAAACAATAGATACTTCCCAGAAGATGAGGCCAAAGTAGAATGAGGTCCCCAGAGGGTGAATTTGGTGATGCTAGCCCGCTGTGTGGGGTAGCATCACTAAATTATCCTCTGAGGACCTCCTTCTGCACTATCCAGGCTTGCAAGCAATAACTTTTCAAACTATAAGGATGAATATCTGGGATTTAGAAGTGAGATTAATTAGGCTTAAAAAATATATTTGTTTCCTCTGACGAAGCCCAAACAATAGGGTCATTGATAGGTAGATTTTATGTTTTCATTTATATTTTTTCTTCACCAGCTGATTGAATGAACAACTATATAGTGCTCAAGTTATTAATAAGAGTTTAACCCCACTATTGTGATGTTGAAAGAGTAAAAATATTCAATGGTTTATTTTAAATATCCTCCTCCATGTAACAAAATTGAATAAAACACAAGACAACATTAGTTTTCGTCGGCGCGTCAATGTTTTACGCGAAAGCAGAAGTTGATATAAGCTGGTTTCCAGTTGCCATTGGACTTTGCAAAGAGCCCACAACAAAGGATGATCCACAGCCGATGTAGACTAATTGCGAAAAAAAAATTCGATGGAAGAGCAATAAAATTTGTGATTCGGCCTGTTTTTGGAGGGTTAGTCGGGTTAGGGAAAACAATTTTTTTTTTAAGGCCATACATACTTATCACAAACGGTCTGTGCCTGACACTTCTCTGTACACTTCTTATGACAGATCATGTTGCAGTAACTACACTGGAAGGCAACTTTCAACCAAATCTGGAATGAACATGTACAACAAGGAATGAGAATAGTGGATGAGGAAACTCTATCGATTGATTATATGTAACAATATTTTTCTTCATTTTTCCAAACACATACATTGTTCCCACTTCTTCAATCGCAATTACTGCACTGCATTCATGACATTACAAGGTATTTCACTAGCATCAACCTTAACATAAGGGCTGCATGCATGCTGAGATGTTCCTTTCATGATGGGAGCTGTCTGTGCAGGTGTAGCATTAAAAGATCCTGTGCCAGTGCATTCACTTATATATGCGAGTCTCCCATAGGGATTAGGGAGCCAAGTATATATAAGAGAACGCACTGGCTTACAAGGTCAAGGTATATATTGTTACACCAATGTATTCTCTTATGGGAGACTCGCATATATAACAGAATGCATTGGCACAGGGTTTTCACTAATTTTCAGGAAGCTCCAGTCATGGAAGGGTTAACATAACGGCTGCAGGTATGCTGAGATGTTAACATGTCACTACATGTTGGCTTTTTGGTCCATTAAAGGTTTGAGTTCTTACTGGAAGTTGAAAATTTTCAGGCCATGTTTTATATTGTTGTGGTTTGATAAAATTGAAAGCATGTGTTATTTCTGGTGAATACTAATCATTCTATGGAGCAAATTCTGGTGAATACTAACATTCTATGGTGTAAATTCTGGTGAATACTAACATTCTATGGTGTAAATTCTGGTGAATACTAACATTCTATGGAGTAAATTCTGGTGAATACTAATCATTCTATGGAGTAAATTCTGGTGAATACTAACATTCTATGGTGTAAATTCTGGTGAATACTAACATTCTATGGAGTAAATTCTGGTGAATACTAACATTCTATGGTGTAAATTCTGGTGAATACTAACATTCTATGGTGTAAATTCTGGTGAATACTAACATTCTATGGTGTAAATTCTGGTGAATACTAACATTCTATGGTGTAAATTCTGGTGAATACTAACATTCTATGGAGTAAATTCTGGTGAATACTAACATTCTATGGTGTAAATTCTGGTGAATACTAACATTCTATGGTGTAAATTCTGGTGAATACTAACATTCTATGGAGTAAATTCTGGTGAATACTAACATTCTATGGTGTAAATTCTGGTGAATACTAACATTCTATGGTGTAAATTCTGGTGAATACTAACATTCTATGGAGTAAATTCTGGTGAATACTAACATTCTATGGTGTAAATTCTGGTGAATACTACTAACCATTATATGGTGTAAATTATGGCGAAGACTAACCTTTTTACCACAGAAGTTACAGTATGTTGCTGTATTGAACTGTGTTCCAATAAAGTCATGTACACCTTCTGATGAGCTACAATTATATTTTAAATGCTGAACCAGAGTCAAGAATTAAGATAGAAAACCTCAGTATTAAATGAGAAATGGATTTCGGAATTTATGACACATTCAAAAACTTTATAATAATCTTCCATGCAGACAATTAAAATAGATATCAATGTTATCAACCAATGAAAATGTCAATGACACTGTAGCTCAACTTTGTAAAGAAGGTAATTTTTTTGTGATGAGCAATGAATAGAGAGATTAAAAAGGAGTGTAAAAAATGAGCAGTAAAGGATTGAGTCATACACAGAGTAAAATCCAAGATGGCTGCTGGTGGCCATGTTTTTTCCCGAATGACCCCAAAATGAATCATTCCGGTCTAAATGTTGATGTCAACAGCTATGACAAATTTCATAATGATCCGACCAAAGGTACGACCTGTAGCCTGTATTGTTGACGAATCATGCACACAAGGACGACAAAGCCATGGCAATAGCTCAAACTTTACAAAGTAAAGTTGAGCTAACAATATAGGGCAAGACAGAATCATTTATTTTGTTGACCCTAGTGCTTAAATATTGTATCAAAATTTCAGCTGAGTCAAAAATGAAATACAATGGTGGAAGATACATAAACATCAAGCTAAATAAATAGTATAGCTGTTGAATTAAAGCAAATGAAAGAATAGCTTAGTTTCACATGATTTTTAAACTGAAATTGTGAGTGGCTTCTAATTTATTAATTTTGTTAAAGCTTGAAACATTTTGTCATCATATGGGCAACATCCTGGAAATATGGCAATTATCCATCAATAAAACATGACTACGGACTTGACTATTAAGTTAAGACTTCATAATTATATAAAATAATTCCAGTTGATACAGGGAACATATGGCCCGACAAGTATTTCAAATTGATTTAACTCACAGTTTAGGAAGAAGTTCAGCCTGGATGTCAGCATCTGACTGTTCTACCGTCTCCACTACCTCAGCTTCTGGTTGGATTTTTGTGACCTCTTTCTTCACTTTCTCAGAAATTTTTGTTGCACCCAAACAGAAACTCAAGGTAATGTCGCCAGCAGCAAGATTAGGATCAAAACCTGGGTGACTGGCCATGCTTGACTGCTTACGACTGCGGATAAAAAAAAAACAAATCAGAATAAACTCGGGGTGACTTGCCATATTTGAATGTTTACTACTGCGACAATACTAACACATAAGTATATATAAATATAATATATATAAATTTCTTAAAAAGTTAAAAACCAGCCACAATATGTGTAGATAGGAAAACATACATATGATTTGTTTGAGCAGTAAGCCTATAGGAGAACTTGCTTTATGTTGGTAATCTATCTGTAAATATGCTGCTTTGTTAACTGTTTCATAGCAACCATCAAGGGTGCTTATACCTAAGGCAGGTGAATGACGTCATATAATTTTTTCTATATCCATCAGTGATTTTTCAAGATCGCGGGTATAGATTTTAGAGAAATTGTCACGTGACTTCCGGTTAGCAACCGTGTGGAGATTGAAAAAAACGTGGAATTGGAAATGAAGCATCGCGATAAAAATGAAAGTAACTACTTCACTAGTTATGAAGAATTCACATGTAATTTAAGTCTATTAATTTCATTTAGACCAATTTCGTTGGTCAGCTTAATGAAAACGAAAAATGAAGAAGTCATGATGATAATCCAGACAAGATTTTACAATCCACGACACGTCTTGTCAATTTGGCATGTTGTCTCCGTCGTGACCACTGCATGATGTTACATAAATTATTCTTAGCATTATGTCGCCGAAAAAAAACAAATTTGAGGCACATCATGTGTGGTGGCTCCACTACGTGTCACGTACGATTCATATTATATTAAGGTCCATATTTCTGACTAACATCATGTGCTAGCATATAGGTCCCACATATATAGTATAGTATCTTCTTCTACATTGTATCTCCAACAACAGAGAATATAGAGTATATCTTTTACAACAGCATTTTCGGAAAATCTTTTGAATAAAACAGATATCTTCAATGTCTTAACCACTCAAAAACTATACATTCATAGTTGGGTAGATACTTTATTCCCATTCATTCATTTCAGGGATGTTCGTGTAATATTTCAGTCTCCCTATACAAATTAGATGGGCTATGTTACCTTGATCCAGCTTTACTCTCGGCTGGTGTGAGATACACTGTGTTCTGTGTTTCACCCTGTAATGTCATCAGACATCCAAGAGCGATATCTGTGATTGAAAGACTAGTCTGCAAAAATAAAAATATAAAAATTAAATCAGCTCAGATAATTAAATACAGTAATGCCCAAAGTAATCGACTCCATAACCACAGCAGAATTATGGGTAACTTTTCAGGATTTAGTCGGAAATATGGCTTGTTACCCATAATTCTGCTGTGGTTATGGAGTCGATTACTTAGGGCATTACTGTAGGTCCCTCATATACTTTGACATGATCTGACATTGCTGGATTCTTTTTCAGATTTGTTGCAGTTCAGTTCAGTTTGTGGCCCTCAAATAACACTATGATGTCAAACGATAATTAA
The DNA here is from genome assembly GCA_032622095.1 of Siphonodentalium dalli. Taxonomy (NCBI): domain Eukaryota; kingdom Metazoa; phylum Mollusca; class Scaphopoda; order Gadilida; family Siphonodentaliidae; genus Siphonodentalium; species Siphonodentalium dalli. The sequence continues at coordinate 207,704,787 of CP136065.1, forward strand.
CCCTTTCATGATGGGAGCTATGCTGGAATTTCAGAAACCTCCAGTCATGGAACAATTAATTCCCATTATCAGAGTTTTGAATTAGGTGTGCTGTGGGTTACCCCTTTCTATACTAAATGGATTCTCCCATTCAGTGATAAAAGAATATATTGGAATAGTCTTGTTATTAATTTGGAGGGGTGTTCACGATATATAAGCAGACAAACAGATAGCACAGAATGATTCCTATTCATTGGTGGGAAATGTTCAAAAACTATAAAGGCCTGTCAAAACATCAACACTAAAATAACATGGAGAACTATATAAACTTTGTTCTTATATTTGTTATTAATAGCGCTAAAATATAAAAATTTACATGATGAAATCATTATTTTATGTAAACAAAACTGTTAACCCTTTCATGCCGGGAGCTGTGCCAGTGCAGCATTAAAGGCCATGTACCAGTGCTTTCTCTTATATATGCAAGTCTCCAATAAGGAGCCTTGTATCAGTCCTTCCCATGAGATGGGAGCAATCCACACACACTCATAATTTTCAATTCACAGTGTGCTAAAATTAGCAGCCGTCCCTCGTCAAAATACTTATGGTGACTGTAATCATTGATTCAATATTGAACAATTTAAAGATTTATTTAAATCCTTCATCATCTCAGTTCAATTATGCACATGTAACTGAACATAGGTCTATCCCACAATGACATTTGTTTTGTGAAAAATCCAACTATTATATCATGATGACACAATGACATTTGTTTTGTGAAAAATCCAACTATTATATCATGGGTGCAATATTAGACCCGTGTTCTGATCTACAGGAGCAAATAAATGCTCTCACCACAATTTCCTTGTGGGAAGGACTGAATAACAGAATGCACTGGCTTACAAGGTCAAGGTAAATAATATTAGGCCAATACTTTCTCTTTTATATGCGAGGCTCCCTATGGGCGACTCGCATATATAAGAGAATGCATTGGCACAGGGTTTTCGCAAAATTTCAGGAAGCTCCAGTCATGGAAGGGTTAAAGTGATTAGCGCTAAACATCGCTAATCACAGGTAAGTTAAAATACTTTACCGGTAGTCTCAATGTGATTTTCAGAATATTTTTCAATGATTGGCATTTTCCAATGTTTACCATCAACTTTTGATTAGAGTTTGGTATCTTATTGGACTAATTGGACTGTAACAGTAATATTTACATGCATTATTTGAGAGTTATTGACCCTTTCAATGCCAAGGCCGATTTTTGTATCAACCCATATACCCTGTGCCAATGCATTCTCTTATATATGCGAGTCGACCATAGGTCACCTCGCATATATAAGAGAATGGATTGGCCTAACAAATTTTCATCATTTTTTATAATTTTTTATAATTTTTTACAATTATAATAATTTTTTCTTATATTCTACTCTCTTTCAGTGCCAGTCTTATTTTGTAGGTTTAGTGCCAGGGAATCTTACATTTTTCATAGGCATCAAAATTATTACTATGAATACTTGGTGATAGTGTTGAGTTATAACATGCCCCTAAGGTTTTAACCAGTTTGTTTTTAAATTCGCTATAGCATGCTTAAGCATACCCAAAACAAATTCAACCCAAAATAAAAAAAAAAAAAAAAAAATTAGGGCCGATTATACAGACCGTAAATTAGGGCCGATGAGATCGGCCCCTGGCACTGAAAGGGTTAATAATGAAAATAAGAACAAAGTCAATCTATTTTTCAAGCATTTATTGATGATAGTTGTTTTACAAACCTTGATGTTATTTCCCCATTTAAGTCCTGTTAAATAAACCAAAGCCACGATTGTCCCAAAGTCAGAATATGTGGCTTCAACTTACATGTCCGAGCAGCAGTTCCTTCTCGGCTTTTACAACACGATTCTGTTTGTCGAGCTTCTCAGGAATCTGGCACCAAACACACACATTCACATATTTATGCTTCAATGATACATCAAACTTGAAAGACTCATTCCATATAGGATTCTGGAAGAAACATTTTATACTGACTGACTAAAGGTGATTATAGTAGATGATATTATGTACTAAGCTGATAATAAATGATGTATTGCCTTCAGGACAAGACAGACGGATAGGGGAATGTCTTGAATATACTATATTCGCAATAAAAAGGCCAAAATTTAAATTTTGTTTGTTTGCCCACTCCCTACATACCCAAGAAAAACCATCCGTTCTGCCCTGCATTGCCCGGTACTGCTACTGGAAACATTTTATCTGCCTGATGGACAAGAGATGTAATTTTATTGTTCAGTCATAGATTATAACTTTTAAAAAACAAAATAAACTGATGTGATTTTTCTTAAAGTGATTAGTTTATATAAAGTACTGAAAAATATCAATATAATTGGGGTTTAACCCTTTACCCAACAGAAGGGCCCTGTGCCAATGCATTCTCTTATATATGCGAGTTTTTTTAGGCCAATGCATTCTCTTATATATGCGAGGCGACCTATGGTCGACTCGCATATATAAGAGAATGCATTGGCACAGGGCATAACTGTAACTATCACAATGTTGTCAAGGAGCCGGTTCCAATGATATCCATTGGGTAAAGGGTTAAGACAAAACATTTATCTTTATCTTTATTTTTATAGTAAGCAAGAATATATATTGGAATGCCGTTTTGATTTTTCATGCGATTGATGTGACGTCAGTTCATTCATGATTTTGAACCAGTCAGTGATGTCATGCGAAGCTTGTACCGCAACTGCAGTAATGATACAGATGTTTTTATCACAAATTCGTTATCGCCAATTTTATCAGGGAATTTCTTAAGAAATGGTAGATAAGATGGGATATCGGTGCTGGCATACCACCATGGTGGCATATTCAAACTGACAAAGTATGGTTGAGATATCTGCTCGGACGGAAAAAAAACCCAACATTTTCAGAAGATATGAGCAAAATGATTGCAAACTCAGTTGATAGCCATCATAGTAGTGAACATCCATACTAAATTTCATTGATATCCCTCAAACGGTTGTTGAAATAGGGACAAAAAACCAAACCTTCCAAATAGACAAAGATGAATAACTCTAAAAGGGAAAACCGGAAAACATTTCCAGTTAAACAAAGATGAATTACTCTAGAATGGAAAATCCAGAAAAAAATGATTGAACATTCTGTTGAATTTCCTCAAAGCGGTCATCATCCATACCAAATTTCATTCAGATCCGACAACCGGTGTTTGTGATATCTGCTCGGACAGACAAAAAAACAAACATTCCAGATAAACAAAGATGAATATCTCCAGAACGGAACATCTGGAAAAAACTATTGAACACTCCGTTGAATGCCATCATACTAGTGAACATCCATACAATATTCCACGCAGATCTGGCAACCGGTGTTTGAGATATCTGCCCAGATGGACGGATGCATGCCCCCGATGGAAAAACGTCCGGACGGATGAGGTAATCCAGTATATTCTCTTCGAGAGTGGGGGTATAAAAATATATTAGACAACCTACCTACTCAAACTATTTAAATTGGGTAGGGATTGGCAAACAAAGATTTTAATAATTGTGGCCTAACCTCTGGATTTTAATAATTGTGGCCTAACCTCTGGATTTTAATAATTGTGGCCTAACCTCTGGATTTTAATAATTGTGGCCTAACCTCTGGACTTGAGAATATTTGACTTCAACTTCATCCCATATCTTTTCATTCAACCTAGAGGGTGACTAGAGGGTGACTTGAGGGTGACTAGAGGGTGACTAGAGGGTGACTAGAGGGTGACTAGAGGGTGACTTGGGAGACATCTTCTCCCTAAAATGTGTCACTTCTCCATATTTTTGTCCATGGGAGAAGTGAATTCTCTCTCATATTCCAGATGGAGATATCACAACAGCATATTAAAATATTTGATTAAACTCTAAGTGCCTAATAATTGTGTCAACACGATTATTAAATTTGGAGAAAATTCTGCAACGATCACTATTATTTGGCATTGAGACACCTGAGAGTATTGGTGTTCTTAAATGGGTTTTATAAATGTGACCCGCCATATCAAATCCAGTCGAAAGTCGGGATTTTTTTTACCCTGTGCCAATGCATTCTCTTATATATGCGAGTCGACCATAGGTCGCCTCGCATATATAAGAGAATGCATTGGCCTAACAATTTTTTACAATTTTAATAATTTTTTCTTGTATTCTTTAACAATTTTATAATTTCACCCATATAGAGCCCCAGACAAACATGAGCAGACGACACTCTTCTATATGCTTCTATATATGTGTGGGGCTCCCTGCAGGGTAATGGATGTTTTTTATTTTATGTCCTAAAAATTGTCAGAAACATTTATTTAAAAAAATTATAAAAAATTGTTAGGCCAATGCATTCTCTTATATATGCGAGGCGACCTATGGTCGACTCGCATATATAAGAGAATGCATTGGCACAGGGTAAAAAAATCCCGACTTCCGACTGGATTTGATATGGCGGGTCACAAATGGGCTCTTGTGTGCATAATACGTATTGGATCATAGAAGGGTGATGTTGGGGTGTATATGGAACTTGAGTCATTGTTACTTCCACCTGATAACAGTCCACTTCTCCCTAATAACCAAACAGGGAGAAGTGATTTCTCCCAACTTGAATGAAATCTATTGGCTGGTCCGTTTTAGGTTGGAAATTTCCTTATCAGAAAACAGAATTTATTATACATTTCTTATTTATATACTAGATTGCGCTAATGTAAGAGTTGGAGAGTGGATGCAAAGTTATATATTCTCGACAAACTTAGACTAAATTGAGATCTGAACCAGGTAGGAAGACATAGCTTATAATAAGATCAGTTATATTAGTGAAAATAGCACAATGGAAATACGAACCAAGCAGGATATGACTTCTGCTGTTTTCCTAATATCTGGCACATCAACATCAGGGTCAAGGTCATATCCATCTGTACTCAAAGAGGTAGCCGAATAATTCCTTGTTGGAGTTGACTGAATTTAAAAATAAAAAAAATCTCATTAGAAGATATAAAACATTATAGATAGCAAGAGCTTATGTCAGCTATGATGTCCGGAACTAATTTTGTAGCAGCTTGGTTATATAATGTGATGCTTTACCTGACAAGATACAGTAATGCTCTAAGTAATCGATTTCTTAACCACAGCAGAATTATGGGAGCTTTCCGATGAATGGCAACAAGCCATATTTCCGACTAAATCCTGAAAAGTTACCCATAATTCTGCTGTGGTTAAGAAGTCGATTACTTAGAGCATTACTGTAGTTCGATCACCACTAGCCAAACACGGTTGTTAGATTACTTGGGTTAACCTTGACTATTAATAGCTCTGGTTTGACATTTCTGTAATTTTTCATTAACCCTTTCAGTGCCAAGTCCGATTTTTGTATCAATCCATATACCCTGTGCCAATGCATACTCTTATATATGCGAGTCGACCATAGGTCGCCTCGCATATATAAGAGAATGCATTGGCCTAACAATTTTTCATCATTTGTTATTATTTTTTACAATTTTAATAATTTTTTCTTATATTCTTTAAAGGACTTATTCGCTCTAGAAACTACAAAATGCAAACGGAAAGCCCTCCCTGTTGTGATTAAAATGATCCAAGTCCCATTCCGATCGCGTAATAAATAACCCGTAAAATAAATAAATAATACCACCACCGGTATTCGGAGATTTCCGTGACTAAACTACGAGTGACGTACTTGTGGGGAGCGAATTAAAAACACAGATTCGGAGCCGGAGTTTATTATGCAGACTACGAGGACATAATCGTAAGTCAGCCGATACTAAAATGCGGAGTCGTATGTGCGCGTGTGGTGTATAGATTACGTTACGCTTTGGCCGTTTATCTGGAATAGAAGACAATAACTCTGTGAATGAAAGTGGCAATGACACTGTAGCTCAACTTAGGTAGGGGAATAATTTAATGGTTTACACTAAATGGAGAAATAGGAAAGATGCTGATTGAAATGTATTACCTGTGCCAAAGGATTTAGTCATGCAAATAGTAAAATCCAAGATGGCTGCTGGTGGCCATGTTGTTTGGCCGAATGACCCCAAAAGAACTCGTTCCCATCTACATGTCATTATTAACATCCATGACAAATTTTATGAAGATCCGACCAAAGCTACAACCTGTAGCCTACTCCAAAGGATTTAGTCATGCAAAGAGTAAATCCAAGATGGTTGCTGGCGGCCATGTTTTTTGGCCGAACGACCCCAAAATGACTCGTTCCAATCTACATGTCAATATTAACATCCATGACAAATTTCATGATGATCAGACTAACAGTACAACCTGTAGCCCTCGCCAATGGATTTAATTTTGAAGTCCAAGATGACCACCAGCGGCCATGTTTTTTGGCCGAATGACTCCAAAATCACTCGTTCCCATCTACATGTCAATGTCAACATTCATGATAAATTGCATAAAGATCAGACAAAAGGTACGACCTGTAGCCCGCGCCAAAGGATTTAGTCATGCAAAGAGTAAATCCAAGATGGCTGCTGGTGGCCATGATTTTTGGCTGAACGACCCCAAGATGTTTCGTTCCCATCTACATGTCATTGTTAACATCCATGACAAATTTTATGAAGTTCCGATCAAAGCTACGACCTGTAGCCCACGGGGAAGGATTTAGTCATGCAAAGAGTAAAATCCAAGATGGCTGCTGGTGACCATGTTTTTTGGCCGAACGACCCCAAAATCACTCGTTCTCATCTACATGTCAATATTAACATCCATGACAAATTTCATGATGATCAGACTAACAGTACGACCTGTAGCCTGTGCTAATAGATTGAATTTTAATATCAAAGATGGCCGCTGGCAACAATGTTTTTCGGCCGAATGACCCCAAAATGATTCGTTCCCATCTACATGCCATTGTTAACATCCATGACAAATTTATGATGATCAGACTAAAGGTACGAACTTTAGCCCGTGCTAAAGGATTTAGTCATACAAAGAGTAAAATCTAAGATGGCTGCTGGCGGCCTTTTTTTTTGGCCGAATGACCCCAAAATGACCCGTTCCCATCTATATGTCATTATTAACTTTCATGACAAATTTTATGATGATCAGACTAAAGGTACGACCTGAAGCCCGTGCTAAAGGATTTAGTCATACAAAGAGTAAAATCCAAGATGGCTGCTGGCGGCCATGTTTTTCGGCTGAATAACCCCAAAATGACTCGTTCCCATCTACATGTCATTGTTAACATTCATGACAAATTTTATGATGATAAGACTAAAGGTATGACCTGAAGCCCGTGCTAAAGGATTTAGTCATACATAGAGTAAAATCCAAGATGGCTGCTGGCGGCCATGTTTTTTGTCCGAATGACTCCAAAATTACTCGTTCCCATCTACATGTCAATATTAACATCAATGACAAATTTCATGATGATAAGACGAACAGTACGACGTGTGGCCCGTGCTAATGAATTAAATTTTGAAATCAAAGATGGCTGCTGGCGGCCATGTTTTTCGGCCGAATGACCCCAAAATGACTCGTTCCCATCTACATGCCATTGTTAACATCCATGACAAATTTTATGATGATAAGACTAAAGGTACGAACTGTAGCCCGTGCTAAACGATTTAGTCATACAAAGAGTAAAATCCAAGATGGCTGCTGGCGGCCATGTTTTTAGGCCGAATGACCCCAAAATGACTCGTTCCCATCTACATGTTATTATTATCATTCATGACAAATTTTATAATGATCAGACTAAAGGTACGAACTGAAGCCCGTGCTAAAGGATTTAGTCATACAAAGAGTAAAATTCAAGATGGCTGCTGGCGGCCATGTTTTTTGGCCGAATGACCCCAAAATGACTCGTTCCCATCTACAAGTCATTGTTAACATTCATGACAGATTTTATGATGATCAAACTAAAGGTACGACCTGTAGCCCGTGCTAAAGAATTTAGTCATACAAAGAGTCAAATCCAAGATGGCTGCTGGCGGCCATGTTTTTTGCCCGAATGACCCCAAAATGACTCGTTCCCATCTACATGTCAATATTAACATCCGTGACAAATTTCATGATGATAAGACGAACAGTACGACCTGTGGCCCGTGCTAATGAATTAAATTTTGAAATCAAAGATGGCTGCTGGCGGCCATGTTTTTTGTCGGAATGACCCCAAAATGACTCGTTCCCATCTACATGCCATTGTTAACATCCAAGACAAATTTTATAATTATCAGACCAAAGGTACGAACTGTAGCCCGTGCTAAAGGTTTTAGTCATACAAAGAGTAAAATCTAAGATGGCTGCTGGCGGCCATGTTTTTAGGCCGAATGACCCCAAAATAACTCGTTCTCATCTACATGTCATTATTAACATTCATGATAAATTTTATGATGATCAGACTAAAGGTACGACCTGAAGCCCGTGCTAAAGGATTTAGTCATACAAAGAGTAAAATCCACGATGGCTGCTGGCGGCCATGTTTTTCAGCCGAATGACCCCAAAATGACTCGTTCCCATCTACATGTCATTGTTAACATTCATGACAAATTTCATGACAATAAGACGAACAGTACGGCCTGTAGCCCGTGCTAATGGATTGAATTTTGAAATCCAAGATGGCCGATGGCAGCCATTTTTTTTTTCCAAATGACCCCAAAATGTCTCGTTCCCATCTACATGTCAATGTCAACATCCATGACAAATTTCATAATAATCGGACCAAAGGTACGAACTGTAGCCCGTGCTAAAGGAAATTGTTGACGCATCACGCACACACACACGCATACATGCACACACGGACGACGGATACCAAGCCATGGCAATAGCTCAAACTTTACAAAGTAAAGTTGAGCTAATAAAGTAATTAATAGCCCCTAGAATGGTTGTTGTTTTTGTAGCCATTAATAATTAACATGCCGGCACGTGTCTGTTTTGGTAAATAGATGGCAGTAATTAGTGCTTTGATTGTCTCGCGTATTCATTCAGTGATTTGTAATCACTCAGTGACTATTCATCAGTGTCAGTCGCGAACTTGTTTGCACTCTAAAATGCCACAAAGTGAATAGAAAGAATTCGAACATTATCACTCTGGTCATACATATATAAGAAGCGCCCAAATTGATATAAACACTGGGCTGAATAATGTTAACTCTATTTATGCGCCTTTGTTTTGTGTTTGTTTGTTGTTTTACTTTCGATATAAATATCACGAGTATCTGTCATCTCCACATATTCCAAGATGGCTAGTAGATGTAGTGTGTTCAGTTGTGAGCGGGCTAGCGATCCATTATTTAGTACCTCCAAAAAGACAACACAGTGCGTAATTTAGAACGCTCTTTATTGTCTACCGCTTTTGAGAGACGGAAGCATGGACGCTCTTTATATTTAATTGTCACAATACAAAATCACCCATGACATATCGAAATAGAGCACGTTCATAATTGAGAACGCTCTTTATTGTCTACACCGCGACGAAAACATGGACGCTCTTTATTAGAGGCAATCATTGGAGTTTTTCTATGCTAACAATTCAAAAAAATCCTCTCTAGAAAGTCAATATGTGACATAAAAACGTAAAATAAAACAAACAACAAACTGAAAAACAATGCCAGGCTAGCCTTCAATTAAAAAAATGTTGTTATGTCAAACTGCAGCCTAACTAATAATTATTGTAGTTTCAACAGTTTGTTGTGTATTCGAGTGAATTATTTTGTTTACTCACTTATCGATCTTGACTGGAAGGATTTTAGCAAGCTGTTCACAGTCGTACACTTCTCCACACAAAATGTTTCGTGTGAAGAAACAGACAGGAACATTATTATGACGAATTTAAGCCATCATGATACATGTACTAGTACAATAACTACCACCTTTTTAATCACACCCATTTGTATTTAATTGTACGCATATAGCGCACAACTGGATGACACTAATGTGTAAACTAGCTTCCGAAAATGGAACCATACAACGAAGAATGAAGTACCGGTATATGGCCTAACTTGTATTCTTTCAGAAACAGTTAAATTAGTTTCGCACGAAATTCCGCTCGCTCATTGCATTTCTGCATAAATTAATCTCACTTCAAATAACTTTTATCGCATCAAAGTGCATTTTAGCCATCATTATTCGTTATATAATCCACATTCTAGCAAAGCCAGTTCATAATTCAGCACATTCAAACAGTTTTATTCCGTGATCGCTATTTATTGTAAAGGCTTAGGTAATTATCCAGCGTAATTTATCAACTAGTTACGCGATTGGCTGAATTATTTCAAGCTCCACCCACCGCTGTCATCGGTAAGCGTCGATGCAGATGATCGGTCATGTGACCGCGTTGTGGTCATGTGATCGCACTCACTTGACTGACTTCGGATATTTCCGCGATTTTTTTAATATCATAATAATATAAATACTATCTGCTCGATTTTGAATTTTCTTGGCGAAATGGGTCTGTTAGACATATATTATTAGTATTATGACGATAAAAACAATATTTTTTTGAGAGACTAATTCCTTTAACAGACTTATTTAAGTTATTTTGTAGGTTTAGTGCCAGGGAATCTTACGTTTTTCATGGGCATCGAAATTATTACTATGAATACTTGGTGATAGTTTTGAGTTATAACATGCCCCTAAGGTTTTATCCTGTTTTTAAATTTGCTATAGCATGCTTAAGCATACCCAAAAAAAATTCAACCCAAAAAAATCTATAAAAAAAAAAAAAAAAATTGTTTTTTAAATATTTTTTTAGGGTCGATTTTACAGACCGTAAATTAGGGCTGATGAGATCGGCCCCTTGCACTGAAAGGGTTAACTAAATTAGGGTCCGTCACAAGGAGAGGTACACAATCAAACATGGTGAGATTTTCTGGAGGTTTCAAACTATCAATGATCATTATAAGTCAGTTACTTCAAGAGCAGCAATTATCAGTCAGAAACTGCACCTTTAATAAAATCTCCTTAACCCTTTCATGACGGGAGCAGTGCCGGTGTAGTATTAAAGATCCTGTGCCAGTATATATATAAGAGGATACACTGGCTTACAAGGCCAAGGTAAATATTGTTAGGCTAATGCATTATCTTATATATGTGAGGCTCCCTAAAGGGAGACTCGCATATATAAGAGAATGCAATGGCACAGGGTTTTTTCGCAAAATTTCAGAAAGCTCCAGTCATGGAAGGGTTACACATGATATTCGGCAAATAGAAGTACTCACCTTATTAGAGGTATTTGATTCGCTCAGTGACCTTGACCTTATACTATCAGTATCTGATGAAGCCTTCCTAAGGGGAGATGACTTCGGAGAGTCTTCTCCCTTGAAGGGTGGGGAGTAATGTTTCTTGGATAATTCTGGGCTGTTGCTAGCACTGCTGCTGGTGCTGATGTTATCGGTTTGGCCAGATGATTTCGACCTGTGACGGTGGAATAGTTTCCCATGAGATGCCAGGAAGGACACCCTTTTTGGCGATGATTTGTCAGGTTGCAGATCAAACGGTTTTATACTGACATGGACAAAATCATTGCCGTCATCGTCGACATCATCAGTATCAGCACCATCATCAGAATCCTGAATATAAAGATATCAAGTGAAGGAGTTAGAGAAGATAACATGTTGCAACATGGAGCTGGTGTACCTCCACATGAAAAACTGAAACATAGGCAGGACGGAATCTCAACAAGAAATAAAACATAGGAGAATAACTCTAACAAGAGAATCACTGGGGCATGACAAAATACACCCATGGTAATTTCAACAGAGGGCCATAACTCTGGTAAAAATTGTGGACGGAACCAAAATTTGAATTAACCTATATTTAAGGCTAGTTATACTCACATACAAAATTTAATTTCATTCAAACTTAATAAAGTTATCATCCAGAAATGAAAATTGAGTGCAAATTCCAACAAAAAGGGCCAGGACGTAACTCTAGCGAATTTGACAGGCAGAACCCAAATTGAACTTGACCTGTATTTTGTGCTAGTAAACTCATATTTTCAAATTTCATTCCATTCAGTTCAGAATTACTATAACAAAGGGCCATAACTCTGAAAACGAAACCAAAATTGAGTGCAAATTCCAACAAAAAGGGTGGAACCCAAATTCGAACTTGACCTGTATTTTGTGCTAGTAAACCACATACCAAATTTAATTCCATTCAGTTGAGACTATCTAACGATATCATCTGGAAACACAATCGAACCGATGGACGGATAGACACCCGACAGATGGATGGAACAATAACATAATGCATCCTGTGTTTTTAAATGTGAACAGTGTTATTGGGCCATTTTTAAAAGTACTCCTAATGGCAAAATTTTTTATTTCTTCAAAACATGGGATTCTAAAAATATTCTGACAAGGCCTGAGGAAACTATTAATGGGAAAACAAGCTTTAAAATTGTCTGTATCTGAAGAGATAATGGTGTTAATATATGTAATGTCATTTTGGAGAACAATGACATAATACAATGTACTTCTTAGTGAAACACAATGACATCAACAGTGCGGTGTACTATTTCATATGCGAAACGATATATATATCTGCCAAAGTACATTTTATTTGATATTCTGTTGAATAAATTGTAAGGGGGGGGGGGGGGGGGGGGGAAGATAAACTGGGTGATTTTCAATAAAAAAAAAATCTGAACAATAATGTTTCTGCCGAAGAAAAGACATGCTTCCTTGCCACCAATGATAGTTTTTCTATTCACATAGTCATAGTGAATGATAAAATGAGACTATCACTGCCTTGTAGATTGGTATTTAAGATCTCGCTAACTTCTCTGTGCCATCTATTGACTCGTCCTGTGGACTCATCGATAGACTGCCCAGAGAAAGTAGCTCATATTAAATACGGATATCAGAAAACCACAAGGTGGTGATAACTTATATGTATTAACCTGGTTAGGCCTAATACAGCTGCAATAAAACATAACTTATTTGGTTTCTAGACGTGAATAATGATATATATGTTCCATGACTGAGAAAATACACAACTTCGAAAGCAAACTAACATTATAAAAGTTAGCCAACAAACCTTGTAGGAAGATTCAAATCTCTCTGTAGTTCTGTGCTCGGGACATTTTAACACCTTGTATTTTGGCCTCTCTAATCGCATTGATATCCTGATATAAGACACAATGGTGTTAGTAAAATACTCATATACAAATCTCAGTCTGGAGAAAACGGGTACTTTCTTGAACAAAGGAATTAACCATTTCTTTACTAAATACACATTGACGAGTAGTTACATTAGGAAATATTCAGAAAATACGTTCAAAAAGCATTCGTTGAACTTATTACATGAACATTTCCCAACAATGAATAGGAATCCTGCTGCACTTGTAATATCTGCTATTTGCTTATATTTCCTAAATATCCCTCCAGATAATATACCATTCCAATGTGTACTTTTATAACTGAATGGAGATCTTTTGTAAAGAAAGGGATACCATCGAAACAAAAATTGGCTAAGAATATGAATTGAAGATATAGATAGCAACTGACAAATGAATTTGTTTTGTAGTCACTATTTTGGAAAAGATTAATCTCAAAATTATTGGTAAAACTAAAAAATTTCTTAATAATTTTGCTCGTCACATCAAGGTGAGCATATATACATGAGCATGTGAGAAAGGACCACTTCACACTGTTGATAACACACCAATAAATTTCAGTTGTTAATGAAAGAATTTATTTATGAGGTCAGGTCAATAGTAAACACACAAAGGTACCAAATTCACTCTTTATTTATTTATGAGGTCAGTCCAATAGTAATCACACAAAGGAACCAAATTCACTCTTTATTTATTTATGAGGTCAGGCCAATAGTAATCACACAAAGGAAATCACACAAAAATGTAGAAGTGATTGGCAAGGAATCAGATACATGGAAGAAAACACAGCAAGCTTAACAAAGGTAACACCTACTTCTCTCCGCACTTTTTATGAGTCTGGCCGCTTGCTTGGATGATGTAACCTTGATTCCTGTCACGGATATGAGAACATCGTTCTGAAATAAAACAGCAGTAAAGAAATAAAAAACAGCTAATAATATTAAAAAGATAATAATGATAAAAGTTCATTCATTTATCACATGCGCTAGAAAACTAATAATTTCAATTTGTGGATCAATAACATAGATGTAAAAAAAATTATTAGCATCCAATTAATTTGCATGGGATTGAGGCACAATATTAAAAACTTATATTGGCCTCGCTCCCAGCAATAACATTAACACTTTCATGACGAGAGCTGTGCTTGTTTATAGATCCTGTGCCAGTGCACTCTCTTATATATCATATCATAAGAGAATGCATTGGCACAGGGTTTTTCGCAAAATTTCAGGAAGCTCCAGTCATGGAAGGGTTAAATAACACATATCTACACAAGTATATGATAGCATAATGCACGATTCACATGTATACAAAGTAGTACTATAGTATGTTATTACGGTATAGTAGATGTGTATAGGATGTTATGCAATGTTGGGTCTAGGGTTGGGCGGTATTGACGTTTTTAAAAACCGCGATTTTTCCAAAATAACACCGCGATTTACGGTTTTATTGAATATTATTTTACTATTGAAAAATACCACGTAAAATCAAATTTCAAACGCGAGATATAACACTCAGGGTTTTCGTTATGAGGGATGTAAAATTGTACACACTATCACCAGGCAGTAAATGATAAACTATTCTCAGAATGGCATGTGCCCATTCTATAAAGTTCCTGCCTTCTGGAATACGCAACAACATTGATTGAATTACGGGCTCAAGTTATCCTGATTACTCCATTGTTTACAAATCGGCACGCGATGCACATTCCCGTTACGTCATAGCTAAGCACGTGCTCATAGGTTGATAGAGGACCTAGTAGAATTGGGCTAAGATGGTAGATTCTGGGTTGTCTGCAGTTTATCATACACTATGAATTACAGAACATGTTTAATTAACTTTTGAACACGGGAAAGATAATCATAATTTATCATTGAACAATATTGCAGTTCGTGTGTTTATTTGTCAAATTCTTGGCAAGAAAACACTAACGTGTCAACTCTAGGATTGAGAGTTGAGACATGTTCCTTTCCTGCGTCAAGTTTTAAGATATAATTGACGACAAATACCGCCGAGTCATGAGTTAGAAAGTTTGGACAAAGTATCGCTCGTGACTTTACACCTCTACCAGGTTGGATTCGGAAGAAGATACTCCATCGCTCTACTTTAGCCCAAAATACAACCGTTGCGTCATTGGTTACAATAAAAGACAATGGAGACTTAAATTGGGAGCGACCGATAAAGGCTGCTTTCAATCAGCTGTCCGCTAAAGTATTCAACTCAGTATTGGATTGTAATTTGAAACTGTCTTTTGAGGTGATAAAATTGCAGTTGCGATATATTGAATTTTTATTTTACACACGGTTTCAATACGGTTTTTCTTTTCCAAACCGACTATAGCCAATATATTGAAATATCGCCCAGCCCTAGTTGGGTCCATCACTTTGTGTCTGGGAGGGCTTTATCTGCTGTTGTTTGTGTTATTTTTAAGATACAGTACAGCAGCTCAGGAACAGGGGCCAAAGTGATTAGTTGAAGCTATGCCTGTTTGAACAAAACGGATAACAATCAATAATATTATCCTAGAACTATTGAGCAGTCAGCCACCACCCCCCCCCCCCCACCCAACACACATGTAATATCCACAGCTGTATTTCATGTGGATTATAACTATAATTATTAGACAGATATAGTGTTATTAATGCCTTTCTGATATCACCATGTGAGGCTGGGGTATCATGTTAGTGACGACTACAATAATTAGACACATTTAGGGCTATCTGTATCTTTCTATCACCCTGTGAGGCTGTGTATTATAACTATAACTAGGGGATTGCCCGTCACAAAATGACAGGTATATAAATGTTCTTTGTTACTTTCTAGTGTCCGCGATCATGAACAAATTATCATTGCTCTATTAGAAATGGAATGATCGTGCTTCTCTTTTTTTGTCACTGGATGCGCGGGGGAACACTTTATTTCACTAAAAACTACATTTCTACACCCCACCCCACATATGCGCATGCACACATTGAATGAAACAAAATCAGCATATTTATTACTTTAAATATTACTATATACTAACTAAAACGTACTCAATCGGGAGCCTTCATTCAGCCACGGCACATTTTGATCTTAAACGGACCCCTTGGGAGCCTGTATTCAGCACGCAGCCTCAGGAACACAGGCCGCGGCACTGCGACCCATTTGTGGGAACACTTTATTTCAATAAAACTGTATCATCTACCCCCCCTCCCAAACCGACATATATACATGCACATATGGAAGCAACAATCAAGATATTTTACTTTATTACTATATCTTTAGATTCCACACTCAATGCACAACATTCACAACAAAAACAGCATTCTTTATTATGTTCACACCGAACTGGCGAATTAATATACCACATTAGCACCCATTCCCAATGTTGGTAGAGCGTTCGAGTCCCGACCCTATACACCCCACTACATGCACTTTCACGACAAAATCAACATTCGTTACTTATATTCACACTCAACCTGAACTCACAATTTTAGTTTAGCGCCTATTTCCAACAACGCTTTGGTAGAGCGCATGGAAGTTTCGTCTACAACAGCAAAGCAAGTGTGGGTTTTCGTGCGACGTCACAGTCATGACGTCATTTCGACAAACGTCATAAGAAATGGTGTCTATACTTGAGTGCAAATACTGCATTTGGGGACCATGTTAGATCTCAGGTTTACTTTGACCAATCGGCATGAAATTTGGTGAGTCATCTTTTAAGACACAATATAGACCATGGTACAAATTTGGGCTACATTGCACGCATGGTTGAAAAGTTATAAGCGCGCCAAAAGCGTGACCGAGTTATACACACACACATAGACGACAGGTTTTATATATATAGATTATTGAACAGATATAGTGTTATCGGTGTTTTTCATGAGTATTATGACTATAATTATTGGACATGTATAACATTATGGGTACCTTCAGATATTGCCTAGTGAAGCTGTATTTCATGTGCATTATGACTATAATTATTGGACAGGTATACTGTTATTGGTATGTTTCTGATATTGCCTAGTGAGGCTGTATTTCATGTGTATAATAACTATAATTATTGGACAGGTATATTGTTATCGGTACCTTTCTGATATCTCCCAGTGAAGCCGGGGTATCATCAGTTACCACATCAATTACAACTGCATCTTCATATCTGTCCAAAACAAACTCCTGAAATAAATGAACACTTAATAATATTAAAAAACACTTCTAATTTTGATTCTATTTCAATATGAGTCAGCTGTCCGAAAGGTTGACAGGGACGTGTAAATGATTTCAATGAGTTCCCAGAAGAGATTTTGATTTTTAAAATGAATTCTTTCATTGATTGTCAGATGAAAAGCTATATTCCCATAATTATTCTCCGCATGAATATTAGTATTACCTATCGCTACTGCTTTTCTATCTGCAGAGTATATAAATAACACAATGAAACCATAAAGAACACGCATCAAACTGTGTTATGTTTCGTGATGGTGTAATTTTCTATAATACGAACAACTCCTAAACAGAAGGTCAATCTGAGGTTTTACTATACTATCATCATGCAAATGTAAATCTACAGTTGCTGGTGGTAACTCTATAATTTATTATCAATCGGCAAAAGAAATCACTAGACTGATCCAGTACAAACTTCCAAAAGAGCAAATTATCATTTATTTCTTGGAGGTTTCCATGCGTATTTGACACATATTCTGTGATACCTTCCTTCGTCACTTTTGATGGCTCATTGTCAAGCCTTGAAATTGTGCGTCTGTCATTTGCAGAATGAGGTCCCCAAAGGGTGAATTTAGTGATGCTATCCCGCAGTGGGCTAGTGTCACAACACACACCCTCTGGGAACCTCATTCTGCTGAGGCCTCAACTGCTATGCGAGACCTAGAATCAGATTGAAGTTCCCCAGTTAAAGTTGGAGATGTTCACCCATTAGTCACCTCGATTATGCATTTTATCTTCTGCAAATTAGCAGATTTGGACACAAGTCCAAATTTTATGAATAAATTATACTCACCTGACATAATTCATACAGAATTAAGATTTATCTTAACCTCGCGAACTCGCCACCCAAAAACTCCCGTTCCCGTTTCGTTCCGTCTTCCGGTTAAAGTTTTTACTTTACCGGAGCCGAAGCCGAGCATGCGCAGTACGCATATCACCAGTTTGATCCCATGGCGCTACAAATCAGGCCGTGGGACAACTGTATCTGATGGGAGGAGGGTGGGAGTGAATTATGTCAGGTGAGTATAATTTATTCATAAAATTTGGACTTGTGTCCAAATCTGCTAATTTTATTTCAAAAATTAGCTACTCACCTGACATAATTCATACAGAATTATGCTGATTTCATAGCTGCTCTGTGTAGCGGTAGCTCTGGTCCGATGCTGTTGTCCCATGCCATGGTTCTTCCATGAAATGTTCTTCACTATCTACATCATTAATTTACACTACCGTATATACAGTCCTTTTTTTTTTTCTTTTTTTTTAAATGTCTCTGCATGAACACTATTTACATGTAAATGTGATACCAATCACAACTTCCCTTCACATCAAAACTCTCTGGGAAATCTATCCAATGCTTAGCACATTTGTGCCAACATCCCTCAAATAGAATCTTATAAAGGTAGACGATTGAGCCCAATCCGCACTTTCGAGAATGTCTCTCATTCCAGCTCCATTTAAGAGAGCCCATGAAGATCCAATCGAACGTGTCGAATGACCAGTAATGTTGTTGTCACCTGGAATAGAATCAAAAGTCATCTTTATAAGCTTAACCAGCCAGGAGGATATAGTTTGTGAGGAAACCGGTTTATGGGGCCGATTAATGGCTAAAAACAGTTTTGTATCATTTCCACCCATATTGTCCCTGGCTGCTTTCGTTCGATCAATATACATCAAAAGAGCTCGTTTTGGATCCAATCTGACATCTTCCTCAAAAGAAGGTACCAAAATTAAAGGACTCTGGTGAGAAATTCTGTCTTGCTTAGAAAGGCCCTTACGTAAAAAGGTAATACCCTGCCCTTGAATTCTCATATTACTGCTACCCAATTGTAGACTTTGTATATCACTACACCTTCGAAAAGTGGTAATGGCAACAAGAAACACTGTCTTGAATGTAAGATATTTTAAACTAGCCAAGTCCAAAGGTTCGAATGGAGGATTTTTCAACAGGTCCAAAACTTTTGGAAGATCCCAAGCCGGTACTAGCCTTTGTTTTGGAGGCCTTGAATTAAACATACCCTTTAACATTCGAATAATGTGTGGGTTTTGTCCCACTGGTGTTCCCGCAATCGGTGGCAGACTTGATGAGAGCATGGATCTGTATCCCGCCACAGTGCGGTATTGCAAACCCAAAGCAAACATATCTGACAAAAAATCAGCACATTGTGCTAAAGATGCTTCATGACAAATAATGTTTCGCTCGGAACACCAACTGTTGAACCTTTTGAATTTTGACTGATAGTCTTTTCGTGTTCCGAGTCGCCAAGATTCCGTAATGAAATGACGTGACCTTCTCGAAAAACTCTCTGCTTGCAAATGTCTGTTGACAGATGCCAAGCAGTCAGGTTCATCAGGTTCGGTTCCGGGTGAAGTACCCTCCCTTGATATTGTGTCAACATCCGTTCTGACACTGGCAACTGGAGTGGATGTTCGACTAGAAGTTTCAATATCATTGGAAACCAGAACTGTCTTGGCCAATGCGGAGCTATTAATATCATCTCGCACTGAAATTGACTGATGTGTTTCAAAACTCTGGGAATCAATGGAATTGGTGGGAATGCATAAACATACATGCTCTCCCATGAAATGGAGAGGGCATCTATTGCGAATGCTAGTGGGTGTGGATGCCATGAGCAAAAGATTTGGGTCTTCCTGTTCTGAAAAGTTGCAAACAGATCCATGTTTGGTTGTCCCCAAAGACAAAATATCTTCTGAACTATTATTGGGTCCAACTCCCATTCTGTCTCCCTCACATAACATCGACTCAGAAAATCTGCAAGCTTGTTCTGGACCCCCGCTATGTGAGCTGATTTTAGAACCATGTGGTTCTGAATTGCATGATTCCAAAGTTCCTGTGCTAACTGACAGAGGGATCTGGACCTCGTACCCCCCTGATAGTTTACATAACGAGCCACTGTGGTGTTGTCGGTTCGTATAAGCACCTCCTTGTCCATCAAATCTGGGGTGAAGTGTTTTATTGCTAATATTACTGCTTTCATCTCCAGATTGTTGATATGCAGGGATGTATCTGCGTCTGACCACAAACCCTGAACTGTCTGCCCCCCTAAATGGGACCCCCATCCCTGGAGACTGGCATCGGTTGTGATCGAGACAATTTCCAGATCTGAAAAAATGAATTGACCCTGTTGCATGTTTCGTGTTTGTAACCACCAGTTTAGATGGGGTACCAGATCTTGTGTACATGGGACCCTGAGCTCGTATGCATGACGAACTGGCTGCCATCTTTTCATGAGAAACATCTGAATGGGTCTCAAGTGAAGACGAGCATTCTGAACCAACTCCAGACAGGACGCTATTATGCCTAACAGATGCAGATAACTGCGGGCTGTGTCCTGTCCCATCAACAGATTTCTTACTGCTTGTTGGAGTGCTGTTATACGTTCTACTGTGGGACAAACTAACCCTTTGTCCAAATGAAACATTGCTCCCAAATAAGTTAACATTTGGGATGGTTTCAAGTGAGACTTTTTGACATTTATCAAAAATCCCAGATTTAGAATGGTTTTCATGAACAGCTCCCTGTCTTGCAATAGGCCTGTTCGAGATGAATTTAGACAAATCCAGTCGTCTATAAAAATGGCTAGACGTAGACCCCTCTGACGTAGGTATGCGGCTACGTTCGCAACCACTTTTGTGTATACGCGAGGGGCTGTTGTTGCACCGAAACATATTGTTCTCCATTGATACTGAACACCGTTGATGCTGAATCGGAAAAATTTCTTGTGGCCTTCCCACAATTTTACATGAAGATATGCATCCTGAATATCTGCGGTGAAACCCCAATCTCCCTTTTGTACTAAGGATATGACCTTTTTTAGGGTATCCATTTTGAAGTGTTCTTTCCGAATGTAACGGTTCAGAGGTTTTAGATTTGTGATAGGACGAAAACTTCCGTCCGACTTCGGTACCAGGAAAAGCGTACTGTAAAAACCTTGATTTGATAAATGCTTTGGTACGACTTCGATAACGTTTGCAGATAGAAGTCTTAAAATTTCTTTTTCGAGAAACTTCATCTCTGCTTTGTTCAAATGAGTTTCTTTCACACCCTGGAAAGGTGGAAATTGAAGAAATTCGATTTGATAGCCATTTTGTATGACATCTAGTGTCCATCTGTCTGCATTTATATTTTCCCAAGCCTGGTGAAAATGTGTGAACCGACCTCCGACCGGTACATTCGGAAATGGATGCTTGATTAACATATGTACACTTCTTACCTTTAATGAGTCATCTGCGTTGTGATTTTCCTCTGGTACCTGTGGAATGACTGTCGTAGCTTCCACCTCGTCTTGATCCATACGAGAAACTTCCTCGTCCAGAAGCTCTGGTATTTCCTCTGGCACGAAAAGAATCCTTCGGAGTTATTTTAGGAATTCGAAAAGGCTGAAACTCTGCTGATTTCGATGTGGACTGTTGGTCCCGGTCATTCCTGAATGATTCCGAACGTTCTGGCCAGGTAACAGTTCTTGCAACTTTCCTGGGTTGTCCTTGAGACGATTTTTCAGTCAAAGTTCTCTTAGAAGTCTTGACCGAAGACAACAGTTCATTCACAACTTTATTCTTATCTTTTCTCGCTCTGAGAAAACTTTCCAGCTGATCCCCGAATAACCCGTCAGATGTTAGCGGTAAATTAGCTAATTCTCTGGGATCTGCTGCCTGATACAAGTTAGCGTCACTGATTGCTGTTTGTCTACGAATCAAATGATGCATTGCCCCTGTGCGGCCTAATTGGTCCAACACTTTGGTTGACATTGAAAAAATGTCCCTAATTTGTTGTGTTAGTCGATCCAAGTCAACAACCTCAGCTTGAACATTTTCCATAAGAGATGCTAAGGCTTGCTGAATATAAACATTAACAGCTATACCCATTTGAGCAGCACACTGACCTCTATAGGCTGTCTTTTCGATGAATTTGAATGGATGTGAAACTAACTGTTTTCCACTGATTCCAGATTTGATTTGGGACGATTTTCCATGCGCCCTAATCAAGCATTGTTGAACAAATTCATCAATAGAAGGTATATTTAAGAAATCCTTCGAAGACTCCGCAATTGGAAACTCTTGAAGTAAATCTTCCGGAAAGGCACTTAAGGATGTTGGCTCTTTACTGTGCCATGAATCTTCAAGCACTTTTCTCTGAGCTTCATCTAAAGTCAAACCCTTGACACATTCAGGTTGTTTTGGTAAGGCATCTTTGCCAAAAATGTCCACTAAGCCCTTGGCTATTGGTACATCACAGGAAAGTGTTTCACTTTTATCCTGATCAACAGATGTGTCATCAAAATCGTGTCCAGGACATGTCACTGACAAAACATCGTCGTCTGAACTATCGCACTGTGCGTTTTCTGCACTTTGGCGTTGGTATCGGTCATGCTTTTCTGGCAGCCTCATCGGCTCCTGAGCATTTGACATTCTTCGTCTTACGGGCGATCCAGACGATCCCCTAGACTTAGAACTTCGTCTTACGGGCGATCTACACGATCCCCTAGACTTAGAGTTTATATCGGGCGATCTACACGACCCCCTGGGCTGCGTACTTTGACACAAGCCAACGATTATGTCCAACTTTTCACCAGTCTCTTTTCGAAGTTCTGACATCTCCCTTTCTTGAGCGGCCATCTTCTCTTCCAGGACATCGTATTTCGATTTACGCTTTGTCCTTTTCTTACGCTTTTCAACCGGAGATTTTACACTGGCAGTTGATTCAGCTGGAGAAATAGAAGCCTCTGATTCTGACATAGTTGAGCAGCAAAAATATCAACACGTCCTGATTTGGAGCGCCAAGAAATCAAACTGGTGATATGCGTACTGCGCATGCTCGGCTTCGGCTCCGGTAAAGTAAAAACTTTAACCGGAAGACGGAACGAAACGGGAACGGGAGTTTTTGGGTGGCGAGTTCGCGAGGTTAAGATAAATCTTATTTCTGTATGAATTATGTCAGGTGAGTAGCTAATTTTTGAAATAAAATTAGGGGATATGGAAACTGAATATATGGCAAAAAATGAAATAAAAACAATGTTAATTTGAGACTATAGATACTTCCTAGAAGATGAGGTCTCCAGAGGGTAAAGATAGTGATGCTAGCCCGCTTTGTATATCTTTACCTCTTTAAAGTTAAGTCCGATGTTAGCACATTGTCCTTTGAGTATTTCGATATCATAGGAGACCCACAGATTTCTCCGAGCTATAACAAGGTCTGTCCATGGCAAGTTATCTGCAGTATAAGAACAAGCCTGAGATTAATGAAAGGTGAATATTGTAATGTACACCCATTGGGATCCTCGATTATGCAATGTGTCATCTGCCAGTTTGTGGATATAGAGAAACTAAACTAAAAAAGAAATAGAATCTATGTGAAGAAGTTTCTATAGACATTTGATGATAAAGCAACTTTCCAGAGAAGATGAGGCCTAAGCAGAATGAGGTCCCCAGAGGATGAATGTAGTGATGCTAGCCTGCTATGCAGGATAGCGTCATTAAATTCACCCTCTGGGGACCTCATTCTGCAAATGACATACACTAAAATCTGGCTTGTACAAGAACAATAAACCAAAATATAAAAGAAAGAAATTAATAATGTTGTCGACAATCTCAGGCCTTTGCAAAGTTTACTCCACAGTTTAGTATGCATATTTTGAAAATCTTGTATGACTGAATTAGTTTTGACTTATATTGAGTGTAATAAACAATAAATGGATCTCCATGATCCAGTGGTTAGCATATCAGACTTGTCTTTGTAGTCAACACATCCAGAAAATTTCACACAGCAGTGGCTTGACTGAATTGATCGATGTGCAATTGCCGGATCATATGCTGTTCAATTTTCACGCAAAGTTGTGACCCTTGAGCAAGGTCGCTTGTACTGTGTCTTCTTTGCATCACTCATGATGTATTAAAAGAGTACTCTGTATGGGTGTCGATAGATCTTGTCAGTATGTTAACCTTGATATGCGCACAAATTCATTGCATCCTCGATGGAGGATTGGAGTGATAATGTTGTCACGCACTCTATGACTGAGGTAATAATTGTAAAATGTAAAGTGCATTGAAATAAATTAATTGTGGTATGCACTATATAGTGTAGGTAGTTAGTGACAAAAAATGCTCGGATCGATACAAGTCGGATAAAAGCGCCATTTTTTAGTATCTTGTAGGACAGCATCTCTAGTCTAGGAATTTTCTCAAGAACCAACTTTTCGACCGACGTAGAGCCGAAAATTCAAGATGGCGCCCAAGATGGCCGCCGGTTTGACGGTGGCACACCTAATAGATTTGCTTCTTGATTTGATATGGTAAATATAAGAATTCCTCAACACTATCTAATAATAGTGTTCATAGAATACCAACCGCGACTTTTAGTTGAAAAATGGCCACAATTATTCAAGATGGATGCCAAAATGGCGGCCAAAACATGAGAAATTGTGTTTTTTCCTTATTTTAATTTTAAATACTTTACAATTTTCGAGATAATATAAGAGAAGATATCAACTATGTGTTCATTATTCGATGGGATAATTTCTGTGGAAGAGTTATGCACATTAAAGGTGAAGCAGTATTGTTCGTTCTGGTAGAAATGTGAGGTAGAATATGTGCTATATAAAATAAATGAAATTATTGTCAGACTGTGTTTCATTCTGTAAATGCTTAATAACCAACCGTGAACGACCATGATGTCATCAATTCCATTTGCGACACTACTATATGGTTGGATCAATTGAATAAACATTTGTATGTCGAGATGTTTACAAATAAAAAATCAATTTAGTAGTGGATTTACCACGAAATTAGGAAACACTAAATGACAGACCCCCTACTCATCAAACTCAATTTAGTTCTCAAAAACAAGAACATATGGAAGGTATTATGCAACATATCTTCATCATCAGGCCTCGTATTCAAATTACCAATACTTAAATTCAGTGTTTTTATGTCTAATTATACACAACATGATTGAAGCGTATACCCGAAAGTATAGTTGAGATCGGAGTAAGAAATAATATTATTTCCTTGTATCATTTAGTGTCCTCAATTATTTCAGCAACATAACATGAAACACAATCATGCGAATAGCGAAGATTCAATAATATATACATTAGTGCAATGTATTGCATATATATGCATATGTATAATTTTGAGTGTTATATTGTTGCTGGGATATAATCCAGGGGGCCATGTGGTGGGAAGATGGGATCAGTAAATTTGAAAATACACTTTGTTTTAATAAACTGAATTGAACAATTCACTACTCACAATCACATACATGGAAGTTTGCTTTTTGAACATTTGCACCTGGAACAAACCGATTTGCAAACAAATTTAATCAATTCGGTGCACACTCTAGCCACCTCTGTGGTTGTCAACCATACAAGAACAAAAGAATCGTCAATAAATTTCCATCCGAAGTAGTCACACTGGGGGAAAACTGTTTCACCAGAATCGATTATATCACCCTTCCGGTTCCGTCTCTATCAAATAAGTTCCGACTCTTTCGCGGTTTGTTAAAAAATATTCAAAGTTTTGATAGGCTGTTTATACACTGAATGTCAATACAGAAAGTATTCTCCAATAACAATCGACAGATTAGGTCTTTGTACGTGCTTAGTGATGATAGCAATGCAATAGCTGATTGTGGTGCACATTTAGAGACGTGCATTTGTGTGTATTTCCCACGAGAATTAAGCAACAGTTTAATGCTCAGATTTTCAGCCTCATCACATTTAAATTGGGCTGGAACTTGTTAGGTTTTATGATCGAACATTATAGGTTAATATAATGTCCTGGTGTTCGATCACACAATGAGACATGTTCCAGCCCAACTAAAAGTATCAAGGCCGATAAACTTATCATCAAATTGCTGCTTAATTTACATAGGAAATGCACAAAAACGCATTATGCCTCAAAGTGTGCACAAAAATAGCTGATTTCGCATTATTATCATCAATAAGCACGAGCAAAGACCTAATCTACGGATATTTGTTTAGAAAATAGATCTGTTTTGACATTTAGTGTATAAATGGCGGTCAACACTTTGAAAACAGTTGTGTTAAATCGCGAAAGAGTCGGGCCTTAGTTCGATAGATACAATACCGAAAAGGCGATAGAATCGATTCTTGTGAAACAGTTTCCCTCCAGTGAGTCTGGTGCTGGAAACTTTGCATCTATTATGGGGCTTACAGTCCATATACCAGCCTGATGTATACTAGTAGCACAATTTCTTTGGTGGTAACTGTTCGTGTGCACGGCCTTTGCTGAACATTTCATGTCTATCTTCATTAACTGAGGTCAGGTTCGCAGATTTGTCATAAACAATCACGACGAGATGCTAAATACACTCAAATAATGGTGATGAA
Source organism: Siphonodentalium dalli (assembly GCA_032622095.1). Classification (NCBI taxonomy): domain Eukaryota; kingdom Metazoa; phylum Mollusca; class Scaphopoda; order Gadilida; family Siphonodentaliidae; genus Siphonodentalium; species Siphonodentalium dalli. The sequence goes on from CP136065.1 coordinate 207,731,459, forward strand.
ACATCAAGTACCACAAAAGGATTCCTCGTAATTGACATCAAGCATTCTGTTGCTCTGGGTAAGCTTTTCAAGCATCCCAAAATGTGCGCTTACCATTACCAAAGAAAAGGGGAGTTGAGTCGCACCCTGATATCACATGGAAATGATGGAATATTGGAAGCACAGTTGAATTTTCTGAGCCCAATTGAATTGTACATATCAACTATGTTGCGGATAACATGGGATTTAGACTTGTCGAAAGACACCGTTTCAAATCTTTGCATTGGAGTAGCTTAGCATGCAGATGTCACACTAGAATCACGATAATATCCTTGTAAATATCCTTGTACAATAATCGATGAATAATGAGTTTGTAGCATATGAGATATATGTCCGACTAATCTACTGTCAGCTTCTTCATATGTGCATCCAAAGAGAATAGGTTCCACATTAGGACCGCGTTGTCATCCTCCGTTGTGAAGATGGTTTTTCCTGTTAGGGTTTCCAATTTAAAGAGACATTCATTGACCAATGCAAACAATACTTGCTTGTTGGTGGTGTTTCTTAGAAAGTCATTCCAATTCGGTGGAATTTTTGTGGTAAGCCCCCACCTTACATCGAATGCCACAACCACGTTTCTCTCACGTTCCTGTTTTGATACTAACCTATATTTACCTGTCCAAAACCAAGTCAAGTATTCTACTATCTGGGAGCTGCATCATAACATATGGAATAAACGTTGTGCTGATATACATTGAGAAGGTATGCCCGACTTCAGGTCTCAGTAAGTGTATCAGAGCACCCCCGTCGAACACCTTACACTCGACCTTTGGATTTGGCTCTGCAGTGTCTATGTAGTTTGAATCGGATGGGACCTTCATGCAGCTTAGGAAGTCACATTGATTACCGCCCCTGCTTTCGCCCACTTTCGATATAGATGGGGAACCGCTGGTTTTCGTGTGAGAAGAACATATATTTCATATGCTACAAACCGATAATTTTCGATTATTGTGCACACTGTTGACACATATATTATCGTGATCATGTTGGGACATCTGTATGCGATGCTTTTTCAATGCAAACATTTGAAACTGTTTGTCTTTCGAGAAGTCTATACCCCATGTTACATACAACATAGTTGATACGTGCAATTCAATGGGCTAACAAAAATTCAACTGTACTTCCAATATTCCATCCGATATCAGGATGCGACTCAACTCCCTTTTTCCTTGGTAAGGGTAAGCGCAATTTTGGGATGCTTGGAAAGCTTAGCTCACAGAATGCTTGACGCCCATACGAGGAATCCGTGTGTGGTTCTTGATGTTTCATCACCACTGTTTGAGTGTATTTAGCATTTCGTTGTGATTGTTTATGACAAATCTGCGAAATTGACCTTAGTTAATGAAGCAAGACATGAAATGTTCAGCACAGTTCAACATATATATATATCAGGCTGGTATCTGGACTCTACTAGTAAGCCCCATAGCACATGTAAAGTTTCCAGTACCTGACGTCTTTGGATGGAAATTGATTGGCGGTTCTTTTGTTACTGTTTGGATGACAACCCAGAAGCAGCTAAAGAGTGCACAGAGTTGATTAAATGTGTTTGCAAATCGGTTTGTTCCAGGTGCAAATGTTCAAGAAGCAAACTTCCATGTACGAAGTTGTGCAGATGTGGTTGTGAGAAGTGAATTGTTAAATAGAGTTTATTAAAACAAAGTGTATTTTCAAATTTCAAAGTATTGGTAATTTGAATACGAGGCCCGATGATGAAGATGTGTTGCAGAATACCATAAATATGTTCCTATTTTGAGAACCGAATTGAGTTTGACGATTATGGGTTTTGTCATTTGGTGTTTCCTAATTTCGTGGTAAATCCACTACTAAATTGATTTTTTATTTGTTAAAATCTCGATATTCAAATTTGTATTCAATTGATCCAACCATATAGTAGTGTCACAAATAGAATTGAAGACATCAGAACCATTCATGGTTCGTTTCTAAGCATTTACAGAATGAAACCCTGTCTTAGAATAATTTTGCTCATTTTACATAGCATATATTCTACCTCACATTTGTACCAGAACAAACTATACTACTTCGCCTTTAGTGTGCATGACTCTTTCACAGAGGTTATTCCATCGAATAATCAACACATTGTTGATATCTTCTCTTATATTATCTCGAAAATTGTAAAGTATTTAAACAAAAATAAGGACAAAACCAAACATTTCCATGTTTTGGCCGCCATTTTGGCATCCATCTTGAATAATTGTGGCCATTTTTCAACTAAAAGTGTGGGCTGTTATTCGGTAACCACCATTCTTAGATAATAGGGTGGAATTCGTTATGTTTAACATATCTAATTGAGAAGCAAAACTATTAGGTGTACCATCGTAAAACCGGCGGCCATCTTGGACGCCATCTTGAATTTTCGGCTCTACGTCGGTCAAAAAGTTGGTTCTTGAGAAAATTCCCCTAGGCTAGAGATGCTGTCCTACAAGATATGAAAAAATGGCGCTTTTATCCGACATGTATTGATCAAAACGCTAACTACCTACACTAATATAAATAGATCAATTATTAACCCTTTGAGTGCCAGGTCGATTTTTGTATCAACCCATATACCCTGTGCCAATGCATTCTCTTATATATGCGAGTCAACCATAGGTCGCCTCGCATATATAAGAGAATGCATTGGCCTAACATTTTTTTTTTTTTTTACAATTTTTTACAATTTTAATAATTTATTCTTATATTCTTTAACAGACTTATTTTGTAGGTTTAGGGCCGATGAGATCTGCCCCTGGCACTCAAAGGGTTAATAGCAGACAAAGGAGCTCTAATTCAAATTGTAAAGTCAAGCAAAAATGCTTATGATTGACTATTACATAGTGAACTTCACCTTACGTTTAATATATTCAAAGCACTCACCAATGGATATGGTGCAGTACAGGGATGATGAGTGCGTGGTTTCAGTCAGCCGAGTGCATTCAATAATAGTGACATCAAGCTCCCCTTCACCAACTCTGGCTCCATGTACAAACACATCTTTCTTCATTTTAAATGATTCTGGCTGTATAAAGAATGGCCGGAACCTCATCTTATAGTTTGGCAAAGAATGTTTCTTCCTGATGGTCCGCTTTATCTATAACAACGAAATATAAAAAAATACTAAATTGTATGTACAGTAAATATTATCTCACAAGCTGTTAAATTAAAACAACAAGATACCAGAAAAAAAAGAATATTTTTATGAATATTTAACTTTTTACTTATAAAAATGTAAACTAACAGAACATAGTCAGTTTTTTTTACAAGTACTAAAGATTTTTTATACTAACAGAATGAAGTTAACATGACATTTTCAAAATTTTCACAGATGAGCAGGTTTATTATACACCAAAAAAGACAAAATGAATTTGATTCTTTTACCAACATAGCGTGTTCCAAGCCAACATATTACCTGATTGACTATGAGGGAGGTAATTTGAGGTATAGGCCGCCCTTCAAATCTGGACTCCACATCAAATTCAATATGAGGCTCCTGAAAACAAGAAATAAGATCAGGAATGGTTAACCCTTTCATGACGCAGTTGCGCTGGTGCAGCATTAAAGACCCTACCAGTGCATTATATTATATATGTTAGTCTCCCATTGGGAACCTTGCATATATATGAGAATGCACTGGCATACAAGGTTATGGTAAATATTGTTAGGCCAATGTATTCTCTTATATATGTGAGGCTCCCTAAACATGGGAACATTTAAAGGTTACACAAGGATTAGTTTCTGGTGACATTACCACCAGGTCACGCATGCGCACACTGTACAATATAATTACCATTTAGAGGCAGTATTTTACTCATTAAACACAATAAAATAACTAAATAATAAATGTCCTATCGTAGACGAGGCGGGCTATAAAAAGCCCGCCTTGGAAAATTCTAGGCGGGCTGTAGGCGGGCAGCCCGCTTTGAGATTTCCAGGCCTGCTGAAATATATCAAGATGAGATTTGATAAAAGCTTCTTGACTCAGATGTTCATTGTGTGCTGTTTATATATGCAGCACATGAAGATAATGATATAAAAGTGTGACAAAGCGTGACTATTTTTTGACAGATAATAAAAGTTAACCCTTTCATGACTGGAGCTTTCTGCATTGGCCTAACAATATTTACATTGACCTTGTAAACCAGTGTATTCTCTTATATATGCGATGCTCCCTATGGGAGACTCGCATATGTAAGAAAATACACTGGCACATGATCTTCAATGCTGCACCAGCCCAGCTCCCGTCATGAAAAGGTTAATGCCATACTTTGCTATTTGCTATCAAATTGATTCACACAGTCATGGCAATATGTTAGAAAATTCAATGCATAAACAACAGAGACAAAACAGGAAAAACTACTATTTCATTTGGACCGAATAATACATGGAAACACATAGGATAACAATTCCACCAGTCAGAGACATAGTAGGTCATCTCATTCAAATGCTGCATGTTCCTTAAATTTGGATTAAACATTTCTGTAAATAATTACATGTGCATTCAACAAGATTAATCTCCCAGTAGACCAAGATACCAGTGTGGGGTAATTTAACAATCACATGTGTGTTTAATACCCGAGAAAATATTATTACAGCATGAGATACAGGGATGGGTCAATTACTCACACAAGGTTTTAATTATAATATATACAATTACTGTAAAAAGATTATAACGTCCTCTTATATTATAATATATACAATTACTGTAAAAAAGCTAATAATGTCCTTTTGAAATGCTAAGCATAATCATTTTTGAAAAGTAAATGGATGCAACTGAACAAATAATTGAACTACATGTCTACCGGTATGTATCGAAGTAAGTAATTACTTTATATTACTTGTAATTGAGAAATGATCCAATTACAAATTAATCTCAATTACTTGAGTAAAAGTAATTAACGGTCACTTACAATTAGTCCATCCCTGATGATATAATACTGAGCTATTTGAATCATGAGATACAGTCTTTATTTGAGATTATTTACAGGATTAAGCTTTAGCCATGACAATCAGAATAAACACATTTGCTGCCGACTCACATCATAGAATGAGAATGACCAGTGGGTGTAGGGTTTCCTTGTTAGCTGAAGCCTGGCATTTCCCTTTAAACATGTGACTCGAACAGAGAGATGAGCCTGTTTGCCGAACACCAGGTCAACGTCAACTGATATGTGGAGTCCTCCGCTGTAGTCAACATCTAAACAAATGTCCAGCTCCTAAATGTATCAAAACGAGCAAATAAACTTTTACATTTAATTTCAAGACACATAATCCATATTACTTTTAGTTCTTAACTGTTACTTTTCTGAATTCTAGTTACAGCTATATCTAGTCATTCAAATAAAAGATAAACAGTCATAACAAATTTGTAGTGCACAAAACCCAAAGCAAAGTTGTGGCTATAAACAATCTATATAGTCAGTAGACTGGTGAGGAATTTTGCTGACTACAACATTATTTTCGCTAATACTTTTGTTGCTAATTGTGAATTTATTTTATCATTTTCAAGAAACATTGATAAAGTAACAACAAACAGCTGTTTATCGAAATAGAGTGCACAGATATTATGAAAGTACATTGTATGAAGATAGTCCAGTTCATTGCTAACTGGGTGGTGCTGCCATGTATTTTTTTCAATTTTTGGTCAATCCATTGGCATAGATAACGATAAGACTGATAGATTGTGGCTTGGAAATTTCAGCTGTTATGGTAGTTTGGCCATATGAACATTTAAAGGCTATTTTCAAACAAGTTTGCTAAGGAGAGTGAATTTAGTGATGCTATTTCTCACGACAGGCTAGCATCACCAAATTCACCCTCTGGGAACCTCATTCTGCTTTGTCTCAACTACAGGAGCCCTAGGATCAGATTGAAGTTCTCCAGTTATCATAAGGGAAACAATGTTAATTTGAGACTATACTTCCCAGAAGATGAGGCCTAAGCAGAATGAGGTCCCCAGAGGGTGAATTTAGTGATGCTACCCCGCTGTGAGGGGTAGCATCACTAAATTGACCCTCTGAGGACCTCATTCTGCAAATGTCCTGGCTTGGTGTGCACCCTGTTGGTGAAGTCTTGTCCAGTCTCAAACTGTTACACATTTGCATCTTACCTCAATGATATCTTCTTCTACTTTAACGTGTTTGTTTTGGCAGAATGGATGATACGTTGTATCTTACCTCAATGATGTCTTCTTCGACTTTAACGTGTTTTACTATGGCAGAATGGATGATGGGAAAGCAGGATCCAAAGTTAAAATCTCTCACCTGAAATAAGGTATCAGTTATTATTTTATATCGATTTGCGTTTTATGCAGCATATAAATCATATGAATCATATAGAATGGAGGTTCGTTCTCAGGTCTGAGAATAAGGTGCCTGTCATTTTCAGAATGAGGTCCCCAGAGAGTGAATTTAGTGACGCTGTCCACATAGTGGGCTAGCATCACTAATTCACCATCTAGAGACCTCATTATATTATTATGTGGAATCTGACCATATGTTATTACTACATTCTTCATTGACAATTATCAAGGAATATTAAATATTATCATCTTCTTTGGAAAGCTTCTTTATTATCAAATTTCTACAGACAATTCTTCACATAGATTCTATTTCATTTTTAGTTTAATTTCTCTATATCCCCAAATTAGCAGACGACACATTGCATAATCGAGGTTCCCAATGGGCGTGCATCACAATATTCACCATTTGGGAACTTCAATCTGAGTCTATGTCTCCCACAGCAGATGAGGCCATGCAGAATGAGATACCCAGAGGGTAAATTTGGTGATGCTAGCCCACTATGAGGGATAGAGTCACTAAATTCATCCTCTTGAGATCTCATTCTGAAAATGACAGGCACAATAAACTCAGGTTGTTTTTTGTCCAAGTCTCAAAAATCTATAGATGATCCTACTAATGTTTCAAAATGGTTTTCATATCTAGTAGTAGAACAGGCATAGCCTTCAAATCTTTATCATATAAATTATTTCTCAATTTCATATTTTAAGAAGTAGAAGCTAGAGAGGCAGGAACCTAGAATTGTTTGAATAAAATGTTGAAAGTGTTCTGAACATATATAACATTAATTAATGTAGGTACCCAAGGCAGGAACTAAGACAAATTAAAAATTAATTAACCATGCTGCTTATTAAGCAGTGCTTAAATATAGTTGCAAATTCAGGTAAGGTTTTCATCAATTGCAAACAACGTATAGTGCACCAACCTGCTAAATGAGTTTTCATTCAGATTTTCATTGCTTCAGTTACAACACATACTCTTTCAAACAATTGTTTAAACATGTTAAACATCAACTTTCAAAATATCAAAGGATTTTGATTAACATTGAACTATATCATGAGGTAGAGGTAGAGGCACATACTGTAATTTCATCAACCAACTTCCCAGACGTCGTCTTCATTATCTCTATAAATTCCATGTTCATTTTCCTCACAATGAAGCTGCAATAAAAACATCCATTGTTTCCTCATACCCATCATCGATATACATAGCTGACCATCGGATATCCTTCTAATTATTGTTCACTTATGTGGTAGACTTTTTTCGAATATGAAGCAAAGAACCAAGACAAAGTTCACAGACAAACGTTTTGTGACTGACATCCTTCTCAACTTTATATTTGAACGAAAATCAAAACTATACATCACTTAGTATAATATATGAAATATACGTATTCTGAGCACAGACCTTGGTGACTATAAAATGAATAATTACTACTGAAGATACACTAATCGACTACTCTAGTAGTGTATATATATATATAATAGTGCTTATTAATTAATGATAGTCGCAAATGATTATGACTGTATTCTAAGGATTTCAGGACTAATGTACAAGTATGCTGTATCGTAAACAATGGCATGCAAATTGAAGCATAAGACATGCCGCATCAGAACCCCGATGGCTACTTGTAATAATGCATTCCGTTTGATGATAACACTACATAATCATCATGTGCGTTTTATCCATGAAATTAATTTTTTAAAATGGCATTATCCAACTTTCTTGTTGATCAGAATGCATTTATGTGAGGTACCATCTTAACACATTAATATAGGTTGATCGTTGAGTATTAACAGTGTGGGGACATTAAAATGTACTAATATTCAACTGACATAGTTATGATGCAAAACACATTTGGCAAGTTAACATAGGTATGAACGCAGGTTCATTGATTAGAAGAAACTGAAGCTAGCACTAACTATATAAAATTACATAGACCGTCGATCTCTTGACTTTTGATATGTATGTAGTGATTATTGTCAAGACCATCAGTGCTAAAAGTACTGACATTAGCGAAAGGCCGACGGACTGTGATTGGGGTAATATCTAGTGTAAACTCTAAATTACATCATACATGTTTGCAACGAAGGTGAGACCTCCAGATGGGAAAACAGAGTACAATGTGGCAATTGCCCCACCAATTGAACGCCATAAATAAAAAATAGATTGTCCCCATAAACTGGAAAGTATAGGCAGATTCGAAAATAAATGAATCGGAAAGATGATTCGGTATTGATCCCGAATCTGATCGCCGATGTTGACATCGAATCTAATCTTCAAAGGGCCCTAATGATTATTTACTTTGCTAATATCAAGGCAGGTCTTGTGTAACTGTTTCAGCCCTTATAATTGGCTACGGCAATCGGCAATGCCGAAGCCATTTGCTGAAGCAAACTGGGCCACGGTAAAGGGTTGCCGTAGCAGATTGCCGAAGCCAAACAATCTGAATTAAAAGGGCTGCTGTTTATACATTGATTGATTTATGATGTTAAATTTCAGACCAACCTCCTGTCATTTTGACCATTTATTTTCTTCTAAGAGGTCAGAATCCACTTTCATCCTATTCTGTATCTGTAAATTTGAATGTGTCATAATATACATCGGGCAGTAAACAATTTTGTGTATATGATGAAATTTGCATCATTCAGAGTATGTGTACCTTCTGACTTTCTTTGTATCCTTCAACTCCTTGAACAAAAACTGCAATATAATGTTCAAAAATAAGCATGATTCTTTTTTGTGTTTGACATCTGAATCATGAATCTGCTGGCGAAGTTCCTGAAATACAAGACCACTGATTTAAATTTTAACCAAAACTAAATGTATATGTAAAACTTATACATGTACGTCCCCTTCTCGGTATGCAATTTTTTCTACGCTGTCAAATATCAAAATGGAGAGTATTTCAATTTCATATCAACTTTGTCGCTCCAGAATAATTTTGCAATTGTGTGACACGGAAATAAGCTGTAGCCATGTGTAGCCTACTAATTATAGATACCGGTAGTATGTCTATGTCTACATATTACTCCGACACCTTCAATTAACTTTATAACCCTGTGGTGACTCCAGTAGCTTTCTTTAATGTGCACATACCGAGGCATGTACACAGGTCAGCCATTAATGTCCGCGCCCGATCTGACAGTGGCACAGCATACTGCACCCACGAAAACATACCTGGACAATTGTTGTGATGGGGGGGGGGGGGGGGGGTGGAGTCCGTATTTGCATTCAGATCTTTATTCAGTGATCCTGAATGAGACTTTTCAACCTGACAAACTTGGTATCTGACCGAGTTCTAAATTTTTTCAGAATACCGTGACCAGGTTTCGAACCCCCGTTCCGCTAGCACGAGAGACCAGTATGCTGTCTCTCAGCTACCACTACCAGCTTCCTATATGTGCCAATGTTCATGAGAATACATGACTAAAATTCAACTTTTTTTTAGTTTGACAAATGGGACCAATAGCACCATTCCAGACCTTTTTCTCACAAAAAGAAAAGTCACATCCAATGATGACACAGGAAAAAAATCATTGCTTGTCGAATCTTTGTAATTTACCTTGGGCAATTGGTATCTGTCAAACTGCGACTTGGGTACCAGGGGTGTCTTTGGTAACTGACCAAATTTCCTTTTGATCCAAAGCAACTGACACAAGATTGTGCAAATTATACCAGCAAGAAATGCTATTACAAGAGCTGTAATAAACATTTTCACCAAATTCTCTTCTTTAGTAGAATAACTTCAATAGCCTGGTATTTATTTCTTTGTTTTGTTTTTCCACTGCCATTTTCGTGCACGAAATTAGGAAAATTGCCAAAATAATTAAGTTATCATTTGCCGGAGATAATCTTTCTTTTAAACACAACAAATTTTATATCTGACCCAAAATGTGACACTACACCCATATTCAAAGAATGGATATACTGCGTCTAAAAAGGTGTTAAAATACGTAGACGTAAAAAAAATTGTAGGAGTGCGGCCATCTTGGATTTATGAACAATTCAAAACACGGAAGTCGTATAAAATGAAACGAATTTCATATACTTATAGCCACGAGAAAGATGGCGGTCAAAATAGCCGCCGATAGTAAATAGGTAGAATCTGAACTTCCAAATTCATTGCTTCTATCAGTGCATTTTAAATTGTCTCTCATTTGTGAACATATAATGAGTACCTGTATTAATGTTTTTTTTCATTTTAACAGGAATTCTTTATTATAAAATTAGTATCAAATAAATTATACAATATTGCCCCAAAAAAATGCAGGAAAACAGCATATGTTTCTCTGGTGAGCCAATGGAGTACTCCACTCTGGGACCCATACATGGTGAAATATTCAACAATGTTGGAAATAGTGCAAAGAAAATCAGCATGATTCATCACCAGGGATATGGGCTGTGTCACCATGATCCTTGAGAACCTAGAACTTCCATCACTAGAAAGTGTTGTAGATACAAATGTCTAACATGCTTGTACAAAGTGGTTGGTCCTCACAATAAATTATATGCCTGATAAAAACAGAGGCCTACCTTTACCATATTAAATATTAAGTATTTGCTTAACATTCGCTTATGATTTGAACACTAAAAATCTAAGAGATGTAATTCTTAGCATCCACTTACCATTCAAATGCTAATAGATGTCATTTGAAGATAAAAGTAGTATTTTTTTTACGCTAGTCATTCGAATGTTAAGATATATTCTTATATTCTTTCTTAACATTTGAAAGCTACTTGAGGATGCTATTTTCATGTGATCACACTAAAACATAGTTATTGGTAATACTTATAGTTTAAGAGGGAACATCTCCAAGTTTTGCTCTTTGTTGTTTCTTGGAAGGAGTCTGTGGATTAAATTTGTGTAAATACTGATAAACCATTATGGTATTAGCCCTTGAGGCAGTTAAAACGGGTAATAATAGCTATATGGCCTTTAAGTGCCTCTACATATATGCTATGGCCAATTGTTGCTTTTTCTTGTACTTGTGTGCAATGCAATAGATATATTCTTTGTCCCAATTAATTTGATTTTTGATTGATTAACATTTCTAGTCTGAAAGTATATTCAACAACAAAATATTAGCATATCAGTTATGTATAATAATGATAGATCTTGACATGTTCTAATAACTGCTGCAATTTCACATCATATTCAGAATAAAAGTGGAATTTTGAAAGAAACTGAAATTTATTTGACTGATAAATAATAGAGCACGCTCTTTGATAATAAACATGTGCCTGCATCAACAAATGTTTAATTGGTTCAATTAGATATATCTATTTGACCAAAGATGATATATCATCTAAAAGGGAATAAATACTTATGCACAGCACACATATATATATTATCAAGTAGTGTTGTAAAATATGTATTTATAAAAGATTATGCAGCAAAATTCAAAAGCATTCAAATAGAAGAGAAACCTTAGTATTTGAACGCTTAGCTACCCATTCAAATGTTAAGCATCAAAATACTAGTTATGCAAAAGAGATCAGATCTGAATGCTAAGCTTACCATTTGGTTACTAAAGTAGCATTAAAATGCTAAGTTAATCACTGATTGGTCCAATCTCTCATTTCCTTTGTGGTTTTTGTCAAGCATTCAAATGCTGAACAATTCCTAAGAAAAGACTAAGGATACACATAACGGAACATCAAAGCCAAGCCAATTTGAGGACTCTCTATAATAACATTGTCAAAATTTTAATGGTCTGAGAAAATACTAAAAAAAAGCGATCTTTCAAACTGATCCAGACCAGATTATTCTTCTCATGCACCAACAACACAGTTCACATGGCAAATATCGACATCTTCAAATCGGCAATCACTAGGAGAGAAAATATGCCCTCCTCATCCTATTAAAGCGAAATTGGTTACCAAGAACTTACATATAGAGATACAGATCATGGTCTCACATTCATAGCCAAGTCACACGCCCTTTTCCTTTATTATGGGGAGGGGTTGATTAGATAGTTGCTTGAATGCCATGTGTATGGACTCAATCAGTACAGGACTACAGGTTATAATTCCAAATACAAAGCTGACTTCAGCGCACTTCGCCTCATGAAAATATCAACTCCAGGTTTACATACATGAGTAGCTTACCATGTAGAGTCTATGTGCAGTCAATGTAGATGATGGTGAATGAGGTATAGTTTTGACTATGTGCATGTTTAAAGGTACTCAATCTGATCAGACGGTCCCCATAACATCAAGATACAACAACAGCATTTCAAAATACACTTTAGTTATAAAAATCGATTTATTGCAACAAAATAATGCTAACCACTGTCAACTATGGTATCAAATTTCCCAAAACTTGTTATTTATCAACATTTTGATCAACAAAATATGGCCGTATTATCACTAAAGTATCACAAAATTGACCGTATTACCACTTGCTTTTTTATCCATCTTCATCCGCAATTTTGTCCGAGACCCTCCATTTGACCATGTTTCTGGGTCACTTATTATTACATATCTTGAGAAATAACAAACTTCAAAACTTGATGGGTGGGTTCTTGGACTCAAATCAAATATTTTTTACCCCGAAGCCAAAGAAATAGTAATTTCGGAGCATCTGATCGGATTGAGTACCTTTAAGAACTCAGAGGTTTTGGCATATTACTGTTAAACATCAGCCTTTGGACGAATTTCCAAACAACACAATGAACTGGTATTAGGAGTATTTGTTGTATGTATACCAAATGTTTAGCAGTGTCTTCCACAGTAACTTCTGTTTCAGATACAGACGAAATTAAAAATAATCTAAGACTGCTACAAGCAGTTATCATTTTCTTGATCAAATTCAGAAGCATATACAGCCATGACTGTCATGATGCGTGCAGTGTTCACGCTGGCGGAAGCCATTTTAGCCATTGGCGAAAATAATTTGTAAATGGCGAAAAAAAATAACCAAATGGCGAAAAAAATGGCTAAATTAATTTCCTCTCAAATATGTCCATCGGGACATGGTGGCGATTATAAACACACCAGCTAATCATCGGTCTAATAACATCACGCGCAGCGGACATCCGTACAACAAAAGCGTCACCACCTCATGTATGTTACACGATCCGATGTGCTTGGAGCAATTAGTTATAGGTGTACATTGGTGTTGATTTCATGCAGTGTCAATGGTAGATGCTTTGTGCTGTAATAAACGCAACTTTTGAGTGGGGGTCTGGGAAAGATGCTTAATCACTTTAAGTGACAGAGGTTTTTATTGCGAGTCAAGTTACCAAAATGAATTTCTTGCATTTGCAGCTTGATCCCTATTAATTAATTCCAACTTTTTACAAAACCGATCGATCTGTCCAACTAGCCGCGATTAAAATTATCCTAATTGCGTAGTCACCAGGGTATACTTACTATTTTCCCGCGAATTGAACAAATATGCCCCAGATACGCATAGGCATAGATAAAACTATGCATAATAAATAAAATAAATAAAACTTCAGGTTGAGTTCAGATATCGTATTGCATATTTTCACTACATGTTAATACACCGCAATTTGTTTTTATTTGCGATGGTCTAAAAACTTTCATTGTATGTGGAATTGCTTGGCAGGATGTTATTGCTCATATTACATTGTTATTGTTTTCTTTTGTCAATAAAATGTAATATACGTTCAATTTATCTCAAAATATGTTCCCAAACAAGTGGCTAAATTAAATTCAAAGTGGCTAAAAAATTGGCATTTGGCTAAAATAATGGCTAAAGGAATTTCTGGGCCAGCGTGAACACTGGTTGCATGTAAGAAGCAGGTAGTTATCAATCTCCTGCTGTTTGGGTTAGTGACTCAAAAATTTAATATGCAGACATGATGTGCCATGGTGCAGACCCGCCTTTTGTAAATTGAGCTAATATAAACATACTTATGTTATTTCTTTTAATTTTGAGCCTTGGTACATGTAATTACCCAATTGAGGTTATAAAGTGAGGCCAAGGAATTTTTACAGCTTATTTGGAACAATTTAGCCATAATGATTCGCCATTTATTGTTTTGCCCTTCTATCATTTTTTGAAAGTGATAACACCCAAACGCCTTGAATACATATATTCATACCAGTATATGTAGTTTGTAACCTGGGACCAGGATCTATATGGAATAAAAATGGGGCGCTTACTGCAACTTTATTTGAAATTGCTGACATCACATGTTGCGAAAATCAGCAGTTTCCATATGTTATGAAGTGGCAGTTCACACCTGAAGGCATCAATGTTTATTAACCTTTATTAACTGGATCAGAACTACATGTATTCATGGCTGGATAGCTTTTCATAATATATTTGAGATGACAATTTTTTTTTTATAATTTAAAGAAATTGATTGTATGGTGAAAGATTATTTATCTTTTTTCTCTGTATTATATACATTATACTGTTGAAATGCTATTCAAAATAGATTTGGGATAGCAAGGTCTCTAGACTCTCTACATTGGTGAGTGATAGGTTGGGAAACGATATGTTTTACATCTGGGTTATATATTATTTCCACCCCTCGTTCTGATTGTTATTAATTGATTTGAGATTGAAAAACAAAGGCAACACATGGAATAGTTGATAAAAAGGATCTCTGGTTTGTTACATCATGTTTATATAAACTTGTTTCATAAAGTGTATTGATGACTCGTCAGATGCCCCCGTGTGATCACAATAGTGAAATTAATTTGTCTCCATTTCTAACTTATCTTATTGGAGAAGAAGCACTACTTCATATGGTATTTCAATTCTAGGTTACAATTGTACAGTAAATATTTAGATAGGTTCAGTAGAAATATTTGATTTCCAAAGCTTGCAGAGTACCATATATGCTATATTTTCTTCATTATCTGAATCTGTGAACACATTTTATATGAAATAATTTACAATATATACAAATGTAGGCAATCAGCGTTCTATCTCAAACTCAAAGAATCCTCCCACATCCATTGGAGAGTGTTGTAAACTATATTTAGCACATTGCAACCTTGCCCAGTCTGTCCATAGAAAGAGTGAATTGTGTTTGGGTAAAAAAATGAGCGTTCTATAAATTTATATAGAAATTTATTTATCTTAATTTCACAGCTTGGAACACATACAAAAGCAGACATTCTTTTACAAAAACAAATTAACACTAATATAACCATGGTAACCTTACATGAACAATACTCTGTAATAAAATGTAAATGCATGTATTACTCAACTATATACACATTCAACCATATATTATTTATAAAATTGTTTCTTGTATAAAAAGCTTCTTGCACATAACCCCATTCATACAAACATATATACATATCACATATGCGAATACATTCTTATATATTGCATTTATATCTGCATTGTGCTGCAGAAAGCATTACAGAAATATTTTGCATAAAGATCCATTTTGATGGCACATTCATTGCTATGTGAGCATGACAAAACCAGGTCACTGTCGGGTATCAAACTTGCACAGCCACTGGTTCTCTATTGTGGGAAGAGGTTGACCACTTGGATTTTCCAACTCTGTATCCAAATTCCAAAGTGGGAAATCCCATTTGCACCCCCCCCCCCCCCCCCCCCACCAAATTTCCAACCTGACGCCCCCTATGGTTGGAAATTGTCGAACTAATGCTCATTTCAGTCCAGACATTTTGCCTGAAAGAATAAAAACCAGTTTAATAATAAATACTGGTTAGAAAGTCAAACTATCAGAACAATTTCATTTGAATGTCGATATCTGTCCATAAAAACCTCCTATTAACCCTTTCAGTGCCAAGTCCGATTTTTGTATCACCCCATATTTCCTTGATCATTTTTCAAATTTATTGATTATAATAATGTGATATATTGATGAAAAGAGCTCTTAGAGCTCTTTCCATCAATGTATCACATTATTATAATCAATAATTTGAAAAATGATCAAGGAAATATGGGTTGATACAAAAATCGGACTTGGCACTGAAAGGGTTAATGGGCTCATGGGTCCGTTCTAATTAAACCTCCTATTAATTGGCTCATGGGTCAGATCTAATTATTTCAGGTATAGAAAACATACAGATGGTGGTATTATGGTGTCATATGGAACAGGATATCTTTAAAAACAATTACCTTTGCGCCTAAAACAAACTTGACATTCATCAAAGTATTGATTATGAAACAACATTGTGTCACATTTTCTTATCCATCTTTGTTGTATAATATATTTACAATTAAACTTAGGCCTAAACATTATTAATCAGTTTACTCTAATAAATAGCAAGAATTCGCAGGAAACTGGGAAAAACAATTATCACGACACTACCATAATGATTGAATGCTGAGGTCAAGAGTTATACAGTTTCACACACACACATCATACTATAATATGGAGAATACAGAGCAAAATGCTAGAAAATTGCATAACACGTCATTCCAGCATTTATTTTTTATTTTAAATCTGTATTGGAAAATTGAAATATTCTGATTGCCAAGATTGAATGATGTGAAACACTCCGCTAGGGTGATCAAATAGAAATGGAGAATAATCTTGTTCAAAGTAGTTATTTTTACAAATATTATATCTAAATTGACAACACACACCGTCATTCTTATATATTAATTAAATATCGCCGATAGAAGCGTCCTGATTCGAGTAGTAAATATTTACAATTTAGCGCAGTTCAGACAATGTTTCCTATGGAGTGGTACGATCGATTTGCTTGAGATTTTCGGTGATGTTAGTAGAATGCTACATTCCTCCAGTTGACATAGCACCTGGATATATAACTTATCAGTTTCACGCACCGGAATAAGTACATAATATGTCTTTAACTGCCAATCCAACTCCCAAGTTTTACCTATAATGGTCAAATAAATAAAAAATCTGTATTCTCAGGCACATCCCTCGTCAATGAAATTTTCTTTTAAAAAGCCGTCAAACATTTTTGGCAATCTTTTCTGTTAGAAATATTGGATTTGAACATCTAAATTTGTTTAATTTGTTTCTTGGGTGTTTTCCAGATTTTGAAATACAAATAAAAATAAAGATCCTCCCTCCCTCATCTATAATTGAGATCTAATTGCCTGAGAACACAGATATTTTATTTTAATGGCTTAAATCAGAAGTAAATATAAGTGTCAAATAATCAAATTGTTCACTCATTTCGGACAACAGTTCACATACAACTACAGTAATGCCCTAAGTAATCGACTCCATATCCACAGCAGAATTATGGGTAACTTTTCAGGATTTAGTCGGAAATATGGCTTGTTGCCATTCATTAGAAAGCTCTCGGGGAGAGCTTTCCGATGAATGGCAACAAGCCATATTTCCGACTAAATCCTGAAAAGTTACCCATAATTCTGCTGTGGATATGGAGTCGATTACTTAGGGCACTACTGTATTATACCGTCTTGGTCAGACAGATCAATTAACTGTAAAACTATTTCGGTCTCTTTCTATGAACATGCATTTTAAATTTCACTTTAATGTGACAACATTCATGTAGGTAGTGTCAGCGATGGATCAAACACGACATTGATAGCTCCTTTCAGACTGTCTGACAAAGATTTCTTGGTCACTGATATAAATTAAAATTGTATTACATTCTTGACTTTCCTGTTATGGTAGTGGTATGTTTAAAATGTAGTCAGTGATGAAAAGAATGTTCATGCCATATACAAACACTGTGTAAACTAGACACAATGTTCACACTCTATATAAATATTGTGTAGACTATAAACACACATACACATTTGGAATGACTTGCCTGGTTATTTACAAGCTTTTATACAGGAAATCCCCGAGAATCTCACAGAGAAGCAGTTCATAAATACAACATACAAAACAAGCACTGATACAAGAAACAACACAATCATCAGGTCTGGCCCATCCTAAATTGAACTATTAAAGTTGTATACAAATATTATATTGTAAGCTGCGTGGAATTTTGAGATAGTGCAAATTTGTTTTTTTTTGGGGATTCGGTTGGATTGGAACCCCGAATTTAATTTTGGCATTCTAAGTCCAACATCAATACCACAAGGCCACCAAAGCTATCCCAAACAAGGAAGGTCAAATGGCCTCTGTATTCCGATGTTGCACTTAGGACGCTATATGCACATTTTAAAGTCTCTGTGTTAAGATATATGGTAGATATTTGGCACAGCTGCATGTTATATGTACTTGTCTCAGAGACATTCATCTATAAATATATACCACATGTGATGTTGCACACAGGCCCCAACTTGTTTTCATATTCTATGGACGCAACTTGCAAACACGATACCAGAATATAGTTCAAAATGTGTGCTACCTGCTCATTTCATCTGCAAGTTGAGTGTAAATATAAGAAATTGATGTTGAATATGTTGCGTTCCATGGAATATGCATCAATGTCAGATGGACTTGCATCCATACTCCATGGAATGCAAAAAATTGAACATCCATTTCGATCTTAATAGTTCAATTTAGGATGTGCAGAACTGATCATAGGACATTTAATAAGTTACATATAAAAATACTCCAGAGGAAAATGTACATCAGATCTCACAAATAATCCAATTGCAGTCAATATTCTATATCATTATCTTCTGAAGATCAGTATTAATAAAACTCAATCACACAGATTCGAAACGAGTTGCATTGTTGACCTTCAACTATTTTTTCAAGGAGATCGTATGATGAGCAGAAGTGAAATATACTGCATTATGTCATATTACACACAATCATTTTCAATGATGAACTGTGGTATGCAATTTGGTTTATACAAAAAACAAAATGATTTTCTAGGTTGAAACAACACACAATTGGAAAGTACATGTACTCTTAAAGACTGCATTTGAGCCAATAACACACATATTTTAGATGTATGTCATCAGAATCCAAAAGGGGTCATTTTACACTGACATGTCAATTGGAGATGTTGATCAGAATTTATATTTATGGTATCTCCATTCATCTTGCATTTGTTAGTGTTAGATTGATTCACAGGCATCCATTCCAGAGTTCGTTTAATTACAACATGATCATCAAAATGTGAGCAGTCAGTAATCTGGAAGCCGCCAAGGAGATAAATTAAGTTTAAAGTAAAATTGAAGTTCCAAATCATTAATTTTAGCACCGATGACAAAATTTGCATACATTCTGATACATTCATTGAAAATGTCACAATCCAACATTACATGTATAACTTATCAACAAGACGTGAGACTTGAGGACAGACAATGATTGATATGTTTGTAAATGAATCAAAATTATGCCCATATGATTAAAGCAATGACAACATATTTTACCTTTTTGTGGTGATAAATTGAAAAGTTCTACCCTGACATAAATGTTTCTAGATGTAAGATATGTAAGTCTGGCAAGCATGTGGCAATCTTATGTCCATCATATTTAAACAAAATTCTTATAATTAGAGGAATTTGCATAGCTGAAAATGCATACAGGACATCTTTTAATCACACTGAATGGAAAAGAAAACTTCTAAAATTTAACACACATGCACAAAAAATCTGCTGATTAGGACAAGAAATAATGAAGACGGATTTTATGAATGTCTAACGAATTAAAATTTATATAGGTTGGAGCTGGGAACGCATTTCATAATCTGCTTGTAAATTACGGCAAGATGTCTCACATCGAAGTGGGTATTTATTGTTTTCTTCACCTACATTGATAGCTATATAATTGAAACAATTTTTGATAACTCACAATGAATCCCGCCCCCATATAAATATGATTATTGACAATATATAAGTGTCTTCGGTCATCTTTGTTTTCGATGTTGTAAAATTTGAATGCCAAAATCTCCTTAACCCTTTACCCAACAAACCGGCCAAAACCGGCCAAATAAAGCTTCAACAGCCTAAAATATCTTGGGTCTGTCTCAATAAAACCATACAAATATGGATATCATTGGAACCGGCTCCTTGACCACATTGTGATAGTTACAGTTATGCCCTGTGCCAATGCATTCTCTTATATATGCGAGTCGACCATAGGTCGCCTCGCATATATAAGAGAATGCATTGGCCTAAAAAAAATCTTTTTTCAACACTTTTTACCATTTTTTCTTACATTCTTTAACAATTTTATAATTTTTAATGTGTTAAGCCAATGCATTCTCTTATATATGCGAGGCGACCTATGGTCGACTCGCATATATAAGAGAATGCATTGGCACAGGGCCGTTCTGTTGGGTAAAGGGTTAAAAGCAAATATCTGTTTAATATCCAGTTTTTGCAGTAACCAAGATAAGTTGTTGGGATAGCTCATTAGTCCAATAGCTGGCTGATATCTTTGGAAAACATAGAAGAAAAAAAACATTTGCTGAAATTGCTAGGTGTGATATTTCTTCACCATTTTTTAGCAAATTATGACGCAGGATTCTGGCCCTGTAGATGAGAAGAGGGGAATTTTGGGGTCTAACACTGACTGAATTGCTTTCAAGACAGACGTAGACAATGATATTATAGCACAGGGAGTAAAATAACTGTTTTGTTTCAAAGAGCAAAATACTATTCAAATTGGAAAATTTAATAGCATCTCAGCCATTTTGAAGAGCAGTTCAATTCCTAAGAAAACTAGTTGCTGAACTAACTTTATGCTTTTCGCAACAAACAATATAGCAACTAATGAAGCTGTCCTGATGTGGTTTCTGTTATTTGCACAGTCAACAGGTACAGGCACATCCTGAATTCCAATACTATAGTGGTATTCCACTATTATAGTGGTATATGACAACAACTTATTCATGTTTCCTTTATTTGCATTGGGAATATAAGACGGCGCATACCAGTGCACAGCCAAATTTCACTTTTAACAATATCACAGCAAATGAACAGTCTTTTGACAAAATTTGTTTTGCAATCTTTTGCACCAGGTTTGTTATTCAATAATATTACAAATATATGCCTCTCTAAATGACAATAACAGGATGACTCAATCGCTCCTTCATAACAACATTTAACCTAATTGAATGCTAATTGAGTTGCTTATTGTATGCCGTCATGATTAATCATTCTCCTGGACAAAATATATTAATGATACCAAATTAGTGCGACACTGACTTTAAATAATTTGTGTGAAATATGATTTTGGATTATCCCTCTTTTATAAAATTCACAAAACGCTAATGGTCACATACCACTATAATAATGGAATACCACTATAATAGTGGAATTCAGGATGTGCCTGACCTGGTAAAAATAAATTATAAATGTTAAAGTGTGTTCTTTGAATCCAGTTATTTTGAAGTTTCAAAATATCATCTTTCCTACCCACCCCAAACCCAGACAACGGAGTACAAATTAGAGAAACAGACAGGTTGGCTGTTAAATGGTTTTGAATACCTAAGCACAACTACTGGTACATGTAACTCGATCCAGGTCATTAACAACATACAGCTGGTAGTAACATGCTGCAGGAAATATTAAATTCTTTAGCATTTTTCAGTATTTGATAAGTAATATGCTATGCAATATACTAGTTACTTTACTCCTTGTAATAGCACTATGTAATAACATATTTAGCACTGATTTAGTACAATTAAAACAGATGATCTCATTTTACATCATTTATGTTTGTATCAAGGGAATCCTTACTTTTAAGTACCAGCATAGAGACTTCTTGCTTCACAAGATGCTGCCATGAATACTTTAAAGCTAATAACCTAGCTTGTATATTGCCATATCTGAATGGCATAATATGATGGATGTATTGTAAGTCAAATTGTTATGATAAAGATACTGATTGTGGGACATTATTCTTTCCATGTGAGTTGTATGAAAATGGACCAAGAAAGTCAGTTTAACCACATTGTTGATATATCATATATCATTTTTCATGACTTGATACACCTCATATTACACCATCACCATATATGGTATTCCGCCACCATATATGGGAATAATATCTTTTACTCAATAAATTAGAAGTAATTTTTTCGTCATACTTCAGTGTTACCACCTGAGTCTATATGATTGATATGAACAACGCGGCTCTTCCCATTTGCAGCTACCACAGTTATAGTGTTCGTAGGTGATACGGGTGGTGATGACTTCTTCTTCCTCCTCCTAATAAGGAATAATATCGGCAACATACATATAATAAATAGAACTCCTACTCCAATCAGAATAGGAATCAGTGAGTCAAATGTTGCTGCCGTGTTTGTTCCTATCTCCACAGTTCCTACAGATGCTTGTTTTGAAAGATCAAGAACGATTCTTGCCATGTTTGTGCCTTTTCCACTCTTCCCGATTCCGTCAATGTCATCGGCAGCACGTTTTGTTAGAGAATGGGATGTGAGAACATGGTAGTCTATGCTACGTTTGCCGATACCTCTTGCAGCATTGTCCTTTGATCTAATTGTGTAGATTACATGAATAAACCACTGTCGACCAGCATCAACCTGTATAAGAAGAGACGAAAAATTAATAAGATGAAGCTGGATGAGGCAAACATTAGGCGGCATGTGTTTATTAACTTATTGCTGCATTGGGTAGGGACTGACATTCTCATATCTCCAGACATTAACCATTTCTATGCTAAATTCTTATTTATGAGTTATTCCCTTAGGAAATGTTCAGATTATAAGTTCACCAAACGTATATCGTTTGTTGACCTTATTATCTGAACATTTCTCTTTAAAGAATATGATCCTTCTGCACTTTATCTTTTCGTCATACTGCCATCAGTTCATTTTTCTGAACACCCCTCCATTTGAATAATAAATTATTCAAATGTATTCTGTCATAACTCAATGAGAGAATCAATTTAGTCTAGAAAGGGTTAAAGAATCTTAAGAAGTGTTCAGACGAATGTGTTGCATTGAAATTGGAGTACAGACAATAAAGCTAAGGTTATAAATGGCTGCGATGCGTCTGTTACGTTGTATCTGTTAACGCCCATAATGGAGATATTTTGATTTTCAAAGCAACACTTGCCATAACGCATACCTTATATGGTAGTTAAGCATGTGTGTCATGACTTTTGTTGTTTTCAATTGATAAAAGATGGTGGCTGTGAGTGAATCGAAGGAAATTTGACTTGTATCTATATCAATAATGTTTAAGTTGTTGGGATTTGACAGGTTTGACATTATCATAGAATTTGTTTATAACAGATCGTTTGATTTGCAATATTCCAATATCGAACTAAGTTCAACTTATTAACTGCTATCAGAAGCTCTGCATTATATAATGCAACATACTCAATGATCCAGTGTGAATGGTTAATCGCAGACAACAGATTGTGTCATCGTAACAGATCAATGCAACAGAGTGTTTTAACACTACCTTAGACTAATGATTAATCACTCTCAGCATTGGACTAATGGAAATATTGTGGAATGAGCCAGACCACGGATTTGTCGAAATTAAAATAAATATTATTGATACAAAATTTCAATTTATTTCAGTATTTAAATGTAAGTAACAAATGGTACAATACGTTTAATCATACGGGTTTTGACGCGATCAAAATTCAGCAAACTGCTTATAATTTCCTGTGGACAAATTCCCATGAAGACATTGGAGACAATGTAAATATTTTTAACCCTTTCATGACAGGATCCGCGCTGGTGCAGGGACCAACCTAGGGTCAAAATATAGGGAGAAGTGACTTCTCCCTCTTGGAAAAATAAGGAGAAGTGAGGGCTTACCAGGGAGAAGTGGAGCGTTAGTGCGACTATTTGTCGCTAGTAACTATTCATTAGAACTGATTGTTTTAGCTGTTATTATTGTCCACAATAGATTTTCGACATGTGTGAGGATAAACTGGAAGTATTAAGCTGAGCAGTAGATCATCCAGTCACCAATTCTTCAGGGAGATTAAAAATTAAACTAAAAAAAAAAAAAAAATTGTTTTTGTTTTTGTTTAGGGAGACATCCACTTCTCCCTGACGTCATATCAGGGAGACTTGCGGCCACACAGGGCGACTATTTCGCCCACGTCGCCCCCTAGGCTGGTCCCTGCGCTGGTGCATCATTAAAGATCATGTGCCAGTGCAATCTCTTATATATACGAGTCTCCCATAGGGAGCCTCACATATAAAAGAGAATGCACTGGCTTACAAGGTCAACGTAAATATTGTTAGGCCAATGTATTTTCTTATATATGCGAAGCTCCCTATGGGAGACTTGCATATATAAGAGAATGCATTGGCACAGGGTTTTCTCAAAATTTCAGGAAGCTCCAGTCATGGAAGGGTTAAGTAAACTCAATCGCTTGTTTGTGTTTTACTGACCTGGAACAGTGGGAGGGTATCCATGGAGAAGCCGTCAGCACCCGGCTGATCCATCAGCTTAATAGCTCCGGCATCATCCACGGCAAATAATGCATTGAATGGAATATTACGGAATGTATCAGTAATAGTGTGTGGTGCACCCTTATCCTGTGAATAGAGAACAAATCATTGTCAGGTCTGAAAATTAGTCGTAACCTTGATATGTTGTGTGTTTTTATATTGTTTCATTTCTATATCCCCATGTTTAAGATGGAAGTGGTTGGTCCGTCTATCCGTCCACTCCATTTCCAGCAGATAGATTTAGTTTTGATGAATCAGAACTGACATACCGAATAAGTAATATGAGCAAACAAATTGAGTCAAGTGGTCAAATTGATGCTTCGCATTAAATATAAATTTGCTGATTGTTGAGACACAAATTCACAACTGTTTATATGTTTCCTAACCATTGTGTGCATCTGCAGTATTCGAATACAGAGTATTATTATATATATTATACTAACCAGAACTTTAAAGGACTCTTCCAGATTTGATGACGACTCTGCCACACACCCAAACTCCTGATTCTCAGGTTCGTATTTTGGAATGTAGCCATCTTTCCCAGAACAGATGAAAACTTTCTCGACATTCAGATAGAAGCTGCCTCCGAGGTTCTGCACTTGGTTAACCTCAATTCGGCCGTACATAGAGTCTCCTGGAAGTGAATTAATTTAATACAATATTGTAAATTGTAATTCAAGTGGAATATTTGTCGCTGAAACATGCATTCAGATTGGCTGAGAATGCCTAACTTTAGTTTTCGATTCAGCAGCATGTCGCCACACGTCACTGTTCTGGTGCTGTTATGAGTAACCGAAAGGAACGTACCCAGAGATTTGATCACTGAAAAAAGGATATCTCACTTCATAATATGTAATGTCGATAAAACAGGTTTTTCTTGCAGTTTCTTTTAAAGTTTTTGGTGGATTGATACAGTGAAGATAAACATACCCTGTTTCTTTGGATATTAGGGAATTTGAGCATGAAAACAGTTTATGAATGAGCCAGCGTGATGCGCGAATTCCCAAATATCCAACTCAACAGAGTATGTTTATCTTCTAAATATGCAAATACACTACCAAGATGGAAAGTCTGCTGAATTATGAGGAAATCCATGCAAGGCTAATCCATG
Organism: Siphonodentalium dalli; assembly: GCA_032622095.1. Taxonomy (NCBI): domain Eukaryota; kingdom Metazoa; phylum Mollusca; class Scaphopoda; order Gadilida; family Siphonodentaliidae; genus Siphonodentalium; species Siphonodentalium dalli. The sequence continues at coordinate 207,757,166 of CP136065.1, forward strand.
GACTGGCACAGAAATGATTTATTTGGTTTAAGAAATATATATTCTTCCCCACTATTAGCATATAATGAATATTAGATTACAAGAAAACATGATTCATTTGAGTATAGAAGGACCTGGCAACAAGAAAATTAATGCTCCTGTTGAGCTACTTCATCAAGGAAGATAGGAATACACCAGACAAGTATAAGAGAGTAGGTTTTGTGTTGTGGGGAAGCTCACTGTGTAATTCACCATAAACTTTGAGGATGTTATCTGTTGATAATATTTAATATTCCTTGATAATAGTCAATGAAGAATGTAGCAATAACATAAAGTCGTATATATTTTAATTATAACCATACACATACCTTTTGAGAATGCAGTATCTGACTCGGGGAATGCAGTTGCTCCCTCAGATATGTAGGCCTCTCGCTTCTTCAGCAGTCGGAAGTCCGTGTTCAAACTGAATTTAGTGTCCACAGGATCGCTCACTTGCTGAAATCTGATTGGCAGTTCAAAGGTGACAGGATCCTGTGGTGTGCACACTATTGGATCAGAGTATTCCTGGTCAATTGCAGTAACACACGGCACCAGCTTTACTACATATTTTCCTGAATAATCACGCACCTATAAAATATAAAAAATGCTGGATGAAAATAATTGCAAGAATAATGCAAGAAGTTGATCCAAAACTACAGGATAATAACCAGAAACAGTGATAGACAGACACTTTTGGGATCTATTTGAATAAGGTTGTAAATTTTGGGATTAATTTGAAAATAGGGTTGTATGATGAGTTCACAAGTTAATTTAGTTAAACTAATGTTTATTAATCAAGCTAACTCTTATAAAAACACAACAGTGAGATGCAGGTGAACATACATCACTCTTCTGCATCATCAAAGAATCCTTCAAAACACCAAGTCATTACTCCAGATCCCATTGGATTTACTCTGATAGAGGTGTGAACAATAAGTGACCAATCCTTTGATTTTATTAATTTCGTACCTCTTTGATTGATCCAACAACTAAGAATAGAATGAGATGCCTATAATTCACAACAATATTAACACAATTGTATACTATTATACATCTTTATTTTTTAAGAAAACAACTGGAAAATATAATCAAAGCACATATGTGCTTGAATATCTTCTCCTATTCTACAGGATAGAAAGACGAGTGAGAGCTTTCCGATGAATGGCAACAAGCCATATTTCCGACTAAATCCTGAAAAATTACCCATCATTCTGCTGTGGTTTAGGAGTCGATTATTTAGGGCATTACTGTACTTACAGCATAATCGGAGATGAATTGCCAGGTTTGTTCTGGCTGTTCAAACGTCGGCTCACTTCTTATCAAGTTTAGTGTGAACGGCAGATCTGTATTATCTGTTGACATCACAAGTGATTCTGAACTTGTTCCTGCAATAAAAATGAGCAATTCCAAATTGAAAAATTACAAACAGCACTACAACAAATTAAGTCGCAGAGGATGCTAATTTAATTGCAAGTTACCATAATTGTAAAAACATATGTTTCAGCTTGATAGAATGTTAGTCATTAATGATTCAGAACGGAAAGAAATAAAATTAGTATTTCTTTGTAATAGAGGATTCATATAGTCCTGACAATTTTCTCCCTCATGGTAGGCTATCAAGACCAGGGTCCGCGCTGGACCAAAATTTCCTTTTTCCAAATAAAAATATTTTTTGCCAAATGCGGTCCCTGATAGAATAATTTTCTGCAAACTTGAGCCTTATGTTTCGACATTCGCAGTTTGAACGACTTTTGATATCGATAGAAAAACAGTTAGTTAATAATTAATTATACTCGCATCTCTATGGTGGTTTGTCATAAAACAATAAGCCAATCACCGAACAATACAATGATAGAAGGGTTGTTTCATCAGAAGGTCACATCACAGTAGGATTAGCTGTGTAAACAACACCACCACCACCACCACATTAAATACTATTAATCCAACCAACCATCGCTACTAATGCCATGAAATTAACTGCATCTTAAGAGAGGTGTTATCGTTTCCTAAACCTTATGAAACACCAATAATATAATTATGTTCTTAGAGTTTCCTGAAATGAATGGTATATGACCAATATTTTTCAACTTTCTTGAGGAACTAAAAAGTGACTTGCAAAAACTTTTGCCAAATGAAAATATTTTTGCCAAATATGAATTATTTTTGCCATTGGAAAATTTGGCAAGTGACAGCACAAACCCTGATCAAGACTAGACAGTATTTCATACTTTTATTGCACAATTTAAGAAATAAACACGCTATATATATATGTGCCATCCGTCTAAAAAGTGAAGAGTTTTTAATTCTCTTGTTTCCAAAAGGGACCAGTATTCCTACCAACCTGCATGAATAGGAATGAAGTAACCTCTGAACCGAGCCTCTGTTCGGAAATTAACTGCAAGACGCCCGTCATCCTGAATCCTCATGCTGGTTGGATAAAGGAACCCTGGAACAAAATATCAAATACATTTAATATATTGTGTACCATAAGATGCTTTAAATAAATAGTGATAATTGAATGAATATCCATGTCATCAATTAATTTTTCTTAAAATGCATTTAATATTGAAACTTCAGCAAACGCCAAAAGCATAAAAAACATAACATCAAATAACAACCTGTCGTCAAATCAGTCTTTGAACCACAGTTCAATCTTTAAAAGAAGAAGTTTCAAAGCAAAGGTGAATAGAGAGATAAAATATTCACAAACATATCCACCAGTAAAACAACAGACCACTAATGAAAATAGCAATAGAACTTTTGGATGAAACAAACACTTTTATTTATCAATGCCAGCGAAATAATTATTTTTTACCATGAAGAAGTTTGTCCAGGGTCAGGAAGGGGTGGGGCTTGGTTTGGGTTTTGCAATGCAAGAGTGTTGTTACCTTGTAGGGGTTTGTCTGAGCTCGGGGAGCTTCCAGAGATTCCATTCTGCCACAGAATAGCTGTGTCATACACGAAAGTCAGCTTCAGTTTGGTCCGCATGTCATAATTCTGCCAGCCTCCGACACCCACAGGAGAGTGGAATATATAGGAAACGTACAGTGGCACGGTCATAGACACATATGACTGCTTCAAGTTCAGGACCTAAATAATAAAAACATAAATAATATAACATTTTCATTTTAACCCTTTCTTGTACTAAAGAATCATTGATGAGTAGTTCCCACAGGAAATGTTCAGATAATATGTGCCTGTCATTTGCAGAATGAGGTCCCCAGAGGGTGAATTTAGTGATGCCACCCCACATAGCGGGCTAGCATAACCAAATTCACCCTCTGGGAACCTCATTATGCTGAGTTGTAAGCAGAATGAGGTCTCCAGAGGGTGAATTTGGTGATGCTAGCCCGCTATGTGGGGTAGCATCACTAAATTCACCCTCTGGGGACCTCATTCTGCAAATGACAGACACATAGGTGGTTTGTTGAACTTATTATATTAACATTTCCCTCAATAAATAGGGCTCGTGTGCAGTTTTATTTATCTGTCGTCTGTTTTATCAAGTTATCATCCCTCACAATGAATAATAGGCCGTTCCAATGTATAATTTTATAACTGAATGGGAGAATGCATTCAGTATAGAAAGTGTTAATTACCAACAATTATTCTAGTGAATCCCAGAATACAGTTTGTTAATAAATACCGCACAATTCATTACCTGAATCACAGAGTTCCAAGTCAGAACTTTATAAATGGGTCATGAGGTAATCAACTCTCTGTGGCTGAATCAAATAGAGCATTCTGTTGTCTTTGAAAATTTTGGGTTATATTGTCCATAGTTGTATTTTCTGGAAGGTGCGCCCCATCTGTGACAATCGTATGTTTTAAAATAGTAAACTTACCTGTCCATCAGTCTGAATTTTCCCACCACATTCTGTTATCAGTTCGGACATATCATAAAAGGATTCAAAGTTCCACATACATGACTCAAGGTCCAAGTTCCTGGAATAAAAAAGTCATGTTATGAGAAACCGGCCATAAATGAAATTTATTTATTTTTGCAAATATATATGTTTAAGGAAATGTTTAGTGTTGGATATACACAGAACAACATGGGTGGGTTAATTGGGTTTGTTGATATGGCACGAGTGTTAGCGTGGAAGACTAGAATGAGAGGCGTAGCATTGAGTTCTATCCTTCTGCAATGGCACAACTGCCGTGTCAACAAATCCATTAACACATGTTTCGTTCTGTGTTTATTACATATCACCCATACTATAATCCGTGCATTAAAAATTACAGGCATACAAGGTTTATTTAGGCACATACAGGGCTTGTATTGTCATGTGAGATGATGCTTTTATTTTATAGTTCCGGTTTCATGGTTGAGGCGAACGCCATGTACGTAAACGAGATGTGTATGGAACGTATGTTCCATACAGATTTATAAATATGGCACAGCAATAACACTGTACTTCTAGGAATAAACTCTTGTCATATCAGCTTAACACAACAAAACCTTGTTCAGCATCATTTTCAGCACAAATATACCATTATTCTCTCAACTAAATATTTCCTTCATGCAAAAGTAGTAAAAAACAATATATTTCTCAAGCCATAATACATCCTTTAAAAAAATTAAAAACATTTCATTAAACACAAAGGTTAAAGGTTTCTAAAATATCTTACTTGTAGAATCTTAGTGTAGATGCGGATCTCATATCTGGGTCATACTGATACGGCTCAACCTCTCCGATAATGTTCTCATCTCTCGTCTCGTTATTTAGGAACCCGAAAGCCGTGATGTTATGACTCAGGATCTCATCATGATCGAGTAAATTCGAACAGCGGTGAATTCCCAGTCTAGTTCCATCCTTGCTCAGCATGAGCTCAAAGTTAGACAGACGTCGAGTAGAGATCACAGGCAGCATGCCGTCCCTGTGCGGGATCATCACAGTCAGCCGAACAGTGTTAGGGTGGTCAGCATCATCTGGGCCTGTGGATCAAGATTAAATAGTGATACAGTTTTTTGAATTACATGAAACTTCATTCACTTTCTCCGAGATAATTTACATAAAATATCAACCTTTTGCAGCCTTTTGACCTACGTGTTGATTAGCTATATTAGTGTCATCATGCCGTCGTGAGATATGAAACCTCAGCAGCAGTGCCTATGTCCCAATCACGCCTGGGAAAATTCATTGTGATCTTAACTGCATAGTAGGTTGTCATATAAGAAATTGTTCCAGTTGAAGAAATTAGATATCCAAGTTGATTTTTGCCATTTGTTCTAATGAATATACAGTAATGCCCTAAATAATCGACTCCTTAACCATAGCAGAATTATGGGTAATTTTTCAGGATTTAGTCGGAAATATGGCTTGTTGCCATTCATCGGAAAGCTCTCATTGAGAGCTTCCGATGAATGGCAACAAGCCATATTTCCGACTAAATCCTGAAAAATTTCCCATAATTCTGCTGTGGTTAAGAAGTCAATTACTTAGAGCATTACTATACAATATGTGCAGTGTGAACTTAAATTATGGTTTTCAAAATTATCAGCAGAACACATCTATTATTGTGGTCGATTGTCTTGGTTTAATTGTACTGTCACATAGTATTGAGCTGTATTGACATTATTAATGAAATTATCATTGAGACGGTACAATATTACAGGGCAATTATTAATTTTCATCCGTTTTTACCCAGTTCGGCCTCCTTGGATGGTATAAATATCCCTCATGATGAAATGAGCCTTAAAGACATATAATGACCCGCCATATCAAATCCAGTCGTAAGTCGGGACTTTTTTACCCTGTGCCAATGCATTCTCTTATATATGCGAGTCGACCATAGGTCGCCTCGCATATATAAGAGAATGCATTGGCCTAACAATTTTTTACAATTTTTAGAATTTTTTCTTGTATTCTTTAACAATTTTAGAATTTTACCCATACAGAGCCCCAGACAAACATGAGCAGACAACACTCTTCTATATGCTTCTATATATGTGTGGGGCTCCCTGCAGGGTAATGGATGTTTTTTTATTTTATGTCCTAAAAAATGTAAGAAACATTTATTAAAAAAAAATGATAAAAAGTTGTTAGGCCAATGCATTCTCTTATATATGCGAAGCGACCTATGGTCGACTCGCATATATAAGAGAATGCATTGGCACAGGGTAAAAAAATCCCAACTTACGACTGGATTTGATATGGCGGGTCACATATAATGAGGGGTGAGGGAAATTCAGGGAAAAGACCATTTGGTCTATTCGAGCATCCCGGGTTAGCCTCCCGAATTACTTCCCCTGCTCAGCCTTAACACACACTCTCAAATATTGTTTGTAGAAGTAAATTCTCAGGCTGACCCATATTGGAATTCGAACCTACACCCATTTTGGCTAGCTCTCATTGCAATGATGGTATCCATAATATAGAACACTACTTACCCATATATCTGAGCCTGGCAGTGAATGGTTCTGCACCGACAGACTGAGCAACCCTCGGCACACATATACCATCATCTGGGCTGATAGTAGCTACATGACTCGACACTTCTAAACCTGGTTCTCCATCCTCATTCATAGCTCTCGCTAAGCATTGTATTCTGCTTCCTACAAAATAAGGACAGTTTAATGGTTACAAAGATACCAGTACTCAAAAATCAAGTTTGACGTTCCAAATGGAAATTTCTAAAATATCCTACATGAAAATCCATCAGAAAAATCTCAACTCAGTTGTGAAATGCTGAAAGAAATGTGTATATATCAAGTGTCATGACACTATAAAAACACAATGGAAAGATTATGTTTTCCAAAAGATTTAGAATAGTTTCTGAGATCATCACCAAAGCTAGCTGTTGATAAATTTATTTGTTATTTTGTTGTTGGCTTGGTTTATAAACATGACATATTTCAAACAGGTTGAGCATGAAAGACAATGTCCTAAAAATATGTTTGGGCAACAAAATAGTTTATTTAATAGTGAGAATATAAACTTTTTTAATGTGACACAATTTTTAATGAAACATGGCCCATTTGTGAGAACTCTGACTTTGAATACCCTAAGTAAGAGAACACAGATAATATAGAAATTAATGGGATGATCAAAATAAATATAGGACAATCCTCAATGAAGAACAAATGTCATGTTTGTTCTATTTACTGAAATCACGCACCTGCACCAAAGTATATGCTGTCAAGAGTAATCTCCCTTGTTGAAGCAAAGAATGTGTTGGATTCTGAGTTCCTGAGTTCACTTGTGATTCCGTCGTCCCCACTCGGGGCAGAGACCCTCCAGCGGAATCTTGTCAGAGTGTCGTTCACACCTTCTGATTCACACAGAGACCCAGTTTTATGGAAATCGGGATGGTTCACATTACACGCCTGCAGAAAAGGGAATCATGAACAAATTAATGATTTATAAAATTGTGGTATAACTACTAATGATTTCTCATTCTCATGGTATTGATATTTATATGCTTATTCTGTCATAAGGAACAAATATAAAAACAGTACTGCCCAGTGTACTGCCCCCATTCAATCAGGTAAAATGATGTCTGATATTCAAAGCATTATTTTTGCCTAACTTGACATTTGGCAAATAACTCATCAGATGGATTACCATTACACTTGATGTGCAAACATTTAGGCAAACAATTCACCAACACTAGTTAAAATATAAGCTTTGAAATACAAATCAACAAGGACAATATATATCCATGAGACAACTTGGATGACTCACCGTGATACAGATGACAGGGTATCCTTGTATCGGCATATCCGGAGCCTCCTCGGCATTATCATAGTCCCTTAGCGACACCACAATCGGGGCTGCTGGGAATGTTACATCAGCCAATCGATTCATCTCCTCTATGAACACAGTCACTTTCCTGTTTCTTCGCTGTTAGGAGAATACAAAAACAACTATCAAGAACTGCATCAACTAAGAACTCATACATATACTTTATAAAGGAAACGGCGAATATGCATAATAATTTCAGTAATTTCTAAGAGTTCTCACAATTGATGTTGGGATTATAGTTAATATTGTGTTAGTACTTAGTTGGAACTCTTGAAAATTTAAATGAATATATTTGCTTCATAAAATCCTATCTTAAAGTGATGTGAAACACTCCGGTAGGGTGAAATATTAAAGCAGCAGTCGTGGTACAAATTTCCAGGTATAAGTATTGATGCCATACCTTAACTTTGGCGACCATGTTGAAGTCTGGTTGGATGTGTACCGTGAATGTCTCTCTTGTGTTTTCAGCTACGCCATCAAACAGGATCTCAATATCAAGGACATGTCGAGAAACATCTTTGCCAAATACGAGATCTACAAACAGAAAATATAGATCAGCAATTGGCCACTAAAGATTCTACTTTAAAACTGAAAAATAACTAAAAATGAGTGATCTTTGACATATCGATTGAACAGACATTATTTGATGGTATATAGTGTAAGTTATTACATTTTAACTAATAAATATAACACTGTTATAGATATATATGAGAAACCATTTAAATCATGGAGACATTTGTTCCAGATATTGATCAGGCAGACAGTTTTGAAGACCAAATACCATATAAATCTAATTCCATAATTAATTATCAAACTCAATGAAAATATTGTTGTTATAGACTCAATTGAAGAAGAAACAACCTATTAAAAAAAAATATACAAAACAGAGGTTCGGAAAAGAGGATAAAGTGCTGAAATAATTGTCCCAAGAAATATCCTTATTGAATACAACAACTTTATCGTTAGGAAAATAAAAATTACTCTGTGTGTTGAGCAACAGTCAATTGCAGTTGGGAAATCAAACATCCCAAATGATATCTCAGTGATGGAAATGTCTCCTTCACCATTCATTGCAAACTTACTTCTGGTATCAGTACTAATATATCATTGAAGATATCAGTCATTTGATAAAGGGTTCTCTCTTCACTAACATTCATAATGAAAATGTCACTTATTCAGATAACAATATATACATCAAGGAGTATATATAACTACCTGTGGAGAGTCCATTGTAATCCTTCCCAGCATTAGCTGATCCATCCTTGGTATGAACTCTGACCTTTGATGTCTCTGTAAGGTCACCGGTTCTGATAACAGGAATCCTAAGAATACTGACGTCGCCATCGAATATCGGTTCTCGTACTGTGTATCTCACATCCTCAAATCGTATTTCTGGTTCTAAATAGACAAAAACTCACATAACTACATTGACTGTCATCTCCCATACCATGTATTTCAAATCAATTCCTGGTTATAAATAAACATTAATAAATTAAACAGACATGGCTCATTCGAACCTCCAAATTTTGTCTATGTAAATTAGAGGGACGGATATGATAGGTCGATAAATACATGAAATATTGGTATGCCGGGTTCACAGCCATTTTCTGGCTGTTTTCAATTTTTCACCCAAAGTCAGACAAATGCCCTTTATTGATACCATATCAGGAATAGAATAACATAGAACGCTCTTTTCTGTTCCATGTAGTGCAAATGGCTGATTTTGGTTTGGGACACAAACACCTTATTCATAGTTACATTTTTCATTACTTCAGTGCATCTTTTTGGCTTACAGAATGCTTGTAGAAAAGTAGTTAAGATATTTATCGACCTATTTCGATACCTGGAAAAATTCAAAAGCGAATAATATTATTCGTATTTTGGAGCGCAAACCGCCATGTGGCTTTAATTATCAACTCTCAGACTGTGTATCTGACATCCAGAAATTGAATTTATGCTTCAAATTGACAAAACTTTTCCTGAGTATGTTTGGTTACACATATCTGTCATTGCTCACTCAGTATTATAAGTTCCTCTGGTTTGAAAGCATAGGTTCTCATTTGACAACCGAAAAACATGTCATATTACGTAAATAGTCTTACTTCACTCCTCATTGGTAAAGTCAGATGAGCAGACTTTGAGTCTCTCATAGGGAAAATTGTTAGGCCAATGTATTCTCTTATTATATGCGAGGCTTCCTACAGGAGACTCACATATATAAGAGAATGCATTGGCACAGGGTTTTTGGTAAAATTCAGGAAGTTTCAGCCATGAAATGTTTGACCTATATGGTTTAGAAATCAGTATTTGATCTAGAATTCAAATTAACATTTATAATATGGTATTTATATTAGGCATATATATTTTCTATCTTACGGCATTAAATAGACATTTTGTAGAAAACCTACCATCTTCAGGGTCAATGATTTTTATCATTGTGGCGTTTTTATCTCCGATTGTAGCTTGTCCCAGCGACGGACTGGATGGAGACCCCAGGTATAGTCTGAACTCCTCCTCCACCTCGTACAGATTATCGTCTCTTATCTCCACAATGCATGCTTTCTCTCGTTCACCTGCAATACAAGGTTTGTAAGGTTTCTCAAATTTAAGTTGAAACTCCAGTCAGGAACCAAGTCTGAGTTAATGCTATTTGCAGAATAAGGTCCCCAGAGGGTCAATTTAGTGATGCTATCCGCATAGCGGGCTAGCATCACCAAATTCACCTTCAGGAGATCTCATTCTGCATGGCCTCATCTGCTATGGGAGACATAGACTCAGATTGAAGTTCCCAAATGGTGAATATTTTGATGTACACTCATTGGGAACCTCGATTATGCAATGTGTCGTCTGCCAATTTGGAGATGAAGAGAAACTAAACTAAAAATGATATAGAATCCATGTTAAGAAGTTTATATAGAAACTTGATAATAATCTTTCCAGAGAAGATGAGATGAGGCCTAAGCAGAATAGGTCCCCAGAGGGTGAATTTAGTGATGCTAGCCCACTATGTGGAATAGCCTGTCAGGAACAAGTATCAGTTACTACTTCATCAGGTAGGTGTTCTTATAATATTGCATTAATAATAATGTATGTATTTAATAGTTGTGCATTCAGCAGTAAAGCGTTTCCATGTTTATTACCATGGTCGAAAGCAGGGGCATGGCTACAGGGTCCCGTTATGGGGAGTCCACCTTGAAATTTCCAAAAGCAGAACAAATATGCTACTGCAGGTCTAAAAACAACAAATTCTCCACTAATTGGAAAATCAAACAATGGAAACACTTTCAACCAATATGTGGTGTATAATTTCCAACTAATGATGTGTCAGGCATGAATTTTCCAACTGTTGAAGATTTTGACCAAAGCCCGCTGTTGCCATGTCCCTGGTCGAAATCATTGAATACCCATCCTAGCTTTGGGCGAATTTATCTGAGCAGCTACCCATTCAAATTTACCAGAATCATCGGCTCTTGAAGCAGGTCCTCTACAACATGTGCTGAAAGCGACCACCCAAGAATTTAATATCAAATGGCAATGAAAGAATCAAACTAAAGACAACTCAACAGTCAACACCATTTCTAGTACTACAAATTAACATGATTTTGTATGGATGAACAGTTTACTGGTGTATTTCATAAGTAATCAGTGGGATTTCATCTGCATTATATGATGCATTTAACCCTTTACCCAACAAACCGGCCAAAACCGGCCAAATAAAGCTTCAACAGCCTAAAATATCTTCGGTCTGTCTCAATAGAACCATACACATATGGATATCATTGGAACCGGCTCCTTGACCACATTGTGATAGTTACAGTTATGCCCTGTGCCAATGCATTCTCTTATATATGCGAGTCGACCATATGTCGCCTCGCATATATAAGAGAATGCATTGGCCTAAAAAAAATCTTTTTTTAACACTTTTTACCATTTTTTCTTACATTCTTTAACAATTTTATAATTTTTAATGTGTTAAGCCAATGCATTCTCTTATATATGCGAGGCGACCTATGGTCGACTCGCATATATAAGAGAATGCATTGGCACAGGGCCCTTCTGTTGGGTAAAGGGTTAAAGAACTTTCAGTACCTTTTTGGAATGTTATAAGGGAATCATCTGTATTTGGTCTCTCTATGTAATCTTCATCAACCAAAGCTGATGCTTGTCTGGTGTAGCATCGTACAGTTGACACATGGTTGAGATCTCCATATCTTACTATTTGTACCACAACTCTCCCTTCACTTTCTTGTACGGAATATTCAGATTCCTTGAACATCATTTTTGGCACTGAAGAATATTAACAAATCTTGAATGAATATAAAAGTAAAAGAAAGACAATGAAATAGAATATTCAAAATAAAACCAAAGTTGATGCTTGTCTGGTGTACAGTAATACCCTAAATAATCGACTCCTTAACCCAGCAGAATTATGGGTAATTTTTCAGGATTTAGTTGGAAATATGGCTTGTTGCCATTCATTGGAAAGCTCTCACTGAGAGCTCTCCGATGAATGGCAATAAGCCGACTAAATCCTGAAAAATTACCCATAATTCTGCTGTGGTTAAGGAGTCGATTATTTAGGGCATTACTGTAGTATCGCAGTTGACACATTTTATTGGGTAATGTCAGTGAATATCACTGAATAAAAAGAACAAAATCTTACATGGAAGATATTAAAGGCCCACTTAATTTTCGAATCCCCCGACACTTTATATACAACATATTCCATATTATATATCATTTGAATGAGCAAGCCCCAAAACATTCTAGTATCAACTTATCCGGTCGAATAAACTGTGAACATGTTGTTTTTGTCAAGGTACTGATGTGTGTTCTGTGGTTAATGTCGATCTGGTCTCTATTGCCAGTCTATTATTGTCATTGGAAGGGGAATAACTCTATCTCTTAGTTGTGAATTATGATGCATTCTGGGTACAATAACTGGGGAGTCTTGGTGTGAAACTGAGAATCTCTGTCACTTGGTGGACACTCCTAGACCACAGCTGTTCCATATTCCGGTAGAATATATTTTTGGTTCCTCTTCCAAATGGTATTTAATATGGAATATGTTGTGAATAATGTGATCTGGGCATTTGAAAATTAAGTGGGCCTTTAAGTAAGAAGTAGTTTGAAGATAATAAATGGAGTGGATGGGTAATATTGGGACTGAACAATTAAATGCAAAATATCATTTAGAGTTATTCCTCTTCCTTCAAAATATGGAAATCATTACTTGATATCACAGGAATTCAACTCACATCTCAAAGGTTAACCCATCCATGACTGGAGCTTACTGAAATTTAGCGAAAACCCTGTGCCAATGCATTCTCTTATATATTGTAGGGAGCCTTGCAAATATAAGAGAATATATTGGCCTAACAATATAGCTCCCATCATGAAAGGGTTAAGAACCAAGATAATAATATATAGCATTTGTATAGCGCTTCATCCCTGGTGTAGCTCGAAGCGCTTATATATGCAGGTTATATACATGTACAGACATTAGAATATTTACTATCAATGGATACCGAGAATGATGCAATGTTGCTATCTATGGCTAGTTGTGTGCGGGTAAATATTGAACAGCTAGGTGCGTCTTAAGTCGTTGCTTGAAGATGTCGATAGAGTGCGAACGACGAATGTCGAGAGGGATGGAGTTCCAGACACTTGGTGCGGCGTGTGTAAACTGACGACCTTCAATTTTCTTATATTTACCCAGATGAATGTCTTCAATAATAAACATCTAGATATCTAAAAGAAATATTTGTTTAATTCTTTTAGCACATGGCCAGATAATTCCTACACTAAATCCAAGGGCCAGAGATTTTTGGTAGTTTATGGTCCTGCTTAATTTAGACAGAGAGATGTTCTTTCTCAACCCTTGCCTTCTGACTGTATTAGGACTATATGGGATGGCCTGGACTCATCTCATAGGCGCCGGAATTAAAGGTTGAAATGGGTAGCAGCTTGCTTGGTTTAGTTTATTATGGTTTATCATTGTTTCAGACTCTAAGCCATATCACAACGTCAGTTTTATGGGTGGAGGAAAGACAAACATCCGAGCTCATAAGGATATTTAATAATTAGCTATAGGTTATCGGCTGCACTAAGTAGAAAACTGCTTGCATCATTAGTAACAAAAGTCGGCCAATCAGTGGAAACCACAGCCAATAAGTAAAAAATTTGGCCAATAAGTAGAAAGGCAGCCAATAGGTCAACAGTAACGTAAATGACGTCATACATATTTAGCTTGATCGGCAAAGACTATTGGGTCGACGGAAGATAGATTACAGTTGCTTTTGGATAATCTATGGACTGTCACCGTTTTTGGGAGCAAATATACGTGGATGAACTACATGAATCCGTATCGAGATCAGTGGAAACAGACAGTACTGTGAAATCGCTGCAGGTTCTTCACAAAGTTCACAAGAAAAAAAATTGCTGGAAGAATTGTTATTTTAATAAAGCACACAATGGTATATATCTATGTTAATATATTCATCCTGTGGAACAACACTTGCCTTTGTTGCTAATTAACCCTTTGAGTGCCAGGTCCGATTTTTGTATCAACCCATATACCCTGTGCCAATGCATTCTCTTATATATGCGAGTCGACCATAGGTCGCCTCGCATATATAAGAGAATGCATTGGCTTAACATTTTTATATATATTTTAATATATTTTATTATATTCTTTAACAGACTTATTGTGTAGGTTTAGGGCCGATAATATCGGCCCCTGGCACTCAAAGGGTTAATAAAATACTTATAAATTGGTTGTTCCACAGTGACCGAGTTATGAGGCCTCGGTCTGTCATATTAGCCTTCGGCCTGTGGCTAATACGACAGACCTCGGCCTCATAACTCGGCCAATATGGAAACAACCAATTAATAACATATAGAACCTTCACCATCTTTGAATGGCTCTAGTTGGCCTAAAATGTGACTTATCTCACCAACTGAGCTACCAGGCACTCCGAAAATGACGGCATTTAATGTGAAATAACATAAGATATATTTAACAACAAGACTTACAATCAGAGAAGGAGTCATCGATGGTGATGGTGGCTGAGCTCGGCTCTCCAAGAGCGGCGCCCGTCGGCTGTCTCAGGACCACCTCGAATCTCTCCAAACCCTCTAACACGGGTCGTCCGATGTCGTCCAGAATGGAGATCTTCACTGCTTTCATGGTGACGCCGGGTTCGAAGTCGAGAAGACTATTAACAGCAATGTAGTCGATACCAGCTGGTAACAGATACAAAATTTGATATAAAGGTGAATCATGAGAAAAGGAGAGTTAGGGTGTGGAAATAAATAAATTTCTAATTTAAGGTAACTGAATCTGGAAATAAATAAATTTCTAATTTAAGGTAACTGAATCTTCTCCAGAACGCTTATATAAAACAAAATATATCTCAGTAAAAAAAATTAATATTTGCATCCAACACATCAAGGACTGCATATATTTAACCCTTACATGACAGGAGCTGATCTGGTGCAGCATTGATGATCCTGTGCCAGTGCATTCTCTTATATATGCAAGTCTACCACAGGGAGCCTCGCATATATAAGAGAATGCACTGGCTACTAGGTCAAGGTAATGGTATTAGGCCAATGTATTCTCTTATATATGCAAGGCTCCCTATGGGAGTCTCGCATATATATGAGAATGAAATGGCACAGGGTTTTCAAGAAATTTCAGGAAGCTCCAGTCATGGAAGGGTTAAGTAAATTAATTTCTAATTCAAGGTATAAACTCAACCTTCTCCAGAAGGCTCATATAAAACGAAAATATCAACCCTCTGTACAAAAATTTCATATTTGTTTCCAAGGCATATTACGGCTGATGCAAGGAATGCATATGTTTAAACCATCATTTTCTATATTCTAGTTTATGACATTGTAGTAACTATAGATCTCTAATGTTTTGCTTCAAGTGAGCCATAAATTTTGTCAGGCTATTTTTTCTGATGTAACCAGATGTAACAACATTAATATTGGATAACTTTGAAAAACCAAACATAAGAAAAAGTTTGTTTGAAGCTGCCACATGGATCATGAACTTATCCATCAATTTAACAGAAAACTGCATCAGCTAGTGACAGATAATATCAACAAATTCCTCCCCAGACTCAATATAACTTCTGATTTAATAAGGAAGAAAGTTTCACTCTAACATAAGGCCAGAACCCAGAGCACCCCACCCCAAGTTCACATGTATCAAACTTAAAATGTAAATTTAATATGACCAAACCATACATAATCATGATATAAATTATAAAACTATAGACTTTGTACCCTGTGTGGTGTGCATCATGAGAAACGATGAGTTAAGGTGTGCAAATAAATTAATCTCTAATTCAAGGTTGAATAGGTAACTCAATCTTCTCCAGAATGCTTAATATATAAAATGAAAATATCAACTTCTTCATATTTGTTTCCAAGGCATACAGCTGAAGCACGGAATGCATATGTTTAAACAATCATTTTCTATATTCTAGTTTATGACATTGTAGTAACTATAGATCTCTAATGTTTTTCTTCAAGTGAGCCATAAATTTTGTCAGGCTATTTTTTCTGATGTAACCAGATGTAACAACATTAATATTGGATAACTTTAAAAAACCAAACATAAGAAAAAGTTTGTTTGAAGCTGCCACATGGATCATGAACTTATCCATCAATTTTACAGAAAACTGCATCAGCTAGTGACAGATAATATCAACAAATTCCTCCCCAGACTCAATATAACTTCTGATTTAATAAGGAGGAAAGTTTCACTCTCACTTAAGGCCAGACCAGTTCTATTTCTTGGCAATGGGTCTTACTCAAATGACCAGGAGTGCCGATCCTGCCGGACCAGGCGGGAGTACATGCCTCCCCTGCCCTCATCCAAGAAGGATGGGACCAGAGCATAGAGGCATTTGCCCCTCATTAACCTTTTTGGCATTTATGCTATTACATTTTACCAAAACAGGTGCCCTTTTCTTCTGAAGCCAGAAAGGGGGGAATGGTGGAAGTGTGGTGCAAAGTGCCCTTTCAATCTTCCTAAAATGGCGAGAAATACCTTAAATATATTTGACCAGCATTGTTATATTTTATCCAATCTAGATGCTAAATATGAGCTTGGTCCTGCTTTATCATGCTGTATGAGGACCAAACAATAGCCTTATCAGCATCTATGCTATTACATTTGACTAAGACAAGTCCCCTTTTCTTCTGAGTTATGGCCCCCAGTTTTCCACCCCGGTTGCTTTCTGGAAACACCAGAAATGGATCGATTTTAACCCTTTACCCAACAGAAGGGCCCTATGCCAATGCATTCTCTTATATATGCGAGTCGACCATAGGTCGCCTTGCATATATAAGAGAATGCATTGGCTTAACACATTCAAAATTATAAAATTGTTAAAGAATGTAAGAAATGAAAGTGTCAATGACACTGTAGCTCAACTTAGGTAGGGGAATAATTTAATGGTTGACAGTAAATGGAGGAATAGGAAAGGTGCTAAATGAAATGTCTAACCTGCGCCAAAGGATTTAGTGATGCAAAGAGTAAGATACAAGATGGCTGCTGGTGGCCATTTTTTTTTACCAATTGACCCCAAAAGGACTCGTTCCCATCTACGTATAATTGTTAACATCCATGACAAATTTTATGAAGATCTGACCAAAGCTACGACCTACAAATTTCATAATGATCAGACGAACAGTACGACCTGTAGACCGCGCCAATGGATTGAATCTTGAAATCCAAGATGGCCGCTGGCAGCCATGTTATTTGGCCGAATGACCCCACAATGATTCGTTCCCATCTACATGTCAATGTCAACATTCATGACAAATTTCATAAAGATTAGACCAAAGGTACAACTCGTTCCCATCTACATGTCAGTGTTAACATCCATGACAAATTTAATAAAGATCAGACCAAAGGTATGACCTGTAGCCCACGCCAAAGGATTTAGTCATGCAAAGAGTAAAATGCTGGTGGCCATGTTTTTTGACCGAATGACCCCAAAACGACTCGTTCCCATCTAAATGTCATTGTTATAATTCATGACAAATTTCATGACCATCTGACCAAAGCTACGACCTGTAGCCCACACCAAAGGATTTAGTCATGCAAAGAGTAAAATCCAAGATGGCTGCTGGCGGCCATGTTTTTTGACCGAATGACCCCAAAACGACTCGATCCCATCTACATGTCATTATTAACATCAATGACAAATTTCATGATGATCAGGGGAACAGTACGATCTG
The DNA here is from genome assembly GCA_032622095.1 of Siphonodentalium dalli. Taxonomy (NCBI): domain Eukaryota; kingdom Metazoa; phylum Mollusca; class Scaphopoda; order Gadilida; family Siphonodentaliidae; genus Siphonodentalium; species Siphonodentalium dalli. The sequence goes on from CP136065.1 coordinate 207,775,195, forward strand.
TAGCCCGCGCCAATGGATTGAATCTTGAAATCCAAGATGGCTGCCAGCGGCCATGTTTTTTGGCCGAATGACCCCAAAATGACTCGTTCCCATCTACATGTCAATGTCAACATTCATGACAAATTTCATAAAGATCAGACCAAAGGTACGACCTGTAGCCCGGGCCAAAGGATTTAGTCATGCAAAGAGTAAAATCCAAGATGGATGCTGGCGGCCATGTTTTTTGGCCGAACGACCCCAAAATCCCTCGTTCCCATCTACATGTCATTGTTAACATCCATGACAAATTTCATGATGTTCCGATCGAAGCTACGACCTGTAGCCCGCGCCAAAGGATTTAGTCATGCAAAGAGTAAAATCCAATATGGCTGCTGGCGGCCATGTTTATTGGCCGAACAACCCCAAAATGACTCGTTCCCATCTACATGTCAATATTAACATCCATGACAAATTTCATGATGATCAGACGAACAGTACGACCTGTAGCCCGCGCCAATGGATTGAATTTTGAAATCTAAGATGGCCGCCAGCGGCCATGTTTTTTGGCCGAATGACCCCACAATGATTCGTTCCCATCTACATGTCAATGTCAACATTCATGACAAATTTCATAAAGATTAGACCAAAGGTACAACCTGTAGCCCGCGCCAAAGGATTTAGTCATGCAAAGAGTAAAATCCAAGATGGCTGCTGGCGGCCATGTTTTTTGGCCGAACAACGCCAAAGGATTTAGTCATGCAAAGAGTAAAATCCAAGATGGCTGCTGGCGGCCATGTTTATTGGCCGAACAACCCCAAAACGACTCGTTCCCATCTACATGTCAATATTAACATCCATGACAAATTTCATGATGATCAGACGAACAGTACGACCTGTAGCCCGCGCCAATGGATTGAATTTTGAAATCTAAGATGGCCGCCAGCGTTCATGTTTTTTGGCCGAATGACCCCACAATGATTCGTTCCCATCTACATGTCAATGTCAACATTCATGACAAATTTCATAAAGATTAGACCAAAGGTACAACCTGTAGCCCGCGCCAAAGGATTTAGTCATGCAAAGAGTAAAATCCAAGATGGCTGCTGGCGGCCATGTTTTTTGGCCGAACGACCCCAAAATCACTCGTTCCCATCTACATGTCAATATTAACATCAATGACAAATTTCATGATGATCAGAAGAACAGTACGACCTGTAGGCCGCGCCAATGGATTGAATCTTGAAATCCAAGATGGCTGCCAGCGGCCATGTTTTTTGGCCGAATGACCCCAAAATGACTCGTTCCCATCTACATGTCAATGTCAACATTCATGACAAATTTCATGAAGATCAGACCAAAGGTACAACCTGTAGCCCGCGCCAAAGGAAATTGTTGACGGACACACGGACACACGGACACACGGACGACGGACGCCAAACCATGGCAATAGCTCAAACTTACAAAAGTAAGTTGAGCTAAAAATGGTAAAAAGTGTTAAAAAAAGATTTGTTTTAGGCCAATGCATTCTCTTATATATGCGAGGCGACCTATGGTCGACTAGCATATATAAGAGAATGCATTGGCACAGGGCATAACTGTAACTATCACAATGTGGTCAAGGAGCCGATTCCAATGATATCCATATTTGTATGGTTCTATTGAGACAGACCGAAGATATTTTAGGCTGTTGAAGCTTTATTTGGCCGGTTTTGACCGGTTTGTTGGGTAAAGGGTTAAAGTCACTTTTGTTTTAAAAGCTTGCCTTATATGGTTTGTACATTTAGGAAATAATAATAAAATAAATGTGGTCTGCAGTAATATGTGGTTGACACTATTATAATGATGTTATCATATAACGCTGCATTTTAACTCATGCCTGCTATTAGGCTCACCCACTAACTTTTGAATAATATTTTTTTCGAGGGCCGTATCCCCGTTTAGACCCACCCAAAATTTACAGACATTGGAAAACGGTATAAGTATATGCACTGTGTCTGACAACGATGTCACAGATGATAACGATAACGATGTCAAGAATGACAATGCTATGACTGCCAAGTCAATGTAATGATATATATAACTTATATCAATTATTTTTTGCTTATAATAAAATACACTGTATGTATGTCTGTTTGTTAATCATTCATTCCATCCCTAAACAAGCAGTGAATGATGTATATTGAAAACTGTTGGAAGGAAAATTACTTAAGTGGTGTCCTGCGACAACCGAGTGGGAATGATCATCGCACACGAAAACCTGTGATAATAAATTCTATTCACTGCTATCCAAGAAATTATTTATTGAAATTGTACCAGTAAGTCCAAATATTGTTCTATGATAAACTCCAAACGTCACTCATCCAAGCAGAGAGTGGGCTAAATGATGCTTAACATTAGTAATATAAAAAAACAGCCCACACTCACACAACACACCAATGTTCGCATGATTACTACTTTAAAAATGATACATAAATTTGAAAACTAAAATAATTTCTAATTCTTATTCACTTTTAATTCACTTCTCCAGCTCAATTTTTTCCAATTTATCAGCATTGTTGAAACCAAGAAATCAAATTAGTTTGGCCTGAGAGCACATTAATAACAAATCATAAAAAAAACAAAAACTTCTGCACATATGTTTTAGTATTGAATAAGATCTGTTTTTCTTATCAGTCTATGGATGACTTGATATATTACATACTGAAGCAAAAGTGTGTCCATGACGATGATGCATTTTAAATCATTCACGCTTCTGTAGAATTAACTAATTTGAACACTAATGTTAACTTTGGTGCCACACACAGTGCCAGTGAGTAGAAATTCAGAACTTTTTTTTGTATTGGTTCTGTAGGACATATTATAAAACTAACTTGATGATATTGTCACATGTGCCGAAAAACATTAGGAATTTTAACCAGGGGCGCCGGAAGAGGGGGGGGGGGGGGCAGCTGCCCCCCCCTGCCCTTTACAAAGGGGGGCGAGCGGGGCAGGACTTGCCCTTTTTCTGGAGACAGAAAATGCTTTTTGTGTGTTTAATCTCGTGTTTTTATAGCAAAATGTGACTTTTTTGGTCCAAATACCACCAATTTCACAAGGAATATTAATTTTTTGTCAATTTTATCGCAAAACGCCCATAAAAAACGACAAATACCATTAAAATAGGGATTTTTGCCACAATAAATTTATGGTTATTTTCCCGAGTTTGCGGAGAAAATGCCCTTTTTTGGGGAAAAGTGCCCTTTTTGTAGGCTCTGCCCCCCCCTGCCCTTGGATGCTTCCGGCGCCCCTGATTTTAACCCGTTGTTATGTAAAGAACAATGGTTACTATCCTAGATCAAGTTAAAGATGGTAATAATCATCTTCAAGTCAAGTCCCCTCACCCCTTAATAGTACTACTACAAAGTTTATTTATAATCTGGGGGCGCTAGAACAGGATGTAGAGGGGGAAACTGCCCTTCCAAAAAGGGGAGTACATGTGGGCACAATTATACCCATTCCAGTAAAAATGTAACAAGAAAGTGCTTGAAAAGGCTGTATGATTTAAAAAAAATTGCCTTTTCTGCCAATACATCTGACTGAATATAATGCCCTTATCTGGAAGTTGTGCCCCTTGGTTGCTTCTGACACCCATGCTTATTATTGTGTTTTTGAGGGTAAATTTGAGGAAATTATATCTGGGGATCATTAGCTGAAAGTCCACAGGCACACAGGGGAGTTGTGTGTGGTGTATAACAATATTAGACATATCTACATGTGGGGGAGAATATGGAAATGTTGTTAAGACCCCAGACAATTTTAACATTGAAGTACTGTTAGCTACTTTAAGTCCCTGATCAGTTAACCACCAGAGTAAGGGTGACACAATTATCAAGGGGTTGGGGACAAAATTCTGAAATGAATTAACTGCATACCTTTGGCTGAATTTGGGCGTGTCCTCTTTGACCTCACAGTGACGCTGGATGGTTTCGTGAGATCGGTCCCCGTTCTCCACACTTTGACTTCCAAGAATCTTTCGCTTTCATCCACTTTGTAATCAGATTCCCCGAAATAAAAAGCTGGCTCTGAAAAAGAAGATTGAATAATCTGATCAAAACAAGAGTGTATGTTTAACCCTGTCTATACTAATTACACAGTGGGCTAGCATCACCAAATTAACCCTCTGGAGACCTCATTCTGCATGCCCTCATCTGCGATGGGAGACATAGACTCAGAATGAAGTCCCCAAATGGTCAATATTGTGATGTACACCCATTGGGAACCTCGATTATGCAATGTGCCGTCTGCCAATTTGGGGATATAGAGAAACTAATCTAAAAAAAAAATATGATAAATTTGATAATAAAGAAATTCCACAGAAGATGAGGCCTAAGCAGAATGATATCCCCAGAGAATGTATTTAGTGATGCTAGTCCGCTATATGGGATAGCGTCACTAAATTCACCCTCTGGGGACCTCATTACACTAAACTCAGACTTGGTTCCCTTAAGGCCCCCACACATTTGAGTAATCAAGCTAACACTATTGCTCATTGTCTGCGGTGTGTTTTCTCTGAGCAATTGGTCATGCGAGCAATCAGACTTGCACATCAAACATTTTTTATATTTTGTCGACTCCCGAGCCCGATTGCTCAGGACTGCGGGGTACATGAGCCATATTGCTCAGGAAAGCAGGATGAAAATGTGTGTTTCTACAACCAGTTTGTGTTACCAAGTTTTTTACTCTTTTAACCCTTTACCCAACAAACCGGCCAAAACCGGCCAAATAAAGCTTCAACAGCCTAAAATATCTTCGGACTGTCTCAATAGAACCATACAAATATGGATATCATTGGAACCGGCTCCTTGACCACATTGTGATAGTTACAGTTATGCCCTGTGCCAATGCATTCTCTTATATATGCAAGTCGACCATAGGTCGCCTCGCATATATAAGAGAATGCATTGGCCTAAAAAAAAATATTTTTTTAACACTTTTTACCATTTTTTCTTACATTCTTTAACAATTTTATAATTTTTAATGTGTTAAGCCAATGCATTCTCTTATATATGCGAGGCGACCTATGGTCGACTCGCATATATAAGAGAATGCATTGGCACAGGGCCCTTCTGTTGGGTAAAGGGTTAAATGGTGATGTCTGTTCAACTAAATATGGAATGAACCCAGAATGTCATTAGAGTGGTTCTGAATGTGACCGATATTAGGCCACTATTTTGAATATCTGTATTTTTGTCAACGAAGCATATACGTTTAGCTCTAAAACATCAATAAATCATCAGAACAATGTCAGCCTGCAGAATAACTGTAAAAAAGATAATGAACTATTTCGCCCTAAGCTACACTTCTGTTTACCCGCATCATGAATCCTAATTAGTTTGCTTGACTTCATAAATGTAAGGGCATCATCGAAGTAACGAATGAAACACTTAAGAAAATGACAGAATTACGCCATAAAATGCAAGTTTTGCGTGATGGATAAATAAAATATGTAGCTATAATGCTGTCGCTTAAAATGTTTATGTTCACTCGGGGGATTTTGCATCTAATGGACTCGGCAGAGCCTCGCCCAATATATGCTCAAATCCCCACACACACATAAACCGGTTAAGCAATGGCACTAACTACATATTCTATATATATAAAAGCAACTGGGTTGTCCTAGTATTCTTGTACCCTCAGTATGGACACTTTTATAGCCTGAGATAAATATACTCTATAACTTTAAACTTTTAATTTGATATATAGAAATCTTGGTGCAAAGTGACGCAGTAAAACTGAGAAATGTATTAAGCTGCGTAATAGCTGTGCAAAATAGCGAAATGAAAGGTGTATATTCTCAAGCAAGAATCTGGTAATTCTAGAGACCTGTGGGACAGTGGGAGAAAATTCAGGTATCATATTGCAGTGGGACAAAAAATATGCCATTGTATTTTTCTGGTAACTGATCATTTTCATAAAGTCAATTGTCTGAATAATAAAAGTACACCTGTATCACAGAAAGTACAGGAGTATTATTTCTGAGCAGCTATGCTGAGCGGAAAAGATAGCTTTTTTATAGTTTATAAGTCACATCATTCCAGAATAAAGTATCTAAGTCTACATAATATGTCACTATTAATCTGAGTGATGACACTTGTTATAAATGACAGAAATTCACAGAGAAGACTTCAATTAAGACAGTTATAGCATAAGTTGAAATATATAAGAGGTACGAAGGTACCCACGTTAGTTCATACGCACCTATTTCCTCTGAAACTAAGTGCTATTACTTCAACAAAGACACTTCTTGTAACAATAAATAGGGTCCCCCCTAGAAGCATCCATAGACAAGGGGACTTTGTTGTGAAGCAAATACGAAGAGGAGCATTGAGTCTATTTATGTCATTTAGCTCAAATTATAGATAAATATCTTTGTGGAATATTACCTATGTTGAGCAATAGAACAATTTCTCATAAAGGCTAATGGGGAGCACTGTTCGTCTAATTTAAGCCCTTCTGAGAAATTTCTATCATTGCTTGTCTCTAAGTGATTAAATCATTCAAGCTTTATTCTTTGTTGAGTCCCCTTTATGTTTTGTCAATTCTAGCAAACTTTCGAACCTAATGTATTCAACAGAATTATTTAAGGAAACGGTTACCTATCATTGCATAAAATAATTAACCACTACTTTAGATTTCCTGTTTAAGATTGTAGGTACATGTATTCCCATCGGTACATCTGCATTTGTTTCAGTTTCTTTTAACCTCTTCGCTGCTATATGTTAGTACTGAGTACAGACGTAAAATGTAATCTGTCTGCTATACAACCATACTGAGTGCGGACCTACTTCAGCACACTAGCAGTAGGTCAACACCACGATCAGAGGAAAATTTCCCACTCCTAATTAACCCCACCATTTTGGAGAAACAAGAAGGGCTTTTAGCCGATTTTGTCTTCATGTTTTGAGTATGTGTGGTAGTATTATGTATTGAAGTGGGATGGAAAATCAAGCCGTTTGTAAACCATGATCAGTACGTATACTGCGTGCATCTCAGGGTATCTAAGACCATTTTGATGATTTGGACTACTCCTCATTTGAAATTGAGTAGAAAGAAATCTTATTTACAACATCCAATCATAATAGGAAGAAAAGAAGTCAATCTTAAAATCGGTCAGATGGTTGCTACCTTAACACTTTCGTGACGGGAGCCACGTTGGTGCAGCAAGCATTAAAGATACTGTGCCAGTGCATTCTTATATATGCAAGTCTCGATCCCAAAAGGAACCTCACATATATGACAATGCACTGTTAGGCCAATGTCTATTCTATTATATACGAGAGGCTCCCTATGGGAGACTCGCATATAATAAGCGAACACATTGGCACATGGTTTTCATACAATTTCCGGAAGCTCCAGTAATGAAAGGGTTAAACATTTAAAAGTACATGTACTTAAGGACCAAAACTCACAAACTTTATTTATGAATTTATGTTGGTAACAAAATACTTTTATGTTGGCAACAAAATACTTTTATGCTGGTAACAAATTAGCAGTCTAGTAATAACTAGACCAAGGTTTCCTTACAGTCAACTCTCAGTCTAGAGACACCGGTACCAAATTTCATTTCCGCGATGAACGGGGAATTCCCATCTGGCGATAGCTCATTAATATTCATGTTTCCAAATATAGCAACTGAATGTTTACTTTTCAAATCGGCAACAATCATTGGAGTTATTTGATGCGGCAAACAGTTTTGCCGTAACCGGTAGGAAGAATGGCTAACACCGCTTTTCTGGTTATCAACAAACTCCTCAGAATAAACTCCTGTTCTTGTTTCGGCGAATCAATACAAAGTTTCTTTAAAACGTTCTTAATTGCAATTTCGAAAATTTCTATTTCGCTAAAGTCTTCCACTGTTTTAGCGTAGCCTCGCTTTCATCTAGAATTTCCGCTTCGGTAATACTTATTTTTAGAACTATTGGGCGGGGCTTGTATGAATAATTACTAATTTGAATAGGTAATGGGATTTGCAGGTAGTTCTTGATTGGTCGAGCAACGCATTGCCTGGTGCGTATTGGTTGGATTTCTCCCGTTTGAAATAATTTATGCCATCAATGTCCCAAGACCTAAGTTGAAAGTAATGAAAATTAGGTCTGGTTTTAATAAGACTGACAAATTAGCAATGATACAATATTTGAAACTGGGACAAAGTATAGGGAAGTTCTCTATTAGTTGAATTATGTACAACCATAAAGTGTAATGCCGGTGTCTTTAAGCTAATTTCTGACTGTGATGATGGAGATAAGGTTGTTGAATGGTGCACCACCATGTCAGGGCTCCATGGTCCCGCTGGGAATCTTAATAGCTTCACAGCTCCCATAACACCCAACATATTATACAGGGTAATCTGCATGTCAGAAATCTCAGAACCACTGATAACAAAGCTCCAAGATTTTCATAAGAATCTCAATGCAATAAACAGTAGTATAGTATTCCCTAAACCAGTTGATTTTTGTATATTTCTTGCTTAACCCATTACCCAACAAACCGGCCAAATAAAGCTTCAACAGCCTAAAATATCTTCGGTCTGTCTCAATAGAACCATACAAATATGGATATCATTGGAACCGGCTCCTTGACCACATTGTGATGGTTACAGTTATGCCCTGTGCCAATGCATTCTCTTATATATGCGAGTCGACCATAGGTCGCCTCGCATATATAAGAGAATGCATTGGCCTAAAAAACTCTTTTTTTAACACTTTTTACCATTTTTTCTTACATTCTTTAACAATTTTATAATTTTTAATGTGTTAAGCCAATGCATTCTCTTAAATATGCGAGGCGACCTATGGTCGACTCGCATATATAAGAGAATGCATTGGCACAGGGCCGTTCTGTTGGGTAAAGGGTTAAACTAAACTCCATGGGTGAGCCAACAATTTATCAATGTCCTATAATATCCAGATATCCTCTGACAAATGATACTGAAAATGTTGATTGAGAATTATTCATCAAATATTTAACTCAATTTTTGTCTCCTCAGTTTTAACCCTTTCATGATGGCAGCTGCACTGATACAGCATTAAAGTTCCTGTGCCATTGCATTCTCTTATATATGCATAATAAGAGAATTCAGTGGCTTACAAGGTCAATGTAAATATTTTATGAGGCCATTGTATTCTCTTATATATGCGAGTCTCCCATAAGATATATGTCAGGCTCATAACTAAAAGAGTAATAACTGATGTAGATCCTTTATTAACCCTTTCACAATGGGAGCTGCACTGGTGCATCATTAAAGACTATGTGCCAGTACATTCTCTTATATATGTGAGTCTCCCATAGGGAGCCTCGCATACATAAGAGAATTCAGTGGCTTACAAGGTCAGAAGGGTTAACATTTTCCAAATAAATTACTGATCAGCGAGTATTAAGTCATTAACCACTTGGCTGTTGTACAGTAATGCCCTAAATAATCGACTCCTTAACCACAGCAGAATTATGGGTAACTTTTCAGTATTTAGTCGGAAATATGGCTTTTGCCATTCATCGGAGAGCTCTCAGTTTGCCATTCATCGGAAAGCTCTCACTGAGAGCTTTCTGATGAATGGCAACAAGCCATATTTGCGACTAAATCCTGAAAAGTTACCCATAATTCTGCTGTGGTTAAGGTGTCGATTATTTAGGGCATTACTGTATGTCAGTACTCAATACATACGTAAAATGTTATCCTGTGTGCTATGCTCTGTGCTATGTCTCTAGTGAGTACAGACCTACGCATACTAGGGGTTGCTCATTATTCATAACTGGAACTAAGAAATTAGTACATCGGAAACCCTTTATCTCTACATTTGAAACAGTGTATGTTGTTTCAGGATTGTGAATGATAAAAGCCATTCTATGGAGACAGTGGTAAGGTTTTATAATTATTCCCATCATATTTTTCAAATAGAAAATGGCAAAAATACATCCAATGATTTATGTTCACAGTGACTGTAACGGACCCAATGTGTGTGATCTCATTCTACTGTGAGCAAGGGTCTACATATTTATGTTGTATTTTTCCATTGTCGAACAAATCCAAACAAAGTTCATGAGCCCTATGGATAACCTTTAGTTGACCACCAATAGTCTGATTGATTAGAACCTTATCTGGAGCCAATATACAACCCATTAAAGACATATTCATGCTAATCATCACACTCTCTTATTACAATAGATCCCTGGTTGATCTGTCAGTCTTATCCTCCATGACCTCTCAATGTTCAATTGTTGGTGGTGCATGCACTGTTATATCAGTCATTTCTAATCATTAAATTATCTTGTTTTATTCACCCAGCTATAAAATTTATCAACATACATTGTTTCCTATTATAATTCTCTTTAAATGGTTAAGTTTCTTAAACAAGGTATCTGAGACCCCCCTTTGCTGAACTTTTAACAAGTTGGGTGGCTGCTTCAGTCAATGAGATACAGTAATGCCATAAATAATCAACTCTTTAACTACAGCAGAATTATGGGTAATTTTTCAGGATTTAGTCGAAAATATGGCTTGTTGCCATTCATCGGGAAGCTCTCAGTGAGAGCTTTTCGATGAATATCAACAAGCCATTTTTCCGACTAAATCCTGAAATGTTACCCATAATTCTGCTGTGGTTAAGGAGTTTATTATTTAGGGCATTACTGTACAGTGTTGTGTAAACGTTGTAGTGCTCTTGACTTATCACATGTACACACTAGCAGATCAAAGAACACTTGAGATAAGACAATGCCCAATTGAGGCACCTTATAAAGACCATAGATATCAAGTAGACATACTTTATATACTTCAGATAAGTACCAATCAGAAATGAAACCTATAAGTTGAGGTTATTTGAGGTTATAGCATGCTTTTAACATCTATGACCAGATCACAATTCTATGACATTTTTAGTGGAGGAAAGACTACATAGAGAATTTATGATTGCACAGGGAGGTGACCCCAGTGCATTAAGAGACCCTTCCACCCATACCCCACACCCCCAAATCAGGGATGCTTGAGTACAGGGGCATGTGGGGTGAACTAGCTCCCATTTTACAAACAGTATCTCTATCTGTCCACGTTTGCAACTACAGTAATGCCCTAAATAATTGATTCCTTAACCACAGCAGAATTATGGGTAATTTTTCAGGATTTAGTCGGAAATATGGCTTGTTGCAAGCTCTCAGTGAGAGCTTTCTGATGAAAGGCAACAAGCCATATTTCCGACTAAATCCTGAAAAATTACCCATAATTCTGCTGTGGTTAAGGAGATGATTATTTAGGGCATTACTGTAAGTTATGAAGAGCAGATCAATCAATACAAGTTTCCTGCTATTCATTCAGTCATGAGAATTTCATTTTAATTATAATGGTATATTTTGGTTTATCAATAGGTACAGTTCCATCGTTATATAGTTTTAGGTGCCCTCCAAGATTGGTTCGCATCACGAATAGTATTCTTATCACCCCACTTGCGTTTTCTTGCTCGGCCCAGATATATGATGAATATGGATACCTCTGTCGTGTTCCTGGAACATCAATCTGAGATCAAACAGATTCCGTGGCTTTCATAATGAAGAACGATTGAAGGGTTAACCCTTCCATGATGGGAGCTTCCTGAAATTTTGCGAAAACCCTGTACCAATGCATTCTCTTATCTATGCGAGTCTCCCATAGGGAGCCTCGCATATATACGAGAATGCATTGACCTAATAATATTTACCTTGACCTTGTAAGCCAGAGTATTCTCTTATATACAAGAGGCGCACTATGGGAGACTCACATATATAAGAGAATGCACTGGCACATGATATTTAATGCTGCACCACCTCAGCTCCCGTCATGAAAGGGTTAACACTCAGTTCCTTACCAATTCCTCTTTATCTGGTTCTATGATTACCATGTCATGTTGAACATGACAAATGACAAAAAAGCATATTACTGTCTGTCCACTTGTGCACAAAGTATTACGAAGAGCTGTCCAGTGAAAGTTTCCTTCTGTTGCATTTAGGTACATCTTCATCCATTTTATAGTTTAGGTGCCCTCTAACCAAGAATAGTTTGCAACCAACACCCCCCTAAATCTGGGATCATTGGGAATCAGACTCATTCAGTGACTTTTGATGGCTTGCATATTGAATATTGAATCAATGTTAACAATAATTTTGTGAAGAACTCAAACATGTGGTCTGAGCAATGAATGATGTGACAGGACATCTTCTGAATATGATGTGAGTGAGTATTAGTCAATAACAAATGGTTTGAAGCAGATTAGCGCAGTGGTAGCGTGCTGGGCCCATAACCCAGAGATCCAAGGATCGGAAACTTGCTCTGCTACCATTTGTTATTGACTAATACACTCATATCAAATTCACAAGATGACCTGTCACATCCTCCATTGCTCAGACCACATGTGCGAGCACTTCCTAAAACCTGGATCAGCAACGGATCAATATCAGACTAGTTAGTCCCAAACCTGGATCCGGAACTGGAACAATGTTTTTCTAAATACCAACACTTACCATCCTCCTTATCGGGTTCTATGATGATCTTTGTCATGTTGAACTCGATGACCCGGCCACCAATCGGGTCAATCAAAGCCAGGAAGAATGACTCTGCCTCCTCGTACAGACTGTCGTCAATGATCATTACTTTACACGACTTCTCCGTCTCCCTGCGATCGAACCGAATCATGCTCGTATAATCGTCATTCCGTGTGATAAAATCCGAGAATGATGAGACTGTGTTAGGAAGAGTCCCTGTCGCCGTATCTGAAATTGAACAAAACATTCCATAATATTATATATGTTTACAATGGGAAACTATACTCCTATTTACTTGCTATTACACTGGCTGTTAATTATGAATTTGTTTTAAACTGTTGGTTACCTCTCAAAATTGCATTTGGGGAAGTGAAATGTGATCAGAAAAAACTTGCCTTAACCCTTTTGATACTAAATACTCATTGACGAGTAGTTTGTCTTTTAGGAAATGTTCAGATAATAAGTTCAACAAACAACCATAGGCCATTTGTTATAATGCCCACAAATACTCATTGATGACTAGCTCTCTTCGAAATGTTCAGTTAATAATTTCAACAAAGGACAATTGATCTTATTATCTGCACTTGTATTATCTTTTTATATGTCTGTCGTCAGCTTTTATTACCTAAACACCCCTAAAATCTATTATAGACCCTTCCAATGCATACTTTTATAAAAACTGGATGGGACAAATCATAAGTATAGAAAGGGATAAACAGATTATATCCATGAAAGGTGACAGAATATAGGTCGTTTGTTGAACTTATTATGTGAACATTTCCCACCAATGAATAGCATTCTTCCTGCACTTTCTATGGTCTGTTGTCTGCTCATATGTCCTGAGCATTCCTCCTGATGAATAATAGAACCTTCCAATGCATACTTTTATGACTGAGTGGGAGAATCCATCATGTATAGAAGGGGTTAATTCAAATATTTATTTTTCCAATCATCAAGATCCAGCTCAATAAACTTCAGCAGGAAATTATTTATGTTTTATACTCACCAGGAAATTATTTATGTTTTATACTCACCAGGAAATGATTTGTGTTTTATACTCACCAGGAAATGATTTGTGTTTTATACTCACCAGGAAATGATTTGTGTTTTATACTCACCAGGAAATGATTTGTGTTTTATACTCACCAGGAAATGATTTGTGTTTTATACTCACCAGGAATAGTGGTGCAGAGCACCATGAGTTCATCGGACAAGTCACCGCTCCGTTTGACCTTCACATGTAACTCGCCAATGCTTTCCGCAACATGCTGGTCTTCAAATTGGAAGAAAACCGATGATTCTGCAAAAAAGATTATTAATCTGAAGCTGTCAATTGAACAATGATTAAAGAGAGAGTTGTTTAATTAACGAAATATTGGGATTTCGTCACCTAATGTTGCTTGTCCATTTTGGTGGAAAATGTGTTTCTTGTACTGTTTGATTCGTTTCGACAAGATGTGACGGTGATCCGCTCTAATGGTTTGAATTGCTCATATCATGTGCCCACAAATTGGGACCAAAAAATGAATACCGAGGGAATCGAAGTGATCTCTCAGTGCTATAGTGTTGTATCCCCACTGCCGACCAATGAACTGACCCATTCAATAGCACTAGATCACATGAATGCTAGTGCTATAATGTTATATCTTCAATATTGAGCAATGGCGTCCTAAATTAGCCCGTAAATCAGTCATGCGAATGCTGAAAATGGTGCTTTCTTACTTTTAGATGTGGAACTGTTGTTTCTATGGGAAAGACACAAATAACACAATAATTATATATGTTATGATTTTTATACTTTTCTATGAGTGAAATGCTCAAAAGATCATAAAATCACTGAGCGAAAATTATGACTTTGTTCACAAAATGTTGTATCTCCAAACAACATCTCTGAACATGGCATTCTAAATGGAGTAATTTAACCCTTTACCCAACAGAATGGCCCTGTGCCAATGCATTCTCTTATATATGCGAGTCGACCATAGGTCGCCTCGCATATATAAGAGAATGCATTGGCTTAACACATTAAAAATTATAAAATTGTTAAAGAATGTAAGAAAAAATGGGAAAAAGTGTTAAAAAAAGATTTTTTTAGGCCAATGCATTCTCTTATATATGCGAGGCGACCTATGGTCGACTCGCATATATAAGAGAATGCATTGGCACAGGGCATAACTGTAACTATCACAATGTGGTCAAGGAGCCGGTTCCAATGATATCCATATTTGTATGGTTCTATTGAGAGAGACCGAAGATATTTTAGGCTGTTGAAGCTTTATTTGGCCGGTTTTGGCCGGTTTGTTGGGTAAAGGGTTAAGGCTGATATGCTGACTGCTGTTACTAACAGAGTTAATGAGACAATTGTCATAATTAAGATTCAAGAATTCATAAAAAAAACGCTGGTAGTTGTTCTACCCTGACTCTCTTGCACTGAGATGGAGGCAGCAAACTCAGGGTACCTTTATGAATATATGTTATAGCTGGTAGACAAGTTGCTTCATTTCCTTCATTATGGATGAAATGTAACCTATTGTACTGTAACTCCTGTCTAGTTTATAATCTCTCACACTGCATATGTGGTGGAACAAATGAGATATGCTGTGGGGTTGTCAAGTGTAGTGGAATGCAATAGAAGTAACTAGAACTGATGAGAAACACAATGGGGTCACCAAGTGAAGAATGAAAGCAAAGCCAAGATTATAAGAAAGTTTGTAAAATTATTTTCATAACGGAAGCTATGTGTGATTGATTATCAAATAGGTAAATCACCTGTGGTTGCTGAATAGATCAAGAGTAGAAATGGGAGGTGAGAAGTACTTTCAGGGCAAAAACATCAAGGATGGAAACATGTGGTAAGCACTGTAAGCAAAAGACATTTATCATTTAAAGTTTTCTTGGGTGTGTTGGGTTTTAATCTATAATAGGGATACCAAAATCAATTGGGGCAGAAAACATTCTTCCAGGATCTCATAGTATGGCAACAAGGAACCATGATACAGCAGGAGAAAGGAACCTTTTGTATTACTCCAAAAAAATGAAAAGATCCTGGCTCACTTAGTGTTTGAATCTCCCGAACACATTATGAAAGAGGAAGCTCCAAAAATATTGCATTATCAACTTATCGGGTTGGATAAACTGTGAACATGTAGTTTTTGTCAAGGTACCGACGTGTGTTCTGCACTTAATTTTTATCTGGACTGTGCTGCCAGTTTATTATTCTGGATGCTGGTGGAATAACTCTATCTCATATTTTGAAGTTTGTTGCTTTTTGGGTAAATAAGGAGGAGATCACAATCTCTATCACTTGCAGAACTCTCCTAAGCCGCAGCTGTTCCATATCCTGGTAGATATTTGGTCTTATTTCATGTCAACAATAGTCAATAACACTGATTATGTATAGAAACAATCCAGACAGGACTCAAACAATAAATGGGTACTTTAAACTAAATTCGGCCATTTATGGGACCATCTGCTATTATACTCAACATAATATATGCAACAAATGAATTAATTTGAGCCATGGATTAGAATAAAAACATAAAATAAAAAAGAAATACATATGTAGATCCATTCAGGTAGTTTAGTATATTTTTCTAACACTCTTTCTACTTTTGGCATCTTTTAGTCTTAATGGTTGACTTGTGAATCTGAATGATGCTTGCTATGGAAAAACTTCCTCCCTTCCTTTCAATATCCTAGATAGTGCCTCTAATGAATTCTACTGCAATTAATACTCAAATCCACTGGGAAATTTGAACTGTAGCAACTGGCATTCAGCATGAACAATGCAAATATGTTGCTGATTCGAGTCGTCTCAGTTTGTTCAGATACGATTTGCTGGAGGTAAATATGACTTGATTTGGTCGTTATCCCAGCTGGTTATATTAACATGGTTTTTTGTACAACAGCTACACCTTTTCTCACCTGGGCAATCAGCATATGGAAAATTTTATTTACTTGTTAAGGAGCTACAGTAATACCCAAAATAATCGACTCCTTAACCACAGTGAGAGCTTTCTGATGAATGGCAACAAGCCATATTTCTGACTAAATCCTGAAAAGTTACCCATAATTCTGCTGTGGTTACGGAGTCGATTGTTTAGGGCTTTACTGTAAGTGAATAAATTAGAATACCACCTTTGTGAACCTGGGTAATTCAGTACCCAAAACCATGTGATAATGATGTACAGTAATGCCCTAAATAATTACTGAGAGCTTTCTGATGAATGGCAACAAGCCATATTTCCAACTAAATCCTGAAAAATTACCCATAATTCTGCTGTATTCAGCCTTAGTATGGTGATTATAAATGAAAACAGTTACAAAGACTGATTATTTAGAGTATGGCAGCTACGAAAGATGACTGAGATAGGGATAAATCAAGCGAGGAGACAAGAAAAATCAAGAGGGACTGTGAAAGTCATGTCAAGGTTTATGTGCAATTAGAGAAAAAAATAGCAAGACTGATGAAAAGTGTCAGTCAGAAAATATGTTCCCTAGATACAGAAATCAGACACTAAAACCACAGATGTTGATAAATTGTTATGCAGCCACTCAGGAAACCTTGAACTTTGCTCATAATCAAGTGGTTATATCATTAACATTAGAGAGAGTTAGTTATCTAATGGTAAAACAATTACAAGAAAACATTAAAACAATTCATTACAATTATTAGGCTATGATTGTAATGTCACAAAGGCCTCAAAGAGAAGAGCCGCATAATGAACAGAAAATTGCAACAGTCAGCAGAATTCTCATGACAACAACAGTTTGTGCATCAAAACAGATGCTGATCATAAGAGCATTCACCCTCTTGTAATATCTTGACCTTGTGTTAAATTATATGTGGGGTTCTGTGTTAACAGTCAGTAAAATTCTTCTGGCTCAGAAAATTTCTCTCTCAAAACAATATTGCAAGACTTATCAGCAATAATTCCAGCATAATTTCAGGTGTAAAAGTTCTCAAAGGAATGACTGAGGTTGCAAAAAGAATGCACATAATTTTATGACCTATCATTTTGAGATAAAGGTAACCTATTCAAACAAGCCGGGCAATTAATAGGACACTGTGGTTCATAGGATGAGAGAAGGATTAACGATCAAAGGGACTGCAATATTCAGTAAATAATATAAGCAGCAATTAATATTGGCCCAGAGCAGGAGTGGGCTGTGGGAAAGTAGTTAGGGTGATTATAGTCCTGTAAAATCCAACCTTCAGATAAGGTCATCTAACAGGGTTTTTGTTGAGTTCAGACAAAATATCATACAGTAATGCCCTAAATAGTCAACTCCTTAACCACTGAGAGCTTTCCAATGAATGGCAAAAAGCCATATTTCCGACTAAATCCTGAAAAATTACCATAATTCTGCTGTGGTTAAGGAGTCGATTATTTAGGGCATTACTGTATGTTGATTCGAGTCTCGTAATTAACACTTTATATCTTGAAGATAATTTGTTATATTGAGATCTATGTTGTTATAGACAACAAGAACATTTTGCCATCCCCTCAATGTTTAGATAGACATAAGGTGGGGGGTGTATGTTGTCTTGAGCCTACTTCCATTCTCAAATCCGTAAGCTTTCTCAATATGTTCTTACAAGCTATAAACACATGTTAGCCACAACCCTGCTTCCATAAACTCATTGCAATGTAGTCGGGGGGGGGGGGATGAAAACTTACATGAGCCACATACCAGATTCAATTGACTTCATATATCAATGCTCAAATGGTAAACGGTATAAAATTGGATCATTTCCTGCAGGAGATCTCATAGGTTCCCTAAATAGTCTAATTGCAATAATGAATACAACTCTATTGAGTCCAGAATAATAAAATATCAACAGTATTTGACTATTTTTTGGTAATTTTGATTTAGAAAGAACCCATGGGGAAAGGGGAGGGGGTCATGCAAGGGGTCCATCCTCCCTTTCGCTTAGCCCCTACCATGAACTTCAGTACTTCCACTAACATTGAATAAACCTTAAAAACTACTCAGACCTGATGAATTCTGTATAGTTGTAACAGGTCCCTAAACATTCATACCCCCTTAGAATCAGAATCCAGGCTACACCACTGTATACACTCTGTAAATCATTCCAGCATGTTCTTCCCTGGTATAGAGACACTACATCATTGAGGTACTAATTATTATTATCACTCTATTTGTTGCACCAGTGTGCTTAGATAATTGGTAAAAAAAAATCTGCTGTGCTCCCTGCCTTCCATAGAACAGATGTGCAGACAATACTGTTTGTTTGTTTATACTGCAAACAGCACACATCTGGAGAATCTGTCTGGCTGAATTACTTCTTTTCATTGTTATAATTACAATTCCCATTATTAGTGCACATCCATTATCAACATCAATCTAAGTACTACAGTTTAATACCCTGCCTGAACCTTTAGTAAACACAACATATTGGAAATCCAGCAGTCAGCATAATGAGAAATTTGTTCAATAGAACCAAAACTTCAATTTGTTTTAACATTTTCACCATAGGCATTTACTATTACAAGTGATAATGATGCAAAAATACAAACTCCAGGCAGAGTTATCTCCCATTGCTCCGCTGAGATACCACTGCCAGAAGAACATTTGGTAAGGATTTCTGACATGATCTTAGTTCTTATGTTTAGGATTAAGATTGTCTATGTCTCGCTCAGTTCAAATTGTTCTTATCAATACCGAAAGAATAACAATTATTGAAAACTTGTGGTGGTCAAAATAAGATAATAGGTGACTAAATATAGTTCTGACGATACGAAAAAATAGATGTATTGGTCAGCAAAGTACCATCCTTGTAGCAGAGATCTATCTCAGTGATAATGAAGAGGGCGCTGCGTGGAGTTTGGCAGAAATTTTCAGGCTACTACGAATCGGACGGCTGGTTCGATTAGGGCAAGAAACCAGTTTAATGCGCTAAATTCGACAACAACTGTCAAGGTAAATGTACATTTTAATTACATATTTTTTGTCTCAAAGTTGATATAGTTGCTCATTGAATGAAAATAGCTATCTAGCTGTCGTCTTATGCGACTCTAATGTCTGTGTATTTGCACGCACTCAATGTGGATTATTGAATAGACTGGTTCCTGCAAAAATCTGAAAAGGTAGTAATCTGACCCCTCCAGCGATAATGACTGCTGTGTCGCTTTGGATTAAATTTTAGAATTTATTGTTTTACTGGCTAGGACATACCAGGATGTCAGTACCTTTATTGGAGAAAAGACAACTTTAGGATCAATATTAATTTCACTTGGAAATCACTCAATTGCACGTAAAAATTTAAGGCTCATATAGTAGTGCCCTAAATAATCGACTCCTTAACCACAGCAGAATTATGGGCAATTTTTCAGATTTAGTCAGAAACAAGCCATATTTCCGACTAAATCCTGAAAAATTACCCATAATTCTGCTGTAGTTAAGGAGTCGATTATTTAGGGCATTACTGTAGGCTAATCGAGAGGGGGTAATCACCCCATTCCACCCAAGCCAAGCACATCGATAGCTCCTATTAACTTACCATCCTCCTGATCTAGTATTGTAACTGTAGCTGAGTCTGGACTTTCCAGGACCGTCATCACTGGATCACTGAGCGTAATCTTGAAAAATTCTGGTCCTTCGTATTTCTTGTCATCGATGAGATGGATGTACCATGTCTTCATTGTCTGACCTGAGGAATATAATTTAAAATGAGACTTTGTTGTCTTAGATTTACCTTTGTAATAGCAATTGGAAAAGTATCAATGACAATTTTGATCAATTTGACAACGACACGCACATAGTTTTATGCATTGCAGATCATTGATTGAAAAATTGTAATGCAGTGCATATCTGTCTAATGACTTGAGAAATTTTGCGAAGCAAGCAAGCCTTGAAATGTTGTTTGGCATTTGCAGAATGAGGTCCCCAGACGTTGAATTTAGTGACGACATCCAGCAGGTGGGCTAGCATCACCAACTTCAACCTCTGGGAACCTCATTCTGCTTAGGACTCAATTGTTATGGGAGACCTACGACCAGATTGAAATTCCCCAGTTAAAGTTGGTGATGTTCACCCGTTAGTCACATCAGTTATGCATTTTATCTTCTATAAATTATGGGTTTAATATAGAAACTGAATAGAAGGGAAAACATAACTAAACACAATGTTAATTTGAGACTATCGATACTTCCCAGAAGAAGAGGCCTAATCATAATGAGGTTCCCAGAGGGTAAATTAAGTAATACTAGCCGGCTGTCACTATATTCACCCTCTGTGGACCTCATTCTTCAAATGACAAACACACTATAATTCAAGGCTTGTTGTAGTGAATACTGAGCATTCTACACTAGAAAAGGAAGTGGATTTGAGGCCATTTAATTGTGGGATGATAAAAACAATTCTACTTCTGATGTCATGATGACACCCTAGAGAATTATATTGTGGAAATCAAATGAGAGGTTGTGCCAAAAACGAACTTGGTTATAAGAATTACAGACAGACGCCAGCCTATAAATATTGCTGATGTCCACTTTTTTGAAAATAGCCTAATAAACTGAACCAGCATATTTTCTTTAGGCAGCTTCTAGCTTCACAATCAGACTAAAAATATCTGCATGAGACACAACCAGAAAAGGATACAACATTGGTCAGAGGTAAATGGTCAGAGGTAAAGTGTCAAGGCTGAAAATGCTAAAAATTATGCCATTTAAGCAGCATTTTTGTAATAAGCACTTTCAGGGTCAACTGATCAAGATCATATAAAGTTATTTGAATGGATATATTTTGCTCTCTGAATGATATCTGTCAATATTTGGAGTACTAATTGCTGTTTATGAAGCATTGAAAGGTAGTTTTACCTCCTGTGTCACCCTCGGTTGAGGACAAGAGAAGCAGTTGCCCCCTTCCCCAAACAACACCCATGTTCTCAATGATAGTTCATAGAGACAGCTAATCAAGTCATGTTCTGATTTGATGTATGACATCATCATTGCAGTGGAAATCATCTAATCCATCCAGACAGAGTTATCTATCTTTAGTGATATACCTATATTTCTCTGACACTTGCTGGCATTTAGTGCCCATTGTCTGATTTCACTTAAATGCAAACAGTTCTATAAACCATACTGATAATCTGCCTATAACATAAACTCCTCATATACCACAGCTGATAAGGGCCCTTAATTCAGCTTAACTCCCCTGATAAGATGAGAGAACAAGCTGCATGTTACAGATAGACTGCTTGTTCCTGACATATAGTGCCTCTATCAGGCTTTGTGGCTCTTAACATCTCATGCCATCAGATGCATAGGAAACACTATCCCAGGGTAACCTTGGCTGTGGTAGGCAATAAACCCCAGGAGTTCCCTATTCTGATAGCATACAGACTATAACACTATGATAAGAATGGGATAAAGGCTGATGTAGGTAGGACCAGAGTAGTTTTACTGTGACTAGTCTCGTGGGGTTGAAATTGTTTAAAGACATATTATGGACTTGTTCGGGTACGTGAAACTGGTAAGTTAGTATTCAGGCACCATGCCAACTGGGGGAATGTACCATTCTACTAACATAGCCGAAAATATGAAGCAAATCGACCGTACCATTCCAAAGATAACATCGTCCGAACTACGCTCAAATGTAAATATTTACTTCTAGATTCGGGACGCAACTATCGGCGATAAACTTACGAAAATGATTTTGCCACCGAGTCACTGCATTTCATTAATATATAAGAATGACGGTGTGTGTTGTCAATTTGGATATAATATATGTCAAATATAACCACGTTGAGGAAGATTATACAACATTCCTATTTGATCACCCTACTGGAGTGTTTCACATCACTTTAAAGAAAAATGGCGAGTCCTCTGCGACCACTGTACTACAGTAATGCTCTAAGTAATCAACTCCTTAACCACAGCAGAATTATGGGTAACTTTTCAGGATTTAGTCGGAAATATGCTATTTCCGACTAAATCCTGAAAAGTTACCCATAATTCTGCTGTGGTTAAGGAGTCGATTACTTAGAGCATTACTGTAGGAGCAGAGATAGTTTAAACTATCTCTGGTATGAGATTGTTTGCCAATGGCAACTAACACAATGACTGACGTTCAAATTAAATATATGACATTTTCACACCATGATGTTTTGAGTCGAGCATGCTAACCACTGGACCACATCGCCTCTGATTTCATATTGAAATAGTCATGTTTCGATCTGATTGGCTCATTGATAAGTCCATTAACACATATCAAGTTTTAAGACTGCTTCTTCTACTGTTATGATGGCATGGTTACATCTATGCTTGGGAGATATTCATAAAAACTACCATTTGTCACAACATGAAGACTTCCAGTCAAATATTAACCCTTTCATGACTGGACCTTCCTGAAATTTTGCGAAAACCCTGTGTCAATGCATGGAGCCTGACTCAGTTCATATTGCTCCTACCATTACTGAAAGAATTACCATTATGGCAAAGTTGTGACTGTCAAAATTAGATAATAGGTGACTAAATATAGTTCCGACAATACGTAAAAAATAGATGTATCCGTCCGCAAAGTACCATCCATGTGGCAGTGATCTATCGCAGTGATAACGGAGAGGGTGCTGTATGGAGTTTGCATGGGACCTTCAAAATGGGTGTGTCACTCTTACCAGTATTGTTTCTGTTTGCTCAAGGTTTACAACATTTAAAAATCTACATACAGTATATAGCACGATTATAGTATAATTATAAGGTAGCAGTTAGTGTCAAATCTACCCATTCCAGTAAGGTCTACACAAACATGTGCGAATAATCCAAACTCCAGACAAAATGTCAACATTCTAATTAAGTAATAACCTAACACAGCACAATATACACAGAACACCAGGAGTAACAGTGGTTTCTTATCATTCAACACTTACTGCCACAAGTGGAAAATGTTTTTTTCTGGTTTGAATGACACTTTAGAAATGTTTCTTATGGTTCCACCTTGCTTGTAGAATTAATCCATTCAACATGCCAGTTTCCTGATTTTTTATTCAATTAAATGTTTCATAACATGTCACAGTATTTTGATACTTTTGTCCATGACATTAACATGCATCTGGGAATTTAAGATATATGTCAGTCTCATAATTATAAGAGTAATAACTGAAGTAGATTCATTATTAACCCTTTCACAATGGGAGCTGCACTGGTGCAGCATTAAAGACCATGTGCCACTACATTCTCTTAGATATGCAAGTCTCCCATAGGGAGCCTCGCATATATATAAGAGAATGCACTGGCTTACAAGGTCAATGTAAATATTTTTATGCCAATGTATTCTCTTATATATGCGATGCTCCCTATGGCAGACTCGCATATATAAGAGAATGCACTGGCTAACGAGATCAAGGTATATATTGTAAGGCCAATGCATTCTCTTATATATGTGAGGCTCCCTATGGGAGACTCGCATATATAAGAGAATGCATTGGCACAGGGTTTTTGTAAAAATCCAGTCATGGAAAGGTTAACATTTGAAGCTGGATTTCACTCTGGGATATGACAGTGGTTAAAATGACTCACAGTCAGGCAAGAAAATCAGAGAAGAGGTGTAAAAGTCAATCAAATTTAGATGCATTTGGTCAAATCATAGAAAATGTCTGATATTTGTGACTTTTTGGTAGAGTTTCAAAAATGATAAAATTAATTGGGATAGGCAGTGTATCATGGTAGTTATACCGCAATATGTTCATATCGGTGAGATGTAGTGCATCATGGTCGTACCACACTTGTATCATATCGGTTAGATGTTGTGCATCAGGGCTGAAAATTCATTTAATATCGTGAGAATCAAATGCTGAATCAAGTTAGTCATAAAGCACTGAAAATTGAAAAGTTTCGTGAGAATCATTATGAGAATTGATTCTATGATTTGCGTTGAATCTTAAGACCTGGCGCATCATGGTCCTACCACACATATATCAATCATATCAGTTAGATGTAGAGCATCATGGTCGTACCACACATATATCAATCATATGTTTAGATGTAGAGCATCATGGTTGAACCACACATGTATCATATCAGTTAGATGTAGTGCATCATGGTTGTACGGCATATGTATCATATTTGCTAGAAGTGTATGCTGGGGCCCAATCAGGATTTTAATTAACCACGGGAGGAGATAAGAGGGAGGTTTCACATGCTTCTGTTGACAGAATGAGGACACGATATAAGAAGTCGGGCATGTTTTTCTGATGAGATGTTTTGAACAGACATAACTTTATGCTTATTTAATCAACCGGCTGACAGGAGACAAAGAAACATGACAAGAAAAACATCCCAGACTATCTGGGAAAAAATGGGGGATGAGATGAACCAAATAACTACCACATAGCCTTAGATTATTATCTTAAGGGATATGAGGCCTTCGCAGTGGGTGAATCTGCAAAAATGATAAAAGTCTGAGAGTGACAATATGTGCTTGTGTTGTTGAACAGTTTGTGATTTATGTAGTTCAGAGTAAAGGTGTGTTATATGCAGTACTTCGCTTGTTTGATTTCTTCGATCAACAAAAACAATGTCTGGTAGGCCCAACAGAAAACGGTAGTTTATTCGTCACAAGTAAATTGAGGGCAAGAGGATATTCTTATAAAATAACAACCAAAACTTAAAAAGTGAGCTCTGTAAATCAGAGAGGATAACTCTATTTGAGAATACCAACCTGGATTGAATTGTTCCTGCTTTGCATCTCTCCTGTAAACCATAGGAGATAACTCTATTTCAGAGGACAAATCTGCATTGAATTGCACCTGCTTTGAATATCTCTCTTTCAATCCATAGGAGATAACTCTATTTCGGAGTACCTACCTGGATTGAATTGTTCCTGCTTTGCATATCTCTCCTGTAAACCATAGGAAATAACTCTATTATTTCAGAGGACCAATCTGCATTGAATTGCACCTGCTATGCATATTTCTCCTTCAAACCATAGGAGATAACTCTATTTTGGAAGACCTACCTGGATTGAACTGCACCTGCTTTGCATATCTCTTTCTAACATCTTTTCCAACCTTCGCTGTGATGTTCTCTACATTCACAGCTGAAAAAAAGAAACAACAGTTAAAAGTGCCACAAATGTTTTAAATACTATATTTTCATGATTTTATAATGATCTTGGAATCAAAATAGGAAGATATCCAGAAGAGTATAAAGTGGTAGAAATATTTCACCACAAAATGTTCAAAATGGCAGATTACAGTCTCCAAATCAAGTTGTCATAAGTCAACTTATTTGAACCACTGATTTGACAGTATTTAGGTTTGGTACTGAAAGTATCAGGCAGGCAGTAAATAGACAAGTGTCACATGGAATAACACATTGCAATAAATGCACAAATTTAAAGTTGTTTATTATTTCCGAACCTGTCTTTTTTTATCAGCTTATTTTTGATCAGCTAAGGTCATTTAAGAACAAAAATAACATTTGCACTTATTTTATTTCCTCAGAGTCTAATGCGGCACATAGCAAAAACATAATAATTTATTAATAATAGTTATTGAGCTTCAAGAATGCCAGAATATCATGTAAAACTATTTCTGATTGGAAGTAATTGGGAATGATCTCCAAGAATTCCCCCGTTCACCAACCAGAAGATGCTTTCTGAACAATTATAGTACTAGCATACTAATATTTTACTACCTTCACATCTGTTACAGAATCATATGACCATTAATACATCTAAAATTTAATGTATTACATGTCCAATCAATTTCAGATTTCTTTTAATATGTTGACTGCCAACTCCCATTCAATTAAATGAAATAGTATGAGATAACTCGTAGTAGGCAGTCAGCGTGTTAAATTCCTAGAGCTTCCTACCTGATGTTTTCATAAAATACAAAAAAATTCAAAACCAATTTTACTTTAAATTTTTTGCCCTCCTATGTTTAAAATAATTATCTGTAAACAAACAAATAGAAAATAAGGCCTAAATGAATATAAAATCTTACTACTTACTAACAAATGCCGTCTCGCCTAGGTACCCCCCTTCTGTGTAAAACCACCTCAAATCTCTTCTTCGTCTCATTAACGATGAACTCATTGGACTCGAGAGAAACCCATGCCCAGTTGAGTTTAAATGGCTGATTTGGTAAAACATTACCACCTGGAAAATAGAAGCATAATATATGAAACAGTAATATACATGTTTGTATGTGAGGTTCAGCCAGCTGTCAAGTCTTCCTTTGGAAGAGACAAATTCTTAATTTTGGGAAATGTCGTTTGCATCCCTCTTTAGGCTTCTTATTTTCTAACGGACTCCAAATTTTCCAGTCTGAAGACAAATACTGTCTGTTTGGTCAACAATAATTGCAACATTTGGTCTCCCGAGGTGGAGTGCCAGACTAAAAGTCAAAACTTTCATAGGTTTAACTTTAAAGGGACTCAAGGCCTTCGAAGTGAGTTCATGTGAAATAACATAAATTTTATAAAAGTCTGTAATTTGAACAACTGTCATCAATGATTGACTTTGTTCTAATTTTCATTATTAGTTACTCTCCAATAATGAGATTTTTTTATATCAAAACCATGTAAACATTACTGTCACAGCGGAATTAAAACCATGTAAACATTACTGTCACAGCGGAATTAAAACCATGTAAACATTACTGTCACAGCGGAATTAAAACCATGTAAACATTACTGTCACAGCGGAATTAAAACCATGTAAACATTACTGTCACAGCGGAATTAAAACCATGTAAACATTACTGTCACAGCGGAATTAAAACCATGTAAACATTAGTCACAGCGGAATTAAAACCATGTAAACATTACTGTCACAGCGGAATTAGTCCAATTAGTCCAATAATTAAGATACCAAAGTTTAATAAAAACTTCTCGGTCAACGTTGGAAAATATCAAAGCATTGAAATATATTCTGAACATCATATACAGACCTAAATATTTGAACTTATTACATGATTAGCAATGTTTGTTAACAAATCACTGTAACAGTGTTGTCTACATAACAATGGTTTCACCCAGCGAGATTTCATTATCAGAGATCTACTTCAATAATGAATATAAGAAGTTCATCTATTTGTCCATGTTCTTCGTTAGTGGGGATGTTTTTACAGACTATAAAAATAATTTTTTTGTACATTTACCCACTGTGAGTGACTTGGTTCCCCTTAAATTTCAATCAATTAGGTAATTATTATTAAACTTGTTTGGTACCTTCATTTTTGAAATTTTAAGACTTTGTGTGAATTAGACCCTTGATTTCCGAACAAATTTGGGTTTGCAACATCACAATATGCAGAAAATATGGTACATTTGGTAACAAGATATATGAATCGCTGGCAGGATTGACTTCAAAGTGATTTGTTGGCAAGATGATCCCACACAAGAAGCGGGTTGTACCTTCCCATCCATAATTAGCAAGATTTCAATCAGCAAGTCCAAGATGATGTCAGGTAGATAGGTAAAATGTGGCTGATTAGCTTAAATAGGATTTCCGTAATATGAGCTTATCCTTCTCCTCCCATGCCAACACTTAAGCATGAACAAAAGGCATTGTGAGAGTTTCTAATCACAGGAACATCTGTTTAGCCAAAAAAGCTTCAATAAAAAAGGAATTTCCAATAATGATGTAAAAATCGTCCAATCAAAAACAGCTGAGAAAGCAGAATGTTTAGCAAGTTTTTGGAAGTAGTCAGCCTAAGTGTCTGAGGGCACAATAATACCAGTCAGTGTAAGATGTAATATGTAGCAGAAAAGACTCAGGTTTAATTAGTTCTAGTCAATTTACAGACAATTATAACAGGGATATTAGCCACTCAGAGAAGTGGTGAGCCTGTCCTAATCTCATATACAAGCCTGAGTTTAGTGTGCCTGTCATTTGCAGAATGAGGTCCCCAGAGGTGAATTTAGTGACGCTATACCGCATAGTGGGCTAGCATCACCAAATTCACCCTCTTGGAACCTCATTCTGCATGGCCTCATCTGCTATGGTCTCAGATTGAAGTTCCCAAATGGTGAATATTGTGATGTACGCCAATTGGGAACCTCGATTGTGCAATGTGTCATCTGCCAATTTGGGGGATATAGACAAACTAAACTAAAAAAGAAATAGAATCTATGTCAAGAAGTTACTACAGAAATTTTATAATAAAGAAACTTTCCAGAGAAGATGAGGCCTAAGCAGAATGAGATCCCCAGAGGGTCGATTTGTTGATGCTAGCCCGCTATGTGGGATAGCGTCACTAAATTAACCCTCTGAGAACCTCATTCTGCAATTGACAGGCACACTAAACTCAGACTTGCTTAAAAACTAGGCTATTCTATAGTCATAACATCAAGGAAGATGCAATTAAACACTCCTGTCTTATGATGGGATATCACAGTTTTTTGCAAACACACAGGTTTCTGGACAAGAGCGCTTGTCATAATGAAGCTTGTTCTACAAGGTATTCTAATGTAATTAACGTGTTCACCAGGTAATACTGATGTAATGCTGGTGCCTTACCAGGTATTCAGAGTAAAATCATGTTCCCTGGTTCAGATGATGTGATCGATGGAGTGGTCATGGACAATGTGTTGTATGTTATCTGTCAGTGGGTTTGTGAGTTTGTGTCAGTGGATGTTGGGGTAGATAATGTAAGGTGTCATGGTGGTATTTTCTTATTATTTTAGTGTTGTGGAAATGTGGATGAACCCTTAACCATCTGTTAATCAGTGTTAGATAACTTGACTTTTTGTTTTTGTTAGATGGATCACTAGAAGAAAGTGGCAGTGTAATCAGGGTTCTCTTTCTGCTTTAATCAACTGTGAAATTTTGTGAATGTGCAAATACATATAAGTCAAGAATGGAAAATATAACCAACTTTTTTGGTCAAGCATTGAGGGCACAAATAGCAAAACATATCTGATTTATATAAGTGTTTTTTAAAATAACCTGTAATATATACGAGCTACAGCCTGTTGTCATGGTGATAAGCTCAATACAATTTTGTCCTGAGAGTTGATGCACATAACGTGCTGTCATAATTGCGAAAAATTTAGAACTAGGGTGATGATTTCAGATTTATTACACACCTTGAAACATGACATTCTCAGCAATTAACTATGGAAAACATACTTAAATTACCAGTCACATAATACAGCAGCACAATAAGGCGCATGAAGAAGGAGCTATACCCCCCCCCCCCCCCCCCCCCCCCCATTGCCCTTGGTTGACTCGTGTGCAAATTGCCCTTCGCTGATACTCAACCCATGTATATTATAATGTAAATTGTCATTATAGTATGATTGTACCTGTCACATAAAGACACTATCTCTTGGTGGGCAGAGATTCCTCCACCCCTGCACACATTATAATTTAAATTGTCCTTATAGTACATTGCTTGTACCCGTTCACATAAAGACACTGTCTCTTGGTGGGCAAAGCTAACTTCAAGTTAATTGCATTAGGTGCATATAGAATTATGTTAAACGTCTAAACATCTAGGTCTCTAAATATGGTACCTTGAATCCTTCCATGATGGGAGCTTCCTGAAATTTTGCGAATACCCTGTGCCAATGCATTCTCTTATAAATGCGGGTCTCCCATAGGGAGAATATACATTGGCCTGACAATATTTACCTTGACTTTGTAAGCCAGTGCATTCTCTTATATATGTGAGGCTTCCTTTGGGAGACATATATCATATATAAAGAGAATGCACTGGCCCAGGATCTTTAATGCTGCACCAGCATGGCACCCCTCATGAATGGGTTAAACCTGAGTTGTTAATGTACCATGGAAGTATCTATGTTTCTTTAAACTTTTTCTATCTTCACAAAAATTCACATACTTATACTTCTTATTAACTCATGCAAAAGGAAACAACTCACCTAAAGGTGAAAACCATACTGTTGAGGAACAGTAAGAAATAACATGTAATGACATATGATATTTTGTCTTCAATGACCACATAGAATATATTCTTACTAAACCAACATGTTTTCAATCATTCTCAATATCTCACAGAAATCTCTGACAGGCTTGCACCTAAGTTTTAATCCCAGGATCAGAGAAATTAGCTAAATGGGATAACAGTTCACTGAACAATCAGAGAAACAAGCCATGGCCTGGGTATAATTATGGCAGAAGGCTAGCCTGAGTTTAGTGGGCCTGTCCTTTGCAGAATGAGGCCCCCCAGAGGGTGAATTTAGTGACGCTATCCCGCATAGCGGGCTAGCATCACTAAATTAACCCTCTGGGGACTTCATTCTGCTTAGGTGTCATCTTCTCTGGAATGTTTCTTTATAAATTATTATAAAATTTCAATAGAAACTTCTCAACATAGATTCTATTTCTTTTTTAGTTTAATTTAGTTTCTCTATGTCCCCAAATTGGCAGACGACATATGGCATATAATCGAGGTTTCCAATGGGTGTACATCACAATATTCACCATTTTGGGAACTTCAATCTGAGTCTATGTCTCCCATAGCAGATGAGGTCATGCAGAATTAGGTCCCCAGAGGGTGAATTTAGTGATGCTAGCCCACTATGCGGGATAGCGTCACTAAATTCACCCTCTGGGGACCTCATTCTGCAAATGGCAGGCACACTAAACTCAGGCTTGTATGGCAGTAGGTTAGGTGTGAGAGATGGGGTGCATCAGCATTCAGGATTACAGTATGCATTGATAGGGGTTCATGGAGTCCAGGGCTACCTGCTCGCAGCATAACAAAAATAAACCAAGAAAAAAGCAACAGGCTGAGTTAACAAAGACGCTTGACTTTTTATTCTTGAAATATTAAACAAGAAACTAATACTACATCAAGAACGCCTGGTCACTTTGGCAGGGAAATAAACTACATTAACCCTACCAGTGTGGGCAGTATAGCTTCGAACTGGATCTAGCATATACACCATACAACTATGATGGCTCTGCATATTTCTTCCATTCCATCTTAAGTCTGAATGTATACTAATTGTAATTGAGTTTGAGATGATAGCGGGTGTTAATCTATGCATACAAAACAAGTTCTCTGAACCTACATTATGCATGAAATCCCAAAGTCAGGCTGTTGTCCAATTGGATGTTTTAGGACTATATCTCTGACATGATAATTCTGAATAATTATAAGAAACATATACATGTGCATTATCATGCTGTTATACAGAATTCAGAATACACAATTAAATTGAACAACAGGTTAGAAAAAAAACTCCACAGTTTTGAAAAGAGGTGCAAAGTCCAGATCACATGATGGCATTACTTCTCATGTAGACAATCCTTCAAAAGATTAAAGTAAATGGAGAGTGAATACTAATTAAGTTCAACAAGGGTGCTGGCATACCCGCATGGTGGCAAATTCAAAACAAAGATATATAACTCCAGAACGGAAAACATGAACAAAACGATTTAACACTCAATTGATTGCCATCATATTGGTGAACATCCATCCATCAACTGGTGGTGGAAATAGGGACAAATAACAAAGACTTCCTAATAAACAAAGATGAATAACTCTAGAGAAAAAAAAGATTGAACACTCCATTGAATGCCCTCATAGTAGTGAACATCCATACCAAATTTCATTCAGATCCGACAACCAGTGTTTGAGATATCTGCCCGGATGGACAGATAAATGTCAGTCCAGCTCGATGGATGGACGAGGTCAATCCAATATACCCCCTATCTCTTCGAGCGTGGGGGTATAATAACTTTATTATATAAATTATTATAATACTGGTAATGAAGGTATGATTTCGGGAACAACTATGATTTAAATCAGAATTGGATTAAACTTATATTCCCATCCATGATTTGGTACATTTATATTAGATATGTTTCATTCAAGTTTGGGCACAAAAGCTGTTTGATGTCTACTCTACAGTCTACCAATATATTAGGTAGTTATGGTCATACTTCAAACAGATGAATTATCCATATAAACCCACACCCACCCCGAGAAAGCTTATAATAACTACAAGAATCTATGTTAGTTAGTTGATTAATTAGGCATATTTCTGTTTCACTCAGGCGCCCCTCTGTCCACCACACCATTTTACCTGGCAGAAACACGCTACCTGCTGCCACTGATTAGCGATGAAAGGCAGCCATAAATTGGACCAAGAAAACACATCATTCTTTGCACCTTCTTGGTGAATGAGTTATTATATAAACCCGATGGAGAATATTTGCTACTTTGGGACTGCTAATGTTGTTTCAAGCATTGTGTTCCTGTGTTAAGAATGAAAGTGGTGGTAAACAGATAGCATTGTTACATGATTCCCTAGCATGGGAAAATAAACAGAAGGAAAGTGGGGGTATTGTGTCGAAAGAACACTAGGCTACTAGGGTATATAATGGAAGGTAACCCTTCAACTTTTCATCAATGGTTTCTATTTCAGCTGGCATGGTGGTCTGAAAAT